>OY776671.1:15866782-17279282 GCA_963675795.1 Crossocerus cetratus
TCCTCGCTGGCCTTTCCACGCGGATTCACGGGAATTCATTGGAATTCCGTTTACTTGAGAGGTGCTAATGCGGACTTGTCAACATTTGACGGAGTTTATGGAAATTCTTTTTTCTGGCTTGGATTTTCTAACTCGAATTCTGGAGGTTTGAGTTCACTGGAATTCATTGGAATTCAGTTGACTTGAAAGATGGTAATGTGAACTTGTTCAGATTTGATTGATTTGATGTAAATGATTTTTTCTAACTTGAATTCTAGAAATTCGAGTTCAATGGAATTCCAATTATTCGAAAGTCACTAACAAACAAAATTTAATAAAATTTTCTAGCTTTGATTACTTCTAGTTTTCCAACTTGAATTCTAAAAATTCGAATTCACTAGAATTCCGATGACTTAAATTCACTTTAACATTCACCTGACTCCTCTTAAAATGATTTGCCTAACTCTCACTTTTAACTCAGCTTCCGGAAGTCTGACTTTACAGAATTCGAGCCAACTAACCCAACTCAACTCGACACCCAAAGCGAATGTAGAGCAGGTTTAAGCCTCGCTTCGCACCGCAAAGTGCAAGCTACTTTTTCTCTCACTCTCCTCCCCCGGTTCAATAGCCCAGGTTCATTTTCCGCGCGGCCGTGGCCTCCGTTAAACCAGTAATCCACGTCGCCTGGAATTAATTAATTAAATCGGCGGCGCGCGCGCTATTCTATTGGCCGCGTCGGTGAAAACGAATGGCGCGGGCGCGCGCGCGCCTGTATGTATAATTGTGGGCACCGGCGTGTGTCGCGTTTCCATTCCGCATTCTTCCCTTCGGCGGCCGATCGATCGCCAATTAATCTCCGATCAATTGCGTATCGAGCCGCGGTTCGCGTAATCTCGCGTAGTTTGTTAATTATTCCTATATCATTATACGCGAGCGCGGGCCGCGACACGCGTGCAAATAAGCAGATATGAATATTCAGCTGGCGGGCGAAAGATTAAGGGAGAGAGGCTGGAGAAAAGTGGAAATGGGTTGCCGAGGTTTATTTATCGGGGCAGTTTCGCAAAACAATTTCGATGACGGTGTGGCTGTGTGCGTTCGCAGTTCCGCCTCGCGCCGATAATGCCAACTTTCGATAAGCCGATCACGCCTCTTCATTAATTAGATCGGGATTACTGGGATTGTGGGCGAATTTTCCTCCAGTGGTGACGACTCGTCGATTCCCAGCCTCGAATTTGTAACTATTTACGAATCTCCTCTGAGTTAGTGGGATTTTTGCAAATTAAATCTATTTTTTATTATTATGAAATCTCCAATTTAATTGTCAGATATTTTTCCATTTCAATTGTCGAGTTTTTGTTTTATTTATTGTAGTTTTACAAATTAAAGCCCTTTGGTAAAAAATATAAAGGTACGACATGCGAATACAAAGTACGGAAATGACATAATAATCAGAAAAAAGCAAATAGTTAGTTAGCAGTGGCATAGCACTATCGAGTTAAATCACGAATCACTTAAAATGTGAGTTATAACTAAACGGCAACAGAGTTGCAGAGCTCGGTCCGAAATGTTAGCGAAACGATCGACTTAGCAGAGAGTGACCTCGAGCGCAGTCAGTGCAACATCGAGGAACAGCTGCGCTCGCCCACGTTCCCATCTCAAATCCTCATTTCCCTTCTAGCGCGGCCTCTTCCTCCAACCTTACAACTCGGCCGCCTCGAAGTAAAGGGACGCGGCACCGCGCGGACTTTCGTCTCTCTTTCTCCCTTTCGCCCTGTCGATCTCGATCTCGGTGGCTAACCTTTTCCAGCGCGGCCGAAAGGTCGCATTGCTCCCTGGGAATACCAGGCTGCGATCCCAGATAACTGACGTAAGAAGAGAGCAGTAATAAGAGAGAGCATGGACCCCATAGAGATTCCGGGAGCGCTTGAATACCAAGCGGCTAACAGAGAGAGAGAGGAGTCTCGTCCCGCATCTTGGATTGCGACCAGCATCCCTCGACCGCTCTTCATCGTTCTACACATATGTAGAGTTTCAACTCGAAACAAGGAAATTCGCGGTTGCAATTATCCTTATTAACGTAACATTCACTTTTAGAAGTCGTTAGGCATTTTTTAAAAATTATATTAATCTGTTTTGTAGTATTGCGTTATACTTTCAATTATAATTCATAATGATTATTATGTTCTAGCAAGTAGACTTTGTGCTATTTTAATATACTTTAATAATTTTAATAATATATAGATTTTAATGATATACTTTCAATTTTAATTTATAGCAATAGCTATTTTCCAGGAATTAATATAATTTTGAATTTATATATCGTCGACTTATAAAGGCAGAGAATTAAAAGATTATCTCTGATATGATGGGATTAATAATAACTTGAAGAATTGAGCTCCTCTTACTGGTTACATCGGTAGGCTTAATATTGGGATGATTCGCAGTACAACTACCTTGAGCCGAAGGCTCTCGCGGCGTCGCGTCGCGAAGTGTAATTCGATTAATTTCCCGGAAGATTAATGGGACTTTCATAACGGGTCATTGGCTCACTCCCGTTCTTTCTCCCTCGCGCGGCGCTCGCGGCGCTACCCGCTCTCTTTCTCTCGCTCTCCGCGCCAATTGTTGGACCTGTTGCGAGCGTCGTCGAGCCGGCGGGAATGAGGGAAGCCTGCTAATAGACGATTATCGGATTTTTGTGTTCCAATAGCCGGCACCGCTTGTTATCAGCTCTGTCGGGCCAGTTTTCCGCAAATTCCACGCCGGCCAACGCGTACTTGTTACTCGCGTTTGAAAAGCCATGTAATCACCCGCTGCTTTTTTTCCCTCCCTTCTTCTCTTTCTTTTTTTGTTTCCATTCCGCGAGTGTGTGCGCGTGTGCTTTGGCCAAAGCGAGGCCGCTTGTTGCCACTTTCTAGAGGCGTGCGGTGAATTTTTCGAGCGGCGAACGGCACTCGCATGAAAATGAAGTCTTTTTCGAAATTCCCCCGTCGACTTTGTCATCGGCACGGAGATCGACTTTAAAGTTTTAAACCAGCGACTCGTCCCGCTCGACTCGCGAGCCTTTGCTATTTTATTAGCGCGAGTGGGTTTAATTGACTGGAAAATATTCGAGAAATTAACCGCTGAAATTCCCCGACGATCAGCGGACCTCGCTAATCGAGAGTAATTGACGCCGATCTAATTAACGAAGGGGTCAGTCGCGACGAGTGGGAATTGTTGGATGCCCGATATTAGGATTGAGTGGGAATGTCGAGGAGGCTGCCGGCTGCAAGAGACCTCGGAGAAACCGAGCAATTTTCCGCCGGGTGTCGAAGCCGCGGGAGAAAGAGAGGGATCGAGCTGGTTGGTCATTAAGGCGGCTCCGTCTTGTTCTTGGGGGCTGGGAGGGAAATATCGGCGAGCGGACCGTCATCGTTCCCGGCGATGATGGAATTAATTAAGTATCTCTCTGGACTGTCGGTGGGTTCGAGCTTCCAATTGCTCGCTTCCTGGTTGAAGAGCCTCCGATTGCTGGCGTTGACGCGAGAACCTCGGGCCATCCGGCCGGCACTGACTCCTCGCCGACGGGCCCCCTATCCGTCATTAGATGACAATCCGATTATTAGTAATTTCATCAGATTCCTCCTGATTACTTTCTCCTTGAGTCTCGGACTCGATTCTTTTGAACTTGTCATTCGTCGTCATTGACACTTAATGACTCGACGAAATCATTTAAAATCAACTGAGATTTCAATGATTTCAGTATGAAAATCATTGCGAACTTTTCTTTGAGTAACACATTCGTCGTCATTGACACTTAATGACTTGACGAAATCATTTAAAACCAACAGAGATTTCAATGATTTCAGTATGAAAATCATTGCGAGCTTTTCTTTGACTAACACATTCGTCGTCATTGACACTTAATGACTTCAGCAAATCATTCAAAACCAACTCAGGTTTGAATGATGTCAGTATGAGAATCATTACAAGCTTTTCTTTGACTAACACAATCGTCAAAGTCATGAAAAAGTGATGACACTTGCAACACTCGGTACGCTAAGCATTGAATCATTAAAATCTAGGGAAAACCGCGCGGCGCGGCCGATGGCGAGAGAGGAAGGGAGAGAAGCATAAAAGAATGAGAGTACCACGTGCTCGAGGATCATCTGAATAATAAAGGGGGGCAGGCTGACAGTGCGCGCGGCCGCCAGAGCCGGAGATGAAGAATTTATCTCGTGCGCGCCGTCATCGTGAAAGGCGTCGGCGTACCTCCCCACGTATTTCGAATGCGAGCGCCCGGACATTCGGGTCATGAAACATTTGGAACGTTTGTCTCTGCAACAGCCGCCACGGATGTTAGGAATAACTTTTATCTTAGGGCTCAAACATTTGCGTCGTCATTGCTCCCGGAAATCATCGGGAAACATGAGTCAAGTCTCTTTTTAGTGGAGAAATAAAAAAAGCTTTGGAATAATTTAATTCCAATCAGGTGAAAAAATTTGATGTTTCAATAATAAGTCTGTGATAAAAGAATGGAAATATTCGCACTGCATTCCTGTAAATATATGTCTTCCTTGCATGCATCGCATATTCTGCCATTTCTTCCTCATACATGTAATTATTTCGATTGTGCAATTCCGCCGCTTCGCTCCCAACACACCATTTCAACTTGCTCCTGGACGTGACTGGCGCACACACCCACCACCAATCTCTCTATGTACACACGCGCATGGGCGAGAGTGCCGCGCGCTTCGTTAGAAAGTGTTTTAGTTGTCCTGATTTGGAGACGAGAGAGACACGTAGGCCTCCCCGTCTGTGCCCGCCCGAAACTTGACGATGTTCTTTGCTATTTTTTCAGACTTACCAGTATCAGTTCGGAGACAAGGTAAAGTCGCATATTCTCACTAGTACATTCGTCCATTCCCAGTAAGAGCGGCGGAGCTCACTCTTTTAGGAGAAACCGGGGAAAGTTGAGACTCATTTGCCAGGAATCTGGATTTTCAATTGAATTAAGATAGTTGGCGCAGAAAATCACTTTTCTTGCGAATCTCTTGAAATGCGCGCATAATGATCTTTACAAGGGTTTGAAAATTATGGCTATATTTTATTTGACATTTTTTCATCATAGGTTGTGTGGTCCTATAAAAGTTGATGTGGTCAAGTCCAATGAAATTTGGCCAGTAGTTGCAAATCCATCAAAAGATTAATATGTGAAAGTTTAAAGAAAATCTTAGGAAAAGTGTTTTTCTTCACGAACTACCTTAACTCTTGTAAATTTCAAAAATCAATATTTAGTGTCACTGGACCCAAGCAGATTCACACAATTTTTTAATTCAACCCTTCACTCAATTAATGATAATTAGTATGAATTGAAAGCTAGAAAGAAAGAGTTCCTTTGGTCTAATTAAAGATGGTGAGATGTTGAGCGAGAGCTCATTCGACGAAGGTAATCGGATAATGGGAGGTAGAGTTGGCCAAAGCGTTTGGGATTTCCGGTGTAGGACTTTCGCTCGGAGGCACTCGAGTCCAGTGCCACCTGGTGGCGAATCTCGTTGGTGGAAAAGGGTTAGGAGTGGAATCCGGCGCGCGGTCCTCTCCGAATGGAAAAGTGAAAGTATGTCGGTGGGTCAAGTGTGCCGAAGGATTCTTGCGTAATGTCGTGCCCGGCAACCTTATTCCCCCGATAATCCCGGCGGGAACCTCGATTTCTAACTTCTAACCGCTCGAGCCACCGCCAATTCATTCCAATACGAATCTTTCTAGTTTTCTACTCGCAACATTTTCTCTTCCGACTCCCAAAAGGCCTGAATTCACATAACCTCGATTCAAACGATTAATTTCATTCCTTCGAATTAGAGTGAATTTCTAGAATTCAAACTAAATGTTGAGGTTAATTCGCGACGAGTTTAGTTAATAATTGAAGCTCGCATTAACAGGATTAGTGAGTTCAGTGACGTCGGCTTGACTGGCGTCAGGGCCGAACTTCGCGATGACTTAAGCCAAGTTGATTACCATTAACCAGGCTGCCGGGGCTCGAAGCGAAAGCAAAGCTAATTGCGAGCGATGAGGCGCGTCAAAGGCAAGAAGAGCCGGCTTTTTAATATTGTTTATTAAAAGACCGGCTCTGTTGACTGGGCGAACTCCTCTCCTCTCCGGCGTGTTTGCGGAGAACGCGCGCGCGGGCGCGCTCGCTCCCGAAGCACAAGCCGGCGAGAATAAATAATCGCGCGCTGCGCCCGACGAGGTTAGAAATTCAACGGGACCGCCGGAATCCGCCGGCGAGAATTCGCTTTACGAGCCGCCTCGCCAAGGCCTTCGTGCCAAACGGCCAGCAGCACCGAGCGACGTCCGGCGCCGTTAGCCTGCGTTTACATTGCCGCAGTAATCAGTACAGTTACTTGTACAAGCTCGCCGGGCTTGTTACCTTCCCCTGGCGTCGACGAACTGCCGTCCACAGCCCAAGGATGTTTCACTTGCCAATGTTGAGTGGTTGTTGTCTAATTTCATAATGGATCGGACATTGGCTGAGAACCAATGGGAGTGTGGAAAGTATTCCATCCGCGTTTCGTATTGAGTTAGTTAAAATGTAAATAAAATTATATTTTGAAAATTGTTCGGTGTTAACTTTCACTCTCGAAATTAAAAAATCCGAAATGGAGAAGACATGCTTTTGCCAATGTTAATGATTGTTGTTTAATTCGTGAATTAAGCAACGATCAATGGGACTATGTAAAATACTCTTGCAAGTTCTAATCCAAACAAAGTGCCATTTTGAAAATGATCCCGAATTGAAAATCGCAACGCGCCCCAACTTTCACTCTCGACCCCGAAGGAGGCAAAGTGTCGAGGGGCACGTGTTTGACAGTGAAAGAGACAGTGTACGGGGGGAATTTCGCAACGGCGAGGATCTCTCGCCGGCGTATATCCAAGGGCCCGAGTTTATTCCCCATGGCGTCCAAGGCCGAGGAGCGAGCAGCTGCGTGTGCAGCCTTGGTCGCGAGAAAGAGAGAGAGAGAGAGCTAGCGAAGAGGGGAAGGCAGGGAGGATCACCGAGCGCTCTAATGACTCGGCTCCTCGGGAACCAGTTTCTCCTCGCTCACGTTTTCTTCCTCCTCTCGCACTCGCCCATCCCATTGTCCCTCTTCCTCTTTCTTCGGCTCCCGGCACAGAGAACGAAAGAGAAAGAGGTGAAAGACGCTTTGTGTCCCAGTGCGGAGAGCGAATGCGCTCGCAACGTGTTTCACCCCAACGCGGCCAAAGACCGGCTGCAACTTTACTTTTTCATACTTGTTTAAACTTATCATTTCTTTTTAAATTATTAAAATCATTTTTTGTAATTATCAAAATTATAAAAGTTTAAAATCATCATCATAAATCTTATTAACCGATTGAAATATTCTCAACCTTTACCATATGCAAGCGACGTCAAAATCGCACAAAATCATCATCATCGACTATTACAGGATCAATAAAACCTCAATAATCGATTAAATTAAAATATTCTCGACGCTTTACCATACGCGAGCAACATATCAAACAAAATGCTCCACCGGCGTGTAAGAAACGCCGAAACGAGCAATGTATTCTTCCGGCGCGGCGAGGGCTGGTGTCTGGAGTGCGCGTCGCAGACCGGTCACTCGAACGGGTTCGTGGGTTTTCGTGCGCGTTCGGCTCTCGCTCGCCCTTTGTTCGGAGCGCTCGCGGAGAGGGTCGCGCGCTTCGCCTCGTAAACCTTCACGTTTTTCGTACTTTATTAACCGGCCGGCGTCGAGGCTGCATGCACTTTCGCGCCAGTTTGAGAGTGGTTGGCTGCGCGTGTCAGTGCGCGCGGGATTCGCAGGCGGAGAGGATCGTTGGACGAATGCTGGTATTTATTTCCTTGTATTGTTGGGTTGGATCGGGCCAACTGCGCTCGAGGGATCCTCGGTCGTCATAAC
Organism: Crossocerus cetratus; assembly: GCA_963675795.1. Lineage (NCBI taxonomy): Eukaryota > Metazoa > Arthropoda > Insecta > Hymenoptera > Crabronidae > Crossocerus > Crossocerus cetratus. Next base: position 15,874,681 of record OY776671.1, read on the forward strand.
CTCTATGGCTCGTACAAGAAGCCTAATTGCCCCTCGATCTCACAATGTGAATAATTCTGCAAATAGGACGCGATTGCATCAACCCACTACTGGACTCCCGATCCCAAGACATCTTTCCTTATCCAAGCCCGCCGGAAAGAAGCAAACTAACAAGCACCGAATCTGCATACGCGTCTCTCGCGTTCCTATCGACAACTCGCCGCAAACTAGCAACACGCATTCCCACGTAAGTTCCACACCACTAACACATACTCGCCGCACCAATAACCAGACAAAGAGCAGACATAACCATCCGCTCGACGCGCATAATAGAATCTGCCTCACCGACGACATTCGAATTGTCCGAGAATAGCCGGCCTTATCAGACGTAGAAATTTCAGCGGACCAGTGCGAGGAGTCCAAAACTGGGCCATTTTCTAACGCGAGCGCCCGATGGTATAAATGTTTAGAGACGCCAGCGCCGCCGCGCAGGGTTTTACTGCAACCGGCGATATCTACGCGACTCCATAAATCATTGCCGGCGGAGAGCGCGCGCCGAGCCAAGGGGGACTTAGTAAATACGCTTTTTAGGGGACACTAAATCGCCCGATGCGACTCGAGAGAGGCGCAAATACTTTTTCGCCGACGGACGCCATGTGTGACGTTGGACATCCGAGGCTTGGTATATTCTGCTTTTTTTTTCTTTTGGAGGCTATGGGTCGAGTCGACGACTTGTTTTCGGGACTCGATGCTCCGCGGATTACGTAATTGGGAGTCGACTCTTGTAATGGAGTCATTGAGAGAAATATTTTCTGTAGTTTGGGTGTTTCGGTTTGCAAAGTGCTCGGAGGGGATTCCGGTGTAAATCGAGGGATTTAGATTCGTTTTCTCTTCTACTCAGACCACTCGGATAATGAGCGCTCGCATTGGGCCCATTATCCACTAATTCCAGAGCGCAACATTATTCATTGAGCTACGACGGCGAGCGCACCGAGAATGGGAGCAACGTCGTCGCCGTCGTCGCCGTCGGCGGCTCCCCGAGGAAATTCGTGTCTAGCCAGCCGTCCACTCGGCCGTTTTTTGCGATAGGCATGCGGGATCGCTCGTTAGCGAGTCGTTTTTATCGATCGCCCGGCTTCGTTTGTACAAGTGGGCGCACTCGGCCAGGAGAGCGAGAGAGAGAGGGCCCCGAGTGTGCCGTCGCTCGGATTGAGAACCGTCGTCATCGCGCGACATAACGTATGCGCGATGCGTCAGCGTCTGCTCGCCGAACCTCTCGTCTCCTCCCCTCTCTCTTTCTCTCTCTCTCTCTTTTTCTGCGCGTACGTTTTAGCCGGTTCGCCCCGAGCCAGGACTCGGGTATCTTTCCTGCGACGCAGGACCCCTCGCCGGAAGGAGCCGCGGAACTGCCGGACGTAACCTTAGATGGAACTCGGCCGGGACTCTAATGTTAGGGGTTCCAGTTTTCTTTTTAAGTAAGTGTTTATGTGGGATTGTTGGCGGGTCGAGTGCGTTGTGGGGAATTAAGTCAGTGGATTTAAGGTTGAAGGTCTGGGAAAGTTTTTTCAATTTGAAGATTAATGGCAGGTGTTGAATTTTGAATTTATCGGAGAGAATTATATTTGTTATTTTAAAGTTCGCTGGATTTGAAGATTGAAAACCAGTGGAAAGATTTGATAATTTGGATTTTAATAACAGGAATTTAATTTTGAATTGACCTGAGCTGTGTACGTGGAATATTTTTGAATTTGAAGTTCGAAGGTATATGGAAAGTTCTCTAATTTGAATTCTAATCTGACGTGTTGTTTTGAATTGACGTATGCGGTATACGCGTAACACTTATCATTTTAAACTATCGCCTTGCGGGACTCAGCATTAAACGGCCGTGGAAAGTTGCCGCTTCCCTGCAAAGAACTCAAGAGCGTCTTCACTTTCCTCCAAAGTGTCCGGCAGCGCCTCGCGACAGGGTAATCCGATTTGCATGGGGATCCCCTTCAAGTGGCTTCGGACCACGGCTTCATTGCGAATGCCAGTGCGATCGGCTGCGCAGACAAGCGGCCAATTAAGAGGGCCCGGCCGACCTTAACCTTGATCCACAAGCAAACCTCCTCGAATCCCAGCCTCTCTCACGGCATTCAATGCCCGACGCCTCTCCTTGGCGTGTTTCTTTCACCGGCGCAGCTGCAAATGCCAGCAGCACTGTTGTCTCTCTTGTCCGCGGCCTCCTCTCCCTGGGAATAATCGCACATGGGACTCTCGGCTCCTTGGAGCACGTGGCGGCGCGAGACCTTGCTCGATATTTAGTTGCGCACCGAATCCTCGCGCTCTCGCTGGTTGTTAGTGCCACGGCTAATGGGCTCTGCCCGTTAAAGCGGACATTCCCACTTAGGAATGTGCCGAGGCAATTTATCCCAGAAAAGAGCTCGCTTTTTCTTTAAGGTCTGCCGCAGTGCGCGAGCCTTGACCAGTCGTGTCTTTCTTGAGTTTTCGGCATCGTTATTATCCGAGTATATACTCGTTTCTCAGAATATTTTCTAATTATTAATTTTCTTGAGTTATTATTTAGTTATAAACTATGAATTGAGTTATAAATTATTAAAATTAAAATTAAAATTTGTATGGAACCTGCCAGCACAGCCTTCTCAAATTGGCAAGTTTGATACCTGCGACGAGTTTAATAAAATCTCAAATCCTTAAAAAAATGTTATTATGTGCAATCTTAAAACAATTCTTAAGAAAAGTGTTTTTCTGCACCAACGATCCTAAATTTTTAACAAACTCTTTTTACACCAGCGCACTCATTTCAGTTAATAATTCCATCTTCGCTGGTGGCACAATCATAATTCGACTCGGCCGAACAGTCATTGCGCCCGTCGATGACTCAGCGGCGACAAAAGGCCGTCGTCCAAGTGTCGCATCGCCGAGCGCATACAAACTAACGGAATTGTACCGGTCGCATCCGGATAATTAATCGGCGATAAAGCATCGGGCACACGTGCGCTAATTCAATTGATAGAAGACAGGGGGGCGGGTGTGATGGTTAATTGCCGGCATCGATTCTTTCCAATTATTCAGGGCCGCCCGTTCACGGCAACTAGCCATTTGACGGCGGCGGGACAAATATGAAGGCGGCAGGTCGATACTCTATTTACCGAGTTAAATTGCTTGTCCGCCGCGTGTTTCGATATATCGACACAACCCCCTACCCCCGCCCACTTTCAACCCCCCGTCGGCGAAACGAGGTCGACTAACAGCGAGGAAAAGCCGAAAATGGGCGTCGCTCGCTCCCGACACTGTTTGCGAGGGCGAACCCTCCGTTTCTCTTGGTTAACTAACCCTTTTCCTATCTTGGTCTTTTTTCCCTCAACGACATACGCGCGTGACACCGTTTTCACCCGGCGGCGCGCACGCCGTTTTCGTGGATCCGGTCATCAAGTAGTCATATCCGCTTTTCATCGACTTGTGTGGAGAGGCCGAGACTAGTTGACCGGTTATTCTTGCATTGGGTTCAGCGGGCGCTTGCTGCAACTTTGTGTACGGGTTGTGTGGAGCGGTGTGTACCGATTGGAATTGCCCGCTGTGTTTACCGTATGTGTAAAGGCTGTTTCATAGGTTATTTTCACGATCCTTCCATTTCCGTACTTTCGTCGAAATGCGACGGAATTAGTTCAATGTGTGCTTTTTGCGGAGCCTTGAGTTTTATTTTTATATTTGTGTTTAGTGGATTTACAAAACGAAGTTTATTTCATTAGTTCAATATATGTTTTGAACGAAGCCTTGAGTCTATATTTGATGAAGTTTTATTTTATTAAATAAGAATTCTGTTTATTGATGTATTTAGCAACTAAAGTAAAGGTTGCGATCACTTCAACATTTCTACATGTCTCGTACGAGGAACTTCGCCGAGTCATCGACGCCATACTCAACGAAATTAGCAACTAAAGTACACGTTGCTCATTTACCGTTGAAAGGAGACGAGCACGCCGGTGAAGTTCGGCGGCGGTAAGAAGTGGCAGGTGAAGTAGGATCGGGAAAGGCTCCTCGCTCGGTCTACATCTCCCCGGGGCTGCTGGAGAGTCGAAGTTTACGCTGGACCGATCGAATTACACGCCACTGATATCTTTGGCGGTCGGCCAATTTCATGGGGGCGATTTTTTGTGCGGGCGTCGCTCAGCGAGCACGAACACGCTGGCCCGTCGAGGCTGGCATCAATTTCTCTCTCTCTTTCTCTCTCTCTCCTCGCATCCCCTTAATCGGCCCTGCCTCGCGGGGCCGAGCCATACACTTTTTCACGGTCGTACAGGGGAATTGGGTCGCTCGCCTTCACGTGCTTACTCGCCCTCCAATCGTAAATAAGTGCTCGGAGGCCCCGCAAGATTGCATTCACCTTTCGCACCCTACGCTGCTAGCCGGCGTGTCGAGTCGTGGGAAACTGCTGGTATAAATAAATATCGCTGGAGCATGCCGGCTTCGGGTTTCCTTTCGATTAGCTCGTGTTCAATTCGTGAGAGCAGATTTTACCATCTTCTTCTTAATATTTTTTTCGAATTATATTTCTTAATATTATTTATGATTATTTTTTTATAATAATATTTCTTAATATTATTGTTTAATATTTTTTCCCAATAATATTTTTAGGAATTATATTTCATAATATTATTTTTTCTAACTACACTTCTTCGTATTTTTTCCCAATTACATTTCTTAATATCATTTGATATTATTGTTGAATGAATCACAGCGATGATATTTGACTGTTTTGTGTTTCGGGGAAGAAATGAGTGGATAGAATTGAATGTTCCATGCGAATGGAGAATACAACGCGCTCGTGGCTCGACTCAAGTCACATTTCCCGGTGAAACGGTACGTGCGACTCCGCGGCGATCGCACGATCATGCTATTATGACGCCCGCATGCTTATCCAATGGACACACGTTTCACTCGAGCGAGCCTGCCGGAAACGAGCCATCAGGGATTAGATGTGATCTAATTTGCCAATTGGCCGCTCCATCGAGAAACCCAACTCTTCTCTCTCCGACTGGCGGCCGGTTCGATTTTTTTTCAAGAAATCGGATTCCGATTTTCCCCATAAATCAGCGGCTCCCCTGCGCCCCCCCGGCTCCTCCTCGAATTATTTATTTGCCGGCAGAAATAGCGCGCGCGGGCTCTCCCGAGGACAACTTATTTGTTCGGGCCGTGAAAGCCGGCTGCTTGCGACGAAAATACGAATTCCTAGGGAAACGTCGATTCCGCGCCGTCCATAAGTGGACAGCAAGGGTGGGAGCGCGAGAGACTATGGTAGAGAAGGGTGGGGTGGGGAGGATCTCGCGTTGAATAAACTCGCCCCTCTCTCTCTCGCTCGGCCATTTGCGATAGCGCACTTATCGCCCCATGAATTTCAAATCGTCGTTATCTTCGGGGGGGAAATGACTCACCGCGGGCCCAGTGTCGCCGGTGATAACAGGTAAACATGGGATTCGGAGCAATTGGCACGCGCGGCTCGCATTACCGCGGATTTTCGACGCTTCTAACCGAGCGGAGAACGTGTCTCGACACATTCCTTGACGTTTTATGAGCCGCGTCTCGCTCTAGTCGGGGATGAGAATAGCGCGGATTAATCTCTCGGGACTGGCACTTTTTGCGGGGTTAACAGGCCTCATTTCTGCAGAGATTGTTCTCGAGTTCAAAATCTGTGTGTTTCTGTTGTATTTTTATAACTAGTTAACAAACTGTAGATTTTTGTGCAAATTTACCCGATATGAATATTAAAAAATATTCATTTTGTATGTGTTGTATCTACAAAGTATTTAATATTTTTCTTTCACACATATTTAAATACTCAAAACAATAATCAAAATAAATTCTCGCATAAACTCGACTATCCATTCACGAATGAATTAATCAGCAAAGGCGTTATGCGATTTAATTTTATATAACATCATTTACCCAGAAAAATTGTTCTCATAAAACTTGATCAATTAAATGCACCCAAACACTATCAATATTTATTCCCTAAAGCGCCCACCGCGCACTCGACTGCGACCTAAAGTGCCCGGGGCTCAAGTACAACGCATTTCTTCCGGATGTGCGCCACGTAAGCCGGCTGTTGACTGCGGCTGCACTTGTACGTGCGTTTCCCCATAGATGCCCTGGAACAGAGTGGGACAGGAGGCGCGCGCGCTGTCTATGCGTGGCAGGGACGAGTAATTTCACGGGAAAGACGTGACTGAACTGGCAAATCAGCTGGAAGCGTGGGTCCAATTGACCCAGGACGCCGCTCGAACCGGCTAATTGCCAATTGTCGGCCGACGTCGCCGCTCATTGGCGCGTCACGTCGCGAATTTCCGTGACGCCCTCCACCCCCCTTTTCACCCTCGAACTACCGTTCCAACCCCCCCCGTCTTTCGGCTGGTTAACTCCACTAAACCATCAACCTAGTCAGTGCGTCCTCTGAACTTCATCAAATTCACTCCGACAAATAAATCAATCATATTTTGGTTATATATTTATTCGCGTAAAAAGATTTTTTGTTGATTAGTCCAAGTATTTCGAATGAGTTTATTTATATTCATTAATTAGAATTATCTACGTGTTAATTTATATTAATTAACTTGATTTAGCTACGTGTTAATTTATGTTAATTAATTTGATTTATCTATCTGTTTATTTATATTAATTAATTTGATTTATCTATCTGTTTATTGATATTAATTAATTTGATTTATGCACACGTTTGTTTACATGAATAATAATATCTTCGTTAGAAAACTTGAGAAAACTCGGAGACTCGATTTAAAGGGAGCAAACTGCGGATGATCGCGAGAGTCAGTGACTGAATTACCCAGACTCGATTGTGCGAGTTGAGTCGAAGCTCTAAAGTCTCGAGTTGCCATTGGCAGAGGATCCAGATTCTTCTTGGCAAGCTAATTACGCTTTTCCAGTCGGGATCCCCCCAATGAGTAGGTTGGCCGAGGCTGGCTGGGACTCTCGGTCTTTCTCCCCCATGGGGAATATACCGGTTTTGCGGGAGAGTGTGGAGAGTGTGGTGCGCGCCGGGGAGGTTGCAGGACATATGGCAGTGCTCCAACAAGTGGCAGGGAGAAGCCTCTCGTCGTGTGCACGGGGCTTTATGCATCGGCGAGAGAGCAGTCTATTGTCCCCGACAAGCATATTTCTCGGTTTTACGCTTCATCGATTTCCAACACGCTGCCTCTCCTCGTACCCTTTCCCTCTTTGTCTCCATTGACTTGCCTCCTGTCGAGGGTTCTCCGTCTGCCTCCCTCTCGAGTGCTTCTATCTCGGACTCGGATCTTCTAATATTACACGAATACTCCGGGCCCGCGCTATTTCTGGCCTGGCGCTCGTGTCCTGAGTGTTCCTGCTTTTAAATTTGACTCGAGTTCCTCCGAGAGTCGTCCGACGACTTTGATTCATCGAATCGCCTTGAAGAATCTCTCTCATCCGCATTTTTTGCTGGTCGAATACTCGGCGATAAGCGTGTTCCAAAGTTTGTCTCGAAATTCAGAAAGAAAATCACAAAAGTGATGTGATAGTGTTTAGGTAGAAAATATTTGTTCTCCGCTTGTTATTTCTTTTGGCGCGTTTTCTACTATCTGAATATTTGGTTACACGCGAGTAAAGTTTGTCTCGAAATTCAGAAAGAAAATCACATAAATAACATAACAAAGTGTTTAGGTAAAAAAGAATTTTTCTATTTATTACATATTGTGTATCGCCAGATATTTTACAGCTATTGATAACAATTTAATTAACAATTACAATGAAATATCTTCAATCCATATACATAAGCCATAATGGAAGCCTCTCACAATTTTTTAAAAAATGTTGTTTATATGAAATTGTCCTCAAATCCGAGGAAATGTAGAAATTTGAAAAAATCTTGTTTACACGACATTATACTCGAATCTGAAAGTGAGAGGACCGAGCCAAGTTCCCAGAGTGAGCGCTACAGAGAGCGACAGTGCGATTAAGGTGGGCAAGTCAGTGCCGTTCTCCACGGAGGCATCGATATCCGCTCGATCTCTGTAAAGCGAGACAAGCCAGATATACGATTACCAGTGGAAACGTGACGTGCGGCTGGCTGAAGGTCAAGGTGAGCTCTCGACTTGGCTCGTTCCTGTCTGCGGGAACCTCTCCTCCAACTTGCTAACTCGCCGATCAGCTTCAATTTAAAAGGAGCTTTACCGCGCGCATCTCTAGAGCTATGTAAAAGCTTCCGGCGAACGAGCCCGCGTTTCCGCCGAACGGGCAAACCGTCGACGGAGTCTGTCGCGCGCTCCTTTTCATGTCGTGTTCTGGCAATCTCGATGCTTTAGGGCCCCGGCCACTGCCAAATTGCTCGGACGCCCCGACGAAATAGCGATCGCCGCCAATCATTTCGTCCGGCGGTCTGACGCTAATGTTGGCGAATACTGCGACGAATTGTCTGGATGACTTTCGAGCGCGTACCATGTCCTGCTGCGAACAATCGTCGATGCACGAGTTGTGCCAGCGGAAAGATTTAGGTGTTTTCGCGCTTTGCTTGGGTTAAAATGAACTGGTATTATTTTATAAATATTAAATTCCTTTTGATTAATTAGAAAAATCACTTTGTGAAATTGGCTCCGAGACTTTTTGGGTTGATTGTTATTTTATTGAATTAGAGAAATTAATGAATGGAAAGTTTGTGCGCAATGCAATTTTAAAATAATATTTGTTAAAAGCGAGTGGAGGAGTCGCAGGATTAAAAAGCAGAGCCGCCGGTGGCCTTTTGAGCGAGACTGTACACGGTGGCCACATACCAAGGCACGATTTGAATTACAATCGGCGCATCCCGTCCGGCCGGTTCACTCTCCTCGTTAAGCATCGGCCATTCTTATGTAATTTTATGCTAAATCCCCTTCCCCTCGACACCACGCCAGTCAACCCTTCACCACCTTTCTTTCCCCTTTTCGTGGGAACCCACACCATTTCCTCGCTCAACCAACCTTCCCCCCAGGTTCAGCCTCGACTTATTTGCAAATCTTGCCAACGTTAAACTTTTTTCATAGATTCGGCTGGATTTATTCTCTCAATTAAAAACATAGGTTTAAAAATGTGATTTTAAATTTGAGACAACTGAAAGGTGAATTTGAGAAAAATGGAAATTTAAGAATTTTTAGGAGAAATATAGAAAACTGAATAATTAATTGGAGTAGTGTAAATCGATTGTAGTTGGAATGGTTTGAATGAGAAGCCTCGAAGTGAATCCCAACAGAGGAAAGTGCAGTGGTCGGTACGAAGACGGGAAGAAAGATGTGGAGGAACGGCAAGTGGCATTGGCTTCTTGGCGCGTTTCTTCTGGTTACCGCTGGCGGATGCGCCGGCGTTCTACCTTATCCTCCAGTGGCTAGAGGAAGAAGAGCTTCCTTTTTATTTCGAGAGCGGCGACCGTTTCATCCTTTTTCAACACCAATTCTCCCCCACTTCCTCAAATCAACAAACCACCACTCTCATCATCCTCCACATTATAAAACCCTCAAAAAAACACCTCAAAATTCTTTGGAGGGCAAAGTGACACTTGTTACCTCAATCAATACCTCCAACTCTCTCGAGCAACTGTCCACCATGATTCACATGTGACTGCGATAGCAAGCGACTCGGAAAGCCGTAATGTTACTCGAGGGGAGAACCCCGAGCAACGACCCCCCTCTCCCCCCTCCGCGCTCTTCCGGCACAATTTTCCGCTCTTTGATTCTCTTTCCTTTCCATATCTGATTTCATGGCGAAGCCACCGCACTCACCTCCCTTTCGGTTCTGCTCGAGACACAAAGAGCGGACCACCTCCTCCGCCCCACTCGCGCCCGAGGGGGGCCGAGGGGGGCCGACACTAATGGCGCCTTCCGAAATCACTGGAGTCATTAGTTTCCGCGGGAGCTCGCCTTGCAATTAGGTTGAGTCAGGATTAGTCGGGTTCTCGTTTCTCTTTTTCCACCGGTGCGCTGGAAACATGTGTCGGTCGGGATGACATTGGGTTTCAAGGCGTAGCGAGTGAGAGTGTTGCGGAAAGAGCTTTCGAGTTGGGCGAAGTATGCAAGGGTGAGTCACTTTTCATCGAGATTCCGATCGACTTGGCGCTATGAGTCAGAGTGGCGTTGACCTGTAATTTCAAGCCGGTGGGTTAACGAGTGCTCATACGAGTTACTTGCACGCTCAACCGGTTCCTCGGACAATCATCGAATGATTTACCGGTTTTGACGAGTTATGCGAGGGCCTGCGATGTAATTACTGCATTCACTTCATTAATCCTCCTATTAATATTAATCCAATTCCCTATAATGTGCGAGAAAATGAGACATAATAATTATTTAATGAATCATTCACTATTAATTCGAGTAATTATTATAGGTCCTAGTCGATTTTATTATCCCGTGTAAGCGCAGCATATTAATTAAGGCCGGATGATCATAGAACCCCATGGCTGAAACGGGCAGGCATAAACACACAGGCAGGGTTGCTGTGAAGCAGAGATTACAAGCGTAGAATTAGATCAGCCGAGCGAAGGGGATTATTGATTTACCGGTGCAAACAGCATCCCCCGAACGAAGCCCCACTTTCTCCCCCCACCCCTTCATCCCCCGATCGCCCGGCCAAGATGTGGACAGTGGGTTGCTGGTATAATTAATAATGAACTGTGGTGGAAAGAGGTGGTTCTTCTCCCATGAATAAATTGAAACTTCATTGGCCGGGCGGCGAGGTGGCGGCTCTGATTAGCATGCAAATTTTCTTATGGGGTGTCCGCGTCGAAGCACCGGCCGAATCCGTCCCGGTGGCCGCGCGCGAGGAGAGTGAGCTTCTTTCGCAGCCGTTGCCACCTTTCAACCGGGCCGAGAACTGCTCCACAAACAGAGCCGACCCGTGTGCGCCCGGCTTAAGTTTCTGCCGAGTCGTTTCCCGTGTCAGCAGCTCTCCAGTCCCCTCGGCCCGAGCGAGCGAGACCCTGGTTATCTGAAGCCGGGGATTATGTCGACTGATAACGCACGCCTCGCGTTACCGCCTCGCAAATCGCTGCCTGCGAACTTTCGCGCTAACCCTACACCGCCGACGCTCGTGACGACGAACGCGCGCGCCCAGCCTCTATTTGTACTGGGAAAAATCGCAGGGGAGAAGTGGGTTTGGGCTGAAGGGGATTTCGTGCTTGGTTGCGGGTTTTGTGGTACGGTTGGGTGTTTGGATGTTTGGTACTTGGATACATGGGACTTTAGTGTTTGGGACTTTAATGGTTTGGAATTTGGATGTTTGTAATTTTAATGTTTGGGATTTTAATTATGGCATTCAAATGTTTGGGATTTTAATTTTTGGGACTCAAATGTTTGGGACTTTAAATGCTCGGAACCATAAATGTTTGGGTCTTTAATTTTTGGGACTTTAAATGCTCGGAACCATAAATGTTTGGGACTTTAAATGCTTGGAACCATAAATGTTTGGGTCTATAATTTTTGGGGCTTTAAATGCTCGGAACCATAAATGTTTGGGTCTCTAATTTTTGGGACTCAAATGTCTACGACTTTAAATGCTCGGAACCATAAATGCTTGGGACTTAATTTTTGGGACCCAAATGTTTAGGATTTGAAATGCTCAGAAGAGTAAATGCTAGGACTTTGATATTTGGGACTTAATGGATCAGACTTCAGGACTTTTGAACCGCAGTACTTTGATACTTGAAAACTGCGGAACTTTCAAACCACACCAAATCCCCGAAAGCCCAAAGTACCGAGGATGTACAGCGGTCAGAGCGCGTGTTTCGGAGTTGGTTGCTTTCACGGAAGGTGGATTATTACGAGCTATTTCCAGGGTTGCCCGGCAGCTCCGCGGCTCCCGGCAAGACGACACGCGAGATCCGATACAGGAGCGAGAGTGAGAATTCCCGGGGAAAACAGGTGTCGTTGCTGTCGCGACGCCGGCGTCGTCGATTTTTCCGAAAGGAAAGCGGCTTACGCGAAATTACGTAAGCCCCCGCTAATTCTCCCGACAGCATGCTCGCCCGCTAGCTGCGCTCCTTTCTATTTTCTGCCCCGATAAATCTGCAACGTAATATCCGCGGTGTAACGTTACGGCAACGAGCCGGCCGGCGTCGCCCGGCGTCGCCGCAACCATTGTCAGGATTACGACGGCGTCGATCGTCACCTCCGCCCGCTAAATGGAATTCCAATTTACCGACCTTAATAAAAATCGGACACCGAAAGCATAGAGGAATTTCCGAGTCGAATTTACCCGGATAAAAAAAAAATTATTAAATCCCCGGCGACTTTGCCTTGAGCTTTAAGGGCGCCGACAAGAATTGGCAGCGCAATCTCCATGAAGATCTCATCCAACCTGGGAACCAGCCGAGCTCGCGGTCCGATACTCCGCCACACTCGTGTTATCGTTCCAGACTTAATCACCGAGTCGCACGCCAGCCATAATTACCCCGATTTACATAAGGTCGCTCTCGAGCCTCCAATAAAAAGTCCCCATCCGTGAGGTATCTTTCTCCCTAGCCGGCGGATTTCTGAAACAGCCTGTAGCGCTGCTCCCCCGATAAGAGGGAAAAAGAGAGAGAGAGTGTTAGCCTTCGGGATTTATTATCGCGTGAAAATGGTGTTTGCTCGAAGCGACGGTGTCGCCGGGGACATCGGCTTCGCGCGGCGTAATTACATACTAATTCATTCATTATTAGCGGCGAGCGGAGCCGGTGTTATTCTTCTCCTAAATGGAGACAGTTTTATCCGACGGCTCCTTCCACTCCTTCCCTCCCTCGCCCGCCGCCCTCCGGGTTCTTTGTTCTCCGGGCGCGCACTTCTCGAGCGTGTGGCAGCCATAGAAATTTGAGTCATTACCAGCGGCGGGAGATTCATGCGCGGGGGTTACCGAGTGGCGCTGTAATCGCTGCGAGGGAACCGGCCGCCGCAAGACAGACGCGATTATAAGTTTCCCGGATAATGGTGCCGCGGCACTTTTAATTAAAAGGGCCGACACCCCCCCCCCCCCTTCCTTGCCGTGGCTACCCGAATTACGTTAATACGCCGGAGTAACTCGAGCCACGATTACTGCTCCTGGTAAGTGCGCTCGTCACCCTTTTCTCCGGGGGAAACCTGCCGCCCTTGCCGCTCACTGTCCCTCCACCTTGGGATTCTCGGATTCTTATTCCTCGTGACTTCAATAGCCTCTGGTGGACTTGAATAAGTACGGTGTTGGATCGGAGTTATTGCTTTTGAAAGAGAATGGAGTTTTTGGATTTAATTTCAATTGGATTGTGGGTTGAATTATATGTTTTTGATTGTTGGGAATTCCATTGAGAAAACCTGTATTTTTTTGGGTTTAATTTGAATAGTATTTGTGGTTTGATTTAATGACCCTAGACTATTATGTGAATAAGGTTATATTAATTTAGATTAATGTAATATTAATTTAGAAAAAGGACCTTGTTTTTGAAAAAGCCTGTATTTTTTGGGATTTAATTTGAATAGTATTTGTGGTTTGAATACGCACTATTGACTATTATGTGAGTAAGGTTATATTAATTTAGAAAAAGGACAGTGTTTTTGAAAAAGGCTGTATTGTTTTGGGTATAATTTGAATAGTATGTATGGTTTGAATTATATATACGCCTTTAACTGTTGTAATTCAATTAGAAGGGGAACAATGTTTTTGAAAGGGCCTGTATTTATACAACAAACAATTTATTATACAAAATTTAACTAAAGCATTTTAATCTTTGTTCGACTCAAACTTTAGAACAAATCAAAGTACACACATTTATTTTGAGAAACCCTGTAGTTCGCCGGCACTGCAAGTACTATCGGGCAAGAGGCACGTACGTGTTCACGAGGGTTAAAACAGTCGAAAGCGGGAAGCGTGGCACGCAGAGAAGGAGAGAGAGAGAGAGCGGGATCTCCCCCGGCCGATAGTTTCACGCGTGCACGAACTGTGCCGAAGCGGCGGCGAAAGAGAGGTCTCTCGGAGGTTTCTGGGAGACTGGGAGAAGTTGGCAGGTTCTCGCCGCGGCGACACGAGTTGGGGCCGGAGGGACGCCCGGCGAGAAGTTGCCTCCGCCGCGAAGCAAACACACGGCGACGCGCACTCGCTACGCCGCGACGCCGCTGCCGAGGAATTGCGCGCCGGCACAAAGGGAAGGACGCACGCCGCCCGGCGCACAATGCGGGTAAAAGCATCCCGCCGCGTTGTTTCCGCCTCTCGCACCCGAGAGCCTCGCTCTCGCCGAGGCGATACTTCTTCGCGTTCGCTGCCTTTCTGGGACGCTTTAAGCTTCGTTCACACTCCTCTTTAGTTGCTGGTTTCTGTTACTTCTATTTTAAGCTTGTTTGGAAAATACAGAATACTTTTTAAACTTCTTTCATTTTCAATTGTTAGACACTTGAATTCTATAACATTTCCTGTTGGGAAACACAGAATACTTTAAGCCTCAATTTTAACACGTGAATTCTAAACCTTTTTCTTTCTCACTTCAACACTACCTTGAATCTCCCAATTCAGAATAAACCCGCCATAAATGACACAATATTACTTTCCACGCGAACCCACTGCTTTCAGCCCAATTAATTAATCTCATCGGTCAACGTCGACCATCATTTGACAGCGAGCGCACCGGCGCGTTTCCGCCCAAGCCAGAAAGAGGAGAGACGACACTGTTTAACTAGAGACAGTGACCGTGGAATGAAATGCGAGGGGATCGCGGCGCGTCTGGAGCGGTCAGTTGGCACGTGTCGGCCTGGTCACGTCGCCGGCAGCCGGCGCGCGCTCTCTCCGCGCTCGTTGATAAAACGTGCCGCAGAAATTTCGCCAGCGGACTCACCTGTTACGCATGTAACCAACCTCCGTAATCCGCCGGAATGCACTGTTGCGCCGGGCGACGCCAGATGTCGCGGACTCTGCACACGCTGGCTTCCTGAATAATGAAAAGTTCTGTAGGATTATGGAATATTTGACAGACTCGTCAAATTTTGTTTTAAAATCTTTAATTTTATATTTTAAAGTATTAGAAATTTTTATTTTATGAATGAATTTGTAATTTATTACTTTTAATCAGACATAATAGTTTTATAATTTATATTAATGATTTACGATTTATGAAAAATAGTATTTATATTAATGTTGATCGAATTTTCTATTATATCGTTAGGAAATAAATATTGCAATTAATTGTCGAGTGTGAGAGAATAATAAATAAAACCTCTACTGAAGAGTAGAATATTAAGTTTGCGAGAGCATTATTGGTGGGTTTCCGCTCTCGACGGTGTTTCCGAGCGATTACCGATATCTCGGCCGGCCGATCGCCGATCAATCTTAACTTTCCTTTTTTCTCTGTTCCAGGTGAGTTTCCCGAGGTTCCTGTGGGACGAAACTTCCCCGAGCACCACCCTGCCCCCCTCCCATCCTCCTCCTGAAAAACCTAGCTCTTTCCAGACTTCCCTTCTGCGCCCGTGTAAACTTGCCGGTGAGTCCATGCAATGTAAATTCCCCCCCTCGAACTCTCCGCGATCTTGATCCCCTTAAAAATGTTATGTGTATTTCAAGTCCCGGGGAATATCGAGTCCTCGCACCGTAAATCTCCCATTCCATGTGGCTCCCTCCCGCTTTCAATTGACCTTTCGAGCCTCGCGAGAAACTTTCCCACCATTTTTTCCCGTGGAGAATTCTCTATTTCACTCATCTCTACTATCAATACAATCTTCGCGCGTTCCTTGGAATTTTAATGTAAAAATAATTAACGGAATTTTTCATCGGCTTTAATTAGTTGGAGAACTGTTTAGGAGTTTAACAAGTGGTTTACGGGCACGGTGGGGTTGAGCACCGCCGTAAGGAATAGTTGGCCTTCCTGCTGGCTTTTTAACAGGCTAATTTATTGGATCCAAGATGGAGGGGCTGCGTCAAGTTTTTGATGAATTTTTCGAGTGGCGGAAGTTTGATTCCGAAGGCGCGAGGCCGCGGACATTGGCGCTGAGAGCGGGCTAATTTGATTGGCCGCCGCTAATGAAGACTTATACCGTCGCACTTGATGGTATTAATCATGCTGCGCCCAAGTAATTCCTCCTTGATTAAGCTAGTAATTAATCGCCTCTTTAGTAGCATTATCTCGTCGCCCTCTTGCCCGCCGTCGCTTTCACATTCTTTCCTCCACGATTTCCGATCGCTCCATCTCACCAATTAAGCTTTCATCTGTTTTCTTATTTTTTAACGCGAATTGAATGAGAGACTTGACGAGTAGTGAATGAAAAAGTCGAAACACGCGGCGAGTTCCCGGGAACGTCGTTCGCCGGATTATTTTTAGAGGGCGACGCGAGTTGATGATTCCTCGTTAGGCCGATTTGTCTTGAGGTCGCGCGAGGTCTGACAGCAGTTGTCTGGCCACTCGTGCTCCGGTGATTCCCCGGTGACTAAAGGCTCGGGTGGTTTTTGCCGCATCTTCCTTGGATTTGCCATCCGTCATCTATTTTTGTCCTCGATTCGCCGAGTGTCGTTTCTCACGGTGACACTGTGTTTAGGTTCTTTACACGAGTTCGCGTTCGGATGAGTTTATGGCTCGGGTTGCTTGTTCGCTTTGATAAAGCGATTTCGAGTCGTTTGAATTCATTTAATCTAGGAATTGTTTGAATTCCATTCGTACAGTCATTTCAAGTCATTCGAATTCCTATAATTCAGATTTATTCGTCACTTAAAAATTGAGAAATCGATTCAATCAAACTCATTTAACCAAAGTGATTTCAAGTCATTCGAATTCCTATAACTCCGATTGATTCGTCACTTAAAAATTGAAAAATCGATCCAATCAAATTCACTTAACCAAAATGATTTCAAGTCATTCGAATTCCTATAACTCCGATTGACTCGTCACTTAAAAATTGAAAAATCAATCCAATCAAACTCACTTCACCAAAGTGATTCCAAGTCATTCGAATCCCTGTAACTCCCATTAACCCAACGCGATTAAAAATTAAACCTATGGGATCATGGGATCCTATGGGATATGGGAAGTCTATGGGATCACAGTAAGAGTCGAATGTCGAAATCGATGGGGTGGCAGTCACTGCCGAATTCGGGACAGCCGATTGCACCCCCGAGGCCGAGCAGGGGGTGCAGCGGCCAGCATTACGCATTTACAAAATGAAATTGCGTTGAGCAATCTGCGTGGGCAGAGTGCCGGCATGATTCCTTCATGAATCCGCGGCCGTCGACTCTCTCTCGGAGGCTGGCAGTCTCAGATGAGATTCCCGGGTTCTTAGGGAGCTCAATATTTCGCTGACCCAGATTGAAAGCTAAATGTATGCTGCTCTGCCGGCTGTCTTCCGAGATCATCCCCCGCAGCGGCTCCACCCCCCGTAACCATGGGATTTGCATTACAACTTTTCCCTCCGCCGAATTGAGTCATTTCGCCTCCCCTTACGCGCGCGGCTCGGCTCGCCTCTGAGAAAGACGCCCGACCAACAGTTTATCTTGCATTTCCGCAAGTTTTTCAGAGCGCTCGCCGCATTAAATTGTCCCGGCGGCTGGCTACGAAAATCTCCCGAGGCGGATCCTTTCTGAATTAAGAAATTCAATTCCACAGGAAACGCGAGTTTTCTCCGCGTCGCGGTCAACTTTCCTTGGAGTTGATAATCATTTTGTCCTTTGTTGCCCGTTACGTCGGCCAATGATTGACGCGAACGATCCAGTGCAACCTGACACTCGCGTCGAACCTTTCATTATACCGAGCGACCCCCTCTGATCCCCCTAACAGGGCATCGTTTCCCCCCGGGGGAGCAAACAACCCGTCGTTTGTCCAGTCGAGCTTTAACTAACAGCGGCGTCGACTCCGCGGACCATTCGCTCGGAAATCCATGGAAATCCTCGTGCCAATCTGCCTTCCCAGCGCGATAAGGCGCAACAGTTTTTTTCCTTGGCTCGAAATCTGCTCGCGAGGGAGTATCGAGCGAACAGGGACAAGGGTGGGGGTTGGGGGGCGAGCGTGAATGGGGTTGCAGGGGGGCGGAGGGGACGACAACTAAATTGCGTTGTTGAGCCGCGTGCAGAGGGGAAAGGTGGGGGGCGAGAGGGGCCTGCTGGCTGGAGGAGGAGGGTCGGACGATGGGGGATGAGGGTGGTGTGTCCTGTGTGTGGAAATTTGCCCCACCTGTTGCCAAAGCAGATTCCCATGGAAACGAAGTTATGGGCATCGTTGCCACGCTATGAGTATTCCACTCGGCCAAATCTCTTCTTTATCGCACGATTTCTTCCGCCTTCACCTAATCTCGTGGAGTCCCCCTTTCAATCGCTACGGTAATCGCTGTTCGACTCCTGCTGATCTTCTGTTCGACAGTCTCCGTTCTCTTTCTTTTGGCTTCGCGAGCTTGGTTCAAATTTTCTATATTTTCTACATATTTTATATTATTTTCTATATTTCCTTATACTTATATTGTATAGAATATTATATAGAAAATAGTATATTTTCTAGGAATATTTTATTGTTGTTTCTTTTGCAATCTTTTCCACCCTAGAATTTTTTCAATTTCAAATTACATTTTCCATCCCCCTAGAATTTTGATTTCCAGAACGCAGTGTTTTCCACGCGATCCCGCCTCAAAAATGCATCACCATAATAATTGACACACTAATGAATCCAGTACGATAATTGATGCGGCAGCATAATTAATACAGCAGCGTCCCACACTCGTCCACCGTAATCTCCTCCAGGTAGCATTCCTTTCACGTTGCGCCCGGGCGTTAATTGCTTCCAAGGGAGAGGAGAGAGAGAGCGAGAGAGGCGCCCGAACGATTTCAATTATTTTTCCCGGCGCCCGGAATCCACTGTCTGGCAGCGGCGTCCCCTTTTTCTGAAGCGGCCGGTATGCCCGAGACCCACCCTCGCCTCCACCCCGAGCTCGAGGGGGGCGAGGGGCCTCAAGTGGCGTCGGGCGAAAAATCCGGAGATTTTAATTAGAGCCTCTTTCTTTCTCTGTCGATCCTGACGAGAATGCGCGATCACAGGCACACATAATGCGACGCGGTTTCCCCTGCCCTTACGGTTCTTCTGTCGTTGGTTATTTGTACTATTCTCAAGGAATCATGGGCGTGGGGTGTGCGTGGTTCCTTTAGTTTTACAATGAAAGGCCGGTGGGTGTGGTAGATTTTATTCGTGCATTAAATGTGGAAAATGTTATTTATTGTTTGATAAGAATGAAGGTTAATGTCGATGAAGTCAGATAGGAAAGTTAGCTTCCCACGCGAGCTTTGTTAAAGCTGCTTTACACGGTACCGGAAGACATGGTCTTAAAGTGGGAAAGTGAGGTTAAATATTCTCCGAGTCATAAATCTAAAAATCACCTATCGCCTGACTACATTAGCGCCTCCCCGTGAATTAAGATAAGCCAGAGACACGAGAATACCATTAACGCAACACGGCTTTCCCCTTCCAGCCCCGTGGCCACTTGACCGCAATGGGTTTAAGTCGAAAATAAAGGGGTGGCATTCCACCCCCCCCGCGCACTCTTCCATCGAAGCCGATGATTTAGGTGGCGGGGCGGCTGCTTGGTGTCAGTGAAAACATCGGGTTAATCGTTATTTCCTGTCGACGGAAAAGGCTGAGGGTGGAGGGAAGGTATGGGGCGTGGGGGGCGAATGGGCCGGAGGCTTAATAATTTACAACGACAAGACACAGCCCCGGTTATTGGCCCATAAAGCACAGGCCGCAATGCTTCACCCCGCACTTTCCAACCCCCCGGTGGACACGTTGGGGATCTTGGAGCAGCCGGAACCACGGCGAAATAACTCCCCCCCTCCCCCATCGCCCCTAGAATCGAGATTCTACTTTGGTGTCGGCGACCACCCTCTATTTCGTGTCTTTGTTTTTTTGTGTCGGGCGAGTATCTGCGGTCGAACAACCACAAACCCTGAATCAAGTACACATTCTTTCCACTTTGCAAAAATGTTTCGAGTCAAATATTTTAAACACAAATTACAATTTTCAATAAAGTCTCAAAATGAATAATTTTCGAATTGATGTAATACAATAATTAATATTGAAATATTAAATATTAAATGCAGCAATTAATACAGCGATTCTCCTATGAAGCAAAGATCCGTGGAAGCTCGGGGAATTTCATGGGGGGCCAATTATCGTGGCAAGGTGTCCACCTCGTCCGATGATGTTTCGACTTAGCCGAGGGTGTTTCAAGTGGTCCTTAATATTAAGTCCGACCGAGCCG
This sequence comes from Crossocerus cetratus, assembly GCA_963675795.1. NCBI lineage: Eukaryota > Metazoa > Arthropoda > Insecta > Hymenoptera > Crabronidae > Crossocerus > Crossocerus cetratus. The sequence goes on from OY776671.1 coordinate 15,894,879, forward strand.
AGTGGCGCGAGCGGCCGCGGCTTTATTGGCACTGGCTTATTAATCCGAAGGGCGACGCCAGCGCGAATTTGTTGCCGTGAATTGCCGCCGTAAATCTTAGAAACTCGGCTACCGCGCTGCCCCGCTTAATCGTGTGTGGGGCTCAGAATATTTTACACTCGTCCTGGGTAGAGCCTGGCTCTCTACCTCGCCGCTCATGAAATACACTCGATAATCTGGCCGACCGTCTAGCTTTACGAGGGCTCGTAATAATTTTATATCATTCATCCGCTGAATATGTTTCGCCGGGCCCGCGCGCGCGGCAGTAAAAGCTGACCGTTTCTCTGTGTAATTTCAAGGTTAGGTCGCCGTTACTAGATTTAAAGGCTTGTTTCCGGAGAACTTCGCTTACATAGTCCCCTTGTTGACCGCAGAAGTCGCGGGCGTTTCAGGAAAGGTGGATTTTACTTTGAAAGATGTAAATATGATTTTTTTCATTAAATTTTTTTTCGCAATTTCGTGGTTGGGCCGTCGTTACCTAGATTTAAAGGTTTGTTTTCGAAGAATTTCGTTTACATAATCTCTCTGTTGACCGCAGAAGTCGCCGACGTCTCAGAAAAAATAGAATTTAAACTTTTAAATTATCAATTTAGTTACATAATTAAATTTTAATTATTAATTTTACATTTTTCTACTTGGAAAGATGTAGATATGATTTTTTAAAATAAAGTTTTTGACTTGTATTCCTTTTTTATGGGTGTGAAGATCAATAGCGGGTTATGGGTTTGCCAGTATAATAATGGTAGGGTTTAATAGAGGGAGGGAAGCATGTAATAGAGGGCGCCCCCATCGGCTTTCGCTTTCCAGAGGGCGTCGTATTCGCCATTAGCTCTGTGTGTATGCCGGTAACGATCACACCGCTGGCGACAAATACAAATTAATTAATAACGTTCATAAAGCAGTCTGCCCGCCGGAGTAGCTTTAGCGGCCGTTCCAGAGCGCGGGCTTAGTTAATACCCTTTAAATTATACCCCGCTACTTACGCAAAGATCATTAATTTACGTTCCGCCCGATGCCGGCGCTCCGGGCGCGCGACTGCAGCTCGCATTCACTTCCTTCGAGATTAAAAGGCCTGTTGCAATTACCACGATTGCCCGAGTGGCTCCGCTTAAATTCCTCGGCATTCGCCGCCGGCGAATGAAATCGAAATGGCATCGATTCCGATAACAATCCCACCAACACTCCAGCTCTATACTCGTTTCTGTCCTTTTTACAAAATACCTCTTAAAACCCACACAATTAACTTTCGTTCTACTTTCGCAAAATTCCAGTTGGAAAAGCGAAAACTCGTCGATTCCGAGGAAACGGCGAAGACGCCGCCAGTCAACTGTATTTATCGAAGCGACAGCCTGGCAGATATCGCAGTGCGTTAACGCGGCTGAACCGCGGCTTCCCCGGGCGTTTAGCCGCTGAATAATGGCGTGTCATTTATTATCTTAATTACTATCGATCGGGGCCGGCATGTTTTCACGGATAATGGATTGCCCGACGCGGCGGCCTCTCCTCCGCCAATGGCGACACTCGCACTGCCAACCTGGGACTGGCCTCCCCCCACCTCCGCCACCTCCTCGCGCATTCCCTCTTATATTCGTGCGACCCTGCTGTCACGCAGATGTCCGGCCGGCCTCTACACTTTGTACCTTTTTAGACCGATTGCCACGTCGCTCTCCTTGATTGACTCCCACCCACCCGACCGCCCGCCGGATAAACTCCGCCACGGAACATACCGGGCGTTGCGGTATAATTTTCAAATTTGTTGCCCGCCGCCCTTAATAGAGCCATGGAAACCCGCCAAGGTAAAACTGCGCTTTTGACGCCCCCCTTGGGCGGAAGTTTAATTGAAAATTGCGGCCAATGGGAAACGCACCGACCCACCCCCCTCTTTTACAGCAATTTGTCTGCGCTGCGAGCACTCGGCAAATGGAGTAAGAGCCTTGAAGGGGCTGGATATCGCGGAATAATTCCCATAGAAAGAGAGAGTGGGGAGTGGAGTAGCTAGTTCCATCTTGTTCTTATATTCCTGGGATTCTTGGGGTACGAAGGTCGGTGTCAAGAGGCGAAGGGGTTGGTCCCTTAGGATCTCGTGTCGCACAGGTACATGCCCCGACGCTTCATCCCCCCCCCCCCCCAGTGGTAATTACTTCGATTCGGGACTCTGCTAACCCCCTGGACCGGCACTTTCCAGCTACGATTAAGTGATTGCAAACTGGAGGACAAGCCTCCTATCTCTCTCCTTCTCCGCTTTGTTACCGAGCCGGGGATACTGTGTCGGCAATTACTCTTAATTAACGACGCAGACGCCGACGCCTGCGAGACAGGGGATGCACGGGACGACTCGCGGGAGCTTGCCGTCGGGACGCGCACACGACGCCCCATTCCTTTTCTCGTTGGTACTCTGGAGAGGTCGCGCGATTCACCTGGAGCCGGGTGGAGTTACTTCGTTATTGGCAGTTGTTTACCTTCGATGACTACTTCTGTTTGGGGGTAATTTGTGGTAGGGAATTTGTCGGTGATTGGGTTATTTATTTGTTTTTAGATTCTGTTTGTCGGGTCGTGAAGTTTGAAACGCACTTAATATGATCATTTTATATGTTTTATGTATTAGAAACGTGTTTATTAATTTTCTGATTATTCTACTGTGCTTGCATATTATTAAATTGATATCATATTCTATTTGTTAGCCCCTGAAGTGTGAATGTACTTAATACGATTATTTTTCTGTCTATTATAATCATTCGCCTTTATATATTAAAAATGAATTGATTAATTGATTATTCTATCGTAGTCTCTTCCTATTCTTCAATTCCCAGGGTTATCAGACTCACATTAAGTCCCGTACAGACTTTCGGCGCCGGCCGGGATACCCGGTAGTAGAGAGTTAGGCTCGAAAGCAGAGTGAAAGGGCTGCTTCTCACGGGCAGGCGTCCCGTTGGAAGCGGAGAGGCCGAGTGTCGGTGGCACTTAGACGTGGTTCGTTAGCTCCTGGAGATTGCATCTGCCTGGATTTAGCTCGGGCGAACTAGCTAGCAAGGGGCTTCGTTCACTCGTCGGGAAGCTCTCGCACGTCGACCATTACCGGACGATTGCCGGCCTCGAGTGCAATCTCGCCCCCTTCTCGATATCGGCCCCCCACTCCGCCCCCTCCCGCAATTTCTTAGCCGGCACTTAACCAGCCGCCATTTTTACCCGGCTAACCTCACTCTCGGCCAGTTCTTTCTCTCGGCCTCCAACACCTGCTCGTTTGGTATTACTATGCTTTTTTCACGCCGCCTGGATTAAGCTTCGTACGCGCTGCATTGATTGGGCCGGGCGCGGGTCGCGTGGGATTTTTGCTTTTTGACGTCTTTGAGGTTAGGATTAAGTTTGGAGAATGTTGTGTACAGGATGATTCACTTGGCCCAGTGGTTTAAAATTGTCGAGAAATATTGAAACAGGGCCAGTTGGAAAAGTATAACAAAATTGAAAAATTTGCCATTTTTTATTTTCGAAGATATGAGCCAAATGAGATGTTATGGCTAGTAATATGATAATAATAGAGTGAATCACGCTGTACACTGTTCGTTCCCGCAATCTTTTTGTCATTACATGGTTTATTCCTGACGGAATATAATCCAAAAAAAGTTAAGCAAACAGGTCATATTTCATCGAGGGTCGGAATAATCCTAACAGAGGAATTAGACGGTTGTAGGGTGTCATGGGGGTTCTTATAGTACACTGATGGCTTTTCCGATGGCCGCCTTCTGCGCGGAACTGCTGCCACCGCGGCATCCAAATTCCCTCGTGACTAATGCAGAAATCACTATGTCACGTCACTCTACTCTCCAACAGTCATTACTTTTCCCGTCCGCGTAATTCCCCCAGCATTCACGGCTAAATAATTAACACTGTTTCCACTTGAAAATGTTTATTAGTGTTATTTTTGGCCGGCGGTGATACTGGAAAATACTGACGGCGAGAGTGTCATTAAGTATTCCGTTTGACGGGGGAGCGGTGCGCGGAATCAGCGAAATTAGCGCCCCATTGGATTAGCGTGCCGGCAGGACTGCGCGCGGCCCTGTCGGAAATAATTAAGTGACAGGAGTCCCGGCGGCTCAAAAACCGTGTCCTCTCCTTGCGACAGTTGCCAACAAAGCTCCACGGCGGCGATTATTTTATTTATAGATATACGCTAATGATGCCTGGAGGAGGATGTCCCGATGTCTCGTTACTTCCGCTCGAGCGCCTCCTCCTCCTTGGTTCCTTGAGTCCTTAATGCTCGAGCAGCGTCGATGACGACGGGACATTCTACCTGTCGTCATTAACGAAAATCCTCGCCGAGGAAAGCAGAGAGAAAGATGCGATTTATGAATTTCAATCATATTTCGTTCTATTTGACGACTTTGATAGGAAGGTTGGCTTTTATCGGTGTGGAGGGACCTTAAAGGTTTATTCTTTGAAATTTCAATCGCTAAATTATTTCGAATATTAATTCATAATTAATTATGCGCACGACTCATTGCTTTTACATTTTTATTATTATTAAGACTCGATTCGATTCAGTCAAATGTTAACATAACATTTGAGTCGAGTCAGATTGGATATCCACACTTGCCAATTAATAAATGATCATTCAATCATTCACCTCGAACTTTAAATGAAAATCAAGATATTCAAACTTAAAAAAACCAAAGTTAATTTCCGGAGATATAAAATCTATGCGATTTATTAATTTCAATCACATTTCGTCCTATTTGACGACTTTCCCTAGAAACCAAACATGCGGATCCCACTGATTGAATTAGTCGGCCTCGAAGAGGAGTCACGAATGATTTAAATTTCTTTCCATCACCGAAAGAAATCATCCGGCAATTGGGCCGACAATTAGCCATCTGGGATCGGCGGTAATTAGTCGATTTTCCGCGGCATAAAGTCGAGTTCCGAAGCGCTTGATCGCCGGGTTAATTAATCGGTTAAAACGATCCCCGCGCAGATTGCCACGCGATTCGATCCGCCGGTGCGCGGAGGATTCATGACTCGCGATCGCGCTTCGATGACACTTGTTCGGGATGAAGGATCCTCTCGAGGCGAGTGGGACGATGCGCCGAGGAGGCAGAGGAGGAGTCCGGGGATGACGATTAAGCTCCGAAACGAGAGGATCCGCGACAGGATTGCGCCACTTAGTTACAAGGGGTGGAACGAGGTTAACCCTGGAATTGGGTGCTCCAGAGAGAGCTCCCTAGGAATCTCGGTTATTCCGATTAAGTCCTCGCCGCCCGGAGGATCATTCTGCCGAGTCGAAAGTGGAAATGGAATCCAAGCTCTTTCCACTGTCTCCTGGTATTCCGGCGATCCTCGCCCGATTAGCTCCCTCCTCCGCCGCTCTCTTACCCCCCCGATGACTCCCGGCGTCGAGTTCTCCTAATAAGACTGGAACTCGCCGCTCGTCTCCGACCGACTGATTCCCTAAACCGAATTCCCCCGACTCAACCGAACCACCCGCGCGACGCCGGTGCAATCGATTCCCTTCGCACCGAGTCAAATGAATTTCTAATAAAAAGGGATTCATTTGCTCGGACAATACTCGCACACGGAGTTAAACAAGCCGAGCGGCGTCGAGGAGGAGGAGGAGGAGCTCGACAAAGCCGAGGAATCCCATTCTCCCGCGGATAAAAGCGAGCAGAGCTCTTGGGCCTCCTCCACTGGGTGTTGAAAAACTAGTTGCTCAGGGCGAAGGGGGCGGGGGAGGTTGCATGAAGGACGATGCCGTGGTCTTCCGCTGCAGCGGTGCCTTATCGAAATTCTTAATTAGAAAATTTTAATTATGTTTTGAGCCTCGAGAAAGAGCGAACCAACCTCTCCCCCCCCCCTCTCTCTAGTCGAGGAACCCTTTCTCGGGGCCCGTGCGTTTGTGTGTTTGCATACACAGGGTGCAATAAGAGAGCCGAGGAGAGCAGCGGGCGGAAGGGAAAGGGCGCGAGTGTGGCTGGTCGGAAGTCCTCTGGCAAGGGGAGATAGTGAATTCCCACCCTCCGGCGTGTTTGAGGGGGGGGTGAGTTGGCGCGCGCCCAGCGTGTTTCTTCATCGGGGCTGAGATGCCGAAGGTAATTAAGCTTGCGCTCCATAAAGATGCTGGGAGAGGGGCCGCCGTTGTGTCCCCCGTGATATTAAATTACACCTGCGGCACAGGCCCGACAACCCCCCCCCCCTCCCCTCGCTACCAGCAACCCGGGATTCCTAAATGTTTGCCTACTTGTCTCGGCTGAGCGTCGCCACTCGCCCCCTCTTCCACTCATTTTGCTGCTCCCTTTGACAGAGATTGCCCTTACAGTCACTGCCTACCTTCTTCTCGTTTTATGCGAGAGCTCGGCTGCTGCGCTGATGTGACCAAGTAATGTAGTACTTTGATTGAAGGTAAATTGTAGGGAGTCTGGCTTGAAAGTCAGGAGGATCCGAGATTGAGGGAACGAAAATAGTAACTATGAGCGAGGCATGAGATCGAAGACGTCACGTTAAACCTAGCCAAAGGCAGATTTTAAGATCGAAAAGAGGCTTTGCATCATGGCCGATCCCTCAAGCTTCAAAAGCAGGGTAGGCGAGTCTCCCGATACTTTCCTCCGAGCCTCAAAGGACAAGGAGCCTCTCAATAATCAATCCAATAATGTCGGCGCGTCTATTTCCATCCCCCATCATCGGCAAAGAATCCTGAATCATTGAGTGCGTCCTTAAAAATGCTGTATAAGGATATTAACTTCGACCAGTAAGGGGATGTAGGAGAGTTGATTTTGCAAGTTTAATATATTTTTGAAACAATTTCAGTTATTAGATCAATCATTTAATAAAATTGTCAGTTGAACTTTCTTTTGTGTTCTTGTGCACAATAGTTGGAGGTATAAAAATAAAGGATTATCTAAAAATGAATGAATGAAATTATTTGTATTTTTATCAAAATTGATCGAAAAATTACTAATATTCGAATTATTTTGATTTTTATACCTTAAACTACAGTGAAAAAAAGACGAATAAAAGTACAGCGGACAGTTTTATGAAACGATTGGTCTGACTACTGAATTTTGTATGAAAAATATATAAAAATGAGGAGATTAACTACCCTACATCCCCTCAACGTATCATGATCCGTACGACGAGTGGGACTATGATAGACGTCCGCCAGGTGGTGTCCCAGTCGATTCCTCGGCATATTCATAGCGGAATTAACGATCCGTGGCTAACTCGACTCTCAAGGACGAGGAGGATGAGGGAGGAGACGGCAGATGTGCTGGGGAGGGTGGGTTAGGACGTCCCGAGAATCCTCGAGGAGTTCTCCTTATCCCAATCCCCGACACCTCCGGCGGCATAGGTGGGAAGCTGAGGGTGAGAGTTAGCTCGTATTTATGGAGGCGGCCGGTACGTGTTGCGCCCGGGACCGATTTCGACTCGAGGATTCTGGGGAATGAGACCTCTCGATCTCTCGCGCGCTCTACTCTCCAGCGATATCCTCCAGTCGGGCTGGATCTCTCTCGATCAGCCAGCCGGGCGTGCTTCCAACCGACAAGAGTGCTTTAAGGAACCGATTATCGGCGAATTTCTACTTTCCCCCACTCCGCGCCCCCCTCCATTGCTTATGAGATTGCTAGTCAGCCCCCTCGATGATCTTTGGATGCTTGATGCAATTGCAATTGGATCTTGAGTCTCTTTGCGATGATTGGAATGAGACTGGGAGGTTAATTGATTTAATTAATTTCCGGAGGAATTATTGATTTACATGGGATTCGTGTGTGAGATTGGCGGGGGCGGTGTTCTCTGCGGCGGCGACAATTAGCCTCAAAGGCTCGCACTAATTGGGCCAGCGATCTCGAAGTTTTCGGATTAGCCGAGTGCCGAGTGTCTCCGCGGTGGCGCTGTTGATCCTGCGGCGAGCGGAGACGCCACTCGCAATCCACCTCCCCCCCGCCCCTTCCGCCCTGGCTAATCCGGCAACAGGTATCCAATCCAGCGGTTCGGAGCGATGCGAGATCGCTCGTTGTCGGTAAACACAGCTGCCCCCCCTTCGAAATAAAACATCCTAGTCCAACTCCCGCCGGTGTTAATCGATTACCGATTCCCGGCGATTAATTTTAATTCGCCCACTTTGGAGCTTCATTCGTAGGTTCTGCGAGCTTGGCGTGTTTTTGTTCATTTTTGTTCAAAACATAATTTAAGAAGCAATTTTATTTCACTTTTACAAATTGACAAATTTTATTTCAATTTTACAAATTGCCAAATTTTATTTTCAATTTTACAAATTGAAATAAAATAAATGAAATGAAATGAATTCCAATGAAATAGAAATGCAATTGAAACGATATGAAATTGAGATTAATTTGAATAAATAAAAATAAATCCTTTGAAAATTGACTAAAAGGTTAAGAGTCACCGATTAAAGTGGTTGGTCCAGCGGTTTCAGAAACGTCCAATCGCCCTCGAAATTAGCCGCCAAAGGCTTCAAAGGTGGTGCGGATTACCACACGGAATAGAGAAAGAAATTGCAGGAGGGTTGTTGTTGCGCCTTGACCGTCGATCACCGGTGCCGTGCGATCGTAAAAGCTAATCCGGCGAGAGCAGCGCCGCCAGCGGCGACACCGGGACAATGTCGACTTTCCAATTAGCGGGAGGGCACACAGCCGCCGCCCTGGTCAACTGAGACACACGGGTTGTGCAGTTGCGTGACCACTGCCGCTCTCATTTTCGCCTCATTTAGCCCGGGCTGTCTCTCCCGAGCGCCCCCGAGCGGCTCAAAGTGATAATTGCTCGCGTTATTCCGCCCGGTAATTCCAGGGGATAAAGCGGACATGACGCCGGCCACCTCTGCGATTATACTCTCTTTGAAGAGACATTCACCCCCCTCTCCCTTTCGTGCACCACTCCCGAGGCTCGCGCCTGTTGGTCGCTGCTATTTTATCCAGAGTCCCGTGCGTGGAGAGTACTGTGGACCAGCTCTGGATGTTAGTGGGACGAGTCTTCGTTTTTTAGTCGACCTGTATTCTGAATTGTCATTAATATCGAAGCACAGGTGGATGTGCTTGAGTTCTTATCATTCTGGAGAAAAACTTGGCGTTCGAGTGGGTTCCTAGGGTTCGAACCCAATCCTTTTTCTTTTTCGAAATCAAACTATACCGACTTCGAGTATTTGTTTTATTTAATTTTGTATTACATTTTTTATTAAATATGAATTATTAAATTTTATTTAATTGTTTCAAAAGATTAAAGAAATTAATCTTCGACTTAGTACTTTATACTCATTTAATTGTCATTGCATCTCATTAGATCCTAATGTTACAACCCCACCCCTTCTCTTTTTCTAAATCGATCTCCATCGAAGCCGCGCACCTTTTTTCCTAATTAATCTCGGACCCGCTACTTGTATACAGTTCTGGACACAGGTGTTCGAGACGGGCGTCGATCGCGGGTGGGCGCGCGCTCGAAAAATCGCGAGGACTCCTCTCCGCCCTCGGCGCGCGGCGCCTTTTTGCCCGGTTTCTCCTTTTTTAATGGGCCCGGATATTTTATTCAACGGCACTCCGGCTCCGGCGCAGCGTTTGATATTGCAATCTCATTGCATAAAACCCGAGGCTTGCATAAAACACGTACATCCCTCTGGCACCCCCGTTTTTCCAGGGGGTGGCAGGTGAGCCAGCCGTAGGAGGAGGTGGAGGAGGTGGAGGAGGTGGAGGAGGTTGCCTGACGGAAAGACGGCCAGGAAGGCTAGAAAAGGGACCACTTCCGCCTGTCTCTCCTTTCGCCCGGCGCCGAGGAAAAAAGAAACTCATTAGCCGCGGGATTATGCGCCCTGTGCTCTTTGCGAATTGATCGTCATATCCTACTCCTGCGCCCGGGATGTATCCCGGTTCCTCGGGCTCCTTCGCCGGTAGCTGCTTTCCGCTTCCTATCAAAGTCAAATTACCTACCAGCCTTCGAGATCTGTCCGACGGGCGAAACCCCACCGAGCAACTCCTGTCTGTTCATTGCTGCTGGTTTTTATCGGTGTGGAGGAACCTTAAAGGTTTATTCTTTGAAATTTCAACCGTTCAATTATTTCCAATATTAATTCATAATTAATTATGAATTTTACACTTTTACATTATATTTCACTCAATTCAATTCAGTCAAATGTTAACATAACATTCAGTCGACTCAGATTGGAAATCCACACTTGTCAATTAATAAATGAACATTCAATCATTCACCCCGAACTTTAAATGAAAACAAGATATTCAAACTTAAAAAAACCAAAGTTAATTTCCGGAGATATAAAGTCTATAAAGATAGCTCGAGGTCACCTGTAACGCAGCACGCCCGATTAAGTCCTTGATCCGTCAAGATTTCCATGAGGGCCACGGCACCCCCGACGAGGCCCCCTCAGCCGCCGGGGGAAGATAGTCCGTCGGAGAGGAAAGCACGGATGCGGCGTGTTGCCACGGCGGCGTCGGCGGAAATAGAGATTTCGAGTCTTACGTCGGATTTGCCGGTTAAGCTGGCTAGGATCGTGCTGTTACAACCACCCCCCTCAACCCCCCCGGCTATCCAATGCTTGTTCGACGAGGGCCACGTGACACCAATCTAAGTTTCGAACTACCGCCTTGCAGCGCGCGCCAACCCCCCTCCCCCCATTCCGTTCACGTTTGCCGATAGTCCAGCCGACGGGTTATGGGGAATCGCGGGGATCTAGAAGCGAGAGCAAAGGGCCGGGGCGTGTAACTGTCGGGGATACACTCGCGCGATATTAGCCGCCAATTTCACCGGCGATTATGGGCCGCGTTCGAGACTCGATGGAGAGCAGCTCGTAGAGGTGGAAGGGGGAGAGTCGGTGGGAAGTCGTGTTGGATGGTGTTTCAGTGATTTGTGAAATGGAGTGTGGAGCTTTTAATTACCGAATTACTGCAATATTAACAATTGTCAATTCTCGGGATTTGGAAGGGTGAAAATAATTTGTTTATTTGCATTTTTGGTAATCGAAAATGAAGTGCAGAGCTTTTAATCATGAAAAAATATAAATCAATCGAATTAATTTCAATCTCAACAAACCAATTCTCAGGATTCCAAGGAGTGAAAGGAATTCAATGAATTTATATTTTTGGTAATTGAAAAACAGTGAGAAATTGAACTAATCACTAGAATTCATGGCAGGTCGAATAATTCGCAACAAATGAACAATTTTGCTCGTAATTTAATGGCCAAGTACGGTCGTACTCAACCAATCTCTATTAACTAATGCAGTCGTAATCATTCTGTCATCTCTGGGGTTTGTTGACTGCCGAATGTGACCGAGGAGCCACCGTTCACCCTTCACCCCTCGAAGCTTGGGCCATCGAATTCGAACCCTTGCCGGGAGACCTCCGACCCGCATTAATCTTAATGGATTAATTTCTTAATTGGCTCCCGCAGAATGGAGAAGCGTACACCTTGCAAAGGCGACCGGTGAGGGAAGTTGGCAACTTTCCGCACCGGATCCCTGCTCCATGGGATTCCCCGGCGACCCCTCACTCCGCCCCTCGCGGAAATGACATTGCTACGGTGTTTGCTGAGAGTCCGTCACACGCGTTTCTGTCCTTTTATGGCCAACTTTGATTTTGATGTCTTGTGCACTTTCGTCTCTGTTTGTTCCATTAGATTGATTGGCCAAATACAATGTTATTAGTATTGACATTGTAACATGTGTAAATTATGTTTAAAATAAGAAGGTGAAGGTTTGAAAGAAAGTCTCTTTTATTAGATTATAAATAAATAATTATAATTTTAAATCAATAAGAAATTAATGAATTTATCAATTTTAGTCAAGTTTTTGGTTTAAATGTTTAAAAGAAAGTCTATTTTATTAAATCCATTTATTTTAATAATATGTATTTTTATTTAAGTAGAAATATTGTTCTTGTGCGTGCGAGAAATGTCCCGAGAATATCCTTGTTATTAAGATATTTGCTGAGAATTGTTTACCATTGGGATCGTCTGCTTAACCATCCCCTTTGTCCTTTGTGTTTCAGGTAGGTCTAGTAAGCAATACATAGATTTGTGTGTTCTGTACACGAGGAGAGAGTACGTGCGAAGATTCTAGACAGTATGATGATGGCTAACCTACCCCCCGTTATGCTGCCGCCCCTTACCGACTACGGGATGCTGACACCCACCCTCGGCATAAAGGTGAGTCCCGCGACAATTCGCACTAATTGGCACTTTATCCACTCGACTCTCTGATTTCATTGCTTTACTTTGCGCCGGCAAAATTACCCGCAAAATTCCGCCCTCGAGCCCGAGGCCCTCGGCCACCGACGACGAGCACGAGCAATATCGTTCGGAAAAGAGATCACCGGACAATACTTTTGCCGCGGGGATTATACGAATCCTCGGATGTGGTTAGGACGCTCCCCGCGATTTTTCGGGAATTCATTTCGAAAAGGACCGCTAAGCGGATCGATGCCGATTTTCCTGAGGCTCCCGCTCTCGAAACTCACCCAGCTGTCGGCCGCGTGTACATTTCCCTGGGCAAGCCTCGCGCCCAATAGGAAATAACGTCATTATTCGCCAAAGCGGAATTAACCTCCATTCTCCGGGAGACTGGCGCGCAGTGTCCTCGGATTTCGAGATCCGTCGATCCCCAGCTCCTCGGAACAACGCCCGATGGATCCAGCGCGCTTTCACGACCTCCCCTTTTTCCTGGCGCGCTCGAGGCCGAGGGAGCTCGCTCGGCCCGAAACAATCGCTCGAAAATTTCTCTGACGCCGCGCGGACAAACAGGCGGCGGGGGCCGTGGCGTGTCCTCCCTGCGATCGCGCTCGGTTCCCACGCAGGTGACGGCGAAAATTCGCCGAATTCCCTGTGAAAGGAAATCCGAGGGAAATCGTGTTTCCCCGACTCCGAAACCCTTTCACGCGCGAAACAACGGCGCCGCGAAATTCCCAAGGAAATAAATGAAAAAGAAAAGAAAGCGGAATAAATTCCCATTAACCGGGAGAGAGAGAGCGCGAGAGCGGAAGTCGAGGGAGCTTCTTACGGTGGGAATTTCCGGCGGTAAAATTCGCGCATGTCGAAAAATCCGGGGGAGGTTGGGTCGATTTGAATTTTGCGTCGCTGCGGGCGCAGCGCGCTCGCATTGAATATTCCATAAATAAATCGGCGTTTAATAGAAAATCGGGCCGACTCCGCGAGCCCCATCGCTCACTGTCACGTTCCGCACTCGACTATCCCGCCAGCTAGTATCTCAATAATATTCAGTTTATAAACTTTCAATGCCCGCCTTATTACGTGTCTGCCCGATTCACCCCTCTCGCTCTCCTCCTTTATCGCATCGTCGATGTATGCCCGATCGATTTAACGTGGCTCTCGCACCCTAGACAGGATTCCATACTCCTTTCATACTCTCCAAGATTCTCATCCACCCTTCTGCTCCAGAATCTGCAAATTCTTCATCTTAACAACCATAAACAACCAAAATCCAAACACCCAATTCAACCCAAATTTGCGTGAAGTTAGTCCCCCAATTTTTTAAATTCGAATTTTACTTCATTGTATTAGTTTGTACTCAGTTTGTATCGCGTGTACCCTGAAGCATATCGTTGCAACTTGGTTACTTTTCGAGAAAACTTAAAAAAACTAAAAAAAAATTAAAAAATTTCAAAAATTTGGGGGATAACTTCACGCAAATTCAACCCAAACCACCGAAAAACGTTAAAAATCTCCAATTTACTCGTTCAAACTTCCAAAGAAAAGATCATGGCACACTGAATGCATGCACGACCGCCCTCCGATACCACCGCCGCCAATAATGAAAGATTATCGCTCTCCGGCGCCCCGTAGATAATTATTCGCGCCGATGCGCGGCCCGCGCGTGACTGGAATCCATCACAATCGATCATCCCTCGGTAAACATAGGATATCATCCGACCTCCCCCTCTCTCTCGAGTGTTCCGCCAAGCGGAATCTCGACGGGACGTATAGGAGGGAGAAGTCGGTAAAAATCGAGGGAGGTGGCGGAGGTTGGGGTCATTAAGAAAAAGGCGAGGAATGATCGGTGGGGATGGCTGGGTAGGAGGAGGCCTTTTGAGGAACAATGCGGGCGATAACGAGCCTCGGAGTCCCGAAGTTACCGGTTCGCTTGCGAGCGCCCTCTCGATTTTTCCGGCTCGCTTTTTTAAACCTCCTCCTCCACCTCCGCCCCGCGCCCTCCTTCCTCGCTCCCGCGCTCCTCCGCTATTTTATTAGCCCAGTTACAGAGAGCGGCCGAAACAATAACCATTGTTAGAGTTTCGCGGCACTTCCAGCGACCCCGGCGTGTTTGTACGCCGCTTTGTTCGCCGCCTGCAGCCAGCCAGCCTTCGCCGAGGAGCCGGAGGAGGTAGAGGAGGTAGAGGAGGCGGGGGAGAAGTGTAGGAGAAAGGGGGTGAAAGTCTGTGGGGTGAGGTGCAGCTGGTTCGGTTTTACGCGAGCGGAATGTATACTCAATGGCCACCAGTATCGTCGTTACGACTGTTGCGCCTCCTAGAGTGACGCTCTTCCAACTTCCTCTCCGGCGTACACAACTTCATTCATTTCCCAGTTGTTGAACTTGAGAGAAGAATTTTTAGACATTAGAATTGCGTCTTCGCTAGGCAATTATTCTCATTAAATATTGCATTAAATTATCATTGGGGATATTAATTATTAGGTATTCAATTTAATGTTATTGATATTACTTAACCATAGATTGAAAATCATATCATGTTGTTCACACTGCACTCTGTTTTGTTTTCATTAGTCATTTTGTTAATTATAGAGATCCCGGAATATGGTATCAGCGGATTAATCTGCTAATTATCAATTTCACTAATGGCCCACTTTAATATCCCACAAATAATTCACACGCCGAATGGCCTCGGAATATTTAAAATCCTCCAATTTCCGCGCACGGCGACTATCACCATCCGGATTCCACTCGCTTAAGTCGAAAGATGCTGCGAGTCGCGATTGCCGGTGTCTCGCGAGAATGCAATTAGAGTAATGACAGGCTAAAACAACTTTGCCGGGCGTTTTTCTTCCCTATTGGTTAGCCCGGCTCCTCCCACATCCGGGTGAGCCTGTCTTCCGCTTGTCTCCTTGCCGCGGCGTCGCTCGCGCGCTCGAGATTAGATGGCGCTGCCCTCGCGCCGCGAGAGCTTCCCTCTAATTAAACTAATGGAAAGCCGGCCGCGGCTTTTATGCGATTCGAAAGCGCGCGCGATATGTGTTCTGCAAATACGAGCGCGCGCGCGGCCGCAGGACAAACATCGGGGACGCGATGCATTCAGATTTCCAGGAAGCCGAGGAGCAGAGCTGGAGGAGGAGCTGGAGTCTGAAAAAATAGGGATTTCCTCGCGCACTGTTGGCGAAACGTTTTGGTACTTTGCTGAATATACAGCTTCGTCTTTCCGCTCCTCGGGCGATACAGGTTTCCTGTCATAATTCTCCCTGGGTCCTTGGGCCGATTAGATTTAGGCGAGAGAATTCTGGGGATTTCGGGGTTTATTTATTGAAGGCGTTTGAGGTTATTGAGAATTGTTAATATTTTCGATATATTAAACACATTTTTCTGTGTTTTTTTATACGATAAATATATATTATTTATTACAAATAATATTTATTATTAATATATAATATATGATTTGTAAATTTTGAATTTGATAATCAATCGATAGGCTAACAAGACTATTAATTACCAACCTATCACTAAAATCAATAAATCAATATAACTCAATGTTAAAAGGCTGATTCCAAGTAATCCGCGTCGCCCTGTACATTAAACGTCCTCCGTCCTGGAAAGATTGGAGAACGATAGCTCGCGTGCGTGTGCGGATGGCGAGAAGGTAGGAGGAGCGCGTTCCGAGATGACAGGGCGAATTGAGAGGATTACAGGCTTCCAAGGAGTCCGCCGTTTATCCTGAATCCTCATCTCGACAAGGACGGCGAGGACTTATAACCGCGATCGCCTCGCCGGGATCATCGAGAACGAACGTCCGCCCCGGAGGGACGCGCTCAAAAGCGGCGAATGAAAAATTAATGTCCAGCCTCCCGAACATTTTCATCGGGAAATTCGGGAAACTCGCGCATTGTGCGGACCCGCCGCCGATAAAGAGACGCCGCGTCATCCCGAAAGTATCGCGTGTGTGGAGTCGGGATGAAAAATTTTGAAATCTCACGTCGCCTTTTTTCGGGCCTGAGATGTCCCTAATGATAGGCGGCTAATGATCTTCTTTAGATATCGCGGCATTGAAAGTTTCGTCATTCAGTGGCAATGATCGGCGCGTGTCAATAACGACAGGCCCACCAGTGTACTTGGAAAATAGATGGATTTTAGTCCAGTGAAAAGGAAACCTGACACTTTTCAAACCAGTGTTCAAGAAATTAATGACACCTCCCCCAAGTTTAAAGAGAGATTTACTAATAAAAGCGTATGGAAGGTGCGAGGGAGTGGTGAGCGAATCCGCGGGAAAAGGTCAATTGGGTTTGTCGATGGCATAATCGAGCGAGGCGAATTCGAGTGGGCGTCGGAGTGCGGGAAAACAATAACAGGGGCAGCGCTCGCTCTCTGGGCCAATAGGCGCGCGAGGAGCACTAAAATCGTACGAGGCGTCCGTTCTCCATTCGCTGGCTGCGCGGGAGACAGTGCGATTTCCCCGTTTCCCAAGGATCGCTCGCCGGCCAATCCCCATTGAACTACTGCACTGCCTTATTATCGTTGGCCAGATGCACACGCTCGCGCCCTCGCCCGCAGACGCATTCCCATTAATACACCCGGCCTTTTTCCCGTCGGGCCGGAAACGAGCCCGCC
The DNA here is from genome assembly GCA_963675795.1 of Crossocerus cetratus. Taxonomy (NCBI): domain Eukaryota; kingdom Metazoa; phylum Arthropoda; class Insecta; order Hymenoptera; family Crabronidae; genus Crossocerus; species Crossocerus cetratus. The sequence goes on from OY776671.1 coordinate 15,911,710, forward strand.
CGATTGCCGCCCTGTAATGGTACGAGCTCTCGCGCTCGCTCTCCTCTCCTCGCGCGCCCTCCTACTCCAATCCCAGAGACACTTTGATGCCAACTCCGTCGGGTGGATTTGCATTTAGTGGTGCTACCCTTTTAGAGCCACCTTTTTCCGAAGCGATTGCCGCCGGGGCTAGTTGAAATGGTGTCAGTGACTGTTGAATAGAGTCGTATGATTCCTCGGTAAATAAAAGGGACATCTGTACCTTCATCTGAGTTTTATTGCTTTTTTATTTTGCTTGGTTAATTGTTATAGGAGTTGACACATTCGCACAGGTGGATGATTGTTTTAGTTTTCTCAAATGCGGTGGAACAATAAAAAGAGTAATCTGGTCCTTTGTAATTATTATATTACAAAGTTAATTCTTGTGTTATTAATTATTAGATCAGTTGAATTATATTGTTAAAGAGACACAAGTTAACATAGGCGAATAATTGCTTAATTTTTACTAAACAAAGTGTAATGAATTCTGGCTAAATAAAAGTGTAATCTCCCTGGTTTGACGTCAATTATCATACCAATTCAATTATATTATTAGACACAAATTTTTACTAAACAAAGTGCAATGAATTCTGGGTAATAAAAGTGTAATCTCCCTCGTTTGACTTTAATCATCATACCAGTTCAATTATACATATTATTAAAGAGGCAGAAAAGCCGGCGAGTGCAATTATCCGCATTTTCCATAAGGACAGACTTTCCCGAACCACGAGGCTCTCGATGGCGCGCGCGGCAATCCAGGCTTTAAGCTCCGCTCGGTGTCCCCGGCGGCCGCCCTCTAATTTCCTCGCTCGGAGCAAACAGTTCGGACACAGTGGGCGTATAATTGTCGGTAATTCGATCGACTAATGTAGTTTTAACGCAAAAACGCTGTCATTGTTTCGGCCTGCCCGCGCGCGCCCTCCTCTCCCGAGCGTGTGTCATTGCCTGGCTAATTGACTGTGCTAATTAAGGGTGCGATTGAACTGACACCGGACCGTCCCCAGCCTACTTTCCTAATGGCGCGAGGTTCCAGGGCCTGGAAATTTCTTTCTTTCTCGCCCCTCTGACGCACACGTGCTTCCCTCGCGCTCGCTCGCTTGTTGCTGGAAGTGTCTTTGTAGGAGGCAGAAAGTGTGAGGCCCTTTTCCCGAGAGTCTCCAGGTGAAGGGTTAATTAGAGCGTTAGGTTGCGTGTAGGTTGTATTTGTGGAAAGCGTTCCCGGCCCGCTCGGCCTCGGGCAGCGACTGGTCGACTTGAACCAGCTAGTTCGAGTTACACCACTTTGACTCCCTGAATCCTAATGACTCCGGTTACCATTGAAACGAACGAGTTCCACTTCAACTCGCGCCCGTTTGACATTGTTCGATGCTAGTCCTCGGAATTCATACCGAGACTATGGAAATGAATCAAGTTCGCGGAGATTGTTGATTATTTAGAATGCAAGCTGGAGTTGTTGCTCGAGCCCTGGAAGCCCCGAAACTCGATTAAAGCCTCTCTCTCTCTGCCGCGAGGACTATCTCATGTCCCGGGGGGATTTCCCGCCGATTCCCTCCGCCAAGGAGGCCAACCTCAATCATCCCTTGGCGCGCGGATCCTTGACAAACACGATCGAGCAATCGGTAAGCTGCGATCAAATAAATCGGCCGAGCCAAGTCCGAGTAAACGTTTCCTTAATTTGGAGGGAGGAACGGCCGCGGGGAGGCGAGCTCAGATCCTCGCGCATAATCCAATGGATTCCTGCGATTCCGAGGGAAACCAATTAGGCGAGCGTGTATCTGCGATTATACAAACGAGCGACGCGTGAACTTCGTGGAGACTTCTGACAGAGTTCATTCCAATTCAAACCTTTTCAAACTCAAAGATTTTAACCCAAATATCAACTTGCATTATGCATTATTGCATCTTTAATCCATTTCAAACCTTTTTAAAGTCAAATGATTCAAACTCAAATATCAACTTGCATCTTTAATCTATTTCAAACCTTTTCAAACTCAAAAGGTTCAAACCCAAATATCAACTTGCATCTTTAATCTATTTCAAAACTTTTCAAACTCAAAAGGTTCAAACCCAAATATCAAGTTACATAATGCATTATTGCATCTTTAATCTACTTCAAACACTTTCAAACCTTTTGAAACTCGAAAGGTTCAAAGCCAAATATCAACCTGCATTATTCATCTTTACGGAATTAAGTTAAAAGTCCAAGAAAATAATAGTAATTGTACCAGGTTTCTAATTGGCCTTTAAGGAATGGAAAACTGTAAGCTCGGGTTCGTCGAACCCTCGTCCACCGTAACACTCGGTCAACACGGAACCCATCGCGCCGAAAGACGCGGCGCACTAAAGCGTGAAATGTTTCCCGTTGTTTAGCCGAGGTTTTTCCTCGGGCGCTCGTCGGAGTGGAGGGTGTCGGGAATCTATTTGCCCATCGGCTACAAATCACCGGAGTTTTCGATCCCCGCTAATCCCCGGGACACACCAGCCTCCAGCCACCGCCGTCGCCGCCGGAGGGAGAGGAAGCGGCGGCCGGTTGGTTGTCCTGTCGACGGGGAAGATTCCCGTTACGAGAGCGTCTGTTTCCCTTGTTGCGGAACCCCCGCAGACCCCTAACTCTTCCTACTAGATTGCGACTTCCCACCCTTTCGGGCCCCCCCGTTTGTCCTCGGCAAACCCTGTCCTCACTCGACCCCCTCTTAATGTATTCGCTGGGGTTCGATCGACTAACACTCCTCGTTATCGATTCTTTCCAGTGCTGCTTTTTTCTTCTCTTCATTTGTCAGTTCCTTGGTTGGTTAATGGGACTAGTTAAGTCTTAAGTGTACTCCTTTTCGGAGGAGTTTTGAAGAGTCCTTTGTTTGTGGGGTTTTTATTATTTGTGGTAATAGTTGGTCTAGTATTTCGATTATGCTTTTTTGATTTCTTTAATTATAGGTTCCTTGGTTGGTTAATGGAACTTGTCGATTCTTAAGTTTACTCGTTTTAGAAGAAACTTTAAAGAAACTCATTTTCTGTTACGAGTTTTTGCAGTATTTCAATTATTCCCAAGTTCGAATACAAAAACCTGCTTGTTTCCGTTCGATTCTTAGTCCCCTCGCTCGACTAATGGAACTATTATCTCGCGAGTGTACTCCTTTCGCGACAAAGCTTTAAAGAAACTCATTTATTTATAGGATTCCCATTACCCCCGCTAGCACTGGCAACAATATCTCGATTATTTCTATTTTCCCTTCCACCCGTTACCTTCCTTTCGGTCTACATCGAAAATATTCGCGCGGCGGGGCGGGGGGGGGGGGGGGGGTGAAGCGGCGGGAAATGTTGGATTTACATTTCAATATCGCGGGCTTTCCATCCGGATTTCCAAGCGTCCGAGATATTTTGCGGCCGGGGATATTTAAATGGCATTTCTCTCCTCTCTCCTTTTTTTTTGTTTCACCGGTCGCTCTATCTGTCGGGCGGAGTTTTTGTTGGCCGAGCGCGAGCGAGCCACCTGTACCGGGCGCGCGCGTGTGTACGCGGCATAATGCGGCGGAGCCTCGAAGATCGCATGGGAGGGCCGGAACGAGAGGATGTGTCCCTGTTGTCTTTGTCGAGCGGGGAGTGTGCGGCTGGTTCCCATTGGAAATGGAGGCAGTGTGCGATCCGTCGGCGACGCCCGGCGCTCTGGGGTTTAAATAAATAAAGAGTGACCGGTGGGGGGTTGGTGGGGCGAGGGGGAGAGAGTGGTTGCTTGCCGCAGGATGAATGGCAGATCGAGAGGGACGAAGCCGCGTCCTGGGAGCCATGCATCAACCCCCATTACAACCGGCCTAACTATTGCCCCGTCGCTAACAGTAACTGAAATCTACCGAATCCGACCTGTCCGACACTTCCACCCTGTACACTCCCCCCGTCGGCTTCGCGAGCTTCTCTGGCTAGCGCGCTGCCAATTATCCTTTGAATTCCGAGCGAACGCTGTTTGATTCAATTCGAGTAGAACGTATTGAATTCGAGGGATTTCTGAATTGTTGGGTTGCATCGGACACACGTCCAGTAGAATCGAACCGATTGGAATCGATTGAATTGTATTCGATCCACTGAGGAATTCGGTTCGGATAAATCGCTGTACGTTGCAGTGAATTCGATTGAATTCAAATCGAACGAATTGGAGAGAATTGAATGGAATTCACAGGAATTCAATGAGAATAACTCGAATTTAGGTGAATCCCAGTCAATTGAATCAAAAACAATCGAATAAACTCTACCCACTGGAATTCCAAGAAATTCGATCTCAACAACTCAAATTTCACTTCTGCCAGTGGAATTCTACCCCTCGGAATTCCCCAAAAAGGTTCCCACACGAGAAATTGAATTCTCGGATCCGAAGGACCGCGGGGCTGGAGTGAATTCGAAATAGGGCAAGTTCCCTCTCCCCCTAAATCGCCGGCTAATGAAACTCTCGGCGGCGGTGTAAGTTAAACAGGCTTGCCGTTCCGATCTCCGATTGCGCGCGGGGAGGATCCTCTTTAGCGCACTCTGCCGGCGTAAGTTAATCCTTAACGTATGTCGCGCCATTTCGAGATCTGCATACTGCTTAGCCGGAGACTAATTTCTCCGGGGCTTACGGTGTCCCATCGCCGAAAGAGAGAGAGAGAGAGAGAGGGGGTGGAAGTAGGGGTTGGGGCGAAATGGTTTGGCCAACGTATTAAGTCGCACCAGCCACGCTCTCTCCGCCTGGCATTACACCATCACGCTCGGCCGACTCGAGCTTTCGGGCTTTCGAGATTTCGTTCGCACCCGCTGGCTATTAGCGTGTTACTCACGCTCGCATTAGGAACCACCCCTTATTTACCCTCCACTCGCCCCGTCGAGCCACCGATCGAAATTAGTTGTCTTGGGTTTCAGCCACTTTGACTCTCACTTCCTATTTCTCATCAACGGATCTCATGAGTTACTTGTGACTCGTAACTCGTCAAAGTCTAAGGTTGTTTTTAGGTTCTCGATTATAAGTTGGATGAGTATAAATTTGACAGTTCTATGATGTAATTCAGGTGACTCATGAATATCCAGAGTTGTTTTATAACTTGTGACTTGTATCTTATGTGACTCATGAAAGTCGAGAGATTTCTTTCAATTTGTAACTCACGTGACTTATGAAAGTCGAGAGATTTCTTTCAATTTGTAATTCACGTGACTTATGAAAGTAAGTACAACTTATGAGGGAAAAGTAAAACTTATGAAAGTCGAAAGAACTTGTAACTCATATAACTTACGAAAGAAGAAGGGTGTTTTTAAGTTATTGATCGTAAGTTATAAAAATGATGTGAAGTTGACTGTTGTATGAGTTACTCGTAACTCACGTGACGCACGAAAGTCGAGGGTCCCCACACTCCCGATTGTACGCTGTAAGATTAGTGTTATCTCGCCACACGTTGATGGCACAGTGCACTCACACGATTCCCCCACTGGCAATCTGCTTGGCCCCTCGTTTCTTCCCTTAAGTAATCCTCGTCGGTTCTCGCTGGGATGTGGCCATTTTTACTTGCCGCTGAATTATTGAGCCGGCGCGCGTTTAGCTGGATCGCACTCCCTTATGAAAGATTCACCAACCCATAATGGAGTCCGCGACAGGATGATACAAAAATTAGACTCCTCCCCTCCCCCTGCTTATGCAAGTGTGGCTCTGAAAAATGCACGTTTTAATTACAGAGCCGCGCGTAAGTGGATTATGGGGACAAACGCGCCGCCGAATGTCGAATTCCCTTCTTGGAAATGTATTTCATATTGTCCCGGTGTAGGTTGGATCCGAGGTTAGTCCGCGCCGCGGGGATGTTCTTGGGTTTGTATGGGCTCTCTCTCTCTTTGGGCGAGTCCGGATCGTTAGCATGTCTCGTGTTCATTAGCCACTTGTCGCTCTTTGCGCCTTGGATTCCCGTAATTGGCAGCGGCGTCGGTTCGCCGGGAAAACTGATTAATGAGACGTTGAATTTCTAAAGGGACTTTGACTCTTTTCTCCCTGTCTCGTTTAGTCGGCGTCGCGTCTGCTTTCGAGTTTTGGTAATTCGTTCGATTGAACTGGAAAAATGTGGGATTTGTCGAAAAATTGTTTTCAACAAGACCCATCGAGAGTGTTGCCGTTCGCCGAGTCCCTCGACGCGCGCTGGCGTGACAGTGTCGCGAGCCCTTTGGCCAATCGGCTCGCCATTTTCGGGCGACATTTCGCTCGAGCACTCTCGAGGATCTCGAGTGCGAATTCAGCCGCCGGGCCGAATCAGTGGCGATCAGTGCCAGTGACGATCGAACAATCAACCCCCGAAGAACACTCGAAGCTTGAAAGTTGGTCGGGTGGTGGGGCGCTCGGAGCTTTCCCACCGTTTTTGTTCGAGCATCACCGACAATCACCTGGAACGACGTGATTGCGTTCTAGTTGCTCTCTGATTCCTTCGCCCCCCTCGGCGCTGCGCCTCGTTTCCCTCCGGATAAGGCTGAGGGAGTCGGCCTGACGCGCGAGGGTTGTAATCCCCGATGAGAGCAAACGGTCACCGGAACAGCAAGCTTTCGCCGACGGATGCTGCCGCAGCATCCTTTCCTCCTTCCGCTTTTCTCTTTTCCCTCGTCTTAACTCGAGAATTGCTCGCCGAATTCTTCCCCAACTCTCGTTATTTTATAGTTCATCTTGCCAACTTTATTATTAATCTTTTTTGATGTGCTGCCGATGAAATTATTTGGCCGAAACTATTCTGTGCCACATGCACTCCGTTTCAAATCAATTCATTTCCGAGTACTTTCTAATGTTATAGTTAACTTTGTTAAACATTTTGGGCATTGAAATATTCATCCTGGACTGTTCATGCCACACGCACTAAATTTAACTCAGTTCTCAGCCCAGCAAACATCACAGTTCACCTGCAAAACTTTATTATTCATCTTTTTAAACAATCTGCGACTGAAATTATTCATCCGCAACTATCCTATACCACACCCACTAAATTTAACACAGTTTCAGATAAATTAATTTCTCAGTCCACCAAAATCGTTTAATATCAATCTTTCTAAACATATCGAAACTCAAATTATTAATATTATTAATCCAAAACAATTCCATGTCACAAATAAATTACATTTCCACCCACCAACACCAAACCCCCCAATCGAAAGCTTCGCCATCATCTCCAACATCCAACGTCCAACCACCTCAGTCCCAAGAGTCAAGAATCCAACAATCACGCATCTGCTCGTCTCAGATGGTTCGGACCGCGGAACAAAGCCGCGGCAGACGTTAGTATAACGGAAGCGACTGTCCGAGAGAGAGAGAGAGGGTGCGCAGGATCCATCCGTCGGGAGGAAGAGTGGTTGGTTCCGCGGGGGTTGAAGAGGTGGCAGTAGGAGGGCGAGAGAGAGAGAGAGTAGTGCGTGCGTCAGGTGTACGTGCGAGCCGAGGTGTTGGTGGCGTCTGCGCAGCATTGGCTGCGGCGTTCGTGTGCTTCCGTGGGCGCTCGGCTCGGCGCGACGCGCTGATTGGCCGGCAGGCAGGGCCTCGCGGGGGTCCGAGGGGCTGCGGCGTGGTTTGAAAGGCGCGTATACGCCACGGGCTCCGATCCCGGGCGCCGCTGTGGCTGCGGCGACGGCGGCGTCGGCGTCGGCAGCGCGGCGGCGGGTTACGCGGGCGTCGCAACAGCGCGGCGGCCTCAGTTGTGTCAGGCTAGGCGATCGAGTAGGACGCTCTTTAATCGTTCCGCCTCCGAATTACACACACACACACACCACTCTCTCTCTCTCTCTTTCTCTCTGTCCTCCTCCTCCCTCTCTCTTCCCCCACACACCAACAGGACACCGGCACACACAGATCTCTCTCTCTCTCCTCCTCCTCCTCCTCCTCCTCCTGCCAGGCTCCGTTCCACCCGACACAGAGAGGCCCCGCTCCCACACGCCGACAGTCAGCACACACACACACGCGCGCGCGCTCCTCCGTCAACCTTCTCTCTCTCCGCTGCGATATATCCTGCCCGCGTCCCACCCTGGTCCTTTCCCGTCCGAACACTCTCTCTCGGACCGGGCGAATTCCTGGCCGCGCTCGCAGTCCGTCGCCGCCGTCGCCGTCGTCGTCGTCGCTCTCGGCCGCTCCGGAGCGCAGCATCCTCTCCCCCCGCCTGACACACGCTCGCTTCTCCCGCGTCGCCGAGCAAGCCCAGAGAGAGAGAGAGAGAAAGAGAGAAAGAGAGACGAGAGAAGAAGATATCGAGACGAGTCAAAGAGAGCTCTTCCTCCAATCCCCGAACCCTCTCCAGGGCCGCCGTGCGCGTACCGTGCGTGCGTGTGTGTGTGTGTGACTGTGTGTCCGTGCGCGTGTCGAGCGCGGTGCTCTCAGTGGCAGCGCTCGCAGAGACCCAGAGCGAAAGAGAGAAAGAGAGAGAGAGAGAGAGAGAGGGTTCAAGGTCAGACCCCTCGCAGGTGTCACACACACACGAGGGCTCGAACGAACTCCCGATCGACGGGAAAGTGCGCCACCTCCAAGACAACAGGCTGCAGGAGTACACCAGCAATCAGCAACCCCGAAGAATGTCCCACTGAAAGAGACCACTCCGCACTCGACTCCCTCGAAATCCTCGTAGCGCGCGAGTCTGTTTATGTTCCTGCGAGCGACGTGGACGCAGGGCGAAGTGAGGTTGCTCTCCGGCAGCGGGGAGGCCCAGCGGCAACTGGGCGCTCGCGTTAGGCTACGTAACCGTAAGGCGAATCCTAAGGCTAGGTGGTAAGGTATTAAGGGTCTAAGTTGTACAAAGTCGTCGTCGCGCGCGCGGCCGTTGTCTAGCTCGACGGCCGTCTAGGGGGGACCGCCGCACGGAAACCAAGAGAATCGCGTCAAGACAATCAAGCACAGTAGTGGGTTCGGGCAAATCTGCAAGCCGGCCGGGGGGACACGTCGCGTCCCCGAGACCGCGACACGTGGCCAACAGTCGGCCGATCGTCGGAGGAGAATTTTGTGTCTTTATGTGATCTCCAGCCTCTATGCTGAATCTACGTCTGTACCAGGCCTCCACATCTATATCTATATACACGCATATATAAAATCTATATATATATTATATTGTATACATACGGTTATATATACATATACATCTATATTTACACTCGTATACACGTCAGGTTTATATATACACCCCCTCTCTAAGAGCACATATCACGCCGAGCCGCCGCCGGCTCATCGAATTAATCCAATTCACCCCCCACCCCTCGTTGGGCACCGGCGCGCGAAGCGGGTACTCTCTGTCAATCTTCGTGACAATCATTTTTCGGCTACTCCTAGAGCGTATACGCCTATTATAACATATGTCTATCTATATATATACACACACAGACGCACGGACACCTAGCGCACGATCGCATCTCCGCGAAAGGGAGTCGTCCGAGTAGCTAAGTCTCTGTATCTCTCTCGGTCTGTTTGGTGGAGGAATTTCGGGGGCGGAGATCAAGGGAGAAGCGAGGGGTGTGTGTGTCTCTATTTCGCTGTCTCTCTATCCGCGTACCTACGACGTTTCAATTACCGCGCAATTAACTCGCCTGTCTCCATTCAGTCGGCCCGTGCTAGCAATCGTAATAACTGTTTACCGCGTAAGGATACTCCCCGCGGATTGCCGCCGCCCCGGAATTCCCGCTTGTTCGGCGTCGCTCACCCACTGACAATCATCGGTGATAGGATAATCGATTAGGGTAAGGGTCTGTAGGGCTGTAGGTTGTAAGTAGTCCCTAGGTCCACGTCGCGTTTAGGTTGATATTGGAGTGGAGAGGAGAGGAGAGAGAGTGCGAGAGGGAAAAGGTCGAGAGGAATCGCGGCAAGACGGGCGCAAGGTACGAGAGCCAGGTGGAGCAGCGTTCCTGGAGCGGAGGAGGGCGGCTGAGGGTCCTGTGGGGCCTGGAGTCGTTGGCGAGCGTCGCCGGGCGCTACTTCTTGCTGCATCCGGCGAGCAAGTCCTGGCTGACGGAGCCGAGCCAGCTGGCCGCCGTCGAGGAGGCGCGTTCCCCCATCACCACGTATTTTCACTCGTACCCGTTCGTCCCGGGTGGTGCGGTGCCACTGCCACCGCCACTGCTCAACAGCATCAACAGCGCGGCGGCAGCGACGATCACCCCGGGCCTCGTATCCCATCTATTCGCCGGCCAGCAAGCCTGCAACCTCGCCTGCGCCTGCACCTGCCCGACACTCGCCAATTGTAACCCGCCCCATCATCATCAGCAGCACCAGCAACACCATCAGCAACCGCATCACCAACCGCATCATCAGCAGCATCACCGACCCATCGCTACTACCACTGTACTCCTGCAGCCAGTCGAGCATCTTAAAGACAACATGGTGAGTCCTCGTCGATGTTGTCTTTGTTTGGTTCGAGAAGAGCTCAGTTTCGCATGACACGATCTTGCGATTACTTATCGAATTTTATTCGATTTGAAATTGACCACTTATACGTGAGACATAGCTAATTTAAATAAATCTCGAAAAATGGTTGTGTCGAAAATTTGGTCAATAATTTCAAGCTCTTGAAAAGATTGTTATGTGCAAGTTTATAGAAATTCTGAAGAAAAGTGTTTTTCTTCACTATAAGTAGCACTTTTCTTAAGAATTTCTTTAAAATTGAATAGAATAATCTTCCCAAGGACTTGAAAATACTGTCCAAATTGTATTCGACTCCTTTTTAAACGACTAACACATTTCGACTATATCCCATTTATTAAAAACAGTAGTTCCAAGAGATTATATAGATTGAAATATGAATATATAAAAGATTTCATGAAAAATGGTGTTGAGTACCAACAGCCTTAAACACGAATACAGACTAGCGCCTGATTGGTTTCTAGTTAACGCAGAGCCAGTCACTCGAATCGGCTCTTTTACTATCCGAAACCCTTTGAAAGGCTCGTCAGCCGGTTAAAGCAGCCGTTGAAAGTTGCTCGTGCGCGGGTAACGAGTGAGGCAGCCAGCGACAGGAAGGTTAAACGAAGTGGTAGTCCGAAGGGGGAGGGGGGCGACTAGAGTAGAGGAGAAAACGTGTCGAGGATAGCTGAGGGGGTCGACTCTTTCTCCGCGGGGCCAAGTTTCCGGGCGGCGGAACGGGAAGAGGCGGAAGTCGGCGGTGGGAAAATTAGGTTTCCAGCCGATGGCGAGGAAACGACAACGAGATCATCCGTTCCTACGGTGGAGAGGGCAAGTTTGTTCAGGATTCTGATCTCGGGGCCTGCACACCTAGCCCACGGAACGCCGTACCGCGTTCCTCTTCCATCGGCCCCCCTCCGGCCCCCTCCGCTTCCCCTCGACACCTGTCGATCGAAGGATTAAAGAGGATGCCGCGCGCCTAGACACTGCGGGATTTAAAGCTCTTCCGAGGACTCTAACTCTCCTCTCTTGGAGGTTTACTGAGGTTCCCGAGAAGCCCCCCCTCGGAGGGGAGCCGCGGGGGAAAGCTTCACACTCTACTCTCTGCGTTCTACGCTCTTTCTCGCCCTTTTCTATCGTGTTTGCTCGGCAAACGCCTCCCAGTGATTCATTCCGCACTCTTGAATCGAACCACCGATTTCCACTGGGTTCCCCTATGAGGTGTTGGACTGCGAATCTACTTGTGCGGCTGGTTGAATCGCTTGTTATTATGCGCGGCGACCTCCCGCTGCTTTACTCGCGGAATTGTGTTCTACTTTGATTGAAAGCCGGGTCATTGTATATAGCCGCACACTCGCCCCATGCGGTTGATTGTTCTACTTTTTAATTGGTCGCTGGGGGAAAGAGGCAGTCGAGGCTTCTGCAGTGCGTGCACCTTGAGTGTCGGGGGGAGGAGGTCCGAGGTAATGGGGAGTGAGTGGATGTAGAATGGACCGCTAAAATAGAGTATTATTGATGATAATATTGTCCTTCGGTTTTTAAATAGTGGATTAAGGAGTTTTTTTTATTTAATGAGTCATTCAGTTATTAATTGTTTGGACGACATTTATATTCTCGTGAAGGTGACTGTTTGAATCGGTTAATTCCTTACACGAAATTCCATTCAAGTCAATGACACATTGAATGGCTCATTAACTCCATTGACTCGTACGAAATGTCTATTTCCAAGAGACATTAACAACTCGCCAAGTCAATGGGTCATCGATTCCCCGAATTCCTTGTGCGCAACACCTCTACTTCCCTCGTTGTACTCGAATCGAAGCTGGGTCTCGATGTCGAATTAGCCAAGTGGTGTGAGCGCGGCTTTAGCCCCGGAGTTATCGAGTGGCAGTGGTACGAATGCGCCCGGGATTAATGTGTCCCGATGCCGGGCTGCCATGGAAATTAGCGCCACATTGAATTACACAGCGAGCACTCAAGATAAGCTCGGCTGCAAAATGGAGCGCGAGCGCGCCTCGCCCCCTCTCCCTTCTGGCAATTTCGAGGGCAAGAATATTGCTCTTACGTTATTCATGGGCCTCGGATGGCGAGCGTTCTAAAGAGGAGCCTGAGTGCTGCAACGGCGTACGTAGATTCTTGCTCGCATGCACTCCTAACAGGGTTACCAGCCCCATGGCGCACCTGCGAGTCCGACCACCTTCGATTCCTCTGACATACCTGCCGAAAGCATCTCTCTCTCTCGAGGTATTAATAGCCTGGTGTCGCTGTTTATGGGAGAATAGTGGAGAACTGGGTCGATGATTCAGTAATTGATACTGGCACTGGCGATTGACTTTGGTGTGGTTTCGAGATTATGAAAATTTTAGAGGGTTAGAGGATTATTAATGGGCTTGTTTTATTTTAATAAGTGAGGGTAGGTTATGAGTTGTTTTATTTTATTAAGTAACATTGTAAATTCTAATAATTATACCGGAATTTTGAATAAATCGAAGGTTAAACCCTGAATTATGGGTTATTTTATTTTATTAAGTGACACTGTAAATTCTAACAGTTATACCAGAATTTTAAATAAATCGAAGGTAAAACCCTGAATTTTAATGGGAAGAGATAGTTTCAGTGTTAATTAAGTGATAATAAAAAACTGACGAGAAACTCTAAGATTTCTCCTACTCCTGAAAGTAAGACGAGCACTCCATCATCCCGAAGGACGCTCAGCTAAAGGCTCGGCATAATTGTCAGCCAATGCGGTCGCGGTAGAAACTGGCCTGTCTCTTCGCCGGCAATTTAACTTGCCGGGGCAAACTCCCATCCATACACAAGGGCCGCGCGCGTGTTTGCGTGTCAAAGGGCCGAAACGTGTTTCCCGCCGAGGCAGAAGCGGAGTTTAATGCCTCGACACTACAAGCTTCCGCCGGAAACTTGGTGGGAATGTCGACTACAATGGCCGAGCGACGCCCAAGGCGCCCTTAGTTAGACCCGGAATGTCTCGTCGCGTTTTTCTTCCGACTGTCGACCAGCTCTTTGCTGGGGGTTGAATTTTTTAATTGAAAAATTGCATTTTTTTCGAGCTTGTGAAGGAAATTGGCCATTTTTTGTCGGTTTTTTCCATGGGAATTATTGTTTTAGAGTCTAAATTTCTCAATTGAAGAATAGTCCGAAGTGTAAGGGTTGAATTTCATTAAAAGTTCAAAATTGAAAAATTTTACAAACAAAAAATATTTATTTGATTTCTTTTAAACGTGAATTATTGTTTTAGAGCTTAAATTTCTCCATTGAAGAATGTGACGTGAAATACTCTCAAGTGTAAGGGTAGATATTTTCAAAATATTACAAACGAAAGAAATCAATATTGATTTCCCTTCTTTTAAACGTGACTGACCCTTTAAAACTCTAAATTATTATTCCCCCGAGACAAACAAACTCCCATAACTTTGCCAATCGCCGTAATTCGTATCGTATACATTAACCGATACGAGGGGGAATTGTTATAGGCTCGGTATGGCGCTCGAGGATGGGCAAGGGGGCGACGGGGGAGGTTCTGAAGTGCATTTAGAAAAGATTGCAGATGGAGTTGGCGAAGTTCCGGCGCGCAGGAGGCGGAACATCACGAACTGTCGATATCGTTAAAGTTTAACCATATAACCAATGTACCTAACGAAGTTGGGCGCCGGCGAAGCACTCCGCTTAAAGGATCCCCGAGTTCGCCCCCCACCCCCGACCCTGCCTTATTAAAACTTACAATTAACGCAACATTTAAGAGGCCGCGCCCTTCCGCGTAAGGGAAACATTCCGAGAGCTATGGAAACGCGCCAGGCATCCATGGCTCATTCTGTCAACGGCAATAAACATTCCTCGGGCTGAGGCCTCCGAAACTCGCCGCACGCGTCCTTTACATCATCTAATTAAATCCTTCTCTTGATTGGTTTAGAGTCTGCTTCATCGTCCATCAAGATTTTCTATCAGATTTAGTCCTCTTTTTTAGTCAATTTTTCGAAAGATGAAAAACACTCAGGAATTTTTGAATCACAGACTTCGAATTATTAGTCAGATTCAGTCGGTGGTTTTGGTTAATATTAGTCATTTTTGGGGAGTTGAAAAACATTGTCACAAGAATTGTTGAGTTAAAGTAAGAAGCAATTGCGTCACCGAGCTCGAATGACTTTTTAGTTTCTCGGAGAGCGGGAGAGCGGAGAGTTTGCCGATTAAATAAAGACGTAAAATAAAGAGGCAGCCGCTCCGAAAGGATTGTTCTGTTTGAGAATACTTTGGAATTCCATACAACTCGGAGTAACTACCGAGAGCGCGGAAATTCTTCTCCTCCGTTGCATTTAAGAATCCGCTCCTCGCTGCTCGAGCGTGTTTCTCTTTAATCAGCGAAAGTATATCGTGTCGTAATGTTGATATCAGGATGGGAAAAGCTGTTTTCCCCGGGAAAAGAGACTCGCTGTATTACAGCCGGCGGGGAAACAGTCCCGAGATTTCTGTCCTGCTGGCCAACGAGGACCAAACCAGCGCGACTCTCTGCTTGTCGATAGTCTACTGGGAAACCTGCCTTCGAATGCTTCGAGGCTAATGGCAGATCATTAGCGAGGTCTGTCGATGATTTTCTTCGACTTTCGAGTCCGGTCCCAGATAAGACAATCACTTATCATTAATTTTCGATTAAACGGAAAATCGAGAAATATTTTCATTTTTACAAGTAATTAATGAAAACTCGAGTTAGATCGAGGGTTGGCGAATCGAACCAAAGTGGCAGTCTAAAAGGCGTTAATTCCGAGAGAGCGGAAGGAAGGCCAAGGGAAAATGAGCACGTGATTCCCGGTTAACGATAATTCCCACCGAGCGTCACGTGCCGCCAATGTAAATCACCTACCGTTCCACCCCCGAAGAATTCGGCCCCCGCAATTACGCCGATCCCCACCCGGCTAACTTACGTCCCGACGCCAATAATCGCTCGAGAGCAGCCTCGTGTCTGACGGCTTCCACTAAATCACTGCGGATTTCCCCGGCCATTTCCCAAAATCACTCAAAACCAAAAGTCTCTCCGTAAAGTGTCATCTTTTCACGGGGTTCGGGGAATTAGTTAAGTGAACTAATTAAGAGATTGCATTTGATTAATGAAGGGATTGTTTTCTATTGGTGGGAGCCTGTATTGAATGTAGCAGCGAGTGTCCTATAAAAAGAGAAATAATGGCGGAACGATTTGATGGTTTAATTCAGGAGTCCCTTGGCGGCCGAGGCCTTTAACGGCGATCAGGCTCCTTCGATAGTATGGGACCCCATTACCCTGCGCACTAGAACATTACCCTGGCGCGATAAATCCACCCACCTCCTCGTGTCAAGAAGCCATTCCCCAGTAATCCGAGGCGAACTCGTTTAATCGCCGCCGTATATCCTCATGTCCTACGACGTGATAAACCCTAATTCTTAAACAACGCTCTTGCGCCCATCAACCCATCCCATCAACCCACTCTCGTCCGCACGCGTCTTATCCAAATAATAAACTCGAGGAATTACACTCTTTCAATTTCAGGATTTTGGTACTTTTCTACAAAAATTAATCAACTTGGTTCATTTTTTTCAATTACTAAATATCGATCTTCTAGTAAACTTTGAAATTAAATTGAAAATAAAAATTGAAAAGATTGATTGAAAAATCTTGATTGATAAATCATCAACTTTATTAATTTCTTTAAATTACTAAATATCAATCTTCTAGTAAACGAAGATAGAAAATAAGTACTTTTCAAGATACTTGGTACTTTCCAAGAAAAATAAACAATCAATTGTATTTATTGATTGAAATGACTAAATATTCCTCCCTCTTTGTTCCAGGTGAGTCTCGGTATCCATAGTGGATCTCGGATTTCCCGGAGTACAGAGTCACTGGTGATGGTGAGTGGTTCGTGGGGAAGGTGGGAGAGGTCTCGCAGGCAAGAGGCCGCGTATAAAGATGGACCGAGTCTAATTAGAGCCGTGATGGTTGGGATTGGTCCCGGGGCACTTTCCTACCCCTGGCTCGCGCTCTCGCCCTCGCCGATCCGTCTATGTCTCCGACGGGGGCCGCTCCGTCTCCCGTCTGTCCGGCCATTACTTATTAACTCGCCCGCTCACTGATCACCTTATTTATGCGCTCGTTTATCTCGATGTTCGTTATCTCCTTCCCGGCATTTATCTACGCCCCCCACCCCCTAGTCGAGGGATGACGCGCTCTCTCTGGGAGAGGTGCTCTTGCGATTGCGTTTCGGGGGAATTCTGTTGCCTGGTTTTCTTCTCAGGGGAAAGTAATTTGGAATGTTTCTATTTTCTGGATATAATTGTTGAAAAGCGAGTTGAAGTTATTTAAATGAGGTCTGTTTCAATGATAGTCCGACAGAGTTGATTAATAAGTCATTTTCTCAATGTTATATTCAAGGTCTCTAATTCCGAAAGACAATAACTTAAAATCGAATTCAAATCATTCAAACAACGTCCGAATAACTCAATAACTCACTTCCTCCACTTCATCTCACCGGAACAATTTTCCCTCCAAAATGACCGAAAGTGTTAATGACGGTTGCTCGAACCATCCAATTTAGCGGGCAGTCGCGCCGCAGCAGGTCATTTGGAGGCCGGTTGTTCATCTTGGCAGCTCGGTAATATCGTCCGGTTAGTGTCCCAGGCGCATAACACACGTACAATCGGCATTGTGCCCGGCTGAGTGGCATTCGCATTGATCATTACGCTCGGCAGCGTGACTCGTCGATTCCACTGGCAGCTTCTCCACTATCGAGATAAACCTCTCCTGACAGGCCTCCGCCGCTTTTTCCCTCGGAGAGCACAATTCCTAATGGATAAATAGGGGGACGAGCTAATCCCGCGGGATCCCCGTTAACTGGAGCAACAAGTAGCTTAAGCCTCTTTATCCTTCTTTCGCTCGCTAATTTCCTTAGCTAATACAGAGACCCAAAGCTTTGCCCGGTGCAGCCTCTGCGCCCGACGCACGCACTTTATTGCGAGGTTCGAGGTTCCTTTGCTCGGGCGAAAGCTCAGCCGGCTGGAATTTCCTTTGGCCCGAGAGCCACGGGGAGAGTCGAAGTTCGATTATTTTGCCGCCAAAAATTTTATCATCCGCGGAGATTGCTTCCTTTGTGCGGGCGGCGACGCCTCCGCGCTTCAATAACGGCATTCCTCCTCGGACGAGATGCGCCGAATAAATGGAGAGGCCGCCGATAAACCCGACGGCGTCTCGAAGAACCTCCTCGAGTCGCGCTCCTCGTTTTCGCCTTTATTTCGGGGGAAAGCGCTTCTTTGTATTTCCGAAGGGTTTTCCATTTGGGAATTTCTTTTGGGTTAAAAATGAAGTCGAAGAGTCGCGCCGCGGAGAAAGTTGCACTCTCTTCGGTTGGCTCGTTAATCTCCGTTAGGTCGGCGGGTAAATAATTCGTCGGGCCGTTGCATGCGCCGGAGAACGAAGATACTGCGCTTGCCGGGAATAATCTCTTACGGTGGACGTGAACCACCCCCCGCCCGCCCCCTCTGACAAATTTCGTGCGGTCCAAAACAGCCGTGCAGGAAATATTTATCGGCCCACGTTCGCCGGCCCTCGCCTCCCATAAACATACTTATCGCTCGCTGGATTCGGAAGCCGCTGTAGAACGAGATGCACTTCCTGCCTCGGCGGAAGATGCACCTGGTGGAAACTGGTTTCTTCTTTAGCCATTTTTAATGAGCAAGTGCATTTGAGTGTTAAAGTGCTTTTTTATTATGCGAGGGGAGTTCTTGGAGCAAGTAGTTTCTTTGTAGGGAGAATTGTCTTTGACTTAATATACAATGTGTATTGTATTGTATACATTTTAGAATGTAATGGAATATTATATGGAATATGCAAAATTTTGAGAAAGTAGATACATTAAAATTACTGGATTGTTTAGAAGAGTTTCGTATACGTTCTTTATAAGAAATCTAGTAATCTTAATCATAATATTAGTCAACTTTTCTCAAAATTAAATATATTTCATATAATATGATATGACATTATTTAATATCATATAATGTAATATCGACTTTATATCGATTCGCCCTGTACACCATTCAATTCACGCATACACCTAAAATTCTATCCACTGCAAGTACTTTTCTCCAAAGAAACACTTTCCAAAAAACGAAAAAAATTGTGGTCACCGCGAAATATTTTTGGAGCTCGAGAGACAGTTGGCAAGGGGAAACTTTTTCACTTTCGAGTCCTTGGAGTGTAGGCCCGCCGCAATGGGATTCCAGGGAGCAGGGAAAAGCGTCGAGTCGACCCGGGGGGGGGGGGGGGGGTCGCAGGGGGATGATATTGGGGCGAATGTCAGCCGGGCTGAATAGTTACTCGGCTAATACTATCAAGAGCTCTTCTACTCGGACGGCCCGGAGAGAAACGTCAAAGTAGAGGGAAGGTGGCGCAGGGGTCGCTCGCAAAAAAAGTAAAGAGTACAATAAAAGCCTCGGGCAATAAAAGGGCCCGAGACACTGTGGACAGAGGAATAATTCAAATCACTGCTACAGTGAATAAGCGTGTCAGGCTGCCGGCCGTATAACTTTTTAGTGCCACTGCCGGGACCGCACCTTCATCCCCCCCCCCCCCCCCCCCCTAACGCACTGGTACTCTGCCGCAAAAATGGTATAAGCCACTCTTCCTGATTCTCCACGAGGAACAGTCCAATCCTTCTTCCAGCTCTTTCCATCTCGAATACTAGGACGTGCTCGGGGAATTCTTGATGATTTCGGTTTAATTATTTTTAGGGGTTTTGGTCTTGTGTTTTTACTTTTAAATTTAGTCTCGTGAAAGGCAAGCTTTTAGCTTAGAGTTTTGTTAGGTTGGAATACTGGGGAATGGTGGGAAATGTTACATTGTGGATTTGTATGGGGAAAGGCTGTTTTGATGGAATCTATGGAAATCTGAATTCACGTCTTTTATGTGTTTGCTCCAGTTATTATATTTCAATGCTCAATGTAACAATAACCATTTAAATCTGCAATCCACTCATAACTTACTTGATGATTTCAATTTACTCATTTCGGGGTTTTTAGACTCGAATTTAATGAAGAATTATATTCAATAATTTATCCTATCAAGTTTCCGTAATTAAATATAGAAAAAGATGATATAAAGAAAAAGTATCGTCTGTTGGATTGAAAGGATTTGAGAGAAACTAGCTATCACCAGCGACGCCGAGGAGACAAAGTTGCTTCCTCGCCGACATATGTGCCCAAGCCGCGTCCACCCCATTTTGCGGGAAGCGAGCGCGAGGGTGTCGGCGAAGCAGGGAGGGATTTCCCCGTGGCAGGGTTTCGTGTCGGTGACGTGTTATCCTAGACAGCCGGCGTAATGTGACAGCCAAGAAACAAGCGAAAGCCCTTAGAGCACCATTGTCCCTGTCCTACAGCCCACCCCTCCGTCCCAACAGAGAGCCTCGGCGCATTCGCCTCAATGATATCTCGACTGGCAGCACAGCCTCCTCCTCAATTCCACCGGCCGAAAGTCTGCCTTGAGAATTCCAATCATTTGTGTCCACCCTCTTTCGATATTTCACCCTCGGCGATTCCATGTGTGTTCCCTAAAATATTGCGTTTGCCTTGGAATTAGTGAGTTATACTTTGAGATTCGGGTGTATTTATCTTTTCGAATATTAAGTTAATGCATTCGTTTGGATTTTTAACAAGTCGAAGAGTGGGCATTCAAAAATATTGGTACTTGGCTTGACTTGACAATATTTTAAAATATGAAATTGCATAACAAACGAAGTCAAACATATGAAATTTATTATAATAAGATTCTAAACGAATTTCCCTAAAAATAATACGTTAATCATACAAACTATAAATTTTACGGAATTCCCGTGAGACTTCTATCAGTTGATAATACTAAAAGAAGCATCAACAGCGATCGACCCAACTCGTATTCAATCACATCCTCGACGCTCGATTTGCATTATACCCTGCAGGCGATATCGTCTGCGGCTCGTAAAGCAGGTTCGCCGCCGTAAAATTCGCCGATCTCGATTGCGCCTCGAAGTGTCGCAGTGTTTATAGACGCATCCCGCAGCTGCCTGTTGAAGCGGAGCTTTTTTAATCGAACGCCGCTTTATCCGGCTCGCAGTTGCGTCGCGAGGCGAAGGCGCGCTGGTTACATAGTTGCGGGGAGAGTTGCTCGAGGATTAAGCATGTGTCGGCTTGTTTCCGGGAATCCTCTGGAAAGGGATGCCCGGGGGAGCCTTGACCTCAGGGAACCTTGGCGCTGCGGAATGCATGTTGCGGTCGCTTCACTCCACCGTAACGTTTCTCCTCGACGTTGCCGGCTGTTTGTTCTTGGTCTTGTTCCTCCCGTTTCCTCCCCGCTCGGTTCCGCTTGTAATCTAGCTTGTCTACTCTGCACTGCTTTACGGGGGTTTACCTCCAAACGACCGACTTTTTTCTTTCGAAATCCTACAAAGGTTCTTTCATTTTGAGAAGTATCTTTTGGGTCGGTGATGGTCATTGTTTTATCCACAGATAATGAGAATTAGTAAAGTTATAAATTAATTTGTTAAGCACATTTCGCGGTGATCATCGAAAATGAAAAGAAATTTATAGTTTTTAATAGTCAATTAGATTGTTTAGGGACTTATAGGACCCAATTTTGTAAAAACAATTTTCTTTCAATAATTCATATAAATAATTGCTAGACAATTTTATAATTTTAGAATAATAACTTTAGCATTATACCAGTGGTAAACGGATAAACCAGTTTTTACGGGAGTCCACTCATTGATTGGATTATAATTGAGTTGGATTGCGACTGAAAACATGGAAGAAACGGAGAGAATTGGAATCTCGAAGTTGAGAGTTGGTCAACTCGAGTCTTAAAAGCGAGTCGATAAACGATTCGACAATGAAGAGTTATCGAATGCATAAGCACCCTGATTCCCCCATCTCTTGGACCCGAATTCAACAGGTTGCTGCCACTGGCAACGCGATCGCCGAGACTTCTTCCACCGCTTCTTTCACTCGCTTCCGACTCTTCCTCTACTCTTCCGTCCCTCCCTTTGTCCTCCTCCTTCCTCGACTGGCTCCTTCTAATTAACTCGCGCGTGACAGCTCGTTCCGCACGCGCCTTCTCGCACTCGTTAATGTTCGGCTGAGTCACTCGGCTCTGCTTCTAATTGCTCGAAACTCTTTCTCGAATTCGCAGACAATTTCTCCCGGTCATTCTACTAGAATTTTATTTAACGTTTTTTTTAAAAAACTAATTTCAATGGAGAAATTGTGCGAAATATGTTTTGGAATTGATTTAAAGTTACATGAAAAATATATTAATTTATACGATTTAGTCATCGATTTTTAAGTACTTTTGTCCATGACTGAATTCATTAAATACGATTCAACGAAATTTATTCCTATCCAAAAAATGTTGACTAATTTACTCAGACTCGAGCGGAACACAGCTGACTTATGATAATTCCCGAGTCATTAAGATCCAGTGGGCTAAGTACGCAGCGAGACGTAGGGAAATAGGGGAAAACCGGCCGGGAGGAGCAGCCGCTCTGTTGCAATTTAAACAAATTTACGGCGCCCCCGACACCCTTAACTCAGTCGTTCCCCGGGGGGGTCGAATTTTCGAAAGGGTTGAGGTGTTCCGGGCGAGCACCGACGCCCGGAGAGACGCCCGTCCGCCTAACCCAGATCCGATTCGGTAGGTAAACGCCGGAAACTTTCCTGTCATGGCTGATCGTATTACCCGCCGCTTTCCCGAGGAAACCAGCCATCGAGAGCGGCTCCCTCGGGAATACCGGGAATTCTCCGCTCGTAAATCACACCGGAGAACGCCTCCGATATTAGGCGGAACTGATCCTGAATTCGTCGGCTTTTTTCCACCCCCTCTCCGCCGCCGTGTGTGCACCCGAAACTCTCGTCTGGGTTGAGAGAGTCGCCTTTGTGGCGCAGGGATTTCGCGAGATTGGATCCGCGCCATTTCGAATTATAGAGGATTATTTTTCATTTGTTGTGAAATTTTAATTTTCTTTAATAAGGCCTGAATGGCAGAGTTGTTATGGTTTCGCATTTCATTGTCTATCGGGCTCTGATTTTAGGAAGACAATAATTCACTTTTATCAAATCTTATAGAATATTCTAAATTGAATATTACAAATTTTCTCGAATAAGAAACTTTGACGGTTGAGCGACAAAAATATCATAACCCAATCCCCTCATTTACCTCTATATTTATCATGAAATTCTCGATGTATCGGACTAATTGAGAGGAAACTACGATCCACCGAGCCGGCAACTAGCAGATCCCCAACTCCAGTTACCGCGATAACCGAGTGATGCGTGCGGCCCATAACCCAGTGGGTATCGCGCGAGTAGTTATTAAGTAGTTAAACTCGATTCACAGCCGGGCGAGCTGCGTATTTGTTTAGCGGGCCGCGAAACTCCCGGCGCCGATTTACATTAGCCCGGAACTTAATCCAAACGGGGGGGCCCGGAGAGTTGGCCGGAGAACGCGCAAGACAAACACGCGGGGGGATTAGAGTTCGAAGGAAGGGGGGGCTGCGTTGAAAAAGCAGGGGTCGGGGCCTACGCTTGGGAATCGGCGTATAACTCTCCTCGGAGCAGGCAGACACTCGCCATTCTTCTCGGCGGCAACTTGCCGCATTATCATGAGCAAATTTGACTTTCTTCCACATTCGACCCCTATTTCCCGCCCCCTGGCAACGTCGCCGGTGTCGCTGGAGAGAGAGTGGCTGGGCTGGGTGCATCTGCTGCTGTGGAATGGTATAGTAGGATCGACTATGCATCAGGCGATTTTTACTCGCCGGATTCAGCAGCCCTTGTGCATCGCGAATTCTCGCATTACTCAAGCTGAATTCATTCTTTGTGTTTTCATTGTTAACTCGGTGCCCCTGGGAAGTAACTTTGGTGGGGTTTGGGGACAAGGACTAATATTTCTCTTTTTTATACGAAGAGGTATTAAATTATTGCGTTATTAAATTATCAAGTTTTTAAATCATTGAGTTATTAAGTTACCAAGTTACCAAGTTATTCAATTATCGAGTTATTCAGTTACCAAGATATTCAATTATTGAGTTATTAAGTTATCGAGTTGTCAAATTATTGACTTGTTAAGTTACTGAGTTACTGTGTCATCGCCAAACAGAAATCTATAACTGAACAATATCTACATTCGCAAATCCACTATATTTCTTACAAATAAATCGAAAAATGTCTACCGAATCAACATAAAATTGAAATTTTGTCGAAATATCGACTCCTCAACGAAATCCTTGACCAAACCCCCGCGTCAGCAGCCGAAGCAGACTCCTCTCGCCTTATTCGGAGCAACGCGGCGCGTCGGAGCGCGTCTGCTTCCACTCTTATTCCCTTTCCCGAGGAGGAGAGAATCGAGGGAATGCAGGGCCGCGGAAACGCGAGCGGCTCGCCGAGGAATATCCGCTTAGTGACTGGCAAGCTTCCTCCTCGAAGAAGTGCCGGAGCCAAGTGCGACTCGCAAGGGGGGCGCTGGGAGGGGGGGGGGGGGGGGGCGGCTGGAAATTTACGGGCGAGGGATTTCGCTGCTCGTTTGCCGACGGTGGTGCTGGTGCGCGCATCCACGTTCTACGGAAGTCGAAGGTCGCTCGAGCGTGCAGACTGCGAATCGTGAGATATCCCGATTAGATATAACCCGTATTTCCCGGCGAAGTCTCTCCTCTTCCTCTCGCTTCCTCTCTCGTTCGTCGATAGCGGCTGGCCCCTCGCTCCACAATATTCACTTGGAGCCAGCCCGCTAAAGGCAGCTTTACATCTATGTAAATACACCTGTGACACTGTGCCGATGGAAGTTTGGAAATGGCCCAATATATACCTCACTCTGTAAACACGAGTTTACACACTCGGTTTACGAAAATTGTTTCCCCCCCTCCCTCTTTCCCAGCTTTTTTTCTCCTTGCCTTAACCTCGAGCGTCGAAAATGCTTTTTTAGCGGCGGGTTTTTCTCGCCCGGTTTTTCCTTATGGCGGCCCATCTACATCTGGCGCCGGCGCCGCTTTCTCAAAGTCCCTTGGATCACACTCCCGACTGGTCTAATGGACTTTCGGAAAATTAGACGATGCGTCACGCCGGAGAGCTGGTATTAATATCGGCCGGGAGTTCCTCCCCGTGTTCACCTCGCTCCGGGGAATACTACCCCTCGAGCTCCCGGCGAGTCGGAATTCGGTCTCGAGTTTTATTTTTACTCGGGGAACTCGTGGGGATCTCGGACTCCTTGATATTTCGCCCGAAACGAAATCCCAGGAGTTCGATACTTCTTTTTCCCTGTCAAAATGAGTCAGTGAATCACCGAAATTCGTTAACTTGCATTCTGTTATCTTCATAGGAAAAAAATCATTTACGATTTATAGAAACGTAATAGAATATTTTCCGTAAATGCGATATTGAATATCCCAAACTCACTCGAATAAGAAACTAAATCCCACGACTTATTCTCAAATTTAATTTTAACAATTCTTTTACCCGTCAAAATAATTCACCGATTCACCAAAATCTACAACCTTCTCAAACTCACCCATTATCTTCCCCCACCTCCAACACACATCCTACAATTCAAAGCAGTCGAATTTCCGATCGCCGACCAGTTTACTCGTGCGGGCAGCTTCCCTTATTTCCCCGAGGCGAGGCACTGCGTGCGGCACATACACTCGATTTTAATTAAAGAGCGTGTGCGCGCCGGCGGAGGCCCCGCTTCGATTAAATTATTAATTAACGTTCTCCTCGGGAGCCACACACAGCACATCACACGGCGACCCAAAGAATATAAACTAGTCCGGTTTACACGTACTTGAATACCAGTACAGGTTCCGCGCTTTTAACACGCACGGCCAGCGGCCGCTTGTAATCTCGAGCGCGCCGATGAAAGTGTATTGGCGGCCAATAACAGTGGGGTTTACCGATATTGCATGGTACCATAGAAATACTGGGCCGCTCATATGTAAACTCTCGTATCAGCTTGTGTTAACATTCTACCTGGCTGATTCCCTTGCATTTCACTCGATATGAAACCTTTATTCTATTATATACATTGTATAACGTAATCTAATATCATATCGAATATGTAGAATGGAGAATAAAATATGTAGGTTAGCAAGTATTCGTGAATAATTAAAAGCACACTTCAAGTATCCTGCAATTGTCTCGACTTGCTTCACCATGTCAAGTGCAACCTATTAAATTATCTGATATTTTTAAATTCTGAATTACCCTCCAGATATTATATAAAATCGCAAAAAACAGTGTACATTTATGTTCGATAACAAGTAGTATTTGCCAGTGCTGATTAAACGACAAGTGCTCAATTAATCACCACTTAGTTTCCAGAGAATCTCCCCTTAAAAGAACAGGAACCATCCAGTTCCTCCCATTTGATTAAACCATTTATTAAAGTCATCAAGTCAGCAACCCAACATCCCAACTACCCGAGAAGGAAGTAACTTCCGGATTGGGTTGTTTGAGGTTCGTCGCTCGGCCAACAACCTGCCGAAAATGCCGGCCGCTCACGGCGACTCGCACCGGCCAAGTGCGTCCGCAGTGTAAACAGAGGAGGAGGAGCGGAGGCGTGCGGGAATTCGGCGGTCGGCTTTGCGGATGCACGGCACATCGTCATTGTTCATTCCGCTCGTAAAAGCTGGATCCATTGCCGCGGCGAGCTATGCTCCGCGCACCCATAACCGGCGGCTTGTAACGGAGCCCCTAAAAGCAGCCTTCACAATGCGCGCCCGGCTTAATTAGTTTGGCCGGCAGTTTCGTCCGCTCTCCTGCCCTCGATTCTCCATGCTTCGTCGCCCTGTCCACCGGGCCGCCCCGTAAATCCGCCACGCAGTTCGCCTAGATTCCACTTCGATTTTTCCGCCCGCGCGTCCCCCGCGTATATTCGTCCAGGTGCGCTCGCCCGTGCCAATTGGGACCGTTGGATTGGAGGTTTGGTCGTTCGCGGAGCTCGCTGTGAACATTTACATGCTCGCGTTAGTGGTTTATTTGGGGTGATTTGTTGGTGGAGGGAAGTAGAGGGGGATTAAAGCATTTACATCGGGGGTTAGGTTATGGGGAATGTTTAGAGCAAGCGTTAGGTCATTGTAAACCTTTTCATAAAGGTCGTAAATTG
This sequence comes from Crossocerus cetratus, assembly GCA_963675795.1. NCBI lineage: Eukaryota > Metazoa > Arthropoda > Insecta > Hymenoptera > Crabronidae > Crossocerus > Crossocerus cetratus. The sequence goes on from OY776671.1 coordinate 15,938,229, forward strand.
TTTGGTCGTTTACTTTAGTCAATTATTTAGTAGATTAAACTAGAGTGAGATTAAAGGGTTTACATCAAAGGTTTACCCACCCAGTTTACATACCCAAAGGTTTACATACCCAGGATTAGAACGAACATGTTACTGTTTTACTTGAAGAAATTGTTTCATGAACTATAGTGAGCTTACCATGTTTACATTAAAGGTTTACATTAAGAGTTAGGTCATAGTAAGCACGTTACGTCAGTCAAGCGAAAAGTCTCCAGCGAACGAAGACAAACGATAGAACAAGCCTAAGTGTACGTTGACGCGGCGACATACATCTCCGAATCCGGGATTTGCCGGTCATCCCAAGGGCGAGTGGGAAGTGAAAAAAAATGAGTGGGCAAAGGAGCGCGGCGGCAGATGTCGTCACGCCACAATGATATATTTCCCATCTCACACGGCGCACGTGAACAGCATACAGCTCGACCCCCCAATCTCGATTGTCCGACCGGCTCGTTCGGAATGCGAATTGACCTTTTACATTGGCCGATTCTCACGAGTGGACAAGTCGTTTGCACTGGTGCGATAGTTGTAAACCTTGACTGTGACTTAATCGCTTATGTAAACCTTGAGTGTAAATCCCATCGTTGAATGGAACTGAGTGAAAGCAAACAGTAATTCTCTAAGGGTCTCGTCGTCTCTGACCTAATTGCTCGTGTAAACATCCACTGACCTAACCTTCAGTGTAAACCTCTACGATCTACCTCAAGAAAACTTTGATTAAATTGAACTCAATGAAGCCAAAGGATCATTTCTCGAATACCCTACCTTTGCCCTAATTAATTCTTCATGTAAACATCCACCGACCTAACCCCCACTGTAAACGTTCCACAAGCCTAACCCCCGAAAGAAAGCTCTGATTAAAGCGAGCCTCGGCGAGTCAAAGGCGAAGGATGATTCCTCGAGGGTTTTCCAGGCGAAAGGGCCTGTTTTCTAATTGGCCGGCGCTCGCCCGCGGAGAGGAGCCGAGTTCAAGAGCAACATCGCGTCCATCTCGGGTGCTCCATTTGGGTCAGGCGTCCGTATTGCGGGCACGGATATCTATTTCCGCCCCGTATCTCCTTTATTCCCGGGAGGAATCTAGATCGCCGCCGGTGGTGCGTACTTGGCCCCGCGGCGGAGGATGAGCTGGCGGTCCTCGAGGGAGAGAGAGAGAGAGGGGGGGAGAGGAGGATATGTAACGCTATCGAGGCGAGTGAGTGGGAGGAGAGAGACAGGTTACCCGGGCAGGGAACCTCGGCACGGACGGGGCTTCTATTATTTTTCAATTGGTCAGCCATGGCATACGGAGGGATTCTGTATCCTAGCTCCGCTGTAATTGGAGTTGGCTTTGCCCTCGCGATAACGCACCGATGAAACAAGGCGCCGCGGCGCACGGGAAATTGAGATAAAGGATCGCGCGGACGACTAGGGTCGACACTGATCTTACTGGACTTGGCCCATCACCTTTCCCAAGGACGAGCCTTCCCTTTTCTCCTTTCATTTTCAGAATTTTCATTTATTCAAAATAATAATACAATACTTTTATTATTGATTTATACAATTTTATTATCTATTATTATTTTTAATAAATGATTATCAGGAAAATTAAAGGTTAGAAATTATAATATCTCATAATATAAAATCACCTTATCTTATTCGCAATACTAAAATGAATTCATTAACATTTCGTTGATAATTAGTTAACTCTCTCTTAATAATATTGTGTCAATTTTCACTTGTATTATTTGCGCTTTATTTATTCTACTTGATATACTTAAATGTAAGATTATCCTACGATTCATTTCACCGACAATATTGTGATGGATCAATTCGCACTTGAATCCCCATCCTTTAATAACAATAACAATATGGAGAATCAGAGGCTAATTGACGGCTGTCTCGAGGAATTGGCAAGCCGACAGGCATGAAAAAGGAGGGTGGGCTTTGCATGGAGGGAAAGGGAGAGGAGCGCGCGGCGGTGCGGTGCGCGTTCCTCGAGCTGAAAGGACGTGTAGCAGACACACGGCTTGATCCACCCCCAGAGGGGCTCGCTGCCGATTCTAATAGGTTTACTGTCAATCTCTGATCCGGGCTGTACGTTACCTCCGCCATAAACGGCTCTCTGCCGGGGCCCCTTTGTGCTCGTATGCTCGACAATTTTTCCTCCGCCCTCTCGCTCCCTTCAACCCCCCCGATCGGCGCGGGAAGGGCGCGTGGCACAGCTACTACTCCTTTGCCGCATTGATTGACGTGAAATCGAATCAGAGGGCAGCCACTGGCTCTGATTCCAGTCAGACTCTTCTCCCGATTGTATCTTGAGCCGGAGTCCGCCCTCCCTTTTCTATCTTCATTTGACCCTTTGGAATCTTCACTCGATTACTTGTTTCATTCTTTCTTTATTCTTATTCTGGATTTTTTTGTATTTTTATTTTTTAGAACTTGCAATCATTTAAAAAAATATTCTTATTCTTATTTTGTTTGATTTATTTTATTATAATAATAATTGTTTTATTTATATTTAACTTTATTCTTATTCTATAATTTCATTTTATTTTATTTTTGTATAAACTTGCAATGGGTTCTGGACTTTGATTTTGAATGAGAGATTCATTCGGTCATAGGTTTCTATTACTTCGACGCTGAACAAGAAGCTCGAAGCGCACTGATTAGAGTCGCGTCTCGAGCGAGGTGTTCAACTATCAGGGAAATCCTCGAGAGAAGAGGTTTAAGCATCGCCGCTATTAGGATGCCGACATGCTCGAAAAGAGGCTTTGTCCCAGCAAACAGTTGATTCGCGGGACTTCTAGAGTGAGATTCTGCTCTAGATGGCCTCCACGCGACTGGATATAGCGGGTGTCGCGGGTGTCGCGTGGCCGACTTTCCCAAGTTTAATTAAACCGGCATTCGCACTTGGCTCGGCTGGATATTCCGGCGGCGCGGAGTCTGGGATGCTGCGACACGCATATTGTGAGAGAGTTCCCCGTGAGAAAGACAATGCGAGGGGGCCGATCCTCTATCGGCCGGTGTGAAGTCGATTTCCTGCCAGGCCTCGCTGGACCATTCTTCTCCCTTATCTCCCATCCGGCCGCATCTGTTTCATTTTACCCGGCGTACCCGCGCCCGGCCATCACGCCCAGCCTCCGCTGCTTCACTAATGTCGACTTCACTCTGCCAGTCGATAGTTTCGAGCCACGTGGAAACCTCCTTTTACACTGGTATACTCGGAATTCAATTAGTTTATTCACTTTTGCTATTTACACTCCTGAAAGTAGTATTGAACTTTGATTTTTTAGATGTTTGAAATTTAAATTATTAGAATTAATTTATTAATATTTGTTACTTGCCCTTCAAAATCTATATCACGAACTTTCCTACTTTTTAAACTTGGAAAGCGTTCTCAATTTGTCTCGTCTATCATTTTCTGTTTATATTAATATATAATTGACTTAACCACCCCAGACTGAACAAAGCGAACTTAAGCGAGCTGAAGTTTGGAATGACGAGGATTTGAGTTAACCAGAGATTTCGTAACGTCGACAAACGTGATATCTGCCATGCGGAAGGGGCGGGCGGGGAAGGGGGGTCGGAAGAAGGGCTGACGGAAAATCCCCGACAGATTGCGTGTGCGTGCGCGGCACTAGGTAAACAGAGCATCGAGCTAATCGATATGGGGCTCGACTATCGCCGTCACGCGATCCAAACGATTGCCCGGGCGCCCACTCCCTTCGTCACTGATACCATCATCTAGGGATAACACACCGAGAGCCAATTGGTCCGATCTAAAACAACCCCCCTCACCCTCCCACCCCCGGATCGAGGATCCTAGTGTCATTGAAAAAAGAGTGACGGGAATTCCCGAAAGTCCCGCAATCTCCCCTGTCAATCTGGTTCCAGGTACTTGCCCACGCTAATTAGCGACAGGTGGCTTTCGTTCGAAATTTCCTTGAATTACTTCTGATTCCCGGAAATTTCACTGTGACATCAGCGTCACGTGACCAATGACTTCCACGAGCTGAAAGATTAAAGAGAATTATTGAATTTATGAATTTATAAATTTATGAAATTATTTCTAATGGGAGATGGTTTGTTTGCGAGCACTTGACACTTGTGAGAGAAAAAAAAGGAAGAGAATTGTTCAATTGATGGATTTACTTATATTGAAAAATGGTTTTCTTTGGGATTCCCGAAGGACCCGGGTAATTTGCGAGCAGCCTCCACTTCTGGTTAATTGGGGTAGCATTACCGGCTGAAAGGGCCCAAATGAATTATTATTCTTTCTCCCGACTGTTGTCGCTCATCTCCCTTTTTAGCCGGAGCGGCGGCTGTTATCCGGGAAAGGCGGGCGGGCGCTTCCTGGGGGATGCGTGTCGGGCCGGATTGGTACACTAATGTAGGCACCTTGTCGGGGGCAGGACGTAGCCGGTAACTACGGCTCCTTACAAGAGGTTCCGGCACTTCCCGCCTGCTCCTTCGCTGACGGCCCTGTAAGGCGTCATTATCATCCATTTGCTAATACAACAAGATAAATTGCCCGCCCCACGTCACAATCCACCCGGGCAAACTTTCTCACCCGGCTTCGCCTTCGCCCTCGCCAGTCTTCCTCGTACCTACACTCCGGCTTTCCTCCGTGACGATCGATGCTCGCCGATGTATCAGCAAGTCTACGTCATGCGTTCATGTTTGTTGCTTTGCAATCACTTTCCTTTGTAGTTATTAAATTAATAATATAAATTTATATTAAATAAATTTCTTTTCGAATAATATTTTGTCAACGATTACTTTTTAGAAAAACCATTAGAATTTTAATTCGCTAAATTGAGCTTTTTATAAAGATGTTTAAAATTGAAATTCATAGGAATATTTTGTCGATGATGACGTTTTATAAAGATCATTGGATGAATCCATGGCGAAGGAGTGGAGTCGTACTCGAGTTACTGGAAGCGAAGGGTTTCCGAGTCAAGTAAATTGCTCGCCGGATGAAATTGAAAAAGGGATTATCAGCCGGTCATTGGAGCTCGTAATGAAAGGATGATGGCCAAAGGGCTGGCAGTAAGGAGAGCCATTCACGTGACGCCCTTTTGTGATTTTCTCATTATCGGAGTGGCTGCTTCACCTGCCCGAGTCTCTTTCAGCCCATATTCCCGGCCTCCTTCGACGATCTCTCCATCCCTCCGCCGCGTAGTTCTTGCCCCGCAACATCCCCTAAGCCCTAATACCTTACGAGTAAGTAAGCCCACCCACCCTGCTTACTCGTGTACCAGGAATTACCTTCCCCTAAACCGGCAACCAGCCCTCCATCCTCCCACTCCTGCCCCTTAGAAATACGTACATCGAATTACAACTCGAAAAATCCTGATTTCTAAAAGTTTTCACAAATTTAAATGACTCGAATGATTTAAAATTCGAACTGGATCGATGATGGAATTAAGACAAGGTATTCGGAGCTCTCGACTTCCAATCACTCTTATCAGCAGTCATCGGGGAATCCTAATCGGTTTTTAGCGGAGCTTTCGCACCCCAAATCAGCAAAGTTTCTCGATTAGGGCGCAATCGCATGCGCTCGCCGATTGGAGCCGCGGCGAAGGAGATATGGCTGGGGAGCACGAGATGGATATCGGACAGACGCTCGTCTCCGCCGTGAGTGACTTTCCAGTGGTAAAGGGTGGCATGTAGCAGCTACCCTCTGCCAAGTCGCGTTGCCGGAACTTTCGGGTCTACGGAGTCCTACACATTATTCGAGCTACTTGCCAAAGTTGGAGCGTCCTCCGCCTTCGCTTGACGCTCCAGTGAAAGCTGGGGGACAGATCGAGAGGACTAAATGACAGGTTCGCGCTCGAGTCACTTGAACACTCGAGTGGCTAGCATTTCAGTCATTCAAGTTCCAATTGTTTGACTTCAAGTGGTTTGAATTTAAGTCACAATAGTTCAAATGATTTGAATTCAATTCATTTAAGTTCGAATTATTTGAATTTAATTGATTTAAGTTCGAATGATTTGAATTTCATTGATTTAAGTTCGAATTATTTGAATTCAATTTATTTAAATTCGAATGATTTGAATTAAATTCATTTAAGTTCAAACTATTTGAATTCAATTCATTGAAGTTGAAATGATTGAGATTCCAGTGTCTCGAGTAGAAATGACTGAACTCCATCTAGCTTAAATTCCCCACATTTGTACCAACCCGGGAGATTCCAAGTGACAGATATTCCAGGTAGATTATCCAAGTACTATTAAGACAGAAGCGGAGGCTCCGTAAAACCCCCTGGAAAAGCCAGGCATCATTCACCCTGGCATTTTGCATTTCCCGGAACGGCGGGCGCCCGTCGGGCGTCTCCTCGTCCGCAAAATCCAGGCTTTTCTCGCGCGGCCGCGGCGATTTTCCTTCATCTTTTTCGAGCGGCTGTCCGTCGGCCGCCGCACCGGTACACGCGTCCTCCCGGAATCGCACCCACTCCCGCACATCCGCCCCGCTCTTTCCCTGTCCGTCCACCTGTCGCCCTGTCATCCTTTCCGCCCTCCTGTCTTCCAGGGCATTTTTCCCCACCAAGATCTCCGGGCCGCCTCCAGCCGGATACGCTGACCGCACCCTCGATATCTTTTGCTCCTGCAGTACTTGTCCGTCTTGTGTCTCGGAGGATTCTGAGTGGAAGCCTTTAAACATTCCCGGTGAAACCAATTTTGTGAGGTGGCGGTTCACCTGGTACGCTCGCGAGATTTGAAGAAGAAGCAAACGTATTCGCGGAATTAAAGTTATTAAATTGTTTATTGTTATATATTATATATTTGTATTAAATTGTATAGAATTATATTATACAATTATTTAGAGGCGAGTGAATAGAATTTCGAGTCTCAAATTTCAAGTCTTTCAAGTATTCGAAAAATAATGTAAAAATGAATTTATTTCAGAATCACTGACGAATCAAAATTTCATGTTGGAAAATCCAAATACAAAAACCAAAACAGAAATACAATTCCAAAACAATCGAAATTAATTTCAACCAACATCCCCTTAATTGACAAATCAAACCGCGAGACTCTCACCAGCAGATTTCCGCGAGAAGTGTTCGAATCGACGTGCACACGTTACCCCAGACATTAACGCGGCGTCCAAGAAAGTGGATCTCGTCGGAGGCAGCGAGAGGGCCGGGCGCAGGCACCGGCAGGAGGTAGATTGGTCCGGCGCGTCCGGGGGAGATTTCTTAAAGCGAGCTAAAATCGAGTTTAGGGAAACTTTTAATAGAAACAGTTGCGGCGCCGGAATAATCCGGTGGACTGCGCTTTCCAATTTCGACGGCGGGGGAGCCCTGGCGCATCCATCTCCAGGGCTCTCCCCGGCCGCCCGAAATGGCGGCGGGGAATTCATGTTTATTTAATTACCAAGTACAAACAATAACGATCTGCCTTAGTGGCGCGGCGCCGGCAGACCCGCGTCATCTCCAGCTCTTGTTTCGTATTTCGACCGGCGGAATACATTTTCCGCTCGTTAGCCCGACAGATGCCCGAGGACTCGCCGCGCCAGCGGCGCTAACCTGCGTCGCAGTCATTGGCGGAGAGTGCGGAATGCGTCATTCGGTGTCTAATCGGTTATTGAGTTGAGGCATTCGATGGATTTTTAATTATTCGAGTTTGGTTTTTGTGAGGTTTAGTTGACCTGGAAACACTTTGTTTCTCTTGTTTTAATTTCTGTTGTTTCTTGAGTAGTTGATGATAAGACAGAGAGTCATTGATGAGGGAGGAAGCAAGTAGGGAAGTAAGCGCTTTGTCCGGCGAGTGGGATGATCGGCCACGTGGGCAGTGCCATTGATTTCCAGTTGAGCTAATACGGAATCTTGAGCCGAGTCCGGCGACCTATCAGCTTAGAATTTCGCGCTGCGAGGAGGAAGATCAAAGTCCCGAGTGAAAAGCTCGATGCCTGACCGGAGACTCTGCTCAAAGGGATTTGGGTCAACGCGTGGCCAGCCAGATGCTAAAGCCTCCATCACATTGCTCCGGTTGACTTCGCTCCGAGTTCAAATCGATCTCAAGTTCGTGCGATTGCAAATGTATCTCAGTTCAAGGGTGCGGAATTCAAGTATTTGAATTACTCGAATTCGAGTATTCAGTTGGTTTCAATTCGAGTTTTTTGAATTCAAGTAAATTCGAGTCAAATGACTTGAATTCGAAATTCAAGCAATTCGAGTATTTTGAATTCAAGTTAATTCGAGTCCAATGACTTCAATTGGAAACTCAAGTAATTCGAGTGTTTAGAATTCAAGTAAATTCGAGTGAAATGACTTGAATTCGAGGTGACATTAATAAATTCAAATCGATTCCAAACACCAGTTCCAACTCGCACGAGTGCAAATAAATTCGAGTTCGAGAATTCCGAATGACTCGAATTCGAGCCGACAGTGACCTGCCTCGATGATTTAGAGCTCGATTTACACGGCGGCTCGTATGTCAGCCGGAAAACGCGTCCCCCTCGAAAGCGAAGCCACGAAAACAGGCGACGTCACGCAACCCGACGCCCGGCGTCGGAGTCAGTTTATGCGTGTATTTTGAAAGCCTGTCACGAGCGACCCGCTTTCCACGAAAACTTCCTTATTAGCTCGCTTTCCCGGCTGACAGGCCGCCTCTAAAAGCTAGTGTTCCCGCCAGCCCAAATTAATACCGCGACGCATTAACGACCCCACACTCCCTCAAAATCCCCCTTGCACCAACTCGATCAACTACCATCACAAATATTCAATTTCCACCCTCAATTACTCGATTCCTCGACCCAACTTTTCCGCGACAATAAATCAGCCGAATCCAAGAGGAGAATAATACCCGAGGAGCTTCGGCTGCAGCGTCCGAGGACACCCGGGGGATGGAAGCGCAGGCATAAACGTCAGGGCAAGGCATAAACTCGGCCGGGAAATTGCAGGGGCTGTTTGGCCGGCCGGAGGGCATCTCGGAATGACTGAAGGGCCGAGGCGCGCGCGAGGTCCCTCTGCAGGGCGAAATCACACCTGTTTACGACGTGAAATGCCGCAATTATGGAACTCGCTTAGCCAGCCAATTAGCCTAGTTCTTGGCGGGTCGAGTCGTCTTCCAGGTGAATTCATAGAGCGAACCTCTCCGGGGCCCGAGGGGCCATCGAAGGGCTTCGCCCGCTTTATTTGCTTGTTTCGGCAAGAGTGCGTGGAGGTGGGTTTATTTGATAGTCCTTTGACTGCAGTTGCTCGAGCGTCTCTCGGGCAACGAGCCCGGAGCTCCTTGTTCCAACAGGCCTTTAATTGCCAGCCACAGAGGGTTAATGCCTCGTTCCAGTACACGCTAGGAATTTCACGAGCGATCTCTACATCTCCCTCTCTCTCTCCCTCTAGGTATTATCAAGTGCGAAGTGCACGCTGGGTAGTTTGTATACCGCGCGCGCGCGCGCGCGCTTGATAAGTCCTGGCCTCGTCAAACACTGGCAATAATTAGTAATAATGTCCTCTCTCTCTTTGCTTGCAGGTGAGTCTCTCAGAATCCCCGAGCGCACCCGAGATGCAGTGGTCCTCGCCCGTGGCGGTAAGCGAATGTCAAACTTAGAAAGTGGACACCCCAGTCGACATAACCAATCGCATTACATTAACCAATCCAATACTCTCCATCTTTACCACTTTTCACATCATTTCACACCTATGTTATTGATTATCAGGCATTTCTATTATACATATTTTATTTATCTATGTACTATATATAGAAATTCTTAATATATATGTATAAAATATGAAATATATTAAAATATATTATCGAAATATATTAATTTACTATAATATATAGTAATATATATATTTATTCAACATTAATATATCAAATATGAAATATAAATATGTTATTTCTCGTATAAATAACCCGAGATATAAATTCTCGCGGTTTTAAACTCTCGTCATATCTCAGGAAAGCGTCGCCGCGTGTCCGTCGCGAGGACGCGCGGATATTTTCCGCGGCGACGCGTCAATTTCCGCGGGCGTTGTTTTGAGATGAAAAATCAGCCGGCGGCGTCCCCGAAGGGGCCGGAAGGCTTGAGTAAAATAAGAGGCTTCCCGCGGGAGAGACAGTGACGAATGTCAGATTTCCTCTGGCGAGAGTCGAACGAGCGCACGGGATCCTCGAATCCGAGGGAGACGCGTGCATTCGAGATGTATCTGACGCGCGTGGAAGCGCATATAGAGCGAGTCGCGTCCGGGCACGTATTTCGCCGGATTAATCTGAGGCCGGCGAGCATAAGATAAATAGGAGCTGGGCGGAGCGGCGAGTTCGGGGATGAAATGCTGCTGCGATATTTATTTGTTCGGCAAACAACGGGACGGAAATATTTTCGCTGCTCTTCGATGGGGCCGCTCTTGAATTATTTCGAGCCGCGAGGACTCGCGAGCTTCGAGGGCCGCGAGCCCCTTGGAAAGATTGTTTTCCTCGCGGAAGGTCCTGCAGTGAATGTCAAACCCTTGGAATTTCTTTCTCTAAATATTTGCCATGAGAAATGAAAGGTTCGCGAGTGCAGTTCGTGCAGGAGATCGTGTCGCATTTACAGTTTGCCGTGAGTAGTTAATTCAGAGGCGCCCTTTGTTGTTAGCGAGCGGGGAAGTGCGGATGCCGGCGTGACTTATCTTCGCTTGGCCCGCGAACGGGGAGAGGTCTTATCAAGGGGATGAGCCTCGAGGTATCGTTAAGAGTCCGACATGTTTGCCGACGATGCCGGCTACATGCCAGGACCCCCCCATTACCACGCGCTTGCCACTTTCCTCCGTGTACCTCTCCGCCTCATTATAGACAGTTTTTCGTGTTCCGACTTTTCCCCCCTCGGGGGAACAGCTTAGCTATTATGGACCCTCAGGTATTACCGTCTGTTAGTGGAAGCCCATGGGACGCACTCTCGGTGACGAGATCCCCCTTACCAACTCTGTTTATCTACATCTTTCACTCCTGTGGACTTTTCGACTTTCACTACACTTGGAATTCTTTTTTATTATTTATTTATGGTCAGTGGTAGTTGTTTGTTTGTAGAAATTGGTGGTTTTGATTATTTTGTGAGTTTTGCAGGGGACAGAGTTCGATTTTTAATGAATTGAATTCAAGTATTCGAACCATTTATACCAATACCAATGTTTTGAATGCGAGTACTCAATTGGCTTGATTCGAGTATTTTGAATTCAAGTATTCAAATGACTCGAAGTTAAGTGTTTTGAATTCAAGCATTCAAATAACTTGAATTTGAATATTTTGAATTCAAATATTAAAATAACTCGAATTCGGCTATTTTGAATTCAAATATTCAAATAACTCGAATTCGGCCATTTTGAAATCAAGTATTCAAATGACTCGAATTCAAGCGTTTTGATTTCAAGTACTCAAACGACTTGAATTCAAGTATTCAAATGATTCAAATTACTTCAATTGATTCGTTCTGACTACAAATCGATTTCAAATCCCAATGAATAGTAATGGAATTGTTCGATCCAAGGTGTCATTCCAGTTGAAAGTATCCGCAATGTCCGTGCGATCATTTCTCGAGAAGTAACAGCGTGTGCCGCGCGCGACACCGATTCACTTTAGTCGTCAGGGCAAAAGGCTCGGTTGGTCTAGCACGCGAAGCGGCAATGCGAGGGCCATGATGATAGATGACTTTCGCTCCCAGAGCACTGCTGCCACTGCCAGCGGAGTCATTGAGCGGCTCGAAAATGGATTCGGTGCCGATTCGTGGCACGGAAATTCCATTCCCTCGTTTCGCAGGCGAATGCGCGACCGGGCGGCGAATGGGTGGGAAAGCAGACGATGGGAAAGGAGAAGCGAGGGATGTGGCGAAGGACGTCGACGTGGATAAACGCGCGGGGAGCGCTCGCCGGAGCTCGTGCGGTCCATTGCTGGTGGTTCGATCTCTCGAATCGCACGACTCAATTACCATAGCGTCACGCTCCGCACCCGACCTCTCTCTCCCTCTCTTTCTCTCTCTGCACCCAGTCGATCCCGGGCCAGGAAAGTGGAGCTGGTCGAGGCTACCTGTTACTCTCGCGATTTGACTATGCTTGGTTAACCATTGCTCGCCCACTCTACATCCTTTTTCGCCCATTAGGGACTTTGCAAGTGTTGCACAGGCTCGCTCGAAATCTATACGTGCGCTCGTCAAAGTGCTTTTCTACGACTGGGAGATCCAAATTCGAGTGAAGTGAGTTCCGATCAATTGAGGTCTCATCAATTGAATTACGATTAATTGAGTTTCAGTAAATTGAGTTTCAATAAATTGAGTTCCAATAAATTGAGTTCCAATGAATTGAGTTCTAATGAACTGAGTTCCAATGAATTGAGTTCCAATGAATTGAGTTTCAATGAATTAAGTTCCAATTAATTAAGTTCCAACAAATTGAGTTCGAATGAATTGAGTTACAATGAATTGAGTTTCAATGAATTAAGTTCCAATTAATTAAGTTCCAACAAATTGAGTTCGAATGAATTGAGTTACAATGAAGTAAGTTCCAATAAATTGAGTTTCAATGACTAAAGTTCCAAGGAATTGAGTTCCGATGAATTGCGTTCCAATGAGTTGCGAGCCAATGACTCAAATCCAAATGAATTGACATCAAATAACAAAGAAACAATGATTAATTATTAAACAAAATCGAGAAAATATATAAAACCTATGTCCACATCCCCCCGTAGAACAACTCGTGTCATTTATCGGCACATAATAGCGTGATAATTATCTCTGAGACAAGGGCGGCTCCTCCGCTCCACTTACGGCATTGCCAGGGCAATTTGTGAGGATAAGCAGTCGGATATCTATCCCGCGGGCAAGCCGAGCAGGGGAAATAAATGTGTCCCCACGTCTGGAGCCATAAAGATCAGTATCACCCCTCGGAGATGGCCTGAACGATACTCCAGCGAGCATTTGTCGGCGTCTAGACCTGCCCTACGTGAGGGAGAATCCGGGGACACTGTAGACGCTACTCAGACGCCTCCCAGTAGGCCAGCATCCCTCGTCCACCATCTTCCCTCCGATCGCTTCAACCCACTCGCACTTTCCTCCACTTTGACTTATCCATAATGGAAAACTCACTTTTTCCAGTTTCCAGTTACGACTCGATTTTTTATATACACTATACAATATATTTATATAAATTAATATAGATATTATTATTTATACATATTTATATAGACATAACACTAATTCCAACCATTTAATAATTCTGAACAAATCTCTGACTCGCAGGAAAATGAGAATTGGTTTCCCTGTAAAATCAATGCAATACTTTCGAGGGTGCCGATAACTCTTAAACTGTATTGGTTTGCTGCGGGGGGGTCGAAGGGGGCGAGACAAGTTGGAGTCCTTGATCGAGCGCGGAGGACACCGGGGTCCGTCGAGTTCCCGGTGACTCGTGAAACTCCTCGGGAGAGAGGACGCGGGAGCGAGCGAGAGATACTTATTGAGAGATACTTTGAAACTCGTTCCTCCGGAGTCAATTTACTAAATAAGACCGAAAGTGGATTGGTCGCCGGCTGCCGGCATCACCGCCGGCCAACTTCGCCCTTTGAAGCGCACTGCCCCCCCTGGCCCCCTGCCCTCTCGGGGGAGCACCGTTGTCGGGCGCCGATTGCCTTTCCAGTAATGACCGCCGTAGATGAACACCTTTTCACCTGGAGACAGCATTTCCATCGCGTCCCTCGATGTATCGGAATTAGCCCCGGTGCCACGCCGGGGAAATGATTCGCGGATTCGAGCGCCAGTCATCGAGGGCGCGATCGCCAATTAATTACGAGCCTCTGTTGCCGCCCTTCCTTTTTCTATTCTAGCAGCTCGATGATTAATCCCTCGGTGCTGACAGGGTTACTTACTTCCGCAGGAAACTTTTATTTTCTAGGTTGAGTGATTAGTGAAAAATGACTTGGAATGATTTTGTGAATTATTTGAGATAAGTGTTGAGTCTAAGTGACTTGGATGATTTTTATTTTACTATTCTACCGAGGTTTGCGCAGTAATCCAGTGTTTATAAATTGAAGAAAATTCTCATTGACGGAATAATTCCCGGGAAAGTCCGAGTTAGGTCGGAGGATTAATCGAGCGCTCAAGTCGTTAGGATCACGTACACAGCTCGGACATCATTAAATTATAGCCAATGACATCTCGAGTGCCCCGCGTGGGGCTCGTTCTTCAAGCTTAATCCGAAATCGGGCGCATTCAGCCGCGATGAAAATCAGGCGTCATTAAGGTCATCGCGGCGCCGGCGTCATTGATTACTATTAATGATAATCCTGGAAACGCGGCTCGGTTTTACCTGGCGGCCGCCGGCGAGGTCGCCGTTACATAATTAACGGCGCATTTTCATGGCGTCATTATGAAGCGCGGCTAATGAGCACATTAATATTTGTTGCCGGCCCTCATCCACCGGCCTCGTCCCGAGTCATCAAATCCCCAAAACTCCGCCGCAACTACCAAGAAACATCCCACTAATCCCCACTCTCAATTCTTCATTAAAAAATCATTCACAAAATCCCTCGAATCATCACACGATCTCAAAACCACCCGAAATCATTGGAGCCAACACAAAGTCCTGGTCCCAACTGCGGCTCGAGTACTACGGCGACTAACTGGAGGATTATGCGGGAGCTTATGGGGTTGGTAGCGTAAACGCCAATCCCGGTTTCATTAGAGCATTGCAATCCCCGGCATATCAGCTCGGACTCCCGGAGCCACTCTAAGAGGGTTGTTGCCTCCGGGCCGAGAAAAGGAGAATGAAGAGAGCGTGCGCGCTGCAGATTTGTTGCTCCTCTCTTTTCGCCTTCCTTTTTGTTCCCGCCATCCATTCACATTAATCACTCCGCCACCACAGCCTCCCCCCCCCCTCCACCCCCTCCCGCTCTCCTAGTATTCTCATTTTCCTGGCAACTGCTACCTTAATGCAGAGTTGTCCAGCTGTGGACCCGGACGATCCCATTGTGCTTCCATCTCGGCGAGTTGTGTTGCGTAATCCGCCACTGTTTTCTCCGGCACTTTGACGTGTCGCTGGGTTTCGTTCCACCCCCATTGGGGGCGGAGAGTGGGGGGTTGATGATTCTGGAGTCTCTGATATTGGATGGACCGAGAGCGAGGCCTCGATCTTAAAACCAATCACGATCTGGATTAATAGTAGATTTGCAATTGAATTCCTATTAGGTTTCCATCGCCGCCCCCTGTAAAAGGTTAAACGAGTTAGGGGTGGTACGATCGAGCGAATAATCCCAGATGGTCCTCGAAGGACGAGGTTCTTCATCTTGATTGTAGAAATTGGTGGATTATTTTGTGAGTTTGACAGAGGACAGAGTTCGATTTGTAATGAATGGAATTCAAGTATTCGAATGATTTAAATTCAAGTATTCAAATGATTCGAATAACCAGTGTTTTGAATTGGGGTACTCAATTTGGCTTGATTCGAGTTTTTTGATTAAAATATTCAAATTTCGAATTCAATCGATTAATACTAGATTTCCAATCGAATTCCTATTAGGTTCCCATCGCCGCCCCCCGTAAAAGGTTAAACGAGTTAGGGGTGGTACGATCGAACGAATAATCCCAGATGGTCCTCGAAGGACGAGCCTCTCCATCTTGGCTCCTCGGATATATCTCGTGATTCATCTCGTTTAATAGTACGCGCGAGGTGAATGGCAACTGGTAGAAACCGAGGGGGGTCGATGGGAAACGCCAAGTTTGAACAGGTTTTCTATCTCGCCCGCGCGCGCGCGCGCGGTGCACCCCGGACCGAGGGGCCTCGGATCTCATTTCCGGCTTTTGATTAATTGTTCTCTGGCAGCCTTTCTTCTCGGGGGGTTCGTTTCACCCCCCACCCCCTCGCGGCAAGATAGCAACAGTGTTGCCTCCGCCGGGATAGATGGCCTGCGAGGAGGACGCTAAGTTGCAGGTAGCGCGGGGATTACGCTAAGCGTCGGGTTAATAAACGTGTACCACCTTCGCACACCGTGGAACAATATAATTCTCGACGGCCGCGCCGCCGCAGGGATGAATTTCGGGGCGACAGGAAGATGGATGAAGGACGCGGGGAAAGGTCCTCGCAATTTAAGACGAACAATTTACATTTTTTCTTCCCCGCCCCCGTTTGTACCACAGGGGCACATAACATGGATTGTTTTATTATTATTTTTTTCTTATTCAAAGCCACTAATCCAATAAAGGATTAATCAGTCTTGATAGAGTTATAATAATAAGATCCAAAAATATATATCAAAATATACAGAGTCATAACATTAGTATCATAAACTATAGAGTATAACATGGATTGTAATTAGTCACGTGGGAAAAGCGAACTGGAATCAGCGCGATGGTCAAACGAACCCCGGAAAAAGAGACATCCTCTTCTTGTCCCGAAGAATTTTCTCATAATGCGCATTAGCCGCTGGAGTGGGGCAGATTTTTACTCGAATTAATTAAGTCTGTATCGTGAGAGGGCGAGTCTGGGAAGCTTTTCTTTCCCACCCGGGGGAACAACTGTTTTTGCCAGGGCGCTTAATAAATGGCGGGCGCGCGTTTTCAGGCTGAATTTTATCAGGAGCGCGAGTGGGCGGGTGTGTGGGGTTATGAAGGTTGCAACCTGGGAGAGTGGGCTCATCTTTTATACGTTATTATATGGCTGGGCTTGCGCCAATAAAGCGGCGGGCCTCTTTTAAATCGCTGGCTTTAAGGAACTGTCCGGGTAAATTACGTGTTGTTAGTAGTTTGAATGCTCGGCTCTGCATTTTTTGTAATTGATTGACTGGATTTAATTTGATGTAACTCTGATTGAATATTAATCCTTGGATTATGATAGAATCGTAGATGTTTGTATTTCCCCAAGGGAAGAAGTCGCATATTGTTTGAAGGAAGTTGAAGTTCTGACACCAGGTGTGTAGTAGTTCGAAGATCTTCCCCATGAAAATTGATTTCTTAATATTTAACAGCCGTCTATGGAATCCGATATTTCCAGAGTGTCCTTTCGAGGACACTTCTCCGCAGACGTCTCTTTTATTCCTCTGATCGAAAATAGTCCCGCATTGCTACAGCACTTTTCAGTCTTCTCACTTTTAGAGCCCACTTTTTTAAAGGAAGTTCGTGTAATCTCGGGCTTGATCGACCCTTGATAGACTTTTGATTAAATCTCGGGAAATCCTCGCTTTTTAATCCGGGCGCTTCTTCCTTCCCTTGCTTGAATTATATGATGCTCCACTCGCGCGCCCTTTCAGGAGCCTAATGACGTCCTCGGCGATTGCCTCCTGGAACTAGGCTAATTGTCCGCGTATCGGCATCCCGCCGAACACACTCCAGAGCAGAATCGAGGAATCGAACAATAATCGGCCAAGGGATGCGCATCTTTTCTCTCGAGGATTCTTTTTAATATTTCTTGATACAGCTTTTTTCAAAACTACAGAGCTACTCACAAACTACCCCGGAAACTTACAATTTTAAGAAATCAATATGAAAAACCTCGTGCATATTTAATAAAAAATGGGACTCACGAGTGTAAAGTTAGTACTAAAGCACCGTAGCTTCATTGATTAGAAATTAAAATTTAAAAATATTGATTGATTAAAAATTAAAACTCAAAAATAAATATGAATTTTCTGAAAGAACCGTGTACAATTAAATACTAGAAATCGAACGAACAAATGGAAAATTACACTTTTCCAAATAATCGAGATCCGCAAGTTTTGAGAGGAACTCTACAAGCGACATACATATATCTCTGATAGCTTCAGTGCTTACTTAAAGCATCGAAGGCAGACAGCTTGCCAAGCAGCCCGGGGATGAAAGCAGCTTCCGGCGATTGTCTCTCTCGCGCTGCATGGAATATCTGAAATGCACCGCCCCCCACCCCCTCCGCGCTCGCGCTGTTTGTAAACTGGTAGGATGAGGAAGGTGAGACAGCCAGGGGAGAAGTGGCACTTAATGCACCCCCGGAAGAAAGATACGGGGAGATAGACTTTCTCGCCCATTGACGTTCTATCCACAATGCTGGTGTGCGCTCGAGTCTTTCTGTATGCTGGTCCGTGGCGTGTACCGGCGGACGACTGGCAACGAGAGCCGCCCACCGTTCCCTGTAAAATATTAATACCAATGCTCGCCGATGGGGTGAAAATTCGATACCTAGCGCCGCGCCCTCCGCATCCCTTCGACTACCTACATGCCATTTCTCATGCTTTTTGCCTGACTTTCGAGCTCACATACTCGGTGGACCTTCGGGTTTTAGGGGATGATTTGATGGGCGCAGGGTTGGGGTGGGAAAACCCTTTGGGTTTGAAGCGAGTGTTTTTTGAGGTTCAAGATTCTATGGGGTTTGGGGAATAAATAGATTTTTTTAATTTGATTACGTGTTGATTGAGGTTTAGAGTTTTATGAGATTTTTAAGACAAATAAGAATTTTGATAAATAAAATTAATAATTTGATTATCTGTTCGAGTTTGAGGTTTTATGGAATTTGTGGGAGTCAATATATTCAATAATTCAGAGTAAAGTGTTTCCGGAAGTTGACGTTTGTTCTTACCCAAAGAAAACAAGTTATTGTGGTGCATCTGTACTTGCCGTGACACCCGGTAGAGCCGGAGTTCGCGGAGAGTATTACGGCGTACTCCGAATCTATTGCCAGGACGGAATACTCAATGCACTGGTCGGCTAAATATTCAATGAGCGCGGCAGGACCGGCGGCTCCGGGCGAAGGTCGCCCGGACGTATATCTCGACGCCGGACATACTTCCCCATAGCGCGGCCGTACGTCGGCCCCCGCTCTTTTTGAGAAATTAAAGAGAATCCATTTGCCGGGCGCCGCAGAATCCGCCGGAAACACCTGAACGTCGCCTTCCGCCGGCTCCCGCGGGAGAACCGAGAAAAGATCCGATTATTTTATGGGGTTCATGGGATATGTAAAAGACTTACTCCTCTTGTCTCTCACACTTTGAGACTTCCGCCACAAAACTCCCTCGATTTTTATAAAAATACCATTTAGACATTTTAAAGATTATTTGATTCATGGGTTCCCATAAAAGATATCAAAAATTCACTTTTACTCAAATTCCGCGATAACACATGGACTATCCGAACGCGATAACCTTCCCTCAATTTTCCAAAAGGATTGAAAACAGTTAACCATGGGACCCATGGCTCGACATCAAAGTTAACGATTAAAATCATGGGGGTGGATTCCCGTCGATTTTCTGTTTTTCTCGCCCGCAGAGTCGGCTTTTTCAGTGTCCCCCATGGGGTCGAGGTGTGTCGCGGTTGACTCAAAGCGAAGCGAGCGCGGACTAGTATGCATGGGGGCGGGGGGTGGGTGGGGGGGATGCTGGGCGTACGGTGGATGGATGGACGGATGGATGGGGCGGCGCGCATAAATATGGAAATTTCGTAAATCAAGTTAGCCGGTAAAGTGTCGTCGAGTTTTTAAGGGAGGCGCGCACCACCGCCGTGTTATTTCTCAATTTTCCAGAGTAGGTACTCTCTCACCCCCCCCCCCCGGGCGCCCGCGGGAAACAAGGTTTTCCCCGTATAATTACAAAGCCGGCGTCAGAAAAAACAAGCGCTGCGTGTCGCCGATGAATCGAACTAGAAACACGGCGAGCCGCTCGTCCCATTTCCTCTCCGCGAACTCCAATTAAAAACCTTCATCCACTAACGTATTAAACTTAACTCGAAAATAATCAAAAATATCTATCGCATCACTGACACACTCACATACACCGTGTGTATTACGTGTGTATATATACACCATGTATGTATTGACGTGCTTTTGAATCGCTAATGAAATGCACTTTTCAACCTAATGAAAATTATTTATAATTTCCAATTTTACCAATAAAGCAAATAATTAAAACTCGAATGTGAAGAGAGTGATTTAAAGGCAAGTGACTCACTGTACCCCTAACAAAAACCAGGTCGAATTTCCAAATTCAATTGGCGCTCTTACCACAAAACTTTACAAAAACCGTCCCAGCCAATTACAATCCAAACTTACACTCGACAAATAACGAATTACACCAACAATCGCTTTGTCGACAGGTGTCACCGGCACATTCCTCCCAATCGACGTTTCTAAACGCGGCATTTCAATGTTTCCGGCCGACAAACTGGGTTTCCTGCGATTAATCGAATTAAAACGAGTCGAATGAAGCTCCGCGGAATTTATCGATAATCAGCGGATAACAAACGGACATATCGGCGAGGGAGGGGGGGGGGGGCGGTTCGGGGGGGTTGAAATGGAGTGTCGGATCGACAGGGGAAGAATGAATGGTGGCGTAGGCTGATCAGGGCGCTGCCGGTAGGTCGATGATGCAAATGGGTTAATTCAGCCGGGATGGCCAGCAGCCCTGTAATCCTTGGCCAGCAGGGGGTTTACAGTGGCAGCCGGCTTAACCGCCGGAACTACATTTGCCGATTTAAGCTTCTGCTTAAATATTAGTTCAACCCTCTCTGCCGGCCCCGCAACAGCGCGGCCCGCCGGCGAAAAAGATTTAATTCAGCGGGGACCGCAGCGCCTCGGACAATATTTCCCCGGCGATGACTCGAGATTATAAGAAAACATGGGAATCGATGCGCTCCCAAGTGGAATACGAGAGTAATTAAGACGCCGGTGACGAGTCCGCGCTCGACGATTTAATTGGTCTTGGATTGTTCTGGTTGGAGTGGAGTGGGGTAATCCGGAGGAGACAATTGGCGGATTTGTATGGGGACAGTGGCTATGGGATCTTTGGGAGTGACACGAGTCGGTCTGTTGATTGGCTGCTAGTGGCTTTTAGGAGTAATGTTAAGTGGAGCGGGAAAGTTCGATTTTCATAATTTGTCGGATGAGCAGTTGAGGTGATTGGTAAAGAAAAGCACTTCTCTTTAAATTTTCTGTTGTAATTACTGATCCAATTTTATTCTTATTTGACGGCAATAATCAACTTTGGAATTTACTCTGAAGTTATTTAAAAAAATATCGAAAGATATAGTGGAGAAAATGATTATAGTCAAGTCAGTAGTTTCAAGTATACCAGTAAAGATTATTATAAGCAATTTTAACGAAACTTTGAAGAAAAGTGCAATACCTAAAATAGAATAAAACTCGTCGGTCCTGCGGGTCGATTTGCACACGTCACTGATCAGCCATACATAATCGAATCACCCAAACCTCTAAATACTTATACTTCCAAATAATGAAACTACTTTCCATCCACACCAATTAGTCTCCTACACTGATACCTGCCCAAAGTATGACACGTGTTAATAAACAGCTGACACCTCTGAGTCCCCGGTTAATTCTCCAACCCGTGACCGATCGAGATCCACATCCTCCATCCGCGCGCAAATAAGTGTGGAATCGAATTAAAAGCCAATTGTCTTGGCGCGCCAGTAGGTGGCTGGCTTGCGGTAGGCGTCGGCGCATTGATTCAATTTGGCCGATAGTGAAGACCCGACAGTCCGGAACCATTGAAAACGGCACCCAAGGGAGCCCACCGGCACTCCACCATTCTTTCCGCTGTTTTATCCCCTCCCCCCCATTTATACCAAGCCGATCCAACCCGGTGGCGGTCAGGTACGTATTTTTACGTTTGCATCGGGGCCGCCGCAACGAAGCACCATCGCCGCCACCCTGGGACCTTCAAATTTGATTTACGCCCCACTCGACGCTCGTATGTCCGCCCCGATCCTCCTCCGCCGACCAATCGCGCCCCCTGCACCCTCCAATTCAAATAATGCGGATGGATCACCGGTGCAGCGAGATGTTAGGGTTCTTCTAGGTTTGTCTTTTTGGAAGGTTTCCGTGGGTTCGAGGGAGTTTGGCAGTCGGGGAGAGGGGTCTTAGAAATCTTTGGGATTTATTCATGGAAGTGTGCGGGGAAGTTGGAGCATTAAGTGGCGCGGGGTTAGAGTTCGGTGAGAGTATCAATTTTGAGGGAATGAGTTTTGGAAGAATGTCGGTGGGTTGGAGTTCCTGGAGGATTTGGGTCTTGGTTCTTGAAAGTCTCTAGGATTCAATGGAATTGTTTGAATTGTTACCAAGGATTTTCGAGATTGCGCTAGACAGTTTTTTCGTGGAATTGTTTGAAAAATTTCAAATTCAGTAAAAGTATAAATTTTAGAAGAATCGCACTTGAAAGTCTGTAAAGTTGAAAGTTGAGTTAACACCTCTTTAGAATTCGGTCCACGTTTCCAAGAAATCTCAAGACTCCCATTCCACAGAATTCCCCAAAAACTATCAACCGAAACATTAAAATCCACCAAACAATAAAATAAAAAAAATAAAATCCACTAAAACTATAAATAACCTCGTATTAATATCAACACTCAAGGATTGATTGTATAACATGAAACCCTCGTTTCCCGGGCCCACTCAACCCAGCATCCCAAGTGGCACTTAGCCGAAGACGGCGAGTCTCCAAAGGACTGTTTTTAATTGTCTCCCGATTGTCTGGTGGAGCGCATGGCCGGGGCGCATCTGGAGCAGGAGCGCCGATCCGCATTGGCCGCTACGGCTTTGTCCGCGCGGCAACGGAACACAATGTCAGCGTCGATGGTGGCTTTCAATTAT
Source organism: Crossocerus cetratus (assembly GCA_963675795.1). Lineage (NCBI taxonomy): Eukaryota > Metazoa > Arthropoda > Insecta > Hymenoptera > Crabronidae > Crossocerus > Crossocerus cetratus. The sequence goes on from OY776671.1 coordinate 15,960,776, forward strand.
TTTTCCGGCTTATCCTAACGAGCCGCCGCCGCCGCCGGAATTAGTCGTCGGCGTCGCCGGAAACCAGCTGACCCGTGGAACCTCCGCTCTCAAAGGGACCCGCTGCCGCCAGCATTTCCCACTATTTCCCGCTCTTCCGCTCGTTCGTTTATTTATTTGAGGACTTATTGGGTTACGCCGTGCATTTCGACCCTTTGCCCGCTCGAGCCTGCAATTCCCCATCTTGTCGAGTCCTCGATGACGGCCCTTTCCTCGCCCTTTGACAAACACTCCCATCGGCTTCTTCTCTCGCAATTCTCCGATCGAAAACTGGGAATTATTCATCCCGGGGCAAGTCACAGTCTCGCGTGATCTCTCCACCCAAGAGACAGCACTTGCAAACACCATTAAAACTCGCAATATTTCCATAACTATCAATAATTACTCCAACACACCAACAACGTCAGTTTTTCCTACAAATCGCTCTCGCGTGTCTCACGCACATCGATTTCCACCTCTGGCACTAATAAAGAGCGTGCGACTAAAATGCGGGCGACTTTTATCGACGCGTTTCGCTTCCAGAGATTGTTTAACGGCGCCGTCGCAACTCGGACGCGTCATATCCCGAATCCCGTGTGTTACGTGGGCTCGAAAAAACGGCAGACATAGCCGGCGGTCGGGGTGGGGGTTCGCTCTGGGCGAGAGAACTTTTGATAACACTTGCAAATTGCTTTCGAAAATAGAATAACAATGCAATTTCGAGGCGCAGTAGCGGCCCGGCCGAGGTTGCGCCGGCGACGCCGCGGCTGCCGGAAGTGCGAAGGGCCGAAAGTGGATGCAGAAATGGATTGAGCCCGGGACGACGCGCTGCATCCTTGGTCGATCCGGCCCTCGTAAAAGAGGGGAAAATGGGCCAAAGGGAGCGCCGCATGGCCTGTCGCCGCTGGATTCCTTTGTAAACGCCCTTTTAGAAAATCCTCAGGGATTTCGGTAAACCAATTGCTGGATTCTCTCTCCTTGCTATTTCTTTATACATTCGAATTTTTAATACAGTTTTGTTATTGCACCTGGATATAGTACGAAATAGGACAAGGGAATTAAAATAGAATATAATATGGTTAAATATTAGGAACAACATTTCATCCCTGAAATGAGTCAACCCTTCGATCAACAAAGTACAAATGTCACTTTATCCCCTTCGAATTGAAATAATATCACAATTGTCATTTGCACTTGAATCTTATTCATTTTTAACAAATTAATAAACTAACTCACATTTTCAGGATCTTCTAACTTTCAATTATAATATCATTTTTGCCATAATTCACCTGAAATAAAACATAATTAACCATTAGAAAGAACATTTCATCCCTCAAACAACAAAAAATCAACAAACTACAAATCTCTCTTCATCCCTTGAGAAATAATATCCCGCACGGTCACTCTATACATGGACACGTGAGTTTCCGAAGGGCAGAAGGGCAGAGCCGGGATAGGTGGACGAAAATCGGCGAGTGGAAAAGGCGCAATCTTGGAGGGCTTCCGGGCAATCGGGCGGGCACATCCCTTCCGCATCCGGGCGAGCGCGGCTCGATCGTTTCTGCCAACATAATTGCCGCTAAACGCCCGGGAAAAATGTCCCCGATGGCTTAATTTCATCGTCGATCGAGCCCCTCTTATTGGCCGGGGCGGAATTGCTTCTCTGATTCCGTGTTTCTCTTGCCGCTCAATGGAACATAATGGAATACATATCGGCTCCTCTTCCCCCTCGAAGAGTGGCATTGGACTTCTTCGACTTTATTGTTTCTTTGTTGCGCCATTTCCGGCGCGTCCCCGTTTGTTAATATCGAATTATTCTGAATTGCCCGACTGGGGGATGGGACTGGCAGGGTTTCCGTCTTATTAAAATGGTGGAGAGTGTATCGGTGGTTATTGGTTCCGATGGCTCGCCAATAACTCGATTTCATCGTCCGTCAAATCGAGGTATTCGTCTTTATCGGCGGCAGGCCTCCTCGATGAATACCCCTCCAAGAAATAATAATTCTACTCGCCGGCGTTGGCGCGGGATTTCTGTTTGCACAAGTGGACGGAGGAATGTTTGAAGGATCTTGTAACCGGGCATATCCGGCCTGTCTCGTTCGAGCAGCTGGCTGAAACGCGTCTTATTCTCGGACGGAGGCTGTAAAGCCGCCTTTACGAGCGCCAGCGCCAGCGTCCGACAGTAAAGGCATTATTTTACAGCATCGTTCGCCCAAGATATCCGCCGCGTCGAACACGACAAACTCTCTCCGCGCCCGATCCAACTTCCACCCGCTTAGCCGATTTACTCTTCATTCGCGGACGCCTGCCACTCGCCCAATTCTCGCGCCAGGTGTCCTCGTCCTCTCCTTACAACTACTAAAAGCAAATCTCAAAAGAGTTCCTTTCAAACCTACTTCCCCACATTTCCACACATTTCTTTACTTTTTCTCAGTCAATATCATTTTTATTGACAGAAAATACCTGCAATACATGCAACACACATTTCTTCTCACAAAATTAATAAATTATATGCGTATCGTAGACTAACAGTTGACATTGTTAACACCGCAATTCAACTTGGCAAAAGTCTCGAGTATTGTTCTTGCAAATTGCAGAGCTCGCGACAAAACCCCATAAAGCCCCCACAGAAAAGCGAAGAACTCTGTTATTCTTCGGCAGCCGTTTTGTGCGGGGCTCGCGCGCAATTACCGGCCAATTACCTCGGCGCGGCCACTTTTTCAATTATTATGAGTTAACCGAGTTTTTAACAGCGAGATATTACCTCGCATAATCGGCCCCGCACTCCTCGCCCAGGCGGCGCCTGGAAATTCGTATCGTCGGGAGCGCGAGTCATTAGTATGCTAATGATAGTTGGCCGCCGGACCTTTTCACCGGCCCTGTAAATAGTAGCGCGACGTTGCTCTCCTTGTCGTCGACTTGGCTTCATTTCTTTCGAGAAAGGCCAGAGAATATTATAGATAATAGTGAATTGAAAATATATGTATTCAATACGATATTATATTTAATATTCTAATATATAATATATAATATTCTCTGGTCTCAATTATATATATTTATATATTTAGAAAGAAATTAAGCCGAGATGTATATTCACTATTATATTAGTGAATATAATAAATAGTGACTTGAACATTTGGATCGAAATATAATGAAAATAATGCGAATGAAATATCTTTCTTTCCGGATTAATACTAGCTAGTGAACGATTCGATTGGTAGCTCTGATGCCTCGTTATTACCGTAGCCAGTCTCAGGCCCTAAAGCTCCGAGTTTAAAGGGCGAGTGCGATCCCCCCGGGGGGATTAGAGCTCGGCCTGGAATAAGGAAAGTTTATTCCTACGTTCCTTCTGCCCTTTTTATGGGCCACCCCCCTCGCGTAAAGGGCCCAGCCCAGCAGTAAACCTCCAACCACCCCCTGCAGCTGCGCATTCCTCGGGAATTGATGCTAATTGGAACGGCACTGCCAGCCAACACTTTCCACTAATTAATCTCACTCGCCAGGAATCCATGCTGACCGTTTCACTTTACGGCAAGTGGCCGTTGCTGTTCGAAAGATTTACGATTAGCGAGAAACACGTGTTTTAGGGGGAAATCGGCCGAGTCGGAAGGTCAATGGTTAAGGGAGGCAGTTGGCAGTTGTGGATTCATAATTCATGGCGGGTTTTTCTTTTTGAAAGCCGGATGGGAAGTGTATCGAGAGAGGAGGAGAGCGATTGCTCGAGGGAAAGGTCTCGAAGGGGTTGCGCGAGGGGGATGCTTTAAATTTCATCTGGCGCGCGGCCGACCTTAATCGCATCCGGCTGACTAAATTTCCCATTCGGGAGTCTTCCTTCGGGAGCGTTTTCCGCCGATCGCGCCCGTCGATAGCCCGCCCCATTGAAATTGTATCGCGGCCACTTTCGAATAATAGAACAGTTTCTTGCCCGGCGAGAAGTCATTCTTCCCCGGCTTTTTCTATTAGGACCTCGGAATTCTTGCGTTTTCCTCCCGGGAGAGGAGGAGGTTATTCCTTATAGTTTTTGATTGGACTCTTGAACGCTCCGCTGAAAAGTCGACTCGCCCGCCGAGGTAACCCAGTCCGAGGAGGAATTGTTCCCGGAATCGCATTTAGCCGCTCGTAAAAACGGATATTCAAATGGCGGGCGGCGACGTCGGGCCGAAGTCACATGCAAATGCGGGGAGTATGTTTGCCGTCGGTGACTCTTTCCCGTCGGCGCGTCGAGCCCGAGAGCAACTTTTCCCGCGGGTTTCTTCTTTCGTGTCGAGGCCCCCTCGCGCGCACACCTCTCCAGCCGCACTCGCGGCCGTTTTGCTTTCGCGCCGAAAGTTCCTTTCTTCGCGCGGTTAAGCCATCGGGCTTCATGAATTTCAAAATAATGCCGAGCGAGCGACGGGAAAGGTAGGCGCGCACCAACCAACCCTGCCATCCACCCTGTTGCCTTCCAGTTCGTACTCTCGACTCTCAACTACTCTCTTTTCACACTATTTCTCCGGAAATGGAATCTCAACTTTCTTTTTACTTGAGCATCTCTTCCTTTGGCTAGTTATTAATCACTGTAATCGGGATTTTCTTAAATAAAATCAGCAAAATGTGTCCAAGTACTAATTCGAATTCTTTCTCAGTCATTTTTAATAATTTCTTTCTTTTGTTCGATAATAATCACTGTAATCAGGCTTTTGTTCAACAAAACCGTAAAAGTGTCTCTCTTTCCTGAGTAATTCAAAATCATTTTATCCTTTGATTCATTAATAATCACTGTAATCAGGCTTTTGTTAAACAAAACCGTAAAAGTGTCTCAATCTTCCTCAGTAATTCAAAATCATTTTATCCTTCAGCTCCCGGATAATCACCACAATACAATTTTCGTTAAACAAACCCATAAAAATGTGATAAAATAAAATCTAAATTTCCCCGAATTCAACTATTAAAATCCGTCGACTAACCATTTTTGGTAACCTGTAATTCCTCTCGAGCTTGACACGCGTGTTCATTAAGTTAATCCGCAACTCCCAGTTAACCCTGAAGCGCACCGGCTCCACCTTGTGCATAATGTACTTACACGCGTGCGTCTCGCTCGAGACAACGCTTGGTAATTACTTTAACTGGCGGCGCAACCGCCTGACGCATGCGATTACTACTTGGGGTTTCAGGGCAAGCATCGTGAAAGGCGTGCGCCTCCCATGTGGATTCCCTTGTGATCATTGACTGCGGCTGCTACCTGCGTCGCCGGCTTAATCTCACGCTAATGACACTGTTCATCTACTTTTAACTCCCAAACATGAATTCCTTTGCGAATCTTGGGTATTGGTGAAGATGCTTTCTAGGCTTTGTGAACATGTAATATCCGGGTTTCTGGTTAAGTTAAGCTTGAGTGAAAACGTGTTTTAGGAAACTTTAGAAATTGATTGGTTTTATTACTCGATTAAGGGTGATGTATTCACTTTTTAATCATATTTGTCAGAATCTGCACAAGTCTATAATGTTATGGTTCAATGTTTAACAAAATTAAACCGAAATATGAGGTTGTGATTAGAATTTTTCGTTTGAAGAAATGAGAATTAAAACTACAGAGTCACGATTGCTAATACCGAAACACCTGACTAAAAGGCAAGTGAACATTTACACATTCTGAGTTATACACGATTTTCGAAAGCGAAAAGAAGTCAGAAAAATCTTACCGAGTTACAGCGAGCATTGAAAGGCGATGGCGCACATCACTCGCGACAGGTTTCAGACTTAGTTCGCGCCGTGCGCCGACAGATGGCGCATTCCTCAGGATCCGCGCGATCGAGCGTCGCGCGAGTGATCTGTTGACGTTCGACGCCGGTAACCTATAAACATAACCTCGTGCCTTCTCCTCTCTGACGTGCGGCGACCTGTGAACGATGAAGGTACGTCTAACAAACTACAGACAAACATGTGAAGCAAATTGCGACGACCACGATAATCTAGAACGCGAGGTTGGTCGAATATTAAGATCCACCAGGCTCCCAAGGGGAAATTGATCTGATCGAACCTCGACTCATTGGATTATGGCTCGAGGGGATATAATGGGGAGCGAGGTATGGTTTCCCATAGTCAGCGAGTTGGATGAAATCTCGAAAGGAAGGACACGCAAGATGCGATCGACTTGCCGGGGCTTTGTGCCCTCGAAATATCGGATGGGCCGAGTGTCGAGTCCCCGGCCTAACGAACGCGCCTTTAATTCCTGGCCTTCTTCCGCCTCATTTCTCCCCGAGAGGCGCGCTCGACCCTCCGAGCCCCATGGAAATCACGGGGCCTTCGACTTCATTGAGTTATCGGCTCGTTGACTTCTGCTTCGAGAGTCTTCACCCTCCGCTCGGAGGTTCAATGCCAACGTCTGCGCTTTAACCTAGTTCTTCGTCATTAATTGACCAATTCGACTTCTTCCGGAAATTCATCATCGTTGATTTAACAATGATTTGAAATGTTTTTAAATTTTATTGTTCTATATTCTGAGTGTTTTTTACTTTGTTTAATTGGAATTAATTTTCAATTACTTCAAGCTTGATTCTAGTTTTTTACTTTGAATAATTTGTATAATTATTTGGAATTAATTTCCAATGACTTCAAGTTGATTCTATCGGAAATCGAATCTTCCCAATTGCGAGTGTCGCCATTCCAGCCCAATAGAAATCAAGCGACTGGAATAAACACTTCCCATCCCACGACAAATTGGAACCCCGTATAGTGCGAAGTGTCCATCTCAAGAACGATTTAAGTCAACCTATTCCCCCGATCTCTCTTCCGCCCCGACACTCTGTCACCCTGTCTATCCACCCTCACCATTATTTCACTACCGACAGATCAGTGTATCGACTCCTCAAAGCCCTCCGGATAAATCCCGGTCTTCCCAGGTGCGATCGCGCACTACTAACCACCGAACGACGGACCAAGAGATCCATCATCCTCGATCGTGCAAGATGGGATTTGGAGGATCGATGGTCCGCTTCATTCCAGCAGATTCTCCGCATCCTGAATCGACGCCTCGGTCTCCCGACCCAGAGAAGAGTACACACTGTTGCGTCCTCGAGCCCTGTATCGCAGGCATCTCCGACGGGCGTCGCGTCGCGGGACGCGATCCGTCGAGCAAACAGCCCTGGAATAACTGGAGCATCCGAGGAGCGAGGAGAGAGGCGAGAGCGGTTCCTAGGGCGCGCGCACTGTTGGGACGTGAAATTGGTTTGTCGAGCGAGGAGAGGCGCTCGAGGGCCGCGCGATTCCGAGACAATTCCGTGCGGCCCGCTGAGCACGCAGGACCGGCCAGTGCGCAGTGAGATTGCTCGACGGCCGGGAAAAAATCAACCTCGGTACAGACCTTCCGGAGGAAGATACAAGGGAGAGGAGAGGGAGATCCGGCTCGGCGTGGATTTAAGATCGAGAGTGGCCGCTGCGGTCCCGGGGAATTGAGGGAAAACAGTTCTCTCTGGGAGAGAGGGAGAGACGGGACGGAGTCCATAATCCATACGTCCGCGGGAAGTAAATAATACAGGAGCCTCTGCTCCGCCGGATCCTGGCCAGGGGATGAAACCACCCGGCCAGTATATCCGGAGAATATATGGAATTCGACTCTCCCGCCGAGCTCTCGCAGACCTTTCGAGATTTCCACCGAATTCCCTTCCAGCCAACTTGCTTCTTCTAATCTCGTTTCTGTTATCTTTCGGGGGGGATTTCGCCGACTGCCCCCCTTCCCCTTCGTGCGCTTTATGTCGGCCAAGTTCCGAGAATTGTAATCTCCAATTACCGGGGGGCAGGGGGGCAGTATAAGGCGGCTCGTTTATTCCGAGTGAGTTAGCGGGTCACAAGCTGCCCGGGAAGTTCTGATTGGTAATGTATTCAGAAATCAAACAAGGCGTCACAGTTCTTCCGAGTTTGTCGAGTTCCCTACTCTTGGACGGAGGTCTACTTCCTCCGGCGATTCTCCGGTTTACGCTAACAAGCTTGGGTTGTTGAACTCGTAATCCCCGAGAAATTGCTATTTCACTGGGTCATTTGCACTTGGATCTTACCCATTTTTAACTAACCTATAAACTAACTCATATTTTTACATTTTCTAACATTCAATTATAATGATTAAATATTAAGGACAACATTTTATCCCTTAAACAATTCCACTTCATCCCCTTCGAACAGAAATAATATCGCAATTCCCATTCGACTTAAATCCCATCCATTTTTAATAAACCATAATTAAACACAACAATAATCCAACTCATATTTCGCGGATTTTCAGAAATTTGGATTTGCGTAATCCCCGCGTGATTAACTCGGAAAAATGTTCGTCCCCATTAGAATGGTAGGGTCGGGCCGGGGGTTCCATGGGGCTTGGAAGTTTCGCTCCCAAAGGGCTCATACACTTTCCCGCTGTCTGAGAAGTAATTTAGGGCCTCCTCGGGCAAGCAGGTCGTTCTGAAAAAGACTCCTTATTCCCGGCGATGCTCTCGGAGAGAGGCAGCCGGCTTCCCATATGATATCCATGGGCCCTTTGATCTGCCATTCCAGCTCTCTCTCTCTCTCTCTCTCTCTCTCTCTCTCTCTCTCTCTCTCTCAAGAGAGAGGATGACATGACCACCGCACATTCTCCGCGCCCTTCTCCAGATATGAATTATCCTGCCAGCCGTGTGTTCCCTCGATCCTGCGAGGGGACGCACACTCGAGATGTTCCTTTCGCATTCGAGCCCGACTCGCGTCTCAAGATGATATTATTTTATTTGAATTATTATTAGAGAAGGAAAAGAAGTGCAAGTGAATGGCGTGTGAAAGGAGGTTTAGCTCTGAAAGGGTTTGATCGATATTGAGGGGTTGAAAGGGACGCTTGAGGGCGAGCCCTTGGCGCTACTGCGACATTGGTCGAAGGGGACATGCTGGACCTCGAGGGGGCCAGCATCCACCACTCTTGATTTGTTTCTCCTGCATGAATGTCGAGAGCGCATCGCGCAGAACCGTTACTCACGCATCCCCCTTTTCTCCGTTGCAGAGAGGCAGCGACGAACTCCTGTCGCAAAGCGGAGCAGTCAGCAATGGTGCTGCAATGAGTCCGCAACCACACCACGCGGCCGACAACAACAATGACGCCAAGAAGGTCAGTCCCGTCTTCATCATTTCATTTCTCTATTTCATCTCCCTCGAATTCACTAGGACATTATTGACCGGTCGTTTCACCGGTAAAGAGAGAGAACGCGTGTCGAAAGCGCGCGCGCGCGCCGAATTGCAAAACAACGCACTCCGGAATTTCCGAGCGCGATCGCTTTCGAAAGCCGGCCATTGAAGTCCGATCGGTCCTGTTTTGCAAATGGTCGAGGGCCGCCGCTTCCTGTGACACACTCGATCTTTTCCAGCCGGCGAAATATCTGGCGTGAGTGGTTGGCCCCCTCCTCCCCCTCCAGCCGGGCCGCCCCCCACCACTTCCCGATCAAAGCCCTCTTTTTCCCCGGTTGACGTGCGCCGGCGTTTGACAGCTGCGCCAGGATTAACCCGAGCGCGGCTCATAAACAAATTCGCGTAACATAATTTCTCTATGACCAATTACATTTATCCATCGCGCTGGATTCCCGGTTTGACGTCAAAGCCTGTGAAATGCATGACGTGACCGAAGACGACCGTCGCGCGCTCTCTCTCTCGCTTCGAGCCGGTTGGTAAAGGACAAAAGAAAATTAAAATCCTGCCAGTACTAGTCAACCAAGTTTTTTAACCTCTGCTTGAAGGTGGTTGATATGGTAAAGGACAAATTAAATTTGTAACCGCAGAGGAATTATTTCGTCTGCCAAATTTGAGATCCCGTTTGAGTTGTAACTGCTCATTAATTTCTTTAATAACTTTTACTGATTTTGGTGGACGTTTAAACACGAATCTAAAGAAAAGTATGTTTTTGATATTTTATTTAAAGCATGACTTTGATAATACTTCTCAAACATTTTGGAACCTTTTTAGCAAAGTGAAGTTTACACTTAAAAGAAAATCTTAGAAAAAGAGCTTAACCGACGACATTGCCATCGAGATAATGAATTATCCGACGCACCTGTTGTCATCAGATCCTCCAGAGAAAGAGCGCTAGCGAAGGTGTAAGCCGCAGTGTCTGATGAATATTAATTAGTTTATTCGGGTCACGTCGACGACAGCCGATAATCGCGGCTTCCCATTGATGGGGGCAGAGGGCGCCAGGCGTCCCCTCCGCCCGCATACATCCACCCTAACCTCTCAGCCTCGAATTACTTGTATCGGAGAATCGAACCCCGTGAATATTCATTGGGATGATCCTCGAGGCAGTCGGGGCGAGTCATTACCCAGGACGCTCACGTATAAAAGGGTCGCGCGCGCTCGAAAAAGCCGCGGGAACGACGCGTCGTACGTGGCGCTGCGATCGTGTTTGCAAACAGAGGTTCTACGCCGGCCACGTCTCTGTCAGCGCGCTCGTACGTGCTCTGTGTCGTCAAAAGTTGTGCGAGCGCGCCACTGTCTCGCTTTGCGTCCTCGTTAATCATTTCGGAAATAAAAGATCGCGGCGCGCGTGTGCGAAACCCTTTCGCGCTGGGAAAGTACGTTGCTTCTGGCGGGCGGCGCTGCCGGCGCGCTCGAGTTCGCACTCCGCGCTCGGAAAGCAGCCTCGTCCATCATTCGCAAATTACGTTTGCGTAGAGGGTTGTGTGCGCGAGTGTGTGTTGTCCGACGCAAAAATTGCGCGGACTTGATGGCCGGTGTTTGCCCGGCGCATTAGAAGCGAATGACACTATCGCTCGAGTCTCGAGCGGGCGACTTCATTAGCGAGATACATCGCGTGTCTTTCGCATTAATCACCGAGAAATCCAACCCAACCTAATTCAATTTCCATAATTTCATAATCATATCAACCATATGTTTAATTAATTTTTCAAACCATTAAATATATTTTCTATTTTCCTTAATACAGTTATATAATTGTTATATAATTGTTAATATATTTCTTAATAATTTCCTAATTTCTAAAATAATTCTTAATATAACATTGTACAATGACTTTAACATTAATCTAATCTCACGAAACGGCTTGGCAATGTCAGTGAAGTTGCAGCTGCGGATCGTTAATGCACAGGGGCGTTTATCCGCGGCGGCGCCCCATTGGCCCGGCGGGTACGGGAACCGCCGTGGATTCGGTGACAAAGGCCCGCCGCTTCTTTCCCCTTACTTTGAAAACGTACACGCTCTACTTTTCGGGCGACGTCGGGAAAAGCGTCGGATTGTTACCGGGGCCGCTCGCTCTCTCCACCCCGAGAAACCCGACGCCTCGGGCCGCCGAAATTCCTCCGGCCCTCCGACCCGCCTACAACGTCATTTGCGTGTCGCCGCCGCTTGTTAAAGCCGTCGAAACGATCAGTGATCATCATCGGGTACCAATTCCATGTCCTGTTCATTTAAAATAGTTTTATTTATGTGGTTTATAGAGACAATCACTTTTCTTACGAATTTTTGTTAACATATTATTTCACATATTAAAATACATATTAAACACATATTAAAATTTATCTTCAGTATCTTAATTGTTATTAAAGTGGTTTATAGAGAAAGTAATTTTATTAACATTTTTATTACTGGGAAAATTTAAGAAATAATGAACTTTGACATTGACAACTTTTATACATGCAACATATCTTAAACCTGTCAGTTATTCGAAAAATTAAAAATGTTGTTATAAATTGTAATACAATTTAAAGAGTACCTTCAAGTGCCTGTAAAAATAATTATGTGCAAGTTTAACCATCTTAAACGGCTTTCAACTTAAAAGCAAAGGTAGAGTAAACGATTGGCACTCGCACTAACAGACTGCGTTTGTAAATTACCACTCGACCGACCAGAAAAGAAAGAGAAAAAGCCAGAACAAAGACAGGCCGGGGAATTAGAATGCGCATCGGTTTGGCGCCACTCTCGAGATTAATTAACACTGGAGCGAAGTAACGAATCCCTTGACTAATGGCTCTCGTGGTCGTTCATCGAACGCGTTCTTTGCGCCCGATGCAGCCCGCGCTACAGAAATAGAGCTCCGACGCCCGGAGAGCATGAAAGGGAACACCTGGGTGATCGCACGCTCGAAATGATAGCGGGCACGCCCGCAGGATGATCTATGCCCTGAAAGGACGCGGCGGCGAGCGGGCGACGAAACAGAGTCTATGGGAACCCGCGAGAGAAGTCACAGGCTTGTCCCTCCAATGGCGAGCAACCTCACGTCATTACTCTTGCGACTCCTGCGAAATGATCCGCGTGAATCGACAGGTTCGCCAGCGGACGATTCTTCATCGGACCTGGAACATTCCCACCCCCATAAGCGCGTTTGGAGAAGGAAATGAATAGTTAACCCCCGGAGCGAGAATCGAATCGGATCTCGAAAGAATTAGATCAAAGTATCGATTGATCGTCGCGGAAAAACCGCTGGAAAGAAGAAGGTTCGAGGGAAGAAATGAGAGCCGGGGAATCCGGAGGGCGATTGATGGGGGGAGGAAAGGCCCGGAGGTATTGGTAACGGAAATATGGCGCTGCTGCTGCTGAGGCGAGTGGAGGAGCTTTATTCAAGGGAGAAGACTCCAATGAATGGGATATCCTCCGAGCGAGTCGAACCTACTCCTCTTCAGACTGTCTGAACATCGACAGGACACTTCCGCCTCCTGCCGAGCGGCTTTTATCCGACTACCTTCCCTCGCGAATCCACGTCTTTCCAGTATTCATGTCTCACTGCTCTTGAATTACCAAACTATTAGAGCACTGGCTCGCGATCCAAGATTTATCGAGGAAGTAGCCGGTCAATCAAATCGGCAGCAGAGATATTAGAAAATATTGACGACTATATAACAATAACTCATGGAGTCAAACGATCTCGGAAATGATTTCGAAGAATTGTGGGAAAATAGAGAATCAATGAAATTATCACCAACATTTTAACAACCAAATATTCCTGACAAAATAATAATAAGAAATTCATAAGTCTTTCGCAACAGTCGAATAAGTGGGTTTCCGATACACGAGCCTCAAGTAGCTCCAATGACTCTCACATTGGCCAAGTACCCTCAAGTACAATATCGATGACCCCGAATTCAAGGGCCAGCCCCCTAAGGGGGGATTTAATTAAGCCCGCCAGGAATTCGGGCCGAGTAATACAGAAAGAGCCCTCGCACGTGAAATCAAGAAATCCGAATTACCAGGCCATACGAGAGGGGGGGGCGGAGGGGGGGGGGGGGTACGACGGTATGCGAAAATGGTAGCGGGCGTTCCTGTGCGCTCGGAGAGAAACATTCCCCCGGTGAAGTATGTGAGACACGCCGACCCCCTCCCGACCTCCGCAAGTTTCCGCCTCTCAAAAAGGGTCCGCGCGCGAGCCGCTCGCCGATCAATTCGTATGAATACCTTCGCGCGAGCCGCTCGATCATTCGCCCAGCCGAACCCTCTTGTTTCCCTCGACGGGTTGTTTTTTGTTTCAGCTCTTTTTGTTTTTTTTTTGGTTTATTATAAAAATATTGGAGGATCAATCCGCACTCGATGGAGATTTGTTTAGTTGCCGGGGGAAAACTGTGTTTGGGGAGGAAATAGGAGGTTGGTGAAAGGTCGTTGCATATTTCCCCTTTGTAAATGTATTTCCGTTTATTAGGGGAAAATCGATGGGGTTTTTGGTCGACTGGAAATTATTGTTATTGTTATGTTATTTCATAATACTGAGTTGGCCAATAAGTCACCGGCTTTGTTTTCTGTGTAAATGCATGTTCAATTATTGAAAAAAAAAAAGCTCAATAATTTTTTTCGCAAAAACCTTCCATTTTTCTTTGCCGTCCAACTGGTTATTGGCAAAAGTGACCCTGTTTCACGGCATCGAGAGCACCGAAAGTTGCACAGGCTCAATTGACCGAGTCGCCTCCGGTGCAGTTTATGGGGTTGAAAGCGGACTCCTCCGCTTTTTCTGTCCGTTGTCTCCCGGCGGCATCGCCCGGGAGAGCAGCGGGAGCCCTTTGCGAGACGGCGGCCGATCGAGATCGTCCAGTCGAAATATCTCGCACAAAAGAATCAAAGCGGCGCTCGGTAATGGCGGCGCTCGGCCAGTAATATTCCGAATGGACTCTACTTTCTCTGGCTCTCTTTCTTCCGCGCGGCCCGCGCGATTCGTTCGAGTGGCTTCACAAAGCTGCCGTTTAGATAAATTGCTTCCACATGCACCGGCCTGTCCCTTCCAGCCGTCCGATCGTCCACTCGCCGCTTTACTGCGCCTCTTTTTCCTTGTTTCGATAGCTCGGCCCTTTCGGGCCCTTTCTTCCACCTGTTTCACCTAATTGTTGCTCCCGGCGACTCTGCCCACGTCAGCAGGCATAACCCTTTGAGGACGCAGGGATAATGATTTTTCTTTCTGGAGCTTGACGTTTGTCGCTTGTGTGGACGCCTGTGGCTATCGATACATGCACTTCGAAAGCAAAGCGATGGAATAATAAATCGATTGTGATACAGTGGAAATTCTCTTCTTTCAGTCGCATCCCATTTTTCCACTATTCGAACACTTTGTTGTATTATTTCTATTTTTTTCTTTTCATTTAAACAATTCATGTGTGTACTATGGAATAGCGTGGAAAACAATGTATTTTATTTAAACATTTCATATGTGTAGTATGGAATAGTATGCAAAACAAAGTATTTTATTTAAACAATTCATACGCGAAATATGAATACAAAATATTGGAATAATTTTCAATCGACTTCGACTTCCCCAAGCAACTCAAACACTAAGAAATTTCCCGAAAGGATAATATCTCCCACCCCAAGGACAAGTATACAACCAAGTAACAGAGAGGCCCAGCCGTAGAGACTGACGCTCGGTTGCATTTCCAGACGCGGCGCGGGGTCCGCTCGCTCATCAGCTGCCAGACAAAACCTCGGCTAATGAATCGCGTTACGTCACTCCGGGGCTGGGGGCCATCAGTTTCAATTATAAGCGATGTCGGCTGTGCCGCCCCCCCACGTCCATACCCGTCGCCACCCCTCCGGGCAAAACAGAGCCGCCAAGTATTTCGGCGAATCCCTGATTACCCGGGAGACTGTTCAACTATTCAGCCTCCAAGATTTTCCTCCCCATCGCTCAGGGGGTGGGGGCTCCGGGGGCCCGGGGGTGGAATGATAAATCTGAGTGATGCGGGATTTGGATAACAGTGGTGGGTGGAAAGTAGTGGGTTCAGAGTTGAACTGACTTTCTACCTTTTATAGGATTCCTAAGTTCGAAATTGGTATTTTTTACTCTTGTTAATTACTCGCCCTTGGTTTCTTTTATCCTTTCCGCCAAGTTGGACTCGGTTTTCCCGGACTTCGAATCCCGAAGCTCGGATTAGAGTTACAGGTGTTCGCCGGCAGTTGGCGTGGCCAATCGATTACCAAAGCCGAAATGACGAAGTTAAAATCACAAGAGACGCAGAATCGACGGGAAGCATCTGTAATGTGGTCCGAATTAATTTGGTTCAGCCAGTGTTCTTTGCAAAGCGCAACGCACGCTCGGGATAATTATTAATAATACGAAGCCGCAGTGGTGGTCGCGAGTCGGTGCTACTAATCATAATGGGGCTTTATTAATTAAAGAGACGCCATGATGGAAGCCCACCCTGCTACCACCGGCGCATAAACAACTAAGCAAACTTCACCGCTCGAATGAATAATCCAGCGGGGGTTTACGTTGTTTCGAACTTGCCGATCGGCGACCTCTTCCAGAGGAAGCGTGTAATCACGATATTAGCGTTTACCAGCTCGATTTAGTCACCTAACCTCAATCTAGTCATCGCACGACATTGGTCCACGGCCAAGATCGTTATGGCGGATCCACAGTCAATTTGCAGCGCTCACCTAACCTCAATCTATCTAGTCAGCTAATCAGATTCTCCCGGCGAATCCCAGTTCAGTCCCACCGCCACATTATTTGAGTGGGAAACGTCGTTATGGCGAATCGACGGCTATAGTTCCCGTCTGGCTTCACCCACCTAACCTCAATCGAGTCCGAGTCCGCAATGACTTCAGCGCGGACAGGTCGTTAAGGCGAGCGCGCGGGCGAATATTTCGACGCGTTTGTCGCGCCGAGGGAAAGTCGGATCGAGTTTCGGGGACCTGTTACACACGGCGAGCACTCCCCTTATGTTTGGATTGGCCTTCCACGGGCAAACACGCTGTTATATTAACCCGACGAGGTACCAGCTAGAGATGGATATTCCGGCCAACACCCCGGGCGCTTCTTCGCGCTTCGCCGAGTAGCGAAGCATTTCCGCGAGTCCTCGAGATTCGTTCCTCCTCGGCTTTACAATTCCCAAAACTCCCCGAAAACGCGAAATAGCGAGACTCTCCCTCGAGAATTATTAATCGTCGCTTTTTCCAAGTTTTTATCAGGGCGGACTTGTTCTCGGTTAAAGTAGCTTAATTGACCGAGGCTTTACAGTGAGGAAACATCGACGCGATCCATACATCATCTCCGCCTCAAGTTAACCCGGCGCCAAGTTAGCCAGGGGGAGACAGGTTTCGAAGCTGGGTAGTTGGCCGTTCCAGGTCGGCCTTTTTTCTTGGGCATCTGGCGTCGCCCGGCGGAGATAACAGGCTCGCAATTAATCATGCCGGAGGCCGAGCGGCGTCTGTCCAAATAGGTTATGAACGTAGCGCGGGCGCGTTCGGTCCATTGTATCATGGCCGGCCGGCAGACGCCACACTGGACATACGTCGGCGACGTGCTGCTGCAATGGGAAGGGTTGCCGGGGGGTCCACGGTTCATCAATAACCGGTATTTCCAGCCTCCCGGAACAACCCCCCTCCCCCTCCCCCTCGGCCCCCTCCCACTATTCCACACCCTTTCCATGAAATCACCGTCGATGTTACTAACCCACCCACCGCCCTCCACATCCCCCGGCGCAGCCCTGCTCTCTCGGCCAATTTATTAACAGAGCTACCCGCAGCCCCAGCCACCCTGCCAAACTTTGCCTACCTTCTAGCGGTTATTGTTCGCCGCATTCTGTTATTCGGGCGCGCAGCCTGGGTTTCGGCTTTCACCGGGCGCTTGGATGCGATATACGTTACATCCTGGATAAGCAACATTCACCCGGTCCCCTTGGTCGTCCAAGGGTTGGGATAATCAACTTTTGAAGGTTTTGTTGGGGGATAAGGGATGACTGCTGTCGTGGATCTGTTTATGGGGATTTTAGGTTAGGGTTTGGTAGGTGGCGTTGGTGTGACGAAAAGTTGGATAAGATTGTTTGGGGATGGAATGGTGGGTTATTCATTTTTGAGGTATTGTTGGGAGATAAAGGTTGATTGTGAATTCTAGGTTAAGTTTGAGTTATTAGGTTATGTTTGATTGCCTATGAATTATAGGTTAAGTCTGACTAGATGGCGTTAGTGTCGATGTTCGACAAGCAAGGTTAGCTTCCCCTCGAATTCCTACAGCATTTAGAATCCAGTGCAGAATGAACGCCACGAGAGATTGGCCATCGCCGCCAACGGATAATCCCTTGCGTCGAATCGACGAGAGCGTGATTCCGTTGGCAACTTGGACGTCGAAATCCTACGCAGCGATAAGCGTCGGCTGGCAGCGCCGGGGGCTTGACAGTGACAGAAGCCGGCTCCGATTTGAATCCCGCGATCCCAACAATCCCCCCCCCCCTGTTTTTCTGCTTTTTGTTGCCGCCCGGCGAAATCCCCAGCTGCCGATTCGCAACGGGCAGCGGAGTCGAGAGGTGTCGCGCGTCAACGGAGGTCCCCCCCCCCCCCGATAAGTCCGCGTTTATCTTTCATCCCGTGCACTTTGTAGTTCCCCGCGCGAAAAAGGAGGAATCGCGCGAGCGACGTTTCCCAGTTCGATTCTGTCATTATTCAATAGTTGCGCCGGGCGACGTCGACGTCGAGAGCAATTTTTCTCCCGAAAGTGTATCGCGTGCGGCATAGAGCGCTTGTCATCCTTTCACGCTTCTTCAGCCCCTGCCAGAGAGAGGGGGGTGGGGGGCACCCTCCTTTGTCGGCTGTTGGTTAAAAGCGGCGCGAAAAGCCTCCGAAAACACAATCGATCGGCACCTGCTTAATGTACCACTGAAATTCACTTGTGCGCTCCTCCTAAAAGATTATTCAAGACACTCGGAGGGGAGGGTCCCCGGCGCCCCCTAGTCGGCGAAATTCAAGGTACACATCCCGCCCGTTTCATCAACCCCATCAATCATACTTCCCAGCATCATTCACCTCCGCGCTATTCTTCCCAGCAGATATCAATTTATTCCCCTCCCCTCCTCCCCAGCCCGCATTAACCCTCTGCAACGTCCTGTATAATAAGTTGGGAGTCATAGAGAGCTCCCCTCGATCTAGTTACTCGAATTTAAAGGGGCTCCGCGCGAGTAACCAATATGAGCCGAGGAATTCCTTAAGTTTCATTAATTATAGAAGCGTGCGAGCTCTTCCCGGAATATTACAGTGTCTAGTTGGCCGGGGTCTCGGGGCCGCGCAGTGCATTATGCCCGGGGAAGCAGGGAAAGTTTCCATCCTCCCTCGCGGGGAGGATGTAGCGAGGCGAGGAGGTGCGTCTACATTTAAATCGAAAGCCCTGCATCGCCGGAGGCTGACTTTTCAATCACGGCTCGATCTCGGCTCCCGGCTTCCCTGCCAGTCGACTCCCGGACTTACTCTTCCTCTCCTAAGAAACCGGCAGTCGACTCTTATCCCCTTCAGGAATCCAGCCACACATGCCCTCGCCTGCCGCTTCCTCTCCAACGAGGTCGAGTATCCTTGGAAAAGCAAACAATTGCGAGTTATTTCTGTTTTCTTAAATGCGAAATTGTGTTATTTATTCTGTAATTTCGAAAGAAGAGTGGGGGATTGGAAGGGGATGAGGAGTCTAATGGGGACAGGAGGTTTCAGGGTCCAGCGAGTAGAATGAGCAGGAGCAAAGGGAGCGCTGAAAGCGAGTGGGATCCAATCAGGTCCTTTCCCGTCATCGTCGCTTTCATATCCCATTCGACTGATTCGCGGAGCCGTGAAACTCTCGCAATTAATCCCTCAATTGGAGCCGGCGCGAGTGTACTCCCACTTAGTTCGCCGATTCCAATTAAAGAAGCCCCGGCGAGAGGGCTCCTAGGGAAGTTTTCGTGCCGCAGGCGTGCGTAGCCGCTCCTTGAAAAACCAGCGGGGTCTCTCAGTCGCGCGGGTTTAACCGATCGGAAAATGCGCTTCTTACCGGGTTAAGGAAGACGGATATCCTGGGTAACCACGATGGGTAATCCCCCCTTTCTCCGGCTTCCCCCACCCGCACGCCCTCTAGGAAAGCCGGGAGCAGGGTGGGAGAGCGTGGAGCAAGAGTTTAAACGGATCGAGGATATTTCTCTTTAAACGTCGGAATCGATAAGCACGCCGGGCCGCCGGCAAGCCTTCGATAGATAATGCTCGCAGAAGGATAGTGAACAGAGATTAAGTCCTCCTTTGCCCGCCGAGGAGATCCGGAGACCTCGTTCTAAGCCTGAATAACTCCCTAGCGCTCAATAGGGCGGAACTGATCGCCTCTCACGCTTCTTTACTCCTTACATTATCGTACATCTTCAGTTTCGAATGAGACTCTGAGCCTGAAAGGTGTCCGAATTATGAAGAATACCGATTCAGTCGCAACATTCACTCGAGGAATCTAGGGAATTTATTTTCGGGGAGTTTAACTGAAAGAATGAGCGTTATGGAATCTAGAGATTATTAGTTAAACCTTTATACTTAATTGAACAATCACAACATTCATGCAATCAATCTAGGGACTTTATTTTCGGAAGAGAAAATCTGAAGAACAAGTTCTAAGGAGTCTAGGGACTTTATTTTCGCAAAATAGAATCAAAAGAACAAGTCCCAAGGAATCTAGGGATTTACACTCAACTTATTATTGGTCTTAACCAACATTCGATTGGATAGGATAAGTATGAGGTTATGGAAAGCGAACACCTCGCCATAGTGCGAAGAATTTCGAAAGAAAGAAGCCGGCCACTCGCTGCGAGGACCTCTAGAGTGGCACTCTCGAGTGGCTGTCGATCGTAGAAGAAGAGGCTTAATTGCTCGGCGTTTCCGATGGACGACGTGCAGCTGTGCGGCTTGTAGGTTAGGTAGAAGCGCGCTCGAGCTGCCAACGCAAACAAGATTCCGTTCGAGTGGCGTTCATGCGCTCTCCTCGCGGAGCGACGAGCCTCCTCGAGGACCTCTTCCACCTTGGACAACCTGTTCCGTCTTCTCTCCCCTTACACTAAAGCCTCGTTCACATTACCCGTATTACCGACCTCCAATCCCCAGATTCCCCAGTAACTCGAACATGCCACTGGAAACGAAAACAAAACAGACTCAAGTGAACTTGTTGTCTCTGTCCTCGCACCATAACCCGACGATCTTATAATCCCCGGTAGATGGCAGCGCGGTCTCGTGTCCCAGTGATTGAGATAAAGCCGGAGTGTTGCTCTTCCCCCGGCGCCACTCGGGAATCTCGAGTGAGACTTGTACGTCGGTTTGTTTGCCTGGCGTCGACAAGCGCAATAAAGCCCACTCCACACTCCTCGATCTCTGGGACGAGTCTTGGTGTTACTGGCTCCCGGCATTCGATCAGACACGGACCTCCGTCCTCCCTAACCTCTCTTTCTCCGCTGGAACCTCTTTGTCGAGGTCGGAGTGGAGAGTGGCGGCGCGCGAGTGCACCTCGAGCCCCGGTAATTGGACATAATGGGGGCAATTCGTGGAAAATGGCCCGAAGGAAATGGCCACGCTGGCACTCGGCCCCTAACGAGCCGGCGCGCGATCGGAAGTCAACATTCCGACTGGCTCGGCCAACCATACACTCTCTCTCTCTCTCTCTCGCTCTGGGGTTCTACTAACTGGCACTGGTAGAAAGATGGATTTAGATTTTCATCCTG
The DNA here is from genome assembly GCA_963675795.1 of Crossocerus cetratus. Taxonomy (NCBI): domain Eukaryota; kingdom Metazoa; phylum Arthropoda; class Insecta; order Hymenoptera; family Crabronidae; genus Crossocerus; species Crossocerus cetratus. The sequence continues at coordinate 15,981,697 of OY776671.1, forward strand.
TTGACACGGTTATATCCTCCCTGCGCCCTTCCGATTCTCCGTCTGTCGGGCTTACGCAATAATTGGGATAATTGCAACGTGACTGTCGCGCGCCGGTTTTTCTCTGAAAGGGAGTCGAATGTAGCCGCCAGCGGGGGATATTCCCGGGAAATAGAGTGTCGAGGAGAGCGACGGTAATTCTCGCGCGATAAATATTTCGTGGGACAAAAAAACGAACTCGATCCCTTTACAACCGGCTCGAATATCCCCAACTTAGCCCCCGGGCCAATTAACTCACCCCCCTTCTCCCCTGGCCACTGTACAATCCACCGCGAATGGTGTTTATTGTTTGGCGAGGCTCGAATACTTGGATGGACCCGGCGCGCGAGGGAGAAAGGGCCGCCGTTGCCGCCGTTTCAAAATACACAGGGCGCGAGGTATTGAAAACGGACGGGCGATCGATGCGAATTACATTGAAATGTTATGACGAAAGGTTTACACGCGCGGGATTTGAAAAGGCGACGCGCGAGAGAGGGCGCCCCACGGCCAACGCAAATATTCCACTCGGCCGGCCGCGATACATGTTTGAATATGTTTGAGTATGACCGGAGATCGCGCGCGGGGCCATTTGCACCGGCAGTTACGAGGGTGTGTGGAATCGGCGCACGACCGCTCCCGGTGGATGTGTGTTTCGCTTTTCAATGGGCGATTCTGCGGGACAAAGAGTCATGCTCAATCATATAGTGGTATTGTTTAACTCTTTTGCTGCGGGATTGCGAATTGGGTGGGATGGTTTGGGTACTCGTCCTGGCAGTACTCGCTTTTGGAAAAATAGTTTTCTTCATACACAATTGCACTTAATTGTTAAACTTGTACATGCATTTTATTAGACCTAATCACAATTTTTGATAAGTTTTGTCAAATTCAATACAAAATGGCAAGTAGTCCCAACGCCGTATAAAATAAAAAATATTTTCACCATGTAATTCTGATGAAAATGCATTAATATAACTACAATTCACCCATCCCAATTAAATTGTCTCCAATAAAGAAAAAAACACAATACCAAAATCCAAAGATCTCAAGTGTCCACTCGAGTGTCGTCAACATTGTTGGCCGTCGAGCGGACACTTCACTCTACCAATATCGAAGCGACCGGTGCACTATAAGACAAAGCCGATAGGAGAAAAGAGTGGTTACATTGAAGAGCGCGAATGTACACTCGCAAGGTGGACGGGGACGCAGTGTGACACGAGTCGATCGAATATCGGCACTCGCGCCTTTCCGCCGACACTCGGCAGACCTCGGCTCTCGCAGCCTGATTCTGGTGGACTATGTAGCAGAGCACGAGTGCTCTGCTTCGCCAGCAAAATAATCCCGAGTATCTGCTAGTTTGATCTATCGTGCATACAATTCTCTTGAGTAGTTGCTAGTGAATTCTGGGATTCGTGGATTCTTTGTTCGGGATTGGTTGCAAGCGAATTGAAAGTATGTAATTTTCAGTGAACCTTTGGTTATTAATATGAAAATGCTGGGAGATTGGATAGAGGTTAGAAATTAGACTATCTTGTACAAACATTTCGTTTGTACTTGGTTAGTTTGACTGAATTTGAGGTTAAGAATACAATTGAAACATTTAAGATGTAGTTTGATACATTGCAACGTAGTTGCAACAAGTGACTTGACGATACTTGTATTAAAGATACTATCTAAACATCGAACTTTGAAACATTGCAACATAGTTGCAACAAGTGACTCTACAATACTTACATTAAAGACACTATTTAAACACCAAACTTCGAAACATCGCAACATAGTTGCAACAAGTGACTCCACTCATCCACTAAATCAACATAACGGAAACATAATGGGCCGAATCGCCCGAAGAAGTTCAACCCGAAGGAAAGAATAGAAAAGCGGGGAGGTGCGAAGGCGATAGGGAAGAATCGAAGCGTGTCCGCACGTGCTGCGGCGCAACAGGCTGGCAGCTCCGGCGGATCCCCATTAGAATTCCAAGTGGGTTTCCGCACCGGGGGCTAAGTTACAGCGCTCGCGCGCGGCGTTCGGCCACCTTTTCGACTGGCGGGGCCGGGGCCGGGGTTCCTTCTCGGCGGGAATGCGGCGGAAAGGGCCGCCGAGATAAGCGACAGATGCACTCGAGCGCATTGGTATCAAGTGCGCGGGGAGCGTGTGTGAGGGTTTCTCTGCTATTCCTGAGTCGCGGCGTCCCTGCCGGGCGAGCTCTCTCTCGCTCGCTCGCGGAGCTTTCAGAGAGAAGCCCGGAAACGCGATAGGAAATATTCCTTTTCCAGAGGCGAGTCCTTTGTGCCGGCGGGAGTGTGCGCGCATCCACTTTGTCAGCTTCTCTTCTTCTCTTCTTCTCTTCTTTCGGTGTCTCTCTTTCTACGGGGCTGCTGCTGCCTCTGGAATTATCGCTGCCTTTTCCGACCTACACGCGTGTACATACCTTCCCTATGATTATTCCGCGGACTTTGTGCGCACCGCACACTCCGCGCTCTATTGCAGCTGGTGCTAACCGGAGTCTCAAACGCTTTCTACTGCCTTCGATGCTTTAAGCTCCGAATTTCACTCGGCTTTAGCAACAATATGTGCAGTCCAACTTTTCATAAATTCAGTTTTTACTTTCAACTTAAATCTTTTCCAATTAGATAATATCACTCAGGTTTTGTAACAAAGGTTTATGTAACTCTTTAATGAAATTACATTTTCCTTTAAACTTAAATTCTTCCGAATTAATAATTAAATACTTTAGTAAAGAGTTAGTAAGAAAACTTGTATTTAAACCTTTAACGAATTCAGTTTTTGCTTTAAAATCAAATGCTTCTGAATTAACAATTAAATAATTTAGTTCAGATTTAGTAACAAAAGATTTCTTTAAATTTTGAATGAATTCAGTTTTTCCTTAAAACTTAAAAGTATCCGTATAAATAATTCCATTTAAATGTAATTCGCTCAATCGTAGTTACACGAGATGTATTGATACTGAAGGGAGTTTGATTGGTCGTCGATTTTCCGTAATAAAGGGCGAACTCGAGGGCAGAGGGAAAGAAATCTCGCAAAGGGGGCGGGAATCGAGAGCAGAAATAGATCGGACGAACCCAATCACGCGACAATGCTGGCCCACCAGGGCAAAAGGAAAGCGCGGCTCGGCGCGCGAGCGAGGGCGAAAGAATAGTGCGTTTGAAAACAGGGAAATCGTGTTAGCCCAATTTGTACGGCGCAGCGAAGGACATAAAGGAAAAAGCGAGCAAACTCTATAAGCAGACGGAGCGCAAGCTTGTAAACTAGAATATTCAACAATCAAGTTTTCAATATATTTCCCCGAGAAATCATTGTTGTTCTATTATTTATTATCGCGTTTCTCTTTTCAAATTTGCTATTAAAAATTTCATCCACTTTTATTGCGTCGATAACTGATACGATAGATAATCAGCTCCTTTGAGAGAGGAAGATGAATTTATTCTAAATTCTCAATTTCATATTTGTATAAATATGGTATAGGATATCGACACAGCCGATTCTTTCGGCGGCACTTGGAGCGGGAAGGGGTCAGAGGCCAATTTGTCGCGTCGGTTAGTCGCCTCGGCGCAGAGATAAAGCGGAAGTGGCGTGGCGGGCTCGATATTAATTAACGGCAATAATGAGTTATTTTCTGTTTGACTTGGCGTGGCGCGACCGCAGACTCGCGGCCTCGCGCCGCCGTATAAACGAGCCCGAGCGCCAAGCAATCCGCGCGCAGTGGCTTCGATTTCACCGGATACACGCGATCCGGCTCTCCGACACTCGTCCCTTTTTCCCACCACCAGCGCGCCCCGGCTGTCTCCACTGCTCGATGATCCGCGGCCGGCATTTTCCACCCTCGACGTCCGCGCTCGACCTCTTTCGCGCGGCTCGCCGGATTCCTCGTCGAGCCGGCAAATTTACACAATTAAACGCGCCGAATCGCCGCGCCCGGGAAAAAGCGGCCGTGTAAAGCCCGCCCGCCGACACGTTTCCCAACCCCCCTCGTTCGATAGTTTTCTCTTTCTCTCTCGAGGTGAGTGTGCGTGTGGCGGTGCAGAGAGGCGGAAAAACACGAGCGGGCAGGAAACGGCGCTCGCCGGCCTCCGGTTGATTAATTTAGGCCGGAATTGTAAGTGTTGGTGCGGACGATTGGATTTCGAGCGGCGCTGAAAACAATTCGGGCCTCCGATCATTTTTCCCCGGACCAACCACCCGCTCGCTCTGCTAAAGTGTTCGCCTCGAGGCTTGTTCCACCGCTTGTTTCCGCCCCCTCCGCCCCCACCATCCTCGATAATTAGTTCATTGTTTTCCTAAGAGCGCGTTTTGTCTGTCGGACTGTTTTCCAACGCTTGCTCTAAACGCTCGTGGTAATTGGCGGCGATTCCCTGCGTTTCGGAAGTGTTTTAACATTTCAGTGATTCGACTGTAATGAGTTTTGAAATTGTGGAATAATTTTACTGAGAGTGCGTTTTTTCTTTGTTGCAGGTCAAGCTCGACAAGAGCCACAATGGCAAGCCCTCGCGGGTTATCCACATCAGGAACATCCCGAACGATGTCACCGAGGGCGAAATCGTCAACCTCGGCTTGCCCTTCGGTCGCGTCACCAATGTCCTTGTCCTCAAGGGCAAGAATCAGGTGAGTCTCGCACACCTTTCCTTTTAGTAATAAGAAACCTTACTTGTACAGGTTGAGTCATTTGTCTTTTAGTCATCCCTTCACAGTCGAGTTTCAATTATTTTCATTATTAATACAATTTGATATTATAAATGAATTTCAGAATCACCCTGTACAGAGTCATTTACCTTGAAATCAAGTTTCTCGTAGTTCAATTTCAATCAAGGTAATGTTAATGTTTACGCAATGTTAATGAATAATAACTATGTCCATGAATAATATTAAAAATAAACCATTTTTCTCAGAGTTAATCAAAATAAAACCATTAAACATAAACGAACGATGAAAATTACCTCATAATTTCTGTACTCTTGAACCAGTGTGCACTCACCAAGTAAACGAGTATCGAAAAACGAATCAATCATGAAAACAACCATACTCGATTAAAAGAGAAACGAACCACCCTGTACAATTATCTCGTCTGCCTACCAGGAGAACTCTCTTGGCCAATCCGAAGTAGGCATCCGGCATATCGACTGCTTGGAGTCCTCTCTCCCGGGCCGGCTATTACAGTAATTACAACAGTAGCAATGATCAGGGCGTAATGGGCAGCTAGCGATCGAAAGCGCATTATCCATGCAAAGTGGATGTTTGCGCTGGGGCGTCCTTCCTCGAGAACACACTGAAATTGGGAAGCCGGGCGCCGGATTGCGGCCGAGTGCGCGCGGCAGAAACAATCGAATCAGCGGCTCGCGGGATGCGAATCGACTGTCAGCCGATTAAGCATTATCATCCATTATCGTCGGCTCGCTCCACGGGAGCATACTGCGCGCCCCCTCGCCACAGAGAGCCCGCCGCGTTTAGGTGTCCTTTCCAAAGGGAATAGTTGAGGTGGCTCAACTGGTCGACTCCTACTTGGAGACTTTTTGAGGTGGAATTAGTAATGGGGGTGATGCGGGTTACTTGGGGTAGTAGGTTTTTAAGATCGAGTTTTATTGATTTTAGAGGTGAGTTAATATTGATTTGTCATTGAGGAGAAATAGTGTATCGATTAATTGATAAATGTACAATTTGCAGATATTATATTAATCGTAGGAAATTTGTGAAATAGTTGGATGAAAGTAAGCAAAGGAGGGAGAGACTGTGTGATGGTTTATGATTGAAAATCACCTTTGAAATCGATGAATCCTGTACTTGCCCTTTTGGGAGTAGTCAACAGAGTCCACTTGTCGTCCGATCCTCGGAGTCAGAGGTCGACGTTTCCCGCTTCGTTGAATCTACAAAGTCAGGAATATTAAATTTAGTGGTCTGACTATTGATTTTGATTTTGAACTTTGCTCTTTGACCTTTAAACCCCTTTTCAGTCATTTTCCAGAGTACTTGCTCTTTTACCAAAAAGACTAGTCAACAGTCCACTCATGCTCCGATTCTACAGTCAAAACTCCATTCCATTCGCGAATTCATTAATATCAATATCATTGATTTTATTACATTGCTTTTATGATATTGATTTTATTAATTTTATTATATTAGATATATATATAAAATATAAATTTGTTATTAATAAATCGACTTCGAAAAAGGACGAAGTCAATTTTTTTTAATTTTGCATTTTGCAATTTTCTCCTTAAAGCCTCTCCAGGGGTTTTTACTCCAGTAGAAACATGGAGAGGGTGTCGAGCGATGGCCGAATGGAGCCCGGCCATTGGACAGAACACTAGAAACAGCATACCCGAAGGGGATTAAAGTCGAAGAGAGCGAGGGGGTATTCATCATAGCTCGCCGAGCGTCGAGAATATTCGAATAACTTGTAAATCTCGGTAAATACGTATTCGATGGTCTGCTTCGATTCGATTCAACCCCTCTCCCCCCGATTCGGCTTCACCGGGTTCATTACACCTCTGCCTGAGTAATTGCTGACTCCGGATTCCTCGAAATCCCGCGCAGCTATCGATATATTTTTAATTATCGGCGGATTAGCGGGGATGAGAGGGCGCGCGCTCGGCTTCCTACTTCCGGGCGGAGGTTCGAAGCCCCCATTTCCGGGGCCCCGTTGCATTGAGATTGTGTCGCGTGGGCTGATCTTGATTAGATTCGGACAGCGGCGCGCATTCCTCTACTCGCGCCCAATGCATATGTAATTTGCGCCCCCGGCGATTCCACTCGGCTCGGGGTTCTCGCGCGGCATTATTTTAATCCCGGCGAGGCTCTAGTGTACTGTGCTCGCGCGCCCTCCGGGTCATCGGAGTCATCATCGGGCTTGTTGTCGTTATCCGGAAGCTGCTGCTGCTGCTTTGATGGAGGCGGAGGGTAAATATTTCTCCGATGATCCACCGTCTATGTATACACGGCTATAAACCATAGAGTAACTTGGTTGAGAGAAATGGGCTTAATGAAACATTAATCAAGTTAATTAGTGTCCGCAATGTTCAATATTCCACAAATATATTTCGTGAACAATCAACTGATTTCAATATTTTTGGTGTTCATTGAAATCAGATGAAAAAAAACATTTTTTTACAAAATTATTATTTAACATAATTATTTTACAAAATTAAAATTTAATTTTTCGCGTATTTGAAAATGTATTGTTATCTGAGTTGGTTCAGAAAAAGACGTTTTCAAACTACTTCCGACCAAACCTTATTCAAAACAGTCCAATTCTACCTAAATCCGAAGTAATTAGAGTAAGCAGAGCCGAGGTAGAAAGGACGATCCCGAAGATAGAGGGTAGGACGCTGCGAGTGCTGGTAGGGCGAGAGCGGACAATTCAAATAATTCGATCAGGCAGCAAACTCGCGTTATAATCGCACGGCGCTCGGCCGAGCCTCCCAATTACACGCAAACAGACGGTGCGCATAGTTGCCGCACGACAATGGGCTTTCGCGGGGAGTGGAAGGGCGGGCGGGGTCGACTCCGCCGGTTTACGTGGGCCAAAGTACCAGGAGGGTAATGGTGGTCGGGCGGGCGCGCGCGCCCTCCTAGTAAATCGAGTTTCACGATGAACCACCGGCTTGACCCCTGCGGGCACTTTCGCTGTGTTTGCTTTGATTCGAAGTTTCCGGTTAAGTTGGTTACCGGAACGGGCGGACGGGATGCCTCGCGCTTTGTCTCATCCAGCGAGAGCCGCCGGCCAGCGCCGCGGATTTTCGGCCGGAGACACGCGCTCCTTTTCCCCAGGTGGAGCCTTGGAGGTATTTCGTGCTCTCTGTTTGTTGGTGCTGGTCTTTGGAGGATTTTGTTGGAAAAGTTTAGTTAAATTGTCTTGATATTGGACTTTGTTGTATTCTCTTTAAATTTGTTTTCAATTATTTTCTGGTGTACTTGTTCCTTTCGTAAAAACGAGTAGTCAACTGTTCACTTCTCAAATTCACAAATATTAATTTCAGGTAATCAAACTTTGAACTGTAATTTTGACACATATTCTGCTTCCCAACTGCTACGACTTAATTATAAAAGTTGAGTCAACATTTCAATTAATTAATCGGTCTATGAATTATGATTCCTTTTAAGGGATTTCTTGAACCGAAGGTTTACGACTCCATAATAGAGGCCATCACCGTTTACGACCACCTTCCCGAGTTCTTCTATTCTTAATTCAAATTAAAAGGCCATTCGTTAGGCAGACCCTCGAGCACTGGGTCTCATCCCCAGGGCGCGCCGTCCCCAAGGCAACCTACGTCATCGGGAGCACGAAACTAGAGTAATGCGCGTTGCGGCTGATCAGACAGATCAGTCGTATCACAGTGGCCGGTATCGGGAGCTGCTAAGACGTCAAAGCGGCATTATCAATCGTTCGATCTTCATCCGCCCGATTAATTAGTTCGCCCGTGACCGGTTTGAGGTCGGGTTTCATGTCAAACCGAGTATCGAGGACCTCAAACTCCGGAGACAGGTGCGTGTCACAAGTGTGTCCAGGCTTATCAATGTTTTACATTTAATTTCGATTCGATTAAACTTTCCCTCGAATTTCCTTTGACTTGGTTAGGGTGATTCACTTGGCTTTCAATTACTAATGATAATATTAATAATCATTTATTTGCTAATGATGAATAAAGACCCTTGAAAATGTTATTCGGGTAATTTTAATATATAGAAGTCTTTATCAAGTGTTCTTCACACACTGACATTTGTTTAAACATCAAAACCAATAATGGAAGTAATTGGAAGTCGAGTACAAAGGGGATGATTAAAAGACAACCGATTCACCCTACACAATCAACTTGCTCAGTGTTATAAAACTTTCCCATCTCATTCTCATTGCGGGATAATCCAAGTAATTTATTTGAATTGAATCTCCACTCGAATCCAGTCTGATCGAACGAAACCTGAAATATTAGCATCGCTTTGGGAAATCGTAGAAAATAATTCCCGTAAATACGAGAGCCGGCATATCGGGCGGAGGCCGCGGTGATCCAGGATTAATACTTCAAAACGGGCGAAAAATGGTGCGCGGCTTTGGGTTTGAAAATCGGCGAAGAATTATTTACGAGGTCCGAAGTATCCCCTGGCATTAATGGATGCAACCCCCGACCGCCCCCCTCTCGTAGATGGGGTGGCACACGCGTGCACGCCCGGGGCATTAGCTATGAAGCGAGCGAGATTTCCATTATGGAAATGCGGCGAATGCAAAACGACGGGGTGGAGGCGGCGGGGGGTGCGTGGCTATCGATTTATTATGGCGTATTGCATGCGTCGCGCTCGTTTACCTAAATATCAGGCGTATCCCTGCCACCGGGGGCCTCCGATGCGACCCACTTTCCTCGCGCTGCCGACCAACCTCCTACTCTTTACGCTTTGTTTTACTCTCCCTCTCCTTCGCTGCGAGCCATTCTTTCCCTTCGATAATATTACCCTGTTCATTATGCAATTTCGCGTTTATATACGTTTTGTAACATGCTTAATGCAATGTTTATCGAGGAAATAATTATAATAAATTTTGCGGTGAATTGAAATGCACTCGAATTGGGGGCTTTTTCAGTGAGTTAGAAAAGATTACTGAAATTCAAAAGTATTTCGGTTCGATGTATTTCAATTTTAATTTCAAAAGTATTTCAATTATAATTTCAAAAGTATTTCAATTTCAATTTCAAAAGTATTTCAATTTCAATTTCAAAATTATTTCAATTTTTGAATGAAAATGCGAAATTTGAAAAACGTACGATTAGAGTTAGAAAAATTGACGCTAAGAGACAAGAGAAGGAGAGAGGGAGACACCCGACCTTTCAAGCTCCTCGCGAAATCCAGAACCAACCAACGAACGAGAGAGTAGGCGAGTAAGAATCATGACGGCAGACGCAATGAAAACCACTCCAGACCCCTTCAAGTGCGCGCCAGTACGTTTAATAGCGGGTTCAGTCGGCGGGTCGTGGCCCGCGCCGATTCCACCGGATTTCCGCTGAAATGAAAAATCCTAACCGACCGCGGCTCCGACACAACAGCAATCCTTGCCGCGGAGGAAATGCCCGGATATTCGCAAATGTCCTTAGATTAGGGCGAGCAGAGTGTTCGGCCGCTCGAATTGCCTTCTGCTCGGCGCCACTTTGGATTGAGTTGTGTTCGGAGGCTCGCGGGGGTTAGTCGGGGTAAAGTAGTGCTCACAGGTGCCGATTGCACGGCATCCGATACAAGTCCGAATGGATAGGACTCGGTTACAATGGCTGGATTGAAAAGGCCCGCGGAAGAATGCAGCCTTTGATCCTAAAGGCTCGTTCACACTCGTGCGTTCAAATCATTCCGGATCACTTGACTTCAAATTCACTCGACTCTAATTATTCTCCTCAATTTTCTATTCATCAATATTCAAAACGAATCAATTCTTAATTGAAAACGAAATAAAACACTGTCTATCGAAAACAATGGAATTTTCCATTAATCGAAATAACAAAAATTGTAAAAATTCCCGGAAATTTCGGCGAGACGGCTAAAGAGAAATTCGCCTGAGCGCGGCCGCTCGAAATCCCCCGAGTACCAGTAACCGGGGTAGTGTGAAAGTGGCATAAGTCGGCGCCGCCGCTGTTTAACTTTTCATCGGCGGGGCTGCTTTTTGTCGGGCGACAATAGACGCATCGGGTGCAGCCGATGCGAGCACGCCGAGAGAGAGAGTGGGGGAGAGAACACAAATGGGATTCCTAGTGGCTGTGTACGGCTTGTACCAGCCGCTCCCGTAAATAATGGTGACTCTCGCACGCTCCAGCGTCGATCTAAAAGCAGTCCTCTCCAGAGCGAAAGAGAGACAAAAAAATCCAGGGGGAAAAAGGCAGAAAACCTCTGCACTGACTACTCGCCCTTCGAGCGGGAAAGAAAGCCGGGGAAATCACGTGGAGCGAGAGAAATGCTCAAAATAGCGCCCTCGAGCTACGCCGATTCATCCCCAGGAAACACTGGCTTCTGCCCCCCACCCCTCCCACCACCGAGCGAACTTTCATTCGATCCGCCGATAAATTAGCCGATCGACCCGATCGGCGCCCCGGCATCCGAAATGGAGCCGTGTCGAAGTATGACTGACGTTGTCTGTTAGGAGAAAAGGATGGTGAACGGTGGTGGAGGGGGAGAGGGGTCGAAGGGGGGTGGGAAAAAAGCGAAGGGAAAATTGAAGTTGGCTGAACTCGGCGGCGGCTCCAGGATCACTGGAAATAGCTGGCTAACGTGGGTTAATCGGATCTCATCCTGTTTGCGATTGGATTAAAGTAACTCGCTTAAGGGCTCGGCCTCGCTCTAACCACCGCATTGATCCTGTCGCCTATCTGGCTCCTCCTCGCCGACATACCCACCGCCAATCACAATCTCTTGTGCGCGACTTCTCCACTTGCCCTCTCGTCCATTCTCCGAATTAGTCGGTTTCCAAAAATTCTGACCTTCCGATTTTCGATACTTATGGATTTATTGTTGGTATTTGTTTATTCGGGCGCATAAACCCACGCTCTCAATAAATAAAAGAAATTCAATAAAAATAACAAATGGAGAAATTAATTTGGAAACAATTCAGTTGACAAATTTGGATCTGTGCCCCTGGGTGTTGCAGGGAAACTTGCAGATTTATTATTATTATATGTTTATTTAAGAGCATAAACCCTTTCACCTAACACAAATGAAAAACCAATATAAATATCACTGAAATTAAGTAAAAAAATGAATTCGTTGTAATTTTAGTTGACAGACGTGTATTATTGTTGACACAACTGGCCCGGTTCTTTCAAATCACAGCTCCGAATAGAAGATTACTTGATTCGGCAGACAGTGCGAGTCAATCTCGCCCGAATAACTTTTCAATTCTGCGCGTTCGACAGTCCACCGACACACATCGGGCGGGTAGGCGCGTGTGAAGGGCGTGTTAGGCCGCGCTCTCGTTCAATTTCCTCGGCTACCTGTAGACGCCGCTCGATTTATCGGGGCCTATAATTGAACGGAAGCAATTTATTAATCGGCATTGCATCCGGCGATCGATCACGCGTCCGCTCGGACACGTTTCTTCCTCGTCCACGGGCGCCACTCTTTCGCCGCTGGAAATTGGGTCGCGGCCTAATTCGATTCCGGGAAGAGCTCCGACCCTTCCGACCCTTCCGAGCCGGTGTCCTTCTACTTTCGGCTGAGCAATTTCATTTCTTCTCTTAGCATGGCAGGTCTTCTTTTTAATCAAGCAATTCTTGTGGAAAATTATGTCCTATTATCGACTTTGTATATTTTTAATTCAATTTTATTAGTCAATTTTTATTATGGAATTACATAATAACTGTGAATTACAAGTACATTGGATACAGGGAGTTGATATGTTTTTAATTAAATTGTATTAGTAGATTTCTATTTATTTCGTATTGAATTAATATATCTTTTTATTCTTTTCTTGATATTCAATTGTGTTGAATTGGTATTAGTACATAATACTAGTATATTTTAAATTCAATTATATTAGTAAAGTTTTACAGAGTATCAAATTGGTAAATTCTTTCCATTGTGTTTTTTTTATCGAATCGCCTTGTTTGGTGGATATTGGGAAGCACAGTGCCATTCATAAATGACGAGGCGTCGCTGAAAGTGTTAAGTAGTGGACACAGCACAGTAGCGCGTCGGAGCAATGGAAGTGCGGATGAAAAAGTTTCCTGCCAACTTCCTCTCCCTCTCTCTCCCAGCTCCTGGAAAAAGGAGGAAGAGAGCGCGAGCGGGAAAGCCCTCTCTCAAGGGAAAAAGGGAAAATGCTCGTTCGCAGGCGGCCAATGGGAATCGAAGCCGCAGAAAAGCCTTCGGTTGAAACTCCGGTGACCCTTTTGCTCCTGCTTCAGCGCTCACCTTTCCACTCTCTCTCTCTCTGCTCTTTCGACGACAGCCCGGCGGAAGCCGGAAAGCCGATCATGTGCTCGGCGCACTGTCGGCTTTTTTCCGGAAGAGCCAGAGAGAGAGAGCCCTCCCCTCTACCCGATCGCTCTCATTTTCGATAATTGATACGGCAACCCAGCCGCCATTACATTAATACGATTACGCCGAGAAAGCGGCGGTAACGCGACGCTTTTGAGGGACTTTTCCAGCTCGGCTGGATTCGGAGGGCCGGGAGAGAGGCGCTTTCACGCATTAAAATCGCGCAAACCGGCCAAATTGGAGGAACGAGGCCGCGCACTGTGAAAGCCCCGGGCGGGGATTCTTGGAAGCAGTTCCGAAACTCGAAGCCGTAATTGCTCGAGGAGCCTCGTTACAGGCTAGCGACTCGGAAATCCGGAAGGCATAAATACGAGAAGTCCTCGAGTGCGCGCGATCCCCCGAAGAATTGGCCACTTTCGGGGCGCGTGTGAGCTCGCATTAAAGCGCCGGAAAGGCAGGAAGTGTATCGTCGGGAGAAAGGTTTACGAGATCGGGCCAACGGCGAGGAGCCGGCTTTCATGGACTCCGGCGTGGTTCTCCAGTCATTGAAATCGCGGCGAGGTCGAGGCAGCCGGCAGAGCCCTCGGCTCGCCAACTATCGTGGACAGGTTTCCGGGCGCGTAATAATTCTCGGCGAACTAACTTGCCGGGGTTAAGCCGGGACGCCGGCTCCCCGGAGACACGTGGCGGCTTCCATCGTTCCGATTAATTAATTAGCACCCATTATCAGAGTTCGGGAGCCACTTGAGGCGCCCGGGGCCCGCGCCCGGATGCCGTCAACCCTCCATTGCTCCGGGAGCCCAACGACTCTCTGCTATGCTAGTGTGTTTCGCTTGGGCTATGCTGGACGTAAAGTACAGGGTGTAAACTCGCGCGAGCTCTGGTGATGGTAATTCGAACTAGTCATTTCTAGGCGTCGGGTGACTCATTTTGATATAGGACTTTGTAACTAATATGTGCGTGGATTCGGGAAATTCTAGTGATTTTGTTAAGTATAAGTTGCAAAAGTTGCAATTTTAATCGAAGTAAGTAAATACAGAAAAAATGTTTCGGAATTTTGAAATTAGAAATCTTAATTAGAAATTCCAGTGATTTTGTTAAGTCTAAGTTGCAAAAGTTGCAATTTTAATCGAAGTAAGTAAATAGAGAAAAAATGTTTCCGAATTTTGAAATTAGAAATCTAAAATAATTAGTGTTTGAGAAACTCGCGAAACCTCATAAGATACTAATTCGAACTAGTGTTAATTCGATCAACCAACACTTCCACACTAGTCCCATTAGCTTAGTTCCAACTCAAGGTCGAAAACTAGAGAAAATCCTCGCGCGACAAACTGAAGGGGAAAAACTAAGAAGAACAAAGAGGGCGAAACTGGATTATCCAAGCAGATGCATCGTGCGGAAGGATGTCGTGGGTTGCGGGCTATTTACAATGCGATTTCGGGAATCCTCTCTGCCGGCTGGGCGGAGGTTCATCGAAACGCACCCCCGTTTTCCGAATTCGATTTTGCCGGATCCGACGGGCAGATCGGATTTCGTCTAAAAATTAATAAGCACCCTCAGAGATAAGCCGATTACCACGGCTCGAATTAAAGCTCGTGTTTCCCTGCGAAGCCTACCGCGCGCCCGTGAGAACAACCGCCTGCTTCCTCCGGTATAATGTCGCGGTGCCGACGCCCCTGGAATATCTGGACGATTCGAACCAAATTCTTGTGAACTTTCAAAAAGTTCGTGGACTTCGTGAAAGTTGGTCGAATGAAGCAAGAAAAATGCCAATGCAATACATCAAACCAACACGTCAAACTAAACCAAATTCGTACCAATTGTCAAAAACTCCCTAGACCTCATGGAACTTGGTCGAATCAAACAAGAAAAATACCAATGCAACACATCAAACCATACAACACGTCAAATCACATCAAACCAAACCAAAAAACTATTCAAATTCCAATCATGTCATCGAACAATAATCCCCATTCAAGTTGAATCAAGTCCAAAACCCCACAAATAATTCCCCACATAAATTCCACCCTTAAAGACCCTCAGTTCCGATCACCTCCCCCCCTCCAGTCCAACATCCACCCCTTCCGCCTAAAACCTCAGGCTCAACTCGTATCCGAAAGACTGGTGAGTCTCGACTCAATAGCGACGGCGAGGAATCCGCGTGGTGGAACTGGAGGCGGAATGCCTGTAGCCCATAAACACTGGTTACGCTCGGCACATAAGCTGCGTCAAATTATCAAGATATATATTCCCGAGATATCTCCTGGCAGCCCTCGGAGGGTGGTCTCGCGGAGGGAGAGGGGGCGCTCGGCAGACACTCCGTGGCCCCATTGCACCCTGGGGTCCGTATTAATGATATAATATTTCTTTGATTCACCGGCGCCTCCGCCTTAACAACTCTCTCTCTCCCCCCTCCCTGCGTCTCAACTTCTTCCCAGCATCCCTTCGCTCTTTGCGGCTCCTTTCGTTTAAGCGCACTCTCGCCAGATGTACCCCAGTGCCTCTCAAGAGTTCCACCCCTCAACTCCACCAGACATTCTTTAACTCGACAAATAAGTCTGTTGCAATTAATTTCGGGTATAATTAACGCGGGAAATGACGTTGTTGTATTGGGTTTGACGGAGTGTTTGAGGAAAATGTGTTTGGGGCTTGAAAGTGATTGAGATGCCGAAGAGGTTTGAGAGGCACTGGCCCAAGGGGTGGAAGGATTGTGGGGTGGCGGTGGACGAGTTCAAACGTAGTTCTAGGAAAGAGAGCCCGTTTCGCATCCCTTATAGCTCGGATAAATTACATTCATGTCCTCCCCCGCGCCGTTCCGGATCTACTCCTCGAGAGCTGCCGGGAGACGAGATCCGGGAAGTTTATTTAAATCAGAAATAACTTCCCTTCTCCTGCCTCCCCTGATGACTGGCGTCGCTATTACCATTAGTCCTCGAGCAAGGACATCGCTATTTTCTCTTCTCGTCCTTCCGTTCACTTCTCTTTATTCCATTTCCTCCGGTTCTTCATATTCGAGTACACGATTCTTAATTGTGTTAACAATTTTCACTTTATTTCTCCTCCAATCATTCGAAATGTTACATTAATATTCTCGGATTGTGGGAGTTATTTTACTTTGTTTGGAATATTATATTAGATTTGAGTAGACATTCTTTTGTCGCTATTATGATTGTTCAGAGTGCGATGATGTTCCGGTGTAACTAATTAGCAACGATGGGGTTAATTAGCGTCGGACCAGTGCGCCGGGAGAAATTGAATGGGCGAGCAGTAATACACAGGAGAACACGTAATAACACAAGTTCCATTTTGCGCTATGGTGGTGTGCGAGCCGGGGGTAGTCGGGGCTTGTAAGAACGCCATATAAGGACGATAAAGTCCTGCAGGACAGGTCGTCCCAGAGGATCAAGGGGAAAAGCCGCTTCTGTCGTCGGGCGAAAACCGAGAGGAAACGACCTCATCCCACCCGCCATCGCGTGTGTTCCTTCCTCTTCCTCTCCTGTCGATGGCTTCTCCCATGATGCTCGATCAAAATCTATTCACGCGTGGCGCCAACCCCCCCTAGAATGTCACACAAGGTTATTCTAGGGACTTTGCCCTCTTTGTGACATGGAGGCAGCCTGGAATGTTCCCCTGCACCGGGAGAAATTGCTTCCACGGCTAAATCGACGGAGACGAGAGTGTCCACTTTTCTCGGGATACTCGCACAATCATCCCCTGTCGACCCCGACGTTTAATGACGCCTTGGAGTCTGCCGATTATCGCTCGAGTGAGCTATGATGATGTCCGGCGACCAAGTCTTTGCGATTGGTGAACTGTCATTTTGACAATTTCGTTTTGGTAATTCGAGGGTTGATATTGAAAGTACAGTTCTTTGGAAATCTGTGGATGACGGTGATTCGACCTCAGACTTTAAATGACTAAAATCAAATCAAATCAAAAAGTAACTTTCCAGAGAAAGATTCTTGGTAATTCGAGGGTTTTAAAATTGAAAGTACAATTCTTTGGAAATCTGTGGATGACGATGATTTGACTTTAGATTTTAAATGACTAAAATCGAATCAAATGAAAAATTAACTTTCGAGAGAAAGATTCTTGGTAATTCAAGGGTTTTAACATTGAAAATCTGTGGATGGCGATGATTTGACCTCAGACTTTAAATAACTAAAATCCACCAAACCTTTGACGAGAAGATTCTAGAGTCTGATATGTGACGCAGTGGCTCGAGTCGACGCGTATGACAGTTTCGAGGGGAATAATAGTGAGGGTGATCCGGCAGTGGGCTAACTCTATGGAGCGAGTCCGAGTACTATCTCGAGGCGAGTCGTGATCCCGGATTACCCGATGCTGCCGGGATCGTAGATATCCGCGAGGCTCGCACTGCGTCCGGCCATAAAGACGTTATTGGATTGAATTCTCCTAGCTAGCCATAAACAAGCCCTTTCCCTCGCGCGGCAGCCCCTTTGCGAACGTGCGTGAAACGCCTATCCGTGGATCCGCATTGTGTACGTCCCCGTTGGCTTTTGCCACTCTACTCTGCCTTTTACGATCGACACACGCTTACTTGTTGCGGCCTTTCGGATATCCGACTCTGCCTTCCAATGAAATCCTTGGAGGATTCTAAGAATTCATTTCAGAATTTAAATTAAGAAAAAGTGGAATTTGGGAAAATAAGTCTCTTTTGAATTGATTTGGTATTTTGGTCATTTCGAAGTCATCTGCTTCGAGTGCATTTAATTCGTTCCCTAATATTCGATCAAATTAGCTAAACTTCCAATATTAATTATATTTACTATAATATATATTTACTATATTAACTATATTAACTATATTAAATATATTTCCATATTAAAATCGAGAAAAGATTTTTAAAAATTCGAATCCTCATTTAAAGAAAATTTCACAGCTATTTCACTTCGATTTTAATCCAAAAAAAACGTACCCTAAGCCACAAATCGTCTAAATCCCCACTGGCCAGCAGCTGCATCGCCAAGTGGCGCAAGACGCAAAGTGGGTCTACACGTTTACCCTTGCGCTTATCGGCGCCGACTGCGACAGACACTCGCCGGGGCGATCAATGTTTAGACAATAGCGCGCACTCGTTGATCCATTTAGAGAGACGGGCGCTCGTGTTCGGGAGAGCGAGAGAGGGAGAAGGAGAGAGAGAGAGTGACGTAAGGAGGTCGGTCCACCGGGGGCCGGGATTTCGCTCTATTTCTAGGAAACCCAATTGCGCGTGTCTATGCATCATTAGCGCCCGAGCGGAGTTGGCACAGTTAAATCCGGCCTCTCGCGCCCGCAACTTTATTGCATTCGCCGGCGAGCGCGCCCTCTGCTTTTTCCATTTCCGGGGGAGCTTGTTAGGCTTCCGGGTGGACGCCGCGCTTGATCAGTTCACTTAGCAGTCATTGCTAATGAATGGACAGGTTTATGCAAATGTAGGCTTGAATTATATAAATTCCAAATTATTCACAGGTTCAGTCAAGTTATTATTTATCGAAATCGCTGAAATTATTTATCGACATATCTCGATTTTATAAATTAAATTAAAAAGATATCCATCATTCATTGGATTCACTGCTTTTCTCAGCGTTCAGTGAAAGCGTACAAAAGCCTTTCACCTCACTTCCGGCCTCGTAATTAATAAGATCCCATCGATAACACATCCAAGTAGAGAGTGCGGTTGTCCGAGGCGTCTGGGAATAATGAACGCCATTCTCCCTCGGGGAGGCCTCGAGGAGTTCTCGCCGCAGGTTTGACGCCGATTGGAGGAATGCCGAGGCTCCCCTCGTCAAGGCCCGCGCACATAATTAAAATGAAATTCTCGAGCGTGCGCCAGAGAGCGAGAGAGAGAGAGAGCTACGACCCCTCATTTTTCTTCCCGGTTGAATCTCACTCCTCGGCCGAGTGTGTTTACCGGGCGCGAGCCTCAGATATTCCATTACGACTCGTGCGCCCGAGCAAATATAAAAGTCCTCTCTCTCCCCCCTCCGGAAGACCACGTGACGACTCCCTGTCTTCCCTTCGCCCTCCAATCGCAATATAATCTTGAGCGACCCCTCCCCTATGTTTTCCTTCGCCCCCGCCAACCCTCGAATATCCCCGGTGTCTCCGCCGGTGTTTGCGCCCCACGGCGACCACCTGATTTCACCCCTTTGACAGCGATCGCCGCCTTAAGGGCTGAGACGCCCACTCGAATGTTTATTTAAAAGATTCACACTGGAGGGACCCGTGCGGAATTACGACTGTGAGAATATTCTGGTAAATCGATAGATGAATTGCAGGTTTTATTGGGTCAATATTTTCAATAATTATTGTTAGACTTGATTTCTGCCCTTTGACAGTGATTGCTGACTCAAGGGCGAGGGAATATTTATTGAAAATATTTTCAGTGAAGGAGAAATTCGTGCTAGAATTGCTAAATTGAGAAGATTCCAATAAATAAATACATTGTAGATTTGACTATGTGAATATTTTCAACCCTTATTGTATGCGGCTAGTGGTAGATTGATTCTACATAAATGAAGAATCGAATGGAATAATAATGAATGTGATTGTTTGTTTGTCGCAGGCATTCCTGGAGATGGCGGACGAGAACGCTGCGGTGACGATGGTGACTTACTGCAGCTCCTGCCTCGCCCAGCTACGAGGCCGAGCGGTGTACGTGCAGTACAGCAACCACCGGGAGCTCAAAACGGATCAGACACACACGAACAACGCGGTCAGTAGCCCAACAAACGCTGTCGGCAACACCTCTGAGGTCTGTGTCATACTTCTCGCTTTTACGCCTTTCGATTTACCACCCCCCACCCCCACCCACTGCCCTCTCCTCCGCATGCACTTCCTTCCGCTCCGACGACCCTCGTCCATCGTGTTAAGTTTCCACTCGGCTATTAACCACCTGCAACGGCCGCTGGGATTTCTGACATTGACTCGCAAGGGACACTGGGATAATAGCGTATTTCACAAATTAGGGAAAAATGGATACTTGTTAAGTATATTGTCTCTGATTAAAAAGTATTTTTTGTTTTTGCTGGATTTTAGTTTAATGATTTTAAAGTGAGCCTTCAATTATTAGAAATCGAACTTTTTCGATATTGGAAAATCATATCGTAATGAGGCAGCGACAAAATAACTTTGCTTATTTAAAAGTTTGTCGAACCTGGTGGTTGACGTAATTCTTGAGTTACGTAACGAAAAATATAAAATTGTCAAGTGTTGGTTTCAGCCCTTTAAAATAAAATCCGGCAGCAATAAAAAATAGTTTCATATTATGGATGAGTTGCTTTCATCGTGGAAATATTTTCATAATTTTTGGAATATACGTCCGGTGTGCCCTATCAGTGCGAGTCAAAGCTTCTCGCTTCGAGTCACCGATTCTCCAATCAGTGACTTTCGCTTGCTTCCTTCATTTCTTCTTTGGTTAAGGTATTCTCTCATCGACAGTAAATGATTTCTTTGGGTGTTTCTTCTGCGCTTCTTCTTTCCGACTGTTTCGCCCTTCTGCGACGCTCGGCACAGACTTTAGAGACTTGTCGCTATTCTGCGAACTGGTCCCTCACTCACCGCTCAGCCGCTAAAAATGCACCGAGCTCGGAGTATTTAAAAGAGCGCGAGCATACTTTCGCCGAGGGGAATTAATATGAAAATGCCGACGAGGATATCTGCATAGTCGCACTCTCCTTTCGAGTCGGCGACTAGTTTACCATACGAATGCGAGGTCGGCCCGAAACCGTCGCCGGCGGCGACTTCGGGAAGGTCCTGACGAGCCGAGGAAGGCGGCTGGAAAAACCGGCGCTGGATGAGAGATTCGGACACGCGACCGCTCCAGTTATATATTTTTAATGAATCGCTCGGCCGAATACTCGACGCTTTGTTTCCCGGCTCAAACGGGCGCCGGTCCTGCGAAAACAGGCGATCCTCATTGTTTCGCGATAACTCGCCCTCCAACTTTCTTTCGCCCCGTGAGCTCGGAGGTTTAGTCGCGAGCGTATTGTCCGCGAGGAATTTCATTACGCTCCTTTTTACACACTTCTGAGTCACCGGCCGGCCTATTGTGCGCAAGGGCCTTTTTTATCGCGCGAACACTGTCGCGCGCTAGGATTCTGCGGAGCTTGAGGAGATGTAGATTCCTTTTGTCGGCGTCAGTCATTGTGAACTGGGGAGCTTAGGTGGAGATTGTGTCCTGGGGATAGATGACGACGTCATTTGGCTGCGGTCAGTGGGTCTGGTTAGGTCACCAGTTTCACTTGCAGCTGCGGTTCACTTGAGCTGCGTTTGGGATTTCGATTTTATTATATATTTATTAGATATTAGATATTTTATTAGATATTTATTATACTAAATGCTATTAAATAATCCGATCAATTAATTAAATGAAAAAGAAAATGTTACAGTCTCTAAAATACAATTTTTGTATTACAGAAATTGAAAAGAGGTTAAAGTTGATTAAAAATCGAAGGAGTTCGGCAGAATTCGAAAAACCTCCAACATCGAGTGCACTCGCGTTACCCACTCGGGACTTCCGGTTCCCCGAGTTGGGCGAACTTGCGGGAAACGGACACCAATTCCGCGGGGAGGTTGGTGAACTTTGCCGCAGTTCCCCGGAGCCGCCCGCGGAGAGAGAGGCGGAAAAATAATAAATAAGCCGGTAAATAGGAAGACGAAGCTCTGCTTTCCTTCTTGGCGAGGAGAGCCGGCCAACTTTCCGCGGCCACACGTGACTTCCGGCAACTTTACAATTTCGCCGACTTAAGCCCTCGACGACGCATCCCTCACTCTCTCTCTCTCTCTCGTGGAAACTTGCCACTTTTTTCCCTCTCGAGTATCTCTGCCTCCTGGCGCTCATTGTTCAAATGTTGCCTCTCCACGGCGAACGCGTCTCCCGGCAGATGGAGGGAACACCGTGAAACGTTGTTTCTTCCTGTCCAAAGTTCCCCACAATTCCAGACACTTCGCTCCATCATGCGAGTCCTGGCTTTGACGTTTTTGCATTTGGGAGAATGTTGCGCGGGGAGTTTATTTAGTTTTCTTTTTTTTTTTTTAATGAGAATGTCAAATGTGAACTCGGGGAGAGGGGTTTATATTTATGGGAATATCGTGGGGAGTTATTTATGATTTTTGTCCAAGCTTTTGGCGTTTTTTGAGGAAAATGTTATGGAAAGTTATTAATCATTTTTTTGTGGAAGGAATGTTTGAGAAGTTCATTTTTTATTTTTTTCTGAGGGGAAGGGAGATTGTTTGTGTTTGACGTTTGAGAATTAAAAAAAGGATGTTTTGGTTATTTATGATTGGATTGAATGAAGACGTGGATTTGGTAATCGGAGGTTGGAGAGAGGAATTCTGCGGGTGATAGAGTAGATGGACGATTGAGGAGGAGTGTTCTCATAGGTTGAGGGTCAGCTCGTGCCGAGGGTTCGACCCTCGGTGGTCCTCTGAATGATTTCCCGGGCGCGAGAGACGCTCGCCTGACAAATGACGCCGAAAAAGCAATCGCCTGAAAGCCTGGCCGCTGTCTGCTTGCCGCCCCCTTCCCCCCGCGCACCGCTGTCTGCCCTCGCCGGACCCCCGATGACTTTGGAATTTCTCACGCGCCACTGACGCCCCGCATCTTCCTCTTCCTCGCCGACTTTCGCTTCAGGCTTCGCTGACTTCCTATTGCCGAAAGGGCTCCCATCGGCCACCGTCATATTTTTCGACAATGGCCAGCCCTCTTCTAGGAATTTCCAATTTTCGAACTTATCAATTTTCCGGCCGTTCGCCGTGCTGGGCTTTCACATTTGAAAATACACTCGAGAAAGCTCGAAATTGGGACTTTAATAATTGGAGGATTTGGAATTTGGACAAGACAACATTTTTGTGTTTTCGAATCTGGATTTTACAAATTACGAAGTCGGAAAATTACCAACTTAACAATTTCTACACTTTTTGAATTTAATGGACTTTGTGGATTTAGAACTTTGCCAATTCGAATAAAAAATTGACAAATCGAAAATATGTATACTTAAAAAATATTGAATTGGTGAAATGTTCAATCGGATTGAAACAATTTTGAGTATATTACTAAGGTTTTCCGTATCACTAGTTCTTATTAAAAATGAAGCTAATCTAGAAAGCTCGATCCCAGGGCTCAGCGGTTACGTAGAGGGACAGGTTAATATTCGTGTAATATCTGGCGGCGCGAAGGGTAGCGTGGTTTTAAAAAAAGGATGAGATCCGATATTACGGACGAAAAATTGGCCGGGACAGGGTTCCGAGGTTAGGCGGCAAAGCGTCGGGGGGCGGCGCGGGGGTTAATACGCTGCTCAGCCCCAGGGGGTAATATGTCGGTTAAGTAAAAGGCGCGAGGTTGTTGCCGGAGACTTGTTTAATAAAGACGCCGTGCGCCGAAGCCAGCGGGCATTCTCTGCTAATTAATTTAGCACAGGCTTTACCGCCTGCCTCCTACGCCTCCTGGACAAGCCAACCTCCATTCTTCTTCCTGCAAGCAACACTTTGAATTCTTAAGCAACCTTCGAAACTTTGCCTTTCAAAGTGAATTCACGCCAAGAGTTCATTTCGAAATGTCTTCTATTCTCCGTTGATTCGACGGACTTTTTTCCCGGGCGAATTTCGCCGCGTGTCGTCGGCCGCACTGCGCCACGAACCATGCACGCACTCCTTTCCCCCTCTGTTCTCGCTCGAGCGGGACTTTCGAGACTCGTAAAGAGCTTTCCGTCGCAATCTGGAGACTGTGCTCGGGATTAAGAGGCATTTTTACGGGGATTAGCGTCCCCTGCGCACCCCAGACGCCCCCACACCTCTATTTCTCCGCGCTAGTTGGCAATTTCGAATAATTTAGATACTCACGGACCCACCTGGTACTGCCTACTTCCACCATCATGGCAATTGTACTCGCGTACCATACCAGTCGCAGAGTCACTTTATACCGAACGAGCCTTGTTTCTAAGTTCTATTTAATTAATCAATCAATTAGAAGTCAAATCAAATATATATATAAAAAATAATCTCATGATTTGAAATATCAATCCTACAAATTATAGATTTATTAAATCTTTAATTTATATTAAATCAAATTTAATGAATGTAATGAATACATATAATGGGGATTAAAAATTGATTAAAGAATTAATTAGTATAATAAATATAATATGAAAAAGGGATGATATTTAAAAGTAGAAAGGTAGAATAACAGAATTAAAGATTTAAATAAATAATCTTCCAAAGGGAAAGGGCTTGAAATAGGAAGAGGAAAGCCGAGTAGAGGTGGGGGGAGGGGTCGGTGGGCGATTAAGAGGGACGAGCATCAGCGAGAGAGTTCTCTCGCCTCCAGGTGGAAAGGTCCTTTCAGCCGACTGAAGACAAAGCCTCCGAACACCTGTTTCTAATACCCGGAGAGAGAAACTCCGGCGAACGGGAGAAAGCTACAGAGTTGTAGGCGCGCGTGTGTGTGGGTTGTGCTTTTTAGGCGGCGGACAAAAGTGTGTCGTCGGCCCGTGGCTTTGTGGGAAGAATGCCAGCGAAGGCAGAGGGTCTCTGCCGCCCGGTGGCAAAGGGGTGAGCAGCCCCGCTAATGGTTTTCCCGACGAGGAAACTTTCTCTAGCCTTTAGAGGACCGCCAGGAGCCGGCGCCCTCCTGCCCTCATCCTCTCTCCCTTTCGCCAGGAAGCCCCATAAAAAGTATCCCCCGCGTAAAGCCGTGACATAATTCCTACCTTGCGCCCGGCCGCGGCCTTTCGGAACCACCGCCTGTCATAATACGGCCTCCTAGTGCGCCCGTCCACCGACAAATGTGTCCAGTTCTTTAGCCGGTGGCCACGGAGTTCTTGAAAGGACCTGTAGATGACATTTTGTCAAATTTATATTGGGTTTCTGTGCTATTAAATTTTGTGACTTTTATATTGGATTTTTGTAACATTCGTTTGGATTTTTATGCTATTCAATTCATAATATTTATATTGGTTTTTATGGAATTCAATTTTGAAACATTTATATTTGCTTTACATGCAAAGGACACTGAAGCTTATTCATCTGAATTTTCAAAATAGTTATTTACATGTTCAATTAATAAACAAATATTCAGATTTTAAATTTAAAAATGTACAAGCTTCCTCTCAAGTTTAACACTCTGTCATCCCTATACTTAAAGAGGTCATAGAAGATTATTCATATTTCCCTCGAATCCTTGGATATCTGTCTTAATCCCTGGCCACCGTGGCACTCGAGACGACTGCACACCGTTTCCCTTTTAGAGGGCGAGCGATCTTAGGACACGGCACTGCTGTCGCGCGTACGAGAGCGCGCGTACGAGAGAGTGGCGTAATTTAGGCATTGTTCCTGCCAGGAGCGGCGCGAAAGTGCCTTCATAACTATTCCCGGGCATTGAATAATTAATATCTATGCGGAGCCAGGCACACTCGCTTGGGTTATATGCCAGTGCCGCCGCCTTGGAATGCGGAATTTTCTTGCCCTGCCATTCCGCCGTTCTGACTCTCACTCGAGCGCTTCAATTTGTCTCGGCCTCTTTAACGAGATTGACACACACGCGTTACCCTTTAATCCTTTTGTTCAAAGAATACCCCAACTTGCATAATAGGTTATCGTCAATTTACGTCAAATATATGTCAGTCAATTTCAAAATTGTCCCAATAATTGCAAAAGCGTGTAAAAATTAATATTTGAAAGTTCGAAAAGAATCTTAAGAAAAATGTTTTTTAACCATGTAAGTTAAATAAATAATTTTCCAAAAAATGGACAATCCTGAAGTAATCGGTGATGGCCGAATGGTAGGATGAAGGGGGTTGGTTAATGGCAGAGCTCTCGGGGGGTCGGCGGAGGACGTCTCGCCGAAAACAATGCAGTCTGCCGTAGATCATCCGAGGACGACCGCCATTAAAAATATTGCTGCAGTTTGCGCGAACTTCCCACCGCGGACCTTCTGCACTTCGGCATTTGTCATCAGGGACCCGGATTCCGCCGAGCGAAATAATCTCGCTGAGCGCGCGCGAACTTAGAGGCAACGCGAAATTCCCCGTAAAATAATTAACATTGTCAAAGCTTCCGTCGAATTTCTCTGACAAGATTAATACCGCGTGAAATCTCCGAGTTTATGTTCGAATTTCCCCGATGGCGAAAAAAAGCTTGGGCGAGGAAAAAAATCGACTTTGGAAAGTCGGGCGAAGAGTGACTCTAATTAATATATGAACGTGATCTGTTAGCGGAAGTCGGCGGGCGGCGTCGGTGGTTAAAAGCTGCGTCCGAAAAACACCCTCGTAATGGAATCGAGAAATAGGAGCGAGGGCGAGAGGGAGAGGGAAAAAGCGAGCGCGCGCTGGCTGCTGTCAGAGTTCCGGGTGATTGAAATCGATGGTCGGCCGATCGGTGGGTTCGGGGCTAACAAATCGTCCTTTTGCTCGCCGTTCCCTGGGTACATCGACCTCCCTCGGCGTCCCACCAATTGGCCCGCAAACCTCAGTCATCGAATTTATCGCACTCGCCACGAGAAATATTTCCCCCCACCCCGCCCCCCTTTCCCTAAGAATTCCCCCTGGTTTCCCGCCACCGAAATATCCCGGGCGTTTTTTCTTGCCGTTATTAAACCAATGAAATAAACATCAAATGTCGGTTGGTTTATGCGGCGACCGGCGAGAGGAAAGTCGAAAATATATCGGGTACGTGTTGACGGGGCTCCATTTAATTATGCACAATCGTAGCCGACAATAACGATGATGGCAACCGGTTAATCACGGGCTAATTATCAATGCATAATAATTGCCAGTAATAACAGGCAATAAGACTAATGGCGGGCCGCTTTAACGTTTCCAACATTATTTAATACCGTTTGCGTTTAATGTTCATTTGCATAATTCGCCCGGCGACGCGCGAAATCATTCCTGGTCCACTCTACCTGCTAGAATGCCACTCATTTCATTACGCAAGTGTTCTTGTAATGCGTGTAACCTCGTTTTTATAGCCATCATACTTCACCTTCAGGAAACTCAGGAGTGGCGCCACTGTCGCCTGACATAAGAGCGCTCGGAGTATCAAATCAGTTGGACAATACTTTTCCAATTTCTCAGTAAACACTTTCTATTCGAAATAATTACACAACATAATTTAAACCAATCGATTTTTTCGCAAAATATACCTCTAATGAAAGAGTCCCTTCACGAAGTAACCCCGCTCGATTTTTGGAGCTTTAATTCCGTCTCGGTTTGTTTGCTTTCTCCGCAAGCGCGCGGTCGTCTGACATAGACGGAGCGACGACTGCAGGGCGAGGATGGGAAGTGGGTGGGGAGGGCTCGGGCTACCACGGATGTATATTTAACCCGGCGAACACAAGGGGGCTCGCCTGCACTGTTTACCATGCGGTTGAGCGCCACAATGGGAGAGCGGCCGCCCTCTGTGAATGTGGATTACGGGGTCAGCTTACTTCGCCGCATCCCAATCCCCACCAGATGGCACTCGCGCACTCTTTCGAGCCCCGCATCTCCCCCCCCCCTTTATGCTAATCTCCCCCTCCATTTATATCTATTCTCCTCTCGTCTTTATTTCTCCCGTCGACAATGCGAAAACCTTTAGTTTTCCACTTCTTATTTTGCAATGTTCCGCCCGAGCCTTGTTCTCAAGGGGAACAAGCTCCAATCAATGGAACATCGGCCAGCGCTGCGGTTGGAAAAATTGTCGGGTTTTGATCTCGCCGGTGGAAAGCGCGTTTCTAATGCGATTTCGAGTGGGGAAACAAACCCCGTAGATGTGCACTCGAGGGATCGAGAGAAAGAGGGCGCTGCGGCAGAGTGAAAGGGGAGCGGGCGGGGTGGGGGGAGCATAGAGAAGAGAGGAATATGGGAGAGTAGAGGGCGCGTGCGGGCGGCCAGTATTTATTCAGCTACTTATTACCCTACTATCTGTCTCTTTTTTCCATGTCCTCTCGACCTCCTTTTCACGGGGAAATTCTCCTATAGTGGAGAGGGCGCACTCGCGCACTCCAGCGCACTCCAGGATTCTTCTTCCCTCCGTTTTTTCATTCCATTCGTGTTTTCCTCCCGGCTGCCTTTTCCCTCCCCCCCTCCCTCCCCCGGCGGGCCCTTCTCTCCTTTCAGCCGGCTTTTCAAACCGGCGAGAGAGAGAGAGCTCGTCCCGCGGGAGTTGGATTATACTTGCGCGGAATCATGACGCGCCGCATTAACTGGTTAACCGAGTGATGACTGATGGAGCTTGCGCTTCCCATTGAGGCGAATCGTTCCGTTGGTTCCTCGGCCGCAGCTTTCTCTGAAGGGAGCTTGTTCTATTAGGATTGGCGGAGTCGGCCGCGCAACTTGATCCTTTGTCGCTGCTGGAGACAGGAGCAGGTGGCAACGAGGGCTGTCAGAGGACGCGGCGAGAGAGAGAGGGCGAATGGGAAGGCGGTCGGTAAGCGTGACAGGGCAGGATATCCGCGGTAACGAGTAATGGAAAGTTATGGTAATGTTCACGGTCTCGGCACTCACGGTTAGTTCGAGGCTGGGCTATCAAAGGCGGATAGAAACTACCCCTCGGAGCAGTTATTTTGCCGCTTGAAAGCTGCTACGGGCCTCCTCCTTCCCCTGCAAGTGCATAGTCGACCTAACGATCTCCACCCTCTTCTACTCTCCACTCTCTCTCTCTCTTTCCGCACGATCTTTCCCTCGCCACCGCGTGGAAGATCAGCTCTAAAAGGATTCATGAACTTCCCGCCCTCAATTGAGCGCACCAGCCCTTTCGCCAGCTTTTATTTCCTCTTCCAGTGCGCCGCTACGGCTACTGTGACTCGATGCGATCCTTCTGGGACATGTTCGGTGGTCATGGCGTTGACCATTCGATGTGGACTTGACTCGGTCAAGTTTTGTAATTGAGAAACTCAACACTTTTACTTGCTACTCAGGGATTCGTTGTTTCTCCAGTCGATATTTATCCAACTTCTCTTTTTATTGTGTTTTATTTTGAGTCGTATCGATAACTAGGTCATTAGCGACAACTTCTCTGTTCTTTTACAATCCCAACTCGCAACGAACGACTTAATTAATACTCCCACGATCGGGAGTCGAACACCCACCCGCCTTCGCTCACTCGCATTGGCAGTCGCGCGCCTTACCAACTGCGCCACTTGACGCGTCGGAATTAGTTGGACTTACGACAGGGTTTTATGGAAAAAGTGCCGGTTAGAAGGAGCGAGAAGCGACGCTAGTTGGCGCAGTTTTAGTCGGGAAACTTGGGCACCGGCTCGCCGGGAAACTCGTCCTGCAAAGCTCCGGATTCATTATGGGGGAGGAGGAGGAGTTATGACATTATCTTGCTCGCTACACCAGCCCGGAATCGACGAAACTTCCGCTTAATGAGTGTACAGCATCTCCGTGCTCTACGCCGGCGAAAGCCCGCGCGACGATTTTACGCGCGCCCGCACTAATTGCGCGTGCGGATCTAGCCGGGCGCGTGTCGAACTTGCCAAATTGGGTCCGAGAATAATTGCGAGCGGGCTTCCCCTCGGGGCCAGTAATTAGGGCTTTTCATTCATTGTTGATCGTGCGCGAGTGTTTTCGACATTTATTTAGAATTATTATTATTTCTTTCGAAATTATTTCCACTCATTTTTAATCACCCGCAAGTGTTTTCGATATTTATTTAGACTCGAATTATTAATTTTTCTTTTTTAATCATTTCCACGAATCCAAAAAGATTAATTTTCTTACGAGTCCCCCACGAACCAATCGCCCGGGGATCTTTCGATGCTGCGAATTACAGCGGGAAAGAAAACCCCAGAGAATTTACGGGTGCGCGCACGCACGGGAATTTATGGTCGACTAATTGGAGACGGTAATCGGCACCGGCGACGGCTGAAAGAATGGCAGAGGGAGAATCGGGATTTTCGTGCGCCTGTGAAACGTATCCCTTCGGAGAGATTATACGCCGCGAGCCCATAAACCCCATAAACCACCAGCGGCCGCACAGTGCCAGTTCGCTTTTCCATTGCATTTCACTGCAAGATTGTCGCCCGGCGGCCGATAGAAATTTACGAGGGCGTCGCCCGAAGATTCCGTCGCCCGGCCGCCGTAAAAACCACCGGTGATCACTGGCTGCCGCGCGAATTATTAACAACACTCGTAACCGCAGCTTTACGCAAGCTCGCTTGCTTTACGCGGCAATTAAACCGCCCGGAAGAGCCTCTTTCCTCCGACAACTTCCGCAATGACAAGCCTCGAATGACAAGGAATTGAAAGCGACCGCCGAAAAGAGACACCTGAAAGAGAATTGTTTATTTGATTAATCAAACCGGAGCGAAATCCCCGTAGAAAGAGATTGCTATCGCGCGATGACTTTCTCGCCGCGGCGGAGAGTGAGAAAGTTATTTTTCGTCCAGACTGGAAAGCGGAGGCTCCGGGCTTTTAATCTGCATCGAAATTCTAATGCGCTTCTTTAGCATTTTATGCTAACCAGCCGCAGCACCGACTCCGCCAAGTTCGCCTGGAGCGGCAGCTGGCGGCAATGACCGCAGCTAGTTCCAGTGGCTCCCTCTGGAGCCGCGGACCATTTTTCAGTTGCGCCGCTTCTTGTTACACTAATCGCATTACACTGGTTCCACTCGTGAAACGCACCGCGCGCCGAGCTGCGCTCAATTAAACGCATGCGAGTTCCGTCGATTGATTATTATCGATTATTATGTCAATCTCTGGGTTAATAATGAAAATTGTTTTTTTTTTCCACTGACAGAATCAGGTGCCGCAGTCGCAAGCGGAGACTCAAGGCGGACCGAACACCGTGCTCAGAGTCATCGTCGAGCAGATGATGTACCCGATATCCCTGGACGTCCTCTACCAGGTGAGTCATTCAACCTTAACCGATCCAATATACATTTTCATCATACATAAATCGCGCGCTAAATTCACCCGCTGAAATTTTCATTTCGATAATTGCCCCACTCACACCTTCGCCCTTTAGGTGAATGGTGATTGGTCGATATTTACAGGACTACGAATTATCGCCGGGCGAATTACACCCGCGATAGTCACGCAACGCTAGTTGACGTATCGCCGCGCGCTATTGTAATAATTATTCTACCGACGGCTGCTGCATTATTTAGAGCAGATCAAATCTCCCGGAGCATAGAGCGGCCGCGCGATGAGGATTCGAGCCAGCGAGCTAAATCCTCCCCCTGGCTCACGTCAAATCACTCGAATCCATGAGAGCCAGGAATTAATTCTCGCGCGCGCGCTGCTTCTGGTACTTTTTTGCCATTGCCTGGCCGAAATCGTGCGATCGGCTTTTTGGCGAAGGCGAACGCCCCCTTAAGCCGATAATGGATCAGCCAGAAAACATTTCCGGATTAATACCTCCCCCCCTCCCCCCCTCCTCTCTCTCTTATGGTCTTGCGTGCTACCATTGGCCTGTGGAAGTAGGCTTACACGCCGCTTTTATCGGGTAGAATAGCTTCTACTAATGCGCCCTGTTGCTGGTCACTGCGTTCGGTAGAATGTGCTCGTTGGCTGCTGATGGGAAATCTACAGGTTGTTTCAAAATATACACGAATGTTTGTTATTTTTTCCAATGATGGAAATGGTTGGATATAAAAGTGATACATATTTTGAAAGAATTCTTGTTCCTATTTAAAGGTTGTTTCATAATTTAGAAGAAATTTTGTTACTGTTTTTTCAATATCAGACCAATTAAAAGACAAGTACAAGAAAGACAGACCTTGTATGTGAATGTTCAAACGGGAAAAATGAATTAAAAATTTGAAATTTTGCAAACATTGTCTAACAGACCCTGTCAGGACGAGACATTTCCATATTTATTATAAATAATATATATATATCCATATTGATGATAAGTAAGTTGTACAATAATTTATAAAGAAAAGGTAATTAAAGCATGACATACATTTTGAAACAGCCAGTATTCCTCTCACGGGAATTATAACTCCAACTACAAGTGTATAATTCCAAGAGCCGTACAAAGCGACGCGAAGAGGCCTTTTTCACCAAAGGTTCAATCGGCGGCGCCACCTAAGTTACTAGATCGGACATTTCCCTAGTTAAGCGCGCGGGGTTGGATTGAATAAACTCGGCGAGCGCTGAAACTAGTATCCGCCGGGCGTTTAACGCAAGCCCCCGGTGACGCGAGCGCTTGAAATCGCCGAGTCGTGTGAGTGACACATTTAATTAAATTAGTTAATTAATAGTTGGGGGCGGTAGAGCGCTAAACGGCGCGGCCGATTCGAGGAGAATTGGGGAAAGTTGGGCAGTGCGGAGGGAGAGAGAGAGAGAGTTGGCTGGCGCCGGACTCGCTTCGGATTTCTATCGAGCAGAGACTTGGCAGGCTCCGCCGACAAATAGCTTCTGTTACTTGACGGATCGAAGGTGAACCGAGTGCGCCTCGCACTCCGGGCTTTCCGGGTTTCCTTGAAGAGATTTAGCATAAATCCCCCGGGACGCACTGATCCCGCGGCATTACCCTGATTCTTCGGATCAGAGTCTATATTCTCCCATAAGCTCCTCGACTCCCCGCCTCAAAGGCGCTCCCGGGCACATCCAACATCTTCATCGGCCACCTCATCCCCGCATCTAATCCACCTTTTACCCTGGATGACGCACAAAAAACATGGATCGACTCAAAATAATCTTTACAGTCTTATTGTGCTGTGATATGCGAGTACACAGCAATCAGAAATTAATTGGAATATTAAGATTCCAAACGATTCCACCATAAATAGTCCGATTCCAGAGTCTACCACGAATTCCCCACAAAACACCATAGAATTAAAAATCCTTTCAACTCACATTAAACAATAATTCTCCTACCCAAGAATCAGAAATTCACTAAAACACGAAAACTCCATACTTTCTTTCCCAACGCTTCCTTCCCCAACCGATTCCACCATAAACAGTCCAACTCAAGAGGGTCTCGATAATCGATGGGGAAATGCCGGCCGCATCGGGCAGCACCTCGCACTCCTCAGCTGAAAGGTAGCATTGGTGGAAGACAAATCGACTCGCAGCGTCATTCCTCATCCCATGGGGCTTGAAGGGAGGCGGGAGGGTAGCGGAGGTGGGTGAGGGTTTAGAGGCGCAAGAGGATCGTAATCGGTCGGCTGCTTCTTGAAAACTCCGTCGATACTTAACTTTACGGGGATGGCAACAGGGCGTTAAGGGCGAAGCCCCGTCCAAGCCAACTTTCCCCCCCTCATGGGGGTGTGAGGCACAGAGAACCGGGAATAAAGCGATGGTTCAGGTGCGCGCGTGGCAAGTCGCCCCATGAAAACTTGGTAATCCCCGGGCCCGGTGCTATTAGTCAGTGTCGGTGGCGCCTTAAAATTTCTAATGATCCGTGAACACGGTGTCCGCTGAAAGGGGTCATCGGTCGCCCGGAACTTTTAATGGAAGCCGCTTTCCTTTTTTCCCGGAGAAATTCGGCCACTTAGTCGCTGATATAATGGCTTATGCGCCGGTGTTAAGTTGCGTCAGACTGCGCCGCTGGCTCCACCTGCACCTCCACCTTGGTCTTCTTACATAACCTACATCTGCAATTCAATTAAACCAACGAGCATTAAGGTCTTTCTACACGATGCCAGTAAAATAGTTGCAGCGAGCAGAATTGTTGTTGTACACGTGCATTTTCAAAACTCTCTGCAAGTACCTTTACATTCCAAGATACATAAGGACCTTTCGCAACAGCAGGCAACACACAATTTCCTTCCACCATACGCGCAGAGCTCGTAACCTCCATTGATTGGCGTAACAGTTATTAATTCGCCGTCTCGATTATCGGCCTGCAGAATCCACAGGGTGAACCAGCCCGCCCTCCCCCTCCCCCTCCCATAATGCAATAACGCGGCCAATAATAGCCACGCAATTCCACGGGGCGATCTGCCATTAGTCGAGGAACAGTCGCGCGTCGAATGCGACATTACCGATCGATGGTAACGATCGTCCGGCGCCGCCTTTCTCCATGATTTTCAATGGAGCGCACCCTGGCGACACTCGCATTAGTATGGTTGCCGCGTGCGCCGCGAGGGGCACGCGTGGATTATGACGAATTATCGGCGCGCAATGTGGCGCACGTGTGGACCCGACGTAACGAGAATGAAGCGCGCGTGAGGTCCCCGGTACATAAAGCCCGATTCACAGGCCGCGACTGCAACTCCTATTTCAGCCAATACAATCGGCCTTTCACGCCGGCTGATTGGAGTGTGAATGGGGCTTAATATGCTCGGCGGATTCCGGAGTAAGTTGATAATTCGATTCTCCTCGCGTCCAATGAGACGCGTCGGGCGAGCCTCGGCTCTGCCAGGTTCGGCCGGCGACTAATCCCTCAATAAAAACGAGTAACACGATTGGTTTACAGGAACAATTTGTCACGCGGCTCCTCCAATGGCTCGTTTGTCCGCTCGGATTTAAGCGATCGGCTGATATTAGTACTCGACTCCGGCGAGTGGGAGGCGCAGCGATCGCCAGTGGGTGGAATTGGAATTGACTAATTTATCATGGGGAAGTAGCTGAAGGGGGCGGGGGGGGGGGGTTATTCGAAGGAAGGAAAGGCGGGTGTGGAGTGGGAATGCCGGGTAAATGGAGCGAAGGCGAGAGAGTCGGGCTGTAAAAATAGGAGAAAAGAGGGTGGAAGTACCACTGGAATAGAAGGATACATTAATCACTGGCCTCCACGGATCTATGATTAATCGACGCCCACCGACAGCTTCTAATGCTCGCCGGCGATCGATCCAATTGGCCGCCGCCAGTGGAAACGGTCAATTCTACTCATGGAAAATCATTCGTGTTATGGGCTCGGTGAAAGGCTCTCGTTCCCGCTAATGACAGCCATCGCGCTTTACACGATACACTGGATTTCGCGAGTCGCTCGCCAACGCCGTGCGCGTAAATCGGCCGTTTCGCCGCGTTTGATGATTCATCCGGCCGGCAGATTCATTTTCCATATCAATAGCGGGAATTTGCCGGGCTTCCGGCTCAAGGGCGAATTATTATTTATGGGGAATTATTAATATTCGCCAGTGGGCTTTCGGACTTCCGATTTCACGGGCGGCGAGTCATTTTCAGGGGGGGAGTGGGGGGCATGAATATTCCATTGACCATTTCCTAAACGCCTTGGTGATGGCGGTGCGCGTTAATTAATGTTATGCTTAATAATTAACAGGTTAGCCGGCGAAATAATTACTCGGACGATCGATTTTCGCCAAATTGTTTTCCATCGATTTGTCCTGATCATTGGGCCGCTCGAGAAAATTACTGGCTTTGCCGCGTTAGTCGAAGCAATTAATGGCACAGTAATTAATGTTATTCGACATAATAAAAACCAGTGTCGCGTGTGTAACGACCTAATACTCCTCTCGAAATTACCCACTCCATTCAAACGCGTCATCAACACATTCACCTCCACGTAAAATCGACGATCATTTAATCATCACCGAATAACCCAACAAGCGCGTCGATGTTATTAAAAATCCCACCACTTTTATTCCTCCGCCCCCACAATCGATCATTATCCGGAGACCCACTTTCCTCCCGACGCGCGCGTCATTGGGATCATTCAATCATCGAGTCCCACGAGCGCTTACCCAGACGCGCCGAGCCAATGGGCCACGCGTATTTGTCCCGCGCGGATAATTATCCGCGCACCGAAAAACATATAATGAATCCAGTGGGACTTGCCCCCTCCACTCCGCCCTCCCATCCGCCAATCCGGAGCGAAGGCAGCGCCGAAAGCGGGAGAAGTCCCCGGTGGGATTCCGGGGAGAAGAGTTAACGGCCGATTTAATTGCGAAAGGCGCCGCATTGTCGCTGCCGGCGGCGCTGTCGGAGGGAAGCGCGCGGCAGAGGGCGCGGCGTCTGTCGTGCGTGCTGGCTCCTGATTTCCCGGGGGCTTCGCTTCTATTTCCGATGCTTTCCGGCCGCGGCGGGCAAAATGCGGGACACCGGGAATATCGGCCGGGCATTATGGCCATTCGATCTCCACGCTCCGTCTCTGACACTCTATCCCTGGTAGCTGTGTATGTTCCGAGCCTTGTAGAGCTGGCTGTAATGCGCCGTAGGGTGTCGTAGTGCGGATGGTATAGTAAGTGTTGCTTTGGAATGGCTGGGATGATTGTGGAATAGTGTTCCATTCGAATAACACGAATAATAATACAAAAATAATATCATGTTGAATAAAATCGAGAAGAGTTTTTGTATTTAATTGATTCATTTAAAAGTGTACGAAATAATCACATTAAATTGTCTAGGACGATCGATATTCATCAAATTCACTAAATATATTACTAAATATATACTAAATATATTGAAATATACTAAATATATTCACTAAATAAATATTACTAATATGCATCGAAATTCACTAAAAACAAAGAGTTCAAGGGCCATTCAATTATTCAATTACTCGAACCTTGTTCCATTCAGGACTTCACTCCAACCAACTTCCAATCTACCAACCACACTTTATTGCCCCGATTTTAAACACGCGTTCTCCCCGCACCGGCCAAACACACTGTCACTCAAATTCCAACTCAAACTACGCGGCCAATAAGTGTACAACGGGTTTCAGTGTTTGTCGACGCGTCGGCAAACGCGGTGGGGTTTTCATTGCACAAGGCATCGCTCACGCGCCAGTTATTCCGGCGGCGCGCCCGACGATTATTCCCACACGGGCGCGAGCCGGCGAGGCGCAATCGGCAATTCGTGTAACGCGCGCCGATTTCGCGAGCGGAAGCGGAAATGCGTCGGGTAAAAATTCAAACAGGAAAATTGAAATGTTTCGCCGGCGGCGTATCGTGAAAGCCCCCGACACACGCACGCGGAGAGAGGAGCACCAGCGGCTGGCTATTTGCCGAGTGTGTATTATAAATCCCGCGTGCCATTAGCGCGACTTCCGGCCAGATAGAAGCTCCACTTGGCCCCGCGGATGGAACCATTTAGCATTACAGATAAAAGTTTCTCCCGGGCGATGATAAATAAAAGAGCGCCGCGGGAATGTTGCTCTTTCGTAGCCGAGTGTATAATTAACGGGAGGGAAACGCGTCGCTCGTTAAGTTCGACCGCACCTTTCATTGTAAACTTTAATTCCTTCTCGAACAATACCAGGATAAATGCCGTCATTTTTCCCTCAGTGATACTTGGTCCTCGCGGGATAGACAGCAATTAAAGCGAGCACGAGTGTGGAAAGGCAAATTGAAATAGTTACTCGTCATATTTTCGTTTTTCCCCCCCGGCGAGAGCTATTTGTATCGGGAGAGAGAGGCGACACGTACACGCGTCCGTTGAAACACGCGAGTTTACACGCCGTTTTCTGACGGGACTTTATTGACCGACGCTTTACCCGCCGGGCGAAAATAGTCGGCACTCGGCGAGCTGTCGCGCAAAACGATTCTTTAAACAGTTAATTCAGCCCGGGCTCTTATACTCGCGAGAAACGCCACGATAATCCACGACAGCGCGGGAGAGGAGCTCGTTACCGATGGGATTTAAGCTCCGAGCGGACACGAGAGAGTATAAACTCTCACCGGGAGGGTTCGCTTGACGCGGGAGTAATTGGTGAAAAAAGCTTTAATGGCCGCGGCCTTCCGGCGGGGTATTAAAAAGCTACGCCGGCAATCAGGATTCGTTATTGGAGCCACTCGGCCCCGCCGATGGAGTCGGTCATCGTTTCGGCGGCGCTCCATTTTATTTCCATTCTCCGCTTTCCCCGTCGTTTGCTCGGCCAATTGTTTACAGTTATGGGTCGGTAATGAAATATCGAGGGGGAATTCACTTTCGCGCGATGAGGACAATGGCGGCGGCTCCACCTCGCTTCGAAAATCTCGAATAACAGTAATAATAGGGTGAATTAGTGATGTTCGGGATTGAAAGGACATTGTCGACGATGGCAAGGATCGACTGGTATGGTTGGATTATTTCTATCGATCGAATCTAACCTAGAACCGGCTATTGTAAACCTAACGATAATGAGGCCGGCGATATACTCGATTTTTATTGTTATTAGCAGTGGAGCGGCTTACGCCGGCTCATGGAGCGCACTCCACTTAGTTTACGGTTAATTCGGAGAAGCTCGTTAATGCGCTCCGCTTAATGACCGCTGGCGCCACCGTCCGCCAATCCGAATCACTCTTCCCCCACTCTTCCACCGTGACAATGTAAACCACTCCAGCCTCTCCCATCAAGCCTTCAATTTAATTCTCCGAATCCGACCAATCCCCAGTCATGCCGATGACTCGGAATCACCCTCTAACCAGGAGAATGAAACTCTCCTCTACAGCCGCGCCGGGATAATAGTCCCAGCCATTTCCCAGGCGTTTTCGCGGGTTATTTTCGAGCGGCGCTAGTGTCGCGCGGCGCTGGCGTCGCGACAATGGAGCCCGAAATAATGGAGGGGATTAAGTTACCGGCGGGATTAGGAGAGCGCGCCGCGGGATTATTCATTCAATTCCCTTATTCTTTCCGCAACATATTCTCCCGAGGGCCGCTCTCGAGCGAGTAGTCTAGAGCTGGATAATGAGTGACGAGCCCCTGCAACCGGATCCGGCGCTCGGTAATGCTCGAGTTTTCGTCGTTCATTAGCAGATATTAGCGCGCGCCGCGGTATAATAATGCCGGGCGCATACGTCAGTGAGACAGGCGCGCGAGTTTCGCGGGAGCGTTTATGTTGGGAGGGATTCGAGCGAACAGAAAGCCTCGGTTTGACGCGGGAATAATTAAACTTGTTGTATTTCTTCGGGAAAATGGGATAGTCGAGTGTTTTTCCGGGTGGACGATGTAGTAAGCGTGTCCGAGGTACAAAGGGACTCGTTTACTTTCGTCTTTCCGCTAATTCCGTCAAAGGGACAGAAGCTTTTACCTCGACTGACCTTTAATTATCACCTGGGACTCTTTCCCGTTTGAGGCTTTAGAACTCGCCACAGGGCCAATAATACGACTGCAGTTCTTCACACATGTCTTCAATCGCACCACCCAAAACAAAAAACTCACTAATAAAAATTCTCGCCCTTCTGTTGCAGATCTTCACGCGCTTCGGCAAGGTCCTGAAGATCGTCACCTTCACGAAGAACAGTAAGTAGACCCCGAGGAAAAGTTGGCCGAGTGCGCGATCGAGGGCGTCAAGGAAGAAAGGGACGAGGCCTCGATACTGTTGCTCATAGCTCCGAGGGCGGAGGGGGCGCAGAGTGGAAAGTGTGGGGGGGGGGGGGGGTTGCTCGGGGCGGAGAGAGGACGCGCCACTTTCTGATATGGATACCACTCTCGCCCGGCAGACACGCCACGGCACTTTAGCACTTCAGTGTACTTGAAGTGTATCCTGGCACGGCGACGCGTTCCTCTCGGCCGCGCTGCTCCGGTACTCTCGGTATTGCGCGGAGATGCGACGGTTGTTGTAGTTGAGCTGGCCCCTTGAGACACGGTTTTAATAGGTTTTTCTGCGAATTGGGTGGTTGTTGAACGGATTTTAGGGGTTTTAATTGCGAGGTTTTTGGAATCTGCATTCGCATTTGCCAGACTGTTTTTTAAAATACTTCATCTCTAGACTGAATTTTATTCATTTTAATTCGATGGGAAAGTACAATTTCGCGGACTTTAATGTCAATGATTGTCGTCAATGATTAACAACTATATTCTATATTCTATATATTCTATATTCTATATAGATTATATATTGTAATCTATATATTATATTCTAATTATATATATTATAGACTATATTATTAACGACTAATTATTAGAATACGACTAATTGGCATTTAAAAAAAATTTAATTTAAAAAATCCAAGAAATTCAATTGTCCGACCTCTAATTGGCACCGGAATGACTTTGAACTCGCGTTAGAATCTCGACGATTAGTTGGCGTCTTGTTCGAGAGGAGAATGCGAGGGCGCGAACGCGTTAATTAAAGGCAGGACATTGTCCAGCCGGAGAGACGGACATTTTCGCTTCCATCCCATTTCTCGGCCAGATGAACGCGCTCCGGGTTTATTAGCTTATCGCCGCCATACGTTGAAACAATGGGCCAGGCGCGCGCGCGTACCGGGCTTTTCCTTATCGGTGAAAAAGCGCTCGATTTTCAGCGATGGCGAGAGCTCGTCGAACTCCCAATTAAAAGCACATACATACGCCGGTCCGGCTGCGCGCCCAGGCCAGTCGGCTTTCGGCGAGGGAGCCTCCGGCCAGG
Organism: Crossocerus cetratus; assembly: GCA_963675795.1. Classification (NCBI taxonomy): domain Eukaryota; kingdom Metazoa; phylum Arthropoda; class Insecta; order Hymenoptera; family Crabronidae; genus Crossocerus; species Crossocerus cetratus. The sequence continues at coordinate 16,021,834 of OY776671.1, forward strand.
AACTCGTATCCCTCATTTCATTCGAAACACATTTCGCCCGGTAAAAAGCGGAGAGCGAAGCCGCTCGCCTTCGCCATACGGCCGTGTTTTTGATTCGGAAATTAAATAACGTTGCCGCCGGCGCGCTGCCTTTGTTCTCTATCGTGCGCGCTCTCTCCCTCTCTCTCTCTTTCCCCCGGAATTAATGGAATCATGCCGGCACCGAGTATTACGCGGATGTACGAGGGACGTACTTTTCCAGATTTCCCTCGGCTTCCTTTTGAATGTCTTCGCCCCTCAAGGTATCAGTTCTATCAAATTAAGACGTCGAAAGAGAAAATGAACAGATTTATTCAGAGAAACAATCATTTTTAAGCTAAATTCCATTATCTAACAGAAATTGAATACAAAATTATGTTATTTAGCTATCACCTGACCTAAAAAAATGAATACAAATTTATATTATCTAGCTATTACGTTATCCAACCAAAAAATGACGAAAAAATGACGTTATCTATCTGGTACACTAAACCATTGGAAATGTCCGAGTTATCGAACGCGAAGAATGCATCGTCCGAAAACCCGTGGCAAAGCGCGCGTGCCGTGTTTGTCGACGTGAAATTAAACAGAGGCGAAATTAAATGGAAATAAACGGGGTGGTTTGGGGCGGTAGGGAGAGGTGGGTGGGTCCATTCGTGGTAAAGCGTAATACGAGTTATGACCGGGCCTCTTTTTTCCCTGATTTTTATTATCGTCCCCGATATTCGCAATCAAATAACGCTGGAAATTGAATAACGCAGCCTGATGGCCCGGAGCAATCCACCACCCCCGGCCACCTCCAACCGCGTCGCATTATATTGGTAATAAAATGTCGCCGGCTTTTTATGCAGATGAAAGCCGCATTAGCGTTGCACAGATGTATATATATTGAGCGCACCTGCGACACCCAGGGAAATATCATTGTCGGTGGCACAGACCTTCTCTACGAGGCCTCGTCCGGGATGATTGAAAAGCCTGTAATTAAACTGGAACTAATTATTAATAATCCTTCTCTCTATTTCAGACACCTTCCAAGCGCTGATCCAGTACGCGGATATGATGTCGGCGCAGACGGCTAAATTCGTAAGTGATCAACCAATGACGCCGGTGACCAAGATACTGGCGATTGATCCCCCAGGAAGCTTTGAAATAGCACTTGGAGTTTGTGGTGTTTCGGGACTGAGAGATATTCGGAGTAGCAAAAACTTTGCCGAAATACACTGGCCATCGGACTCCGCCGGCGCGGCGGTTTAATTATATCTGTTTAATATGGGTTTAATTATCTTAATGGGAGCGGCGATGGCGTTCGGGCACACGCGGATAATTCCCGGACTCCTCTCTGTCTCCCTCGGACGCCGCGCGGATAAATTCGCCCTCGCAGAGCGGAGCTATCAAAGCATACGATATTTGGACGCCGGTGATAATCATTGCCCCGGTGTTATTACTCGATCGATTCCATTAGATCAGTCCCCTTGCAGGGCATTTAACATTGGCAATCTCGACGGCACTCAAAAGCACAATTAAAACCAGCGGGAGACTTTAACTAACAAGAGGAGGATCATTTATTTGAGCCGCGGTCGTCAAATTTATTATAGAATTTTAGTGGGAAACGAAAAACATGATAAGTTGGTACCATATCATACAAATTTGATAAGTTGGTACCAAATGATCGAAATTTCATAAGTTGGTACCAAATAATAAAAATTGAATAAGTTGGTAATAAATAATACAAGTTGAACAATATTTGGTCCCAACTTGTTCAACTTGTATTATTTGGTACTACTGATCCAATTTCTATGATCATAGAATTCGACTAGCCAATCCTAGGATTATCAGACGATCAATAGACTAATTATCCGGACCCCTCCCGGATCCCAGACGAACATGAGAAATCCGTCAGTTATGACCGGCTGCTCTATCGCAGTGCGGAATGGGAAACGAGTCGAGCGCGCGCGGTTCTCACGCTCGGGATTGGCGAGGGTTGATAGTGCGCGGCGGCCGCGGCCGAAAGAACCTTCCGCCCCGGGCGATACAGGGGCACAGTCGGCCGCGGGCCCTCGCCCACTAATTATGTACGAAATTCATTAGCGCGTGCAAATATATGCACTCAGGGTCAAGCAGCGGTAAGAGTGAGCGATTCGGTACAGGTCAGCGCGCGCGCGCGCGTGCACAGTGAACGGACTCAGACGCAACAATGTAGCCGGAGTTGCAACTCAAACACGAGTGGTTAACCACTGCTCACTGAATGCGCCGAGGCCGGCTTGGTATGTGCATACGTAATTAGGCCTTGTCTTTTCGCATCCGCGAGGGCCGAGGCTTCCGCCGCTCGTTTATTAATGGCGGCCAAATAGGGAGAGCGGCCACGCGCGCTTTGTCGCCTTTCCCGGGCTAATTGGATGGGTAATCAGGTAATTTGCGGCTGACCGTAAGATCAGCCGGATTGGCCAGTTTTCGGTCGACCCTGTCGTTTGGGCCGCGCTACCGTTTGCCAGCCTCTGTTTGCTTTCCCCCTCCCTTCCTCCCCGCGAATTTGTGGTTCGAGCTAAACTTTGACTCGAGCACTAGTTTACCTGTGGTGCGTCGAGCTTGTTTCCTTTTTCACTGCGAAAGTGAAAGATTCGGGGATCAAACGCCTGTATTTAGCTATTGTTCCATTACTAATAATCGCAATATTCCATTCCAGACCCTCGAAGGACAGAACATCTACAACTCCTGCTGCACACTGCGCATCGACTACAGCAAGATGCAGAACCTGAACGTCAAGTACAACAACGACAAATCGCGCGACTACACCAACCCGAACCTGCCAACGGGGGACGCGAGCCTGGACGCCGCCGGGCTGGCACTCGGCGGCGAGCTCCTCCCGCAGCTCCTGATGGGGGCCGGATCGCAACCCCGTGCCAGAATACCCGGTGAGTGCGAGCGATTTCCGCACCACCGACCGTCCGCGGGATCCTAACGATCAGAGGAGCGAGCCCTCGCGCGAATTATTCCTCGGCGCGCGCTCCTCATCCTTATCGGCTCCCAGGGAGCCTTTAATTACCGCGGGCGCCCGCTGGAACTTCTAATACCCGCTATTCTTCGTTACCGCTCGCCGGGAGGGTTAAGGGGCGCGCGTCGTTAAGATAAAATTTCATTAACTCCGCCGCGCGGACTCTCGCACGTCCCCGCAGTAATGAGGCGCGAGATGTTACGACGAGGCAGGCTGTGTGTTTCCTATGTGGCGAACTATCGATCAACTCTCTTTCTCCCCCCCATTGTCGCGCGTTTCTATTTCTTTCTCGCTAGTCTCTTTGCGGATTATTATCGATTCGAGCTGGGATAGTCTGTTGGGTTGGCAAAATTGTACTTTTCTCGGGTTTATTTATATTTGATTTGTTATGTTTGCGATCTTCTAACGTGGCCTTCTGAATGTCCTGAAGTAGAGTCCATTGCAGGGGCACCGGGTGTGCTGCCCACGCCCTTTGCCATGCACGGCCTGCCCTCGCCCTTGGCGGGACCTTACAACGGTGTACCTCCTGCAGGAGGCCTAGCTGGACTCGGCGGATTCCCCCTGGGAGCAGCTGGACTCGGCGTGCGCGTTCCGGCCAGTGCCCAAGCCTCGGCGGTTCTACTTGTCAGCAATCTGAACGAGGAGGTAAGTAAAGGGGACCACGGAACTCTGATACCTTCGGATGCTTGGTTTTAGTCGACGGACGCCGGTAGGAACGACCAACTCTTGGAACCAGCCCTTCGTCTCCCGCACAACGACATTCTAAACTGTACCTCGCATCCCCGGCCACCAGGAAATGTACTCGTTCAACCGCTCGCCGCATAATACTGCGATTAACTATGGAAATGAAATCGAGCCGAGCGCAGCTCGCCGCTGCGATGAGAAGTTTTCAAACCCGGTCATTAAGAATGTTAATAGCCCGGTAAACGCTGAGCACGAATGATTGAGTTGTTGTTGCTCCGAACGTCGTGCGGGAGAGGAAGTCGTAGCTGCAAGCCTCTTCGTGAGTTCGTTCTGCCGCGAGACACTCGTAGAGTGTGGAATGGTAATGTTAGGCTCGAGATGTCGAACATTGCGACGAGAGCGAGAGAAACAGGGGCAACTTGTTTCGACAATTCAATTGGTGGTTTCAGGGTCGCTTTTTCGATTGTACTTGAAAATGATAATATGTGCTGCGACCACAGTGGTTGCCTTGTTTGCCGAACTCGCTTGTGCGCCTGTTTCTCTCTCACAGACGAGCTAAGTGTACGTGACCGGCCTGGGTACGTACGTATATACTTTGATCTTCTAATTACGACATCACTACGTAGTGCTACGTAGGCAAACCCCGCAGTTTCTTTATCCCTGGACCGCAGTTTTCCGCACAGAATCTTCGAAGCCTCCATCTTCATTTCCAACCACGTTTCCTCTGATTCAACAATCTACAATAGCTCGAAGCTTCTCGAAAACTGGGGTTCCAGAGCGTATGTGCCCTGTTAAGTCACCAGTCCCCTACAAGCCCAACCACCGGCCTTCACTTCACATACGATCACGCCGGACTTTTCGCCCTCTCCTCCACAGGACGACGGCTCGAAAAGCCGTGCCCTCACCTGTTACGGCTCTCTTTCCCCCTCCGCCTGTCTTACACGCGTGTACATAACAGCGACTCCACTCTAACCCGAAGTTATCGGCGGTAGGACAGGTCTCGGGGAAAGGGGGCCGAGGCCCCCGGCCCCCAAGAAACTGTGTGTCGGCATCACACACTTCGCAGCTGCAACTTGTCACTACTGTACTATAACTATGTGTACTACTATCGTTGCGTCGCGTACAAGTTTGCGAGGGACGGCGAAATGCGAGGGTAAAAGTGCGCTCGGCGCCGAGAGTCGCCCGCGGGAAAAATGCGCGGCTGCTCCAACTTTGAGTGCCAATGGACGCCTCGCGTCCCAAGGGATCTGCATCGGCGAGAATGTCCCTCTAACTCGACTCTACACGCTTCCACCTTCCGACTCTACTCTACTCTCTCTCTCCTTCTACTTCTGCCACTGGTCTCCGTCTCTGAATCATCTAATCGAGCGCCGGGAGAGATTGGCAGTGAAATTTGGAGCGGACGCGCACTCCGGGCGCCGGTCGAGCAAGCGCACTCTCGCTGGATAGGTCGTTTTCTCGAGGGAAAGAGAAACGGGGGGCGCGAGGAAGAGTAGACTTGCCGAGGGTTAAACTTGTACGCGCGCCAACACTAAACATCGAATCCTATTATACTCGCTGACTACTGACTGGACTCTGTCTGTTCTCTGTGTAGATGGTCACGCCTGACGCTCTCTTTACCCTGTTTGGTACGTCTCCACATTTATATTATTAATTATATTACATTATTAATTATTATATTTACACGCGGAGCGCGAGACTTTAAGGGGGCACAGCCACACGCGACTCTACAGATGCGCAGGAAACGTGAAAATTGCCGAAGGGAAGCGTCGTTAGAGCCGCTGGACGAGAGGAGCGTAGAACTTTTTCCATTTCCGTGTCCAATTAGCCCACGTGATATCTCGACATTACAACACGAAGCGACCAAGCGAAGTCGGCCTTGATCCTCGTTGCTTTCATGCGCCAAGAGTCTTTGTAGCTGATTTGAAAAAAGAAAGGAGAGCGAGCACGGGCGGGCTCGGTGAATTGTCGTTGCTGTTGTCGTTGTTGCCTTCACCCTCTCGTCCCCTATTCCGATCAGCGTCAATTCGTCTCCGGCCTCTCTCGCGTTCATTTATTCTTTAACGTTTCAATCCACCAGTCCACTTTGGTTTTTCCGATTTATGCCTCATGATTTTCAACTTATTTTATTACTACAGCTCTGTGTTCCATGCGCCAAATACTACTCATCACTCGACCCTCATCGTAATACTCATCATACTCGGGCCCACCGAGAGACACTTTTTTCACGTTCTCCACTTCCAAACCGCATTCTCTTCTGGAATTGTTTCATTAATATTTTATTAATATCAGTTCCGTACACCTTAATATTACATAGGCTTCGCTTAATTTACGTAATTCCATAGGAACTCAGTTCTCGCCCGGGTACCTGGTTTAGCTATTCATCCAATACGAAAGCTTGTGAAAAGCCAGATGAGAAAGAATCGGCCCAATTTCCGATAGCTAAATCATGTGCTCCCCTGCATGTCCCCCCGATCTTAGTCCGATCGTGTCCCGATCTCTCGATCGCCGGGATATGAGAAACCCCCCCACTTTAGAAGCTATCGCTATCAGAGGAAGCTTCCACTGGCCGAGTAATTCAATGATTAAATTATGCTCGATGTGTTGTGTATCCAGGCGTATACGGCGATGTACAGCGTGTGAAGATCCTCTACAACAAGAAGGATTCGGCCCTCATTCAGATGGCCGAACCCCACCAAGCCCACTTAGGTAATTTATCTCGTCGAGTGAAACAGTTGATCAGGAATTCGAGCAGATTTTTAATTTATTGCCTCGCTTCTCTGTCGCAGCATTGACCCACATGGACAAACTCCGAGTATTTGGCAAGCAGATCAGAGTAATGCTCAGCAGACATCAGACGGTGCAGCTGCCGAAGGAAGGCCAGCCTGACGCGGGACTCACCAAGGATTACACCAACAGTACCCTCCACCGATTCAAGAAACCCGGCTCCAAGAACTACCAGAACATCTACCCACCAAGTCCAACCCTCCACTTATCAAACATCCCGTAAGTTCTCCTGCGATTTCATCGATTGTGTTCTGTTCATAATCAAGGATCTCTAAATGATAAATCTGGTTCACAGTGTCACAGTCACCGAGGAGGAGATCAAGGAAGCTTTCACCAAGAACGGTTTCGCCGTGAAAGCCTTCAAATTCTTCCCGAAGGACAGAAAGATGGCCTTGATCCAAATGCCCAGTATGGACGACGCCGTCGCCGCGTTGATTGTAAGTAGATGTCAACGTGCACAAGTATTTCTCTTGAATATAGTCGCCGGCAACTGAATAGGTCGCTTTTCTTCCAAATATTTGGTGCCCGTCCAGTTGGCGGCAACTATAGTATTGGACGCTTGTGATATTAACCCTGTACACTCGTCCCCTTGCAGAAGATGCACAACTACCAGCTCAGCGAGTCCAACCACCTCCGAGTGTCGTTTTCCAAAAGCAACATCTAACAAGAGTCGCAACCGAACACTCGGCACTGGTACCAGCCCTACGCCCTAGTCCCCGTTTGGTCAGCTAGCCCCGTGTATGACTGATGGTCCGGGCGATGGGTCCAGGTCGTTCGTCCGTTCCTGTAAGAGCAGCGAGCGCGCTTGGCTGCCCACCGCGTGCCACCTCGACTAAGGGAGTAATAATTACAGACAGCGGGGCGAGAGGGGGCCAAGTGTTCACGGCTCTCAGCGCCCCCCTCTCCAATCAAGCTCATGACGCTTACGCGAGAACGTAGTATACTTATATAGTAAAAGCGGGGGACAAAAAGCAAAACAAAGGGGGACAAAAACAGCGCACTTTCGCCGTCGCCGCGTCGTCACCACCGACGGGCGACTCAATTTCTCGACGTTCGGCGTCCGACTTCTTCGACTGGCCGCTTTCATGGGCATAGGGTTTTTTTCTCAACACGCGATCTTAGGCGCGCGCGGACCTAGTTAGGGCTGAGATATCGGCAATCTGAGAGGGAAACAAAGGTGTGCGTACAAGAGAGAGACGAATGCGCGCTCTGTGGTAGGATTTAGGGTATGCGGTGCCTGGCTTTCGTAATGGCAAACGAGAGACACGCGCGCGCGCCCCCCGCGACCCCCTCCATGTTCGCTAAGGGCTGTCGTACACAAGAATTGTAACGTGCGTGGGTTTGCGCGAAAGCCAAGGGCCGTCTTAAGAGAAAGAGAGAAAAGAGTATATAGGGTCCCCCGGGTTTTGGGGGCGTAAGAGAAAGGAGTATTCACGAGAGAAGAGGGAGAGACCTAGGTTTACAAATGGGTACGAATGAGGGCTCGCTGAACGAGCCCTGGCTCTTGTACAGAGTTAATCTAGGGAGAGTAAGCTATATTATGCGGAAATATATATAGAGATAGATATATATATATATATTATATATATATAAATATATAAATATAAATATATATTTTACAAGCGGGAAGCCAGCCCGGCACCGGCGGAGTGACGAACCGCGCGAGAAAGCCGGCGATCACACAACCTTAAACAAAATGATGAAACTGAGTATAAATGGTTAAGGATTTTTAAAGTGACGTGGACACAGGACAGTTTTGTCTCGTAACGATGTTGATGGAAGCTCGCAAGCATTTAATTTACTCTAGCGTACGGGGTGTCTGTCTACGCCCTCCCGTACGGGACGTGCGGAGTCGAGGTCGCGGTTAAGAGGATCGTGGAGGCGAGAGGAAGTCGCGAAAAGTATACATGGATTGTGGAAAGTAGCCTCACAAGTTCAGGGTACCCGATGATCGACGAGCTTGTCCCCGCGACTATCGTGGCGCAAAACCCCCAACCCGAGATCGGATCACGAACCACATAGAGCTTTAGGGATCCGAGACGAGAACGAGCCTAATGCGATGCAGCTGTGTTGTCGGCGGGCGTCGGGTATCGCAGCTCTAGAGAGTTCTACTTAAACCTTAAGTGATATAAAAGGCCCAAGTCTTGGGACCCTTGGCAACTTTCGCGAGGTGCTACTCACGGTCCCGCCCGCGGGAATCATTGGCCGGAACGCGCCCACTCTGGGCCGCAGTCCGACAATGGGACTCGAAGCGGGCCAAGGACCCGAGCGTATTCCGAACGTTTATCCGCCACGTGCTGCAGGCAAAATCACTCTCGGGCTCCGTACGCCTTCGGGGTCGAGTCGTCCTTGAATTGTGTTGCTTCTGTTTCATTAAGTACCTTCAGTATTCCCGGGCGGCGCCACCTCGTGGCCGCCCGGTTAACCGGATGTCCGCCCCGGAGCGTACGCCTGCCCCGGGAACTGCCGCGTAATAAGATCGCACACTGTCGTACGTCGTTGCAGGTGGTATTTTTATAATTTGTATGTTTGATGATAAGTATTACTACACGCGTACACGAGTCCGTGACGAGCGCGTCCACACACACAGACACACACGTCAGACACGAGGAAACATTGAGAGCCGATTCGGAGCGTGGAGTAACACAGTCCGCGACACACAGACACACTTTTCTTAGTCGATAGGTGCTTAGGGATGTGTAGAATCTTAATCGTATAAATAAGGATCAAGCAAGTATGGTGACAATGGAGAAGGAGGAGTGAATCGTTGAACATATCGCTAATTCAAAGAAAGAAAATAAACCGTGCGTATCATGCATATAGATGCTATATAGGCGGGGGCAGATATCGACGGGCGATTCTCCAACGCCCGGGCGAGTCGCTCCCCGTGGAGGAGTCGCGCGGTGGCGCGCTCTCGCGCCCGCGCACTGACGAGAAGGCGCGCAGAGAGGATCACAATACCGGGAACACAATGTATGCCACCGCGTGCCCAGTCTCGATGGCCCGGTCGCCGATTAGTTCCTGATCTACGAGCATTCCTTAGACAGTAGACGCGAGACGGATAGCCTCGCTCCATAGGAGAGGCGGGTAGCATAGTCCCGACGTGTCAAGGCTGATCCAATTTCCCGCGCGAGGGCCAAAGGTCTCCGTAGATTAGCAGTGTTTAGTGTTCGTCGTGTCGAACCTAGTTTGGTGCAGAGGGGACGGAAGCCGGAAAATCGGAGAAAGAATGAGCGAGATTCGGTGTGATGGGACTAAGCGGTGATCCTTCAGAGTACATCGGTGTGCGCAGGCTTCGGCAAGGCGGAGGACGAAAACCACACACACACCACTCTCGGTGGTAGCAACTTCCCGAATAAGACAGGAGCGAACACTTATATCAATAGTTCTATGGCGCGCTATCTACGAGAATTACAGGGGGGCTACTATGTTATCTGACCGACGTTCTGTTGGAGTCAATTAACTCTTATTAATAACAAAAAAAAAAAAACACATATTGATGGTAGTAGCGTGTGTTAGCCAGGCAAGTGTGCGGCGTGTTTTGGGTCCCCGTGAACCCGATGGATGGAAGTGTCGAACGCGTAGGGGGGGAGAGGATAGCCGACTCTTAGCAAGGAGACTTGAGAGAAAGACTAAAACCTGAAGCAAACAAAGTAAAGTAATTGAAAAAAAAATAACACAAAAAAAGAATATATATATACACACATATATATATAAATAAAACTATACATATATGAAAGCGAGTGCCGGCCCGGGCAGTGTTGTTGTGCCAAAGTAGGCTAGCCGTTTACTCTAGGGACTGAGGGACGTGGGTTGGGAGGAGGTTCTATATAAGTGAGGGATGACTTATTCCTGGCATAGGTCCACGGCGTCGGGCGTTAGGATCGGCTTGGATCAATCGAGACTAAAGGTGGACGCGTGGAGCGTGCGGGCATTGACCAATCAGCTAGTATTAGAGATACGTAGCGAGTAGCCGGCATGAGCGAAGGGGCCAGTCTTTGCATCTATGATCTGTCTTTCGAATCTCTGATATTCAATTATTTACTCCGACGACTGCATTTACAAAACATTCTACCGGGGATGCTTTCCAATAACACGGGACGTGGCTTCACAGGACAGGGCATACACTTAGGACACGGGGCACCGAGGGGGGCGCCTGGCAGGGCGGGGATTAGTTAATCAGCTTCGCCGCGCACAGTTCTATTCCGGCACAATATCTCGCAAGTGTACCTGAGCGATCCAGGGCCCGCTGCTCTCTCGAGCGGTCCGGGACTTGTGTTCTCCGATCGTTTCTTCGCCAAGGCTTTTCCGCGCCAGCCCTTTTTCACAGACATTCCCACCGACACGGGCCCGAGCGCTTTTCAGTTGGCCTCCACTCGAGAGACTACTCTACTCTTTCAGGCAGTCGCGCGAGAAGTCCCAATCGATCGGGCGAGTCGCGACGGGCAGGGAGAGAGCCGCTACAGGCATACGCGGAGGGTTTAGAGACTTTATCACTAGCTGGGTTGAGGGGGGCCGAGGTGAGGGTTGGGATAGCCAGCACTCGCTACAAGGCGTGTCGCGGGTAATTCAGGCTCCGAAATTTCCCCGGACCAAATCGAACACTCTCGAGCAGCAACAAAAAGGAAAAAAGATCAAACACTTCTCGCGATCGCGTCCACGCAGCTCGCGAATTCTCCCGAGATAGAGGATCGTGTATTTTTATATACCCCTAGAGACCAATGAAACTATATTTCGATCGCTAGAGGGGGGGAGGTGGGGTCGCCTCTCGAATCGACGAGCCCCCGGAGAGCCGAAGGGCATACGTCCCGCTTGCCCATCGCGATCATCACTGAAACCCAATGATATCTCCGAGGCTTAAGTAACTTCATTCTTTCGCAATTGCCAAATCCGGATATTGGGTCGCAGGGCCCTCGGACCAAGGAAATTCGGGGTCTGGTTCGAGCCACGCAGATTAGAGGATGCTTAGCCTACAGAGGTTTATATGAAGAGGAAGAGATCTATATATCGTCGACGTACAAGCATGTATATCTACTTCACGCTTACAAACGCGGATTAAAAACAGCTCACACGCACACCAGCTACACAGACACCGTCGACACTACACCCCACACGCGCCCACACACCCGCGTATATCTCCCATAGCGCGCATTGTAAACCAGGTGTGTCCGATAATTGCGCAGCGGCTGCATCCCGATAATCTCTATTTTATTAATACCAGATAAGTCTAGGATTACCGAAGTTACCGATCACGTAATGTACACTAAGAACTAGAGAGAGGACTAATATCTTAGGGGGGGAGAGAGAATCCCCCGGACAGGAAGACGAGTAGAGGAGATATCAGCGCCGGTGATGAGTGTTAAGTGATTATTAGCTTAGAAAGGGATGTACATAGAAGGTCGGAGCATAGTCCACTCGCCTAATCGCAGTCGGCGCGAGCCTCGTTTTCAAGGCTCGACAGGGTCCCTTCCCCACTGGAGTCCGAGGTGAGCTTCGTGCGACCTCGAAGCAGCGAGTGGAGGTTTCCCCGTAATCTCGAGCCGCGCCAAACAACGGCCACACACGATTGGACTCCGCTTCCGCCGATAATGAGAATGATCAGCCTCCTCACGATCAAACACGCACTCCCCGCGCGAACGTGTCGCCGCCGCGCCGAGCCTAATTCTCTCCCGGCTGGACGAGCCACCGCTTAGCCCCGGACCTCGAGGGCGCTGGAACGAATATACGAGCCCCGAGTGGGATGAAAGTGTGCAGGGATCCGGGCACCGAGGGTGGGACGATCTATCGAGTCGCGAGCCGCGCGACGGTAGACGCCTAATTAAGGAGTAGCTCTTAAGGAAGAAAGTGACGCAGACAGTTTACAGGAGGTGTGTTGACGGAGAGGAGGGAAAAGGAAAAAAAATGGGTGCGCGAGCACTTAGTAGAATCGTTAGAGAATCGTGTAGTAGAAGTCCCCTTTCCGACTAAGCAGACTAAACAAGAAACCAGTAATGTGTATAGGTAAATGACAATCACTCGACTCTCTGTATCGACAATTCCAGGAAAAGAGAATCTCTGAGCCACCAGAATGCTGCCACGCACCAACCCCCCTTTCGCACAGCAAGCCCCCCCACCCTTAGGATGGTTTTCTCGTTATCCTCGGGCAAAGGTACTCTGTTCCCCGAGGCCGATTCTTTCCCCCCCGAGCACAGTCGAGCAGCCGCGCGGCATCACGGAATCTTGCCAGTTTCACGATCTCCGCGGACACTCGGTCCACTGTCGAATCGGTTGTGATTCTAGGAGTATAGATTGGGTTTCCCCCTCCCGCCTCTTCCAGCTCTCGGAGCCGCGGGCCGACCTGGGCCCAATGGTCCCCTCGGCCGACCCTGTAATCTCCAGGTGGAGAAGTTGCCCTGGGGACGGAGGATTGAGCGCCGGTCGGCTCGCGCTCCTCGGACGAGGAGGCAGCAGCAGCGATGGGCCAGGAATTGCGTTGCAAGTCACAATCAGCTCGCCCCCCCGGCAAGACAAATCAGTTTAGTTGTTCGCGGCGAAGCGAGAGAACAATTGCCAGAGCGGGCGCGCGCGTCTCTTTACGGTTTAAGCTCCTTCGAGTAAGTTTCTCAATTTAGGGATTAGTTGCAGGTGGTCTCAGGAAGAGTGCCCTGCTCGCCGCCGAGTCTCGCAGGCATCCTCGACTCTTCTCCTTGCATTTACACACACACACAGCCACACACGGACACACACGCACGCACGTCCATTAAACTAGCGATCGGATTAGGTGTTCGGTCCGCCGGCACTTGCCAAAACCAGACACACGAAAAATTCCCCCCAACTTTCCACGCAGACTGATTCCGATTTCTCTAACAACCAATCACCTCTGTCTTCGTCGTCTTTCACGTGTCTCATTAGTGTCCAGCCCTTCCCTTAGGAGGCGTTCATGATTACACGTCCGAACTCTATTCGTTGCTCTGTCCACTACTTTCCGTTCACTCACCGTTGCGTACTTCGTCGCTCTGCATTCTCCTCTTATTATTATTACTACTACTACTACTATTGTCACTACTATTATGATTGTCATTATTATTATTACTCTTACGATTACGATTACTTTTTGTTCCCTCGTATTTAATCGTTTTTATCGCCACACGTATTTTTGCGCCTGTTTGCCGCCCTACTTTACCACTACGACTATTGTCATTAATCTTATCGCCTTACTGATTTGTACGTCCCCCTGTCCCCCCTAATTATTACTCTACCCTCTTCTATCTATTCTCTTTGTTTTTAAATGCCTCGTTATTACTAATATACTGCGTTCTTTCCCTGCGCCGTTTCGTACCCCACGCGTCTCCCCTCTTCTTTTTCTTTTTTTACACTATATATAGTTATCCCGACCCCCCCCCCCTTTTTTTTATCTAATCGTAACAATTAGCGACGTAGGCTTAGGATGCGCGACCACTCCACTTGTAATCGAGCGTGAGAGAGTAAGATTTCTTTTTTTAATTCGCCGCCTCTTTAGTTTAGTTCGTAGACGACTCGTCGACATCTCTCTCTCTCTCCCTCTCTCTTTGTCTGTCTTTTAGTTTTCCGTTCGATTTCTTTATGAAGACGACGTTTGTCACTGATGTTCGTTGTCACTCGCGTCTACCTACTGACTTCTCTTCACTCGATTTTGAAACTGTCCGGGACTTCTTCACCTACTACTTGTCTTCTTCTCTGTGTCTCTGCAAACTATCTCTATCTGTCTTTCTAGAACTCTTCAATCTTCCGTCTCTCTCTCTCTCTCTCTCTATCTCTATTTATGCCTGTCTCTCACTCACTCACTCACTCTCTATCTGTCCTAGTTTCTCTCTCTCTTCACCTATGCCTGCCGCACTGTTTCTCTCTTTCTCTCGGGATACAGGTGTACCGAAGACTCTGTACTCTTTCTTAACTATTTCTTGACTATCGCTACTCTTACTGTACTCGCGCCCTTCTATTTACTATATTTACTACTCTGTCTATCTACTCTGTCTCTCTCTCTATCTATCTGTCTGTCTATTAGCATTAGCTGCGCCACACCACTTCTATCTCTACTGTACTATCCGATATTGTAATCATCGATAATCGTGCGTCCACCAGACCCCGAACACTCTCTTCTCCTCTGTTTTTTTTTCTTCTTCCTTTAATTAATTTCCGTGCTCGTCGCACCACCGATCGTCCGCCGCTCGGTCGTTTTTCTCCCTCCCTGTAATCTTCGAGCCCGAGCCTGTCGCGGCCCCGGCTTTCTTTTGTTACTGTACCCCGGCAATTGTAAAGTCCCCTTCTCGCCGGCGGCGAGCGGCTCGGATGGCGGCGATCGAGCACGCGGTGACACGACGACCACGCGTATACACGTAGACGCGCGACGCGCGCGTACTCAACCTATTACGTTTATTGTCCAATCTTTTGTCAGCGCAGTGAATGATTGAAAATAATGATGAAATAAACCTCTCCGTTTTTTGTGTTTCCCCCTGTGTGTTTTTCGCCGGAACTTTACTTTCTCACTGATCTGTCTCCTCCTCGTTGCTTTCAGGGTCCGCCGGGTGCCGGTGCCACTGGTCCCCGAGGTTGGAGTGGTTTTTGGAAGCTTGTGCCGAGAGAAAGAGCGTCAATGGAGGAGGACAGTGGTACGACGGCACCCTGGCGTCCCGTTCCTCTTCCGTTTCTCATTCCATCGCCCGTCCGATTTCAATGTCGTCTGCGGGTGGACCCAGCATCCGGGCCCATCTCCGCACTTGGAACACTAACCGCATCGACACTATGTGTGCGCGATTCCCAAGATCGTCCCCGACAGTCGACGACGGTAGACTTACCTTGAGCGTAGTGTCGGACGAGCCGGCTCGATCTTGGGAGCCGCGACGAAAACCCTTTTCTCTTGAGTGACTGTTTGCGAGGTGAATGCGGACCAGGTGTCATCACCGCGGGTCCATTAGTCACAGGGTCGTGGCTGTTTGCGAGTGGACAAGGGAAAAGGCACCGTTTCAAAGCGACGTCTCCCCAGACTCGCACTTGTCTCTCTGTCGATTCTGCCTGTCTTTTCCGCTGTCTCGAAACGCAGACTGACTCAGAACCATGCGCTCCGGACTCTTCGAGCTCTTTTCCTTAGACTACTGTGCTCTCTGCTTCGTTCGAACTTCCCTGGGCTATCGAGGAACTCGCGAGATGTCTGGAATTAGCTTGATTGTAATTAGATTGTAATTATTGAGACAAGATGCGCGGGGAAGTTGGAACGCGGCAGGATGTGTGGAGTTTTCGCTAAAATCGAGAGTGTGAGAAATTGGGGAATGAAGAGGAAGGAGCTGCCATGTTTTTCTTGCGCACAAGCTCGCCCGAAACAATCGTTAGAAATCGTGCCTAGATATTTAAAGACACATATATATTCTATGGGATCAACGTCATTACTTTTCTAGAGTTCGACGAGAACTAAGGTGATAATAAGGAAGCGAGAGCGATAAAGCGCAGGAGCGGAGTGCGAGAGAGAAGGCAGGAACGTAGGCCCGCGAGAGAGTTGTCGAGAGTTTACGGGAAGCGAGAGAGGTGTAAAAGTTTCGAGGGATCTCGGCGGAGACTTGGCCCTTCAGTCGCGCGAAGTCCCACGATTTGCGTTGTTCCACTGCGCCCTTGGACGGACTCGCGAACAACAATTAAACGCCCTTCGAAACTAGACCAATTACTCTTCAACCAATTCGAATGAAATCGTAGAGTCTCGGGCGCGAGGTGGGTCCAAGCGAGCAGTGGGATTTCTCAAAGGTTCGCCAAGGACCGCAGTGACCATCGCTTTCTTCATAGTCGACTAGAGACCTAGCTTAAGGCGAGGACACCGAGGAATGAGATGGACGCTTGTAAATCCTCAGTTTTGTGTTCACCAGACCCCAAAGTCTAAGCTTCCAACTTGTTCAAGGAACATATCTTCTCCGCCGAGTCTCCACTCGTCGAAAACCTGCACGTTTCTCTTCTCTCCTCCCCCCCGAAGGGTGTTTTCTTTTTAGTGCACGCGGGCCATAAATCGGGGAAACTCTCTCTCTCTCTCTCGGGGTTCAGGATTCTCCAAAGCTTTAAACGTGTCCGTCGATCTCAGATCACACGACAATCAATTCCTTTTACTTGGCTTATCGCGAACCGAGTCCCTCGCGATTATCTCTTTCACTGTGTACAAGTCTATGCAGGCCAATGGCCGAGTGCGGTGGGGAGAGCCGCGACGGACCGCGACGATGATATACAAAAATCCTCGGCATCGTCCCCGGCGAGCTTGACCACTCGGACGCCTAACGACCGACTACCTTTTTTCTATCGACCATAGCCTGCATAGCGTCTAACTCGTAGTGGGCACTCTATAATTTCGTATTCCATGTACTCACTTGTTCTACTTGTACCTATAGCGGATCCGTATACCGATGTAGCTCTACATCTGTCTGTATGCTATATACATGCTATATATATACACTTATCTCAATGTATATACATATCTCTATACTGTGACTTTTCACCCGCCCCTCTCTTTTCTACACCTTCCTAAGAGAACCCTGCCCTTTAGTGTTCGCTCGCACTATGCGTCTCTACTAACTCTAAAGTCTTTCTACACGATGCGAGTAAAATATTTTCGAAGCTATGTTTGAATATTATTTTAAAATATAATCAAATATTATTTTTAAAGTATTTACACCACACAAGCACCGTGAAATTGGTGTAAAAATGCACAGAACTACAATTCTGTCCCCTGCAAGTATTTTACTCGCATCGCGTGTAAAGACCTTAATGGTTCACTCGTTGCCAAATAATTTGAGGTCGACTATCGAGACGCACAGTGCGAGCGTCGCTCTTAGTGTCTTCATCTCTGTATTCTCAGACGCGAGGCGACAAAGAAACGTGGACCCCGCGAGCACCAGGCTTGGGCCCCTCGATTCTACTCTCGCCACTGCGAGTCGTTATTTTTCTACATACTTTTACACTGGAGCCGGTAGTTTGTTTGATTATACTTTTTATTGTATTTGATTGTTATATTGAATCGTTGGTGGCGAGAGATGTTCGGCCTAAAGGTTTACAGACGATCCGGTCGGCCGGGCCAACCTGCCACTCTCAAGGAGTGGGGATGGCGGCCTGGCCGGGCCCGCTCGTCTGCGTAGACCTTGCCAGTATTTAGTCTGCCGACGTGCTCACCGTATACGTTTCTTTCGGAGGCGCGCCAGTAATTCTCCCAGTTTCTCTTGGTACTCTGGTTTCTCTGTTCTCAGCTCGACAGCCGAAATCGCCGAGTACTCTCACCTTCCTCCACTGCCTATCTGGTCTTCCTCTTCGGCGACTACTTGCGAATGGCCTACTACTGCTACTCTACTACTATTACTACTATTACTAGCTGTCTCTCACTGTCACTCGAGAGCTTCGAGCTATCAGCACGTGAACGTTTCACTGGGGCGCCCCCGCCAGACTCCTCTTCTATCACCTTTGACGCTCGGGACTTACCCTAGATTAATCGCTTCTCTATTTTCTCTCTTTCTAGATTTCTAACCAATCACTGTACTAGATCCTTCCGCCGGCATGTTGCTCTATCGGCCGCGGCGAGACTGCGGGCCAGCAGTCACTCACTTCTTCCCGCTTCCAACTTCTCGGCAAGATCTTCTCCTGCATGACGCTGTCCTCTTGTACGATTGCTCCGCTGGAGACTCACACTCTACTTACACACACAGACAGACACACGAACAGAATACATGTTCGCGCGCGAGTGCGAGGTAGACTTAGGAACTTCGTCGAAGGTTGTGTAAACTAGTATTAACTCTCAGTATGTCGCGCACGCATAGCGCATTAAGGTAAATAGAGACTTAGAGGACACGCGGTCCTTCATCCCAAGTATACAATGACGAGGGTCCTCTGACGACGTGAGGGCGTTTAGGGACAAGTTGACTCGAAGTGTTCAAAGCGACACTTCGGCCCCGAGTGTCCGAGATGTGTAAAGTCAATTGAGCGTTGTATGGTGTACCTAGTATTGGGCCCGACGGGCCCCCCGCGTCTATTTTCGTCTGATAAGCTTAGTCCGATAAGAGTACTTGCTCGACACAGTATATATACTAAACACAGACACACAGTCATCCGCGAACAAGAGGTCTAGTGGCGAGGGAGGATCTAAGGTTTAACGATGGATTTAAGGTAGCTTTCGGCGATGGGTAAGTCGTGAATGGGCCCGCCCTTCCGGGAACTATGTAAGTTAGTCTATATTCCTAGGAGAGAATTCCTCCTCGAAGCAGCCCCCGATTGGCTCTGCCGGCGAGAGAGGTGGCGCCCCCTGGCTCCTCGAGCGCCGACCTAATCCTCCTTATCTTCTTCAGAGAGCTCGGAGAGTCATCCTAGACGCGCGTTCGTCCCTACCCCCTTTGCCCGCAGAGCCAGTGCGCGAGCGAGCGCCTCTCCACCGCTCCAAGCCGATTAATCATTAAGGAGGATGCCGCCCGAGCGATCCACCGTCTCAGACTTGGAGGAAGCGAGTGACAGTCGCCATCAACCACCGCATCGGACTACCGATCCGAGAGACTTAGAGTAAGAAGCGGAGGGCATGGAGTAATTTAAGGAGAGGGGGCCCGCCCCCCACCTCCGTCTCTAGCAGTATTTCTTCGGGCCCCGAGCCGCTCGCTCTCTTCCCACCAGTCACGTCCAGTCATTCGAATCCGAGTCCCAGCGACTTCGATATTTTTAAGGAGACAAACTTCTAGATTTTAACTAATTGACCCTGTCGAGATTGGCCGCCTCGAGCGCTGCAATGAGAGTAGTGGGGATTGTTTGAGGGAAAGGTTTTGAGGTTGACCGGGAAGCGTGCGAGCAGGCGCAGAGGGTTGCGAGCGCACTCGAGCTGATCAAGATGTTTTAAGTAATAATCAGATTCAATCGCGGCGCCACTCGCCCGCCCCTAGGACGAATATGTTATATATATATACATATGAATATATGAATATTATAAATACCTATTGCAAAATTTAGATTTATATATATGTATAAGGGAGCGTTGATGTATAGAGCGGCGGCGAAGCGGAATAGGAGCGTAGGAAGAGGATTCGTTCGGTCTTGTGTTAATTAATCGTCAGGCTCCGCCTAATTGTAATAATGAATCATTGATCCGCCGTCGGGAGGCCCCTCGGCCTCCTCTCGTTACGTTTGCTGCTCCAGGATTCCGCGAGCCTCCAAGGCCAGTCTCCGATCTTTTGCGAGTTTCTACTGTGTTTGAGATTCTCAGCGGCTCTTCCTGTTTTTTACTGTTCTCGTTTCTCGCGTACACGCGAGGTAGTTTTTAGCGCGCGGTCCGGCGAGACGGAGACACACGCATTCCAGTAGATGTTTAACGTTAGTTGTTTGGGCTAGCTTTAGTTGGGCGACTCGGAGCCGAGGCTTCATTGGACTCCAGTGGAAGCTCTCGAGATGGGGGAAGATGAATGAGCGCGCGACTTGTGATTTTTGCGGTGCACCGATTTGTCTCAGTGTCAATTGTTAATGCGTAGCCCGTGTATACTCGTAAGGAACTACCGCACCACTAATCGATCTCTCGATTGCGTCTATTTTTTAATCGCTCGCAGGGCCTTTCTCGTTCGTTTGCGCGACACAAGACTCACACGGACACAGACACAGACAGGCACACTGTTCGCACACGATTCCATTCGATGATTGAGCGTAGCTTTTGTATCGGCGCGGCCGAGCCTACTTTCGACGAGGGCTGCCCGCATTGGCGCGCCCTCGAGCGTCCTTAAGAGCATTGATTAGCCAGAGAATTGCGAGTGATTTTTACTCAGTGGACAGGTAGCCACGCGCCAACACCTGTCGCCGCCAGGCGACGGTGGATGCTGGATTACGATTACTTCCCATTTGCCTTTTATTACTACCATTACTTTTAGTCGCATCAGACACACACACACACCTCTTTTCATTGTCCAACGGCATCCTGCATTATTTTGTAAAGAGGAATAAAAATATCTTGACGAACGTACGTTCTGCTGAATTATTGATACCTCGCCGAATTCGTCGAAGGAAGAAACTCGTTTCCATTTCAATACAAGTTTATTTCCTCAAAGTGGAGCATTAATATTACAAAGGACTCGATATACTTTCCGATGGTAAAACCGACTTAAACTCGTCGAGTAAATAAGGAAGAGCGACCCAAGGATACTCAGGGGACAGCGTAAGTCACGTAACTGAGTGTGGGCGCGTAGCTGGAGTAAATGGAGCCGAGTGAAAAGCCGTCGGCTACTCTGACGATTTTGAACGACTCCGCTTTTTCCTCGTGGACCTTCGGGCTCTCCGACGACGACTGCCTGCTCGCAGCTGATCCAGCATTTCCCTCGCTCCTCAAGGCCGTGCCCGCCGGTGTGGTGGAGCTGGCTGTAATCGGGGGAAAAAACAGGACAGCTTTTTACCTGCGGCATGCTCGTTTCGCTTTGCTCTTGATTCCATCGACAAGTGAAGCGTGCCGGGTAAACAAGAGCGATTCACTTGATTATTAAAGTGATTTGGTGCCGGGGTGAGAGGGGAAGATATGAGCGCTGACACAAAGTTCTGAGAGATATTTGAAGTAGAATAATTTTTTTGTAGCAACATTCAAGTTGAAATTTTGTAGAACTTTTTTTGAAATAGTTGTACGCGATTATTAAGAACCGTTTTCCAATTACAATTAATAATGTGCGTGATTGGATGTTTTTTCCTATCTATCCCGTCAATTTTAAAATGGATTCTTTCGAACCTTATAAGCATTATTCTGACAAAGTTTCAAGAGAATCTTATGAAAACAGTTTTTCCGACCAACTACCTTAAATGGATGATTCAATAAACGACAATGATTCGCGCAATGATAACTTCGCTCGGGATTATTTCGAAACTAATATAAAATCCAATAGCAAGTTATGGTTTCGAACATTTTCGATGCGACCTTGCTTGGTCACTCGCCCCGGAAACGCCTCGACCTCGAAGGGACAGCGCGCAGGCCTCAGGAAAGGCATCGCTCTCTTTCCGAGTTCTCATTTACAGCCGTAAACCCGGTGAAACCATAAACTGAACCGCACAGGAGAAATTAAGGGGCACCATGGCTCGATGGCTCCGGTTACAGGTCGCTTTAAAACACCTGTGGCTCCGGGCTGGAATGCCACTCGCTCTCATCCGACGCCACTTTTTCGTTCCTTAAACTATTCGCTTGCCTGGAGCTTTCAACAGTTCGTCCACATTGGTCGGCTCGATTTCGTGGCCACCTTGAGCCACTCGGAAGAACGGCGGCAGGAGCTCGCGACTTGGTATCAGCACGAAGGGGACGCTGATGAACCCGGGCGACTGCGCGGCAACCACCTATTTCAACACTTCGTTATTCTAGTACGAATATGATTGGATCATTTTCAGAAAATAATATTAAAATTAATAATTAATGATAACACAAGCTTTCTTCAGCAAAAGTAAACAGTAAAAATGACCAAAATGAACATGTTAATTTTCATAACTCGAAATACGTATTAAATAATATTAAAATTAATAATTAATCATGAAGAAATAACTAGTAAAAATCCCCCAAAAGACCATGTTAATTTTCACAATTAGAAAGGCACAACAAAATACAAAATAAAAGCCCAACAATAACAAAAATCTTTACTATCAATAATTAATCAAAACAAAACGAGTTTACCTCGACCGCGTCATCCTCCTTCGCCTCTTCCTCAGGAATGGTTCGCGTGTCATCGGTCGCCTCAGCTTTATCCTCAGAAACACTATTCGTCAATATACTTTCCTTAACCTCCTCAGACTTAACCCCATCAGAGCTTTCGCCCTTGGCTTTTCGCTCGGCGAGCTCGAGTGCCTGGAGATGCGCGACTCTAGCCGCCGCCACTTCCGGCGTCTCTTCCACCGGAAGCGGAGCTTCTGGGAGATTGGAGGCCACCACGCGGAAGCCGCTCTCGCCGTCCGCTTGGTACTGCGCACTCTGGATCACGCCGTTCCCGTCCACATAGCTGTAAGCTCCCTTGGTCGCGCCGTTCAGGGTTCGCACTTCCGATCGCGCCGAGCCCGGCGCGCTGTACCCGAAACTGTACTGGCCCAGGCTGTCTTGGTAGCCGAGGATGACTGTTGTCGGCTTCGCCAGGCTGCAGCCTAGCAGGCCGATTGTTAAGAGACAGGCCTGGAAAGTTGGGCCCATTTTTGGGGGTTTTAGAATTTTTTATGGTTTAATTCATTAGTTGGGGGCTTTAAATTGTGTTTTTTGCAGTGTTTGATGGGTTTTTAATAAACAAGCGGGAAGATTTGAGATTTGATTGATTTAAAAAACATGTGAAAATTCTTGCGATTCACGTGGGTGTTTATTAGTTATATTGAATTAAAATTGATGTTTTACGAATAGCAGAACATTGTGAGATAAGAACATGTACCAAGCAACATGACGACTTTTCTGAATTATAATAATTCATAACTTTCCTGAATTATATTAAATCAGACAATTCTCGTTTAACGAATCCCAGAGCACTGGGTGGGAAAATTCGATTGGTACATGCACTTACCGAAGCAAGAAGATCGCAGGTTTAACTCAACGACTCCAAGGGTTTACAGCCCGCCGAGAGCACTTTACGTCGCACTAGAAATACCGACTACGGTACCGAATGAGTTTGCGAGGGTGGAACGAGTCGCGCACACCGTCCACCCACGTATCAACTGGGACGAGGATGCTTACGTATTGACTCCTCATGGTGACTCGATCAGGACGACACTCGGCTACCTTGGAAATATCAGCAATCCTCGGATCCTGTTTATATAGAGAATGCGAATGCGCACCACGCCCTCGCGGGACGCGCGAGTCTCGTCCTTTTTCCAGGCAGAGGATGCCATCGCAGGAGGACCAGTAAAAAGCACCGCGGCATCTCCTCGGAGAACTGGTTGCGCTGGTTCCGAAGGTCGCCGATCGTCGGAATCCGGCTTCGAAATATTTCCAGGGAGCTTTTTTACCGGCGTCCACCGTCCTAACGAGTCGAGGCTCGAGGTCGCCCTCTATGGGGATCCGCTTTTCCAAGCGTCGGCCGCTCCGAGTGCAGAGACCACTGAATGAATTGGCGATCCGTGAACCCGCGCGTTTCGCTTTATCCGGGGATTATTGGACTGGGCGTGTAAGGTACGTCGATGATGTCGCGGCGCGTACGTTTATTGGCCTCTCGCGCTATCTTTAGATTCGCGGACGATTTAGCTTTATGGGTCAAGAGAACCTGGTAAGTATCTGTCGATTATTCACAGGGGACCTTGATGAATCAATGATACTAGTTGTTGTCATCGATAGGCCTCTGTTGTGGGAAACTTGTATCCTTCGCTCCCCTGTAATTAGTCGAGTATGTGTATGCTAAATCGAGTGTCCCTGTGTTAATGTTGTGCTTTTCGCGGTCGATAGTTAAAACTGGCGTATTAATCGCTACAGGTGCATTTGAGTTACTCGAGTTGTAGAAAGACCTGTTCTGATAAGCTGTGCTTTTTATACTCTGCAATTAAAACTGGCAGTTTAATGACTACAGGTCGATTCAAAGTACTTGACTTGAAACTGCAGGTTTAACATGTTGTGCTTTTCACAGTTGATTATTAAACCTTGCAGATTAATGACTACAGGTGGATTCAAGTTACATGACTATGTGCTTTTACAGTCAATGATTAAACCTTGCAGATTAATGACTATAGGTTGATTCAAGTTACACGTCATGTCGATAATAAAACCTTGCGGATTGATGAATTATAGGTGGATACAAGTGAGACGACTTATAAAAAGACAAGTTCTGACAAGCTCAAACCTTTATTCCTCAGCTTTCAATGCGTGACTGAACGCCCGTGCTTACAAAAGGTCTTACCCCTAAGATCAGTGAGAGAGATGCGGTAACATGTGACAGGACGACTCCTACTGGCGTGGTACATAAGTACTTAATCCTAGTACATAAGTCGGGAATCAAGGAACATATTGGTCTCAGCGCCCGGCGCGTCAAGCTCGCCTAGGCTACATTACAACGTGTCTCGACAAACACATCGACGAGTCAACCACCAAGGGGGACCGCTCAGTAGAGGATTCTACCGAGCGCGAGGGTTGGTCCGGCGACGGCGAGGACCTGCCCGTTCTTAGCGGCCTCGTTCGCCAGGTTGATCTTCTCGTTGATGTGAGCGGCGGCGTGCACGGCCTTGGCGACGGCGACTTCCGGCGTGTCCTGGACCCTGCCGTCGGGCCCGATCTGGGCCGCCGGGAGGAGGACGCGGTTGACGGGGACGGTGAGCAGCGCGCCCTGGGAGCGCGCGGCCTCGTTCGCCAGGTTGATGCGTTCGTTGACCTGGGCGACGGCGTGCGCGGCCTTGGCGGCGGCGACCTCCGCGGTGTCCTGGATGCGGCCGTCGGGCCCGACCTGCGCGGGGCCCGAGATCGACGACGTCAGGACTCCGTTCCCCTGGATGTTGAGGACGCCGACGGAGGACCTCGCGGCCTCGTTGGCCAGGGCGATCCTCTCGTTGACCTGGGCGGCGGCGTGGGCCGCCTTCGCCACGGCGACCTCCGCCGTGTCGACGACGCGTCCGTCGGGCCCGACCGGCGCACCTGGCACCAGGACCCTCCCGGTGAGAAGCGTCGGTTGGCTCACGATCGTCTGCAGCTGGAGCGTCGCGCCCTGGGACCTCACCGCCTCGTTCGCCAGGTTGAGCCGCTCGTTGACCTGGGCGGCCGCGTGCTCCGCCTTCGCCGCCGCGACCTCAGCGGTGTCGACCACTCGACCGTCCGGACCCACCTGCGCCCCCGCCGCCTGGAGGGTCGTCAGCGTCAGCGGCGCCGAGAGGAAACCCGGCCGCGCCGAGACCGCGGCCATTAACCCCAACAGGATCACCACTGATCGGTACATCCTTGATTCGATCGATTCTTCGATTTATCGAGGCCCGCGCTGGGAGGCTGTCCCTTGTGCAGATGATCGACTACAAGCCGATGGAAGCGACCGCTCCGACTCTGCCGATTTCAACGCCCTATGCCGCTTTTATAGCACTCGCTTGTCCAGGGATAGTCGCGTAATCGAGAGCGGTGAGGGTGTGTCGCGGAAAAATCGAGGGGATCGAGACGTCGATAGATGATATATTCGCCCGATTGCTCGTCCGTTTCCGCTAGGATCGGGGCAAGGCAAGCGGGTTGTAAAGTGAGCTTTCGTCTACGGTCACTGCGGTGGCGCATGGGAGCGCAGGAGCGAAAGAATGGGGGTTGGCCTCTCCATTTTCGACGTTCTTTATTGCGAGTGACACTCGATCGCCGACGATCGCTGGTTCTATTCTCGCACTGATACGCAAGGACGAGGAGCGAGAGATCTCAGTCCTCGAGATGAAGGCTCGATCGATCTCGATCGAATTTCGTGGGAATCTTGAGGGTTTTTGATTTTGGGCTTTTGAGATAATTGGAAATTCATACTTTGGGTATCATATAACAATAATTCAATTTTTTTAAAAATATTTCACATAATAATCAAATTTCATTTAAATTTCCGCATTATTTTTTAATGAGTCGTCGAATGATCCGCAGATTTTATATCAAAATTGCCAATTTCAACTGGAATAGTGTGATCAAGTCTGAAGAAATTTATGGAAAGTTTAATATCTTTACCAACCGTCTTAATAAAATTAGAACCGATGTATTCTATACTGTAACGGGATGACACTTGATCTCAGCCGCTCTCGTCACTTCGATCCCGGCACTGATACGCAAGGACGATGCTCGCGTAATCAAACCGGCCATCGCGCATTGCAATTCGCTCTCTCATTAATTTTCGCTAATTTCACATTTCAACCCTGGCGATCGATAAATCAGTCCGATGATCAGAGAAATTGTTTGTTGCTAAAAAAGAGAAGATAAAAAAAAAGTTGCATCGCTTTGTATAGCAGACCAGTTCGCCATTCGATCGCAGGCTTCCCAAGAGAAACGTCATTCAATATTGCAATCGGGTTACGAAGTTCCCTTTCATTTAGCGTGGCACTTTTTCGCCGGCGACCTCAGCCGAAAGATCCAATTTCCCGCGGAAAAAAATCCCCCTCTAATCTTCCTATCCTCCCGGCAAGTGGCGATGAGTTTTTGCCAAAGTGCAAAAAGATCGATCGCAATTAACGCGAGTTCCAATCACTTTCGATGCCGATCGATCTCGGCGTACCTTCGATTTCCGTACCACGCGGAACATTGATCGACGCGCGACGTGTGCTCGGACCCATTTACATATTAATGCCGGCCTCCGATCGCTGCGATGACTGACGGCGGTCGAAATATTGCGCGGTCGAAAACGCGAGCAAGGTCGTCTGCGAAAAAGGAGTCCGCGCTCACGTAACAATTCGCAAAAAGTTTGGTACGCGGGGGTTTTTAAATTCCATTGATTCCACGCACTCTGATTCGCCGGTAAATGATTTTTAATTATCAATTGCGTTATTCGAGCTATAAAACAAAAGCAATCAGAATCAACAATTGCGTTATTTGAGTTATAAAACAAAATCAATTAGGATCAACAATTGCGTTATTCGAGTTATAAAACAAAATCAATTAGGATCAACAATTGCGTTATTCGAGTTATAAAACAAAATCAATCAGGATCGATTAATAGTCCAACTCGAAACTACCAACAATTATTTCTTCCCAAAAAACAACAATTCCTCCACAATTCTAAAATCCCAACAATCCCACCCCTTTCCACAATCAACAATCGATTCTCCACCAACAATTGCGTCATACTCGTCTTGAATGACGCTCGCCGCCACGAAGCACTCTCGCTCCAAGTCCGCCAGAACGAGGAGCATCGAATCGCGCAGCAATTGCTCAATCCCATCGCTCCCCGAAGGACTTCGGTGCCGAGCGAGTGGGTTTTCGGATTCCAAGGTAATCGGCGCCTAGACGAATTGCCGCGGGTTGGAAAAAATGCCGACGCGGAACACGACGCTCGCCTCCAAGTGTCAATGTCAGACGCGGTGCCCGCCGGTGTTATTGGGGCAGGGCGTATCCCGGTAGGCGCTGTCTTGGCGATCGACACGTGCTCCCTGTGCCCGCGCCGAGCGGCGAATCCTTTTTTCTCAGCTGCTATATAAAGCCACCGGCGAAGGTGGATGCCACGACATTGAGCCAACGCACCTTGGCGAGTACTGTACCCAGAGCAGCAGCGCACAAGGAGCCCGTCGCCTATCTATCTATTCCAAGATGAAATCTTTCGTAAGTCTGCCGCTCATCTCATTTCACGTCAAACGGGCTCGAACAGCTTGTTTTACTTCAAACTTCCAAAAATTGACCATTTGTAATCATTCATTTCTCGTCAAACAGTTTTTTGACTAATTAATTATATTTACCCCTGACACTTTGCTCTATAAAGTTGCAAAAATCTGATTAAACAGTTTTCTTGTTTAAGAATTTGAAAAACGAGTCTTTTGTATTAATTCATTTTTAGAAAAATGAATTCATTTTTAATTGTATTATTTACTTCCCTTTGTAAATCTACACCATACAGGGTTGAACGGCTTATTCTACTTAAAAATCTCTAAAACAGGTCATTTGTTTCATACCTGATTTCTAATAACCTGTATCCTAATTACATATGCCTACTAATTGTCCAAGGGTCATTATTGTCCAGGCACCAAAACACAGTCATTGTACAGAAGCGTAATTCGTCACTAACCGCAGAAAGCTAGCATTACCCGTCGCTGACTCACATTACTTTGACCCAAACTAAAGAAACAAAAGTACTCCCTCGCCAGGCGTAACATTGACAATACGAGATTACCCAACGCCATATCATAACCATATTACAATCGATAGTATTACCGCGAGCAGGCCGACTAACGAAAGCATTATTCCACAGGTGGTATTCTCCGCTTTGATGGCAGTGGCCTTCGCCCGTCCCGGTCTCCTGGTGGGCAACAGCCACGTGGTGCCGATCGCCTACACTCACCTGGTGCCGGGCGCTCCGATCGGGCTCGACGGCCGAGTGGTCGACACGCCGGAAGTGGCGGTGGCTAAGGCGGAGCACGCGGCGGCCCACATCAACGAGAGGATCACCCTGGCGAACGAGGCGGTCAAGTCGGCCGACCACGTGGTCGCCTACAGCGCCACGCCGCTGGTCGCCGCCGGCGGCCACTTGGTGCACCAGCCGCTGGCTGTCGCCGCGAAGATCGTCCCCGGCGCGCCGATCGGCCTCGACGGCAGGGTGGTCGACACCCCCGAGGTCGCCTACGCCAAGGCCGAGCACGCCGCCGCTCACATCAACGAGAAGATCGGACTCGCCGAGGAGGCCGCTAGGTCCGCCAGCTACGAGGTCCCCGTTCTCGTGTCCGCTTACTCCGCTCCGCTCATCCAGAAGTACCATCTTGTCTAAGGATGATCCACGCACGAAGACCACGCTATACGCGGACTTCGAGGAGTCCGGGATTCTTATTTGACGGTGCAATGACTTTTCTCTCGTCGCGATCGCCGCGGTTGGCTCCTGCGGCGACGCGGACCAATGTTTGTCTGTGTAAATAAACGATGATGAACTTGGTAATTTTGTGGATTTTTGTACAACCCTTTAGACCTTGCCCTACGATGTTGATGAATTTCTAGGATAAGTATTTATTTAAAAAATAATTGAAGTCATTTTTCAGTCAAGTTCGATAAAGTTCGACAATCTTAAAAAAATGAAAAGTTTCTTTTTACTTGGAAAGTTTCAAACTTTAATTGTAAAGTTCAACGAAAGACAGAGTTCAACAAACTCATCAAATTAAGTAGTTTCTTTTTTACTTGGGAAATTTCGAAATTCCCAAGTCTCAAACTTTAATTCTAAAGCTCAACAAAAGACAATCAAAGTCCAACAAACCCAACAAATGGAAAAATTGCTTTTTTACTTGGGATATTGCGAAACTCTCAACTCTCAAACTTTAATTGCAAAGTTCAACAAACCCAAGAAATATAAATGTCAAAACTCCGGAAGTCCCGCACATTAATTACAAGAACCATCGTCACAAAAGCTCCCGCAGAGACACAAGAGCAACTTTCGGCCTCCTTCCATACATTCCTTCCGCTCCGCCTTCCAGCCGAACTTTTTCCATCATCTTTCCATCGGCATTCAAAGAACCCCTCGGTACTCCCGGCGGCTCTGCTGCAATCCCGATGTTTTTCTAACTCGCTCTCAAAAAGCCTCGACTTTCTACCGCGGGCCGTACGTGCGATTGCCAAATCCATTGTCATTTCTCCCATTGAGTTGTCCACCGGATTGCGTAATCGCTTTCAATTTCCCCACTG
The DNA here is from genome assembly GCA_963675795.1 of Crossocerus cetratus. NCBI lineage: Eukaryota > Metazoa > Arthropoda > Insecta > Hymenoptera > Crabronidae > Crossocerus > Crossocerus cetratus. Next base: position 16,051,551 of record OY776671.1, read on the forward strand.
CACACCAGCCAGCGAGCCGAGGAATGCGCCTCGAAGGACCAAACATTCTCCAAACGAATTTACCATTTATTCCTTCGATTGAAAATAATAGCTAATAGCGAGTTTATCAGCGCGCTGGTATCAGGACAGCTGCGCGGCGGCCTACGCATTGTGGGAATGTCTCCTCGGTGCAGACTGTCCTTCGACTTCGAGTCCTTCGAGCGTTCAGGGCTACTGACTCTTCGATCGCCCGCACGCACATTTACTTTGCAGAGTGCGCCCGGTCGTTATGGAAAAGCGGCTCTTCCCTCTGCTGTCTCACTGGGGGCTCGATGTAGCTTTGTAGCTGGTGGGATTCGTCGAGTGACAGCAATGGGAATCGGTGTCCAATTAGAGCACTCCCTAATTACACGGCTCCTCGGGATACTCGGACGGATCATTAGATACGATCTTAATGCAACCCACTTGCCATGCAACATCCTCTGACACAATCATTTCGAACTAGTTCGCAGCGACAAGTCCTGGAGTCTCGTTCGCCGAAAAAAACTGTACTTCCTTGGTGGAGATAGTCTGGCCACCCTGGAGAGTGTAATTAAATACGTAATAGTGCACTCTTAATTTCGTTCGTGTGGCAGACTTTTACTATTCTACTCAAGGAGGCGTTGGATTAAAATGGAACGCTTGTAATGTTGATGGAACATATTAATGTTTATTGAAATGGTACCAAGTATTAGAATTACATTAATCACTCAAATTCGTAAGAGTGGTGTTGATAATTAGTTTCCACGAAAAACTTCTTACTACATTGTGTTCTATAAAAAATCGGTCCAAAATCGTATATTTGCATTCTTGAACCTGTTTAACTTGAATAGAGTGTTACCAAATCTGCGAACCCCGTCAAAACGATACCAGTCACTCAAAAGACCGAAGGTTAACAGACTCACGAGACAATTCCCACTCCCACCACAATTCCAAATATGAAACCGGTCCAAAATCGAATACTTCTGCATTCAAGCATGAAAATCTCAATCACAATAGTATCAAATCCCACTAGAATCATATCAATTACTCAAAAGCCGGAAGCTTATTATACTCAAAACAATATTTCTCTAAAAAGACATTGTGAAATCGGACTAAAATGGAATATTTCTACTTTGAGCCGCCAGAACTGACACCATACAATACCAAGTCATCAAACCCCATTAAAATCATATGAGTCACTCAAAAGCCAGAAGGTTATCAAACTCAAAATACAATTTCAATTTAAAAGACATTGAGTAATCGGTCGAAAATGGAACATTTCCACTTTGAGCGTCGACAAAGCGACTCCGACTGATAGCAAGTCATGAAATCCCATTAGAGCGATATGCATCGCTCAAAGGATGACTTCCGGCCAGCGCGTGGAAACGCCCGCCGGCAAATGTCAAGGTTGTAGAGCGTCTGTAGGGCCGGTGGCAAAAGGAGAAGGAAGAAAATCCCTCGGCGGCCGGGTTGCATAGTTCCCTAGCCGATCACTCGGCTCCCTCCAGGTCGCGCTTGGTTGTGATCGTAGTTGGCCGCGGTGGGGGGAGAGGGCGGATGATCACCGCTATAAATGGTACCAAGCGTCCGTTCTCCAGGAACACAAAACGGCGAACCGACCACCGGCCTGGTTACCACGGCGAAACGGGCGCACTCCAGCGAGTACTGTACGCACCAGCAGCGCAGCGCACCGCATCGACAATTAACGGACGAGATACCACCAAATTGACCAATCTCACCGCCAGCATGAGAGCCATCGTAAGTCATCATGTTCATCTCGATGATATCGCGTACCTGCTTAACATTCGTCGAACACATTTCTCGAATTTACAATTGAAACACACATTTTTCTTTGCTACCTTTTCTATATTCAAAATGAGTATATTAATTTGTGTAAACTTCGTTGCCAAATATTGTTTTTTTGAAATAGTTATTATTGCAAATTGATTTAATAGAATTTATAGGACTTGACCACCCCGTGAAATTTGTAACTTTGATACATTCGACAAGTCCAAAATCCGACATTCATTCAAATTTCGAAAACGGACATAAAAAACGTTAGTCAAATCAAGAACAAAATTGGTTTCCTTTGCAAACCAACACTTCCGCGATTGGAGTTTGACGTTTGTTTGGATAAGTGGCTGAGAGGAAGAGAAGGATTAGGAGCCCGAGGTAGATATCGCGGCGGTGATAGCAAGTAGTTGAAACAAGACGGGCTAGAATGTCCTGGCCGATGTTAATAGTGGCGGTAACTAATCTACCCTCGATCGGGTTACGGGAAGGAGACTAGAGGACTGTAGGTGCTCTGGGGCCGCTGAACAAAGGAAAGTGAAAGGTTAAGGGGGGCGTTGGGTCAATCGGCCAGATCGGTGCAACCTACGCGATATTCTGTTCTCTCCGATCCCCTGTCACGCCCGATATATCCTGGTTCGCGAATATGTCTCACTCCGAGCTCCTCAGCCCTTGTAATAGATTCCGTAATTGATTCGTAGCTCTGTTCATTCTTCCTTAATTGATACTGTTTGAATACTGTTTCAAAGTTGATTAATAATTAAAAATCGAAGCTTGGCTTAGAGACTTCCAATCTAGGATGCAATTCTTGCATAAATTATTCCTCGAGTGAAATCATACAGTAACAATTAGAAGGGAATTGATAATTGGAAATCGGAGCATGGTGCAATGTCTTTCCTAATAGCAGGATGTACAAATGTGACTAATTATTTCTCTCTAATTATATAAGATCCTTGTAGATCGAATTCCAAAGTCGTATAGTAATAATACAAATTCAATTACTAATTTCACATCCTTGTAAATTCGCACATCTGCTATTATTTCTTCCCAAATTAATCCTGCAACACACAGTAATAATTAAAAATGAAAAAACTGAATTAGCAACCGAAATCATACAGTAACAATTAATGAAAAAATGGATTACCAACTTTCCTCACATCATACAAGAAAAACTCGACGACTGTGACCTGAGCAAGATCTTATTGCCGATTGTCCAGATCCTCCTACTCGCGGCAGCGGTGAGCTGCAAGGCCGGGTACGTCGGTTCCCCGTCGTACGGCGGCGGGCACGTGCAGGCTGGGCCCGCGGTGCCCCATAGGTTCGAGCCGCCGGCGCCGGTCGGCCAGGACGGGAACGTGATCGACACGCCGGAAGTCGCGCAGGCCAAAGCCGCCCACTTCGCCGAGTTCGCCAGGGCGGCTGCGCGCGCCGTCGAGGAGAGCAAGAACCAGCCCCAGGACAACTACCATCAGCATCCCCAGGGCGTCCAGGGACAAAACTACTACCAGAGCGCTCCGGTCACTCCTGCACCCTACAACCCTCAGCCCAATTACAGATCCCAGGCACCCGTTTACCAGTCTGCTCCAGGTAGATATTTCTCTGATGGGTTAAATTTTAATAGTAAAATATCATTAATTTTTCATTACATTCAAAGGGTTTTTGGTATAAATAGTTGTTCTGTTATTAAAAATTAAATGTGATTGTACATTTTTACAACTATACCAACACGATGTTCAAAATTGTAAATTATTCGATTATTTAGAGTTCATCGAAATTAATGTCGTTATTTTGGATCCCGAAATGAATTTGGCTAAAATCGAATTTTTAAAAAATTGTCCCACAAGTTTAATAATGCAGGATAATTATATCCTTAACACTTTAACCATCCGCTTGGATTTAACCAGATATCCCCAAAACACCTACAAATTTCAGTAACAATTCCCCAATAATCTTATTCATGAATGATTATTCTCGCGAATCCAAACGCGAGCCCTTAAAAAGAGAGTACTTTCCCAGCGCCGAGCCACCACCACGTCCAACAAGGCCCAGTCTACAGGAGCGCCGAGCCAGTGTTCCACTCGGCGTACGAGCCGAGCGGCAACTACGTGAACCAGCAGAGCTACGCGCCGGCGCCGAAAGCGCGTCCCTTCGTGCCGGCACCCCTCGCCGAGGACGGGACCGTGGTCGACACGCCGGAAGTGGCGGCGCTTAAGGCCGCGCGGCTCGCCGAGCTTGCGGAGGCCGAGGCGAGAGCGTACAAGCTCGCGGGTCCCCAGGAATTCAGCGGCGACGCCCAAGGCCAAGGTAATCTCCCCCCGAGTGAGAGGCGCGCGAGTCTCCCGCCAATTGCATTCCCTCTGGCCACTCGACCTCCTCCTGGCTTTTAGCAGCGATTTCCCGACACGGATAGAAAGTGCCGAGTAATTGTCGAGGGCGAACAATGACTCTGCTGACCCCTAATACTCATACATAATTCTGCCGATTAGCTGTTTCGTTGTGGGTTAAATGCTAGTGGAATCAATCGTCTGGTTGGAGTTCGATCTCGTAGATTAATTGTTGAGGGCGAACAATGACGCTGACAAATACTCGTAGGGAATTCTAATGGGATTGGCTCTTTGGTTGGATATTAAAATATAACTTTAATGTTATTTGAAAAAAAGGTTCAGATGTAAATTATTTAAAGATTTAACTTGAATTACTATAATTTGCAAAAGCATGAAAGTAAGATAAATTTCATAAAGTCGCATAAAAAGAAGCACAGGTGTAAGTAATCCTGAAATCGATCCAATGAAATTCTAATCATCCAACCATTGTAAAGTATTTATAGTAGTGGAGGGGGGCCGAGTAGATAAGAGTGGCAATCGGTTTATGCAGATCAGCGAACCCAGTATTCGCGGGCCACTCTTACTCAATGACAATCACTCGCTCGCCTTTGTGGGAACCCGGTCCCGGGGCCCGGCTCGACGGGCAGGTTAGCGCGGGCCCAAGTGTCGTAGGTCACGAACGGGTTTCACTCTCGGGTAGACGAAGATTTCTGCCGGCTGATGACTCCAACGTGACGAGACGCGAGACACGCCTTCAGACAGCGAGAGCAGTCACGTGTTGGTAACCGGTTCCTCGGCTTCCGCCTTTGCATGTCGTCTGCCCAGAAATCATTTTCGTTGACGCGTCGATGACCTGGTATTCAATGATTCATAATGTATTGTTTGGCCAATGACATAAAGGTGCGGAAACTTTCGCACATCCTCAGCCCAGGAATCATTTTAATTCATTTAATGATTTTAATTTAATGATCGCAATGATTTTATGCACAATTTTTCAGAATTTGATTTATGGTTATGATTAATTAGAAAACGGTGTGGAAACTTTCGCATATCATTTGCCCATAAATGATTTCAATCAACTCAATGATTTCCCAGTATATTCAACAATTTCATTCACAATGTTTCCAAAGGTTAATTTATCGTCTGGCCAACTAGAAAAAGGTGCCGAAGCCGGACTTGATCGCGCAGCACGGGAGCAGCTCGTCGAGGCAGCTCGATGACTGAAAGTGATTTCTGTTCTCTCCGCTATCGGCATCGATCAGCCAAACGAGTTCCGCTCCCGTGGCGAGCAGCGTTTCATTATGTCACGCCCGCATTGCTCACTTTCCCCGGGCCGGGGCCAGCTATCGGCCCGAGCAATTGATCTTGACCGTAATTAGATTAGCTCGCGGGCGATTTATCAGCTGGAAAGCTGCGCGCATGCGGAGGCTGATTCACCGGCCAGTTTTCCCGCTGGCTCGAACGATCGATTGCCTTTTTCACTCGGTTAATTATGCTGGGAATTCAATATCAAGTTTGCGGCGCAGGGTTGTTCCGGTTCAGGCTCGTGTCAAGGCCTAACAAGTCTATTTTCTGAATCGATTGATTATGATTTCTTGAATAGTTATGGGAATCATTATCTATGTGCTTTTGATTAATTCTGGAAATTAATTAATTATGAATTGTTGATTAATTATGAGAATTAATTAATTAAGAGACTTTGATTCGATTGATCTTGATATTTTTGAGAATAACTTAATTCACAAGGTATTTCATGGATTTCAGCTTACGGCAGACAAAACGCTGGCCCAGCCCACTACAACCAAGGACAATACGGTGCCGCACCGAACGTGGGCAGATTCGCAGGACCTTCTTATCCTGCGCCCCAATCCTACGCGTCGCAACAGTCCGCCTACGCGAAGCAGCCCATCCAGTCCGGATACCAGCAACACAACTATCAGCCCCAACAATTAGTCGGCTCGTACTAAACTGAAGGAGAACCTTGCAAGCAGAAAACCGTCACCGTCAGAAATCTGTACATAATCTAGGCCAATAAATTGTCTCCCTTTTTCTACCACTTGCCACTCTATTACTCTCCTTCAACTCTTAAACCTAAGACTTCGAATTATTAAACTTGAGGAAAATTCCAAAAGTCTATTATTAAACCATTTTTTTGGTTCAATTAAAATTATTCTTATAATATTAAATTGATTAATATTTCTTGTTGAATATAAGAATCGATTTGTTGGAAAGTCGTTCTTCCTCGTTGGTCCGAGTGGTCCGGCGGAGGCGGAGGGGCACGAAAACATTGAAGAAATCACGATCAAGTTCTGCTCGGCGACCGCAGCGCTCGCCTGTACTCGTTTTCGCCGCGGATTGCGGCTTGAGTAATTTAAGAATTGGAGAGTTCTTGGATCCCCCCGAGTTAGTGAGAATACCGCTTCATGGCCATTAGTGCCTGCCCGCCGTTTTTTTCCCCCCCCGTCGGCCGCCGTCATTATACAACGGTGGTCATGACGTTTTTATCATCGGCGGTATATCATGTTAGATCGTGGGAAAACCGGCCGATTCGGAGGGAAGTGCGCGATGAACAGCGTACTTATGAGAATATGCTAATTGGAGCTGCTCGGACGGCAGCCAGTTGGCAGTTGAGCGGGAGATGATAGGAATCGAATGATGGACGAGGAAAGTCGACGTAGACTACTCGCTATTTAAGGGGGCGAGAACCACAATAAAATCAATTATTTTATATGCTATGCTTATGCTGTGTTACACCTTCTTTTATAGGTTATATCTACTTTGATACTCTCCCTTTCTCTTTCACTCTTTGTTCAAATTCTCTTCAATTGGTCAGATGAACCTTTCGAAACCCCGCCTGATTATTCTCGAATGTCTAAGTTATTGTAGGAACCGTATTATATAACAGGTTTTTAAACTACAAAGTATTAATTTAAACAACGGAACTTTAGACATTTTTTCAAAGAGAAATCAATGGAAAATTAGCGAAGTGATGCAATGACTATTAATTAACACAACGCATAAATTCCAGTCCGATCTCATTATTTTCATTTTCGGTACGAACCTCCTTACGGCTGATTCTACTTACAAGTCTGCGCAACAGTCGTAAACCCCTAGAGTTCCCGTTGGCTGAATTAGTGCAATTTTCCTGGGCGGGCAAGTCGAATCGACGATTAACGATGGAGTCATTGGGGTGTTCTAATTGGAGAGGCTGGAAGTGATGATTTTGAGGGGACTGGCGATTAGATTGGCCGGGCGGAGGCCGATCTGGCCACTGGCAAAGGAGCCAGTCCGTCGAACTAGAATTACCGGCGGATGTCGTAAACATTGCGCCATAGGTCACTGGATCTCTAAAGACGTGAGAAGAAACCAGCGGGCGAGAGCGCGCACACCATGAGAAAGGTTAAACAATTGTGAGTTGGGGAGGCAACGCTCTAACACTCGCAAAAATTCGATGCGAAATATTAGGTGTACACGCTTCGACGAGCAACAGCTAGTCTATGAAGACTTTAACCTGCCGTATCAATCACTCCGGCGAAACTTGTGCAATTTATTTTAACAATTGCGCAAGTTGGAAGGTGCTAAATAGAACAGCGATTTATATGACGAGGTGATGGACACCCTGTGAAATATTGACAATTGTTCGCTTAAAACTTTAACAGGTGGAAAAATTAATATGAAAACTTTAATAATTTGAACCCGATTCTAAATAAAATTCAATAACCACAGGAATTTGCATAATTTGCTTACATAATTCTATAAATTAGAAGAATGCGCAAACTGGAAAATAGTCAGAGTTCAAATATCGGCGAATTTGTAGGGCGCCGTGTCTCCCAGGGAGCGAAAGAAGTCCGCCTTGAATTGATCGGAGTGCGATCTCCGATCCAACCCAGTTGTCCGTGAATCAGCCGGGTTTCCAGACCGCAGAAAAGTTTGGAGCGCCGCACCGCCATCTGCGGTGGCTGGGCTCCGGGGGTTTCTCAGCGGCGCGCGCGGCCTGAGAAACCTCTTTAGATCGAGATGAAACGCCAAGGACTCCGTGAATGGAACAATCGAGAGTCGTAGCTGCTCCCAGGGTGTTTAGGACATTGGCGGGCCGAATGGTGTCGAGGTTCCCCGGCGTATCGAGTTGATGAGACGCCGGCCGGATTGTTGACATTACTTTAACTGTACTTTTCATGCTCCAGTTACTTGGATTCTTAACTTTAAATACAACAAAATAATTTTTTCATTTTATAAATCAATTAGATTAATAAAGTAGGAAATATTGGAATTAACATTTCCGGAAGTGAGGTTAGCGACATCTCCATCTATGTCTGACTGTAATGCGACTCCTCCATCTTCTTCTGCGCACAGTGTAACAATATACTTATTGTATACTTATAAAATATATTTATAAATATGTATGAATCGTCTTATCAATCAACGAATTCAACAATAACCAAATCTATTTAATTTGTAATTAAAAAAAACAGAACTTGGATTTTGTACTCTTATGAATCTCGCAACTTGGAATTGAAACTTGGGTGGAATTAGTGGATGAACTTGTGCGCTCGACACGTCCGGAGGGAGGTTCGAGCACAGTCCGAACCAGGAAATGAAGAGGCCTGGAAAGTGAGAAAGATGAGTAGCAGATTACGCAATGATCCTCGCGGCCGCGTCGGCGCAACGACGTCGCATAATTAAGGGTACACTTTTTTCATGTCACTTGTGGTCGTGATAAAACGGACACCACCGTGGGGTGGTGACGGTGCGCTATAAAAGCGAGATCGGTCAATCTGTACGGCGCACTTGTAACCAAGGCGTCCGTTTTGTGGCCGGTGGCCAGCCGAGGCAACATGAGATTGCTCGTAAGTGTCGAACACAGTCCGTATCGACCGATCATCGCTAGTGCTCCTGCGAGAACCCGTCAGTGCCGCAAAAGTGACCTTTCAACCCTCAAATCCATTGAAAACAGTGTCAAACATTTTGAGTCAACAGTAGCAAACCAGGACCGTCAATCCCTCAAAACACAATCCCGAGGGTTAAACAATACAATACAACAAACAAAGAAACAAGAAGAAGACGATAGAAAAGTGCACTTGCAAGTTGATTCTCGACCTGATTTCAGATAGTCACCGCGACGATCCTCGGCCTCTCCTCGGCCGGGCTCTACGAGAGGAATCACGCTTACCAATACCGAGGGCCGCCAGCACCCCTGTCCAGCGACGGGATGGTCATGGACACGCCGGAAGTGGCGGCGGCGAGGGCGGCTCACTTGGCGATGCACGCGGAGACGATGGCGAGGCTGCGACAGGTGCGCAACTACGAGGTCTACGAGAACAACGAGGGCCCAGTGGTCGAGCACCCGATGCTGGCTAAACGGTCAAGGCAGAGGTCCTCCGCTCCGATTGGGCGGGATGGCCGAGTCGTTGATACCCCTGAGGTACTACACATTTTAGAATGTTAAATCTATTTATTATATTATATTACTTGTACAATTTGGATAATATAATAGGCGTGTTGTAGATTAGGAATATTAGATAAATGCCCAGGGCCTTTGGGCCCAATTTTCTTTTAACTAAAAAGTTCAACCATATTGAATTTCGTGGGACCGAAGGGTCTTCCAAGACCCAAATGTTATAGAATCAAAATTGCAGGACCCAAAGTTTATAAAATCAAAATTCCAAGACCCATAGGTCATAAAATCAAAGTCTCAGAACCCATGGATCATAAAACTAAAGATTCCCAACGATCATAAAAATAAGAAACAGACATAACCCCAAATCTCCTCCCCCAGGTTGCAGAAGCGAAAGCAGCGCACTTAGAAGCGCACGCGCGCGCGGCGTCCAAATCCTTCTACGAAGTAGACGTGTACGACGAGCCGCGAAGGAACCTGATCTACTTGCCGCTGAGGTTCTCCTACAGCCGCGCCTCCCCAATAGGCTACCGGGGCCCGCAGGCGCCTCTGGGGCCCGACGGCAGAGTAGTCGACACACCGGAGGTGGTGAGGGCGCGCGAGGCCCACATGAAGGCCCACGCCAGGGCGATCGCCATGACCATGCGACGCGACGACTACGATTAATCCCCGCGCCTTCACCTCCGATCACCGAGCACTTAGTTCTACTTGAGCACTTTAGTATTTCCTAGTGTACGTTTCTAGTACTCCGAGCGACGAAGCGGGGCCGCTGGTTGCGCGGCAGTGCGATGCCCGAGCTTTCCAGACTGAAGTCCCATTTCCCTTATTTTTGCCGTTAACCTGGAGGGCGGGCCTGGAATGGGGCACTCAGGGCCACGGAACTGGAGCGACTTGTCCGCCTGTATATAACTGTACCTGGATGCCGAGTTCGAGACGGGAGCCTGTGTGTGATAGTATGCGTTGAGTAGTCTTTACCGTGAACATAGCCAGCGAATGTATCTGGAGTGTATTAAATAAAAAGTATAATTTTGAGAAAGGGGATATTGTTGGATTTATGGTCCAAAATGTGAAATTGTGTGATTAGAGAAGAAAATGGTTAAAATTCATAAAAATAACTCCATTTATCACGATTGGTCAATTCCATACTTTGAACGATATTACTAATAATTCTCATCCAATGACAGAATTTTGATTGGAAGAAACTCGTTCTCTCGGAAGCTGCTGAGATTACTCTCAGTTTCCCACAGACTTCCAGTCCACCCACTCACCTACATTCGACTCCACTGAATCTCGAGGGTCGATTAGTCCGCATTAGCCGGTGCTTATTACACTTGCGGCGCGCTCGCGCGATTATCTACGTGGCAGGATCTAGCGGATCTTTGATCGCGCGGCGAACACGTTCGGCACAATGGAGATTAGAGCGAGGCTCGGCGGCGCGCACTATATTTGGCATGCGCATGCCGGAGATCGCAAGGACACCGAGAGAGCAGTCTGCACCGTTTCCGTCGATTCGCTCGGCCGGTTTCCGTGACAGCGGGCGAAATGTCACGTGCGATTGGAGAATGACGCGCTGGCACCCGAGCGTGAGTACTTTTGCATCCTGTTTGACGAAAGCGGGCTAAAACGATTTTCACTACCAACCTCTACTTGGTGGGACTTGAAATCAATATTTCTTTGATTCATTTCTACTGGCAATCGGTGCATTTCGAATCGAACTCGATGTCGGTTTTTAAAACATTTCTTCAATTCATATTTCTCTAGATAAGTTTCTATTGTTAATTAGAGCATTTTCAACACCAGCGTTTTTATCAGAACATTTGCAACTCATAGATTCCCAAATAAGTTTCCGCTGTTAATTAGAGCATTTACAATTCAATTTTCCCAAATAAGTTTCCACTGTTAATTAGAGCATGGTTCATTATTAATTACTGCCTTTCCACCAGTTACGTTTTTAGAGTAACGAATACCAGGAACACTAAACTCGCAAAACCCACAACAAACACCCACTCACCCAAGTAACCCTGCTAATTAGAGCACGGTAGATTATCAATCCCCGCTTTTCCACAGGTCCCACCTTTACCGGGGGCCTCTTTCTTAATCGTCCGCGGGAGCCAGCGGAGTGTGAATGCCGCGGCTCGTTAGGGCGCGATTGTAATCGCGAGCGGCCGCGGGCCAAATTGCCCGGACACTTTCCTCGTGACCGATCGGATAAATGGGCCGTGAGTGGCGCGCGACGTGCTCCGCTACCGATAGGGCTACCGATCAAAGAGCCGTCCGCGCTTATCTGTCTGGCGGGGCCCAGCGGGACCGGTTGCGGGCCCCCGGCTTGTTCGACACTCCGCTGACACGGGGCCTCCGCCGGAATTCCTCCGGGCGAGCGGGGGTTGTTTCTTCAAGCGAGACTGCGCTCGACGCATTTCCATTCCCAGCGAAAGTCCCGCGGAATACTTTGCAGGCGTTCGATCCTTTTTTTTTCGCTCTTCGGGCCCACTTGTAAGTAGACAGTCGTGTTTCGTTAACTGATCGGACACAATGCATGCTCGACTTCCTGCGGCCGATGCCAATTCACGCCTTGGCAAGCGCACTCTACTTATCACTGATACCGATAAATGATAGGGGAATCGAGGAGTCAGTCGATGCGGTGTATTCATCATTTATTCCCTTAATAAATAAAGTCTGGTGCGCTTTGTTAAATGGTGCACACGATACATGAGCAAGGTAAGCTTGACAGGGGGAGGGGGATGCGGGGACCCCGCGCACGCCGACATCATCGCCGAGATCATTAAAAAGAGTCCGCGTTAACAATAGACGGTTGGTTCAAGCGGCCAAGTCACGCGGTGTGAGGTGACAGCCTTGGAAAAGAACGTGTCGAGAGAGCCATTCGGATTTTTCCAATCGAGCCGATAACATCGACTAACGGTACCCGAACCACCTCGGCCGCTCTAACCGTAAAACCTCGACAAGTCTCCAGTTAATCAGGCATTTTTCAGAATTTAAAGGACGATGATCGAGAGAGCGTGCGAGAGGCGCCCGTAGGCGAAAGAGAAGATGACGATATGCAGGACGGGGAAACGTGAGACAGACGCGATAAGGAACTGACCTCGGTTCCACTTGCGAGCGTACACTTGATCCGTCTCTCCTAAGAAAGACGCCGCGCGGCGCAAGCACTCCTGATCCTGACTACTGTACAAATCAGAGTATAAGCGGGGAAATGGAACTCGCTAGAGAATTCAAAGTGGCACGCGCTCGATTAGGAGGTATATATCTCTCTACATAACAGGTTCCCATAAGTCTTAATGAAATCGAGGTAGATATCGAGCTAGGGTTGAAAGCCGAGCGCCCAGAGGGCGACACACTCGCCGCCCTCTGGAGGCCCGAATTCCTGAGAATCGCTGGAAATCTTTCGCCCTGGGCCTCTCTCGGTAGTCCGTTTAGTAGTAATTCGGTCCGGCGTTCCACGATGGATTGTTGTACGAGCCGCCGTGGTTCCAGGCGGGGTTGTAGGCCCCGCCGGCTGCTGGATCGGCTGGGCCCGCTGGGACGCGTTGCCTCTCGGCGTTGTAGAGGGAGAAGTGCACTGCCTTCGCCTGCTGGACTTCCGGTGTGTCGACTACTCGGCCGTCGGGTCCCAGTGGCGCTGGTGGTCCGCTGGAATTGAGTCAGGTATTATATTTCGTAATCGCGTCCCACTGATTCGAAGGATTAAACTAATAGGTGAAGTTTGAAGAGTCTAAGGTAAATAGAAAGTACCAGAGGACCCATTGAAATGCTACAAGTCGAAGTTCGTTCAACTAAATTACACATTGATTTATAATCGAACTCTCCCGTTACCCTCCAAACCACAAATAGAAAACACACAGAAATTATTACAAAGTTAAAACAAGTTTTTAGTCACAAACATCCCCAGTTCACCGAAAGAATCGTGAAACCAAGGGTTAACTAAAGTCAGAACTACTGTTAAGTAGAGAAGAAGGGAATACTTTGCGTGCGACTGTTGTGGTTGAAACCTGTAATGCGGCCCGTAGTTCCCGGCTGCGTAGGAGCCGTCGACGCCGGGATAAGCACCAGGTGCGCCGGGTCCTCTCGGTGCCCGGGCGTTCGCGTCGGCGAGAGCAGCCAGATGAGCGGCTTTCAGCTGCGCCACTTCCGGCGTGTCCACCACTCGTCCGTCCGGTCCCAGGGGCGCTGGTGCTGCGTGTCCATAACCTCCGGCGTGTCCGGCGTGTCCGCCGCCGTACCATTGCGGGGAGGCGAGCACTGCGCTCGACAGAGCGGTGAAAAGGATCTGAAATGACGTTTTATTGGTTAACAATTGGATTTTATTAATTATTGTCTTTTCGTTTGATTGGGGGCGAAAAAAATGCAATTTTTCTTAACATAGCTAATATTTTTAGTGTAAAGTATTAAAATGTACGTTTTTGTGAAGGAATACTCATTAGATTCTTCCCAGGTAGGCTACTTATTATTTTTATATTATATATATATATAATTTATAAAATAAATATACATATAAATATAAAAATGTAAGAAGATACTCAACACGTGAAATAAATGTTACAATTGGAAGTTGAAAATAATTCAATTGATATCGAAGTATACTCACGAAGTACTCAATCATGGCGTTGGTTGTCTAGATGGGTCCGTGGTACGAGTGCCGATCGACGTTCAGAGCTGCATTATGAGTTGCTGGGATGCAGATCGTCCAATTTATAGGGATACGCACCACAAGTGTCAAGCTGCCCCACCCCTAAAGGTAGGCCGCTGAATGCAGGCAACGGGGTACAACCACACCCAGGAAAATGCTCTCTTTCAGGCTGCCCGCCCTGCCCTGCCCTGCCCCGTAACATTTACCGGCCGCCGGAGACAGAACGCGTGTCCTGTAACCTCGCCGGGAATAAAACTCGCCGAGCTTAGCTATGCGACACTGCCGCGGCGCACGACTCTCTCGCCTGCCGGTACGTCATCGCGGATGCTGTGGAATGTTCGCTCTGCTCTTGTCTAATGCGACCTACCACGCTCGGGATGAATGCCCCCCGCGAATTCCTCTGCCGCCCGGAATTCACCCGTGACAGTTCCGCAAGGGTGGGCTTTGCCCTGGTAATTGCGTCGAGAGGGGTGGGAATGGACCTAGCCTTAAGTTTCGTCAGGAAATAGCTGTGAGAATTGCAGTAACTTTGAAGATAAATTAGGGTACGAGAACCTCGAGAGTGTTTTCACCAGTATTACACATTGTGGTAATAATTCATATTTTGGAGTAGAAGTCATCGAGTCGAAATTATTTTCATTAGGGTCCGTGAGCATTGCAGTAGCTTTCAAAATGAATCGGGGTCCAAGAACCTCCAAAATTATTTCACAATATGGCACAGACATAGTAGTGAAAATTACTGGTAATTATTTACAAAGACATACTCATGATGGATTTCAATAATTACAATGATGGAATACAATAAATACCAAATTAATATTTTAGGGATTGAGTGCCTTAAGTTCAGGAAATAAGGATCGATTACTCATAATAATATTAAAACGAATATTTCAGAGTATAAATCAGTATAATTCGATATATCACCTTCGTAATATTAAAGTACAAACAGTATACACAATCCCTAAACGCTTAAACATCAACTCAGAGTCCACAGCAACAACCACTCAATAAATTTCAACGATCCGCATACTGCGTAGCAGGTGTCCAATCGGGTCACTTGTCGCAAGGACGTATCCGTGCAACAACAATCAGAAATGGAACCTATTCTCGACCACTTGGCCAACATATATTCGATAAATCAAAGTCTAGCCGCTCGCAGACTTTAACACGCCAGTAACTAAGCCAGAATGGAAGCAGGCTCTATGCATTTTTTCGGAATGCCATGCACAGTGTTGCGCCATGCGTCCTGATTCAAAGACCAGCGCATTGTTTTCCCGGTGACATGAAAGGCGGTACTAAGAGATTGTCGCCGACACGTTGATAACGGCCACGTGTACAGTCAAAGGCTAACAGTTATCGGAGGCTCCGATCGCCGGAGCCGAGTCATTCATTACTGACCCGACTTATTACTCCACCGAGTGCGCCCACCATGAAATACCACAATTCATCTGCAACGCTTCACTTATTCGGGTAATCATTCTTACAACTGTTAACAAGGTGTTGGAATAAACAGACAGGAATTACGATACTCAAAATACAGCCACTTTAATGTCAACCGGTAGCAGTCGATGGAGAAGACCATCAATCATCATACAATCATATCTCAGAGCCTGAATAATAACTGACATAGTCATGACATAATCCTAGTTCACAATTGGTCCAGTTCCACAGGATCAACGCCAGAGCAACCAACTGTCTTTAAATCTACAATATAAACTCTCATCGACAGAAGCGGGTTCCTCCAGCGTTAAACCTAGTGTGCGACGACTCTTCTCCAGCATCCAGCGGACTCAGAGATCACCAGAGGGCGTGGGGTTGCGGGTCGTGGTAGGAAGCATGAGCCAATTTGGCGACTTGCTCAGCATGAGCGGCCAAGTGAGCGGCTTTGGCATGTGCGACTTCCGGCGTGTCGATTACTCTTCCGTCATGGGCAAGGGGTGCGCTTGGTCCATGGTAGCCGCTGGGCACGTGGGCGACGTAGTTTCCACCGTAAGCTGGTCCGGCGGCATAGGCCTCGCTGTAATCGCCATAGCCGTGGCCGGTTTTGGCTGCTTCCGCTGCGTGCGCCGCGAGGTGGGCTGCCTTGGCATGGGCGACTTCCGGGGTGTCGACTACTCGACCGTCGTGGGCCAAGGGGGCTGGTGGTCCATGGTAGAGGGGGTAGGATGCGTAACCGGCGGAGGCGGCGGCCACCAAGCAAGACAGGGCGATCTGGAATGGTTTATTGGATTATTAAAGACATTTTTAGGGTTTCATTGCGACTTGGAAAGGTGGAACTGAGGAATTTTGTAGATTTTTATTCGAATTTGAATTAGGGGGTTTTTATGTACGAAGTGTACGGAATTCAGTATATTTCAGGTAAAATTGCAATTTCAAGTTCTTTAACTTGAGATTAATGTTAAACCAGGACTGTCCAAGAGTTACTACTTGTCATCCAATCAAAAGTTCCATTCTTCAGATTCGGGACTTCTGATTGGACAATACCGCAGGACTTGTACAATTCTAGGTTAACCTACGTCCAGAACCCAGCGAGTAACACAGGAAGAGGAAAGGACGCGGTACTCACGATAAACTTCATGATTGTTGTGATCGAAGAACGGATGGCTCTCTGTACGCAGAAGCCTGTCCACTAGACCTTATATAGCTCTGGAACAATACGGCGCCCACTTGCCCCATGGCGAGCAACAGGTACCACCTAACCCCGTCCGTGTGATCGCACGCACACTCGCGCACCGGCCGCTGCTTGATTTTCACATAATAACAGTGCCACTGGCGGGGAGCGTTTCTATTTGGCAATGCATAAGCGCGCGCGCGCGCTGCGAAAGAGGGAGAGGAACTTACCACCGGCAAAAAGAGAATCGGATCCTTGGATTGGGCAGGTGCACGGGATGGAAAGGGATCGTGTCGAATGGACGTTGTCGTTGCGCCAACCCGCGCTAACCTCAGGAGTCCAGCCCGCGGTTATACAATTGTTGAGCTGGTAAAAACCAGTCGCGTTTTGGGATATTACGGGGCTTCCTGATAGACACCTGGTGATTCTGAGTTGCGAATCTTGGGCGATTGTGTATTGTGCTTTTGAGGTTGGGTTTGGGGCGGTGGGAGCTTTGTTGCGTTTGCGATTCGGTTGAGTGGGTTTTTATTAATTAATGATTTAGACCCAAGGACGTGGTTAATGACTGGTCATTCATCGGGTCGTCTTCCACCTGGCGGAGGAAGTGTGAAGCAGTATTGTCATTTTTAACCTGTTGAGAGTGACTTTTAACGGGTTAAACGGGAGGTTGCGGATTCAAAGGTCTGATGCAAAGGCATTCCATCACGCCCAGCACCGCCCGTGCTCTTAATGATTGGCCGAAAACAATTACGATTTGCGAAATCCGGAGAACAATAACCAGAAGTGACCGAGGCAGTCAGTCACTCGCAATCGTCCAATTAGTCGGACGATTTTTACCATTCATTGTTCCATTCCCCTGTGACCTTAGAGATATCTCTTCACCAAACCAGAATCAGATCCAACTCGCGAGTCAGCGGAATCTCGTATTCGCACTTTCGACTGAAGAAAGCAGTTGCTGAAACCTGACTTCTTGCATACTCGTAATCATATCGTACCTGTCGCCAAAAAGCAGCAGGTAGACGAGGCAAAAGTGGTCGAATCACGTTCAAGATTGCGGTAAGGAAGGACTGCGGGGCATTTTTCTCTCGGCAAGCCATTTTTACGTAACCAGCAGCGAGCGAGGGATTTGGCAAGATCATCGACGTCCGCTACCAATAGAACTGTCTATCTATCGCGGATTCAGGAACCTGGCGTTCACGCGCTCTAATGTCAGCGTCCGTCTTTCCCGACGTATCCGCCACCGACGCGCGGCATCATAAATAATCAGATAAATGTCGATCTACGCACAATAGGCATTCCCAGCTGATATCCGCCCCTGCGCGGCAGCAACGAGCAGAGCAACACGCTCTGCCCGTCACGCCTAATCGTCCGGCAGCCTCCGAGAACGATCCTAAGCATTTCGAATCTAGAACAGTCTGCCAGCCAGCCACCGTGACTGGCTAACGTGTCCAACAGGTTCCGCACCATCTATCCTCTCCTTAACCCTTTAACTTTAACTCCTCCCATCCTCTATTATCGATTGGGCGAGTGTGGAATATCGATTATAGACATCGAAACGAGGGTAATGATGGAATTCTAATTATTCCAGCCGGGCATTCTTTGTCCAAGGCAACAATGCCGAGTGGACAAGGCGAGAGGCGTGCATTATGGGCACGCGCTAATTGGGGGTCCTCATTAGCGATTGGCTTAACCACCGGATCTAAAAGATAAATCGACAAACAATGCGCCAGCAAGGCGCGCCGCCCGATTACCTGGAATCTTACGGAAAACCCTGTCGATAGCCGTGTCGATACGGCGCCCACGTGCCCTGGCCTGTCGGCAATTAACCTGCAAGTTTTTCCCTGCCTTACATAGCACTGACGGCGACACTGCGCTTTTTTCTTTTGTGACTTCAAAGATTCTACATATGCTTAACCATAACACCAAAATTACTTCGTGACGTAATTGTTGAATGTGCAGTTGTAGCTTTCAGAGAAGAGTCAAGGGATATGGCGATTGTTTATATATATATTTGAATGTTGATCTTATCTTACTTTTACTACCAGTCATCTTCATGCTTCAGAACAGAAGAAATTGTTATTGTTATTATTATTCTTCTTAACAATAATCATATAACTTGCACATGCAAGATATTATTGTCAAGGTTTCTAATAGTTTATATGTAGATTATATTGTTTAATATACAGAAATAATAATAAATAAAGCACTGGCCTAAACGGCTGCACCTTGACTTCGATGCTGGGAGAGTGCGGATGGCTTTCGTCGGGGAAAAAGAATGCGGAGAAAACGCGGGATAATCGCGGACACGCGTGACGGAGAGGACAAGGGGAGCATGTGTGGCGTGGAGAGCGTACGTGCGTGACGAGCGGGCGTGCCCGGATCGACTCTGCTTACTCTGTCCAGGATCTTATCTCGAGAGCCCAGCGGAATAGAGAAACAGCTCTTCCGAGACATCTTCCGACGTTTTAATCGATATCGATGGATCGATAAGCATTGCTACTGTTAATGGAGTTTTTACGCCGCCGATTACTGAAAAACATCGTTTGCATGCTGCTGCGATTGTGTCACGGGCGATTGCATAATTTACGGCGCCGTAACGCAGGCATTCACTCGAGGCAGACTTCTTCGGCGTCTCGAGATCGGAATGTTCTCACTTCCGGCTTTTATAGTCCGATGTGCAAATGCATCTGGCGCGGAGTGGCCGGCCGCAAAAAGTCGAGTGAGTCGGAGAGCGAACCGATTAAAAAATGGGACCTATGGGAGTGCGCGCCTTTCCTTGCGAGACAAGTATGGCAGAGTGATTGGCGAAAGGTCGCGCGGCCCACCTTCCGTTCGACGCGAGGCTCAATCCTAATTTCGCTGTGGAATTTGTCCTCGAGTTATCCACGCGTCGCTCGCGTGTACGCCAGACGCGCAAAAACGAGATTTTGGAAACGCGCTCGCCGCCGAGGCTTTCGCCCTTTCGTAAGTCGAGCATGTGCTAAAACACCTTTCACACTCGCTGATTGCACGGATTATCGGGAATTCGGCTGGGTGTACTGCTCGGGATTATTCTAATTACAGGATGCGCGAAATGCTCCACTTTCCTGCTCACTGCAACCTCAATTATGTAATGGAGGTGTGCGCTCGCGATATTAATGACGTTTGCCAATGCCGCGAAAGTTGCAATTATCATCGGTTTTCCTTACTTTTCCTCTGGTTTGCGTGATCACCGCCGCGATTTATGGAGGAAACAGTTTCTAATGCTCGCGTGTTTATTATACCGATGTGCTAATTCCGAGAGGTGGTAATCGAACCACTTCTCAACGCGAGCCAGGGTTAACACTCTTAATCAACACATATAATCTTAAAATCATCAAAACTGGGATCATCGATAAATAATGTTTATTGGTTCTGGAATTAAAAAACTGAAATCAACTAGTGGGACGATGAAAGTGTATCTTACAATTCTCCGTTCAATTGGTTCTGCTAAGATTGTTTCGTTGATTTGCCAATAGCGAGGGACTTCCTAGCCATTTCGAGGGCAGCTTCTCTGGTGTGAGCGCCGGCGATGAAATGCGCAGTGTGGACGAAATAGGCTCCCTCGACGCCGCTGGCCTCGACGAGCTTTTCGTTGCGCAGTCCGGCCCAGGCCTCGGGGAAAGGCACCCTGGGTGAAAAAGAATATCGTGCAACCATGCGGCTACGGGGTTGATGGCTTGGCGGTGATATCGCGCGAGAACGGGCGTGTACCTTAGCAAAAAGTTGCCGTTCGACAGCGGCACCGCGCGAATCCTGTAGGTGTCCGATAGGAAAATGCAGTACTTTATCGGCGGGCTTACGTCCAATTCTTTCTCCAGCGCGAACAAGTGCTCGATCCACGGAGCGAACTGCTCGACCTCGATTATTTCGCCACTCGGGTCCACCTGGTTGGTAATCCAAACTTCCTTTCTTACGAGAGTCCGACACCTTTCGTGAAATAGCATGTGATATACGATTAATTCACCTCGAACCTCCTCTCGATCGCCTGCTTCGCGATTGCCCTCGCCGGCAACCACTCCTTCGCACTCGACGACACGAAATACGTGAATTCCTCGCCGGCCAGTTTCATCGCTTCTGGGAAGTATTTATCGTAATCTTGAGTGGGGTTGTTCCACGAGGGATTCAGTCTCCCTACTCTCGAAGATATGTCTGTTCTTATGCGGTACCTACAAATATCTCTGTCAATAGACTGTTTTATGGGAAAACCAGGAATAAAGTTCACTTACGCTGGCTCTTCGGTGTGCATTGGCAGTCCATTATCTATGCAGTCAATTTCTTTAATGAATACATTATAAACCCGCTTGAATATACAATCAATATCCTCTTCGGACATATCGGGTAACATCAGCTTCAGGATTTCATGTCCGAAATGACAGTAAACCAATCCAGCACTGCTCAGTTTTACGTTGCAGTCATAACCAGGCTTTTTCATGACACTAGTGAAGGACTCCTTGAAGTCTCTAGCAAAGTACAAGTCAAAGTCAAAACCAGACTCAAGAACCCAGAGGACTATGAGTGGTGCGTTATAATCATTTAGGTTCTAGGCAAAAAACATTTTAAGGCCCTTTTTTAATACTAGAAGAATGTAATTATTTTGTTAGAAATTTGATTCTATGATCCGATAGCACAAAATCTAACAACACTTAATTGTTTTATTTAAAAGAAAATTGTCCCCCACCCTAAATAAGGGCCCTAGCCAATTGCCTAATTTCCCTACTCCATAACGCGCCACTGGGACGAATCTACCTCATGTGATGGTCATAACGATGCTTGCTTGGATCATAAACGCCGCCAACGTCGATCACAATATCGCAGGTGTCCAGAATGCTACGATCACGTGTTCTAAAAACCCAATCGACATAAAATCAATCTACTTTCATCGGAATGTCGAGGGAGATCTTCGAGTTTCCTACCTCACAATCACCGCATCTTTGTATCGAGGAAGAAATTTCAGCAGGAAGCAACCGAGTGCTTCGTCACAGTGAAAGCTCTCGCTGTGCGTGCCAATCTTTATGCTGCCTGCCATTCTTGTGAGCGAGAAGTGTCGTTTCACTAGTCCACGTGCGAGACGGTGGAGGTTAGGATCTTCCGTGATACACGCACGACTGACAAGCGACCGAGAGAGTTTGGCAAAGGACGCTATCAGCATTTCATTGTAGTCTCTGTGATCTGAAGTTTACCGAAGTTCCTAATAGGAACTTGTTTACATAATAATCGCAGGAATTAGCCAAAATACTTTGTTTTTGGATTCAAACTGACAGTTGTTCGATTTAATCGACTTCGAGTCTAGTTTATATTTATCGACGGATTTTGCCCACTGTTGGTGAGTTAGAGTTCTTCTGAGATTCCTTCATTATCGACTCGATTCGAATTTCTGTAGTCGTCATCTTATTCGTCGAGCGCTCGACCAATAGGGAAGCTATGAAAAGGACGGGAAAGGTTCGAATCAAGTAAGACAAGATTGCGCATAAAGTGTAATTATTATTGACACAGTGGAGATGCTTAAAAAAGACGAACCTAGGAGGATACTAGTTTCGAAGATCAAGTGAACGAGAGGTGTCGGCACCCGACGATAAATATGTACAGCCGACAAGTTGATTAGGTACACATCGCATTACCTACCTATAAACTAGAGCGGAATGATTTTTGCCGAGGAATTTTACACGATCGCTTACTCGTAGGTTTTATACAAGTCGTACACTAAAAGAGAGAGAGGGAAGAGAGGAAAAAGAGAGCTATCTAATTAACTCTAATTAAAACTGATAAACTCGTAGATGGTGGTTTACTTGAACTAATCCGTAGTCTCACGTCGACAGCCGCATCGGACGAGCTGCAACCCTATCCTTGAGCAAGCTAGATTCTCCTCGAAATCACGTTCCAAACCTCGCGTCCACGGCAGGTGGAGCCGTCGAGGACCTAGGTCCTACGTTTATTTTACAGGAGCCGGTGTCGAAAGGACATCGTCGTTCAGGAACCAGCAAATTCAAATCCATCGCTCGCCGAAAGCTCGATTCGGAGGGTCGATCGACAAAGCGCGTCCGACTCGCGTCTCTCTTTCGTTCCACATTAATTTTAATAAGTGTGAATCCGACGCACATATTATGGCAATGTCTAGGAAGGAGGGGGCCGAGACTTACGAGGTAAAATTATAAATACACATTATACATTAGAGACCTGGATTCACGAATTACCAAAATCAACGTGAAAGCCTAACCTAGACACCGGGGGTGGCTCGCGGCGATCTGCATCACCAGGACCTGTTCGGACACTTCTCCTTGCGCACGTCGTGCCGGCAGCTCTGGCTCTCCTCGTCGAAGGCTGTGCCCTCCTCGCACACGAAGCGGAAGTCGAGGACCTGCCTCGATGTGAAGCCCGGCGAGCAGTAGTGGAAGAGACGGCAGTCCCGCTTGTCACCGTAAAACCGGTACATCTCCTTCTCCAGGCAATTGAAGCTACTGTGCCGCCGGGCGCCCAGTGGCTTCCGGTGGAACAAGCGCATCGTCGTCGGCTTCGAGGCGTCTTCGGCGATCTCGGTTTCCGGTGTGGACGTTACCGGAGCCGCTGAAGTACTCGAGGTTGGTGACTCGGTTACCGGAGGTTCTGGGTCCTTGGATACTGGAGGCTCGACTGTTGAGGTTAACTCCTCAATCATAACCTCTAATGTTGTTGTCT
The DNA here is from genome assembly GCA_963675795.1 of Crossocerus cetratus. Taxonomy (NCBI): domain Eukaryota; kingdom Metazoa; phylum Arthropoda; class Insecta; order Hymenoptera; family Crabronidae; genus Crossocerus; species Crossocerus cetratus. Next base: position 16,075,010 of record OY776671.1, read on the forward strand.
CGACGACTTCCGGCTTCTCGGGTGCCAGGGTTATCGCCGCGTCCGTCGTCGTGTTAATTATACTCAAGTCCAATAAAGTATACAATTTGGGTGTTGTGACGTCTTCCGGTACAGATGGAACCGTCACAGCTTCCTCCAATATCTTCCCAATTGTGGTCGCCAGGGTGGATATCCTGACGAGAGGATACGGCGTGAAACTCTCTGCAGCTTTGCTCGATTTTTCCTCCTGGACCGATGCATTCGACAAGCTCTTCTCCTGGGACGAACTTGGTTCCTGGTCACTCGATGCCTCATTCTTAGGTGTATGGACTTCCACCTGCTCTTTGGTCTCCAGCTTGCTCTCCAGAATATTCTCATCGCTCCTGGGGTTCTCCGTGGTTGTAGTTATCACTTCAGTGGTGGCCACTTCTTCGACCGGACGCTCGACCTCTGTGGTGGTCGACGCAGTGGTCGTGGTGTACTTCCTGGTTAACAGGGGATGCTTTCTGATCACCGGCTTTGGCACTAGATCGTTGTAGGACTTGAGGGGCCTGGCAGGCTTAGGATTGAGAAGCGGAATTCGGGGTTTGATGATGACAGGGTTCGGTGTCGTCGTCGGTGGAATGTAATTGTAATTCTTCCTAGCTGCGATTGGTTTGAATAATTTAGGTCGCATTGTGGTGGTGGTGGTTGAGGATGATGTGGTTAAGATTGTGGTGTTTTCTTCAATCTCCTCCTTGATGTCCTGCTTCTCCAGGGTCCTCGCGTATTCCTCCTCGGAGCCGAGGCTGCCTTCGTCACTGACTTCCTCGCTCAAAGTCGTGCTTTCCGAATAGTCGCTTCGATCTTCCCTGACCTCGGAGTCCTCGGAAAGGTCCTTGCTGTCCTTGTCGTAACTCAATTCGTTCGACTCAGCGGAGTCCTCGCGTTCCTTGTAGTTCTCGGGCTCGTAATTGTCGTCGACGTAGTCCTGGGAGATGCTCTCCGTGGACTCGGGGACATCCAAGGATTCCACGCTGTCGTCCTTGTGCTCGGGCTTGGGGAGTTCGTCGGTGAACTTCAGGACACCTTCGGTACTTGGTTCATCGTCGCCCTGAGTCGAGGTATCCTCGGTCTCTTCGGTGTTCGCCTCCTGCGAACTCGACACCTCCTCCGAGTGGTCTTCTTCCGTTGAAGTTGTCGAGGCTTCTTCACTTCCGGCTTCAGGGTCGTCTTCTTCTCCGCTGAATTCCTGGGTCTCCAAGGAACTCTCGGTGAAGAACTCGGAGGTTTCCTCGCTGGTCTTGTGGGCCTCGATGGTGGTGACCGTCGAGGACTCCTTGGAGGTTTCTTCGTCATCGTAGTCGTCGAACTTCCTACTCTTGTCCTGTCTGTGGGAAGTCGTCTCTTTGGACGAGGATTCCTCGAACTTCATACTCTTTCCGAGGCGAGACGATTGTTTGCTCTCGTGGATGCTGCTTGTTTCCACGTCTCCTTCGGGAGAAGTCTTCTTTATAGTAGTTTCCACGTCTTCGACAGCTTCGTGATGTTCTATCGCTATTTCTTCCTTGTATTCATGATGTTCGTTGTCAGGGATTTCGGAGTTGTTCGAGGTCTCCTCTTTCTCTTCTACTTCCGCTGGGATTTCGGTCATCGTATCTTCTTCATTAATACTGGGAGTAATAGAAGAAGACTCGGATGGTTTGTCGTGATTCTCTTCGGGCCAGATATCCTCCTTTTCTTCTGAATCGAGATCTTTGTTCTTTAAATCAATATGTTCCTCGTGATTCTCTTCGGACCAGATATCCTCCTTTTCCTCTGAATCGAGATCTTTGTTATTTAAATCAACATGTTTCTCGTGATTCTCTTCGGGCCAGGTATCCTCCTTTTCCTTTGAATCGAGGTCTTTGTCCTCTAAATCAACATGTTCTTCATGATGTTCATCTTCAATTTGAACATCCTCCTTTTCTTTATAATCTTTTGAATCCAAATCGTCTTTGTCCTTTAAATCAACAAGTTCTTCATGATGTTCTTCTTCAATTTTAATGTCCTTTTCCGTGTAATTCTTCGAATCGACATCATCCTTGTTCTTCGAACTATGCGATTTCCTTTCCTGCGAATCCTTCACCGCATTTCTATTCCGTTGGTCGACCGCCCTGGTGCCAAGGTCCTTCAGTGCCTGGGAGTCCTCCTCTTTGAAGATGTGACTATCTATCTTCCCAATGGAACCTTCCAAGGACGACGGACTCTCAGTCGTCTCATTCTTCTCCACCTTCTGCCTCTCAACGCTATTATTCTTCTGTTGCTTTCGTCTCAGTGTTCTACCACGCGATTTAATCCTCGCACTTATTCTCTTCGCGCCCGGTTTCTGCTCTCTTCGCTCGCCACTGTTCTTCTGCTGGGTCGCTTGGTCCAAGTTTTCGGCTTCGCTGTCCTTCTTTTTCGAGGACTTTCTCGCGGCGTCGACCTCCTTCTCGGGAAGCACAGTGGTCGTCTCTTCGACACTGGGCTGCGTGACTTCTTCACTCGTGGAGATGACTGGGAGATTCGTGGAGGAAGCTTCTTCTTCGAGGTTTTCCGATTTCGTCCTGACGCGTTCGTTCGCGCTTAGAATGACGACATCCAGCACGCGTCTGTTTTCTGGGTCCGGCACAATCTCGGCCTCTTCGTCCGGGGACTTTTCGCTCTCGTGGGAGTCCAGGTCGGATTGCACCATCCTGTACCTCGACTTGCGTCGAGTGCCCTCGGTGACCCCAGCACTTTCTTCCTTCTGGTTCCCGTCCGGTGCCGAATCCGCAGATTCCTTGGACTCCGCCTCCAATTCATCATTGTCATCGGCATCGTATTCAGCCTCGTCCAACTTTCTCGCCTTGAGGTTCCTCGTCGCGCCGATCGCCAAATCCTTCAAAGGCGCCGCCTTCTGGCCACCTCTTCTCACAGCCGCCTCCTCCTCGTCCTCCCGTTGCTCCTCATTAAAGAGGAACTTGCGGAACTTGCTGAGACTCTCCTTAATAGACCTCAAATCACTAATGTCCTCCTGCTTCTCATCAATATCCAGCACTCTCAGATTCTCTCCACTCTCTCTATCAGCATCATAGACAAAGGGTCCAGTCCTCGAGGGTCCCAGGGCCCTTTTCCTCCTGACGAAGCTCTTCTCCACGTCGTCGTCCTCGAACGCCTTCCGATTGCTCCTGATCTTCGGAACATCTCTATAAAAAGGATCAAAGGACTCATCGCCCTCTTTGTAATCATCGTAACTCGCCGGTATCGTCGGCAGCGGGAGCGTCACCAGCTGCGAGGAGTTGAGAGGTCGCCCGGACTCGTCGCTGACGCTGGCCTTGGCGGTGACGATCACTCGGGACTGCGAGGGCAGCAGGGGCGACGGGCTCTGGATTATCCGCTGGATGTCCGGCGGCGGGAGGTTTATGGTGATCTGATGGGGTTTTAATTGGGGAATCGCGACGGGCGGCGGCACGTGGATGTGCTGGGTGCCGCTGGACTGCGCGGCCTGCGTCGACTTGGAGCTCGAGCTCCTTGGCGTTGGGTAGAACGATCTTATCGTCGTTTCGATGCTCGCTGGGGTCGGAAGGAAACCACTTGGTATCCTCTGCTGGGAGTTCTGCTTCGGCTGGACTATTCGCTGGGATTCCTGAATCGGCACTGGGGAGATTGTCAGCTTGGAGACCTGGAAATCATTCCACGATCATTAGTTATCCCAACATTTCGATTGAAAGCGATTTAGGCGGTTATTCTGGCCTAGGTTGTAAAATTATTCCTCATTTTTGGGATTAATTTAATCAATCATGTTGTTCTGAATTACAATTTATTAGAGTGGACTGTAATAAAGCAATCAATCAATCATATCAATTAGCAATTAAAATGTTTTCCATCATTGTCCTCCATTCTTTCCTCGATTCAAGAAAGAAATGGACCATCAAATCCAAACATTTATAATCATATAAATAATAACACAACAATTTAATAATCTAAACCAGAATACCTTAAGGATTCAAGAGTATTACCTTTCCCTTACTGGTGGACTGTACAGCTTCGAGTGGTCTGATACTCTGCTCCCCGCCATCCCGGTACTCGGACGTGTCCCTCGGATTATTATTATGTATGGAGAACTGCTCGGTGGTGCTGGCGATGCCGTGATTATGGAAGATGGGATTAATAAGCGCGGGACTATTCCCATTGCTATTGAGAAGCGTCTGGATGGTCGAGGAGGTGTGGAAAAGCGGCGTGACGGTGGAAGGCTCGTTATGAATAATCTGGGGAGTGGAGGTCGAGCTGTATCTGATCTGGTGGACGTGCGGCGCCTGGACGGTCGTCGAGCTGACACCCTGGCTGCTAAAGAGCTGATAGGAAGTGGCCTGGCTGTTGCTGCGCTCCCCATTGTGGAAGATGTATTGGTGGTGGTATCCGCCGTTCTTGTCGTCGTAGAGGGACTTGGACTGGCTGGTGTGGACCTGGGGGAAAGGTGGCTGGGGCTGATAGTGCTGAGGATACCCCGTCGGGTGGGGGTAGGGGACGCTCGAGGGGGTCGAAGACGGCTTGCTCGGCCTCGAGGTCGTCGTGGTCGTGCTGGTCGTCGTGGTGGGCCTCGCCGAGGTCGTCCGCTGCTGGTGATCGTCCAGGGAGTCCAGCGGATCCTCCTCCTCCTCCTCTGTATTCTCGTGCAGGCTGCAACAGTCCTCGCATTCCTTACTTCGCGAACCTTTCCAATTTACTCATCCCAACAGGAGTCAACTAATGATTTTTTATTTTTAACTTGTCTTACACTAACTTGCATGCTAATCTTAAACCTACCCAACGCCAACCCAAGTGGTTTCGAATCACCAGGGACCAGTATACCACATAATCTTATGGTAATCATTTTAAAAAGCCAATAACTCTACAAACACGACTTTATATTCCAGTGTGTCGCGGGCCATTATTCCACGCCGGGTATCCATAGAGTATCTAATGGAACTGGCAGCGCACTATCACAGAGTGCGGAAAAGTGGGGCTAACAGGTATGCCGAAGGAAAGGCGTTCTTTGGAACCTACGAAAGGCGAGGTGAATGTCCAGCCGCGGATAAACATCGGCCGTAACAGCCAGGAAAGCCAATCGGCCGCTGCGACAATTATTTCACCTGCGCCCTGGCGAGCGCGTGTCGCTTTATCCCCCGATAACGTGATAAATGACTATGGGCCAGTGATGCGGAAGCGGGTTGAGAGTGAGCTCACCTGAGAGTGACCGCGTTGTTCCCGTAGAGCTCGAGGTTCAGGTTGTAGAAGCGCTCGCTCTTGCTGCAGTCGACCTCGTCGACCCGCTCGCAGACCCTGGTCTCCTGGTCGAAGACGGTGCCGTTCAGGCAGAGGAACTTTATGTCCATTATCTCGTCTGAAAGCAAGTCTCACGGTGAAGGGGAGGGTCATTATTCGGGGAGTCTCTCAGAGGGCCGCGGTGATTTTTGCCTCGCTCGATCTTTCCTAACTCACTCTCCACTAATCCGCGTCTCTCGAATTCCTCGATAACTCGATTGCGCAACTCGCGGCGCCGAAAGAGACTTATCGCGGCGAGGATCTCGAGCTCCGGGGTCGGCGAACCCTCGCGATCGGAAGGATCCCGACGGCGATTGGAAGCAGAGCGCAGCAGGTGGAGTCCGTCGGGGACGTCGTCCGGTTGATTATGTTGCCGAGGATAATTAGACGGGGATAATTGGGTGTGGAGCGGAACACGCCGGGCGCCGCACTCTCCGCGATTTTGTAAGCGATCGTCGGAGATCGATCGCCGGAGAATGTCACGGTCGGAGGAGGAACGTTTACTGACCTAAGTCGGAGAGGTGATATATCTCACGGTTTTCTGTCGTGTCCGAGCTCTCAATTCAATTTTAATTCAATTTTAATTAACGAAGAAACGCGTGTCTTGCGAAGGTCTCGAGAGAGGCTTGAATTAGTGGAGGTTTGCAGCCTGGATTGTATTAGCTCACGGGGCTGTTTAAACTCTACGTCTACCACTGCGCTACCGAACTACCTTTCTGACCGATGGTGCAGACGTGAAACATCTGGCAGCCGGCCTCCACGTCGGCGTAGTAGCCGCCGATCACCTTCCCCTGGCACGAGAAGTTCGTCTCCGGCAGGTTGTCGAAGTCCAGATACTTCGCGGCCGCATGTGGAAAGAATCGATTAGTCGAGAGGTCGTTATAGTTAATCAGTGGCCGGTGAGAGAATGAAGAGGAACTTACGCCAGGTTCCCCCGCGCTGCATAAGAAGGCGCCATGCTGAAAGTTGAGAATCGACGCGAAAACTGCAAACGAGAGAAAGCAGAGATTAGTTATATGTGGCGTTGTTTGAAAATACAAGTTCTAATTATAAAGGCTGGGTATTGGAGTGGAGAGACTCTTTCGCGAAGTTTGCCGGGGTATTTACTTGTACGCTGCGCTGGGAAAAGAAAGGGCACCGGCACCCGTTTCTTAGGAACGATAATTTGCAGAAGTAATTTACATCGTTACGCAACCGCGTGTCCCGGGTCCCCTGGACCCAGTTGCACCGGTTGCAGCTGTAATTATGCACAACTAACGTCACGCACCGCCGATAAACAGGCCGAGCTGGATATCCAGTCAAACTAACTAGATTAGAATCCCAATTCTATCCTAATTTCTTTTAGAATTCATTAAATCTATATTTGATTTCGAAATTTGTTACATGAAATGTTATTTTTAACATTCATTTCATATGAATTCCATTTCAGAATTCATTTACTAAACATTTGAATTCAAAATTGATTATAAGACATTTTAATAATACAATTTTAATTTCAAAACTCATTAAACACTGTACAAATATTGAGTTTCCTTCGAGAAGAGTCCAAGTTAGAGTTTTCGCTTTCGATTTCCAATGATGACTCGTCATCGAATTTCGCCAGATTATTAAAACCTGTCCAATGGGAATCGGCGGTGTAGAGAGAAGGGGAACGCTTAGATGGACTCTAATGGGAGTCGGCTGGGAGAATCTCAGCGATTCCTCCCGGTCCTTTCGGAATCCGGGGAAATCGATATCAGCCCGCGTGAAAGTCTGCGGTCAGTTATTAACGGCTTTATTCACGGTGAAATTGCTGGGAACGAAGGTCGGCCTGCATAATCGCCCGAGAGCGCACGTGTCGAGATAATCATGGAAGAATTCTTCATTGTTAATGACGATTGGTAAACTCGACTCAAAATCAATAGAAAAATCGTCCTTCGCTCTTTTATTACACTTTATTATCAGACACAGTGGGATTCTGAGGTTGAGTTTGTTTTTTCTTGTCCAATGACTACTGACGTCTTCGAACGTTGATATGAATGAAAAAGGTCTCCATGGCGGATATTAGATTTACAAGAGCGATTGTTGGAGACAGCGATTCCAATCTTGTCCCACACACGCACACCGGCTGACCTCGGTCTATAACCGGACATTCGATCAGAAATCTGTCTCTCAACTCTCCCTCCCAGGCAGGTGTGAACACTTTTCCCCACAAATTGACCAGCCAACATCTACAGCCAATTCTAACATCCAATACCGAATAAAATCCCAAATTCAATTATTTACCAGTTACTTGTACAAATATACTAGTATTAAAAATAAAATTAGAATTAAATTTCTCATACTTTCATCTGATTGGACGCGTAAAGGTAACTAGTTGTGTAAATCAAACAAAACGATATCCTAATAATCAAACAACCAATCAAAGTATAATCAATCATCATATCCCTCGACTCCTCTCTAAAAGCCACAATCGCACATTCGCCATCCAAGAATCCACTTCTATTTCAACGGAGCAGTAAACCTCCGAGACACCCAAGCGCGGAAGTGGAGTTCTGCCAAGAGTGGCATTCCCAACCTCAGTTTCCCCACAGCAGACGAGAATGCCTGGCGCAAAGCGCGCAAAGTGAGCGCAGCGCCGCTTTTCCGCCAGCTTTTTTCGGCTCGCGCTGCGTAGTGAGGTATGCGAGAGGAGTCCGCAGTGACATAACCTACGCGTAATATACCCTGTGTGAATCCCGTGACATTTAGATCTTCCCTGGCCGATCTAGTCGTCTCGGGCTTCCGAGACGCGGGCCTGACAGTCTTCAGCCACTCGGCCGATAAATCACTCGGCTCCCTCTTTAGTCTGCCTTCCATACTTCACTGTAATTACAGCCGCAACTCTCTGTCTTAACTCTTAATCCTCTCGACTACCAGCTTCGATATTCCGCACCGTTTTCTATTTCTGATATTTGGTAGTTTTTCTCTGTTGGGAGTTTTTATTAGTCACTTCTGCGGGTAACTGGAGAAATAAGTGGAATGAGCTGGCATCACAGTGACATTAGCGTCGCAGTAGATAAAGCTTACTTCATCCGCTTGGCCAATCCCAGCCTCATCTAAACTGATCCCCCTCGCGATCTTCCCTTTTGCGAGGATTTCAAATGCGTTGCTTACAGAATCTACAGCATTTAATTAACTCGGCACTGATTCTAACAAGAATGCAAACAAGCTCCCTTTTGGCCGACAAATTAATTAGGAATGAAAGACATCGCCGAAGAAGAAGAAGAAGAAGTCTGTGTGCATCGAGAAGAGGTAGATTCTGTTAGGCTGGAAAGGGCACTGCAGCGTGCGCTCTTATTGTAAAGCCACGTAAGAGGAGCACCTTTCACCTTAGAGTAGACCCGCAGTGGCCTAATAATGCGCGTCACCAGAGCGAGCAGGTCGAGCCATCTCCCATTTCCAACCTGGACCTCTTCCTCTCACGAGAGCGTTACGTCAAACCTTGTAGGACATTATGTCTGACATCAGCCAATTTCTTGGGAGGACATCCCGGACCTCGTGGGATATTCGATTGCAATGATTCCGCATGACTGAATCGAGCCTTGGGCGACAGGTAAAAAAGGGGAACGGTTCGATGGACTGGCGATTGAAATCTGTCTGTTTCAGATGGCCGAATCTGAACACGCCTATTAATTAGATTTGAGGCTAGTCATAAGTCACGCCTGAGTTTCCCTTAAATATATTTATGCCAGCTATTTATCTTTTTAGACTTCAGTCTGTAGACTTACACAACTTCTTTTGGGGTTACAAGCCTTAAACGGCAACAGAAACGACACCTAACCTAACAAGATCTCTTCCATAATATTAAAAAATGAATAATTTATCAGCGAGAGGGTTTAATTAAATTAGTATATTACTATTAAGTTATTCGAACTCTGAGGGAAATTCTTGTAAGTCTTAGACTCGAATAAAGATCTTATTTAAAAAAAGAAGAAGAAGAAGCAAGCAACCGGAAGCAAGCGGAGGTGGAAATCAGTGCGAGGGCGTGCTAGACAAAGGCAATTATCCAATTAGAGCCGTCTGATGACGTCGGTGACAGTATAATTCCGGGTGCACAAGTCACGACCGGTCTTCGACGTGCGTCATTAAGAAAGAAGCGTGAGCGGTGTGGGTGTCTGGCTCGTGACACCGCGGCACATATGCAACTCTCCGCGGGGTTCGGAGTTCAATGATAAACGGATGTCACTCGATTCTTTCAGTGAATCAGGACGAATTGAGCGAGGAGAAGGATCCTCGCGCCGTGGGGAGCGAAGGTTCTGGGACGAAAGTGAAGGTGACTCGCTGAAGGAGGGACGAGATGTTACAAAATAGTTCGGCGACAGTAAAAGGACGAGAAGGTCGCAGTTCGGCACGGCGTCATCGCTTTCTAATGACTCGCTGCCACGTAAGAACACCTGCTCTCTTTAATAACTAGCCAGAACTCTATTTTCGTACCTCGCCAATTATCCAATTCTGCGTACAACTCAACATAGGAATATAAATTAGTTTCCTTTTTTGGAAGCCGACGAGTTAGGTGTCCTGGTGCAAAGTGGAGGATTCTAGCGAGTTTAATATCTAAATCTAATTTTAACTTTACAGGAGTTTTTCTTTTTTGCAAATTGGAAAAAGTCTGGTAGTGCAAAATTGAGTTGCACCGAGTCCAACATCCAATTCTACTTCCAAACTTAGATAAATTTAGATTAATTTCATTTTTTTAATATCGAAAGGGTTCATAGTACCAACGATTCCAACATCCAATTCCACCTCCAACTTCACAGAGAAGGACTTGAAACGACTTCGCCTTTTGGGTAACTCGAAAAATGAGGTCTAATAGTGCAAAGTTGAGTGTTGGAGCGCGTCTAACGCGAAGCGGTTGCCTATTAGGTAAGAACCCGGTACTCGCACTGAGTGGTGCTGGTGGGAGGTCGCTCGGGCGAGAAACAATAAACACGGTGTATCCGAAGGAAGGAGGATCGTGTGGGTCAACGCTTCGTGTCAGGGTTATTGCGCTAGGCAAGGGAGCCCCGAAAGGTCAAACCTCCAGCTGCAGGATGTTGCCCGGCTTTGGAGGACCTCGTACGTGTCAATCGTCACGGATGCCCTCTTCACGCCAACCTTATCCCCCGCCAATCTCCCGCCTCTCCAACGCTCATTTCTCCTTTTTACAATCCTTCGAGGCCTCGGCGATAAAAAAAGTCGCCAGGAGGCGCCAGTTTTCACGCCGAAACAAGGAATGCGAGAAAAAAAGAAGATGGAGCTGCGGCGGGAATTTAAATTGCTAAGCGAAGTCGGCATTCCTGAGGATCCTTTTTTAAGGAAACCTGCACTAGAAGATCTTCAAGATGACCCTCCGCGTCTTTTAATAACCACAACCCGGCGACATATCTTCCTCTAACCCGACACCAAGAGAGAAGATCGAAGAATCTTCGAACACATAAAAAATCGTGACTAGCAAATACATGAATCAAGCGGGTTAAGCGATGACCGACGCACCACAACACCGAGGCCCATCCTTTGTCAACTTTCACCTCGGTCACGGCTTCTTCACTTTTTTCTCCTAACCTCCGGCGGCGTCGAGCGCGTACACTCGCCAGACACACGCGTCCCCGTGGCGAGCGATCGCGGCGCCGGGGAGCTTTCTATCAGCGGGGAAAGGGAGTGGTACTTTTTCTTCCCGCTGGATTGTTCTCCCCGTGGCGCGTGGGAGCCGACCTCCTCCGAAGGTACCGGGCGCCCGCTCGCATCAGCCACTGAAGAGAGTCAATGCCAGCCGGCAACCAGGTCCACCGGTGCTCTCCATCTCTGCGTCGGCCTCTATAAATAGCCGGCGATTAGCATAATTATGTGGAGGAGTCGGTGGCCAGGAGTCAATGCGGGTCAAATGCCGCGCAGGTTCCTTTCGACCGCGACATAACCTCCGCGGATCAAGGGACAATGAGGGAAACATATTGTACAGGGTGAGCACTTGCCTTTTAATCATCCCCTTCATACTCGAGTTCCAATTATTTCCATTATTTTGGTACAATTTGATATTATAAATAAATTTTGATGGGTGGAAAAGCATATTAAAATTTAATATAAAATTTCATATAAAAATGAAAATGACTGAAGATCGTGTGGAGATTTGACACTTGGTCGAAGAAAGAGCCCGCTGGAAAGTTGGTAGCTGCAGAGCGCGAATGCAGAGATTCGAGGCCAGAAAGCGCGGAGAGCTAGAGCGGAGTGATTTGCTAGTCGAGAGTCGCCACGGGAAGCGGAAGTCCCCAATTATCCGCGAGAGACACAGCACGTATACTCTCGGATCGCGCTGCATTCCCCGCTAAATGCCGGCTCGCTCTGGCGGCCGGCAAGAAAGTGTCGGTCCAACATGTTGAAACGGCGGCTGCGACCCGAGGGAATCCTGGACCCAATTGATATGCGTGCGAATCCCGAGAGTTGCTTTCCGGCACGCGTGTCGGGGGCGCTCGGGAGGAACACGTGGTCGCGAAGGAAGCGTGTGGGAGGCAGATCGAAGTGGCTCCATTCAGCGGGAGAAGGTGAATGAAGTCAAAGGAGACGTCAGTCGCAGGACAATGTCACTTGCAGTCTGTGGGACGCCTTTGTATGACTTCAGGTATGCACGCTCTGTGTCGTGATATTTGCCGGGGCACAGATGTTCGGGTAACCTGTTGAAGTCATCTTGAAGTAGTTGATGCGAATTTCTTTAGACTTGCACGGGCTGGAAACTGTTGACCAAATTTTTTACATTTTTTCGACTTGTTTCTCAATTCTTTTTCATGTATAAAAATTGCCCATTTTAAAGTCGACTATCTCAGAAACAATGTCCAATAAAATTTTCCCATAAGACTAATATGTGAAAGTTTAATGACAATTTCAAGAAAAATGATTTTCTGCACCAACTAACTTAAATTCACATCTCTCTATTAAAGTTCAAGCCTTTTTATTCAAAGACAGTCCGACATCCTAACAGCCAATAACATCGTCCATAAACCGCGGCTGTTCCACGCAACCTAAGATCCGCGGCCAGGAAATCCAGTCGGAATTCTCGTCGGAGGAATTGGCGTTTTGCATAACGAACGAGAAGTGTCGATAGGCGTGAAAGGAACGGGCAACACAGGAACCCGTCGGTCATTTGCTTCGATTTGCTTTAATTACGAAAAACCGGGCGAAGTTAGAGCGGCGTCGGCGTCGGCGCAAAGCCGGCGGGCAGAGCGGGCGATTAGCAGTGCGAGCTATTCAGCCGGTGTCTATTCAGAGCGGAGAAAAGTTACGAGTCACACCACTAATTCCACGTCGAACCGCTTCCCTTTGATAGCTCGGCAATGACTCGCGAGCCCGTTGGATAAATCGACTGGCATCCTCGTTACGAGTTATTCAATATTCTTACGAAAGTGAGTGGAGCTCGTAAACCGGCGAGATGGAGAAAGGTCGACGTGCGAAGTTCAGAGTGAAAGAGGCCTTTGTCTCCGCGACGGATATCAACTAGGATTAATTGGGAAAGCGAGTAGAACTGTCTTCCGGAGAACTCGCCCGGTGGTCCACGCGCGACGACCACCTCCTTGAAATCCATACCCGCCGGGACCGAGATATTTCAGGCTTAACCGGTCAAAGCGGCCCATTGACGTCTTTAATAATCGATTTTATAAAAGTCCGGCGTCTCAATGGACTTCTTTCACTGAGCAGGAAGGCGACGTCCCCCGGTAATAATAATAATCAATAATCGCACGGGAATCGATAACTGGACATTAGAGAATGGCGAAACCGGTCCCACTCGGATCAAAGATGGAGGAATCGCGAGCACTCGGCGCGGATGGGATTGCGAAAGTGTGAGGAATACATGACCCTGCGAAATTTCTGTCACTCGGCGCAGTGGTACAAGAGCCGGGCGGCTGGTGTGGCACGATTTCCGAGCGTAATATCAGGGCCCGATCACGTGTACGAATTTTTCTTTCTCCTTGAGCGGTTCGAGCGCGAGCGCGGCCACGAATTCCGTCGCGCCGCCGCTGGTGAAACCGATCGCCACGGAAATCTCGCTCGGCGAGGTATTATTTGCAACAACGGCCCCGCTCGTCGTTCCATTTTTCCCCGCCGCACTTTTCGCCACTGCGGGCCCCAATAGGTCCCAACTGGCGCAAATAACCCAACAAGAAAGGACGCGTTTCGAGTGCGGAAACTTTTACGTCGCTCTCTCCTTCCTGATAATAATCCGAGTCTTTTTGCCGATGGCCAATTGCGCAAGCTTCGTTTCCAAGGGGTTAGAGCGCGCGGCGAGCCGCTCAAGATGGCCGGCGCGATTCCTCGCCGGGGGGAAATGGCCGCGCTCGAACAGCTGTTGGGCTTATATCGCTGGAATTACGAGGATACATAATTAGGATCGCTCGCGCCGGCTCTGTCTCGGTGCGAGCGGCAAAAACCCCGGGGAATTTTAACGAGCCGATCGCCGCAGCACGCGCTAATGTGTCGGGGCATGGTTAAAATGCCACTGGCTCGGTGATTATTCTAGGCCGTTTGAATTCCCCCTGTCAGGACTTTCGATAAGGTGATTATGCTGATAACATGTTTCAAGAGCTTTCCATTCGACGCTACTTACACTGTAATTACTCTGAATTCTTTTCTTTTTTCTTTGACATCATCCTGCAAAGGAGTTTCCACACGAGAAAAACCCATGAAAGTGCCCTAAATAAAATGGTACCAACTTTATCCTTGATCTAAATCAAAATATCTGAAATTCCTTCCATCCCAACACAATCAAGTTCTAAATTCCACAAAACTATCTAAATTCCACTGTAATAGAGAAGCTTCGGGGGGGGGGGGGGGAGGGGGCAAAAAGAAGTGGGGAAGACACTCGGAGGCTAATTATTCGGGCCGCGGCGGCGGAGTGAAATTAAGATCGTGACTGCCTAATGTGCGTCTTACGTGACATCGGCAGAGAGAGACACGCTTCGAAAGGTCTAACCGCATCCTTGCGCCGCAGTTACGCCGATTACGTAAGGAGAAATGCAAGGTAGAGGGGCCGGTGGGGGGGAGCGCACGTCCACACGAGAACGAGGAGGACGAAGAGCCGCCGGCTTAGGAACACACACGCCGAGAGCGATTCACGAGTGAACGGTAAACAGGCTTGTTTCCCCCCGCGACCGTCGCAGCGCCACCTACGAACTGGAGCCCCCCCCCCCGGCGAACCAACCCGATCTGATTCTCACTTTTCACACTTTGCATTTCTGCCGCATCGCCGCCGCCACCCCCGCGGCCGAGGATCAACTCCATCTGCGGGGAACTCGAGTAAAAGTGCGGAAGCGACGAATTAAGCCCGGACGATACGCCTCCCACTAATTAAAGGGGAACGCAACGGCGGAGATGCGAAAGTCAGGGCTACATGTATACGTGAATGCGTGTATAGTACACGTGTGCGTGATGCAGCGCACGGTTGCTCGATTTTGCTTGGCGGCGGCAACGTCCGGCGGAGAAAGCGAAAAATGCATCTGTTATACCGGCGACTCATTGCGCGCTGTATGCCAGGCAATTAGCAGGGCTCGCATTCCAGGGGCTTCGACAGACGAGTCAAACTAGCGAGAAACATTGAGTGATTTTGTCCAGCAAAGAATTTTCTTATAAAGTCTGAGATAGGTCTAGGTCCGAGGCCCTAACAGTGACACAATTGGATTATGGGTCGACATCTTTCGCGGATGGGGTTTTATGGTCCCCCCACCATGAATGGCGGCTGATTAACGCATTTCCATGAATAAAATAAAAAAATCTCTTCATCGTCACACAAGTAGCACTTCCCTCCCAACGAAAGACTCGATCAATCTTCAATCAAACCCAATTGACACCAAGCACTGCAACTCGACGATGTCTACTCAGAGGTCAGCGAACCTCGAAGGGGATGAAACGAAAGAAAGCTCGCCGAGCGAAGTAGATGCAAAGGAAGAACGAGGAGAGTGGGACCTTCACGGTCACTCCCTGTTTAAGGGTATTCCGGATAAGTATCAAAGGGGAAGAGAGGATTTACGAGGCAGCCAGTCGAGCCTGGTCGTTCCCGGCGAAACAGTGGGAATGGCGAGAGAGCGGGGGCCACCGGGCGAGCCTCGTGAGTCTCGTGAATTTAAGTGGCCTCGCATGAGAGCCGGATAGGTGTATGCAGATACTGGCGCAGGCTTGTAACTACAGGCTCATCCACACGCGTGAGATCATCTGCAACAATGATTAACCCTAGGAATTCTTTTAATTAGTTTTTCAACTCAGACTCTGGGTCCTGGAACTTTGATTCTATGACTGTTGAGTTTTGGGACTTTGATTCTAAGACCCATCAGTCGCACGAAATCCACTAGGTTCAATTGTTTAGTTGAAAGAAAATTGATCCCTCGCCTAATTAGCCTACTGTACAACACGCCACCGAGGTAAACGAATCACATGAAAGGTAATATCGGAATGAGTGACTCACGAGCGTTCGTATCGCCCTGTAGATACGTAGGAGCCGAATGGAAGTTGCATCCCGGCTAAACCTGGCGGTAGGAATGCGGCCTCGTGGGATACACGAGCGGAACGTATGCATCGCGGTCGCCGGAGCACGTGGGACGGCCGTGCATCCACTTGCCTGGCTGTGCAATTTTATGGTGTCCCATATACACGCGCCGGACACGTCGGCTTGAAAGATATGGAAGGAAGAGGATCCGCGAGGAGGGGAAAATCCTGGCGAGAGTCCCAGGAAAAATCCTAACCTCGCTGGATCTCGCGACCACCGTGAACTCGGTGCCTGTCCGTTTATATATCTGCCTTAATGGGGACGTAAATTCACCCTGGCAAGAAGAACCTCGAGAGGCTGGAATTATGGTATGACTGAAGCTGTGTTTGCGAGCCTTGTTCTGGTAACTCGGTTTTGAGTGACATAACCCTCAAAGTGTTAAATAACACTTTAACGAAAATGGCCACGAATTTCCTAACGACTAACATCCACTTGGGATTCAACCGACGCGCGACTACTGTTTACACTGGCTCGGGAAAGCCCCGGGGCTCGACATGAAAACCTAGTTGGCTCTGGCTCGAAGCCCAACGCGTCCCGAGTATCCTCCAGGATGTACTTCTGCCGCGCGAGTTCTTCAGTTCATTGAATCGTCATGTCCTTGGGATCGGCGCATTGTTCGTCCCTCGGGACCGGGTCAACCCTCGATCAGGGAGAAAGAGCAAGTTGTTGAGTGGCCGCATTGTTCGCCGGTGCACGCTGCATCGTGCCATTATTTCACGCCCGGCCATATGCGCCCGACGGCCCCTATGAATCGGAATCTTCAGCGATCCGGCGATTCCGCATGCTCGCACTCACCCTGCAGCAGAAGTCCATGCAGCGCGAGGTTCATGGCTACGGGATGATCGATTTCTTCAGCCTGGAACAGAAAGAAAGAAGCCTCCTTTAATTCCGCCATTAGAGCAGAGGCCAGACCGTGATAATTGGCCAGTGGGTCAATCCGGCAAAGGCATTCCCGAGGTGAGTAAACTCGTCCTTTGTGCCGGCGTGCGCCGCCGGCTTCCCAGCGAACCACAGAGTCAATGTTTGCCTTCGGTGAGTCAAGAGAGCCGGGGAACCCGGAGAGGCGCACAAGGTGCATCCGGAAACTACTGTTAGCCTCAAGGGAGTCATTGTGTCCACGCATTAACCTTGGACGTCCTTCACTGTTACCAGCCATCGAGTTGGCTTCTTTTTACCAGCTCGGCTTCGAAATTAACGGCTCGGCTGATCGATGAGTCCGCACATAACCTATACAGGCGCGTCTGCTTGGCCCCCCTGAGACAATAGCGGCGTTGCAACGGAAATAATTCAGGTCGAGCACGTATGCTCGTTGTAACGGTGCACTCGGCGAACGCTGTACAGGGTCGCCCTGATATTGCGTCTTACCCTGTCCGTGTACCCAATTCCATTGATCACCAATCATCGACTGGTAACTATATTTATTGCTTTTTATTAAGTCTTCACATATTCTCTTCCTTTTAATTATAACGGTTTATGCCATTTAGGTCCCTAAGGCTCGTCATCGCCTTAATTAATAATTAACCGACTCTCACACAGGCATTTACCGAGCGCAGTAAAGCCGATGTGCCAGGGTGGATGGAGTGTCGAGCCTGCTGAAATTTCGGTCACTTTTTGTCGCCGGGCCGAGAGGCTGCTTTACGCGAGCGCGCGGCTTAATTGCCGCGAAGTCCTGGGCGCCCGGGCGAGACAACGCCGGCCAAGTTCAGCCCAATTACTTCAAGGATCCTCGCCGGGGAGGTTTGCTGCAGCGAGTGCCGAGTGTCGAGAGGCCCAGTTTCAAAGGAACTGGCAGTTTCAAGGTAAAGTCATAAAAAGGAACGGCTCTCGCCGAGCGGGGCAGGTGCACCCTGCGCCTTCGAATCGGGTCAAACCTACCGAAATGACGTTAACATCCGAACTTTTCGATTTACAGCTACCCTAAAACGGTTTATTATGATTTCCGTGGAACTAGCTGGCGATAAATAAGCTGCGGTTCTGGAAAGGGCAGTAAAAGAGTCGAGGCAAGCCCTCATCAATCGCCCCAAGCGATTATTAACACTATTAACTGTCCTAATTGCAGGTTCATTGCAACAGGCGTGAAAACGAAGCCGATGGGTTTCGTCAGAGCCGGCGGAGCAAGGAGTCACCCGGGGTATCTGCTATTCTTCGAGGTGGCAGCGGCGAGGATACGGGACGGCGGCCCAGGCAGTGCCAGCGATCGCGGTGAATACGAAATCGGCCGACGAGCGGCTATTAACGTGCGTGCAATTCGTAATGAGCCGCATTTATCCTCGTCCTCTCTCGCTCCGGGCAAGGACGAGAGCGGAGATTTTCGAGTGCCATTCAGCGCTCGGTCCCGTCGGGCAGGACGAGTCTCGGACGCAGAGGGCTAGGAAGAGGGAGAAAGGCGCCTTTTAAATTGACTCTAAGTAGCATTTCCCGGGGCATTTGTCTTTGAGGCTGCCGAGACGTTAATGACGATCCTGTCAACGCGCTTGCACAATGTTTCCTCTCTTCATCGGGGCGAGCGGCGCATAAAATATGACGCGGCGGCGTCGGCGACTCGTCTTCTTCGGCGAGGCATTAAAGTATTAGAAGGCGAGGACTCGCGGCCGGCGAAAAGAGAGAGGAGCCTCCGTGGAATTCAGATCCGTATTCCAGCCGGGCTGGAAGCTGTTCCTCGCAGGCCAGAGCCGCCGCTCGACTCGCGCTCTATGTCTCACTCTCGGCTTCTCTATGTCGCACTCGTTCGCTCGCCGAGGCATCCAGCCGAGTTCGCTCTCTTTAAAGACGATTTTCACCTTACGTAAAACCGGCACATCGACCGTGGCTCGTTTCCACGGCGAACGACTTTCCCCGATTCCGTATCGCAGCCGATATACGCGCGCTCTCCGCTCGGACACGCCGTCGACGCGCCGCCACGCCTACTGTGCGAGAGAGCACGCCTCGAAATTCGCCGCTGGAAATCGAGCCGATTCTACAGTCAATACCGCCGAGTACTCTCCTCTCGGGCTCGGTGAATTTTATTCGGTTTTGAGGGGATTGTAATTGAGCAATCTCGAAGGTTCTATTGAAACCTTGGCTGGTTTTCACTTTTTCCAGGGAAACCAATCAATGGGTGATTGGAACCGGGCGAACAATGAACCTTGAACGATGTTTAGTTCCAGTTCCGCGCGGCGAAGGAAAGTGAATTCGAAATCGAAGCCGAGATGGAATAAATTAGAGTTTCGGCGTTCCTCCTTTTTGAAAGTGGAGAATTCAAGGACGCGGCAAACGCCAATGCCGTCGCTGGCAACCGGCCACTCTTCAATCTCTCTGTGTGTGTCTATCCGGTGGCCGGCTCTGGTACATCAATTATTTTCTACGCGAACTTTCTTCCCAGTTAGATTTACGGCGCCATAATCCGGCCTCATTGAGGCGTGCGCGCCGCGTCAAAACAGTGTGCCCCGACAGCCGCCGGGGGAACACATTAACCGGCGTCGGCGGCGAAGGAACGGCGCTAATTGGCGGATCCCGTTTCACGCTCTAGGATTACGTCCAGTTTCATAGATGGGCCCGAGAGCCGTGCGATTTCACGTTTCGGTAACGTGGCCGCCCGCCGACCCAAATACCGATGCGCGGCCCACCTGTGCGCTTCGGGCTCGACGCATCCGTCGACGCTGCAGCTCTGCAGCTCCAACTTGTTTGGAGAAAGTCCGCGCCTTCGATCGCCTTCAATTACCCGGTTTTATTAGATTTGTTCGGCTTAGATATTAAGTGTTAACGCGGACTGTTTAATCACTCGAGATATGGGAGTTAATTTATTTAGAAATGTGCCCCGCTTTCGTGGAATCCGCTCAGACTACCGTTCAGCCGTGGAAATGTCGAGTGCACGTTTGCAGCGCCGAGTCCCATCGGATTCCACGGGGAAGATGCAATCGCTGTTGCGCGCCCGAAACTTTCTAAAGCGATCGGACTCCAAATACTAAAGCGGCAACGGCGATCGGCCGCTGAATATATATTCCCTTTCGCAGCGAGTCATCAGCATAGATTCCTCGCCCACGGAGCCTCTTTCGCTTTTCAAAAGCCTTCGGCGAACAATCGCGCGATTCCCCGGAGCGCGCGCGCGCGAGGCTAACCCGCGGCGATGTAGGGAAAAGTGGCGCAAACCGATGAATTTTCACTTTCGTCGGCGAGGCTCCGCGGCTCTAATTGGCGATGATGAATCGAAATTAATAGGAGAGTGTGGGTTGCTTAATGCGTTAAGCGTAAAGTTGCGAGGTGACGCAAGCGCGCCCTGTCGCTTTCATCTTGGCAGCCATGATCGAGCCGAGATAGGACGTGTCCCGCAGGCATCATCTCGCGTGTGCCGGCGAATCACACGATCCAAACATCGAGAACCAATGTGAGTTAACTAGGGGAGCACCATTTCTCATGCAAACCCGATGAGCACCTCGGCGACCTCGGGACACGAGCCATCCTCCCGGGGATCCATCGGACTTTCTTGCAATCTTACATAACCTACTAATTATCGCTCCAACCATCGCCCCCTCCGGGTGGTAATAACCGTTACACAATCGGGGGAATTACGGGGCATCGGACATGGCAAAATTGTTTCACGTGGGGCCGAGTTGATGTCACAGGTGATCGCGGCCTGACCTCTCCAGGCAAATATATTCGTGTCAGATTGAACCGTCAGCTCGTCAAATTCGACATCATCGCCCGTGTATCAGAAGCCGAATGTGTCCGCGCTCAAAGTTCAAGCCGCAGTGACACGGAGCTGTCCCTCTTCTCCGGGAACACCTGTTCCATCGTGTTAACGAGTGCCAGCCGGCATCGTCCGGCGTATCGCTCGAGAAAATCTCGGAGCGAGCACTCGCTCGAGAGGAAATCGTGATCGATCGGTGGATCCATAAATCAAGTCGAAGCGCGCACCTCTGCATCGGCCCCGATTGCGTCCCGCTCGGATCAATGGATCCCGAGCGAGATCGTGGCTCGTGCCCTTTCGATCGGTCAATTAATCCTCCCTGATATCGCTCGGTAAAGCCGCGCACTCGCATGGCGCATTAAATCGCTTTAGATCTGGCGGGAAGTTGGCCGGCGAGTGCGCATGGCCTCCGCCGCCATATTGGACGGCCGAGTTCCACCTGCGATCTTTAATCGAGTCGCTACGAGCTCCGGGACAAATCGGCGCCGATTGATCGCTTCCAGCTGAATTTCGAGAAGTGAACAAGACTGGAACTTTCTAGTTCCGCGTCATAACAGGCTGCCAAGATACGATATCAGGCATAGTTGCTCCGGTCCAACTGGTCACGCCATATAAGTCTAAGACACCATCGACAAAAATGACCGGGCGGGTGCGACTGCAGCCGGATTTCTACGGGGCTCTCGTTGTTCTGGTAATATTACGGCCCGGCACCCTGTTATGTAAATTATTACATACAGAGAGCAGCGCATAACGAACCTCCCGGCGGTTCTCCGCAAACGGTTTGCTTTCTATGCGTCCCGATGGCAGTTATCAGCCGCTTCTCCGCGGCCGACGCTCTCGAATAATCGTCGTTTTATTAGCGCAGAGATTCTGCGGTCACGAGGACGCGGCTTGCGAAATGATTATCGAACATCTCGCCGCGCGCCAAGACCGAGTGACATAATTCTCGTCCAGGTAATATTAAACGATCCTCGCACTTTCACACGTGCGATCGCTCGGTAGTCCCGCCTGGCGAGCGACAAAAGGTGTCATTACAATTAGCTGGCCTCACCGATTAGCCCGGGTCGAAGGGGCCGACTCGTTTGAGACTTTCATATCGAGAAATAGATGCTTAACGCGAGATCTAACAGGCACCCAGTGTAAAAACCCTGTTTCGACATCACCGTGAAATCCTCGGCGATTTTATGGGCTCGAGCGGATTAATGAGTTTATCTACACTTTCAATTGTACACTCCGGCCAACTACGCTCGAATAAAGCAACGTCCACACCGTCCAGAATCCCCAAACATTTCCAACCATATGAGATTAATCAGAATTTATGTCAATCCTGACATTTCCTGCACGAGTTATGAAAATAGCCCCTGACACGTTTCGCTCTCGGCATAACTCGTCCGCAAAAAGACACAGCAGTCATTTCGCAAGAATGCAGAACCCACAAAGTGGGACAAGCAGGCAGAAACCGGGAGCCGTGATGCTCTGCAGTTTGCTTTATTGTCGACTACGTTTCGTAAATGCGTCCTCGAGTGACACCGGCTTCCAGAGTCTCGCTCCCTCGCGAAACTGGACACCTCGGCTCGGCATAACATTAAATCTGGTTCCAGGAGTGCACCGTTTTATTAGCCGACGCCCACGTCATCTGACGCAACAAGGACAACGCTAGCCCCAAAATCGTTCTCCCCGAAAACCAACTAAATCCTGAACGACTGGCATGGACGAGGGCCGATTGGCTGATAGCATATGCATGAAAACCGACGGCGGAACCCTCTGCACCCACTGCCGCTCGGACACCGCATCATCCAGTCATTACCATGATTACGCTATTCATGCAAATCATCAGTGCAGGAATGGCCGCCATTTAAAGGCGTAGGTATACCCCCGCGCAATGACTCACGGGAATATTCCGCCGAAAGTCCCTAATTCCCGTGAAAAAGTGCGAAAGTAGAATCTGAATTGAAAGCAATTGCTGGCGGAGATAAAGAAATGCCGGAGCATTGAGAATTCCGGAGCGTAGAGTTGAATGGAAAGCTCGGAGGAGGTTGAATAAAAATGTCTGACTGGAGAGGAGGCGGATGAAAGAGAGCGTGGCTGGCGCTGCGACAGCTGGCAGGGACGCAGGCTATCGGTGTCGATCGACAGCGATCGATCAGCTGTGCCCGAGCGCTCGAAAGCCAGCGGCGGGAAAACTCGTAATGGAAAAGAAAGGGCGCCGCGTTAATACAGCTATCTGGGAATCGAGTGATCGACTCGAATCTATTAACGTCAGCCTCGATACAGATGTACTCTCACGTGTATCCTACAAAGAATCCTCTCGCCGAGGCTCCGTCAATGTTCTAATCAATTCAAGACCCTTCGACCTTTCCAGCCTCCAAACTCCCTTAAGAACCGTTCGAGAATACATTCTTCAACAGCCAGAGATCCAACAGAGCAATGTGGCAAGTCCAGCCAAAGAGAAAATATATTAGTCAATCCGCTTTGTCCGGTTTTCCCCGCTCAATTAAAATCCCTCGCTCACCCAAACAAGTGCAAAGGGATCGTTTGCAACGGTACATCTCAATTAGTCGCGTCCAGCTAGTAAGTAGCCGGTCAGCTGGTGTCGGCTAATCAAGTACAAGCCAGAGGGAACAGATCGGCGAAACCCGATCGGCGTTGTCGCCACCTCCCGGGGCAGAGGGAGAAGGTTCCGGGCCTCGGAGAAGTGAAGGTAGCTAGGTCGGCGAAGGCGAAGATTAGCTCCGCAACGCGGCAATACGCGCCCGATTGCGCACTACCGTTACCGCCGGCGGATTAAAGATCGAGCCTCCTCTACGTCTCCATACCGTTAAGCCGAGTTCACCGGGCAAACGGCCACGTAAGAGAGCGCGCGCGAAGGACGCGCGACGATAACAGCCGGGATCCGTTACCAGCTCGGCCGCGACTTTGCGAGACCGCAAATCCCCCTCGATAGACTCACCGCCTTATTACTGACTTTTTCCACTGGCGAACGGTAGACAGTTTGTCCATTGGTCGAAAGTGAGGGCTGGGCTGCGATTGGCTGAGGGCCAGTCGCGAGTACCGAAATATTTTGAGGTTACCCGTCCGCCCCGCAAGTGCATCCTAACCAACAATATTGTCAAGCCTGACAATGGTGAGATTAATTCGCACTAAGTGGAGGAGCCAGGAGTCTCCTCGGCCGTGTTGGGAAAGACGCGTCGTCGGGACGCATTAACGATTGCGTGGGGCAATTTTGGATAATAATGGGAGCGAGAGCAGAGCCGGTGGTAATCGGCGGCATTGTAATTTGTGGGGCCACCTAAGTACTGCGAGAAAGGGGGCGGGTGGGGGGAGGCTGGATTACATCAACGCAGATATTAAATAAGGAACTCCATTATATAAACTGCAATCAGCCGCCCGGCACTCTAGCCGCCTTTTTCTAAAGGCGAGTTCACTCGCCGCGATAGTGCGGGGGAAGCGAGAGAACTCGGCGCAAAAGTGCTTCTGTTGCTTCTTCTTGCACGAAGGCGCGTGCAACTGGAGCGTAAGGTGAAGCCTGGCTAATTACTGTACTTTCTTCTCTGCCCATCTTGCGTCCTCGACTAGCCCTCCCCTTTCCTCCGGATAACCAACATAGTTGATATCGCACTTTCACTCCGCTAAGTCCCGCGATCATCTCCGATCATTAATACAATGATATTGTTAATTCCGCAGGAAAATTCAAAAATGGACTTGGACGCGTGCGCTGGGATATTGCGATCCGGAAGTGATGTCGACGGTGTGGATTACCTACTGGCAGACTTCGATCAGCTTGATCGTCTCGATTTCACATTTCCTCGGGACATTGCCTCGAGTTTCAGTGGCCCCACTGCCCACCTACTAACGAGTTTCATCCGAAAACCGTACGCTAGTACGCCCGCAGCTTATTACAGTTAATAATCCTCTGGTAGTTCATTATTAACACTGTAAAACGTTCCAAAGGATAAGCTCTAGATCGACGCTAGTCTTGGCCGAAGTTAATCGATATCGGTTTACGTAAGAGCTCCTTTGCACTGCCGCCCACGCACCAAACACTCTCCGGGACTTTCCCGAATGTGTCGTATTACGGAAAGAGCCCCGCATGCCATATTGTCGCTGGTAAGAGATTAAGCCTCAACAAAGAGAATTTCAAGCCATAAGATTTAATTATGAATCATTCCGGTCAATTGAGTAATTTTTCTTAATATGTCACAGGCACGCGATTGGAGTTCGCGAGCCGCGCATGATTTCCTTAGCCAGCTGTGCGATGATGTAATTGATTAAAGTATTTCTGTAATACAGTGGGGCGGGGAATAAGAGGACCAGGACAGGGCAGAGCGATAGTTGCAAGACGGGTGAGCGAGCAGTCCAGCTTTCATTTTCGATAAGCACGCGCGCGCGCGCGCGCGCTACTCTCAAATGTCTACATTCTTCGTAAAGGTCGGGTAATCGCGCGCACGTAAGAGCCAGGAGGTTTTGTGCCGAGGCAAAAAAGCGCTGGGGGCGGAATATAGGAGGAGCGATTTCTCGCCCGGCGACGTAAGACCCAATTGATTTCATCGGAGCCAGACAAAAAGGATTAGTCGCCGAGGTGAGCACCGGAAGCGGAGCCAGCTTTCATTTTCTATTAATCAGTTTTCCACGGTTAGGACTTCGATCGGGTCAACTACAGCGTGGAAAAAGCGCCAAGAAAAACTCTACACTTCCTCCAATCGAGCGCTCGCATGCAGGAAGTCATTGTCCAATGACTAACACCGTCGAATCTACAGGCAAAGCAACCCAATTCCCCGCCAGAAAAATCTCCTCCGCAGAAGGTATTGTGCTCTTCGAGCCCGACCGGCTCGACTTTCCTCCGAGGCAAAGCTCGCGCCCGGTTACGTGTCGCAAGTGTGCGCCCGAGAGAAAAAAGCTGCTTTTCCGTAGGCGTAATTCGCGGCACGTGTCCGGATGAAAGCGATCGCGATCCAGGAAACGCGGAGGCCGGCACGCGAGTGCCCGCCGAACGGAGAACGAAACTGCGCAGATCTAGGAGGAGACCAGCAAGAAACTAAGATCCTTCATAAGGAACAAGCACGTGGAAACGTGGAAAGCAACGTAATGTTCGACCGTTCACACCTGATTCATACATAACAGGGCAATAATTGCGATTGGCCGACGCGTTTCGTTCTACAGGCTCATCCAGACCCCTCGATTCTCCAATATTCTCAGTTCTGTTGGTTATTAATAGTTTACTGCTTTTTGGATGACCCTGTACAACACTTGTAATGCCAGGCTCCATAAGTATTCCATTTATTCATCGTTCAATCACGATTTGCTCTTTCCCGGGCTATCTCGGCCCATTAGATTGATAGTTCGTGATTAAGCAATTAATAATTACAAGCGCGAAGGCCCGTCGGTTTGTTTTACTCCATTAGCCCTCGAAAACCATTGGCTCGCCGGCCCGAGTGAGTGTTCTCCCAGTTAGATAACGAAGAGAGCGAGAAACTCGGGGGGAGTTTCATTTCTCGGAATCCCATAAATCAGTGCAATATCCGCGCATTATTCCTCTCGTCGAAAGCGCTGATAAATCAACCGGCCGATATTCATAGCGATTACAATTGGCAGTAATTAAAACCGCGCCGGTCTCCTTTTGACGAGGCGGCTGTTTATGGCTCGCGTAACCCAACAGTTGGCGTTCGATTGGCTCTCGTTTATTTCCAGCATTTTTGCGGGTCATTTGTAAAGAGAACTGGGTTCATTACTCGATTTAGGGTAGTTGGTAAAGAAAATCAATTTTCTTTAAACTTTCGCATATTAATTGCAATTAATATTGCAATTATTGGCCAATTCTTATTGGACTTGAGAGCACATCGTTTCCAAGATAATAGATTTTGAAATTGGCAAGTTTTATAGCGAAAGTCTTAAGAACCAGTCATAAAAGAATGTAATGAAGAAATATTGCGGTCAAGTCTAATAAAATTGACCAACCACCTTAAAAATCATAATTGAATGATTACCAGTGTGATGCAACTTTTAAAATAATGTAAATCATTAAGTGTTTAGCTTACACACCTAAGATTCGTCCGGAGCGACGCAGGATCCAAGGCGCAAGTGATGCCTTCTCGTATCTCGAGTGGCTGCGGGGACCTTCGGCGACGTTATCCTCGGCAAGCGTTGGCTATCGGCATCCGCGCGCTCGCAGGATCACGCGCATGTTACTGCACACACCCTCCGCACAGTGAGTCGCACTCATTCTGTCCTGGCGCGGGAGTCTCTCATCCCGGCAGGCCGCGCTGCGTCCTCGGCCAATTACCGATGTCTCCGCACACTGGTATCGCGCCGGTGTCCTCTCGATCTCGTATCCGGCGAGCGCGCGCGCGCGCTCTCCTCGATGTATCCGAGAGACACACTCGGCCCGTCACACCGGTGAACACTTTCTCCCGATGACCCCTCTTTCTATCTATCTTCCCTTCTTTCTCTCGGCACGAAGATCAGCCTCGATTTCTTCGGCGACGATCTTCCCCCGATTCCGGGACCAGCTGGGAGCGCGAGGGACGGCGGTTCGCTCCCTTTGGGTGTAAGCGGACGCGAGGCTGCCGAATGAGTTGCGCAGTAATCGGAGAGCGATTGGCACCAGGTCAATAGTAAACAAAGAGTCGTTCAACGTCCCCGAAGAGGGAAATGGTCTACGAAGCACTGGGGTCGCGAACTACCCTTTCTGCGATCGACGAGGACGCGCGGAGCTTCCAAGAGATTGGGTGATTAGTCGGGCGAGCAGTCGATGTTACGGGTACGAGTGTCCGTGGAGCACTGAGGGTCGCAGGGGCCGGGGAGGCCGGAGACTGGGCTCCAGGATACACACAGGTGTTTGTCAACCGCGCTCGGTGGAAGCGGTCGTGAGACTAAAGTCGACGTTCCGCTGGTGAGCCAGTACGTGCATGGGTTTCTTATCCCTCCTGTTAGCTCGAAATCCAGGCCTTCTCTGTCCTCCTCGCCGCGGCTTCACTCTTCCCTCGCTCTCCAGTCCCTTTCCATCTCACTTACTCTCACTGGCGCGCACTCGCTCTCCTACTCTCTCTCGCTCTCTTTCGCTCTCTCGCTCTCGGCGAGTGCGGAGGGTGGGGATACCAAATTCAAGGATAGCCCCAATCAATCGGCCGATTTTGCATTCTCATTAAGACCTTACGCTCATTAAGTGATGGCCCGATTTATCATTTCATTTCTGTTCAACAGGTAATCCACTTTTAATTACAATCGTTAAGGAGCTGATTGAGTTGATCGGTATTTGTTTGGTCAAGAGTACGATTTTTCGGACGCTGCGATTTCAATTTCATTCCTTTAGAAAAAAGTTGCTTTTATGAAAAAAATAGTTTTCAAAATCTGAGATTTTTTGCTTTGGAGATATAACAATTTTTTCAAAATCTTTTTAAGCATCTGTTTAAGAAAGTTTTTTGTCTAAAGAATTTTTAATAAACAAGAAGTAGAACTTTCTAAACATCTTTTTCATAATCCTTGCAACTTTTGCCATAAGAATACTATTGAAATCGCTTCATATTCCTGTATTTTGGGACATGGTCGAGCCACGAATGTTAAATAATTCAATTTCCCGGACACAGTCGGGTTGTGTATCAAGATGCTATCAGAGCGAGCGCTATCATCGAATGGGGCGAGGGCAGATCCGTAGCTCGGCTAATACTGCTGATGGAGATAGAGATCGATCAACCCTGAGACTCGCCATCGAAATTATTGATTCCGACGGACGATAATGCGTGGGTGCGGTCTCAGTCCAGCCCCGCACATACCAATTGTTCCTGGCAATCAAGTAGCTTAACACTGAATTGACTCCTGCAACTTATCAAACGGAATCAATCAATTTCCGAAGTACTGACAGTATGGATGGGGGGAATATTGGCGAAAATGTGCGAGTGATTATTAAGATTTAAAAGCCATTTCTATAGGAAAAAGTGGAGAGGATTACGAAGATGATTGTTTTAAAAATCTGCGATTCTTTGAGTTGGATATATCAATTTTTTCAAAATTAATTTTTTATTTTTAGCTCAAACCCACCAAGAGTGATTGAAGTCTCGATTGAGCGTTGAAAATGTTTATACTAATCCGACAAGATTAATAATAATCGTAAGGTCCTGGAATTTTCAAAACTATTGTTTTCCTATAGAAATACAATTCGAACCGCGGCGTTCCAGAAATCCTACTATCCCCATGGAAAGACGCAGCGTTACATGGGGAACGAGGCGACGTATGGCAAAGGGACTGGAATTCCGGGCGGCGGTGGAGGAATGAAAACTCGAGCAGACAGGAAGGCGGAGAGAAGGAGAGTGCCGGGCCGGCCGGCGCGGCCCGTTGTAAGAATCGGCTGAGAAAAGTGCGAGGGAAAAGTGAGCTGGATGGCCTTCGCGACAATTCACTCCTGTTGCCTCTTGTTCCGCCGCTCGGACTCAGTTCCACCTTCGAGCACTAAACGAGAACGCTGTCAATCCGAGCCGATCGAACATATCGGACGCCTGACAATGTAGATTGCTGGAGGGAATTTATCCTGCGATCCAGCGGAGATCACTCGCTGCTTAGGATCTACCCCTTTTTCTTAATAGCGGAAGCTGAGTAGAAATGTATTTTACATACTTTTGTGCATTGTCTTAACCGAAAGAAATAAGATTTTTCGTCCAGTTGTACATTTTTGTTACTTATATTTTGTTCGATCTAACTTAAATTATTAATAACAATTTAATTAACAATTGCAATGAAACAACTTCAATCGATACAAACCCTCACCCTTCGATGATAAGAAAACGCAAATTTTGAAAAAATCTTGTTTCGCCTTAGAAAAATGTTGGCGATTCTTGAATTTGGAGTAATCTTGTTTCAGGGTGTCAAGACTTATCCCCCGTCGATGAGACGACGACTGCTCCGTCCGATTCCGGCTTTCACGAGCCAAGGAGATGAATGACAATCCTGTCGCGCCACGGTCCGTCAGTCGCCGGGGCGGGCGAACTGGCGAAAGAGTCACATACTAATAACTGGAGCAAAGAGTTGTGTAAGCCGGTGGGTGGCCGCCTTTCTCCGCCGGCGTGGCAGCTTTAATGCGATCACTGTGTATGCGAGAACACCAATTGCCGAAGTGGCCGCCGCTCGATCGGCCGCCCTTTCAATTACACTCGAGAGCCGCTCGAGATCCGCCTCTTCCAAACCTCCGAGCTTGTCTCATCTACAATTCAAAGCCCCGACGTCTTAATTACCGAGGATTAAAGCCCGACGTTCGTTCGATGTATTCATTGGAGGCAACGCTCGCCCAGGATTCCGTAAATAACTGCGAGCAGTGGCATGGGAGATCGGCTCATAAATAGTTGGGGAGATATTGGACGCATTGTCCGCCGAGCTAATCCACCTCTTGTCAAAGGGGAACTGGACACATTGCTGCGCGCGCCGAGTGACACGACAATGTGACGTGGTCCTTGCATCCCATTAACTCGGCTACCACCGTTTCATCGCCGGCTGACAATGGACTGGCTAACAATAGAAGAAAGCAAGAGTGCAGATGTCTGCTGCTCGACTTGCCACGCACTCTAATGACACTCGTGATAATAATCGATCGCAGAATCGTCATCTACTAGAAAGTTGTCCGCGAGACATTTTTGACACCCGCTCCCCAAAGTATCCCTGAACTATCGCTAATTTCGTAAGCAGTGTAACCTTTGTTATCCGGCTGGATCGAGCTCGATCAAAAAGCCCGCAAATGTCTCCTGCTGTTCTCTAATCGCGCCAGTCACATCAGCGCGAGACAGGACACGGAGAATGTGCTGTTGCGTGTACGAAACAAGCTCGGATACCTCGCTAATTACGTCCTATGACAAATTACTTTGTTTGATATCCTGTAAAGGATCTTTTGAAATTCAAAGTCTGGGAGAAGAATTTCTTTTAGAGAAACGTATGTTCTGACCCTTGAGAAGGGTGCGCGTGTATAGCATGGAGAGGAATGCATCCACGACTTCGCCACCCAGTGGCGAGTGGCGTAACTACCAAGTGGAAAGCAGACTTATCCTCGCACGCTAATAAAATAATTAATTAATCCTGTGCTTATGAAATTGCGTAGACGCAAATCGAACGATATCGGACTCTGGACAATGACATTCCCCACTGAATTGTCCTCTCAATACTTCTCGGTCAAGGCTTTCTTTTCATCGCCTTTCCGCAGCCGAGTTTTAATCATTACTATTGCCCGCCATAAATGTAAATTACATCAGCGCTTTCGATACCGTTTTCACGGGACGTTTCGAAATCCTCCAGGGATCGACTTCCCAAGGCCAGCGGAGGTGGCGGGGACCACCAGGATCGTTCCGGGATCGCCGGATCCTTGCGGAGTTGGAGAATTCGGGGCGAGTGAGCGGCTTTAGAAGCCGGCGGGAAAGGGAGTGCAAGGATTCCGTCGCTACTCTTTCCACTATCTCGAAGGACAAGCACAATAGCTAATGGATTAATCGAGGGACCGTGTAAATCCCTAAAACTAAACCTGTGTACCAAGATGTGTTTGAAAGATTTTCGCCAACCATCGCCAAGGAAGACACACCGTGACGGATGGCGCACGATAAGCATCGAAGTCTTCCCATACGGCTCCGTCCAAGCGCAGACGGACTTTCCTTATGGACATTCCTAGGCCGGCGCACCTGAATATGTATGAACTGTAACGGGACAACTTACATAATTAGACTTGGCTGCTTTTTTCGGGTTTTGCCACTTTGTCAGCCGCCACTCGCAGACGTCAGCGGAACTATTGAAAACCACTCCGGGATCTGGAATTCCTTTAATGAGACGCATGAAAAGTGTAACCAATCCATTCGCGGTATGCAGTGCGAGCGGGCAACACGGTGGTCAAGGTTCGCGGAGAAAGCAGATTTACATAAGGGGGCTCGGGTGGACAATTGAATTTTGAAATCCCGCTCACCACACCCACGAGCCAACCGGTGGTGTCCGCCTTGAACCCGCGCCGCGAGCGCGCCACTATGATTAACGATTCGCAGCCGTTCTAATTGGCCTTCGTCGACGAGCCGACGGCTAAAGCGCAATTCGGAATGAACCGAGCCGTGTCAGCGCGTTTGATCTCCGCTCTCGAAGTCCCACTCTAATGCCTTCTGATCTTAGGGCATAGAGACTCTCGGCCGCCAAGGAACTCAAGCACAGTCTCGGAGGGACTGGGAATGGAAAACATTTATATATTTCTCCGCCGCCTTAAACTAGTTTTTACACATTGATCCACTGGGTTAGTATTACAAATCTTTCTTCTCTAGTATTTGGGTGGCGTTCGCCTCTTTGTCCCTGATGTCGACGATCACCTGTAAGCCAGCAGTTTTAAGTGATATTTTGATTTAATTTAGAATATCTTTTATTATTGGGTGGATTTTGTCTGTACTATTCACCTTTCCAGGTATTTTATTCTCGAACATAAACTTGAGGGCGTCGTCCACTTTATTTAGGCCGGCGATGAGCGACTTTGTTGGCCTGACGAAACCTTCCTCGATGAATTCGATTATGTCCAACCCCGCCTGCCTAACTTCACATTTCGCTAATTAGTATTTCTTTTACTATTAATTAAACGACGTATTTTATAGTAAATCTGACCTGTACGTATCAGACTTCTCCCTGCGGATCTTTTGGAAGTTTATGGTTCTGATGACAGGACCGCCGTTCTCAGCAACAGCATCGATCTTCGCTTGGTCGAACACGTTGCCGAAAATTAGTACTCTACCTTCATCATGGAGAAATAGTCGAATTATTTAAACGTCCGGTTATAATTATTAATAGGATGCTATACCTTGTGTTGAAAGAGGATGCACCGCAACAGAACACGTGTCGTCCTGCAGCAGATCCTTAATAGAAATGTCCTTCTTGTATATGTCGTTGAAACTGAAAATCGAATGCAATTCTTAGCAAATACTATCGCGACTTGAAACAACTTACTTACGGTGCGAGAATCTTCTTGAACTGCTCGTGACCAGCATCGTCGAATATCTCCTTAATGTTTATCTCTGAAGCGACTTCCTGGACTTGCTTTAAAACGTTCTTCTCTTTAAACTTAAGAGACGTATAGGCACCTTTCCCTCGGGACAGCGTTGCACCTTCTTCCGTGCTGCAGACACTTATTACCTGTAAGAAATAGGAGTCTACTAATTCATAAAAATACAGAAATTATAATTACATGACACAGTTGTCAGAGGATTGTTCGAAGACTAACCTTCCCTAAAAGTATATTTGACGCCAGATCCACCATTGCGATTCCTAGTCCATTTATTCCTACATTGACAAGAAGAATGTCATTTTCCTGAACAGAAATATCCGTCTCCAAAGTGAGCAGGGCTTTGATGTAACTGTCAAAGTAACTGACTGCATCCAAGGACTTTATGGTACTCGGAAGTTTCCACAGGTCCTGGTTAAATGAAATGGGAATTAATAACACGAGTGAAGATATTGGTGAATGATTGAGTTTGTTGAAAGAGACTTACCGAAACGTGTGCAACACATTGCTCCGCAAGACCACCGCATTGTTGACTCTTAATAGCAACAACCTTGTCTCCCACTTGATAGCCAGACTTCTCCGCATCCTCACCCACCTTGAGAACTTTGCCGACTACTTCATAACCAAGGATTGTTGGTAACTCTGGTGTGAAGGTGTAGAGATTCCTCGACAAAAGAGCATCCGAGGCATTGAGCGCACAATAGTGCACATCTATGAGGACCTGTGAACAAAACATGAACACTAAAAAATGAACTTGTAATAATAAATTAATATTCTGTTTTTTGTTTTTGGAGCTATATATTAATTAAGGAAAATATTTTGTAATTCGAGGTAGAACAATGTTAAAGGATTGGCAACTTACTTCATTGTCCTTCACGTGTTTAATAGAATCGAACTTCTCAATAACAAGTGGCTCGGAGAACTTCCTCAAGACTGCTGCGGAGAAATCCTCGGGCAAAGTGCCGGCACTGGGAGTCTCCTTCTCGGATTCGCTCTTGTCGGCGAGCGCGCAATTAGCGCCGGTGAAGAGCGGCCTCGCCAATTGCTTCAACTGTGTCCTGCAAAGGCTCCGCAGGAGCCTGCGACCCACCGTAGCCGACATTGTTCAAATCGAGCAGCGAGACTTTGTTTACAAAAGCGGGGAGGAACTGAGCGGAGACCCAACCCAACTTGGGCTCCGTCAGGTTCAGTTATGTAAGAGTTGCTGTGTAAATCGGATTTTCGAATGGTTGGAAGTCTATTTTTGTAGACAAGCGAAACGAGTTTATGATTTAGGGAGTTGGTTAAGAAAAACACTTTTCTTAAGATTTTCGGTCAACTTTCGCATATTTGTCTATAAGTAGATCTTGGAATTATTGGGAAAATTGTCTTGGAGTTGGCAGTACAGCATTTCCGAGAACGGTTTTGAAATTGGAAAGCTTTGTACGTGCGTTATAACTAAAAGCTTTCATTAAAAAAAAGTATAAAAAGTTATTTAAAAAATTTTTGTAGTCAAGTCTAATAAAATGTAGATTTAGTATCAGACAAGTTTTAATTTGTTTGTACAGTTTGTCTTTTTTTTTTTAGTTGATCCAAGGCAGGAGCTTGTCTCTTGTTGTGCAAGTTGAAACAAGTGGCTTTCTTGCCCAACTACACCTCGACGAATTCAGCGGTAAATGAAAAGGAGGCTCGCTGGCAGGTTGTTCGACTTTAGAAATTTTATTCAATTCTTTTTTTCGTTGACAATTGTAAACTCATGCACTGAACAGTATGGCCAGCCGTAGCCCTCCTCGCCCCTATCACGATTCGACCGGCTTTTCAAATAGAGAATAAAACGCAACGACGAGCGTGACTAGTATTATCAGTGAAAATTTCGCGTTACAAAAGTAGTAAACCCCTGGCGGCTACGACCAATCGCTGGGTCGGCGTCCAGCGAGGCTAAAGAAAACGTTAGATTACGCTTAGACTATTTTCGCCCGCGCGACTGTAGAACACACTTTAAGTACGAATTTCCCGGTCTCGCGTCTCCCCTGCATATCGGGGAGAGGTCTCGAGCGTGCCTGGAAGCGGAATAGTGAATTTGAACGGCGTTAGGCCTCGCCAGGGTTTTACAGTCGCGCGCTTTTGATAATTTCTCCGAGTCGAAGTCGTCCCGTTCAAGAGAGCCGGACCTATCTAGTAGTCGTTGGTCTAAAAACTATCCTCGCCCGTGGAACAATATTGCAACACAACTGCCGAAACCTCGTATTTTCACTAATGTTAACAACAACATTCTCCGAGAGCGAGCTTGAAAGTAAGAAGCACTCGCCCCGAGTCGACTGAGGGAAGTCTCGAACGGAAAGGGGTCTCGGTAGCCTCGAGAAGTGCCGAGGCTTTCGACACTGGGAGCGGAACTGAGCGCAATCGACGCTCTGGAAGAAGTCAAATCTAACGGGAAACGTAACTAGAGTAACATATCCTTACTCTACAGTACCATCTTTCGTTACGTATTTGTGCTTTCCACCTGTACAACGAGCACTCGCTACCGCGCTCCTCTTCCACTCACTCTCGCTCGCACTTAGTCCGCCATACCGAATCGTGGATGTTCAATTAAAAAAGTGTCTACTTATAAATAATGGGCCGCTCTTCCCGGCAACGAGATAAGTCCAAGTGAAAACGCTAAACTCTAATTCGTCAATCGTTGAATAGTAAAATCGACCTACGGAACACATACTTC
Source organism: Crossocerus cetratus (assembly GCA_963675795.1). Taxonomy (NCBI): domain Eukaryota; kingdom Metazoa; phylum Arthropoda; class Insecta; order Hymenoptera; family Crabronidae; genus Crossocerus; species Crossocerus cetratus. The sequence continues at coordinate 16,110,150 of OY776671.1, forward strand.
TTCGACGGTCATTGTCGATCGAAATTTCCTCCTAACATATCAAAAAAACATTACGCTATCCATTCACACCCATAATACTGTGAATAATCTCTCTCGCTCTCTCGCTCTTTTTCTCTTTTTCTCTTCCTCCATCTCTCGCTCTTCCACGCCGCACGGAGTATCAGAAATGGGTCTTTCAGCCGCAGTGCCGTTTTCTCGCTCTGAGCGCCGATCTCGCAAGCCCACGAACAGCGTCGCTCGCTCGTTCCCGTACAAAAGTCCCGTCGAAAATGGTAGCAAAAAACCGTCGACTCCGTCACTCGTCGGTGAGGACCCATCGTAATTCTACGTCCTGGAATGCTGTATTCAAAAATACTACCGGTCCCCGAGCTACCTTGGCGAACTCGATCGGAGGCAGGATGCCCTCGGACTCCGCGAGGCTTCTTCTCTGAATCGACCAACGAAATTGTTATTGCGCTGAATTCGGCACGAAGATTGCGAGTTTCTCTCTCTCTCCCTCTACTTCTCTCCTTCTCTCGCTGGAAAGGTGCGGGCGTCCTCCGTGTAAGACGAACTAATACGTTCTCGCAATTATTCTAAGTTCAACTAGTCCCACCGAGTGGTGGTAGGTCGGACGCAAAATCAAGAGGGTGTGTCCTACCGATCCAAAGATACACACTTTACGGAATTCAAGTGTTAACTTTTATCAGAATCAGTTTTTATAGTTCGATTCTCTTTATAAAATGTATTATCCATATATTAGTCAGCATATAAAATGTTCGTCGAAAGATTATAGTTCGTTAAGTACTCTCTCTTTCTCTCTCTCTCTCTCCCACTTTCTCTCTCCCTCTGTTACAGCGGTGGCAAGACGAAAACCCACTGTAAATGCCGATCGATTTCAACTGGTTGTATTGGCAAGTGAAGCGTGGCGAATCGAAATGGAAAGTCATCAGATCGTTACAAATTTGAGTCCAAAGAGTCGGAGATCCTCGCGAATTGAAGAGAATGGGCGTGGGGGTTAATAATAATAATAATAAGACTGGGAAAGGCTTCCTTCACCTACAATTAATCCATAAATAGTTCTGCAAATCCTTATCCCCTAGAAAACTGCACCATTCGCCGGCAGCCTCCCGGCAGTCGCTGGGGATTCGCTTGTTCTCTTTCTCTCTCTCTTTCTCTCTCTCACTCGGGGGAGGGCAATTCAGTCAATTAATTCTCAACACGATTTCTCAACTAAACAGGTCTAGGGAAACTTAAATCCTCTCTAGTGTATCGATCGCCTCACCATTGGCGGCTATTTTACACTTCTTTTGTGGCTGATTATACATAGTCTGTAGGGGTACGTGAAGCAGCTCTACGATTTGTATAAAATTAGGCTCTGCAACAGACGAAAAAGAGGAGGTGGTGTTTAGTAAGGTGGTGGTCGATCGGGTCGATCGGAAGCGGAAGATGTAATCCTCACCATTCTCGGCCGTGATATATCCGTGTCTGATTAGGAAGTCGAGGGTTACCGGCACCGAGGTGGTCTTAAAGTGCGGCGAGATTATTCTCTCTAAACATTCACTAACTGGGAGCAACTCGAACGTTTCTACCTCCCCATCACTGTTACTCGGCACGAAGTCGGCCGGCAGCTCGAGATCGTAGACGAACTCCGTGTTGGGGAAGAGGCCGCGCTCGCTCTCGAAGAAGAGGGAGACGCAGCCAGCACTCTTTAGCTTAGCGATAAGATTGTTCGGGATGCTCGCCTCCTCCTCGGCCTCTTTCACTGCTGTCTCGTCGATCCCGTGGCCGACGCTCAGTCCCCCGCTGACCATGTTATCCCAATACCCGGGCCAGGTTTGCTTGTTAGGACTACGCTTTTGCAACCATATTGATAAACCCTTCACCGGATCCATAACGTAGCCGTTTATGTCTACACCGTATTTACGTATCCCAAATAGACCTGGTTCAAAAGGAAGGGAAGAAAGCGGTGTAAGCCAGCTGGGTGAGACGACACTGGTCGCGCTTCTCGCGTAGCATGCAGAAAAGATAGTAGCAGTAGTATTGGTATTTACATGTTGCCGAGCGGTCCATTTTAAAGAGGGGCGAGGTATTGAATTGAGCACGGACCTCATAACACTCCTCCCTCCAGCCACGTAACGTCACAAACTTCCCACCAGCCCGCCATTCCCTCAATACCTTATCCACACGGGCACTCCTCTCCCCGTAATCACGGAATGCAGGATTTAATTGGACATACTCGGGATGGACTTGGAATACCTTTGGAATTTCATCTCATATAGTTACATCCCTCGGGTGCCACCTCCAGCCATCCGGCGAACCTCTGCCAACCTACCTCAGGGTAGTTCAACAATTCCTTCATCACATCCGGCCGAACCAGACCTACTTGCTGCCCATCAACCACGAACGCTCTGCATTCACCTGCATGAAAACCTGTGGGAGGACGCAGAAAACTCCGGGTACTCACTCGCCTCTGCTATTAGCCTCACCTCGCGCTCCTCGCCACTCAAGATTATGTCATTCGCACACACCATCATCCGCCAGAGTAAACACAAAACGTGACTCTATTTACTCAGCCATTACAGTCATCGCTCCACGCACACCAGCTACTAGCCACAAACACCAAACACTGTACAGTACATGTGTGTCGAGCGGATGAATGAAAATAAGAAAAAAGGTGGGAGCTCCAGTCACACTCAGAGTCACAGACACGCATACTGAGACAGAAGCCAGAACCGCTCTCGCGGTCAATTGAACGGCCGAGGACAAATAACAGCGCAAAACTACGAAAACCCAGTGGGCGGTTGGCGCTAATCTACGCAAAAGTAAGCGACACTCGAGCAAGTAACGCGCGACAGGCGCAAACAAAAACCCATAAATACAGCGAGAGGGTGAGGGCGAGGGGCGCGAGCGGAGGCGGACGAGGTCGGTGAAAAAGGGATTCGGAGCAAAGAGGGAAAGAATCGCATTCGCCGCTCGACCATTCGACTAAAGTGGAGAGGGAGCGAGAGCGAGAGATCGGGCCAGAGATCTAAGGGAAATGCGTGGGCAGAGAGAAAGAGGCGGACAACAACAGAGCCAGGAGTGAGGCGGGCGGACTGCTCAAAATCAATATCTGGCGAGAAGCGGAGACGACGGGCTTCTCCCACGACCCACGACCTCGCCAGGCTCGCCGGCCGCTTGGACGCCCGAATCCCTCGCTCGCCGAGCCGCTCCCACTTACCTGACAGGTAAAAGCAATTGAACTTGTTGGCGAGCTTGAGTAAGCGTGACATCGGTTTCTTATCACTATCCGCCATGATGTTTTGCGTCCGTCAGCCAGCTGTAAGGGAAAAATGCTGCCATCGAGCATGCGAGATGTCGAAGACGCGCCGACGAGCCAACCGCGGTGCTCGCTGCTCTGCGCAGCGTCTCTTGTGTTTATGTACTCCGTGGCGATTCGCCCCGCGACTTTGAGACGCGCTCTGCTATTGGCTGCCGCTGCGGCGTCAGCCAATCGCAGGGCTAACGTTTCTATTGCGTTTCCCGCTTGCAATGGCGGGCACGTCGATCGAACGTTCTTTCGTGGATGGAAAATGCTCTTTTGGTGGTAATTTAGGTAATGAATATCGATTTTTGAGTATTCGATGAGAGAAAGATTCAAATGTAATTGTGGGATATGTTTCTGAGACTTAAACTATACTCCACCAATACTCCATAATTTATTCAAAGAATTCAAAATCAAGCGACCAGAAGTATTATTATAAATTCTCACATGAACAAATAAAATTGTATACAGAAAATGTAATGTAATGCATCATGTAATATCAAACAGCCCATGGGCCTAACGAGCTACTGGTTTCGAAAATAAAATTAAAAATTTTTGCCATCTATTGACCATTGCCCGATAAAGAAGAAAACTTGTGGTAAACTTGATAAAATCCGCCAATTCTGCCAACCTAAAATCCCAGGTTGTCTACTGCCGGTTGTGTTTACTGCGTGTTTGTACATAGACGATCCATCATTTCAAAGTTATTAGCGCACGAGGACAAGAAACATGAAGCGAAAGAACGTTAGAAAAGAATCGGAGTCCGAGTCCGACTCGGACAGCCACTCCTCCGATGAAGAAGTAAGTTTAATATTCACGTGCTCCAATAAGAAATACCACCGAACACTCCTAACCTCTTCGCTTTCACGTGTACCATGTAGCTGCAGGAAGCGTTCGCCAAGGGTCTCTTGAAGCCCGGCCTCAACAAAATCATCGAGGAACAAACACGAACACACAAGAACAGCGTTGTAAGTGAAAAATAAAATACAAACTTTACCAGCAGAAAAGTAAAAGGTCTTTAACAAGTCGTTTCTGTTTAGACTCTAATGAAGCAGAAGCTGGAGGATATGAAGTTGAAGCTACCCTGGATCGAAAGACTAGACATGATCAACGCACCAGCTCCCATGGCGCCAGAACTCGCACTACAAATGCAAGATCAAGAGGAGCGTCGCGCCAAACAGCTGCAAGGCAACAAGAAGTTAAAACAGTACCAGCCGACGGAGGACCCGGTGCTGAATGACTTCAGAAGAGAGACAATGTTCCACCGGCAGGCACAGGGCGCAGTACTGGATGGCATTGCCAGGTTAAAGAAGCTCGGTGTCCCTACCACCAGGCCCGAGGATTACTTTGCCGAGATGGCCAAGACGGACGACCACATGCAGAAGGTCCGGCAGAATCTAATGAAGAAGCAAGTGGTGGCCCAGCGTTCAGAGAAAATCAGACAACTGCGGCAGCAGAGGAAGGTTGGAAAACAGATGCAGGTTGAAGCGACTCTAAAGAAGCACGCTGAAAAGAGGAAAATGTTGGAGGAAGTGAAGAAGTACAGAAAGGGAGCCAGGCAAGACCTCGACTTCCTCGATGATAAGAAGAAGGGCAAGGGCAACCCCAGTGCCAAACCGAACAATAGAGCACTGGCCAAGAGAAAGATGCGCGATTCCAAGTTCGGATTCGGCGGTAAGAAGAAAGACAGTAAGAGGAACACTAGAGAAAGTGCTTCGGACGTATCGGAGTACAGGAGGCCTTCGAAGCCAGGCAGACCAGGGCAACGAGGCCAACGAGGACGACAAGATCGACCGGAGCGACCGGGGCGGCCAGGGCGGCCAGCTGGAAAGGACGACAAGCGAGGCAGCGGGAAACCGAGGATCGGCAAGAACCGTAGGGTCCAGATGAAAGCGAAGAGGCGGCGACAGTAGCTCTAACAAACACATTACCTTCCTTTGTACACAGACGAACGAGAGTTGACGAGACGAGTACTTGATATATTTGTAAAATAAATCGTTGAGCTAGTTAAACCATCATGATTTCCTAGGCTCCCAGGGAATCGGTCTCGGTTCGCACGCGTCCAAACAAGTCCTGACGCAACGGCGACAAAAGAGAGCAGCCCGCTTGTATTCAGAGCCACGTTCAAACGCATCGATATAAAGCGGGACGCGGGCGGAGCGGAGCGGACAGACGTGTAGGCATAAAGGGAACTCGACGCTCGATGGGAGTGCGCTCCTCTTCTCCCAGCCAAGCCCTGCAGAATACATATACAGAGGGCCGTTCTAATCAGAGGGGAATTGGCCCGGAGCATCATCGATAGAGCGCGCCGAGACTACTCCGCGCTCGCGTACCTCGGCGAATTCCCAAAAGAGAAACGCCGACGTCTATTGTGCCTCTTATCACTCATCCCCCGCTGCGCCCGCTGAAAGAAACCTCTGTCTGGACCGCGGATCCTGCGTCTCGCGCCCACATACACGCAATCGGTTCTTCTTCCAGGCGCCCGGAAGCGAAATGCGTGGGAGAATGAAAGCCGCGCTTCCTTTCGCCTCGGTTCCCTTTGATTTGCCGGGTGATCAGCGGCGACAAAGTACCGGAAGTTCGATCCTCGTATTCAGTATTCAGGCGAGCTGATTGGACGTGATTAGATCGCGCCGGCGGTATCTCGATCGAGGATCGATAGTTACGCGGAAACGCACTCGATGCGTCGGGCGATTCCCCCTCCCGCCGCCGCCGCATGTAATATACAGTGTAATCGCATTGCCGCGCGTGTAACCGCCGGTGTTCGCCGGATTGTCTAATTGCCGACACGTGTCGAGTGCTCCCCGCGCGGATAACATCGGATATGCGTCGGATCCGAGTGGCGAGCGAAGGGAGCAAGTAAGGAGGAGTGAAGGATTCAACTGAGAAGTGTCGAAACAGTTTTTAGGTTCGATGCTTGCCGAAACTATACCAACATCGGGAGACTCCAAGTGGTTTGAAAGCGTATAACGTTTTGCGTCGTCCGATCGGAATACTCTGTCGACTCGATAAAAACGTGAAATTAATAACGCTCGAGGGTTAAAGGCTAATCCTTGTCTCAATTTCCATACATACACAATGGGACGCTTTCATAGGCACTCGAGGGATAAAGGGGGGCCTCCGGTTGGTCAGCGGGATGAAAGAGCACGCTTGATTGGGCGGCCAGTGTACTTGTTATTTCGCGGGGGAAAATACCGGGATACGCGCGCGGTACGGGCACCGCAGTATGCCGTGTAGTGCTAGGTGTACGCGGCGCACATATTTTTGCGCGATAGCCCCCGGGTTATTGTATTTAAATCCAGGAGTACTCTCGCATTGTCCCGTGTCCGTCTGACGCGGACACCAGAGAGCCCTGGGAATCCGCCGTCCAGCCAACAGCTGTTTTAGAGGGGGCAGGCTTTTTTCCTCCCCCCTTACGCCCACCCCACTCCCCCCTCGAGCACATGGGGCTTCATCAATTACGTGAGTGTCAAGAGTCGCTCGAAAATGTTGTCGGTGCGCGCGCGAATGTGTGCATCTGTGAACATGGACAAGCCGCTCTCCGGCCCATATGCACTTCTTTCGCCCACTTCGCACGCCGGGACATATTTGCGATCGGGTGAGCGGCAGCCAACAATGCATCGATGGGGAAGGTGGTTGCACATCTCTACAAATGTATTATACATTCGGTAAGTTATGGCATTGGATTAATAAATAGGTGATTTATGATTCGGTGAGTCTGACCCGCATTGAATTCTATGAGGATAGTTATTACGAAGTGTACTGTTATCCTAGTTATCAAATTTTCGCCTTCATTTGTGCAAAAGTTATAGCTCCAAAGATTTATTTATGAATTTTCTATTTCTTTGGTAAATTATAGGGAAGTCAATAGTTCTCTTGAAGTGTAACGATTTGTGATCAAAAGCAATGATTTTGCTTGATTTAGAAAAAGTCATAGTTAAAAGGAATAATCTATGAATTTTGGTAGGTGGCGAGACTTACCGAGGCTTCCGATCGGAGCTTAGAATCGGACTTTCACCTTCGGCCCGCGAGAGTGCGCCACACCGAGGTGCCGCGGCTCGTGAATAATTTATTCTCTCGTTTGCTTATTCGTTTATGTGACATGTGCCAGTTGTCTGTCCGCGGCTCGAGAGAAAATAGACTAGAATAACCGAGCGGGTTTTATAAAAGAAAAACAACACAGCCGCCACGCTGAACGGCTCGTTTGACGTAAAATCAACAACACCGGGCGAATAATTCCCATATATTTTGACCTACTTTACCGTCGAATTCGCGAGCGACCTACATCGGGCGAAATAGATATTAATATGACAAGCGCGACATTAACAGCCATTGGTGGCGCTTGTCGCGAGTCTATCGGATACCGGCTCAAAAATGCGAGGGTCGCCGAGTGTCGGATAAATTTGGCTTTTTCTCGGTGGCGCGTAAATACGCATTGGGAAAGTGGCGAGTGTGCCGGGGGGGCGGACAGTAGTCGCGCAGATATTTGTATTGATGACAAGCGCGGGTAGGGAACGCGCGCCGAGGCTGGGAACCGCTAATGGCCGAAATTTGTTTGGGCCATTGTCTGCGGGCGATCGGCGCCGATTCGAAATCTCTGGCAGGCTCGCCGCGGGCCACGCGTGCATCCTCCTCTACACGCTCTCGCGTATCACTGACAATGTGTCGCGATAGGGGTGATGAAATATCCGTCCCAATCACTCAACTGAATAGGCCATCCCGGCTGTCCCGCTACCTGCGTTATAGATAAACAAGACATCAATCGATTCCTCCCTGTAAAGGCCGATTCACATTACACGGGACGTCAGTCACCGAGCGGCGCCGGCAAATGTTACGGCGAAATATTGCGGTAGTCATTCTCTACGGCGGTGTTCACAAGCGCACGCAACAATTCCTTAAAATTGCGACTTAACTTTATTCTCCTCAATTCTAACAAAAATCCACTCACATATTCGAGTAATATTAAACCAAAGTCACAATATTATTAAACGCGATCAGAATTACTCCCAAAACAACTATAATCCGTACAACATGAATGAACCCTAAACGTCTCTCCGCGTCCCTAAACGAAACTTTCCTCCCAGCCCACAGATGGCACTGGCGTCTTCAACCTGGGCGATTTCCTCCTAAGGGCAAAACTCTGCCATTCCCAAGGCAAAGCGCACACTTTTTTTCTCCGCGCGAATTAAACTGCTGTCCCTGCAAGACAGCTGAATGCAAATGACTGGGTAAGTCTCCGCGGGTGTATTTGTTGGTAATTCGCCGTGGGCGGGCAATAAAGGGTGGCCGACGCTGGTAAATCGGCGAGGATATAGCGCGTCTGAAATCCCGGGATTTTACTCGGAGAATAGATGGGCTTTCGTAGCTGGTACGTGTAGGTGGATTGTACATGTGTATGCATACGCGGATGCTGAAGGATATGAAACATTTTTCTGCTGGCACACTCAACCAGACTCAATCTCCAGTTGTCCCGAATGTATTTCGGGAAATATTGCATCTCCCGCTGGCTAATATCAGCTCTTGATTCTCTCCGTTGAAGGAGTGGGGGTTTATTAATCTATCGACTGGCGTTTATCGCTTTCCGGGATTAGTAATAACCGACCAATAAATGTTTATCACACTCTCGCTTTCCTTTGACAACTTTCACGTTGCCTACTCTACTCATACATTCCCATACCTCGAATTTTCCTACAAACTACACTCTCCCATACTTAGATATTAAATATCCCTTCCAGAGAAATCCTCGCATCCCAGCAAGCCTCGTCAACATCTGTCCCATCGTGTCCAGCAATCGGAAGACACAGCCGCAAGAATCCACCGCATCTACATTTCCCGCAATTCTCCAAATCACTCAAAGCCCAACGCAGAGAGGGTTCTCTCCGGCGCAATTTCTCAGATTCTAATATCGACGCATTGGACTCGCACGCCCCTCGGCCACGCGCGGCCCATGCACACTCGGGGGGCTCTCGGTTCGCTCGAAAACAATGGAGAGCTAGGTGGGGAAGCCGGGAGTCCGATCTTTTCCAGCAAGCGCCGGCAATTCGAGCCCGTCGAAGCGCTCGGTGCAACGACTTCCTGGAGGAGCGTGCAAAGCCAATGGGCGTGCGGGGGGGTGGGGGGGACCTAAGGAAGAGAGAGAGGGCGCATAATACACTCGTTGCTCGACGCAATAGTTAGCCGTTGGTTACTTCTGCATGCTTCCCTCTCTCTCTCTCTCTCGCTCCTGTTCTGTGTTCCATAAAGCTCTCAGTAAATCGACTGTGAGGCGCGTTGCAGCCGCGCTCTCTACCCCTCTCTCTCTCTGTAACCAGCGCAACATTGTACGCGTACCGAGTTGCACTGCATGCACACGTACCACACTGGGAGGGGCGCGGTGGGTGGTCGACTATTGCCGGGGGGGGGGGGGGGGGGGGCGGAAGGAGTAGGATGGGAAACCATTATTGAAATGCAGTAAATGGCCGTGAGTTTCAATCGGCCTTGGGTGCCTTCCACCCGGCCCTCGTTCGAAAGAGAGTCGACCACCCCCGCGAACCCACCCGCCCTAGTTGTTACCCTAGAATTACGAGGATTCCCGATGATTCTTGCTTCCGGTGCGCGATTTCGATCTTTAAGGTATGACGTACGGCGGGAAACCCAAAAAAGCTGGGGGATATTTGTTATTTGTTTTTTGGTTAAACTATTACGATATCAATAATGGATTTGTTCTTGTGAAAAGGTACGCTCATTGGCCACTTTGCCATAAATTTTTATTAAAATGTATTGTTGAATATCCATGTTTCTCGATATTGATCACCATAAATGGTAACCATATATAATGTTTTGACGATTTTTAAAAAAAATTTACTCTACTTCTTGCAATTATAAATGTAAGGTTTCAAGTATATCTGCCAATTGTAATCTAACCAACTTGCATAAATCAAGTCCAACATCAAGTAATATTTTTGAAGCTCCAATCTCTCCGAAACCGCCAAAAAAGAAAATTCGATTTTCTGACACTTCCCCGCTCCATGTAACCCTTAATGCCTTTCTACCCTGAGTAGTGCATAGTTGCTTAGATTAATTAATCCCCCCCTTTTGATTCACGCATTAATAGCCGGCTGAGCGGGGCTATATCCTTTGTTGATTAATTAATATCGGTGTGGCGAGTCGACGCTGCTCGGCTTTAGCCTCTGCACAATCCATTTTCACGGTGAATCGAAAGTCACCATTAATTAAGGGCGCCTCCCACCACTGTTTCTCTTGCGCCCCCCACGCGCGTACTTGGAGTCCTGGTGGGATTGAACACGGGGTGTACATAGACCACGAGTATTGGCCGAGACAATGTCGAACGAGCGCTTATAATTCGGACGGCTATTTGTAAACAGCTGTCGGTGCTATCGATATTCGCACCGGCCGCACTGCCGAGTGTATCCTTATCGCTCGGATCCAATACTGTAATTGTGCTCAATTAGAGGGAGCCTCCGACAACTCCCCCCCACTCCTCTCTATTCTTGTCCTCCTATCCCGGCACTGGGAGACGGAGCGGCGGTGGGGGAGCCGGCTATTCAAATCGGTCAAATGACCAGTCGAGCGCGAACGCCATTCGCACCGTGATATTATTTATGCTATTCAAGCCGATCCTACAGCCGGCCGAGCTACTAACTAGCAATTCCCACCATTCAACCGACCGGGCATTCCAGTCACGTGATCGACTGGACAAGGAGGGTGGAGAGATGTGTGTGCGTCCTGCTCGCTTTTTCTCCCTCGTCGACAAGTGTCGGAAGTGCAGGTGTCCCTCTGGTCGCCCTGTGTATGAGAGGGTTTTCGGGGGATTTTTTGAAGAACTCGCTGACGTTAATAAACTTTGTAATGAGGTTCGCTGTTGGTCAGAGTTGGTTTATAGAATTTGATCCTTTAGGGGTAGTTTCTTCAAGTGTGTATGGGTGTAAGGTCAGAGAAAAGGAAGTTCTGTTGGTAGAAAACCTCAAACTGTATACTTAGTTCTAAAGTTAAGACCAACAGGATCAAACTGCACAAAGTGTATTCCGCGACCGTCACTTGTCCTCTCCAAACCTCCCTTTCTCCACCTAATCACCATCCCTAAAACCACCTCCATTCCAAAAGGATCTTATCACAGGTTCCCTCCACTACCACCTCCCAACCCATCACGCCCTTTAAAAACCCACCACCCGGAAGCAGCGCGTGTACAGCCGGTTGTCTCGCGCACGTGCGCGGGGTGGGGGAAGGGGCTCCCGAAAGCGATCGTTTAGGTAACGCAGTCAGGGGAGACAAATGCGATATCGGCGCGCACTCGGGGCCGCCATAGCCGGAATTTCAATGGAGCAGATGATATTCAGCGATTCGCGGAGACGCCGCCGGTAACGAAATTGGACTGGCGTGTCGCCGGCATACCAATAAGCGATGTACTGCTCACGCGCTTTATTTTCCCCGGCGAATGTGACGCGTATTCCTCGGGAGCCGTCCGGGAAGGGGAGAGGAGGTTGTAAAGGGAGTTACAGAGGCTTGTCAACCTCTTGTCGGTGATCCTCGCTCGATCCGCGGATGCTATTGCCGGGCATTGGCATATTTATGCGGCTCATTTGTCAGCAGTTTCTCCGGTATTGTTGACTAATACCTCGCGGCCATTTCGAGATGTCTCCCCACTCGGTTGCTTTATCTCTTCTTGGCTTGTTTGTTATCTAGCGATGAGATGCGCCGCGCTCGTATCCTCCACCCGTAAAAATGCCCAGTAGTCCGGGGAAGCGATGTACGATGAAATCGTCTCGATACGAGAGATTCTATGTATTTATGAAAATAACTCTTTGTTACCGGGGAGTTGGTATTAATAAAGCTCGATATTAATCGTCGCCCTCTTTTTCTTCGCTCGCTCTTATTAGCGCGCTCGGCAAATACTCGAAATGTATCCAAGGGGGCGGAGATGGGGCGGAGAGGGGGCGAAGCCCGACGACTTTTTCATTATTAAACAGTGCGCCGGCAGACAGTTATTCGTGTTTGCCGCGAAATCTCATTATGCCGGGGCCGGCAACATGATTTTTCTTCATCAGTTCCGCCCGGACTTGAAAAATTCCATCCGCAGCCCTCACGCGGGGGGTCCGCGCGGCCGCCAATGACCGCGCGCCCGATGACCGGCCTAATGAAAAAGGGATAATTCGCGCGGCTCGATTTTCACGGCTGGGGCTAATTCGGGCAAGAAGCAGAGAGAGCCCGGTGTTCGGGGACGATAGCTTACAGTGGATAATCGAGGATGCGAAATGGGGGGAATTCCCAATTGAGGTGCTCCCAGGGGGGGCGGGCTTGTGTGCCGGGTTGTCGATGTAGTGGGGCCGGGAGTGGCTCGCATTGGCCTCTCGCAATATCCTCTCTTAATTAGGCGATCCACTCAACCTGCACATTTTTCATATTACCAAGGGCTCGGCCTCGACGAGAGCCAGTAGTTTCGGCCTCCTTGAATCGCGGCATTAATCCCGCCGGCAAATTACAGCGGCCATATTGGTTCCCGACGAGAAGCCAACCTCGATCTTCGAGTCCCGGCTCGTTCGCCTCGACAATAAGAATATTACTCGAGTCCTCCACCCGGCCCTTCCCGACGTTTCACTTTCACCACACGTATCGGGAAATTCAGACCTGGCACGTGACGCCCTCGAGGGAGGCCGACTTTAAAACTGCGATGTAGCTAAGAGGGCGACCCTTTAACTCGGCGGGAATTGGAGCTTGATTTAAGAAATTCTCCCTTCGATGTCCCGGCCCTTGATCCCCGCCACCTATGACCTACGACCACTCGTCTCCGTTTCACCCGGCGAATCAAAGCCGCCGCCGCCTATTTATCGTCCTCATCGATTTCCCCAATTTCCAGCGGCCGCGCGCCATGCAAATCGCCCGACTTAACATTCCGTTATTTCTCCCGGCATAAACCAGCCTGATACCCGTCCGAATAAACAATGCGCGATTATGGAATAAAAAGGGATTTTAGTTACATCGTAGGTGGCGGATATTAGTTGGGTTGGAGGAATTCCCCGCGAAACAATTAAATGCGTCTGGGGCGAAAGCGATAGAGGTCGCCGAGGGCTAAGGCGACCCAGGAAGATAATGACGCGGTCGCAAGCCTGAGGGATGAATAAGGAAATCCGGGGGAGTTAATTAGGAAGTAGGTGGAAGGAGGCCGCCGAGCACGGAGGTCCAATGCAAGATGCACACGGCTGAAGATGCGGCTGGAGGAGGTGTCTTCGGTACAAAGACCCTAATGTACACAGCCGAGCGCACTTTAAAGGGCGAAAGTTAGTTACACGCTCGTCGGAGTTCAGGAACTCCGGGAAATTTAGATACCCGCCTGCCAACCGGGCCAACCTCTCCCCCTCTCTGATTTGGGGAAATTTGGACGATGGCCGTAAGAGGATTCGCCGCTTTTCGACGAGTGGGCTTGACTCGGCCGGTAAGTGCGATCTCGCACTCCACTCGGAACTCGACAAGAGACTCCTAAATACTCTCCAGTTTTCGCCATGGAGACCGGGAAAATTCTTGCGAGTTCCCGGCTCGAGAGAGTGTGTGGGGGAAACGTGCATGGGAAAGTTGGAAACGACTGTTGGCCTTTAATTACAGTTATGCCGGGAAGGAGGGTAAAAAAACAGAATGCATACACGGTCGGAGCAGTTTGCGCTGGCATTTATTATTCATGGCTGAATTGGAAACGCGCGTTACGGCAAATTGGTGGCCGAAAGGCCAGCGGCGCGCTGTGCATTACCGTCTGTTTTCCACGGGAAAATTCATCCCCCTATCAGATTCAGCGGGCAATGAGCGCGGGACACGCATTCGTTGGGACTTAACCTCAAAGGTATCTCGAAACACTGTAACCCGACGGAGTAATTCATTAAGCATTGCACAAATGCTAAAAGAGAGTGAAAGCAGTCCTAGATAACATCAAAGCTACCTCGAAACACTGAAATCCAACAGAATAATTCACTAAAAATCAAGAAATGTCTAATAAATGGGGAAACTCTCATAATTAACCTAAAAGCTACTCTCAAACCTGACTATTTCATCAAAAACTTCAACAATAATACAAAACAACATCAAGACCCTCACCAACAATACCTGCACACCTGCATACCCTCAATAACCAATTAAATTCTCCGAGTGCGCATAGTTGTAGAGGGATCCGCAAACTGGTCGGCTAGATGTCGCCGGGTACGGCCAGTGCCACTTGCAGATCGAATCCTCAGGAGCAGAGCGGCGGCGAAACACGTCGCGTCGGTGCGCGATGGTCGCCCGGCGATTACTGTCCCCTTCGCTCGCGCCGCTCGGTATTTACCTTTAAGAGAGCGAGCCGCTCGCACGAATCCCGAAGCGTGCCGCGATGTGTGTTATTGTCGTTTACCCGGGCTTAAGTGGAATCAGTCACGTGGACGGTAATTTCAGTGGACGCCGGCGTCCATCTGAGACCACACACACACACAGGCGCGCGTGGAGACTGTTCGCTCCCGGCGCCATTAAAGCCCCTGGTCGAATGTACGTTGATTTAGCGCGCACGTGGACTGGAGGTCCAATGACGCTATGCTTATTGCCGAGCCGGCCCCTATTTACTGACAAATCATTCGACCGGATTGTCCGAATCCAGCCGGCCCCATACAACCCGCAATACCGCACTTAACCCGCCGTACTTTTTTCACGTTGATTTCCCTACATTTCTGCTTTTTATAATCGAAAGCAATTAATCGAGCGGTATTCCTAAATGAAAAATTATTGTTTATCGCTCGTTGAGTGGTTTACGGGGTAACTTTACTCGGAGTGAAATGGAATTATATTAAAAACGACCGACGCTTTTGAAGAAAATGGGTCACGAGACCCGGGAATTGTCAATATAGTTTGCAATAAGCGCGACACTCCTCCCTAATGATTAATAGGCGAAGGGGGAAGTCATCGAGCGTCCGTTCTCCCGCATTGAAATTATATCGTCATCGATGTCGAATAATACCCACCGTACCGAGAATTAGCAGGCATCCTCGGTATTGCGTTACATAATCACATGCCCACTTCATTACTGTGTGCCCGGCATTACGCGCCGGCCAACGTCCGCGCGCGCGTGTCTCTCTGGCTGTGTAGGAAAGTGGGGGTGGGGAGGAAAATTCGGGCGGCGGTGCGAGTCAGTGAATTTCGGACACGCGTACGTCAGTAAATTGCCGTCGATACGGAAATATCGGCTTGACGCATGAATTGCAGGGTGGCTCCCTCCTCCCGCGGGAGCGGCAGCCTCTCCTCTATTTATACAGGCGCGCGGCGCATTCGATTATACGGCCATTCGGATCCGGCGAGAGCGTTATAATTTTAACAAATGTTAAATAGCCGATTTTCCTCCCCCCCCCCCCCAACCCGGCGATTCGCCCCCCCCCCCCCTGCTCGTCGGGTAAATATTCATGCGAGGATATATGCATATGACGCACGCCGGCGGAGGCTGCGGATCGCACTTTATGTACTCGCACGCGCCGAGCCGAGGATTACAATCCTGCAGGGCAAACGTCCATGAATGATTTACAGGATCTCCGCACTGCGCGCGCTCGCCGCCGCTGTAATGCCCGGTACACATGTAAGTGCATACTCCCGGCGTGTTTACACGCGCGCGCCCCCTGGAAATGAGCGAGTCGGCGCATTTTCCCCGTGTCGCTTTTTCCCGGCTAATAATCGATGACCGAGAGGAATATTCGCACCGACGGAAAAATGCCCAATGATCCACTTTGCGCTCTTGGATATTTTCCGGGTTTTTCGCGGCTGTTTTCCTGAAATGTTTGTCGGGCGAAAATGTTTGGGGGTTAAATTTGATTTTTGGTTCGCTTTGAGGGAGGCAGTCGATAGAGGCCATTAGACGTCGCGAGGTGTGTCGTAATCGCGAGGTATAGACGCCCGATCAATTAGACTGGCAAGTAATTTGCCCCTCTCGGGAGACGACGCCAGCGCGAATCCCCGGCGTCCCGGCGCGCCTTCGTCCTCCCAGACGCTTCCGGGCATCGGGCCTTCCTCTCCTCCTATTCATATAAGCAACCCTCGCTTATGCTTGCTCGCCGATATATTGACTCTCCTTTCAATATGCAGCTCCTTGAATAAAACAACAGTCGGCCGGCGCTTGCTGGCCAGCGACCAGCGGATTTCCTGTATATTGCCATGATTTTCCACCGGCCGCGCTCGCTGCGAACTGTATTTGAACGGTGGGCTAAGCACACAGTAACATTCCAGCTCGACTGTTTGCTCGAACGTTTTTTAACTCGAGCCCTGAAAGACCTCGCGTTGACAACTGCAAAATTGGCGATTGTGTGCCTGTTAACGCCGACATACTTTCGCATTTTAAACTATTCCACCGGACCATTGCTGAAAATTTTTATATTCTATAGATTTGAATGGTATTAATTAGTAAATCATTGGGATTGGCTGGATTCATTATTATAACGAGAAATTACGCTTCAAACCTTTGGAATTCCGGGATTCTATGTGGTCCAGAAGTACAATGCAACTGAGATGAGGTTGAAACAGTGGCGCACTATAGAGTAGGCAAATTGGGCAATTACCCTAAGGCCCCTATTTTAGGAGGAATTTTTTAAACTAAAAACTTAAACCCTAGCAGTTTTGGTGTGACCTCGTAGTTCATAGGATCGAAGTTCTAAGACCCAAGGGTCGTAGACTCCAAGTTCCAAAACCCAAGGGTCATAGAATGAAGTTCCAAGACCCAAGGGCCATAACATTGAAACTCTAAGACTGAAGGGCGTCTAAGACCTAAGCGTCAGAAAATCGAAGTTCCTAGACCCATGGGTCAGAAAGTCAGGGTTCAAGACCCAAGGGTCCTAGAATCAAACTCCCAAGAAAGTAATCAAATTTCTATGATCCAAAACGAGGACCCCAAATGACCCTCTAATGGTCCTAACACGTCACTAGGCTCAAGAAGCAGCAGGATCACTGGGTCAAGGAAAGCAGCGAGTTACACGGTGGCGATGCAAATGGATAAACATTTGCCTCTGTTTTGTCGAGTGTTGGACTGGCTGCGGTGGTTTGCGGGCACGTGTGTCTCCAAGTCCGGGCAAAGCCCGCTCGGCCGGGCCGCACTGTTTAGAGTCGAGGATGCACATGGGAACGTGCGAATCCGAGCGGGCGCCGCCGGTAACTCGTATTAGGGTCACGTGCAGATTTGAGGGGCCGCGCGTCTTATGCGTCGCACGTACACTCATCGCCGAATCAGAGAGCCGTCATAAACGATGCAGTGTGTGGACAGATCCCGCCCCGAGGAATTCGCACCCGTGAAATCTCCGCGCACGCCGTGGCCCACATAACTTGGTCGCTTTAGGATTTCTTTGGAGGTTAGGTGTCGCATGGCGGAGTCTCGCGTGCGAGCAGGTTGGTTTGAACAGTCGATGTCTGGTGGTCGATAGCATGTGTCGTGACCGATTGCTTATTCCTGTTCACTGTTTTGCAAGCAGCGCATTGCCTCTTCTATATTTCATACGGTGGGCAAACATAACCTGTCTAGACGAATTTAGAAAGAGAGTGGCTGGTCGATTCCCATTTTCGTTACAGCTCGCGACGCTGCATTTAATTGGTCTACTTGCAACAAGACAGTCTCATAAAAGATTTAGAATCGATCCGAAAACTGATACTCGCTGACTAACAAATAAACCTCAGCCGCGTTCTCCGTTAAGGGGTCATATATGCCAGGCACGTCATGAAATAAGGAAAGGTTTGTTAATTTATTGTCCTATTAATACATCCTGTTATTAAGTTTCTATCATGTGTCCGTTATTGTACATGCTTTGAAGTATTTTCTCCGAAAAATACAAATAAATAACTAGGTTATGTACGACGTAACTGGCATCGTCTTAATTCAAATTGCAACATGCGGTGGTCAATGTATCTTGGTCAATTGTTATCTAAAAAAAATATAAAAAATTGAGCGTGAACTAGACACAGAAAACTAGTCCTCAACGAGCCAGAATATTTTTTTTCTTTTTTTTCACAAAGTTACACGCGAAAAAGTCACCAATTTCGTAAGAACACTTAGAAATAATGACATTTTCGCGTGTAACTTTGTGAAAAAAAAGAAAAAAAATATTCTGTCTCGTTGAGGACTAGTTTTCTGTGTCTAGTTCACGCTCAATTTTTTATATTTTTTTTAGATAACAATTGACCAAGATACATTGACCACCGCATGTTGCAATTTGAATTAAGACGATGCCAGTTACGTCGTACATAACCTAGTTATTTATTTGTATTTTTCGGAGAAAATACTTCAAAGTATGTACAATAACGGACACATGATAGAAACTTAATAACAGGATGTATTAATAGGACAATAAATTAACAAACCTTTACTTATTTCATGACGTGCCTGGCATATATGACCCCTTAACTCCCACTCTCCAAGAATTAGTACAACAACGACCCCAGTGTGAGGAAAAGCCATCAAAGGAGCGATCCCTCCTTGACCAAACAGCGCATCAGTTACGTGTCTGAGCCGTCAGCATATTCGGAATCGGGACAAGGACGCAATTACGCGTGAAGAACATCCCTCTCGACGGCTTTCGAATTAAGCGAGCGAGTGCATTTTTCGGCGACCTTTTGTCGCGCGCTCGCTCCCTCGCTCTCCTTGCGACTCATCCCGGCCGACACGAAATTGTGTTTACGCCGCGTTGGGGTTTGTGAATACTGGGCCGAGAGTGGAGGCCAGATATATACGCGATCGAGCACCCTAGACGGAATATCAGACCCGCATTCATCCGTGACTCTTGATTATATAACAGGCCAGATTTACAAGCGAAAGGGGGGTGGGAGGGGGAGGATGAAGGGTGGAAGGCCGCCCTATTTCCAGGGCGGCTTTAACGCCAGCCACGTTTCCAAGCGGTCGTAGTGCGGTGCGCTCGATATCGGTCGTGTTTTTTAGCCCCGGCTATATTTTCCCTTTTTCGAGCGGCGCCGCTGCATTATCGACGACCGGCCCACTTTCCATCTAAAGCGCCCCCTCGAGAGCCACCCCTCTCCCCCCTCCGCGTCCTAGAGTAATCAATGGGTATTAAGTATTTAAGCGGTAGTCGCTCGCCCAAGTAGCGATCCATCCGTTATTTACGCCGGCGACCGCAGCGCCACTCTTCCCACGGTGTCCGTCGGCGCAAGCTTCGACCACTCGAGACATTAGGCTCGCCCCACAGGCCTCGAGTTCCTCTTCCAAGACGATTCCCTCGAACCTGCACGTTACCGGCACGATCGCGTAGACACTTCCCGAATGTCCTAATCGGCAACCTGTGCGGCCTCGTTCACAGGGCCCCAAACGACTCGGCAATATTTCCAGCGATACTTATCTCGCCGGGAGCAGAGAGGGGGAGGGAGAGTGGTTGTTATCTCGGCGGGTGCGCTCGCGGCGCAGTATCCGCAAAGTTTTTCCGCACGCGTGATGCATCTTATGGCGGGTACACACGCGCGAGCGTCCAACGACAATTCGTTGTGGGTAGTTCGCCCCGGGGTATTATCTTTCTGGGCGTTTATTACGGAGATGCGCCCGGCTTTCGCAACCTATAACTGTAGACTCGGATGGTATATGTAGCTGGTTGGTATATAGAGGGTGCGCCCAGGCACATACGTATCGCTGTTGCGGAGCGAGAACTGTTGCGAGACGTTCCGCGTCTGAGCACGCTAATGCAAGTTCAAGCCGGGCGTCGCGGCGGTGGGCGTCGATGTCTTAGAGCGGCACAGATGGCCTCCCGCCGGCAACTTGCCGAAAGGATCTGTTACTCGGCGAAGCAACGTCACTCGCCGGGAATAAGCGCAATTATGATAATAATTGAACGAATAATAGTTGAGAGCTGCGAGGATCCTAGCTCGCATTCCGAGAACTAAGTCCCGCCGAGGACTAGTCGGGATACTTTTGTTCTCGCTTGCCGACGGCTTACTGTTACTGTTACTTCGCTCTGCTTCCTTCTCGTTTAGTCTGCGCGCCTCCCTCGCACTTGGTTACTCCCTTCAAACAACTTCTTCGTAGTACTCGGGACAAAACGTGCCACTTACTTCGCCGGCCTCTTCGCGTCTCGAGGAGGAGCCTGCGGAATGTCCCGGCACTCTGTTGTCATTTTCGAGCGCGAGCTTTGCGATTCAGACTTTCCGTGTAAGGAATTTGCCGCTCGTTCTGCAATCGAGACTCGACGGATCGCATTAAAAACGGGTTAGAGTTTCGTCGAAATAAAGTCGCACGCTCATGGAGAAGCCGTTTAAAGTGAGAGGACTCAGTTTCGCCGCGCCACGACTTACTCCGAAACCAGAGAGAATAACCGAGTGGCACTGACAAGTCTCGCGTTACCTTTGCGACTTGAAAACTGGTATTTTCAATAGAAGCCTAGTACACAGAGCTCGCGAAACTTTGTACACGTTCTGGAATCGAAACTCGACTTGATGAGACCGGATGAGAATGAGGTCAAAGTTTGTGCGGTCACGCGGAGGGCGTTTAAAGTGAACGACTCAGTTCCACCGCGCCACGACTTACTCCGAGAGGAGCGGAAGCGGCCGAGTGTCACTGACGGTTCGCAGCCACTGTTCCTCCGTTCGGAAGTTGAAAACTATAATTCTCGATGGCAGTGCTGTACATAAATTTGGCCGGACTATCAATGAGACAGTAGAGGTGGTGGATTGGACGCGGCCGGCGCCCTGGGATATGTAATCCGGCCGGCGTCGGTGTCCACAGACGAGATCGGCGCGGCTGTAATTGATAGACGCGCAATCAGCAGACGCGCGTATATACGCTTGATTGTCAAGGGTCTCGACTTTCAAGCGTATACGTCCCCGAGATTCCTGTTACGCATCCACGGCAAATCCATATTTCCTGCGGACAACACTACAATCTCTGTCGGCCGGCCTGGACACAGGACGTGTTTGGATTAGAGGATGAACTCGGCTCGCGAGTAAATGGGAGATTAGTATCACAAATTCGACATTACAACGAGCCTCCTCGCAATCGAGGACGTCATCGGCCGGGAATGTGACTCGGCAACGAGGACCAGCGCGGTAACAGAGATTTACGAGGGCAGCAATATTTCCGGAGAATTTGTCATTTCGCCCGCGCGCTTATTGCTCCGTCGGCTCTGACTTATGTTAAACAAAGAAAAACAAAGCTCCCCGGTTGGGGTCGAGCGGATATACGCCGGCGGGCGAGGTGCGATTAAGCAGATCGCGCGGATTGATTGTTCTCCGAGGGATTCCTTTAATTGCGCCGATCAACGACGGAAAATCTCGGCGGCTCGCTCTTCGTTACGATCGATTTGCAACTAATAAACTTGATTACCTCCGCGCTTCCCCACTTTCGAGCGCCTCCTCTCTATTGATTGGCCGATGCTAGACAGCTCTCGCGCGTTCTCAATTTCGGCTACGTACATTTCGCACGAATGACCCCCCTTTCAATGTACACAGCCGCGCGCCAGTGTGAGAGCGCGAGTGTGCTTGTTCCACACCGGCAGCTTTTATCGCGCGGATTTTTTGAGCTTCCGAGCCGGGATCCGTTGAACTACTTCCTATGGAGTCACTGGCTCTCAATGGGCCTTTTTGCACAGCCGGCACCCGCCGTCCTCGAAAAACTGTAAACACGCGCCTGCCAATTCCTCCGACCCGCTCGACGCTGCTCCGCTGATCTTTGTTAATTGATTTTTCCTAAACCGCTCGGTTCCCGCGGCGCGACTCTTCCCCGGGTATTTCGGGGTGTTGGTTTTAGTAACTGTGCCCGCTCGTTCTATAGTCCCGCGGGGGCCCGATACTTGCTGCTGTCCGAGATGATAATAGAGCGGGCCAGTCATTGGGAGTGCGCATTGGCGAGGAATCAGGAAACAGAAGGCGAAGCTTGTTAAGAAAAGTTTCTCCGACTCCTCTTCTTCCGTCGCGTTGAGCGTCTCCAGAAGTTGGGGCTCCGACGAACGTGACTAATAAAAAGGGTAATAATTGCAGTTACTTTTCATCTCCGGCGGATCCGGGAGGGGGAGAGAGGGTGCCCCCCCTCGATTCTACGAATCCATTTTTCACAACCGGCAGGGGCTTGAAATGTTCAAAGGCAAGTTAATAGTACTTTTTGTCTGGCGTCTCAAGGTGATTCCCCAGACTACTAGGTTACTTATGAAGAGAGCGGCGGAAGAGTGTCCCAACTAGCGAGGGCCTCCGCTGACATCCTTTTGTGGGACACATCGCTGTAATCTCATTATGCTAATGCGTTTAGGGGTGCCGAGCACGCGGGGGGGGGGGGGGGAGGGCGGCAAGGGCGAGGGCGAGGGGTGTCGGGCAACAGATGACCTGAAAAAGTGGTCGAAGAATTCAATAACAGTTGCTCGAATGACCATTTCCCCGCAAATGAAGGGAGTCCTGGCTCTCGGGGCACAGACAAAACTGAAGGATCGATCCGCACGCTTCCCACCAGCCGCGTCTCCCACTCGGCACCCGCGCCCGCCCGGCAACGAACCAACACACGCAAGCGCGCAGCCGGCTGCCTTCGTATTTATTATTCATGTTTCATGAACGGGCCACGCGCGCGCGCCTCCACGCTACTCACAAAAAGCAATTTGTTCCGGCCTGCCTACATTTTATTTGCCCGACGGCGCTCCGATAGCATCCGCGAACCCTGCCGTCCTTAGCACTCTTTACTACTACTCACTACTCACTGATTCGGAGCCTCTGATATTGTTACTCGTTGCTTTCTCGAGTTTTCGGGTGGAAAATGTTACTCAGTCGTTCACGAATGTTATTCAGTTACTCACTTACTCGGATATATTACTCAATTACTCATTTACTCAAACTTATTACTCACTTACTCAGATATGTTACTCAATTACTCATTTACTCAAACTTATTACTCACTTACTCAAACGTATTACTCAGTTACTCACGCACTCAACAATATTACTCAATTACTCATTTACTCAAACTTATTACTCACTTACTCAAACATATTACTCAGTTACTCACGCACTCAACAATATTACTCAATTACTCACTTACTCTAAAGTATTATTCAACTAGTGAGTTAGACAGAAATACCACTCGGTTATTCAATCACACAGAAATATTACTCACAACTTGTTACCATTGCAGGAATATCAGAGCTCGTGAGGATTACTGGCGCATGCACGTTGATTCACCGATTCATGTACTCTTTTATTACTGTAATTCAAGTTTAAGGGGCTGAAAGCACCCCTTAACCCTCCATTGGGGCTGTTGTATGCTCTGCCGGCATTGTAAAGCGGCCGAAAATAATAGACACGTATTTTTATTGGGCGAGCGAGCGCGCGGTGTGGCGTGCACGGGCGCATACCCATATCGGGTCACGTAAGTTTTGTTTGCGGGAATATGTCAACGTCTGAATGTTAACGAGCTCAGGCCATAAGGTATTCCGTGCGCGCGGGGGTGGCGGATTTTCCGCAGCATCCCCGCGAATTTCTCCATTTCACGAGCGATTTGTCCGCGGCTTTGTCCTCCGTGAATATGTGCGCGAGCGCGCGCGGCTCCCGGCGGTAAAACGAGTCTAAAGTCTGGCCGATTTCATTGGCCGAGTGATCCCCGGCATCGTAAATCGCTCGTGTCATCGGCGCCCGGACTTATCTCAAATTGACGATGAACCGCGTCGAATGACGATTGGAAGCATCCGCCCCGCGCAAAGGATTCGATTTTCCGACGAGGGAATTTCAATGGCGGGAGAATAGGAAGGAAGAGAGCCAATTCCTGCCAGGGGCCACCGAGTAAAAGATCAATTGGAAACAATGCGATGATACAACCTCGAGGCTAATTCGCGACTGAAGACGCGCGCGCTCCGCGAGACTGACGTCCCGGTAATTAGATTCGCGGCCGACCCTCGTCACTCGGGAGAGAGATACTTGGCCCGATTCTCTCTCAATGGCGATTGTAAAATCCGCCTGCGCTTGCCACGCACAGCCGCCTCCAGGAATTATCATTTGCAGGCCTCGCGCGCGCACGCACGTCCATTATGTTGTCAGGGATTTTTCACAATTGGGATTGGGAGGAGAGTCCGCCCATCAGAAGCAGAGACCAGCGCGCGAGTCCGCCGAGAGAGAGACCTTACCTCACCGAAACAGTTGTATAAATGCTCCGAGGGAAAACTCTGCTCGGTTTGGCCCTTTCAGAGCGCCGGTATCTCATTCTCGCGCGATTATACGCCGAATCCCTCATGAATCGAGGGCTCCTCGATACGGGCAGGTGCAGGTGGGATACACGCCTTTGACTCCGGGAGGCTCCTTGCAAAGGGCGACGCTAAAAGTGCGGCATTAAAAGTAATGGGGGTCAAGTGGGGCGCAGTTAAGTTTGCCAAAGTGCAGGGAATTCGAGATGAATTCGTCCCTTAGTGCCGTAGTAGCAGGTGTGTCGTCATACATCTCTGAGGAGCTTCCTGCGAGCGGCTTGTAAACTTGCGTCGCTTACTGCGTTATATGGACTAATAATAATTCCGGTATTAATAATATTCAGAAATATTAAATCCGAATTATTCCGTTGCCTGCATTACCGAAGAAACCCCAGTAATAATCTCCACATTAATACTTACAAAATCAAAAATCACCCATCAATAATCTCTGTTTATAATAAAATAAAACATAAGCGGCTTTGTTACTTCACACAACTAATTTCTCAATTTCAACACGGTTTATTCCACGTTAACCGGACGAAACTAGCAGTACAAACCTTCAAACCTTCCATCAAACCACCTCGAACCTCCCCTCAGCCACACGACACCAGTACATAATTCTAATGAAGAAGTGTCGCAAGCTGCCGAAATACCTGCGGCAGAATTCGCCATGCCGTTTGGACGCAGGGAGTCAATTGCTCGCGATAACTTTGCCAAACCCCTCTCTCTCTCTCTCGGTCCTAGAGAAAGGGACACTAGGGGCGTGGAAACGCGCGTATTATCAGCGCAATTTTCCTTCCCAGGCCGGCGAGGTATCGCGCGCGGTGCAGATGTCGTTAGCCCGAGTTATCAGCGCGCGAATAATTTCGCGATGCTGGACCGGCGCATTTCACTCGCACTATCTCCATCACCGGCGAGAGAAACCCTTGCACCGAGGGAACCTCGAGGATACACAGTCTCTTGGTGTTTGATATGTGTGTGCTCGAGATGTACTGGCTTCTACATACATGTGTATCTATGCATCTGTGTCTGTATCTATGTATCTGTGGCAGTGTATCTGTGTCTGTGTATCTGTGGCTGTGTATCTGTGTGTGTGTATCTGTGGCTATGTATCTGTGGCTGTGTATATGTGTCTGTGTATCTGCGTCTGTGTATCTGTGTCTGTGTATCTGTGGCTCTGTATGAAGGTTGGTATATGTATGTGGTTGGACGTACGTAGCTCGCAGTGCATAGCAGGTTATATCTTATGCAGGCAGTGCGGTCCGCCCACTATCTGAGATCGCTACTTATGGCCAGACACGATCTCCCGCCGCCATTTTTCTCTGATAACCTTTATGCTCGGCGCTCTAATAAATTCCGATTTGGGTCATCGATGCGTCCGCCCGGCCGAATGGCCCCGCGACACAAAGGGAACGCCGGACAAACCCGCCCCGGCATTCCTCTCTCCTTGTTTCGCGGCCGAGGGTTCAGCTCTCCGCTTCACCGGGGACGCCGACAGGCTTGTGTACAGTCGGCGGAGTCCGTCACTCGCGCCGGATATATATCTGCGTTATTAAATGAAGAATCCGGCCTTTGCTGGAATTAATTATGACGTTTTTCATTAGGTCCCAGTCAAAGGCGCGCGTCGGATGTAATATTGCCGCGCCTTTCCCTCATCCCCCCCTCCCCCCCCCCTCCCCCGCTTTCCGCGGAATTGGAGAGGATTTTAATTATTCTAGGGATTAATAGGAATATTGAATATTCCGCGCGCGATTTTCCGCTTTATTTAATTAACCGAGCTCGTGTTGTTTGTCTCTCGGTGTGTATTTGCTTGCCGCGACGCGGCCCGAGAACAATCGCGCCCGCGGCCGGTAGGGAAGAGGGCGGATTTCCCGTAAGCCGAGGCCGCCCAGTAAATGCATTACGCAAGGGAAAATGCGGCCGTCGCGCTCGGACGTAGACGTCCGGCGCTATTTCCGGAAAATGACGACATATCGCAAACGCCATCTCGTCAGTTTATTACTAATTGCACTCCTCCCCCCTCTGCCCCTCTCCCCCCTCTCCCGCAATATTCCCCGGGGAAGTTGGCTCGCGTAAAAAACCACCGGGAGACTTTGCCAAGGGAAAGGTCCACTTTCCAGCAAGTTTGCCCAAGTTGCTTCGAAAACGCACCAGTACACCGCCATCGAAAATTCCCAATGCACGCCGGACACTTTTTCTCCGGAAGAAATTGGAGCAGCCTCCAAGTCCTGGAGCGCGTCTACGTGACGCCGGCGGGGAATATCGGGCGACGCTGTCCACTCACCAAATACTGATTTCGCTCTTTACTGTTATCCCCGGAATGACTGCTCGCGGATAATTCAGCCGCTGGAGAAATTCGAGGGAGCTGGAACAGTAAAGCGAGGGCCAATGGAGAAAGTTTCGCTTCTGGATTTAAGGGCGCTGGAAGAACTGCTTTCGAGCTCAGTCTACTTTCCAGCGCGAGTTCCCTTGTATCGAGAGTCAGTCATTTGTACTATAATTTCTCTCGAGCGACTATAAATCTCCCGAAAGACGCGTACCCGAAGTTGAAAAGGCAGATCGATGTCCGATTCCTAATTTTCCCAAAGCCAACCGGCCGCGCCCGGAAGCGATGCGAAGTACACATTGCAATTTCGCCATGGACCGCAGCCCGATGAAGTACACGACACGTTTAAACATTTCCCCGACGGCGGACTCCGGGAACAGTGGGAACCACTTAAGGGCGGCGCGCGCGCCGCGCAGTGACACGTGTCAATGACATATGTCATTGCTGGGACGACGCGCTCGCCCCGAACGTGAGAACACGCCTACGTACGGGGAAAGTATATTGTTTCGCGCGAACCCCTCGAGTCCCGCTGATCCCGGCGACCCCTGCGCCTTCCTGTGTTTTGCATTTCTCAACAGGGTATTTGTTCACGACACCATTCGCGTTTGTTGCTCTTTCGCACGCGATGCAATCGATCCTATCTTTCCTCCAGTCATTTTCACTCGGAAGTGTTCGTTTGGGTGGTTTGTTTTATTGTGGACCTCGGTGAATTGTGAGTCGATTAATTGTTGTAGGGACATCGATGGTTTTAGTGGTCGCTGATGACTCAGTTTCTGAGTCAACGTACTCGAGAGACCCCGATAGTTGGCATCGGTGTCCTTTACTAGGAGGACTCAATCAATCACCATTACTTCATTTAAATTCTCAGAATCGATCTTTTTCCTATTAACTGATGACTCAGTCTCTCTGCCCCAACAGTTGGCATCAACTCCTTCACTTCAAAATACCACTACACCCGCTTTCCAATCTCCCACCCGAATCAAAACCTCCAAGTCAATCACTTAAATCCTCAAAATCAATTTTCCCACCATTAATCGATGACTCACTTCTCCACAAGCGAGCACACTCAAGTGCCACCCGAGGCCACAAGAGTTGGCATCATCCCCTCGACTACCTCAAAGTAGGATCGTACTCGAGCGTTCCATTCCTCCGGTACATATCAATCACTCCCGAAGTATCATAGAGGTAATCCCGTTCTTTGCGGCGGCGTCCCGGGACAATACACACATCTCGTGGAATCAGATAACAGCCCCTAGCTCTAATCTGCGCCGTTGGAGAGCTTCTCCGCGCGGGGGTGGGGGTGGTGTACTTTTCGAAAAACAGCGGCGGCGGAAAAGGCACTCAGGCTTTGTCGGGCGGACTACCCTTTCGTGGGATTCTCGGGGCGCCGTGATTGGTGGTGGGGTGCGGCGCGCGAGGGGTTGCGCGCCTGCGTGGGCGTCGGGGGTTGCCCGCGAGCGTCGGAGCCGCTGGAGCCGTGGCCAGTTTTCGCTGGTCCGCGCTTACGCTCACGACGCCTGCCGATCCCGGCGCCCTCGTCCTCCCACGGGAAGAGGCCACTTCTCTCTCTCCGCGAGACTCCAGCAGGGTGCTCGAGGCCTGACCTTAGATATCGTGCGCGTCCCCGCTGATAGTCGCACCGCGTGACTGGGAGAGCGTCGGGAGAGCGGCCGGTAGAGGTGGAGGTAGAGAGAGCCGGTTGCCGAAAGAAAGGTGTGGTGTGTGCGAGGGGATTTCGGTGCCGGAAGCAGAAGCAGAGCCCTGAGGCCAAGGGTGTCAGGAGTCGTCGGAGACCTCGAGCGACGCTCTGCGCCCACCAACAGCATGGGGTATGTTTCTCTCTTAGGGGATGACGCTCTCCTCTCTCTTTTTACTGCCTGCTAACCACTCCAACAGATTTCTATGGGTCACGTGCAGGCTTACCTCATTCAGCCCTCATCCTAAGGACCTAGCTTCTTCTTTTTTATCAACCCCCCACTCACCTACCCCCTAAAGGGAACCTAAAGGGAACCTAAAGGGGACCTAAAGGGGACTCGATCCTTGGAACGTGAAACAGGATTAAGCTCCAGCAAAACGCCCGATTCCCTCCACCCTAGTCCACACCACAGATTTAAAGTATACCACGACCCCGCTAATTCATCCGGCGCGCGCGTCCCGCTAATTTCCCGCCGAAGCCCCGATATTCGCGAGCCGGCCTAATTGGAGTAATGGACGCTAATGTTTTGACCGTGTTTCCGTTTCGCGGACCAGCGCGCCTGGAAGCGACGCGCGCGGCGCCCGGAACTACTGCGGCACCGCATATTACCACTGGCTAATGCCTCGGACGTTGCCCGCCGGCCGGCGTTTCTCAAAACTTCGAAGCGGTCTGCGGCCGCGGCAGAATTGCTTCATTAGATCTTCGGCCGGGGAGAGCCTTTGTCGCGCCGAAGACTCGCCGTTAAGCTCGAAAGGTGTATCGAACTGCGCGGTAATTACCTCGAACCCGGCACACTTGGTTCGCGCCGTCGGACAATCGCGACGCGCGGAAAACAGTTTGCGCTCGCCGGTTGATCCGTGCAACTTGTTAATGCCAACTCGAAACTGCAACCCTCTCGAATTACTGGGGGCCGCCAACAACAATAGGGCGGCCGGGAGGCTCGCCAGTGAATCGGCCGCGCGGCCACGTGGAAGGGGCCCGGGCCGGATGGAATTTACATATCGGCCACTATAATTGAATACTTGCCCGGGGCTCCGTAAGTTTAATAACATCAACAGAGCCACGGGGGAAACTCGTGCATTAGAGCCAGGTTGAAATTAAGCATCCGGGCAAGTGCGTTCGCCGCGGAATAATGGCGCAACCGTCATTAACGCTCTTAATGAAGCGAGGGAGAGAGAGGGGGGCGGGGGTGGGGGGTTGTGAATCGTTTAATATGGATAGGATGTAAGGAGAGAAGGATACGTAGAAAACGTATATAAGCCGGAGGGTTGTACGCCGCTGCTGGTAGGAAGAATGGCTACGGGGATTGGACCTCGAGTGGTCTAGTGTGCGCTAGTGGAAGAGAGGCTCTCGCAAGGCCAGAGAAAAGAACAAGCCGAGGGAAATTTCCCCGTGAGAGAGAGAGAGAGGGGGGTGGGTGGGGGTGGAAGGCTCGGGCAGGAAGAGTTGGAGGCGCCTCTGGCTCCTGGACGACTACTCTCCCTTGTTCTACCGTCATCCCTTTGCTCCAGTGGTTCTTAACAGATTTCGCCGACTTTGCCGCCAGATTTTCCTACTTCCAGGCCCCGAACCCTTTTCTCCCCACCCCCCACCCACCCACCCCCCTGGAAAGCCAGCTTCTGTTTCTCGAGGTTTCGTCTACCGCGGTGGGGGTTGTAATGTCGGCGCATCCGACGGGGTCGCGAGGGGTTGTTGATTGTCGGGGCCAGCATGAATCGGAATGGTTTTCGGGGCGGGTGGGGGTGGGTGCTTTGTGGCGGCGAAGGTTACGAACCACTGCTTTCTAGTGGAGCTTTCTCTCTCGGGGTGTCCTCCTCCGAGGCTCTCTCTCTCTCCGCCGGCGGGGTCAATGTCTGCCGGGCTCTCCTCACCTTGCCTGCCTACGAACCCTCTGCTTGGTGGTGCCGCCCTGCAATTGCAATCCTACGCGTACTCGCCGTTACTCCGCTTTGGTCCTCTTCACTCTCCGCTACGCGGATAAATAACTCTCGTCCCTCGCGAGCGTGTGGGTCTGCGTGGCTGTGTCTGTCTGTGTGTGTGTGTGCGGCTTCCACGCAACCGACCGCTGCATGCCTACGACGTCGCCACCGCAGACTCCTGGCACGCCTGTTTCCTACGATTAAAGTCTGATCCTCCGCTCTGGCAGTGACACTTGGAACTTGGCTAACACGTGATAATGCGGAATTGTAGTAACTAAAGCGTCCGGGTTCGCTAAGTAGTTTTAATGATTTCTTACTTCGTTGGAGCGCGGGTATTATAATGTTGTATTTGTATAAACAACGAATACAGCATTATAATATCCAATATGCCATCTACATTTTTGATTAATTGTATATAATTCTCTCGTTAATCCCGCATTACAAGCTTAAATCCATATTTTTAATTATTCGTGTATAATTCCTCTTCAATGCATAATTAAAAATTGAAAACTACAATTTTAATTAACCACGCATAATCCCTTGCTCAGTTCTCGATTAAAAATTGAAAGCCACATTTTTAAAAACCCTTTTCGATCCCTTTCCAATCAAGCATCCACCACTGATCACTGCAGATACTCCGAGTATTATTATCCTTCCATATCTCGATTACACCTGAACACTTTGCAGCAGTGAAACTGATATTAGATATTCATAGGTCTCGGCGCATAATAGCTCAGCTCTCGGCGTACTATTTTGCGTGAGAGGGGGAGTGGTGGAATCGTGCAGATGTGTAAGCCGGGCTTCCTCGGTTATAATCGCGATTTATATCCGACTATGGGTGTTACATTCTCCGGACGATATCTGCTTTCCTCCCCGTTAGCGTCTCCCGGCCCACGTAGCATGCGCGCGTGTGTTCCTGCGGGCGGTGGGCTCGGCAAGCAGGAGGCGCTCTCGCGAAATCGAATTTAGTCGTGTATGTACTTATTGAGCGCAGGGAGAGAGAGGGAGAGGGAGAGAGAGAGAGAGCGCGGTTGAACCCGCTGATAAATCTCGCCTGAGGGAACACGCTGAATTAATACCTTCTACTTAGGATTCATCCTGGCGCGCGTTACTTGAGAATGAAGATAAATGCTAATTAAAATTTGTCACAGCTATTCTTGCGGCCCGCGCGCCCGTGATATATAACGAGGAGCCGTTGCGGCCGGAGTGAGAGCCGCCCGGAAGCCAACCATCGCGGACATAGTCGCGCACACCTCATAACGGATCCAGCCGGAAGCTATCTCGATTTGACTGTGTACGCTGCTGCCGCGGATCATAAACTTCGAATAGTAAGGCATAGAGACGCCTCCGAAATTGTAGTCACTTTAAGTGTCCATAAAAGGCCCCGCACCAGTAAAGTTAGGTGCGGGCTAGGTCGCCGAATGCCGCGCGAGGGCAGCGTTTATTCGTCCTGCCAACTATCTGGATTAGACCCAGGGAACTTTGAATGTCTCATAAAGTGTGGCCCAGCCAGTCTTAATACGCGCGACGATGTCCACGTATTCGATGACCTAACCTGATCTAATTCAAGTGGCCGATGCTCTCGGATTACATGGAAGAAGGTTTGAGGGTGCAATCGGTGGGTTGCAGTGCCAGAGATCTCCGGGAGGCAGAAGGTTGTTAGAAAGTCTGAGGAATGGAAGGATGAGAAAGAGGCTCTGGAGAAATGCTCTGTTTCCGGGTGACTGATCGACACAAGAATTACGCTCTCCCTATTTCGAAAGCGCCTTCTTCGTCTATTGTGCCGGTTGCCTGATGCCGACGAGACTCTGTCCAGGAATGCCGGGTAAAAACGTCCCCTGCGCCAATAATATGCCGAGGATCGTTGAATAGGCTGTAGACCTAACCCAGCCTAACTCTGACGTCTACGGTCTACATGGTCCTTCGAGAGCTGTACGAAAGCGATTCGTGTTTGAACAGAGCTTGTGCATCCGACGCCGCTGTTTTAACCGAGAAAACAGATGTCGGGCTCTCGCTCATATTTTATTCGTCGCACACGATACATTAGGCTGAGGGCGCAGCGGGGGAAACCGCCGGCTTTCATTCAGCCGATTGGCCATCGCGCCACTCACGGCGACTCCACATTCAATTTGGCATCGGAACGAATACTTGCGCTCCTCGCCCACTTATATCTCCTGGCCTCCACACTTGGAGCGACTCTCCAACCCAATTCCGGAGTGCCGTCGCCTTGCACGTGCCACCGGGAAACATCATCGTCGAGAGAGTTACCAGTCAACGAGCCGCGAATGTTTAAATCGCGGGAGGAAAACCGTTATTCAACTAAAAAGTCGGCCAGCTCTATATACTCGAGTGCGTTTAACTCCCCGGCGATTATTACCGCGTGTTCCCCGCGTAATCCGTCGATCGGGGCGACAAGCTTTATTTTGCATAAACTTGCGCAGACTAATGATTTGTAATCGGGCGCGCGCGCGCGCGGCCCGCGGATTATTCCGTGTATTCAGCTGAAAATCGGCCGGAGATTTTCCCTGAGCGATTGGTCCTATCGATCTCCCCACATCCACCCCCTGGCGCTGCCGCGAGGGGGTGGCGGCGGGCGGTGGTTCGACAGCGTGCATTTAGACTGGCCGTTACTCGATTATACTCCATCCGGCTGATACGTAATCCTACTCATCGGCGACGACGCCCGCCCAGAGAAGAATCCACTTACGGTCGAGCGATCGGGCCGCGCCGTTTCAAAATTAACTCTAATCTAGGATCAGACCGCTTATAAAGTGAAGCGGGAGGGGGCCCGGCTGAAGGAGGGGGAAAAAAGAGCCATGGCTGCGGCCTAATTGCACCTGATGGAGCCGCGGCCGGTGAGATTATCGTCTATGGTGGTGCAGTCTCCATTTTACGAATCAGATATTCTTGACAAATCTTACGCTACAAATGGAATCGTAAATGTGGAAATAATCAAGAATTCCTAAGGAGAGACTTTTAAATGGCCGCGTTCAATTAAGAGGTGGCGACGGTGGCGCCATCGTCTTACTCTAATCCTCACTTTTCGATTTAGAGTATTCTTGGGGAGTCTTGCACTCCAAATGGAATCTTGGATGTCGAAGTAATGGAGAATTCCCGAGGCAGAGCACTCTTTAAGAAAGGTCCTTATAGAATATTGGATTGAATAGAGTTGGACGCTGAATCCTAACCTCTACGGTGGCGCCATCGCATCACTCGAATCTCCACTTTCCGAATTAGGAGCCTCGGTAGACTCTCGCATCAAGTAGTCAGAGTATATTTAGATGTATCAATACCATTTTCGATCAATACCAAATTCTCGCTTTGATTCAGAAAAAAGTTACAGCTGTACGAGCTTTATATTTCATCGCTTTTTTTCTAGTCCAACGAGCCAAGAATAAAGTGCATCAATTCATGAATTCGTCCTCTTTATTTTTCTCAGGGTTAGGTATTCCTAGAGAATCCTCCACTGCAAATAGAATCTTCAATAACGATCTAATACAAGATTCCGCATTCAGAGACACTATTTAAGAAAGATGCCCGTTAAAGATCGAATTAAAAAGGTCCCATAACCGCATGCTAACCTCCACAATTACGCCACCACGTCACCTTCCGAATGAGACATCCCCGGAATTACTCCCCGCCTCGAAATAGAACGTAAAGCATCGACCAAGCCCAAATTGCCAATTCAGACAGACTCTTTAAGAAAGATCCCCATTGAATATCGGAGTTGAAAGGTAACGGCGGGGGATCCTAACCTCGAGGCCGCTAAATTGATTTGTTATGGGAGCGATAGGGGGAGGGCACGGCTGGCTTCCCCGATTCAGAAGAACACAGGGAGCAGGCCAACTCCACTGGAAGCGAGCCCGGCTTCAATGTCCCGAGCTATTTACTCACAATTACAGAGGAATCTCTGGAGCGGCGTGCTCGGATTTCGAATCGGCGAGAAAGATTCCCGATGAAACGCGAAGCCGTTCGAGCACCTCCTTCGCCTGGCCCATCGAACTGCCGAGCTAACTTAATAAAGAGTCTAAAAAGAGAGAGAGAGGGGGGGAATACAAGAAGTCGGCGAACACCGAGGCTATATTTTAACGTCGGCGGTCTGGCTGGCGCACGGTGGCCCACAGTATTTTCGCCGCTGATACTTTCGCCCTGGTATTGGGATTCTAATTATGCCGGGGCAATGACGTGCTTCCCGAGCTAGTTAAACGCATAAGCAGCTCTCTGACCTTTTGACCCGCTTCGCGCTCTTCTCCGGGTTAGGGGCTCTCGCGAAAAGCTTACCCTGTCGCTCGATCAGCTGGCAAGAAGTCTCTGTCACTCAATGATTCTCTCTTCAGTCTCTTAACTAGATTGAAGCCTGGGTAATTGCACAGAAGCGCGCTCCTCGTGTACGAGTGAAGGAAACTTTTATCTTTTGGGACCCCATAAGAATCCCATCAAAACACCATAATTTTTTTTTATTTAGTCTGAGTTTCGAAATACATTTCTTTATATGAATAACAATTCCACATATTTACATTTTCACTTTACCCTCGGCGAGTACGTAAGTTTTTTTGTATTAAAAATGCGAACGCGGCAATAGAAAGAAGACGTTAACAAGTTGAAATAAAAATGACTTTCCCTCAGGTCCATCAGAAACCTCAACGATTCTCGTCTAAAGATCTCGACGTTACAGAGCCCAGACTGAGAATCCACACGAAGGCAGCGTAGAAATTCGCGAATCGCATTATGGACATGTATACACAGTGAAAGGAGCTCAACACCCGTGACAGTTGAACAGGGAAATAAAAGGGGCGGCGTTGAAACGGCGGTGAAAAATACCGCGCAATATCGTTGCCAGGTTTCCCGGGCGGCTATAGGGGCGCAGGGTATCGGGCGACGGTGAATCGGGCGCCAGGGGGGCACAGTTGGTAACTAATGCAAGCAATAACGTCGCTTTAAGCTGAGACCTAATGACTATAACTATGCCGGGGATTAGCCGTTAACTTGGCCGTAAACGTTTCCTTCGGGAGCCGCCCGGGCAGCGGTGCCTCCAGACGGAGAAATAGAGGCGGGCGAATATCCTCGAGCAAAAGTCGCCTCGCATTCGTTCTCTTCGGGAGTGTGAAATACGAGGGCAACACCTTACTGGGTTAACCGTTCGGCTGCTTAGGAGTCGGTTGGACCTGCTTCCAAGTGGGATTTATGCGGAGGCTGCTTTAACGACCACCGTAACACACTTCCAGTCGAACTTGGTGAGGTTATCGCTTTTCACCCATCAATAGACTTCTTCCATCAACTTCGCGTTATGGAAATGTGAACCTTATTTAGCCTTTTATTTATGCATGAATTAACCCTTTCGTTTGGTGTCCTAGATTCTCGAATAAATCTATTTTATAATAATAAATATGCGATCAGCAACTGAACCTCCACACTGTTATTATATCTGTATAATAAAATAACTGTAAATTGTAAATTATATCTATAATTAATATGATATATGTACAGAGTAATTCACCTGCAATTAAATCAATATAAAACTATAATATCACATTAAGCAAAATATACAGAACTTCGTGCAATACTCGAATACAATTAAAAGTACTAGATTATTTACAATTACATTAGAATAGCCCTCACAGGCTATTCAAAGAAAAGCGAATCATCCTGTATGTCTAATAAAAGTAGAGCAGAACAGCTCCGATTGAAAGGCAAGGGATTCGCCCTGGAAGGATCAAGCCCGGCTTACCAGTCGTCGAATGGTACACTTGTATTGACTCCTCAAGCCAGCTGCGCTACTCTCCGACCATAATCTCGAGATTCGCCCTCCCGGGCTCCTCGACTCCTGCATCTCGGAGTAGCGAGTCCGCGCGAACTCGCGCTCCACTCTCAATATCTCGCTATTTCGGCCGAGCACGAAGCGCGGGGCGGCCGCTTTTTCCCGGGGAATCAATAGCGGGAAATAGTTGGGCCGTTTGAGCGGAGACTCGAGGGAGCGGAAGAGAGCTCATGCCGGCGGAGAGCAGTCGGCGCGAGGGAGAGGAATCGCAGATGGATGGAGAAGGGAGCAAAGGGCCCTCGGTTGCTAGGTGGATTACCGCAACGCGCACGCAGGTTAATTGCGCCTAGCGAGGCGGCCACTCGACTTTTCGGTAACCGCAGTAAGCCCGGAATTGTAAACGTTTGCGCGCGCGTCGAGAGCGTCGGAAGAGTATGACTCTCTGTGTGTGTGAGTGTGTGTGTGTGGGGGTAGATGAGCGGACAGGCAAGGTGTGGGCCGACGCTAAAAAAGCAACAACATCACCGAGTACCGTTAAATTATTATTTGGACAGGGCGAAAGGGGCGCGCGAGGGCCCGGATTACTGTAGAGGGTGGTCAGGCTCTTGTTGAATTTTTTAATCCCCTCCAACCGCTTCCTTCCGAGAGGGAGAGAGTGCTGCGCGGGACATCCCGTCGCCATTAATCTCCCGGAGCGGCCGAGTCGCGCGCGAAGATGATATCTGGCGATCCAAATTCATCCGGACGGACGGCGTCTCGCCCGAACCTGCCGTCTCGACGCCCTTTCCCCGGGAATTCCCGGGGCCCTAACAATAGGGCCGGCGCTCCCCAAAGGAATGCGCCTAGCTCGCGATTAAATCCTGAGATATACATTTTTGGAAAATCACTTTACTCTTCCAATGGAACTCGAGGGATAGATATACATGGATATGTACTGTATATGTATGTAGATGGTGGGGGGAGGCTCTCGCATTGGGGATTCGAGGCGGAATGCTTTCGCCGTGCGGTATCAGCGAGGGAATACAAAAATATGCGCTTAAACCCTCAATCGGGCGTAGGGCGCGAGCGGTGCGATTTACATGAGAAGACAAAAACTTGCTTTCGAGGCGAACCCAGCCTTCTCTCTTTCACTCTCCCGAGCCACCACCTTTCCATCCTGCTCGAGGGCCTTCCTCCCTTCGTACACAGTCGCCCAGCCAGTGAGTGCGAACGCAAGGGAAAGCTGGCTCAGCGGAACTTCCCTGGCACTTTGCATTTTACAATGGCAAAGATATTATGTAAAGCGTGTGTGCGCGCGAGGGGGAGGGGGGGGGGGTTGCATGTCAGAGCCGCGTGTACCACTAGGGCGACCAGCGCGGCCCTCAATCGCGACTACCAGACACAACCTGCCGGAGAATCCAGCGCCGATTAATAACTAAACACTCGCTTTGGCCGCGCCACACTTTGACGCTTTTCCCCAAAGCCGCGGAACCCCGTTTATATCCGAGAGCATTGTCTCCCGCGACGCGAAACCAGTTTCCTCGAAACTCGGAGCGCTATACAGGGTGATCCAAAAGTGGTGATAATGAAGATAGCCATCTTGTGGGGCGTGGCATTCTAAGGGCAATACGCCCTTCAAAATTTTCAAATTCTACCCTAATTTGGGAGGTATTAGCGAAGAGAAGTGACGAATCAGCGCGCTGTCGCTGTGACACGGTCGCACGAATCGAGCCGCCGGATAATCTCGCCGCTCGGGCGACGCGCATTGCACCGCGCGTCGGACGTGCAGCACACTACGCCCGGCTAAGTATTGGACAGCGCAGGCACGCACTAAGTCGTAAGTGCCTATCCAAGGTGCCCCTTGCAGCAACTATCATCGGGCGTATTTCCAGAAGGCGTCTCGCTGATCTTGGCGGTGTTACACGTACTGTTGACCCTTGCGGACTATTATCGCGTTCCTCCAACGTCTTTTTTCAGATTTTTGCCCCGAAAATATCCAAAATTCTGCAAAAGTTTTTTGAAATTTTTTTGCCCATTTTCCAAAACAATCCCGATCGACTTGAGCTCGCCGTTAGTCAGAGCCGCGCGAGCGATCACGCAGGAGGTGATGATAACCCGGCGGGGGTTCCATTGAGCTAACACGGGGTACGAGGGGCGCAGCTCAACCGAACTCGGGGAATCTTTAAAGCAGACTTCAATGCATCTACCAATTTAATTTCAGCAGGTTACTGCCACGGGAACCGGAGGTATTGCCGATTTCATCGGATAAATTAGTGTGGCGAAAAATGAATGGTGATTTGAATACTAGCGTATTTTTTTAATGAAAACCGAATCCTTTGCGAACAACACGCCGCTTCCCGTTTTCCGATATCTCACGCAGATTCCGAGTTATGATTTTTTAAAGGAGGGCCGGTGTCGCGCGAGCGACCACGCTGCCGGCGCGGCGGTCGTGACCGGTCGGGCAGTTGCACGCGCGACACCGGCCCTCCTTTAAAAAATCATAACTCGGAATCTGCGTGAGATATCGGAAAACGGGAAGCGGCGTGTTGTTCGCAAAGGATTCGGTTTTCATTAAAAAAATACGCTAGTATTCAAATCACCATTCATTTTTCGCCACACTAATTTATCCGATGAAATCGGCAATACCTCCGGTTCCCGTGGCAGTAACCTGCTGAAATTAAATTGGTAGATGCATTGAAGTCTGCTTTAAAGATTCCCCGAGTTCGGTTGAGCTGCGCCCCTCGTACCCCGTGTTAGCTCAATGGAACCCCCGCCGGGTTATCATCACCTCCTGCGTGATCGCTCGCGCGGCTCTGACTAACGGCGAGCTCAAGTCGATCGGGATTGTTTTGGAAAATGGGCAAAAAAATTTCAAAAAACTTTTGCAGAATTTTGGATATTTTCGGGGCAAAAATCTGAAAAAAGACGTTGGAGGAACGCGATAATAGTCCGCAAGGGTCAACAGTACGTGTAACACCGCCAAGATCAGCGAGACGCCTTCTGGAAATACGCCCGATGATAGTTGCTGCAAGGGGCACCTTGGATAGGCACTTACGACTTAGTGCGTGCCTGCGCTGTCCAATACTTAGCCGGGCGTAGTGTGCTGCACGTCCGACGCGCGGTGCAATGCGCGTCGCCCGAGCGGCGAGATTATCCGGCGGCTCGATTCGTGCGACCGTGTCACAGCGACAGCGCGCTGATTCGTCACTTCTCTTCGCTAATACCTCCCAAATTAGGGTAGAATTTGAAAATTTTGAAGGGCGTATTGCCCTTAGAATGCCACGCCCCACAAGATGGCTATCTTCATTATCACCACTTTTGGATCACCCTGTATGACACTGGGGGAGACGGGAAAGTGTATGGAGCGCCGCCCGCGTAACACGTACGAGGCACGTGTGGCTGGCGAACGCGCTGCGGCATTTAAATTTATTTCGCACGCCCTCTACCTACCCTCTTTCGACCGGGCGCAGCTTATCTTACGCAATGTTTACGTAGCCGCGCGCTCCGCCGCGCCGGAGAAAACGCCGCCGGTGAGATCGGCCCCCTCTCCCCCCCCCACCTCACTCTTTCCACCTACGTACACTCTGCCGCCACTTGTTTCGAGCGTTCCCGAGGCGTTCGAGCCATCGACTTCGTACATAAAGACAGTGGAGAGGAGCAGGATTTTCGCCGCTGGCGCAGTGATACAGTGCGCCGGCGAGCTGAGAGAGAGGCTACTCGAGATGAGTGTACTGAGTGAGTTGTGATCCTTCTCGATATTTCCTTCGAGTGACGTTGGATCGTCAAATTCGTATAGCTTGATGGGAGGGTGATTATTAATATTGATCGTCATTTTAATTATTAGGGAATTTTTATAGATTTTTCTATGTTTCGCGTAATGGAGTTGCTGATTATTATTATTGATCGTCATTTTAATTATTAGGGAATTTTTATACATTTCTCTATGTTCTGTGTAATGGAGTTGGAAGTTTTAAAACTGAGTGTACACTGTGAATGTAACTCGAGCCAACCTAAACCAACCAAGGAAAGAGGACTCGAGAGAGAGAAGTAATATATTACATCAGAAAATATAGTTGGTAATTTAAAAACGGTCTGTACACCATGAACGTAACTCAAGTGAATTTAACCGAGCCGAGAAGGAAGACTCGAGAGGGAGAAGTAATATATTACACATCAGAAAATAGAGTTGGTAATTTAAAAACGGTCTGTACACCGTGAACGTAACCTAACGTGGAAGAGAAGACTCGAGAGGGAGTAAAGTTCTAATGTCCTAAAGTGTACAAGGAGGGCCCGACCGGGAACGATATCAGGGGAAGAAATACGTGTCGGGCGTGTACGGCATGCTCCAACACCACCGGCACACCCGGGCAAGGATCATTTTGACGCGATGCATTGTCTTGGGCGAATTGCATTCCTTGGATACTGTCGGGCGTCCGAGGACGGCGCGTCTGGCGAGCGACAGTAGTGCGCGGCCGGGGGGTGGGGTGGGGGGCGGAGAGAGTTGGGTCTGCCGGAGAGTGGGGGGGCCAGTGTGTTATGCCATACACGTGCGCCCACTGGCGTGGAGTGCAGGAGGCAGGCGCGCTTTAAAAAGTTCGACAAAGGCCGGCAGGCAGCGCGTGAGTGGACCGAGCGATGGATTTCGCCGGCTAGAGGGCCGGGGAAAAAAGTTCAATTAAAATAGCGCGCACTTCGCTTCACCCGATTTTCTCGGCCCACCTCGCTTCTCCCTCGACGCCCAGCCCTTTTACCCTCTCTCTCACTCGCCTAATATTCCAACCCTTTGCGCGACAAATATCTCGGCGATATTACAGTTTAGCTGAGCATGTTGATACGTTTATATTGCGCCGGACGAGCGCGAGCGGTAAGTGCTTTTTTCCCCGGCGGAATTAGCCGGGAATTCGGTTGGAAGCTTGTCCGCCATTCTTCCAGGGTGTCCAACTACGATTGACCCAGAGCGGCCGCCGCTGAAATTGGACGATTTTTCCCGCGCTAATTGGCCGGCCCGGCATAAAAGGGCCCGGCGAGAGTGAATTTGTAAAAGTGAAGGCTGCAGAGTGGAAAGCTAATCCCGCGATCGGTGCTTACCGGAAGTCGGCGGACTCGCCGTCGAGTAATTAAGTTGGCCGAGGGTCGATCGGGTGAGGTCCGCGATAGTCATATTGATTAATATAGTCGAGGACAAAGTGAGGGCGCTTTATCGGATAAATAAGTCGTGCTCTCGTAAGGTCGCCGTCGCCGTCGCCGTCGCCGGAGGAATCGGCGAGGTATCGATAAAAACAAAGCCATCCGATCCCTCGACATTTATACCCTCTTCCCCGCCGACTTTAATCGCATCTGGCAGGCGTATCGAAAATTCGAAGGAGAGGCCCTGCCGCGCAGGCACTTGGAGCCCCGTGGAACTGACAAAGGGAGAGCGAGAGAGAGAGCGAGCGCCAGGGAGAACAACAAGACAGCCATTATAGTCCAATAACGAGGGAACGAGCACGTTGTTCTTCCGGCACGTCGCATCGCCCGACGACAAGCGCCGGCTCCCACCACCACCTATACCGCATTGTTCTAATAAAATTTAATTTGTCAGACAAGCACCGTCGCCCAATGGGCGTGGCAGCTCATCGCTCCGAGCTCTCCGCCACGGAATAATGGAGAAGAGAGAGAGGGAGAGAGAGAGAGAGAGAGAGAGAGTGAGAGACTGCACTCGGAGATCCGAGCGTTTTTACATTCACCGACCTCCCTTTTTTCCCTCCGGCCCAGACGGCCCGGAGACTCGCGCAAGAGGAAATCATATTCTCAGACTTCCAACTCTACTTTTCCCGAAGATATCTTAATTAAGCAGTGACTTGTTCGCCGGGATAGTTCCCATGGACTTTTTAGCGCGAGGAGAGCGC
Organism: Crossocerus cetratus; assembly: GCA_963675795.1. Lineage (NCBI taxonomy): Eukaryota > Metazoa > Arthropoda > Insecta > Hymenoptera > Crabronidae > Crossocerus > Crossocerus cetratus. The sequence continues at coordinate 16,152,126 of OY776671.1, forward strand.
GCCTCTCTCCGCCTGCAGGTGGAGAATTCATCGAATACAGGGCGCGCGCCGATCGATCGGCAGGAACTCGAACCTCCGTGTTAATATTTGAAGGGGAGTGGACCAGCGCCGGGATCCTGTGAGTCCAGGAACCCACACGTGACACGTTCAATCGGTCGCCGATTATCCCGGCTTGCCAGCCGGCTCGATCCACATACCGCAATTCACTCGGAGCTAACACGGGAACTGTTATTAGAAAGGATTTTATTGGGCCGAGGGAGGAAGTCCGCCCAGTTTTCCTGCCCCCCTCCCCCGCCTTCCCATCAGTTGTACAATGTTTACTGCAATTACCTCGGCAAACACGTGCGCGCTGCCTGCCTCGAATATTAGTCTCGGGAGGCTGCCGCGCCGATTGAAACATTCCCGGCCCACTTGCATGAGCACTGCTTTGAAAACCTTTGCTACTGCCGATTATCCAGGACTGGGATCGAGACGTTCGGTTTACATTATTGGAATTGCAGTCTTATAAGCGGGTCACTGGTCTGTAGACTTTATCTGGTTAGAGTTGGCGTGATTGGGCCAGAATGCAATGGACCAAGTATGAAGGTTATATTGGAACAGGGTTTCTTTAAGGACCGTACCTTAACCTAAATCTATCTCTCCCATCACATTTTAAAGGACCTACAGTTTAAAGTGGGTTCCGCACTATCACTTAAGAAAACGTCTGCAGTCAAAACAGGGTTAGGTCGCTTCCAGCATACAGACTGGGTTAGGTCTAGCAAGGAGCGTCGACATTTTACATCACCCACGGGGGACAAGCAGCCCACTTGTATACCCAGTGCAAACAGAGGGATAACTGACGCAGCCGGCGAGCAGGTGGAGCTCGCGTCGTCAGCAACTCCGGCGACAATGAAGATGCACTTTTAATAAATCGCTCCTTTCACGGACGATTTCCATCTGGGCGCGTCGCGTTGCAGACTCCGGACCCCCCGAGGGCAGCGCGTCCCCCAATTCCTCCTGCGGCCGAGATTAATGGGCCAGGTAGGAGCCGGCGGAGTAGCGTGGCAGGCGCCTAATCTTTCGCCGACTAATCGCCGGGCGCATGGCTTATTCGAGCAGACGACATCTCGCATCAGAGGGCGAGGCGTAGCATCGCGGATGACAATGGTGTCCGGAGTCGCTGACTCACGTAGTAGGTGTCGCCCGAGGGATAATTGCGCGGGCCCGCTCGCCTCTTCGCCGCCAATTGCAATTGGATCGACATTGTCCCCGGCGGAGAGAGGGAGAGAGAGAGAGAGTGCTCGTCGAGTTATCAAGATATCCCCGGCGACCACTGCTCTCATATTGGCATGCGGCCCACCTCCCCAGACGCAATATCGTGTACAGGTGCGCGAGACACCGCTCTGGCGCCGCCTATCTCCCGAGTAATCAAAAGTTCCTTCGCCCCGGCCACTTGTTTGCATACGCGACGGAAAAAACCTGGCAGACCGATCGCCGCCAGCACGCGCGCGTGTCGCACGAACCACCCCATGGAAATTACTGCATCGCTCCCTTTTTAATGCCATTGTCGTTGTACGGACAAGTGTCACCCTGTTTCACTGGAGAATGCGTGCAAGAAGAGACAGTTCTGTCAGGATCCGACAAAGTGGTTGCAGGTTGACTTTGGTCGACCCCTGTTCCACAAGATGATGCGTGCAAGAAGAGACGATTCCGTCAGGATTCGTCAAAGTGGTTGGACGTCGACTTTGGTCGACCCCTGTACCACAAAATGATGCGTACGAGAAGAGACGATTGCGTCAGGATTCGTCAAAGTGCTTGGACGTCAACTTTGGTTGACCCCTGTACCACAAAATGATGCGTATGAGAAGAGACGATTCCGTCAGGATACGTCAAGGTGGTTGGATATGGACTTTGGTCGACCCCTAGTCCACAGGATGATGCGTGCAAGAAGAGACGATTCCGTCAGGATTGGACAAAGTGGTTGAAGTCGACTATGGTCGACCCCTGCGCCCCAGTTACCGGGGCTGCGGCCAGCAGCGATATCCAAAACAAACTGCACGCTTACCTACCCGGCGATGTTTGGCTCCGGCCGGTGATTGGCCGGCGAAATCAGGCCACTTTGCGCCCGGCCTGATTACCCGGCTGGCCTGATTCGCGGCGGCGCTCGCGTATAAACATCGAGGCTGCCACGGTGCCACGGGAATCGAACGAATCCCCGCAAGGATCGGCCAACTTTCCGGGGCTAAGGCAGAGCGCGCTCGGCGAGGAGTTCGTGGCAAGCAGTGATTAATCTTCTTACGCGGTACATTCAGGACGTGCCGGATCGACGCTCACGCTAGTTGGCACTCGAGCCACCGTGAAAACGCCGGGGAAAAAGGGCGTAACTCGCAAGTGGCACTTAGTGCTGCTCAAACAGCTTTACAATCGTCGGACTTAACTTGATTCGAGGGCCCGAACGCTCGCTTCCCCCTCGAGGAATCCTGCGGCTGCTCGGCGCGAGTGCGCATCAATATTTGACTGTCGCAATTAAATCACCTGGCGCGATTAGGCGACGCTGCTTGGTAAACCCGGATGACTCGGGGACGCGTCCGCGTCGTTAGCCGAGAGAAGCTCCTCTCTGGCGGAAGGTAGCTGAAACTGAGGGGTTGGGAGGGAGAGGCGGGCGCTCGGATTTAATAAAAGATCTACCGCAGCTCTCAGCCACCATCTTCTCCGCTCGTAGGACATCCCATACACAGAGCCCGTACGGACAAAGTTTCCGCGATGTGTCTGTTATAGAGTTACGGATCCCGGAATCACGTTTACCCTCATTACCTTCGAGAGGAGAGACGAGGGCGCCTCGAGCATTGTCGGGCGCACGGTCTGCGACTACTAATTCCGAATGTCAGGACAGAACAATTCCGAATCACCCTAGTAGCGCGCAGGTACCTTCTCCGCTCATTCTTTCGCCGGGTGGTCCTTGCCTTATTAAACTAGTACAAACACAGCCGGAGAGAGAGGCAGAGAGAGCGGAGGAGACGCGGTCGCCAGATACATCAGGATCGGGCAGATAAATTATACCGGGCTCGTTCCTTCCGGTTTATTAAAGGACTCTGCTCCCTCAGAGCGGATGTAATCTGAACTTCATTATTTAAAATTCAGCTGGTGCAGCGATTGCATTCTCGCCCGGGAACGAGCGCATGAAAGATTCAGGCCGGGACCGCGGCGAGAGAAATTGACCGACATAAATTATTTCAATATTCCTCTGGACCGCTTTCCCACCGCCCCCGGAGCGAGTGTCCCCACGCGCCCTCCACGGAGAATGTGGAATAATGTCTAGAATTTTAGACGCGCAACCTCACACGAGTTTATCACCCTGACTCCGGGAGGACAGTGCAATAGTGCCGGCAATAACGAGCCTAATCGATCAGGTTTCTCATCAGCGACGTAACCCGGCACTGGAAAGGGTTGCTCGATATTTTATGCCCGGGGAGAAGGAGAAAGGTCTAAGAGCTGCCTAACTCGATCCTTAAAGCATCTTGTCCTCTTTGCGTCGTTTACTGTTTCGTTGGGGGCGAAAGTCGGCGGAAAAATGTCATTAAGCGGCCGTTCAGCCGTCATCCGTCCTGAGATAATGGAGAAAGGAGCCAGAAGGGAGGATGGAAAATGACAAGGAAGAAGCATCGACGGAGCGCACCGCTCGGAATCAAGTTAGCCCGACTAATGTGAACAGTGCTTAACCCTCGAGGACTCGTCTCCGGGTGCGCGCCGATGCTCTTTAAGCGCTGATCCCCGACGAGTGTCCATTGTGTTGCGGATACAGCGCCGGCGGCCACTTCTTCGATAAGCCTTCGGCACAGCTGCCTCCGGACGGCGATCGGACCATCCTCACGGGGCTAATTATTTCCCATTAACGAGCCGAGGAATCGATAACCTGCCAACTCGAGGGGGTTCTCGAGCAAGCGGCCCGATTAACGTACGGCTTCCTCGGTTACTTGTGACACCCAATCAGATTCACGGACTCCGGATCGCCCTGTTAACGGGCCGAGACTTAAAAATTACCGCGGGCCTGAAACTCAGGGGTTCAGCTTGTATAAGGAAAGCGGTGGCGTAATCTTTCGCATCACTTTGCCCCGTTGACACTGACCGGCGTAATCCTCAGTTACACCAGTAAATTATTACGAGCTCAGCCGCTCTCGAGACTCTTCCGCTCCGGACACTCGTAGAGTAGGATTCCAGCGCTGTGATTTAATTGGCTGGTCATCTGTTTCTCTCAGATGGTGGATTACACGGGAAGATCGGCGAAGGTAATCCCGAGTTAGGGGTCGACGGGGAACGGAGAGAGAGGGAGAGAGTGAAGGCCAGTTTTGTAAGCCGAGGGGTGGAAATAGCGAGGACGCTCGGGAGACGAAGTGGATAATTCTCCTCGGTGTCGTATCGGGCCATCGGATCTCTTCAATCAGTATCCGGCCCAATAAACTTACTGTCACGTCCGACAGGTCTTCGTCCTCGGAAATCTCTTTTACCTCAAAGTCCCAATGGCTTCCGGCACTGGCCGCGTCTTCTCGACATAATGCCGGCTCCCCTTCCTCGAGGGGCCTCTATGAGCTACTCACATCGACTATGACTACACTTTTCCTCGCGACTCCTCCTCGAGGCAACTCACCCACTCCCCTAACGAGCTTTATTACCCGCGGCCGGGAAAGTGGGTCTCCGACTCTCACCGAAACTCGGACCCAACTTATCGCAAGTGTAATCATAAATGTGGCGCTTTTTAAGCAGCGACGACCTCGCCGAGTCTCGAGGCTCGACGCGACTTAACGAGGAGCTTACGCTGTCCAACTTGGAGATTTTAATCCCCCGCATGGTAGGCGAGCCGCTGAAGAATCAAGGCTATCGATCCCTCGCAGGATTCTTCGCCAGTTCACATGTAATATTCACCGGGAGCGTGAGGGGGAAGCCGGTTATTTTAAATTCGAAGCAGCTCTCCTCTTTGTGAGTGGGAGGGGCGCGAGGCTCTCCGTGGAGGAGGAACAACTTGGGCAAAGTGCGCGGGGACGCGGAAAGGGCCGGGGCTGGAAGGTCGGGGCTGGGGCTGGCAGGGCTCGGATGCTACCACAAGGGAGAGGGCCAGGTGTATTAGATAAGTTCCGTCGCGCCAAGTAGCGCGACGGCAACTGCCTCCTCTCGTCAGAGTAGACCGCACTGAGGACGCCCGCCTTGGAAACTGGTTAGCAGGGCGGCAAGGGCTTTCTTGGTGTCACCCTTCGAGCCAGTCGGCGCGCTCAGTCCTTCGTTAACGGCTAAATGGGGGAAATTGGAAAGCAACGGGTGACCTAACCATACCTAACGTTTTTTGAATTCGATGTTCTTCGTCCTGTATATTTACATTTTTTATTTTCTTTATTTTATAGTTGAAAGAGTTAGTAATAGAGAGGAATAGATCAGGTAGTTAATATCGTCAAAGCAACTAGTCGACGTTTCTCCCCGGTGACATTTTCCATCCAGTACCAGCAACTTATTTGTCCCCAGAATACAGCGCGTAACACTGTAACGAATCCACACAGTGCGCTTCAGTCAAACGTACGAAATTGGCTGGCTCGTTCCCTCATGACAAAGAGGCGAGGCCGAAGAAAGGTATGTCCGTGTCGAGGAGTTGCTCGGGATGTTCTCTCCCGTCCTCCGTGTCTCATTCCTCCTGGCGGCGCGCGCGCTCCCTCGTAGCTCGTCTCTTCATTAGGAGCTAAATGGAGAAAATTGAAAGCACACCATATTGAAGGCTCTGCTCTCTCCACATCATAAGCAGTCCCCCTCCCCCTCGGTCCTTTCTGCGGCATTGAAAGTCGGGGGTCGTCCTGGAAGTGCAATGAGGTTCAATTCCTATGAAAGGTGACCTTCCCGGACACTATGTTCGCCGCTCACTATTCATTAGCGCGCAATTTCGCCGGACTGTATTGCACTGTTGAAAGAGGCGGGTTGTTCCCCCGGCCGGGGGGAAAGAGGGCCGGAAGGAAAAGTCCCGAGGAAAAGGCTGGTTGCTCAGGGCTCGGAATAGTTGGTGTCGAACGGTCGAACGGTACAGCGGTGTGTTGGTGAGCGAACAGCGGTAATGGCTCGTAAAGTGGGCTGCGATTATCGGGATTTATGCGAGGGTTGCATTTTCCCCGGAACCCACGGCATGGAGAGAGGACGTGTGCATGTATGCGTGTCGTATGTTAGCCGGCGACGCCGGAGTAGCGCGGAACGGTGAAGGGGCCTAGTCCGCCGTGGTTCGAGGCGCCATTCATTGTTGGCCCGCATGCTAAAGCACCCCTTTCGAAATTTACTCTTTGCGTCCTTACGGAATGCAGTCTGGCCCCGTAACTATGCCACCGGGCTGCGCTTAACCGAGCGAGCCTCGATTAACCCCGCGCTCCTACGGCAAAACCATATTTCCAACAGAAGAACGGTTATTCCAGGCTTCCAATCAGGAAATTATGGGTTTAAACACTTTCTCTTTAACATTCAGCGGTACAAAGAGTGGCAATGTCGACCATAAAGCTCTGCAACAAAGGATATTCGCTGTTGTCAGGTTTGAATAAAGTTACTCGCTTTTCCTTCACGTTGGAATGGATTCAGTAGTGCTGTCGTTCCAAAGCCCGAGTGTGAAAGTGGTTGGGGGAGTCACCGAGTTAGCAAAGTGTCCTCGAAGCCTGATCCATCGGCGGAGTCAAGCCATCGGCATAATGCGTCATTACTCGAGCTTAATGCCGACTACATTTAAAGGCATACTCGTTGTCGCGAGGGGGCGCGGAGGGGGAGGGGGTGGGGCGGAGAAATTAGCATGTCGCGATTGTAATCGTTCGGCGAAAGCCCGCTTGTAAGACAGGCTTGGTAAGCTTCCGAAGGCGCAAAGTGCAGCCACTTGCACTCGAGCGCCTCCTTGTTAATTCTCCATAGGCGTCGGGCGAGCGCTACTTTCAAGTGCGCCCTGGTTAACGTCGGGCGAACGCTCCCGGCCCTCTACTCGTAAGAACTTCCTGCCCCGAGCTACTCTGCATAAGCAACGTCTGCTTTTTATTATCTTTGTGCGTCCCGCATGGGATGCGACGCCTTTTGTTTCTAACGCTTTTAACGGCCTTTAGCCCCACGCGCGCTTTCTTCCAACATTTATTAAACTCGCTTTCGACCTGTCGGAGGGTGGATCGCTTTAATAATTCATCGGTGGCCATCTGGTACTGAGCGGTACTTTAATCTAAGTTAGTTCGATTTGCAGATCGCAATGATTTGGGAAGAAATTGAGTAGATCGTAGGTCGGAAGTTTGTGCAAACGTTGATGAAACTCGCTTTAGACCATTTTAAGGGCGAATTCTTTTAATAATTCATTGGTGACCATCTGTTACTGATCCTAATCTTAGTATAACCTAGTTCGATTTGTAAATCACAATGATTTGGGGTAAAATCAACTATATCGTAGAACTAAAGTTTGTTCAAACATTGATCAAACTCACTTCAGACCATTTGGGAGTTTAATTCCTCGAGCTGTCCATTGCCAACGATCTTGCTACTGAACCGAACCCCGTTCGATTCGGAGATTCCCACGATCCAGGTTAAATCGAGTAGATCGTGGAAGATCGTCGGTAAAAAGGTCCGAGGGCTCCCTAATCGACAGTTGGCCGATTCTCGGCGATGGCCGAGAAGAGGAAAAATCCCCGTCGAAAGGAGGGGGGGTCGGTCGAGTTGATTTATGATGATGGCGCGTGTTGCTCTGGACAATTGGGCCGAGTGCTAGTAAGACGAGAGCTGTAATTTATCGTCGGGGACAAAAGGATCATAGAAGTGGGTTGCCGCACAGCCGTCCAAGAAGCAGCGACTCCTAGGGATTCAGTGCTCTAATGTGTTTGTTTGCATTTTGCCTCCGCCAGTATTGTGTCTAGTTCTCTTCTTACTCGCCTCCTGTTGTGTGTGTGTGTGGGGGATTGTTCTCAGTGGGTTCAACCCTCTTTCTCGCTGGTCGAGGCCTCCACAAAAATTACAGGCGTATTCCCATTCCCCCCTTCTCTGCTTGTGTACTTTGCCCGGCGGTAATAACGGATCGTTAGGGTCACGGGATCGTTACACGTTTCTTTGGGCCTGCACGCGAATTCGTATAATACATGCTCGCGTACATATGTACTGGAGAGAGAGCCTGGGATATCTGGTACGTCCCCTATTCACGTACCTCCACGATGCCTAATAATATGGCGTGGCTGCCGAGAAAAAAGTGAGGGCGTTTCGACATTTTTCGAATCTCGTATTACGACAAAAGAAAATCAGAGTCGCCATACTGATGAAAAATCCAGAGTTAATATTAAAATTAATTATTCACTCTCTTTTACCTTGGAATGCAGAGTTAATATCAAAAACACTCATTTGCAGTCTCTTACCTCGAAATACGTCGAATTCAGAAAGCTAAAAATCGAATGAAGCTCAAATAAGACGTTTTCCAGGATTCCGAATAATCTCGCATTTCCGCCACGTCACTCTCCTTATACGAGAGATACGTTCACCGCTCTGACGTTAACGAAGTAAAAGTACAGAACGGTCGGCATCGCGCGTTTCCACGCCCTCTCCCCCGGGGATCCGCGGCGGACTAAAGTGCCAGGCGGAAACTCCCCGGGAATATGCACGCCGCCGAGAACAACCCTCCGCTCTCTCTCACCTCAACTCATCGCGAACCCTCCTCAGTGCAACAGTTGCATCGGCAGATGTTATACGTGGGGAGCGCGTACCGGGGAACGTCAGTAGCATGTCGAACTTTCTTCGGGAGTTTCGGACACTTGGGTTCTGCTCCCCCGGAACTTGGACAAAGAGGGTGGGATGCTGGCCCGCGAAACGTTATCATCGTTTACTCGCTATATCCCCGCTCGAATCCTTGAGGGACCGGACTTTATTCCTGACGTCCGCCGCCAAGACTTGTCCGGGGGACTTTCGCGGAGCCGACTGAAAGCCGACGGGGGTGGCGGAGGGTCGGAGCTGCCATTCAATCATTTAATACAGAGTTAATCCGGAGTGCAGTCAATGCGTCAGCGAGGCTGACGCGCTGCTGGACTGGTTTCAAGTGCTAATGAGGAGCGGACAGCTCGCTCTATTCATTAAAACGGTCCCATACTGCAGAGGCTCGTCGCGAGATCGATGACGTCAACGAAATCACCCGATCGAAACCATCCAGCCGTAAATACCCAGCGGAGCATTTGTATCCATTCTTCGAGTTGCATTCTTCAGCGTTCCCCGTTTGCGCGAGGAATTATCGCGGAGGGTGGTGACGTCAAGCTCCGAGGGAGCGAGTTACTCTGGAAATGAGGTCGTTTTAATCCAAGGCTGGCATTAGCGCGCGGCTTCGATGGCCGACAACCTGGTGGCAAAATCAGCTGGTTTGAGCTTGACAGCCTCGCCGTCAGCGGGGCCGGAGTGCGTTATTATCATCACTGGAGCGACGGGAGTGCCATAATGGGTGTACTCTAGGATCTGCCATCTCCGTCACCCGGGAGAGCGACGTCCTCCACCCCCCCCTCGCTTTCTCCCTTTTCTTCCCTCCGCCGTCTTCCTTTCAGGCTTCACTCGCTGCTCTCTTCCACAACGGGCCGAGTGCTTACTTTCCACCCCACGGCCGCCCGTGTTTTTCTTTTACCACCTCGATCGTGCCAACCCCTCGCTCTGTCCCACCCGGCGTATTTTTCTGCTCGTTTTAGGCCTCATTTCCGACCGGCGGATCTCGCGGCTGGTACAGCACTTCTGATTAAGGCTGTTAATGCCAGCCCCTCTTTTCTCCGAGACCCTGGGAAATAGTGGTCTTACAGGGCCGCCGCTGGTGGGTTAAAGTCATTAGGTTGATAGTTGGTACATCGCTCTTGGATTTCTTAGGGAGGTCTTGAGTCCCCGGGCCTTTCAATCATCCACACCCTCGCGACTCTCTGTCATCCACACGCGAATGCGGCTTATAATTGCCAGGACAACCCGATTAACATTCATGATCCTCCTTTCATCGGCGCGACATTCCCTCCACGGGAGATTAATGACGCGCGACTCGCCTCGGCGAGCATTAAAAATGATTAAAACCGAATGATTAAAATCCCACGTCATCTCGCAGGAGCCGTGAAAGCCTCCGGCAGGAGGCGGCGAGAAGAAGTGCGCCAAGATGAATTTGCCGGGCGACTGCTTGCGTGGCGCAATTAAAAATATGAATCCGGACACGTGGGTCAGTGTGTGTCTGTGTCTGTCGGATGAATGCGAGGGGGAGTGGGGGGCTGGGGGATGAAGGTTTGTGTCCGAGGATGTGGGGATACGTGTGTGGGCAGCACTTCGCCCGAGTGAAATCTTCCGTAGCCGACGGATTGACCCATTTTCCGCGGGGGACGAAAAATCTCGAGTAATCCAGTCGATGTGGCTGGGAGGAAGGCGCGCATCTGCCGAATAGATTTCTAAAGAGGGTTCGGCTACAAAGCGGCAGGAAGCATCGTATCCTGACTTTGATGATCCTCCAACGAAGAGTATTCCTTAATCCTAACACAGGTTTAACCTAGATTTCATTCAGAACCCAGTCCCATTTCAATTCATTTCTACATCCAAATGCTTGCATACCTAGCCTTGACCGAACACTGACCTAACCCGTCGCGAGCCTTGACCTAATCTCATTCATTCTGATAAACAGACTCCCCAACGCGGCCGACCTCACCATCCAAGCCGAAATAAGAATAGTATTGTCTCCGTGGCCACTGTTAATCGCCGCCCTCAGAGCCGCGGGAGGCCAAAGTAGAATACGAGCTTCCTCAATGGGAATTATTACCGGTGGCCTGTGTGTTGCTCGAGCCGGAGAAAGTCTGCTTTGTGTACCGTCTGGCTCTCTCCCCTCGGCGGGGAGCGGGCGGCGAGGACCCCCGAGGCCTCAGTGTCATACATGAAAGGCTTGCCTTTGTATCCCGTAGCGGTCATTCACGTTGTGCCGGGGGAACCCCGAGGGAGGAGGCGTGCTGTTTTATCGCACGATATCTGATAACTGCGCCTTTCGACGCCCGAAAGCCCGATTGACTTAGCGGGGCTTCTAGTCGCTGCACGGACGTCTGCGGTTTAAGCCAGACTGTACGTGATGGGTAACACTGTGTTGGGTGAATCGTTTGCCCTTGAATTAATATACAATTTATATTATATTGTGTATTTGGTTGGACGAAATTTCATTGTATTCTCGACTTATTAAACTCAAGTTTAGTTGCTATAAAATACTCAATTTGTTGGCCTATCATATATCATTGTCATTATATTAACAAAGATTTAATATCATTTGATAATATTGAGTCAACTTTCAATTTCTAAAAAAAGAAACAATTTAACTTGTTTTGAATCATCCTATACCCGCAATCGCACCACATACGCTAATACTCGCAGGGAGGATTCACGCCCGTGTCGCCCATTCCCATTACACTTGGCCGTACAGGGTGATTCAAGAATGGAAGAGGAGAATTGGCGCGGGCGATTCGGCAGGACACACAGTGCTTAACCGAGCGCAGGGTTAATGCGCGCGCGACAATAACTCGGCCAATAACGAGGGCTCTCCCTCGGTGGTTCGGGGTCGTTCGTTACCGCGGATGGAGGGCGCGAGATGCGCTCGCCGGCGGATGCTCGGCGCAATGAAGCTCCGCTCGGCGTGCCGGCGCGGTATCGAATGTCGGGGAGATGCGAGAGCGCATCGGAGCGAGCCGGTAACCCCCGCTCTAATTAAGGCCGGCTAACCCCGGGAGTTAGGATTATTACTTGGGCTCACTGGATGGAGAGAAAGAGATCGTTACGTGTTGGAGCTTGACAGCTATCCTCCCTCAACTCTCTCTCTCTCTCTCTCTCTCTCTGTGTATGTCTCACTGTATAACAGTGTGTGTGTGTGGGCGGATGACTGAGGGAGGGAGAAAGAAGTTGGGGTGTCGGCTGGCATCCTGCCAACTATCCGCTTCCGTTCTCGTTCCTGCGGCAGCCGCCGACAGGAATTCAACACGTTTAGGCGTTACCGGGAGGAAACTCTTTGAAAATTCTTGCAGCCACCCGTGTTACCACCACCCCCCACCGCCACCACCCCCTTCTTCCCTTCGGCCCTCTCCCTCCCCCCTCTCGTTCTTTCAACCTTTTTGCGAGCGGCTTAATGGAACGGCGGTGATATATGCTCCCTTGAATGCGTGTCGCCCGGGCACACCCTCCTTTTGTTGCTCCTTTCGGCTGCCTCTCGCCCTGCCGATGGCTAGGCCGAGTTATTGCACCATTACACACTGGAAATCTCCGGCGCATCCGTCAGCGGCTTTGATTGGCCTGGATGGTGGTCTTCGTGCGTGGGATCCGGAGTTAAGTAGAGCTAACTTCGATATATGGGCTTTGGACGCTGGGTTTCAATCGTTCTGGTCCATTTCCATGGGTGGAGTAGCTCAGTTTGGATACGACTGGTCTCAGTTTGGGGTTTGAGGTTGTTGGTTCTTGGGTTTTGAAATGACGTGTGATGAGTTTGAATGAATTTGGTCCTTGGACCTAACTTAAAGTCAGTTGCATCCTCGAGCCTAACTTAGAATGATCCTTGGACCCAACTTAAAATGAGGTTGGTCCTTGAACTGCATCAGATCCTTCGACTTACTCTAGAATGACTTAGGTCCAATTGGTTTCTATGCACAGAACTTTATCAGACTTCGGCACATCTTAAACTTTGCGCCCAACTCATTCCAACTTAGGTCCAAACGACTTCCATATGCAGCAGCTTATCCTAATTTATAGCCAACTGACCTACCCTACATCAAGGTTAATCCTTTTCACAAACCTGTCATCACACAGAAGTTCACATTACACTGGGGATTAGCAGTCTCTCGGATTTCGGCTCCATTTTCGTAATTCTTCTTCGCGCGTGTCACACTGGAAGCTATTATTCCGGGCTCGGCTCGGCTCGGGGGGGCGCAAGTGGGCGGGATTGGGGGGAGGATGCTAATTCGCATCCGTTTTAAAGAGGAGGACGATAAGCCGGTAAGAGGGAGATCGGGAAACTAGAGCGGCTCGTGATAATACGTCTTTCCCGTCACGTAGCGGCCGATGACATTATGATAATGCCTTGAATAAGGAAGATTCGGGGATATGTGAACGACCAGCGAACACCCCCGCCCCCCACCCCCCGTCTATGTACTGCGCCCTCGAGCTCCCTATGATTTAATCGGAATTCGATTTTTCTTCACTATCGCCGCCCGTCCCACGGAAATCCCTATGTACCCGCATATGTAGATCCGCACACTCACTCACTCACGGGGAGATGCCTCGCATAGCGCTCGCACCTGAGTTTTATCATGTGCGCTGGACACCCTCGCGACATTATACCAAGGTGCGCGCCTGCTCGGAGAAAGCTTAATTTTCGGATAAGCTTAATGGAATGCCTCGAATTTACGGGCGCTGAATAAAATATGAAGCCGCACGCACACCCTCGAATAATTCCCGGACTTAGCATACACCGACCACGTAGAAAGCGTGCGCGCTCGCTGGCGAGTGGCGAATTTATATTTCCGCTGGTCCGTTCGACAACCGAACAACCGACACTGCCGTCGGGGAAACAATGCTCCGATGATTCTGGAAAAAGACTTGGTTCAGCGTCATCCTGTGGACTGAGCCTGGATCGGCCTTCGATTTATTTGCCGAGGTGAAGCCAGTGTCGAGAGAGAGGGAGAGAGAGAGGAGAAGGGCGTGAAGGCGGCTTGATAAAACAGGGCGGCGATGGGAGATCGGAGCCCGGCGGACGTCTCTCCCAGTGCATCGCAAGAAATCCCGGGAGCGTTTGTCAGGACGCTCAAGAGCCGTCGTCATCTATTCAACCAGGCTGGCAAAGGGGCTTGGTGTGCGTGCGTGTGTGGCTGAGTCTCCCGTAGGGAAGTAACGGGTGTCCCATTGTCCGTCGAGGGGTAGGTTGCAGTCTCGTTTCTGTATTTGCGCCGGCCGACGGGGGTGTAAAAGGTGCTCGCCCGCCCATAGATCCCTCTCTCTCTCCGTCGGATTCCGCCACCTCTTTCTCTTACGTGGCCTTTTCCTCGCCATAAATCTACCCGCTCACTTTCAGTTCGGATTGCCTCCCCCCCCAACCCCTCTCCACCCTCCCTCGATCTCCTCATCCGCAGGATCTTCTAATTAGCTTTCCAGCCAATTACCGAAGTGGCTGTAGCCACCAGCCCCCAGTTGGCGACGATGGCTCGCTCGAGCGAGGAAAACAAGTAAATTAAATCGCGCACCTACGACGCTTTAGCTCGATCAAGCCTTAAGCTCCGTTCACATGCCGCTCGCGGTCCCGGTTTCCTAAAACACCCGGTGTATCGACAAACACCGTCGCGGTACTCCGAGTTATGAAGCACGAACTACGTCGGTTGTATAAATTAACGAATTAATTACTCTCCGAGTGGAAGTCGAGTAAAGTGCCGGGCGCAAAAAGTCTCGTTATCCTCGCTGCGTTAACAAGTCCGAGCAAGACTGCAATCAAATATACTCGGCGAATCGAACTCGATCGAACCTGGCACGCAACTCGGGGCCCGACTCTGTCATTCATGAAAACCTCGTCCGGAAAGTACAAGCTTTTTCGCAGAACGGACGCGGCAGTGTATCGCGCGGACATGTGAGAATGTTTTGCATCGGCGGCGCCCACTCCCCTTTTTCCAGCGTGGGGGCCGAGTTCTTGCCCGACGTGGCACATTGCAGGTGCGTCCGCACGTCCGCCGGTATGCGGCGAGACGTGCGAGGGAATTCTTGGCCTTTGCCCGCCGCGAAAGAGGGAAAAAGGGAGGCGAGTAACTTTTGTTTCCAGCAGTGTGTGCACGCGCGCGCGCGCGCGCGGCTCCCCCGTCCACCTCGGACTTTTTCGAAATGTTTTTCCCGGGCCAACTGCCACTCGGCCCGGCCGCGCCCTTCTGAAATATTAATCTTCCGCCGGAAGACCGACAAAGCGACGCTAACGGAGATTCGCGTAATATTTAATTATGTCGGAAAGGTCCCTCGTCCCTCCTATACACAGACAGAGGCACAGAGACACACACTGGGGGAGCTACAGTTCTCTCCCATGGGACAGGCCTCCAGATTTTCGCGTAGATTTTCCGCGACAGTTTACGTGCGCTTTGTCAGTGCTCTTTTAATGCCGCGGCAGATGCTGCAATAATGTTTGCCCGCTGATAGATTGGATTAAGTTGGCCGCTGAAAAAGTGTAGGGTGTCTGTTTGGACCGCGGCTTTTTCTACCGCGGACTGTGTTTCGCGGAACGAGCCAATATCGTACGGTGTTTCGTGCTTCACGCATGACCGTGTCAACCACTGCATTCTGAACTTCGTACGTTAACCATTTTTGTGGCTAACCAACACAAAAATCGAATTAAATTATCAGAAATTGTGTAAATTTACAAACCTTATAACTCTAAAATCTAAATCTAAATCTAATCTAAAATATAATAAAAATTAGAAGAAGAGCGAAACACAACAAACACAAACCTCGAATCAAACCATCAAAGACCGTAGAAATAGCCTCACCCTATAATTCCAAAATCCCCTATCATTTACAAGAGGAGACCTAAAAAGACTAACAGGTTACCTCGCATCAAGCAAGCATTTCCAATAGAGAAGCGACCATCCCGAAATGGAATAAATTCGCCGTCCGCCCCGATACATCCGCGATGCAAACTGACTTAGGAACTGAGCGCGGGCTCCTCGCCGATAAGTAAATCCGGGATGGAAAAGCGCGCGGTGACCGGTGGCGGTGGAGGCAAATTAAATAGACGAACGGGGTCACGGGCTCCTTTGATTCGAGGAGCGAAGGAAATGGGAGAACGTGCTCTGGCTCGGCCGGGAAGAGGAGAGGTCCGGAAGAAGAGGGACGGATGAGCAGACACACTTTGATGGAGGTCGCAGATAGTCTGCGGGAATACCATGATGGAAATAAAGATAGTGGCCTCGAGGAGAAAGCATTCTACAAGGGAGCACGAGTATCCCGGATCCCGCGGGATCTGACGCTGACCGAAAGCCAGAAATAGAGGAGAGCGCGCCCGCGCGGGTAGGAGAGAGGCTAAGGCTAAAGCGACATGACCGGAGTAGCCGAGCGTGCCAGCCAATGGGGAGAATGCGAGCCGAGCACTCGCTTCTTCCATCCGCCCCGAATGTCCTCTCATCTCAGCGTTTCTAATTTTCCGGATTAAACGTTCTGTGTCGACGCGCCAGCGACACTCTTTGCGCGACACATTAAACTTCTCGATTAATCTCTTAGCCGGACATTGCGAGATATTTCGTCGGACTAAAAGCGCAATCCAATCGGAAACCTCCACTCTGAAATTACGAGTTTTTACACGAACCTACATTCGATTCTCCTTTAAGAGGTTAGGGGCTGATTCGCACTACGCGGAACGCGT
This sequence comes from Crossocerus cetratus, assembly GCA_963675795.1. Lineage (NCBI taxonomy): Eukaryota > Metazoa > Arthropoda > Insecta > Hymenoptera > Crabronidae > Crossocerus > Crossocerus cetratus. The sequence continues at coordinate 16,168,483 of OY776671.1, forward strand.
GCGCCATCTACTGCCAATTTGGTTAGAACAGTCCACACATGCTGACTCGAGGGTCCCTGGAGGGGGAGAAGCACCATGGGTGGTTCGACCCCCGAAGAAAAGGGAGGCCGGCTGAAAAGACTGAATAATTTACCGGGCGGGGGGGTTGGGGGGGTGGAGGGGTCGGCCAGAGAGTACTACGTACTGGATTCCGTCGTGCAAGTTCGCAACTCCGCCCCGACATTTACGGAGGCTGGCAGCGTTAAAAGCGATATTCCGTAAGTATAGACTAACTTTCTCCTTTGATATTCCCTCTACCTCCCACTCCCTCTCTCTCTCTTTTTCTCCTTGGATCCCTCGATCCATGTTCCTCTCTCGGACGCCAGAGGCGCCCCGGGCGCGCGGACTACCAGCGGCTCGCCAACTTTTCCCGGAGAAACGAACTTCAAGATGAAACCACTCGTAGAACACGCTCGGGTAATCCAAATAATCGGCGTCCCGGCGTGCATGCTACTCGGGCGGACGCTCGAGGAATATGTATCGATCGACTACCGCTATCGATAAACCCCCCGCGAGTGTGGGAATGTGTGCGCGACTTGTTCCGCGGTGTAATATCGCTGGCTTTGAGTGAGGAGGAGGTCTTAGGCTTCGTTCACATTGCGGGAAAACGGTCGAGAGGGATGGGAGTGGTATTGAGAGATGCAGTGGAATCGGCGGCGACGCGTCTAGGTAAACAGGTAAATTGTCGCGGGACAGTGGCTGGAAATCGGGGGAAACTCGAGAGAATCAGCGAGGCGACGAGGCCCGAGAGTCGCATTAACACTCTTAACACGGACTCTCTATCGCGGCTAATGGAGGTCTCCGGTTTCAGGCCGGTGCTTAACTCCGCAGCCAGGCTGCGATTACCATGAGAGAAGGCGCCAACGGCCAATGAGAGCCGGAGAACACGTGAGAGCCTGGTTGGTCAAACGTTTGCCGAAAGCCCAATCTCTCCCTGCCAGTTTCAATCACTCCGCGCACCTACAGCCGCCAGCGCTCGCACTAGTCCCATCGAACTCCCGACTAATCGTATTAGGCCAAATTTACAAATAGATTCGACGCGAGAATCCCTGACTCGAGCGTAACCCGGCTAGTTTTACATGGGATCTAAGATATCCCACTCTCATCCCGACTCCCAGCGGGCATTCTCTCCGAGGTGCAGCTTCTTACGGCTGCTTCCTCCTCCATTTCTGGCTTTCGGTCAGCGTCAGATCCCACGGGAGCCTCGAGGACTCGTGGTCCAGCAAGGATCCTCGTGCCCACTCGGCTCCACCTTCCAGCCCCGCGACCCTCCCGCTCCCATACTTCATGGGATAACGTCAGAGGACGATGGCATTCCCTGGTCCAAGACCCGTTCGTTCGAGTTCGTCGAAATCCTTAAGGACGTCGTTGACCTCTTTTCCTCTCGACGCTTCCCCACCGTCCCTCTCTCTCTCCACCCTGCTTCTTACTCCGACGCTGCACTTGCTCCACCTTCGCTTCTTCCTCCTCGTCCTCTCCTAGACGCCCGTCCCTGCCAGGAGCGCGCGCGTACCAGTCTGGCTCCGGGCGCTTCCTCTTAACCGGACTGTGCAGATTCAATCTCGGCTACGGCCTCGAATCCTGCCACGACGCCGACCGTCCGAGGGACGCGAGGGGTCTTGAGGGTATCACATCACCCGGTGGAGTTCGTTTTCAGCGATGTCGTGTCGCAAGTTGCGAGCGCTTGATGGTATCTCGTCGGTTCGGGACGAGAGCGCGACCTAGTCGTCTCGGCACCCTCGCACTCCGAATTCCGACCTTTTTAGGGTCACGGTACGCGTATTCTGGGGTGATTACTGCCTGGGTTAGGTTGAGTAACCAGAAAAGTAATTATTTAACAAACAAACCCTCGACTGTCTAACGAATTTGGGTTAAGCCTCCACTAAAATAACGAGGAAATAATTACTCGACAACAGAGCCTTGGCTTCCCAAAGCAGAGGCTCGCAAAGATAACAATTGCACAGATAGCAGACTTATCCGAGCGCAACAAAAGGGAGGAGGACGAACCAAAGCAAACTTTCGATTAATATCAGGATCAATCCCTGCAGAGGAGCTCGCCGGGCGGCGATGTTGTCACTAGCGAGGGCAAAGTGTCGCTGTAATGAGTTTACCTGGGGATAGCGTGGCCGATAGCGGGCTAATTAAATCGGACAAGATCCCAGAGGTGCAGCCGCGGTAAATCAATGGCCAGGACACGCGAGGATCTCGGCCTGGCGTCCGGCCGCGTTCGAAATTCGCTCTCTCCGAAAGGAGTCGCCAGAAGGATTCCGCCGGAAATCGAGTGTGCGCGATCGATCGCCGCCCTCATTTATCATCGGCGCGCACTCCGTCACGGGCCGACGTTATCGGCGATGGCTAATTTAACTAAACAAGCCCGCCGACAACAGGCTTCCGATTGGATTTCAATAAATTCACCGCGGCGGCCAATGAATCCGATAAGTCATCGGGCGACCTGGAATCATTCATCGCGCCCTTCTGCTCGCCGATTGGACGAGCATTATCTGCCGTTTGGCTCCGATTGTCCCGTGCTCGTTGCAGTGTTAATAGTCCCGGGTTGAATTACTGTTTCCGGCTATTTGAGAGTCGCCGGTGCGAGAGACTCGAAGCCTGCACGGGAAAGAGGATACTATTGGACAGTCGGAGAAGGCCGCTGGGATCGGGTTTCCCCGGGGGCGAGCAGCGAATGCAGGTTTGACAAAGCTGCGGCAATTTCTTCCTCGGCTTTCCTTCAAGCAAACGAGCCGCGATGTGACGCGCTCGCCGCGAAAATGTGGTTCATTAGATCCGATGGAAAACTGCCGGCACGCTTTTCCGAGGGAAGCGTGGCAGGGAAAGGAAAGAGGTTCTTCTGGATGGCAAGAGCCCGGAGACACGCTGACAAATTGGAGTGACGTCGTTGACAAGGAGCGAGGGGCTCCGACCGAACCGAGAGGGAATCTCGCGTCCTCCTTGGAGGCTGGCTGTCCTGGCAGGAGTCGAGCACCAAACCACTAGTGTCCTGGTATTCGAGACTCTGCCAAATTCTCCCGGCGGCCTCTTTCGCCAGCCGAAAAATCCCCGCGTGTCGCAACCCGCCGCTCTAGACCATCAGGCCCTTATTATTTCCTCGTGAGGACCCGACGTTCAGCGCCCACCACCCTCCGGCGAATCCCGGCGCGCATCCTTTAATAAAGGTTTCAATTAAGGCGGCTTCCCGGAGCCGGAGCGTACATTAGAGCGGCGAGAGCGAGCGCTTTCCCGAGGACCTTTGCAATCCCGGCACGCCCGGTAATTCCCATTGGCCTCGCCGTTTTTACAGCCGCTTTACCCGCCGCTTTCCATCCACGAATACTCTCCCGCGCATGGAAAGCGATTACCGTGCCCGATTACCCGTCCGGGCCAATTTTAATTCTTTCCCGAGAATGCCACTTTAAGACTTTGTTACGGCCGGCGCCTTTCGGGGCTCACGCACGTTTGGCGAAATTGGTAAAGTTGGATCGGGACGAGAGGAAGGTTCGACCGGGCGTTTACCGTGGCGATGGATGCCATTAGCGAGTGGTAGTGCTGGCTGTGCGAGGAGCGAAGCAAACACGGGTCCGAATGTCGGGAGATATTTTTCGAACGCTCGTCCGCGGAGTGTATGAGTCGAGGGAGGAGGGTAAGACTGTGGTCCGTGGGTCGGGAGATGGGAAGGGAGTGAGAGTGACAGGGGCTCATTGGAGTGGTTGGTCCAGTGGCCCTTCAGCGGTGAGAGGAAACGGTGATTGAGACGGCGCCCTATTCTCCAAGGTGGACCATTGAGGAGAGGGTGGCTCTGGTGGCAAAGAAGACACGGCTCTACAGGGGACATTCACGAGAGCCAGCGCGAGGATGGGAGGAAGCTCGAAAGAGTTGACCCAGATGCACCGCACAGAGGAACAAGTTGGACGCGGCGCATCGATACACCCCCGATATATCGATCCCCGTCCCCTGTTGGATGGGCGTGAAGAGGATCCCCCGGGGATCTAGAGCTCTCGGGAACTCACGGTCCTATCGCCCCTCGGGAATCCAGCGGACTCCACAAAAAGCCATTGTTGCGTTGACTTTAAGTTTCGCGCGCGCGAGACCACCGCCCTTCTCGTCCAACGACTACGCCCTTTTTCGGACCGTCAAGCCTCAATGGGACCTTTGTCACGGGCTTTCATGGACCCAGCGGGCGAGTCGCGCGACTTGACAACCTGGCGCCATCTGCTTCAAAGTGATTTCTTCAACCCTTTGATTAGGCCGCGGGCGCACGTGTTTGCGCCGTTCACTAAGTTTGAGGGAAAGACTTTCCTTCGATAACCTGAGAAAAACATTCAAACCGTAATCTGTTGAATGTCAAGTTTTTAAGTTTCAACTGATCTTCAAACCTCTACAAACTGATGTGTCAAGTCTCAAACAATTGAATCGAGGAAACCCACATCATTTTCTCTTCTCAATTCAATCATTTCCGACTTAACACATCAGTTTGCAGAGGTTTGAAGATCGGTTGGACACAGTTGGCCCAAGTTTGACCAGCTTTCCCAACATAGAAAATTCTTACGAGAGCCACTTCCCTCCGGAAGCAAATCCTCCGCTATCTATCAAGATTTCGCCGATACTGAGCCCGAGCACCCGCACCTCCCTCCAAGTGCGACGATCGATTATATCGCGGCGTTATGCCGTGTATATAAAACCGCAAGACGGCGCAGCTCTCCCCTGCAGGGACTTCGTGACGAGGGGCAATTCCTCCAGTATTTTAAGGTTACAAGTTCCGCCGTAGATTGCGCTGATAGGCCCCCGCGGGCTTATTTATGGATCGAATTCGTGGGATTTCCCGGAAAGCTCCTTTCCCCCCCGGAATCTTGGCTGCGTTCTGCGGCAGGCAGCGCGTCATTCCTCCTCCCATAAAGTCCTCTTGTTTCACTGATAATCCCGGCAATTTGTCATTAAATAATTATTTTACCTTGGACGTTTTGGGAGCCCTAGGTACTAACTCAGCCACCCGCCCTCGTAAACAATACGCCCTAAGTACTCGAGTCACTCGAGGGATTACTTATTAACTGGTTCATTTCAACTACTTGGCCGAAACACCTCGAATGGCCATTTGTCACCCAATTTCACCCCAACATCCACATGCCGACCAGCGCATTCCGCACACAAGCATATATAGAGGAACACGCGTTCAGGCGTGCTGCCGGTAAATAGCGTGCGTATTCACACACAGAGGCCGAGAGAGGGACAGAGAGAGAGAGAGAGGGGGATGGAGTGCCGTCAATTGTGGCGGAAGCTGGCATTGGATTTTCAGTAACAATAAGCGTCACCGGAGGCGCTGCGGTCGGGCGGCCGGGCCTGTCGGTTGCGGAGGGTTGCCGAGGAACTACTAGCCGGCTTTCGAGGAGGCGAACACAACGGCGGGGTGGTCGAGAACACCAGAGACAGAGAACTCGAGAGACAGTGGGGGGGTTGAAGGGGGCTCGCCGGTACGGGCTGCTGTCGAGTAAATGAAGCTGGCATCGATTTGCCATTTGTCTCCTTCTCGTCGGCTAACATTATTTCCTTCCTCGGGCCTTCTGTCTTACCGCTCCGCCGTCATTCGCCGGGAATTCCGGGCCGAGACACGCGTGCTCCGGGAAACTCCCGCTCTCTCCCGCTGGTCATTTCTGCGTCGCCCCGAGCACAAAGGCGCGAAACGGCCAGTCTGCTGGCCGAGACGCGTCCGGATTTCTCGCACCCTCTTGCCGCGATGTTCAATAAACATCATCTCCAGCGAGGCTAAACGCTATTGTTAGCGAGCTTAGCCCCTCGGCTTTCCTCGCCTCGATTCCCTCCCATTCCTCGCGCTTACCCGTCCGCGAGAGAGAGATCATTTGCATTGTGGACTTCTCACTGATTTTCACCGTTCCCTCCTGCTGCCTCGTGTATCGCAGTATCCGCCGTTACGGGGGATGATGCGCGCTGTAATGCGGACGAGGGGCTGAATAATTCATTAGTGGGTGATGACTTAGCTCTGGTCGCTGTAAGACACGCGGCCGACTTGAGCCCTGCCAGGGGATGCGAGGGATTTTTTCTCCATTTACATATACATGGAAATATCGCCGTTTCGAGGTTATAACCTAACCTAACTTAACCTGAGAGGGAAAATCAGGAAAATTGTTTCAGAGTTCAAGTTTTCTGGAATCGAGATCATTCTCCTGAACAAACTAAAGGCTCGTTCACATGTCACCGTAGGCGTGCGACGGTTTGTCCCAGTGTGCAGTGGTGCGCGCAAGCATCGGACGCGTTCGATTGAGCTCTGCGGGCGCACTGGGGCTTCCGCCGAAAAAAAAAACAACCAAGCACGGAAGGGAGAGAACCGATCGTCATTGTACCGACACCTGTCAGCCCGAGACTAACTCTTGTCATCGATTGACGCAGCGGGGGCCTTCTCGCGATTGTTGTGCCATGGTCCTGTAATTCAATGTAACTCGGCCGTTGTTCTCCCGGCGATCGATCACCCTCGATGGCCATACACGTCTTTATGCTCTGGGCACAGTGCACCGCGCCCTCACTCATAAAAGAAGCTACGAGCTCCAAGTAGTGACAGGAAAGCACGGACTTTCAATGCAGCCGAATGGAAAGGGGGGGGCCAGGGGGGGGGAATCAATTATCCTGTATATCTCCGGGAGTCCATGCCCTGGCAGGTTGTTCCGGGCTTAAAGGATTATGCGGCTGATTTCGCCCGGTCGTTCCTTTCCCATCGGTGCGACCAGAAAATCGTAAAACCGGTCATATCGGACGCCGTAAAACGGCAGGACGTGCCGGACCCCGAGAGGGCAATTACGGGCCTTGCCGAGGATCGGTCACCAATGAAACTAAAGGGGGACGCCCCCCCCCCCCCCTTGTGCGGGTCCATGGATCAAGCGGGAGAACTTGAGGCTCGATCTTAATCCAGTTAATTCCGCCAGTCGCAACTGGCAACTGGGAAATGAGGCTCTTGGAAATTTGTGTGCTTCGAACTATATTTGTTGTACATTTTTGTGGGGGGTGAGAGAGGGGAGAATTGTGTTTCTTTTGGAGAGGCGGCGGCTTCACTCGAACTCGGATTAAATTCCATTTATCATCCCGGCCTATTGTTTTGGCTATCGTTCAAGCCCCCTCACTCCCCCACCACCGAGGCCGTTTGTTCCGCGCTAATCTTGTTATATTATCCTGTTTTTACTTGGATTACGCGGCGTCCCAGGAATTATTGAATCCGGCGACACGGGACACGACGCTATCGGATGACGCGATCGGTTTCGACAGGCGGCGTCTTCCGGATAGCAGGGCCCGGGGCGTCGTTTCATTAGCGGCAGCACGGCGTCGTGGGATTAATTTAAAACAAACTTATTAAATACGTCCTGTAATCCGAGCGGCGCCCTCTCCCTATCTCTCCCCGCGGCCTGAAACAGCCTGTATCGGGTTCGGGATTAACGCGCCGCCCAGGAAAAATAGCTCCTACGAAGGGCTAGGCGGAGAGGCGGCCAGTTTATTGCTGGCTTTTACAAAATTCCCTGAGTTACATGGGAAATTGACACAGGCGATTTATGTGATACGCTTCTCTGCTTTCAGGTGGATCCAATGAGGAACGTCTTCCCGGCTGGCCGCGCTCGAGCTCGAAGAATCGACGGATAAAGAAGTGAGTTGCCTTTCTCTACTTTATTAAATAATCAATCAACAAACTTTTAATTTTTGCCCGAAATTCAAAATAATTCGAAAAGAATTAAACTTCTTTCCTGTGAAAAACAGTACATTGAATCTGTCGAACAAGAAAAAGAAATGCAGAAAGCACTCGAGTTGACCCAATTCCTCACGCACCTCGGACTCTTGTCGAGAGCCCGGAGATTGCTAGGTTGATCAAAAGGTGTCCCAGTGGTTCTCGGCTCGCCGAGTAGTTAGTTATGCGGGGGGCTCCTCGCATCCTCAAGGAGCGATGCGAGAACTGTCGACTAACGACGCCCCCCTCTCCCGCCTCATAAAAAGTCCTCCAGAGGCCGACACCCCTCGAGCATAAGCAGGCGGAATAAGTTCACTCGACGCTCCACATCTGAATCTTACAGGCGTGTCGCTGCTGCCCCCTAGCGGGCGCGTTCCTCATGAATGTTTTATCCGACCGTTGGAGGAAGCGAGTGGCCTCGAGTTCCCTCTCTGCGGGCCCCTCCAAGATTATCCCGCTAGCCATCTAGTTATCATGAACAAAGTCCATCAAGCATTCGTTCCCGGCGGGCGTAAATATTTCGAGATTAGCCTGGCGTCGCGGCTGAGAGGAGGACGAGGACAAGGACGAGGTAGGGTAGGGAAGGGGTTGACGCGGTGCATTCGGGGATTACGCGAGAGCGCCCTTGTACTCCGGGTCTCCAGTTCACATTACGAGGCTTCTCTGACTGGCAGCACTCTCTTAGCCGAGCCGCATTATGAGGAACATTACTGCTCCGCTAGATAGTAGTCGGGGGCTGGCTGCCCTGGGAAACAATGGCAAGTCCCAGGACACTTGTCCGCCTCTGCCATGCCTCTCCATTGTTTCCCAGAGCCAGCCGGCTCCAGCACGTGCTCCAGAACCGACGCGTATCTTCCTTTTGACGCCGCACTCTCCCTCTTCCCCTTTTTTTCTCGAACCGCGATGCGTAAGTTACTCGCCCCCCTGCCGGCCGGATTGGGTCGATGGCAATTAGCATTGCATGGGAATCTCGGATTATGCGGGGAGCGTGACCTCGTTGGGTGTGTTTCGAATGGATTGGAATCGTATGGGAGTTTACAGAACTGTGATGGACCACATAGGACTCTTACCGTTGTAAAGACCTGTATTGGTTGGTTTGGGTCGATGGGACTATATTGGGACCCTAAACTAGTTGGGAGTATTTCAAATAGACGGAAACCATGTGGGGCTGAACAAGACTATGACGGAGCCGTTGGACCACATACCATTACACAGGATTGTCAGCACTGTGGACCACGTTGGACCATATTAAGTCCATGTAGGGCAGTGTGGGGTCGTGCAAGAGCACACCTGACCATGTACTGTATGGAACCATCAATCCAAACTGCCAATTGACCAAAAGTCCCTACTAGCCCAGTTGGCCCTAAGGTCCTTCAGTAGCGTCGGCTAACAATGCCGTTTAGTAACATTGTGCACATGGCCGGCGCTCGACAGGCCGCGTGTTTATTGTCCCTCCTGCGATCGTAATTCCAGGCTAACACCAATTATCCTGCTGAGCCGCTCGCCCAGGGAAGCCGCGCGCCCGTAAAATTAATGTTGCTGCTGCTCGCGCGCATCATCACCGCCATACTGGCCGCGCTCGTCTCGTAATTCCCATCCGGAACGAGACTTTGCGATGACACAAGTGTCCATTGATTCTTCCTCGATACCACATTTCATTGCGCGGGAGTAGTTTCTTTAAACAAAGAAATGCACCAGTTTTTGAATATTCTTGATTGATTAATGTAATTAACTTTCTGAGTTAGTTTTGAATGATATCGATTCCTGTCGTTCCGCGGGAGAATTTTCTTCAACCAAGAAACGCGCGAATTTCGAAATTCCCTTGATTGACTGATGTAATTAGATACTTCCGTAGTTGGCTTCGAATTAGATGACGCTTGACTGAGGAGACACTCGTTCCCAAATGGCGCGGAAGTCACAGGGAACTCGGAAGGACGAGTACGCCCGCCGCGTTAATGAGCAACAACTGATATCTCCTCCCGCGGGAATTGATCCCCGGCGTTCCAGAGGCAGGAGAGAGAGAGAGTTTAGCGAGCCGACTGGCATTAGGCGAGAGCGAGCGCCGCTAATTACATCGTCGGATCTGGGAAAAAGGCGGGCGGTAATGTCTGAGGCAGGCCGGCGCCGAATCGAGGAGGAAATCGGTGGCGGTGGCGGTTTCGGCCCCGCGGCACGGAAAATTGATCGGGCGAGCTCTGCTCTAGCGTTTAATTGTCAGCGATTATTCGTGCTCCAGTTTGCGCGGGGCCGGCATTATCTCCGAAACGAGCATATCGCGCCCCGAGGACAAAGATGCCACTCGGCGGCTCTCAATGGCGTCAAAACAATTCCATAATCCCCTGTCATCCCTCGGGGAGCGAGGATTCGCCGGGCTCCGATTACTCGACGGGTATATCTCGTCATCCAACGGCCACAAGACATCATAGACTCCGTCGTATTCTTTCCGGCGACAATCTCCCCCTCGATCTTAAGTGCCGCCGGGGCCCCCCTCCCCGCCGCTCCCCGAACGCAAATGCTCTCGTGCGGAGCGATTAGGTAGGGTTAGGCATGGGTTAGGTCTGCCGGGACCGCAACCTCTTCTGCACGGTAATTAGTCCGGCGGCGCTCGACGCCCCGGCGTTAATAACAGGTACTCGGCTACAGTGGCTGCTTAACACGCCCTTAAAACGGGGAGTCGGTGTAAACACATCGATTGGCCTAATTCGCCCGGGGGCTTCGGGCCCGATGGGGGAGCGACGGAGCTCGGGGCTGGTCGGTGGTCAGCCAGCATCGCAGCTGTCGCGCGATACAGACCCTGCACTGGTGCGGCTCCGTTTCTTCCCCGGATTTATTGCCCTTTAAGGAAGACCGATTCAATTACTACAGCCTGTGCAGCGGCACAGCCAGCCGCGAATGGGCGAAAACAAAGATTTAAGCCGGCAATCCCGCCCGAGCCCGATGGCATAATGGCATTAGCGGGGAATTACAAGATAAACAGAGATTATCTCTTTTCACCAACACACCCACTCCACGCCTTTCTCTCGGCCTCCGTCCGGCGAATATGAAGCCGCCGCTTGCTCTCCTCCGCTTTCATCTTCTCTCGGACATAAAGAGAGACTGTGCCTGGACGCGCCCACTTTTTCCAAGACGAGCCTCTCTATCCAGGCCTCTTTCTATGGGGCTCGGGATCTTTGGGATCCGATTGCTCCGGAGAGTCCGAGTCCTCGGAGTTTTTAGCCCGAGATTCTATGAGGTCTGTTGGCCGCCTCGAGTTTTCGGGTTAATTTCACTCGGCTCCCTCTAAGCCCCGCTTCTTATCTCGCCGGCGTACTTTAGCCAGGTTGAAAGAACGACTTAAGAATAAGGGCCCGAGTCGATGTAGCGGGCGCTATCAGCTGGAATTTAGTGGCGGGATTCATTGCGCCCGGGGAAAACGCAACTTGATTAAACTGCAGCCGGGAATAATTGGGGCGAATTTCGCGAGGGCCTCGCAGCGATGTATGAATCAAGTCGGAGTAAAGAGAGGGTTGACAACAGGGGAATGTCCTTTGAAGGACTAGCTCGCGTGGATTCGACAGCCGACGACCGCAACTGATTATCGGCCGCCACCAACCCAACCTAGAACCCATTTCAAACCCCTGCTTCTCTAATTCCAACTATTAAAGATTAAACTACAGACTCGCAAACCTACATCCGTAAAGTCCCCGCACTCAAATCCACCATGGTGTCCCGAGCAACCACGCATTTGTCGGCATCGTCGAAAGAACCTCGCATTAGTTGAATTGGAAAGCTGATACGCCGCCGCGCGGGTACCACAGGTTATTACCCAATTAGGTTGAATTCGGCTTGATGGTAATTCGGCGCGGCCCGGCGCCGCGGCGTCAGGCGTTGCGACGAGTATTCGCCCCGGCATTATTCCCCCTCGACAGGGAAGATGCTCATCCGAAGATATTAATTCACACTTGCTATGATAGGCAGGGGAATATGTTTGGCGTCGAAAGCAGCTATGCCTGGAACGCGAATCGATCGTGCCGCAGTATTCATTTAACGTCATTCGCCCATCAATTAAGTCATCGACGCTGCAGGGATATTAACGCGGGCGCGCGGGAAGTTAGGTGTGCGTTAGGTCCCGTTAGGCCTGTCAGTCGGCAGTTGGAAGCCGCGACGACCCCACTCGCTCTATTAAGACGCGGAACTTCGCCACCTCTTCCTCCGCTCCTGCTCTCCTCGCGCCCACCCCCGATCGATCTTCATTCTCGATGTTCCACCAGTCGACAAGCTGCTTGCGTTCGCACTTGGTTATCTCCATCCAGCCGCTCTCTCCTCGCTTCCGCCCTCGGCGCCGTAAAAATATGGGGTTTTACCCTGTCTGGCCTTTCTCATATCCTAAAGCCCGGGTACTCGCCACTGTGCTACTTGCTCGCTATACTCGGCTCATAATGTGTCTGATATTCCTGATATCGAGATCCTCTCGGTTATCAAAGCCTCTCGCAATCAACCCGCGGGATCAACTGCTATCGAGTGCCTTCAATTAGGGTTAGGCCCTCAAGCAACAGGCCTGTCTCTCCCATATCTTAACCCTTTAATTGCCGGAACCAACGATTCACCCGGCACAATTTCAAGGATAAAGACACTAAAACACCCCTCAATTGCCATTTTAAAAGAAGTCGGGGTCGTCTTGTACCTCGGCCCGTATTATTCCCTCTTTTTCCGCCCGTGGAAATATTATTCCGCGATGATGGAGCGGACTCGAGCCGGTTAAGTCGGGGCTCGGTGTAGGGACGCGACAGTGCGTGCGCTGAGGGTAATGAAAGAGTGTCCATTGATTAAAAGACGGAGGGCGGGGGGTGAGGGGGGGGGGGGTTCATCGGAGAATTCTCGTGGGTGAGCGAGGATCGCCGGAGGCGTGTGCGGCTCGGCTAAAGGATGGCTCTCGAGGAGGACTATCCTTTAAACAGGAAAGATGGCCGGCTGGAAGAGGCCGGGAAAAAGAGGAGGCCCGCAGGCGTTGGCAAACGACGTAGCCTGGTGGTAGCTCGAGATCCCCGGCTGCTCCCGCGATTCCTTAACCGGTGAAATTGATGGCTGGGACAGAAGTTCACCGGGCGTCTATATATCTCAAGCTCGCACGATCAACGAGACAGGAGTCCGGGAGCGGGCTATGTCCCTCGGCTCCTCCTCCACCTCCTCCGCCTCCTGCGCCTCCGCTCCTGCCAGGAGCGCCGAGTCCTTGCAATGGACGTGTACTAGATACGACATGTCTAGTCGGCCTAGGAAAATCTATGGCGCGTCGAGCGCGTGTCGATTAAGCCCGAACAGGCGCAATTAGTTTCCCTCGCGCGGCCTCTCATATTTAAGGATGTGTGAGGAACTTCGCGAGTTGATTTTTCAATGTTGCTGGGATCTGTTGGGAAAAATTGTTTATGTCTATTTTAGTTCTCGTAATTGAGCTTGTTAATGTTATCTACATTTTGAACTAAGTTTATTAAATGTTTGAATAAACATTTAATAAATTAATTTAATAAACATTTATTTAATATTTCACAATGTCCTCCAAATTTAAAAACTTCTTCACAAAATTTCAATCACATCTTAGCACTTTGCAATATCTCCTAGTAAAATATCATCTTTATCTGCAATAGGCAAACAAAGTATACACCATAACACATCGACCCCCCACTCCATAACTTTAATTGAAAGCCAGCAAGCACAAGCGGCAGGTTCCAAGTCTCCTCGAATCAGGGAGCAGTGAGCGTCGAAGTCCTGAAAGACAAATGGTCTCGAGAGGCCGGTGAGTCAGCCCCACTGGCATTTCATAGGTATATCTCCCAATACATCCTAACAAGAATCGGCCAGCGCGGGACTTATCTCCCTTCACGAGCATTCCCCAGATAAACTGGACACCGGAGAGTCCGAGGAGAAGGGGCTCGTTCGGAGTCGGCGGGATATGTGTCGACGTTTATATACACCGAGTTCTCGGGCGGAACGTGCTCCCGGAGAAGGATGCCTCGAGAGAAAGAAGGATTTACGAGGGCGCGCCAGGACGAGGGGTCGGGGGGTGGGGGGCGGCGACCGCAGCGAGGAATATCCGGATACACCTTGCACGTACATCCAGGGCCCTCGCGCGCTCCCTCTCTGCACGAACGAGCGCACCTAATGCATCGGGGATGAAGGTCTGCCGGGCCGAGACCCCTCGCGACTGAGCCACGCTATAGCCCTTCGCATTCGGCCCACGTTCCCTAAATATTGCAAGTATCGCTGCCACGGATATTGTCTGGATATTTCTGTTTGCTAACTGCCAGAGCCGCCGACCGTCCGTTAAATAATGGACCCACTCGCGAGATGCTCGGATGCTACTCTTATTATTAAGCCTCGTTCACAGTTTCAGCTTCCCGGCAGCGCGAAGTGCGTGTTATCTTGATTAGCAACGCTTTTATGCTGCTTTTCCTCTCTGGGAATTTTAATGAACGCTGCGAGGACTTAAGCCCGGTTCACACGCTCTTTGCACTGGGATGGCTGTGAAAGAGAGCTTCTCTCTGGGGGGATTTGTTTTTCCGGCGAGAATCAATGTCCCGGAGGGAGATCTCGTGAGGGAAGGTCATTGCTGGCGGGAATGATTCTCGCGGAAGGGTGGGGGCGAGTGTGGAGAGGGCGAAAGGGCCGGCGAGTGCGTTTGGCGCGCGGTGGCCGCCTATTAAAGCCAGCGAGTAATAAAGACGTACACTCGCAATTGCGGGATAATGGAAAAACGTTTCTGCGGCGGCGTTGATGGCGCGCGCGCGCCGCACTGCACCACTGTCGGCGCTGTTGCCGAGTTTTACAATCTAAACACAGCTCATTCCCCGTTATTATCTTCAGCGGTGAGCGACCGCCGACAAAGCACCGCGCGGACATTTCAACCTTTTCCTATTTCCGATTCAGTTTCACGGGCGCCACTCGCGCTGCGCCGTCATTATGTCCTCGTTTCGCCCACTCTCTCGGGTATAAAGTGTCGCCCTCTGCCCTTCAATCCCTGGAACATCATCCGCGACTCCTAAAAGAACTGTAACTCGAGAGTCTTCCGCTCTTCTCACAAACCCCATTTCTCCTGCAACCATAAACCAGCGAATTCAACCACCATAATTAATAAACATTTTTAACAACACAAAACTCACATCACCAACCACCAACGACAAAGCAAACTCATAAATAACCTCTCGCGTCCGATCGCCGTTCGCATTATTCCGTTAGCTGACGCGTGCGAATTAATGTAATTGGCATGAGCGTGCGGAATCAGGGAAGAATGCTGGCAAGCAGAATGCCGTCGGGCGGACGCGCTCCGGCGTGAACGACGGCACTCCTGATGCGTCTACGGGGGTGGGATCGGGCAAGGGTGCGCTGCAAGCGAAGCCTTTATATGCGCTCGTTACAGCCGGACGCCTATCGCGCCAACAGCCAGAGAGACATGCGAACGGCGCCGAGCGTGTAAGCGAAAATCGAAGGGCCACGTGGCGCCCCCTCGACACCCCACCTACACCCTCTTCTAGTGCCCCCCGCCCCCCTCCTTCGGGTAAGTGGCTTCGGCAGGGTGCTCGCACGTTCCCGATATGCACACCCTTCGTGCGCCCAGGAGTACACAGCGCGATATGGATTCCCAGCGATTGCTCTCGCTTGGCTATGATAATCGTATGATAATGAGCAGAGTTACATGGTGAACCAGTGCAACCGCCGGAGTCCTCTATCGCTGGAGGAATATCTTTGAATTCTTGTACAGGTGGATGAATAAATCATTTGAAAAATGATATTGAGAAAAATAATAACAGAATATTTATATTTTTAGAAAAAAGTGAATGATAATGGAATGTTTTTGAATTTTTGTACATACGCGTGGATGAATAAATAATTCCAAAAATGAAATCGAGAAAAATAATAAAATATTTATAAATTTGCAAAAAAACAAATGATAATGGAATTGTATAGGAGAAAAAGAGACTGGGGAAAAAAGGGGGCGTTGGGAAGGCAGTTACTGTCATTTATAGCTCCATCGTCGAAGGCACATTCATCATTACTCCTCGCCGGCAGCCAATAATTCAGCGGTTCTGACGTTTTTTATGGGCGGCGCGCGCGGGCGCGCGGTTACCGGCTCTTAGGTATTCTATTGATCCCACATGCTTCATTATTCATCGGAGCCCAATTCCCTGACACTTTGACGGGCGGCCGCCGCGCCGCCTCCAGGGCCATTCCGACTCTCCACTCCATTAAGATCCCAAAGCTTAAAGCCACTCGCTAAGCAACCCCTTTGCCAAAACGATCCTCATGCCAGATTTCCCCAGTTTCGCCTTTCAGTTTTCATGCTGCACCTCCTCTCCTCTATTTTCCTTTCCCGCGACCCATTCGCCCCCCTTTCTCTCCCCCCACCCTCCCCCCCCGTCGATTTCCATCGAAGCGCGTGTCATTTTCTCTTACTCGAAATCCCGAGCGTAAACTCCACTATTTAGGGTAAGCCGGTGAGGGCGGATCGCAGTGTACAGCTCGATTCTTAAAGTCGACGAATCAGTTAGCTCTGAGTTAGCCGTCCAATCTAAAGTTCCATAGCTCCTCGGACAGCGAGTGCCGGAAGTCTCGGATCCTTGGTGCCCTGGGAGTGTCGACGAAAACGCTTTGCAGGCGTGATATCCTGAGCGCAGGATTTCAGGGATATGTAGAGAGAGAGAGAGAAGGTACAGTGGCAATCGGAAGCCAGCCGGGGGGTAGAGGCAGAGGGAGTGGCTGAATAACACGGGATGCACGATCTAGTTGATTCAAGGACGTAATATCTGCTCCTTCGTCCGCAGAGCAAACTGACCTGTATTCCTTACGTCTGCGCGTTGTTCTTCGCCTCCTGTACACTTGTCTGCGGGGCTCCTGCGACGTTTGGTCAATAAAGTGACAGCCCTTTCCCTCCGCCCGCCAACTGTGTCCTTCGTGCGCCCCTTCGTCAATGGAAATTCCCAATGTCTCACTCTCGAATTTCAGAAAATCAGGTCTCTCCAAATGGAAGTGTGCGCGTTGAGTGACGTTTTAGACGGTTTCTCTGTATCAATGGAAATGCACAATGTTTCGCTCTCGAATTTCATAAAATGATATTTTCCCAAAATAAAATCGTCCATCGAGTGACGCGTTAGACGATCTCCCTTCGTCAGCGCAAATTTTCAATATTTGTTTCTCAAATTTCATTGAATGATATTTTTCGAAATAAAATCGTGCGTCCCGCGACATGTTAATCAAAATCTCTCTTCTAGTGTTTCTTTCTCGAGTTTCCTAAGGTGACATTTTTCCAAAGAATCGCGGATCCTCGCACTTGCCGTTGCACTTGTCGTTGCACTCGCGCGGAAGGAAAAGTGTGCATCGAGTGACGTCTTAGATAGTCGTTATCCCTTCTGGGCCGTGCGTCTAATTGACCCTGTTTCCTGATGAATACTTCACCAGGCCCGACGTGTGCACACAGCCCTCTGACAGCGACTCGTTCCCGCCGCTGAGAGGTCACCCGTAGTCATTAACCACTGACGTGACTCTGCGTTAATCAGCATAGAACAATACCCTTGAATTCCACGCTCTGACAGTGGAAATTCTCCTGACCTTAAAACTGCTCGATTTAGTTTCATTGGATTAATCGGAATATCATCGAATGAGGCAATTGGATAATTAATTAATTAAAATATCAAAACTCTCCGGTATCGATTTATAAATCAACGTGACCATCGAGGACGCAACTTCCATCGAAAAATCATCCAATCACTAATTGAATGACACTAATCAAATCACTAATTAAATGATCAATTAATAGAAAACAGAAAAACGATTTGAAAAACCTGCATTTCGAAGTCTGTAAAAGCGAAGGATTCCTGACGTTAAAACCGGTCGATTTAGTTTCATTGGATTAATCGGAATATCATCGAATGAGATAATTGGATAATGAATTAATTAAGATGCGAAGAACTCTCTGGTATCGATTTGTAAATCAACACGACCATCGAGGACGGAACTTCCATCGAAAAATCATCCAATCACTAATTGAATGACACTAATCAAATCACTAATTAAATGATCAATTAATAGAAAACAGAAAAACGAATCGAAAAACCTGCATTTCGAAGTCTGTAAAAGCGAAGGATTCCTCGTATAAATTTATAAATCTCAAACAGCCGGAGCTTTCGCGCTCTCGAGTTGAACAATAGAAGTATGGAGGATCGGGCGATCGGTGGCAGGACACCGGTTATCGGGAAAAATATCCCGAGGGCGACGAGAGATGCCAGACGTGATCGCGCGCGTGTTAAATTCCGCTGCGGAAGCAACGGGCGAGCCAATGTCTGGGCGGCGGGACGTCGAAACGGTATAAGAGTGTCGCAAAGTCCCCGCGGAAGCAATCTTTCCCCTTTTAGCCGGCCGTGCACTTGCGGAATTCTCGATATCCCCGTTATCAGTGCGACGAATAGAAATGCTCTTTAGCGGGTGTTCCCTTGGATGCTGCGAAGCCCCCCCAACCGCCCCCCCCCCCCCCTTGTAATCCCATCCCCGCGCGCCTCGCAAATCGCTTCCTCCACCCTTGCACTTTCATCTAAATTGCCCGGAGGGTGGCTCGAGGACCGCTGGAAAACGCCTTTCCTCTCGAGATGCATCCCAAGATTGCTTTGTGTCCTGTTGTCGATTTTTTATTCGACTTTTAATGATTTCTCCTGGAGCTGGAATTGTTGTTAGTCGAAGCCCTGGCATTCCAGGAGTCTCCAGTTATCCTGGAGTTTGGAATACCAAAGGATAAAGTTGAAATGATTCTCTTCTCTCCATCAGTCCGCCTATATCCTCGACATTTTTCCTAACAAACTTGACTATCACTTACGGAGCTCGCGGCGCCGAGGAGAAAATGCACTTTCTTGCGGTGACAGTCATCGTCCAAACACATTATGCAAGTGCGCCGGATGAAGCTGGGGGTGGCGGGGGGGCGAAGGGTGTGCTTTCCGCTAAAACGCTCTCCGACCAGGGGTCGGCCGGACTCGAAAACATTTCTTGCGCGCGGCGACGCTCGGCTGAAAGTTAGATTAGTCTAAGTGGCCCCGCGAGCTCTAATGACTAAATGACAGCCGGCCGCCCGGAAAAAGAAGCGGCGCCCGGCTAAGTAAGTAACGAAGAACCCCCGTCGGGAAAGTGGGAGGTTACCCTGGAACGACATGGAAGAGAGAAGAATAAGTTGGAGCAACTTCCGGCGATTCCAGGCAAACGGCCCGGAAGCTCAACAAGCGGCCGAATAACATGCCAGGAGCTCCCTCTTAGCCAATGGGGCCGGCCTCTCGATTCCTTAATACATAAACTGTGAAAATCATTCCCTCATATTGAAACTGGCCCGGGAAAGTCACACTAAACTCAGACTCAACTTTCTCCCACCAGTGAAGAACTTGGAAGTGAATTTTCAGCATGAATTCAGACTCGTGCCAAATGAAAAACCCCGAGAGGCTTTTGGTAAAGTTATAATTTTTTACTAAACACTCTTGACTGGCATCTTGCCGCGACACCTAAAATGTCAATCAAAAATTATAACTTACCTTCCACGCGTTTGCGAAACAAAAACTTTTAAGGTTTTTCATTTGGCACGTGTCCCAATTCATTCTGAAACCTTTCAAAGAAATCAGAGGCATCGCTCGGAACACAGAGTCGTCAATATTTTTGCAAAATTTCCAATTTCAATATTCCGCATGATTAATACTGAAATTGGAAGCGCCCTCTATAAAGGCAGCACTAACACCACCGTTATAAACCGAATATTAGTCTCCGTCTCCCCGGCGAATCTCGAGAGAACTATGGAAGTGTGTTGAGCCCCATAGAGTGGAGTAACTGCTCGTAGATCACTATTAAATCTTGAAAGGCTGAGGTAATCTGTCGGGACAGTCCAGCTGATATAACGGCCGAATAATTGCAGTTGCTTTACTCCCTAAGACAGCTTGATCGATTCCCACTCGGCCCTCCTCTAACCTTAAAGAACTGCAATTCAAAAATGAGAGACCAACTTAAGACTAGAATAAGAGGATGAGAATTTGGATGAAGCGAGCGAGTCGCAACTGGGGCGCGCGTCATTCGGGAGTGAGGTTAGCAGGGTCGGCTTTTAGGAAATTGGCGAGTACCGCGCGGTACCAGCTGATCGGCTCGTTCTCCAGTCGATCTCGCAGTCGACTTGACGTATCACCGTGTTCCCTGCCAGAGGAAGCTGTCTTTTCGACGGGCGCATAAGGAGTGCGCAAGAATAACCTTTATTACGTCATGTAATCAGTTAGTAAAAGCAATCCCGTTAAAAGCAGAGGGCGCTCGGCGACGCTGCCATCTAGCGGCCTCCCTTCACTCCCCCCACTGCCCCCTTGCATAACCACGAAACAGAGACTCTTCCTCCTCTCGGTTTGGCAGCAATTACTGGCCGCCCCGTGCCCTGTTTTCCGAGCTCTCACGCTCAAGATGATAAGTGTTACGGCTAAAGAAACTTCTTAATCTTCTGTCTCCGCCTTTCAACCGACGCCCCGCGGACCACCGTGCGGGTTTTGCAGCTGGATTCATTTTCACCCTGAGCGATGTTAACTTGAGTGCGGATGGGGTAGTTTAGCTGCGGAGGTGGCGGAGGTGGCTGGACGCGCAGCGGCGTGGGGGTTGTGACATGTAAAGTAATGCAAGCCACCCGGGAGTCGCCGCCTTGTCGGCTTAAGTGAAACATCCGCTGCAATCAGGAGCGCGTAGGATTAAGGTTAACCCTTGTCTGGGTAATGCTGGCCTTAAGCCTCGTTCACATGATAGGAGGCGCTGGAGTGCGCGACCTCTTGCGCGAGGTTCGCTCGACGTGTGAGTCTTCCTTTAACTCGACTCGATTCTTTCTTTTTGGGGGGGAGCGTGTGAACCGGGCTTTAGGGAAGCGCACGTGGCGGAGATTCGCGAGTGGTCAACCGGGCGGGTGGAGGGAGGCGAGATATTATGGGAAAGTTGAGGGGAATTGAGAAGCTGTACTGTGAACCGGGCTTTAGATCTGGCTCGACCAGGGCTTCGACCCGAGTAACCAGGCATCAATCCCTTGGAGGTCCTCCCCCGAGGAACAGGTTTCCCAGTGTCGGCTTCGACTCATGAATATTTAAACTCGATATTAAAGGCGCAAAATCACCGCTCGCACTTCTAGCCCCCTTCGAGAGCTTCATCCCTTCTCGCCAGGAATTTCTGGCTGCTAATAATCGATGTCGAAGCTCCTCGAATCTGCCGGGGCCACGAACCGATACCTCGTCGAGAGGCGTCTCGAGGACGATTCGAGGATTTCCGCCACGACGGCGACCTCGGGCCCCAGCGCGGACACCCTTGTTTGAACACCACCTGCCCGGAACACCGTCGCGTCATTCGATTCCTTCGAGATCCCAATCATTTTGATCCTCGCCAGTTAATCTTAATCACCGATTCACTTCCTTAAACTCTGATGTACAGCAGTATTGACTTGTCTTTAAAAATGTAAGAATTTTACGGTGTTTGGTTTAACCAACTTTGGAAAATTTGGTTCTCAATTCGTCTGGTATATTTTAAAAAATGTATATAATTTTTTCCCTAATATTTAGATATTTAATATAGTAATACTTACTATTTAGATATTTATTTAATGTTTTCTTAATAAACGAGTCAATAATAATAAATGATTAATAATTATAACTCGAGTGTGAAAAAGATGATTAACAGACAATTGAACTCACCCTATACAACCAGTTTCATGTCTCACCAAAACCTCTAGTTGCCGAAATCCATCGTCTCCCTGTCCATAATGATTGCGTCGGTGCGCATCAGGAGGAAGCAGTTGAATAGAGGGTGGCTACGGGGGTTGTACACTTGCCTCGAGTACGTTACCACCCGGTAGGCCTGCCACGCGCGCTATTGATGAAATTGAACGACGTCGCCCGCTGCAAATTTCCGAGCATCAGCCCTTCACTGTGTATACCTGTGTGCGTGCATGAGAAGCATTGCGGTAAGTCGGGTCCCCGGGAGCCCCGCTTCAACTTGTCGAGCAGTGCTAATGCTCTCGAGTTAAAGGCTTCCCTTTATTCCTGCGACGGCGACGGTGGCGGCGGCGCCGTTTCAAAGACGCAAATCTCCCGGGCGCCCCTCTTATGATGTCACTCGGCCCCGACGTTCACTGTATCGGAACCTCATTGTCTCGTAATTAATAATTAATCGCGTGGAAGAGTAAAAAGACAAATAATGAGATCTTCACTCGGTGGCAAATGGCGAGAAAGAATGAAAAGCTAAATAATGAGATCTTAATTTGGTGATAAACCTAAGATTAATAATAATAAAGTATAAAATTGATCTAAAAACATAGTAACTCTGAAATTCAATTCCGATTAAACGTGTGGACAATATTTTCCACAATTCTATTGGTATTACTTTTTTTGTTAAATTCAAAAATAAACGAGAAACGTAACAAATATTCCCGCGACAAATGGTACGCATGTCCAATCGATAAATAGAGAAGAAAAAAGACGACGTGTCTCCATCAGTTTCTACAGGGATTCTCAGGGGGACATTGTCTGGGAAGGGCGTCTTCTGGTTTGCGCGGTGGTCTCGGCTGCCGGTACACGAACTCTCTCTTCTCTAGGAAAGATGCGCGCGCGCTCCCATGTTCACCCTCCATTTTACAGAGGCGCACACGTACATACATACAGAGAGAGGGAGAGAGAGAGAGAGAGAGGGGGGGGGGTACTTTGTATTCCGGGCGTCAAAGTGACTGAGCCACGTTGCTCTCTTCTCCATCGTGGAGGGTGGCGTAGGGCGGGGGTGGCTGTGCCACCTTGAACAAGAGGTCCCCGAGATGCTGAGAGCCTCGCTCTCGCAGCCTTTGTCACATGTTGTTCTCCGGGATCATCGACTTACCATTCGATTGTGCCGCGAGCACACACTCGGTCATTATGTTTCCTTCGACGTATCCTCCCGGGACTATCGACTCGCGTCGAGATACACCGCACTCGAGAGTATCTACCGCTTTCATCACGAATCGAGTGGAGAGCTCCCTCTCGACATGGAAAACTCACCAAACTCATATATCCAGCCGAACAACTAGTTTTTCATTTTGATTCGCCGAGTTGTTTGGTAATTCGACGCGCCCGGTGGGTTCGCCGGGGCGATGTGTGAGCTTGGCAGATGCGAAATAAGCTGGATATTGGTTGAAGCTAAATGGACAGATACTAGAATATACGGGTGGATGTAGCGAGCGGGACAAATACGAGGATGTAGAAGCGGCGACGTAGCTCGAGGCGGTTGCAAATTGAAGAAAGCAATATCGAGGCCGCCGGAGGAGTGTGGGTCCGCCTTTAATACCCCTCAGTCAGCTATCCGGAACCCTCGCGGCCCGGTTAATCCGGAGTCAGCTGCCGGAAAGGAACCGAACTCATTTCGGTAGGCCACCGACTGATATCCGCCACCTGGCAATATTTCAACGATCCCTGCTCACTGCTAAAGGATCCTTCACACTCTCTCGGACCTTGACACACCGCCAGCCATTAAATCCTCAAAAAGTCTATCCAAACACCCTGAAAAAAGGATTCAATCAATTCGTGGTATGTTTATCATTATATTAATATAACATATATATTATTATTTCATTTTAAGTATAAGTATTAGTATTATATTTATATTTTGAAAGTAAGACTTGGGTTAATTCGTAACGAAGTGTACAGGCTGATTCAACCAAACTCGACTGAACTTGTCAAAGCCATCAAGTTAATGACTCGCGAAACAAATCCGACTCGCACTCCTCGCGGAAAATATTGCACTAATTCCCGCTAAATTTATCTTGCGAGAGGAAGTTGGTTGATTCGGTAACTAGAGGCTGGTGCAAACAGGCAGAGACGACTCAACTTAGCGAAGTCGATCCGAGTTACCTTATTTCCGTGACACCAGGCTTCCCATGCGGCTTTCCATTGGCGAACGCCTCATTTCCCTCAGCCCCACTCGCTAATCAAATCCCACTTGTGTACCAGCGGCGCGCGCGCGCGCGCTGCGTACACAAAGATAAACGAAGCGCGTCGCCGAAAGCCCTGCCGATCCGGCACTCGACTACCGATGTAAGCCGCGTCCCCGGAAGCCGCCGCTTCCGATTAATCGATAAGTTTCCCCATCGGCCCCGCGGAAAGCGAGAGTGCACTCCTTGGAAATTCGCCGATCGACCAAACCCGGTGGGGAGAGGGAGACAGCGAGGGACTCGACTGGAGAGATTTCAGCTTCCAGTTTCGAGGTTCCTCCGAGCCGTTCCGGTAGACTCGACAATGGGATATCGTCACGGAGGACTATCCGCCGAGAATTCGGACGCCAGTCCCGAATCGAGGTTAGCGGCGAGCCGGTGCTGCCGCCTCGCGGATGTTTTAGTCGTTGGAGTGGACGGGAGGAGGCGGATTTTTCTGGCAGTTTTTCGGCCGGCGGAATAGCCGGGCGCCGTTAACAGGCCGATATAGGAGCATTTTTCATTAGCGGGGCCCGATGATGGGCTTTGTTGTTGGCTGATGCAGGCCTCGCGCACGGCAACCGCGCTCGCTTTTATTGCACGGCTCTCGTACGGTGCACGTGTACCCACTCGCCCCCCCTCTCTCTATCTGCTGGCAAAAAATCGCTTGTCTCGCCGGCGAAACCAGGCTAAAAATGGAGCCGCCCTCGTTAAAGCCGGATAGCTCTAGCCGCCATCGGCTAATAAAGAGTGCGAGGCCAAACCGTCTACTTTAGAGAGGACGTCATCGAGAATATCAAGTGACGAGCCACTCGGATTAGTTCCCTGCACCAGTTTACAAAACCCTCAAGAGTCTGATTATATTGGACAACCATAAAGGCTGTCCATTTGTTTATCTGGTTTTAATAAATATTTCCAAAGAAGTGAACTGGAGAAACAGGGTTGAATATATAAAGTGACGACAGCAGTTTACAAAAGTCCATAAAGAATATCATAAGGATTTACCCATTAGCTTATCCGTTATTAAAAAAGACTTCACAGAAGCAGAAAGCAAGAGAGGATAATAAAATAATGTAATTTCTTTAATGTTCCAGATACCAAGATGAAGTGGCCGCTGGTGCTGACCTGCTTCTTACTGCCGCATTCCTGCATCCTAGGCGCGTCGGGTTCCGGTGAGTCTTTCCCCCTGGCGCACCACCCTTCCAATCTCCCTCCAGTGGCTTTTCGAGTCTGAGTAGCGCATAGTTGGCGCAATTAGAGTGCAATACTCGAAGACGCAGGGGTCAGTCTTCGCACTCTCGAGATCTTGCAAGTCGTTTGACAGCGGCGAGAGAGAGCTCGAACAATTTCCTTGCGCACCGCCCGGCTAACCACTGCTCGAACTTGGTGGACTAAGGAGAGAGTGAGAGAGAGAGAGTGCTGCTGCGATCCCCAATCGAATCTCCGTAGGAGCAGGAGAGGCCCCTCTGTCTCGGTGGCTTTCCTCCTCGAACTGCGTGCAAAGAAACCGCAGCCTTGGGTATCAAGGATTCCCCGAACTCGTGGACGCTTCCCTTTCGATTTAATTGGCGTCTCCGGCGCAGGGGGCGCAGGGGGCGCAGGGCCACTCAGCTGGCGCCATCACCCTTAACTCCGCGCCAGTAACTTGTTAATGGACGTCTCGAGACAATTAGCGAGGACCACTTTGGAATCTCATCTCGTTTGTTGTCCACCGGTCTCTGGCCCCCCTCCAGTCCCACTAGTTCGCTTTTTCCCCGCGAGATTACGCCCCGCTCGGCCAATCGGCGCCCGGGACTCCGGCGAGGAGCCCAGTGAACAATGAGAGACACGAGTTCCCGGAGAAGCGACTGCCACTTCCGGCGGCTCCGATAGTGTTAATAATGACTTTTTGATGGGTGGCCTCGACTTTCGGCTTAATTGGCGACTCCAGACGTCTGGCGTCGATTGGAGCGCCGTTCCTTTGGAAGCGGGCGCGTCCCGGCAACTTGTTAATGGATGTTTCCGAACAACGACAGTCGGATCGTCGGAGCGCGCGGCCCGCTTAGAGAGCGTCATTCCTCCCGGATACTTATGCAAAGTTCCCTCCTGGCAATTCGCTTCTTTATACCCGAGGACGACTGGGCCGGGCGCGGGCGGCAAAGGGGCCGCGCCACGGCACTTCGATCCGCGAACGGCTTAATGTCGTTAGTAAAGTTATACTATGCATGATTGCTCGGCGTTGTTGCGATGAAAGGCATCGAGCGCGCGCTCTCGCTTTCTCTCTCTCGCTCTCTCTCGCTCTCTTTCTCCGCGTCCGCTTCTTATCGATTGGCGGCGAGAGCAAGAGCCCTGGCACACTGACGCAAAAAAGTTCCCCCGAGCATTGCCGTCGCTCGCTCCCTGTGAAGTCGCCGCGCGATCTCTCCCTTCGAGTCCCTGAATATCATAACAGCCCTAATTGGCAGCCGACCTGGCAAAGTCCTTCCCTTGCGCCGCGGAAACCTTGCGCCCCCGCCGTCTTCCAGGGTCTTCCTAGCAAGTAAGGAAGTCAGAAGTCGCGAGCTCCCTTTTCATTACGGAATATAATAAATGATACCAGTCGGGCCCCCCCCCCCCCCCCCCCGGGTTTCTGTCAATTTATATTCGTTTGTTTGCACGGACACCGCACCCTCGCGATTCCCTTTTAATTACGCCGATAATTCGCCAGGTTTAGACGCATCGCCCCCCGCGGCGGCCGGGGGGGATTTCGTTTGAGGTAATCTCCATAGGAAGAAGCGAGGTTGCCCGGGGGAAGCGAGGCCGATGAAGGTGAGCTTTTTCATCGGAAGGGAACTAATTTCACGACGATGAAAATGCACGTTTACAGAGCGCCCTGGCGAGAGCTGACAGAGGCAGGCGAGCATGGGAGGACGGGGGGGGGGGGGGGGGGCAAAAGGAGAGAAAACCAGGTAGATCCTCGTAAAGAGCCGGTGGGTTGACTGGGCAACCGAGCAACTGAGAACAAGAGGACGAAAGAGAAAAAGCGAGAGAGCGAGGGGTGAAATAAAAAAAAAGCAATGCCCCAAGCGAAACACTGAATTCTCCCCACCGCCCCCCTCTCTCGCGCGTCCTCCTTGTCCCTAGCGGGTGGTTTTGTAACTTTGTAACAAAAGTACATTTCCATTTCCGGGCGGCGTCGCCCTGAAATTAACGCTACACGCGCGTCACGAGAGCACCTGAAGTTGTGCCGGTTAATGGAGCGCGTGCTGCGCCCCCCACCCCCCTCGTCGAATTATTTACCCGACGACCTAATGAAAGTTCATCGGGGCCACGAGCGCGACGCTTGGAGTGGGGGGAGTTGGGGCGTGTGACCCAATGACGCTCCTCGTCATCATAATGGAAAGGGGGCGCCACTTTCGAAGTGGAGTGTCATAGAGGGGGCGAATGGAGTCATGCAAAAATCCTGCCACTTGGCCTACGTGTGATTAGGGTTTCCGGGGGTTCGTGACCGGGCATGGACTCTGGGGACTCGTGTATGTCGAGTTGGACCTGCGGATCAGCTTTATCTAATCCCGGCGAGCTTCTTGACTGAGATCGGTCAGGACAAATGGCCGCAGCTCTCGGATTCTTTCATTCCCTTTGCTCGGAGCCTCAA
This sequence comes from Crossocerus cetratus, assembly GCA_963675795.1. Taxonomy (NCBI): domain Eukaryota; kingdom Metazoa; phylum Arthropoda; class Insecta; order Hymenoptera; family Crabronidae; genus Crossocerus; species Crossocerus cetratus. The sequence goes on from OY776671.1 coordinate 16,195,786, forward strand.
TACCAATAATTGGACATTTTCGCCCCCGGATGATATTAATACATATCTCTTTGGATTCCTGCAACAATAATCGCCGCGCTTTTCTTCGCCTAACGAAGCCGACGTCGTCAAAGGGTTAATCAAAGTTGGAGTAAACAAGTGGCGCCCTCGGCCGCCGGGTAATTAATGAGATCCGTTAAAGTGGATTCCGGCATACGTGGCCGGTGGCGAAAGGCGCTGTAGGTCGACGATTAAAAGCGAGCCGGACATCACGCTCTCTTTTTCCCGGCGCTCCTTCTTTTGTCCCGAGTCGCGCGGCTGACAATGGCGTCGAGTGCGCCGGGTACGCCGCATTTTTCAAACCCCTTGGTCACACAGTTGCTAGAAGCTTGTCGTCTTGAGCGGCAAGTGAATCATAACCCGCGGGATCTGGAAACTCTCGGAATTCCGGGGAAGTTGCCGGTCTCTCTCGCGCGGTGTCGCTTCTATAGTCAATCAGGCCGCGGCGGCGACAATGCGTCTGAAAGGAAGACGAGTGCTCTCAATATGGCGGGCGAAGGAGGCCGCAAGCCGTAAACGGCGTCGCCGGCATATTCCGCGCTCGTATTAACGTCACGCGGGCCAAGTTGAATATTCACGTCGGCTTCCTTTCGCGAGTGGATGTTTTGTGTTTGCCGGGGAGAGCTGGCTCTGCCCGGTCCATAGCCTCCTCTCCGCCGCGGTACACAGAGGCGCTGCCGCCAGTGTCCCCCCGGCGTATAAATATGCATGCCCATATCTGCCCACAGTGCGCCGAATATATGTTTTTGTCCGCCTCCCAACCCTTCGGCTGCCTCGACCGAGCCAAGGCACCAGGCACGCACGCCCCAGACTATTCAAACTATCTGAATTCCCGACTAGGCGAACAAGCGATCCCCAAATGTCCTCGCACCACCTCCACCTACACAGACACCGGCGCCGAGGGCACGTCGCGCTCCACGCACTTGAAACTTCACCCCTAGCCTCGCAGAGTCAATGTGACCACTGTTTCCACTCGGTTCGCCTATTGTTGACTTATTAGCTGTCGATGACCCGATTATTGGCTGTTCGGGTCAACCAGAATCATGTAATTCTACTCAAACTCTATTGAAAGATGTACTTGTCAATATTCTGACAGAAGAAATTCTTTATTTCTTTGCCTTATACCCAAATTAGTAAAATTTCTTATATAATTTATTTTTTATTTTTAAAATAAATATATTTTTAGTTCAATTTAATAAGCATTCTCCTCTGCCATTGTTGACTTATTACACATCTCTAATTCTAATTAATTAAACCTTTCGGTCTGGAATCAACCTAAATCCTGTCTCATTCTACTCAAACCCAAAAGATCTACTCCTAACAATTCTAAAACTTCCTCTTCCTCTTTATCACCCCAAAAGCCCCTCTCCTCCAAAGTCAACGGAGACCTCAGTGCTTCGCAACGAGGTCGATGAATGCCCTCGCCAGTTAACCAAATAAGAAGATGGAACTCGCAAGTGGCATTACTTCTCTGGAGGTGGTGCTCGCGTCGCATTATACCTGCACAGACACGAGAGGGTGGGGGGTGAGCCTGTACGTCATGGAAGATACGTGGCAGGCCAGCTACATGCATATCTCCATGTACCGTGCGGGTCCCGGCGACAGAGAGCGGGGCGATAAGGGGCCGCTCGCCACGCCAGAGAAGTGCAGAGTGATATTGTGCTCGCTCGGCGCGGCGAGAGAGACTGCCACATTGGTTCAACACCATAGACCAGCCGAGAGAGAGAGAGAGGGAGAGAGGGCGAAAGGGAGAGGTAGAACGCAGGCGTTCCAGATAGTCGGCGCTTTGTATTTGCCCATTAATAGTGAACTACCATCCCTAGCCGGGGTTGCCTAGTCGGCGCTGAGAAATTAGCGGAGGCGCTAATTGTGTTACGTAACCTAGTTAGCGATGTGTGCACTTGGAAATTCGAAGTGAAGATCCACCTCCATTCGTCTGGAGCGCCGCCGGCGGCGCCTGGACCCGAGAGGAGAGCTCTCCCTCCCCGGGAGGGAGAAAGGAAGAGAAAGTGCTTTTTCTCTCTCCTAATTACCAGATCGCTACTCGCCCGAGTTAGCGCGCCACTTGCGATCCAGGAGTCGCCCTCCTCCTTTTGTCCTCGGCGGGCCAGTCGGCCCGGGCTAATCACTGATTCGTCGGGGATTAATAGTCAGGCGGCCGCGCCGCCCCCGACATGCACAGTTAGCCCCGACGTCGGATTAGGTCCGTTAGCACTTAGCAATCTTTATTAAGAGATAAATGAAATCAGGCCCGCCCGGCTGGCTGGCTGGCTCTGCTGCCCGCCGGATTAGCCTTTGGCTCTGCGCACTTCGAAGCGCTAAAGGCCGCCCAGATTTAATAATAAATAATAGTCCCTCGCGCGCTCGCTTCTCCCGCGGGGGATTTGCAACAGTTATTCGCATTGTAACAAAGTTTTTCAATATTAAAAGCCCCCTCGCTGCCCGGGCCATCATCGGATTGGGCGCTAAGCCCCGCGAGCGCCCCCCCTGCGCCCCTTCAAAAGTACATTATGGGGAACGCGCGCCGGATGCGGATAAGCCGCGTTATGTTTGACCGAAACCGCAAGCGTGCCATGAATATAATAACAAATCAATACGGCGCCGGGCGCCTCGGGCACGTGGCGCCGTCGCCCAGTGAGGATCTCAAAGAAATGTCCAAGTGTAAAGGCCCGTTCACATTGGACGGCGCGCCGGCCGGGCCCGCCCGGCTCGGCAAACTTCGGTTCATGTATCGCGGAGTAGGTATTTATTATGTGCACATTACGAAGGAGCCTGTTATGATTCACTCGCCGCCAAATAGACATTGTTCGGCATACATCGGTGCATGTGGAATAATTATAAATTAATTAGTGGTTTTAATTATACGCAAATATTTCCCGATGCTTTTATGAAGAGTGTGTATTGCCTCGAATATTCTATATTTTGCCTGTATTCTCTTCCCTTTGTGGGCCGCGGCTTTGTTACGATAATTCGTTATAACCAATTTATCATTCTCCAGGCAGGTTTCGGGCGGTTTCATTCTGTATAACTCGATTCGCGCGAAAATACGCTTCTTACGCGTAACAGGTTAAATCCAAACGAATACTAACCGGGCGCAGCTGATGGGAGCAGCCGCTATTCAATAGAACACTCGCATGTCTGATAAAAAGTGCGATACGACAATGCTGACTCAAAGCCAAGTGAATCAGGCGGCGCACGTAGACCTGGCGTGTGCTCGCACGTAACTCTAGTAATCACCGGGGGATTCGAACTCGACTGTGGCTCGACTGCTTGCACATCAGGTGCACGTGGAGAGTGCGAGATACGCCTTGAGAGCCATTAACCGACACTCGGGAGGGGGAGGCTGACAGTGGCGCCCTCTCGCTCCTTCCCAGCATTATTCCGACGCTCGGCGGCGCTGGCCGCAGAATTCTATGATTGCAAAATGAATGCGCGAGTGGCGCGCATTGTGCGGCGAGTCGCCGCGTTTCACTAAGTTTACGCTGCGGCGAACAAAGGGCCGCCGCCCCCCTGCAACACTGCAACTCTTCTTTTTTTTTTTCCTTCGGCGGCGCTGCCTCCCCCGCCCCCCCGTGATATTCTGGAAATTCCGTTTTCCGCCGAGGCACGCTTTGCTCCTCCGGCCGCTTTGTTCCTCCTTGCCTCCTCGCAATTGCATTCTTCATAGGCGCGCGTTGAATAACTTGCAGGCATTCCGGCCGGCGCAGTCGAGTTAAATGTGGTCTCGAATTGTTCGGGGGAGTTTGAGCGGCGGGGCCGATGCCAGAGGCGTTTTTTCAAATCCGTTTCAACATTTTTCGAGAGCCTTTTAGGTTAGGGGTGACAGTCTTAAATATTTCGGAGGTTATACAAGTTTGTTTGAAGGCGAGAGGTTATGTCATGCTCTCGAGCTTTCTCCATAGAGTTTCTCGAGAGGTCGCATTGTTCTTTCAGCAGCAATTATGTTTATCGCGGCGATAAGGCCTTCCGGGCTGAAAATGTCGATGTCACCGGGACAGGGGCGGGGGAACAAAGGCCGGAAACTGCTGGCTGGAGTCGAAATCATTCATTAAGTGGGACGAGAGGCCGAGTGGTGCGGATGAATAGCTCGGGCGGGGAGGGGAGAGGGCGGCTGCGGACGAGCTATTATGTGATTGCTCATTATTGTTTTACGATGCCGGGAAAGCATCCTCGCGAAGGAGCTAGTGAAGCGAGGGCCGCGCTAATAAAATCAAAGTACCAAAGGTGCTTGGGACACTCGGCCCTTCTTCTCTCGGACTCCCTGGAATATTCAAGGATGCAGCCGGTAACTTCGGCCAGCGGCTAATTAAACGACACAGACCAGTCCTTTCCAACTAAGACTTCTCTTTCCATTCAGTCACTTTACTATTCTAACTCTCTACAGTTTTTCAATTCAATTTTTCCCTCTTATATTCCTCCCACTTGGAATATCTAATTTCTCCCTTAACCGTTATTACACTCAGCATATCTGAAATTATTATTTTATTAATTTCTGTAAATACATGTTTTCCGGCCAACTCGCACGAGAGATTAGAGTAGAGAAGATTCCGGGCTCGTCGGAGTTTTGCATCAGGATTAACAAGGTGCACTAGTTACCGAGATGTCGAGTGGCCTATAAAGGCGGCGCAACACGGACACGTGCGTTATTCACTCGGGACGACGCCCTTTCCGGCGTCGGGCTCGGCGCTGCTCCCCTATATTTATTAGCCCGACGCCAGTGCCATTGTCCGCCTTTGTACCTGGAAGGTAAACGTCGAGGCCAAACCACCCTCCCCCCGAGCAACAACATCCCCCGGTTGAAAATCTCTTATCCGGTGGGGAGGATAAAGCCTTGGAGGTTAAGAGTTGTTCCGGCACGGCCGGATGCCCGCGATCCAACCTCCTCTTCTTTTCCTCTCTTTCCTGCGAGAGGAATTCATTTTCCCTGATGACTCGCGTCGATCAGAACCTTCGTCCCATTAGAGTCAAAGAGTTTCCGCTGGGGGGCGAAGGCGCCGCCAGCTAATTCCATAATTCTCCTCTTCCTGGAATGCCGGGCGCAATTCCGAAGGAGGCAGTCTTTCTTGGCGGAGGAATGCGCTTGTTTCAGTAATCCCTTGATTCGATCGTGTTCCGTTAATTGTCGCTGTTGCATTCCGGCGCCGCGCGTCTCGCCCCGCCGAGATTTAGGGGAGGATTTTTCCGCGGCTCGGCCACGATTTATATGTAAATATAAATGTAAATGCGCCGCGAGCGTCCCGGCGTTCCGGCCGACTAATATTTCAAGGGAAATTGAATGTCCTGTGGGATTCCTCTCGTTACATGTCCTGCCACTGTGCGCTACTCCTGTAAGACGTGTACTGACGTTCACGTTTTCAGGGTGCGTTCGTGTAAGTGCGATTTCTCGGGAAGGCGAGTTGGGGCTCGCGGTAGAGATTGCATCGGTCGAAGGAAACGCGATGCATTTATGAGTAGTTAACGTTGAGGTTGTAGGGGAATCATAAAAATGAGAGCTGGGGTTATTTTCCTCTCCTGGGAATTCTTGTTATTTGGCTAAATTAAATTATGTTTTTATGGAGATTTATTCAGCCATTTTTCTATAAAGAAAGTCTTATTTTCTGTAAGAAAATTCAACTGGAAATGAAGGTAGTTGATAGAGAAAAACAATTTTCTTACGATTTTCATTAGTCTTTACACAGTAAAATGTAACTACCGACCAAATTTCATTAAACTTGAATAAAATCTGCCAGTCATTCTAAAAAGTATCGAAAAACATAAAAATATGTTGAGCTCGAGTCTAATAAAATCAGGCCAAAGGCTCAAGGCCCTAAAAAGATGATGTGCATCTTCAAAAAAGAGGTTTTCCACACCAACTATCTCTGCTCCCATAAAATTTCCAATGGGGTTTTAATGCGTCTAGGATTAAACGACACGGCAATTGTCCTCCAATATCAAATGTTTCACGGCCATACACAGCAGGCGGACGAGCACGGGACGGTTCTCTCTGGGGCGAGGTAAATGTGCAATACAAACGCTGGTACAATAGTAAGTGGAATTCCCTTTGATGTCAGCGGTGGTCTCTTGATATCCTGCAGGATTTCCTTGTGTCCCCCGAATAACGTGCTCTCTCCCGCTGGCTGCGCCCGGGATTACCCACTCGTCTTGTGATTCCGATGGACGCCACTCCGGGACGCCCATTCATCAGGCCGCGGCTCGCGTCCCGACGCCAATCGAACCCTGACGTCCTCACCTTTATCTCCATTCGGCCGCCACTTTATTCTCTCGGCGAAACAAATTGCGACTCGCGGAATTACCGCCTTTTCTTTCTACACTTTCTCTTTCTTACAATCATTTGCATTTGTCATTTTATTGCAATTGTCATTTGATTTGTTGTTTTATTGCATTTGTCCTGTCATTTTACTTGTTCTTTTATTGCAATTGTCATTTGATTTGTTATTTTATTGCATTTGTCATTTTATTTGTTATTTTATTGCATTTGTCATTTGATTTGTTATTTTATTGCATTTGTCCTGTCATTTTACTTGTCATTTTATTGCAATTGTCATTTGATTTGTTATTTTATTGCATTTGTCCTGTCATTTTACTTGTCATTTTGTTGCATTTGTCATTCTATTTGTTATTTTATTGCATTTGTCCTGTCATTTTACTTGTCATTTTGTTGCATTTGTCATTCTATTTGTTATTTTATTGCATTTGTCATTTTATTTGTTATTTTATTGCATTTGTCATTTGATTTGTTATTTTATTGCATTTGTCCTGTCATTTTACTTGTTATTTTATTGCATTTGTCATTTTATTTTACTCGTTATTCTATTTCATTTGTTATTTGTTATGTTTATTTGGAGTGTACTCCAGTTCCCTTAGAAATTCTCACACACTTGTTATTGCGCGAACGTCAGACTCACAGTGAATGTTCTGCCGGGCGAATTTCGAGACGTCCTTCTCCGCCGCGAATAATTAGACTGGAGCTTTCGGCGGGGAAAAAGAAAATCGCGCGAGTGTATACCCGCGGGCGCTTTATCCGCGCGTTTACTTTGAAAAAGTGCTTGTTCCAGCGGGAAATACAGTGGCTTTCGTAAGAGTCATATTTACTAGGCGGGGGCGAGTCGGCAAATGTTTAAGCCCAGCACCCTTTCATTCCGTCCCTCTGAAAGCGCGCGCGCTCGCGCTCTCTCCCATACGAGGCCGGGAATCATTTCGGGCTCTCCAGCCTCGCATTTCGCGAGCGCAACACTCATTCGCCTAATTCACTCGCTCCTTACTTCCGGGCCGCTTGCCACGCCAGAGCCAATCACTCACTCGGCAAATGTTCCGATCATTGCGCTCCCACTGAGCAAATTAGCGCTGGGCCCCCGCGCGCGCGCGCGCGATGTCATTGAGCCCTCGGTGCGCAAACACTTTGCGGCTGATTGCCGCTGCGCTCGCGTTTGACCTTCATTAATAACCGACGGTTTATTCTCGACAGATTGTAAACATAATTAAGGGTCTCGTTAACATGGGCAAACGGTTGCTTCTCGGCAGTGCACCGCACACTCCCCGCCCCCCACCTTTCTCCACTGACTCGGCAACGAGCGAGAGATATGACTTTTTGATTAAACATTACGCTCGTCGCTTACTTCCGCCCCCGCCCCCACCTTTAGGAGCGCGCGCCCGCCTTACATCCGACTCCACTTTTGATTACATCTCCGAGCGCCGCTCACTTTGTTGGACTTTCTTTATGTCCTCCTACCACGGCGAAGGGAGCGCAATGCCAAAGCCGCGTCTCCTCAACCACCGAGTCTCCCACTGGCCGCGGTATATCCTCTTGCTCGGGAGCCCGTAATAATTATACTTTTGTTGCGAGCCACCCTTTCCCTCCGTCCCGCGCCCACTCGGACCGGCGAGCCCTTTAATCCCGTTGGAGGAAGTTCGCCCGGGCACATCTGGTAATCGGAATGGCCCCCGGATGCCCTTGGATAACACTCGCGAGAGCATCTTGCCCCGAGGATGTAACAGATGCGCGTATTCCTCGGAAATGGAGTACTTTTTGTTTTTTTATTTTTTGGGGAGATATAATCGCAGGGTGAAACTTGGAGTTTTTGGTTTGGTGTGTTTTGAAAACTTGTTGAAAATACACTCCTTCCGGGATTTCATTCGATTTTAAGATTTATCTGATCGACGCCTGTTTTGCCGGGGAGAATTTCGAATATCCGGGTTTTTCGGTCAGATTTCCAAATATCGGGGAATCGATTCTTTTTACTGTTTTATTGGATTCTAAGCTTTGTCGGGCCAACTCCTATTCCGCGCTCGGCATTTTCGAATGTACCTTCCCTCTTTGTCGACCCCCCGCCCCCCGCACCCTTTTGATAGGGATTCCTTTCTATTATTTCATTGGATTTTAAAATTTATCTCGCCAACTCGAATTTCCCTGTGGGGAATTTTCCCGTGCCACGCTCTTCCCACCGGGATTATCCGCGGGGCGAGCATGAGTTACGCAATGACAGGCGGAAGGATCGAAGCGAATGATACGCGGCGAGTATGATGACTAGCAGAGCCAGAGGGAAAAAGAGAGAGAGAGAGAGAGCGAGAGAGGGAGAGGGTGAGAGGGGTGAATTCCGGGGGGTGCGCAGGTCAGTTCGGAAGGGTGGAAGTGTCTGGGAAGCGGCGGCCCGACGAGATATTACGGAACAAAGAGCCGGGGGAGCGCTGGATGGGCGGCTCGTTATTGTTTCATGCGGCAAAATATCGCATTCTATTTATGCCCGGCTGACAGTCGCATCCAAAATTCACGAGGCCCTGGGATTATACATTGCAGAGCGCGCGTCGCCTCACGTTATTCATCTTACCAACCCTTCGCTCGCCTGCGCCCGAGATCCGCGTGCATGTGTCCCGGATAGCCGACGCCACCTGCATCCCTCGGGTCAAAGTGGGAATTAATGTAAAAAACTGGAATTCCGGGTAAATTGATATAAAATGCCGCGGAGATTCCTCAAATATGCAGTCTGCTTGGCTCACTTGCGAATATTTCAATACCTCGGGCTTGAGTTTAATAATTCGGTAAATACCCGACAAACATTTTCGCCGTTTAAACAACTATGATATTAACCGAGTTAAGTGATTGGTCGACTTCTCGGGTACTAGGAATAATTCTGCTCCCAGGATGCTTTAAATTAATGTAGAAAACTTCAATGTAGATTAAAGTGGTGTAAAAGTCTCCGGAACTCTTCAAATATTAACTTTGGGCTCACTTTAAAATATTTAAATACCTCAATCACTTTTAATATTTCAACAAAAATGCATTCTACCTTTAAAGGTAAAATTTTACTTTTAAAAAACGAGTGTACTATCTAAAAAAAGATTGTATTAACCAAATAAGTGATTGGTCAACTCTAATCCAGCCGAAACAATTCTTCTTTCAAACTCAAAATTACTATAAAAAACTGAAATTATGATTAAAATACTCTAAACACCTATGAAATTCCTCAAACACTATCTTCCCTTCTTTCAGCCCCGAATACATTTCAAACAATCACATCAACAACCCAAAAAATTCCCCAAAACCCTAAAATTTCTCCCATTTCTCCCATCATTAACCCTCGATCTCCCACCCACGAGGAACAATCGAGTGCAGTAGCGAGCGTAACACGCGGGTCGAATGGAGGGCCGGGCGACTAAGCGCGTAAAACCCGGAGCTCGTGGCCGCGGCGGCGAGGAAGAGGGCGGAGGAGTCGAGTGGTGTATGGATGCTGTGTGTAGCAGGTTCGGAGCGGCGGATCGCGAAAATAGCGGCGGGCACAAAAGTTCCCGGACGGAAAGCGGCTATTTATAAGGCGGAAGTAGCTCGGCCAATTTGAAAACAGGAGGAAAGTGTGCCCGAGGCATCGCCCTCCCCTCTCTCGGCATCCAGCAAGTTTCCAGGAACTTGGCGGAGCCGGATTCAGGCCATAATTCAGCCGCTGGTTATTCCTACAGTTGCGGTGATATTTTCGGGGCGCTAAAGCGTCGCGAATATAAATTCCGGCTACGATCCCTTCCGATAAAGGATCAGCTCTCGCCGCGGAAGAAGTAAGAATGGCGGAAAGTTGCGCGGGTATAAATCCGTGGAAGCGACGAAATTCACCGGCGGAGCCGAGGTAACACTGCACTTCCGCGGGCAACACGTACTCTCTCTTAACAATGACCGCGCAGACAATCGGAATCCGACGATTCTCCGATTCCCCAGAAAATCGACGTACAACCCCGCGATCTGTCTCCGAGCAAGTTGGACAAGTTGCAACAGTCTCTTCCTCGACTTCCTCGGGCTGGTTCTCGAAGGAGGGTTGTTCCAATGAATAAGTAGGTGGAACAAGTCGCATCGCCGCGCGGCTCTTTCGAATCCGCGACGCGCAGTACATCGGCCCCGTCGCGGAGGCTTCCCAGTCGGAGGCGAGCGGCTCCGGATGGTTAGACGGAAGCGCGCGCGCGGCCAGGAGAGGCCGCCGGATGCGCCGTAGGAAGAGTCACGGGGAGCGCCAGACTCCTAAATTATTTTCCTCCGGGCGAAAATTATTCATGGCCCATTCCGGCGGCCGCGCGCTCTGTCGACGCCCGGAGATGAGAGAGGGAAGTGTAGTCGAGGAGGAAAGTCAGAGGGAGAGAGAGGGAGGGGGAAAATCCTTCAGCCGTCGTGATTTCGTTCCCGTCCTTTAGCTTCCTTTGCATTCGCTCGCGCTTGTTCCCCGGCTCGTTAACCGCTGCCATAAGTTAGGCGATTTCTTTGTATCGTCGCCGACCGGGAGTACTCCGCTGCCAGTGGCGCCCTCCGGTGGTTCGTCCTCTTCCCACTATTCTCGAGCTTCTTCTACGCCTGGAAAAAGTACATTTAGCATATTGGGTCGTTTCCTTGTGCGGCTCGTTGACAATCGCGCGTTATACGGTAGGCAAATTAGGCAATTGCTTGGAACCCTGTTTAAGACGTGGGGGACACTTTGTTTTAACTAAAAAATTAAAGGGTCTTAGGGGGTCGAAGGGTTTTAGAATCGAATTTCTAATATCCAAGGGACTGTAGTTCCACTAGTAAAATTGTTCACTGATTTCCAAATAATACATACAATACAAATATCTAATTATATCTAATTACAAATATCTAAATATCTAAACAATATATGTAAATACGTAAACAAATATCTATACAAATATATAAATTAAATAAATCAATTCCCAAATTCTGAATACAATTCAGCTAATAAACATTCCACAAACACCCACCACTAAAAAAACAATACAAACATCCAAATAATCAAAATAAACCATCTCCCCTAACCTCAAATCTAACCTAAATCTCGAACAACGAATTCAACCGATTTTCTTCAATACCCAAAACCCACCAGCACAAAGGCTCGTCGAAGCAGGTGGAGGATCTTCTTGCACGTATAAAAACGGGCGTCAACGTGGCGGAAGGCGGTGGCAGAGGGTCGCTGGCGTCGGCACGTGCCGAGTGGGGAGAGGCAGCTGGCGGGTTGAGGGAGCGCGTGCCAGGCACGTGGCCACGCCGACAAAGTGTAAACACACGGATCACGGATCAGAGGATGCTGTGTGGCGCCCGATGCAGGCGCAGGTAAGCGAGCACACAGGCCGTCAAGTGGAATCAAGTGGAGGCGGCTCGAAAGTCCTCTAGGAAAGTGTGCCCTCCCTCGCTTCCGCCGCCGGAACCTGCAATCACCAGTCATCTGTTGATGGAAATCCTGATTGCGAGTTTCTTTGTTTGGTGAACTTGATATTTCGGATGGGAGCTTGATTGTGGTGATTAATTATGATTGGAGGTGGTCGAACAATGGTGAGTAATGTCGAGGAGAGGGCTTTAGCTTGGTTGGGTTTATCGATTGGTGTTAGTTAATTGCGTGAGAATTAATTAACAAAAGGATTTTCGAAGCTGAATAATGTCTGTTTGGCTGCGGATTGTGGGGCCAGTTGGTAATACTCGAGTTACACGGAGTGAAATAGGCCAAGGCTTACTAAACAACTTAACCTCAATTTATAGATAGAGAGTGGGAATGGTGTGGGAAGAGAGAGAGGTGGATTCGAGACGTACGTAGAGAGCGGGGGATCGCATTAGCCCAGTTTTCCGTAATCGCAGTGTCCCTTGGAGCGAGTTACGGGCATAAGCGGCCCTTTCGCCGCTGGTGATAGGCCCATTTAGCAAATATACAATATCCCGGCAGCGATACTGTTTGATAAAGGGGAAATTCGGCCGGCGCGCGCGGCTCATGCAGGCGGGTAAACATTTCGCAGGGGTTTACGCGAATCCGCGCATTTCGTGTTCCAATTTAGCGAGCCCCGCGAGGGAGAAAGACCGACAGAGAGCGAGCGCGTGGGAAAATTGAAACATTCTGCAAAATGCGTTACGCGCGCGTTTCCTCGCCGCCGAGCATAAATTAAGCGCCCCCGCTACAAATGTTTGCAGTGCGCCCCCCGCCCTTTTGACGGCGGGCCATCGAATTATTATTAATAAATCGGGGAAAAAGCGGGACCAGAGTCAATAGTCACGCGGCCGGAAAATCTCGGCGCCGCTTCACCACCGAACCCCTCGTGGAACTTTAAATAACACGGTCGCTCGCGGCCAGAGGGCGAGGGTGGGGGTCCCGAGTCAGAGGGCCAAGTTCGATGCAAAGTGGAGGAAGGAGCTCTCGCCAAGAAGGAACACTGGCGGCGAGGGCGGACGAGCGACTAAATAGAATAAATAGAATGAATCTAATTTCCAGCCCCTTAAACCCCCCGCGCACCATTCACAGAGAAGATAGCAGTGCTCCGCGGCAGCGAAGCCTCTCGCCCCCCCGGTAAATACGGATTGAAAGAGGGCGAGTCTCTCGCGAGAGAAAAATCCCGGAAAGGATGATGACTGCGAGTCCCCGGCAGAGTGCGCTCGTCGCGCGCCACGGGAAAGAGACAGTGGCCTCGCAGTGGTTAATAAAGGGCGGGGGGCGGGGTGGGGGGAACGGGCTGAAAGAGCAGCGCCATAAGCGTAAACGGGACTCGCCCGGCGAAAACACGATAACACCATTACCCAAACATAATGAATTTATCGCCCGCTAACTTAAGAACAATTAATGCGGAACTTATGATGCATTGTTTCGGCCCGGGCATCCGAACACCGGACGACTATTTTGCCCACCGCCATCTCTGCACAGCTGCTCCACCTGCTCCCTCTCTCTCTCTCTCGCTTCCCCTTCTCCATTGTTTGCTCAGTTGGTGGGCCTCTTGCGTCGCCACGTTGCGTAATACTCCTTTCAGAGCGGGATAATTTACGGCGGTACTTTTAGAGCGCGCGGTTTAAGTGTTTATTGTGCGACTCGCCAGAGTAATTCGGCCGTTGGTTGCTTTGACGCGGCTCTGACGCGAATATGTACCGGGCAAGTCCGCGCATTGTTCCCGAGCCGGATGACCGGAGTGCCTTGCGAGGTTAGTCGAGGCTTCCATTATGGCGGCGAGCCGGACCTTCGTGCTCGCCAAGTGCACGCGTGCTCGAGATAACCTCGCGAGCGCTGTGTCGGCTCACGCGTTGTGCCGCGGGAAACGAATGCGAGATCGATTATCGCTTTAATGATCCTCGTAAAGACGAAAATTGGTCGGATGGCAAGTATTGGGTTAATGGGTTTTGAAAAAAATTGGTAAATGTTTACGAAAGAGGCTTATCCCCCTGTTTTGATAATTCTGATTTGTGTTGTTGGGGATATAATCCTAAGCACTTTTTCCCTTATATGTTACCGCTGCTCGGCTGTCGTTTTCTAGATTATTTTATAAATATCTCAAACACTAAAGTTATCAAAATTAAGTGAATAATAAGTAAAGAAATTATTATAATCGAACCCCTTTTCTAAATAATTATCAAAAACACCCCAAAATAAAGATCGATATATTTAATTAAGTTATTCATTTGTCTAATGATGCCTCATGTTAAGTTAAGTACGTATTATAACTTCATTCACTATAAGATGCAGTGGAGAGTTAGAACCATCAGTATACAATTAAAACGACTATTTAAAATAACCCTTGACACCCAGTATACAAATCAATGATGATCGTTAATTCATCGAGTAGTTAAACTCGCAATCACAGGTAGTTGGACTACTAGAGCGATTTGCAGGACGATTTGGAGGCTCGGACCTGGCAGAGCATTATTCGCGGGTAATTCCAAGTGATGTATGTACAAGCTATCCATGGGCTTTAGATGAAGATCATTTCCCCCGACGGTTTTTACTGGCTCGCTCGGGGGCCGAGCTCTCTTCAAAGGGGAATGCGCGTAGATCTTCGCTCTATCCGACCCAGATCGCTCACGACATTGCGCATTATGCATTTTAATGGGCCGGGCGCCCTGGCATTTATGGCTTTCCATCGTAAAGGTATGCTAATCGAGCCCGGCTTCATCCTGAAAGCGTATTATCATGACTGCGCGCTTTCTTAACAACCAACGCTTCATTCCGGCGAAAACATCCTCCGCGACAAGACTCGCCGCCCGCGGCCCTGCTGATTCATCTGATTCATGCGTTCCGGCGTCTAATACAATTTCTAGGTTATGTCGAAGTGTCGCCATTATGTATCAGGCCGCCGCGCCGGTGGCGCCGTATGTATATGCTTGCGGAGGGGATTCACGAGGTTAGAGTGATTTACGCGAGTGGCATTGTTAGTCGGACGCCCGACGACAAGGTTATTTTCTCGCGCTCGCTATACTCGAATTGCTAGAAAGGAGGACAATTTCCTGCCGGGCGAACTCCGCCGCTCTATCGATGAACGGGCGAATAGAAATAGAACTGGATACAGCGGAGGGTACGCGCACAATGCTTCACCTTCCGAGGCGGCGTCTTCTGACAGATAAATTTCGCCGTCCTAACCTCCGAATGGGTTCGCCCCGGTGCAAATGCTCTCGAGTGCTGCGCTCTCGTCGCTCCCATTTGCTCCGGATCCCACTAGAACCGCGCGGCTGATACATCGCGAGTGGAACCCAACGAGAATTTCGATAGTCGTGTTTTCGTATAATCCTCGAATTCTTGGATTTATACATTTCCTCTTAAATTCCTCTCCGCGCTAAATTCCTTTATTCTTTCCTAAGTATATTTTGATTAAAGCCCGCGGTTTGGCGTGAATCGAATATTACTCGTTAATGACCACAGTTTGCATTATAGTTGAACTTTCATCAAACCACGCACGCGTAACCCTACCAGAGTAAACCCGGCGTAATTGAATGTAAGCACAAATTAATGCGTACAAACCCTCCCAATTACGTCGGCATACAAAGCTTCCATCGGCCTGCGACGCCAAGTGGACTTTAAGCTCTTCGATTAGCGCTTTTAATGGAATCGAAGTCGCAGCCCCCTCCACCCAGAAACCCTCTCGCTCTTCCACGGAACTTCCTGCCGTTGTATTTTTTATCATCCAACAATAATGCATGGACGTCGTCGCTCGCAGCTCCACTCCATTCAAGCTATTTTCTCGAGCGCGGGCTTCATTTTTCGGGGCCCCGTCTGATTACCAAAGCTTTCCGCCGCCGCGCGCCATTTCCCCCCCGGTGCGTTTTTAACGCGCGTCCCCGTGTATTTTTAACGCGTACGCGGGGCTGCTTTAACGAAAATTTCCGCCTCCGATTTTTCCCCCTCTGTGCGCACCAGGGGGGCGGAGGGGGGCTGTTGTCTCTGTGTGCGGGCGGCTTTTAATTAGCAGACAGGTTCAATAAAATATTTAGAAATCGATGACCAAATGGACACGACAGGTGTTATTTGAGGCGGGCGCCGCAGGCCAATTACTCTAACAACCGCGCGCGCTCACGCTTTTCGGTGATTACTGAATATTTCAGGGTTACATCAGCGGCGATGAGTCAGACTCAAGACCCCGGGAGTCGCACTTATCGAGTTCCCCGGGTGCATGTGCGCCGGGGCGTAAAGTGAAAATTAGAAATGTCGAGCGCGTACGAGCGGCAACTCCTAAACGAATTAAAGCACGCGTGTGCCGTGCTCGACAGTCGTCTCAGCCGTCGCCGTCTCGAAGTCCTGGAGTACTTAACCCCGCGGAATCGTCTGGTTTAGAGAATTGAAATGAAGGATTTAGTAGAGCAGGTCCGGTGCAATAACAACTGTCTGTTTAATGAGAATTATTTCCATTAGAAGGGAAATTAAAGGGAGCCTCCCGAGATGTGTGTTCGTATCGCCAGGGGATCGGCCTATACCAATAGAAAAGATCCCGGAAAGTATGGGAGCCGAGCAATTCCGAGGTAATCCTGGGGGAAAGGATCCCCGGGCACATTAGACGCCGAGACAACCCCTCGACTTCCTCCGGGATAACACACGCAACACCAAATAGAAGCGTCCGATGAATGAGTAGTGGGTAGAGCCTGTCAATTTCATTGGGTCTTGTCGTTATTAGTCTCTTTTGCGAGTAATTTGATGGATGGGATAATGGAAAGCGAAGGAAAGGAATCGCGCGGGGTCTTTTAATCTTGTTTATCTTTGACGATAAAGAGTCTGGTAATTTAATTAGACCACTTACACTCCATTATCTTTCAATTTAATTCCATCTTGTTATATTGTCTTCTGAGTGTCTGATGTCACAAATTGGGAAATTAAAGAGAAAAGAGAGGAATTGTGTTGGAGGTTTTTATTTCATTTGGTGATAAATAAACCTGTCAATTTAATTAAACCACTTGCATTCGATTATGTTGGAATCCAACTTGATCCTGTCATTATTATTCTCTTTGGCGTGTCCAACATGACAAATGTGCTGGCGAAAAACGAAGGAAAGTACTCGCGCGGGGCTTTCACCTTACTCAATAATAAACAACTCTGTCAATTTAATTACACCACTTTCGCACTCGATCATCCCCCACTCCAATTCCCGGCCGTCATTATTATTCTCTATCGCGCGTCCACGTGACAAATGGCCGAGTGAAAAATGAACGGAAGAAACGCGTTCTTTTTTATATATATATATTTTTCCTCCATTTTATTTAATGGTAAACAAGGGGCTCGGAGGCCTACGAGTGGCAGCGGGCGCCATTAGAGGCTGCAGTGGAGGAGCGACCGCAGGACAATTTGTCAAAACTCGATCGGAATTCAAGTTGCCCGGGTGAATCCACTCCGGCGAAAGACCACACGTCACCCGGACACGCGGTGTGTGCGCCAGAGAGGGAGGGTTTAGGGGCTGGGGGTGGGAGCGTATGCGGGTTTTACGGGGTTCAAGCGTGCGTTTACCCGTTATCCTGTAAACTTGATTAAGGCGATTGGCGAGCGAGTTCGTTACCGGGATCGGGCGATTTGCGTGACTCCGCCGCGGCCACGTGCTCTCGCGGCCTCTCCCTGTTCCGACTCCGGCGTACTCGTTATCGCCGTGGCGCATTCCGCTCGATTCCGGATCGCCCGGAGAACAAGGCCAACTAATAGCGCACTCGCGCCAAGAGAGTCCACCCCCTTTTTTCCACCCTCGAGGAATTCCGATCGGCCTCTAGAATGCCGCGCGATTCAACCCCCCCCCCCAGAGATTGGCGCGCGCAGGACCCGGGGACTTCCGGCGCCAGGGTGGGAAAGGGCTCGTCATACATCATCATTAGGCTCGGCGGGGACTCGGCCACGCAAATCGCATAAAAGTGGAATAAAAATTTAATGACCGTCGCCGCCCTCTACTACGACGGGGATATATTACTGCAGCTGGATAGTCATTTGTCAGGAGTATTGTCTGCGCGAGGGTATAATCGTAGTTCTCGACTATTCTCCACTCGTCATCGATCCGCCGGACCTATAATCCAAGGAGGACAGGAATCTATAAAGGGGGCGGGGGTGGCTCTAACTCAATTTCTCGCCTCGCAGCGTATGATACATCGGCGGATCGCGGGTGCTCCGAAAATTTTTCATCATCCCCGTCGGCCCGCCGAGTGTCCGAGTACAACCGACGGTTGCGCGCCCTCGGGGTCCGAGAGTGGAAGCGAGAGGGAGCGGAGAGTCCGTCCGGGGGAGATTACAGGAAAATTCATTTCGCCATTGGCCTGTGTAACTTGGGCGATATTCGAGACTACATTTACCGAGTGGATAGCCGGGGCTCGCTCGCTCCTTGTTACGCGCGACGGCTCGGAGGGAGCTCCTAAATCGGAATATCCCGGCGAGCCGGCCGCGAGCACGCTTCCCAATTCGTATTTCAGGGCGTCCGGCTTTTCTCCGCTCGATTCCGCCCACGGAGAGCGACACTCTCCGCCCCACTCACACACACGCGTATACACAGTGTCCGTCTTGCGAAGCCCCGAGTCTGTTTGCCCACGGTTTTACTATGTTTGCCGTCCGCGCCCCAGCCCTTATTGTTATTTATAACCGAGAGCGCCCGCGGCGAGAGCGCCGCGCTAATACGCTCGCCGGCTTAATGAAAGTTGCAGATGGAGACCCCGGTATTATCTCCGCTGTCACGTTCGAGACGTCCTACCCCCTCCCCTGCGTCTGCGTAAACCACCCCCACCCCGCCGGCGACGCCCTGACGAGTGTTTTATTGGGCCACTTTGTAAAGCGATCGCAATCGATCCCACTCCCCGGGGTTAGATTATGTCGAGATAGAGTCCAACTACGCTACATTTGCATTTCGCACCCTTGAAACACCGAATCCCGCGTGGAATCATTTCGAGGCGGGTTTTAAGGTTTGTTGGATTATGGTAGGTGGGGCGGGGAATCACCTTTTTCGGGAATGTCTTTATACTTGGGTGTATATAATCTTTGCGAGGACTTGAAAACCACTTTTTTTAAGACTTTATTTAGTGTGTACCTTGGTGAAGGTTAAAAGTTAACTCTCATGGGTTTTATTAATCGAGTTAATATATAAAAGTTTTAGGAAAAGTGGTTTTCTTTACCAATTACACCTTAAAAGGTTAAAGAAAATCGTGAAAACAGTTTTATATGACCATCATTTCGAAAAAATGGCATATCGAGAAAAGTAGACAAACGTCAAGTAATTAGTTTCGAAAACCTATATATTTTTGATTTATAATAAGCCATTTCACAGAGACAACATAGATATCTCTTTCGTTCAATAATACAGTTTAAAAAGAACTAAGTTCTTATAACTAATAAGAACAAATATTCCTCGTCTTTTTAGCCTATCGTCAGTTGCAACTTCTTAAAAACACGTAGCAAGCAATATATACTCCTGTAATTGGCATCGGAAGCCCGAGGCAAACGTTACTAATTATATAGTTCGACGTAGACGTCCCGCGTCTTGCGTATATGCATATGTATTAGTTGTATAATCCTGCTAGATGGCTGGAGCCCGAAATCGGGAGCGAATTTGATCCTAATATCGAGTGGAGGCCTGCATATCGTTATGCAGATCGCACGTATATCAGGGGAGACTAGTTTAATATGATTGACAACGTCGTACACAGATATATAGGGCTCTATCCACACGGAGAAATTCGGATGTGCGACAGCGCGTTATCAGAAGCCAACGGCGACACATCTCAAGATCGGCGCACCTGCGGCTCTCTGGCGATGACAGTATCTATCGAATTACCGGAAGACGATCTTACTTACATCGCAAGTCGATGCACATGTTACGATTGCCAGTGAAATTCGAAACTAACTACTCGAGACAATTGTTGTTTTCAATTTATCGTGTACTGATGCGTTGGAGTAATTTGTACTAAAAATGGAAGTTTCATTTAAAATTGTAAAATGGTCTATTGATCCAGTAATTATCTCCTTGACAACGGGGCTTGTCATTTTCAATATTAACGCAACCTCGATTGGGAATCGAAGCGTTTTCAATAACGAGATATTAATCCCAAGGGATATTTGAACTCGTATGAATCTGGAATTCAACTCAGTTATAAGTAGTCCACAATTTACCGCTTATATTATTAGTCTATTGGAAATATCGATAATAAACGATCCAATATTGCTGCCGCAATTCAATAACCTAATCACGACTCTAATAAAGAATTTTACCTCTCCGCTAACGAAAACATGCCCATTCTACAATGCCGAAAAAAGCCCTCATTTTTAATACCAATAACTCCCCATCGACTTTTATTATCCCAAACTCGATCTGGCCTGATCCATAAGCCCATAACACATCTCACTCCTCAAACAGTGTCGATTACTGTCGAGCGGGGCGCCCCGGGGGTTTCAAACGAAGGCGAACAGCGGAGCCTGCGTCCTTTTAACCCCGCTATCTGGAAGTACACAAAGTCGAAGCAGGTGTGCGCAGCGGTCCGTCGGCCGTGTGGGCTCTCGCACGCGTGTAACATTACCCGAAGCGAATGCGCAGTTACGCTCTTGGCGAGCCGGTGTAATATTCATTTCCTCCAGTAAAAGCCCTCTCAGCGGGGCTCTCTGGGGCTCGGATATCGGAAAAACACGGGGCGTTTCCGTTGGTAAATGTCACGGAGAACCCCCCCTCCCCCTCCCCCTGCGCGTGGGGCTCGATGGCCGGTGCCCACATATTACCAATCAATTTGCCTCTGTCGATACAGGCCTGAGAGAGAGAGAGAGAGAGAGAGGGAGTGTACTCTGCTCGGGGAAAGGGATGCTGGGTGGCTCGTCGCCGCGGAGTACAGGCTTTCCTCCCACATATATAGAAAAGTGGGCGCTCCATCATATTTAACTTAGATAGCCAATCACTCCTGTCACCGGCGGGTGATAGATTATTTTAATCAAGTTATTCGTACCCGGAACCCAATCATCCTTCGCGGCCCAGAGTGGGAGCGAGTGCTCGGAGGGAACACATAAAAATAAAATTAACAAAGAGAGAGGGCGCGAGCATCGGGCCAAATGGAGCCTTAACCTAAAAATCGTTAGTGTCCAAGTTTTTCCAATAATCCGGCCGACTCCGCTCGGGCTAAGTGGAGATTGGTAATTTGCCTCCGCTCGCCGACCCCCCCCCCCCTCCCGCCCCCCACCACCCCCTTTCATCGAATCTGTTTTTTAATTCCGTGGATGAGCGATTGATTGGACTCCTTGGCCCGGCCACTCTCGCCGACCATTACCGCTGCCGTCGGTCTCTCTGTGCGCGGATTTCTCTCTGTCTATCTGGATATATTGATTCATTTAAATCTCAGCGGCGCGGCATGTAAGGAGAGGCACTCTAACCTCCTCGGGGGCCTCGTGTAAATTCTGATAAGATAAGCGCGCGCCCCCTGCAGCGCCGCTCGCTTGTATACATATATCTCGGGCGGCCTGTCGCGATAAAAGAGGGAGGCCGACACGTGTAGTAGCATCGCCAGTGGGTTACGCAAGCCCCTGATACATCGGCCGATAGCATCCTCGGGGAAGGAATTAAGCTCGATTCAGACTATTAAGTGCGCCCGCGGTTTCTGCGGCTTTCAACTAGTATTAACTGAGTCCATCAGTTATTCTGATGGAATCGGATATCATCGAACCTGCGATATTACTCCCTTATGTTTCAATATTTATAGAATTCGCGTGTGTTTCTTGCTTCTCTTTTCTACAGTTTTTTGGATAATGGAACGTCGTTATAATTTCATTTGGGACGAAAAGAATATTTGAATTAAGCTGCACTCGGACTATTAAGTGCGCCCGATTTCCATGGATTTCAACTATTAACTGAGTCCATCAGATATTGTGATAGAATGAATCGGATATCAATGGACCGACAATAACTCCTGTCCGGTACGTTTCAATATTTATAGAATTCCTTGATCCTTTCGTTATTTCACTTTGCGGCCAATGGAACACATTTGAATTAAGCTCCCTTCAGACTATTAAACGGCTTTCAACTAATATTAACTATGACAGACTGAATGGGATATCAACCGCGTCGCAGTATAAATCCCGTGCATATCAATATTTATACAATTCCCGCATATTCCCTTGCAGGTCCGATAGCCCAATTTTAATAGACCGGCCGCCCGGCTAACCTGCTTTGTGGCCAAAGGAACCGGCGGCTCGCGCGCTGTTATTGGCCGGCGATATGAGCCGCTCTACATTTTTCCGCATCCCTTCACCGATCGCCGCCTTATGAATTTTCATTTTAGTATGCGGCGGCCAGTGGCCTCGGCCGCTCTCATAAAGGCGTCGGGATCCCTGCCCTTTCCCACTGGGCTTTGTCCCATGCAGATATATTCGATACACTCTTCCGGCACAATTAATTAAATCGCGACCGCGCTTCCGACGGATCCAGGCGGACGCGTCGACCCGGCGGCTACGAATGCCAGTGGCGCATACGAATTAAGGACGAACCTAACCTCACTCGGCTCCGCTCGGTAGTAATAATTCCGATGGTGCTGCCGCGATATCAGCTATGTACGCCGGGAAAAAAGAAGATGGGATTGGAGCGGGGGGGAGTTCGTAAGGAAGGATTCCGAAACACTCGGACTTATTAAATGCAAAATGCCTCCGACAAACAATGCTTAATCGTACTGCGTAATCCGCCCCGCTACAGGTAGTTCTCTCGAGCATCGAGGCGACTCGTAGAATCCTCGGGGGGTGGGTGGAATCTTCGTTCTTCGGTATGCTTCTCCCCCGCTGTTTGATAATCCTCCTTCCGCCTTTCATTCTCTCGGCAAAGAGATTCCCCGTTTTTACGAGGCCGCCATCCCACTGGAGACGCTCCCGGAATTCGCTGCTGAAAGCCGCCGAGACACAGTTTCATCTGCGTGAAAAGAGTGAAGGGTTTAGCGGGTTGTAAAGGCCGGGGGAGAGTGCGAATTGGGTTTGAATAATTGGGATGGTAGTCGACGGAGGGACAGCTGTGACTTCCGTTTGTCCGTGAAATATCTGAAACATATACCTAACCTCCATATACCTCTTTTCTTATTAAATATGATATTTGAGATTGAATCTCATTCGATTGGATTCCCGAAAGTTTAAGGAAGCGAAACGCAGCTGCAGTTCGCTGTATGTAATAGAATCCTATTAATATTACGCCATATTGCCGTAAAAGCCGTTTCACAGTGGGCAGGGTGCGACAGTCGCTCTCGGTGCCGCTGAGGCGACAAGTGACGACGGCTAACCCCTCGCAACAAAGGCCCCGAAATCCCAGCCAACTCTCTCGACTCTCCAACGCATTTCCCCGGAGCGCACTCATATTTCCCCTTAACGCCCGCAGCGCGCACGGCGCCGCGCGTCAAAGAGAGCAACTGAAAAACTCTTTCCCCCCACCCCCGACTCTCTTCCTGTTTGCAGGCTGCGCCTTCCCAGAGGAGTGGAACGGCCGGTGGTTCCAGTCGGGCAACCTGGAGCTGGTGACCATCAACGGGTCCCTCATCACCAGCAAGGGCCGCTGCATCGAGAAGAAGGACGACAAGTTCCTCGTCTACGACCAGTGAGTCATGCTCAATTCTCTATGCATTAAGCCCAGTTCACAGGACACGGAACGGATATTAATTTCTTCGAATTTTTGTAAACGGGACTTGGGTCTGCTCGACAAGCGTTGGAACAAGTGTACAGGGTGATTCAGTTGGCTTTGAGTCACTAATGATGGATGTAGGTTGTTGAAAATGTAATAATTATATGGTGTTGAGTAATTTTAATATAAAGCAGTCTTTTCGACACACTGACATTTATTTAGAATATTAAATTGTACCAATAATGGAAATAATTGGAACGCGAGTGTGAAGGGCATGATTAAAAGGCAAGTGACTCGCCCTGTACGTGTCCTGTGAACCAGGCTTTAGTTATTCCAATTCTCCATGCGTTAAGATTAGTTCGCAGGACATTCGTTCTCGCATTACACAGAAATAATTGCGCCGAGGATCCAGTAAAGAGAAGTTATGCCCGGTTCCCACTCGTTCCTACAAAGCAAACACGAGAACCAGTGTACATGTCCTGTGAACCAGGCTTTAGTTGTACCAATCTGCAATTCTTTCCGCGGCAAATCGAGTTTCAATTGGCAGTAAACGGTGAGCGGCGTGTAATTGTCTCCGGGTTATCAACGTTATCGATTAGAGTGGCGGGGGTCGACGGGGGGCAGGGGGGGGGGTGGGAAAGGGGTGGCCAGAGGTGGATAGCATTACACGCCTGGAGCGATTCGCCCGTCCACGTGCGTCAAGCAGTCGCGCCACCATCAGGCTGTCCGTCTACTCCAGCGACCCTTCTTTCCAGCTTTTATTAATTAACTGCCACCCCCTCCACCCCCGCCCGCCCTCTTTCCACTGCTACCGAGAGAGAGAAAGCGCCGGAGGCGACGTGGCAACGAGTGCGCTTTCGTATACACAAAACGTTTCTCTCCTGAAATTCCATCCGCCTGGTTGGATGGTTCGTGCCCTGTCGCTGGGGCGCTGCGATCGCACGGTGGGGGGAACATGTGATAGAGACTTTATAATTACTGTGTTTTCACGTGTTCAAAAATCCAGAAGGCAGCGGCCGATGGCTGAATTAATCGATAGAAACCCATTCGATTTTGTGGTACTTTTTGCCGGATTCGTTTTATGACAGTTTTTTTCGATATTTTTTCGTTTTTATCTCAAATGAGCCGTGAAAATGGTCGGATAATGGATAGTTGCCCTTTGAACCGTGGATTATGTGGAAGAGAGAGAGAGGATCTCCTGGCGAACCGGATGTTCAATAAGAGCGGAGACCAGTCGATTGGTTAATGGTCGCCGGCAGGGCAGGAACAATTTCAAAAAGCGGCGGGGGGAATTTCGCTGTTAACGGGCGATCGTGCACTCGGCTGGTTGTTAGTAAGAGGTAATTGATCGGGCGGAGGCCGGCGATGGCCGCATTGATTTTTCCTTGTTCGTGCATTCGTCTTGCGCCCCGGGAAAAGCCAATAACCGCCGCGAAAAAACAGCTTCGCCGCCATTACCGTTACGATTATGGGCGCGCGTTAATCAAGCCGAACGACCGATGCACACCCACACAGTACACACCGTCCCACCCCCTTCCCCCTGTACCGGACGCGGCTCGAATTGGGCCACAGTTAAACTTCCACCCCCCATTCGGATATATTGCGAGCAAGGCTGAGGTGCGATGGTAAACTGCGATCCATACCTTTCTTCTTCATCAGGCCCTTGTGGTCCGAGATTTCATTTCGCTTTGTCTCGATTGACATGGGAATGAGTGTCGCTTTTGATCTGCTTTCCAAAATCTACTTTGAAGTTTGATATTATTGTTGATTATTCATATAACTTGTTATTTCTATAAATAACACGCGTTGTGTAAATATACAATAATAATTCTGGAATTAAGCAATTCGAGAGGATTCAATAAAACTGTATTTACTGCTAATATAACATTATTTATACACACAAAGCGCATTATGAATAATACAATAACAGATATCGAAATGTAAAGTAGATTTGAAAGTGGAGATTACGAAAATCGATAAAACACAAAGCCGCCACCGCCGCCCATGTAGGAATTCGAATTTTCCATCACCATAATGTAATACACGTAATATGAAACTTGGTGATTAACCTAATTACAGAGGATTCTCGGCGCCCGTTGGTTATTGAGTTGGCTGAGCCGAAGTCGTCGGGGAGTGCGCGGAGTGGCTTGACTCTGAAGGAGGCTTTAGGGCTGCGCGTACCAACCAGTAAGACTGGCCTGCGGAACTGACGTTCAAAGAGCCAGCCACTCGGGCCCCGAGAGCCCCACGGTATACCGATATCCACCCTCAGATGTATTCGCCGCACAGAGAGTACAATTTTCGTCACGTGCGCGCTCGCTGTGTCGCGACAGAAATACCAATATCCTGAGAATCGAGGCGCGCGCGCACGCCCCATGGTACACGCAGATGCATACGTGTGGCTGAACCTGTGTACCCGGAACACGGCCAGATATTAGCGCAGACACTCCCGATGTACTCGGCTCTTTCGGCCGAGGGGAATATTCGCCGGAGTTACCCTTCGCTGGATATATGTATTCATTCGGGCTGTATTAGTGGTAAACTAAATTAGTGGGAAAATATAGTCAATTAGGGGGGATTAGGCCGAGGATTATTTCTTGTCGGGGAGAAATTGTTTTTTCATATTTTTAAAGTTGATTTTTTTAGATTCTGGGAAATAGAGGAGTGTTGCATGGATTTTCAATGGCGAGAGATTGACAATCTTCTTTTTTATTATAAACGTATATTATATCTTATATTATATTATATATTATATATATTATATATAATATGTAATATTATAAGTCTTGTCTCGGATCAAGTACAAAAACGACAGACTAATGTTCAACAATATTCAGATTTTACAAACAAATTCAAAATTAATTTCAGAATCCGCTAAAAAATTGAATTATAATAAACATTAACGCACATTAACACTCTAAATTCCTCAAGCGCAATCTTCAAAGTACACAAACCAAGAAAAAATATCCCGCAAACTCCGCAAAAGCATTGAGTTAGAAGACAGAGGTTGAATTGGACGCGAACCATTAGCGAAGATTCACACGGTAAGTTGGTTGAGTGGAATGTTCAATCACGCGAGGATCAGTCTGGCAGGAGTTGCCGAGTCGCAGGCGTTCGACTAAATGCGGCGGGTTTCGACACGGGGAGTAAAAGAGTGTCGCGTCATCTGTTGGTAGGATTGGCCGAGAGAGGCGGCGGAGTAGTGCGAGGAGACGGCGAGTAGCCTCGCAAAGAGATATAGATCGAGATGGGAGAGGAGAGTGCGAGCGGGCGTCGGGGTGGGAGGGAAGGTGAGTGAGAGAGAGACTCGGAATGGAACTGAAAGAGGAATGTCGCTCTCGAGCGAGAGGGGAGTCGGGCGGAGTTGAGAGTTAAGTTTTAATTAATGTAATGGAGAGTAGCGCGTGATTAGCCTTCCAATCAGTACGCTCCTCTCCGACGAGGTGTCCCCCGATACGACTATCCCGGCGAAACAGCCCAAGAAAGGGAGATGAGGACAGAGATGAGGGCACTTTGTCCTCGGGAGGAGGATCCAGGATGCTCGCCCGCTAAATGGACCAATCGAGGACGAATCGACGCCCATTACCATTAAGATTCTTTGATTCCCCGGCGGAGTCGAGCAGGCTTTAAAGGGTCAAGCAAATGACTCCGGCGACTCCAGAGCCGCCCTTAAAGCCGATCATTCCGAACGGCTCCCTAAATATCGAGATCGACTCTTTCCTTCTCGACTCCTCGACAAACTCAACCGGCGCCGGCGGCTCGAGCGGTTCCGGGCTATCGGGATCCCTGGAAGGGCCTGTAGAACGCTCTCGTTCCAGCCCTTATCGGCCCTGGAAGGCTCAAAGGTGATTCGCTTCGTTCATTTTCCTCTCACGATTCAATTGGACGGCGGCGCGCCGATTACAAGGGCTGGAAGGAGAGAGCGCTCGGCTCGCGCGCTTCGTATCTGCCATCGGGTGATTTAAGTGGGTCATCCTGCTGATAGGTGATCGTCGTTCCGCCACCGGGGAACCTTCCTGCTATTATCGTATCGCATTCCTCTCGCTTTTCCGCCACCTTTTCCCACGCATTCCGACAACCGCTTCATTAGAATCTTTACCTATCAATAACTCCCTACTATTTACCGAAAATTACCATATAATAACTTTGAGTTCACCAAATAATTTCTACATTTTAACCTTCTTTTTATTCGTTTCAGTTTATAATCTAATTTTTAATTACTTGCAGTTCACCTAATAATTTCTAAATTGTAGCTTTTTTAAATTTATCATTCGTTTGATATCAATAACATAATTATTTATTTCAAACCAGCGTATAAACTGACTTTTAATAACTTCGAGTTCACCCAACAATGTCTACATTTTAACCACACTTTTTCTCGTTTCTTTGGACTTGTTAATCGCTTTCGCGGACGAAAGTGGAAGAAAAGGCTCGCGATTAATCGCGCGCCGGCACAAACAATAAATTACATTAAAAAAGAGATTTAAAATGAAACGAACGAATGCCCACACTTTGTACAAGGCATAAGGCAAGCGTGTGTCGCCGGACCACAGGCATGATTAACAACGAATTGCTTTTTCAATGAGTTTAACGTGCACCCCAGTTTAATGCGCCGAGCGGGGCGGGTGGGGGGTGGGGGGTAGGGGGGGTTCGAGGGGGTGGGGGGACACGGGCGAACGGGACAATCGGGCTGTAATTAGCAAGTCAATTTCCACGTGGCAGGTGAGCAGAGAGAGAACAGAAAAAAAAGGGAAAGAAGAAGTAACAGGAGTAACTCTCGCTCCACCGCACGGAAACAAATTGCACGGGGGATATCCCGGCTAGAGGGAGGCGGCCGGCGATGTTTTTAATCGATAAACAGTTATCGCGAAGCGTAAACTCCAATCGCTTGTCATTACGCTGGATTATCGGTTACCGTTAATCGCCGGGCGAATCCAGTGTCGAACATGCGCCGAAAACCCATTGGCGCGCGCTCGCCTCTGTTCTACACCACCCGGGACTCCCACTGACATCCACTCTCTTTCCGGAGGCTTTCCGCCCAAGGAGATTCAGTTTTGGAACGCGGAGCCTTTTTTATTCACGATTGCCGCGAGCTTTTCTTACGCTTCGCTCGCGGTATTGGGTTAAATTCGAGCGAGTACTCTGCGTCTTTCCGAGATCAATTTCAATTGTTTTAATTTCAACAGTTTTAGTTAGTTTTGAATGGGAATTAATATCGGGATTTCGCGCGCTCTCTATGGGGATGAGAATAATTCCGCGGGATTGTCTAGCGCTGGAAGGCGCCGAAAAAAGCCGAGGGCAAATAGTCGATGGCCGTTAAAGCGATCGCCGGAGAACGCGCGAGTCGCCGATAATAATCTCATTATTTTTAATGCGCCGCGGCCCCGGCATTGACACCGGCTAATTGCGACGTAGGCTGGCCATTTCGCCATTAGCCCATTGAGGAGAAAGCCCCCGTCGCAGTTACCAACCCCCACCCCCGCGTGTGTGCTGCGAGAGCTTTTTCCGGCGGCGCAGTGTTGCGTCGGGTCAGCGTTTCGCCCGGTGTCGCTTTTAATTTCTCGGCCGCGTCGTCGCCGCCCTCGAAAATTTTACACTCCATTCCCGACTCAATTAATGCCCCGGCAAAAATAATGGAATATATCGCGGCCATTGTCGCCGAGTCCGCCCGGCGAAAAATCATAATTTATCGGCGACGGGCGTCATTACATTCGGCTGTTTTTCGAGCGCGAGGCAAAAGGCCGCCTGTGTATTCACTGGGACGAGTGGCCGACGCTTTCAAAGCCGGGAAAAAACCGATGGTCGACTCTGTCAGTGGCGGTCCGCTGGGATGATTTTGCGGTCATCGTGTCGCCAATTTATTCATTGGTACTCCGGGAAACTGAACGGGATCGGGAAACTTGGAGTTTTCGTAATTATCTTCCATATTGCTCGGTCAGGGAAACAGTAAAATGTTGAAAAAGCGCAAAGTAGTTTAATCCCACGTAACAGATACCTTCTTGAACTATACATTGTTCAAAAACTAAAAAGATATACACACACATTAATGAATGAATTAGCGCGCATTTCTAACTTGAAAATCTGCCAAAAATAACCAGAGAAACACATCTCTCCTGAACAACTGAACCGATTCGCTCGATTCTCGGTTCACCGAATTCAGAAAAATAGACAAAACCCAGAAATACAGAAATCAAGGTAAAACTCTGTGTCGACTAAAAACCGCCATATTTCCGCAAAACTATCCTCGACTGTGACGCACTGTACAAGCAGACTCCCTCGCCTTTTATCATCCCCTTCACATTGAAAATTACAAACAAATTACAGTGCGTGAAAAAGACTCGATAAAGATAACATTTATTATTAAATTTTCAAAACTACAACTTGCCACGAGTTTCCACCGAGTCTCTTGATTCAGTCGCGTCGAATAAAACCCAAAAAAATCCCAGCTAATTCGAACAACAATCGATCCCAGCCATTACTAATAATTCCCATAGTTTTCCTCGGTCCGGCACTAGCCATTTGCAGGGTAATGCCGTAGCAGTAACGATCGACAATATGCGAGCAATCCCAGTTGCACTCGAACCTTCGGCTTAGAGCTCGAGAGCTCTTTCGGGGGTAGTTGGGGGGCGGAGGGGGATGGGGGTGGTTTTCAGGGTGATCCGTGGTGCAGTGGTGCATGGTGGCTCGAGTATCGATTATCCGAGAGCGCCGTTAACGAGGCGTTGCGATGGTAAGATACCGAGATTACGTTACACTTAACTGTGCTTTAGCGCTCGGTCCCGTCGTCCTTTAATAGAATCGAGCGACTGTTCCTCGAGGCTTTCTCCCTTTCCCACCATAAACCCACTTACCATGGCCTCGTCAGTTTGCCGATTTGAATTAGGCGGGTGTGGCGCCACCTTTTAAAAAGTGGGGGGCTGGCATCCGGACAAGCAGATAATTGCGTCCGCAAGGAGACTTGTTAGAGTCTCTCTCGGCTCCTCGAGCAGCCTCGACCTTCCTAGTAAATTACATAATTTACGGTGCTAGTTGCTCTTTCTCTCGGGCGAACAGCTCGCGCGCCACCGCCCGGCTATCTGCTTCTCCAACTACTTAGCTATTTAGCACTCTAATCCCTTAAGTCCTCGCCGTCCGACTTCTTCTTCTTCTTCCGGCGGCCGAGTTGTCCGCGACCAGACGCAATGGGATGCATAGCTATCTGCCGGGACTTCTGGCACTCGCGTCTCGCCGGAGAAGGGGATTGCTCGTTAGGTTTTAAGGCTGGTTCATAGGAGAACTTGGTGGGATTGGATCATAGTTCTTGTGTGACCTAGTCTTGGCTCCAACTCGGAAGAGATCATTCCGGGACTAGACGTCCTCTGGTACTAATCATTGCGGGTTACGGTGGTTTGAACACAAAGGGATAAGAAGTTAGGTCCAACACACGTCATACAATTCCGAAACAATTCGTCACAGGCTAATACTACTTAAACTACTTTGGGTTAGGTCTATACTCAAGATAGGTCCAACACGCGTCATACAATTCCAAAACAAATCATTACGGGCTAATACTACTTAAACTACTTTGGGTTAGGTCTATACTCAAGATAGGTCCAACACACATCATACAATTCCAAAACAAATCATTACAGGCTAATACAACTTAAACTACTTTGGGTTAGGTCTATACTGAAGGTTCGGTCCAACACACAACATACAATTACAAAAGTTACATTTATCTCTCTGACTAATTAGGGACAACAGGATGACAAGAAGGTGCAGGTGCAAGTGTCTGGCTCGCACATCAATTTAAAAAGGGATTCGCCCATCGCGGTGGGGCAGGGTGGGGGTTGGCAGGACAGATAGATGACTATCAGGGCATGATGGGGTTGCGCCGGTGCAGTCTCGAGTAGAAATGCGGACGAGGCGGGATATGGAGATCGAAAAAAAAAAGTTATATTGCCTTTGCGTCCGGAGTGACGAGGCCACACGTCGACGGCATATGAATAATATCGCCGCGACGTACCGGGATTTCCGCTCCATTCCCTCTGCACATATACGTGTCCATCCCTCGCCAGCCCCCCCATTCCCATCTCCTCCTGCTTCCACCACCGGCTCCTCGCAGGAAATCGCGCGTACCATCCGCGATTCTCGCGCCGCTCGCTGATTGGATTCGAATTGGCCGGCAAGTTTATCCACCCTGGGATGCTGGGTGGGGGATTAGGTCTGCTGTAATTTTCGGGAATTATTTCAGCGGCATCCCTCGGGGTTCCTTGCCCTCGCGCGAGGAAAGTAGTGTCGATGACGATTTCTACTCGTTGACGAGTCCCCGTTGGGTTATACGTTATCGGCGTATCGTTGGACCTTGAAACGTGGGTGGTTGGAAATTGAAATTAAGGGTCGTCGGCTTTAAAAAGGCGCGAAGGTCAAAGGAAGGGTGGTTGGATGATTAAAATGAATCGGAGCATTAAAAGAGAGCGGATATCCTGTGACGACTAATGTCTTTCTACGGGAATGGACGCCATTGGTCGCGTCCTGGACTAAACAAAGATCCCTGGAGACAGAGGGGTTGGGGGTGGCGGAGGAATGGCTGTAGGGAAAGGGTAAGCCGGCCACGGAGCTGCACTCTTGGAACTTGTTCAATCAATCAGCTGACTGATCGAGCTCCCTACTCACCCTCCAATCCATCAAGATAGCCTTGCGATACAAATCGCGTGGGAGTAGACCTCAAACTCCTCCTGGACCCTCATCTACCACCGGACGCCTTGCTAATTGTTTCTTGCCGGGAACTTGGCCGGACAACCATCAAGCCTCGCCTCGAGTTACCGATACTCTCGGAAAACGCTTCCCCCAAGAGAAACATTATTCCATTTACTCGAGAGGCAAATTTCGAATTAGGCTTCCTCCACACCGAATCATTCCACTCTCAATAGAAACGAATTGCCTGCTGATAAGAAGTCTCTATCAATGAAAAATTGCATTATTCCAAGTATGAATGAGGCTCAAGTGCGTTGAAACGATTATTTAGGTAATTAGAGAAAGTCTGGTGAAATTGTTGGAAGAGGAAGTGCAAGGTTCGCCGAAGGATCCCAGGATCTTAAGGGTATATTCATCGGGGGCTGGGATCAGTGACGTCTAATAAAGGGTTCCCATAAATTCGAGTTTCCCCGGTAATCGCCCTACGACTATTACCCCAGGTAGCCGTGATACATATTAATTTGGGGCCTGCCGGTGGGACACTCTTAAATCGGCGTAAGCCTCGCCGACGAGGGTTTCGGTTAATGTCGAAGCCGCAATTCCCTCGGTCACATTTGCATCACTATTCCATAATTAGGATCTCCCTCTAATCCTAATAAATGTAGCCCGACTACATCTTCGGGGAACGGGGCCGAATTAAATATTAATCCGGCGTTTAATAACCCAATTAAAACATTCCTCTGGATATAATGAGGTTCGAGCGGGAGGAATTACCAGCGGGCAGAATCTAATCAGGCTCTATTGGCGGGTCATCGCCCATTACCGGCGACGAAACGCAGAGGCGTGGCGTAACTTCGTATTCTTCAAATTTAATTAGAGCGTCTACACGCCGGCGAACGGCCGGGCAAATTAATGCGACGCAGCCGGCGGCGGCGGCAGCGTTGCCGGCGCCGCAAGAATTGTCCCAACAACTCGGCTCGACATAATTAGTCGTTGAATTAGAGTATCCGGAGTCTCTTGGAATATGTAACGAGCTAAGCGTGAATAAGGGCGGCGCGCGAGCCTGGAATTGCGTCTCGTAATAGCGTGGCGCACACGCGCGCGCACTCGTTGTACAGTGGCACCTTCGTCCTACCCAACAACGCACTCACACACGCGCGCGCTCAGTTCTCTGTCCAAAGTAGCAGTTTCTCCTGATAACCGAAAGCGGCGGGACGAGCTGGTGAAATGCGATCGCACGCGCCGCACTCCCACCAGCCCTCGAGCTTTCGAGGAAAGTTGCAGTAATTAGGTGGGAACGACACGTCTCACTTCGTGTAATCCGATAGGAGCCCCGCCGCCGACGCCAAGCACCAAGTAGGGAGCGAGTCCCCGGAATATCAGGCTAATCGTGCCGTTGGATTAACCAGCCATTAATAAAAGTAGTCGGTGGTATTGAGAGGGAAGTGGGGGTTGGGGCTGTTTTGTGGGTTGGGTGTGTGTTGACAAATTTTATTTGTTTTACATTAAAAGTAGTCGAGAAAATTATCGTGTAATTATTGTGTGAAAAATTATCGTGTGAATCATCATCGTGTGAAATGGGCTTAAGAGCTAAGTGGGGGTTGAGACTGTTTTGTGGGTTAGGATTGTGTTCACAAATTTGATCTGTTTTACATTAAAGGTAGTCGAGAAAATAGGCAAAGAACTGGGTTAGGTTCACCGTGTGAAATGGGCTTAAGAGTTAGGTCTGTGTTTTAAAGTAGTTAGTTCTACATTAAGGCTAGTGCGCACGATGAAAAGAGAACACAGTTGGTTAAAGGGTTAGGTCTTACAAGGTGGACAAACTCGAAAAGAACGAAAGTGGACTCGAAAATTGGTAATCCAACATTGCCTCGAAAAGGGTAATTAGTTCCTTTCAGAAGACAGGGGAGATTCGCGAAGGGGTTGGGGTAGCAATCTTCCCCGGCGCATTTAAACATCGGGTTCACGTGCATCGCGCAATTCAATTTGGAGGCAAAACGAGGTCCGCGCTCTCTCTCTCTCTCTCTCTCTCTCTCTCTCTCTCTCCTGCTCGCCGGCGGCGATGAATATTCCTGGGGAGGAGGAAGGCGCGACAAAGCTGCATCCAATGCATTCGAAATTCGTCGCCCGGGGCGCCGCGACGCCGCTGAAAGACGCCTTTGAGGCGGGAGAGCGACGGAAAGAATCCTGGACGCTTGTTAGCGCCCTGGCTGACCCCCCAATTTTCCAAAGACGCCGCTCGCAATTTCCACCAACCTCCGCCGCTCGTAATTTCGCCCACAAGCCCTCGCTAATCCCACCAGGGCCCAAAACCGCGGGAATTAAATCTTCAAAAATGCCCGGATCAAACCTACACCCGAACTCTTTGGCACTTTCCGCTCGATTCGCTTTACCCTCGAACCGCCGCACCGTCGACGAATTAACCGCGCGGGAGGGGGACTAAGAGCACGAGGCGGGTTAAAGGCGAGCATAAGAGCGCCGAGCGCGTCAAAGTGAAGCGACAAACACGAGTGCAGATTACCATGCATTAAGAGTAACCACTCCATCGCGGGCATAAGCCATTCTTTCCATTTACAGCAAGCGAACGCTTCAAAGGGGCTCTCGCGTTTGGACCTCGAGCATTAGCGGCGCATAACTCCCTTCTTTCCCGGGGCGCACCTCCGAGCAGCCGGGGAACTACGCGAGAAGGGGGGAGGGGGGCAGAGCCGGCATTATCCTCGATGCCGGATAGTTGGGTGGCGGTCCTCGACAAATAGAGACAATTAAGCGGCTAATATGAGATGCCCAGTGGTGAGCGACCCCCCCCCCCCCTCCCCCTCCCCCCTCTCACTCCACACTCCATGTGTACGCGGAAAGCAGCAACGGGGCTGGCTGGGCCTCGGCTGCTTCGTACACAACAATGCTCTACCACTGCAAATACCACCGGGGAATACCAACAATGGGCGACCCACAACCACCCCCTCTACGTTTCCTGATCTCTCTTGGCCGCCGCTACATCCCCCCCCGGCGCTACTCCGCATCTCTTTCGCATCAACTACCCCACTCGGGTACAGCTGTCTCCTCCTCTTCTCGCTCTCTTCACTCGCCTAATCTTCCATACGCCCCACTAGTTTTCCCATTTTCTACTCTTCCCACCGGCCCTCTCAATTCGCCAGTCTCTCGGCTCGACGCATCGCTGCTTTTAATGTCTTATTGAGGGCTTTTCGGGCTTCGGGAGCTTCGCTTTATTGGATTACATGTTTGTCGGGTGGGGCTTGATTTTTTTGGGCGACAGTTGTTCTTTGGTAGTTGGCGATGGAGGGAAGTTACATTTGTTTTTGTTGAATCGAATTTTGTAATTTCAATTTTGAATTTTATTGGTTATTTGTTGAACGGGAGTCGGTGTATTATTGTGTGAAATTTTTCCCACAATTTTCCTGTTTCCTGTAATTAAAATTGGTTATTTGATAGTCTCCGATCCAATTTAAAAAATTCAATTTTCAAGTTCCACTGATTATTATTGAGTCCGTGAATGATTGAATACAATTTTCCCCGCACATTCTTGTTTCCTGTGGTCAAAAGTGTTTATGTAGGCATCCAAGGGCCACGTGGCGGAGAGGGGGAATCGGCTAGGACGGTGATATTGCGTTAAGCGGGCGAATGAATGCGTGAATTAGCGTCGCGATTATTGCGGACGCCCCTCGCTTGGCACGCGTCCCTTTTCTGTTTGTGTAGTGCGCGGATCCCTTCGCATCGCATTCGAGGCCGGGACGCGACCGCAAATAGATATTCATCGGTAGCAGGAAGCCTCCGATATTAAATATATTTCTGACCGACGTAATTGCTTATGGCGACCGTTTGCCCTGAAGGGGATGATTCTTCCACCGAGGGGAACCGAACGCACATATTCTACCAAGGATTTCGCCCCGGACACCAATTTCACATACACCACTATCGAGATTGAAATTATTAAACTCCGCACGATTTATTATTAATATAAAATCTCGAATTATCCAAATATTTCAAATACCAATTGCATTCCAGTTGTTTGTAAATTGACCTGCAAATATTAGTGGGCTGTAAATACCGGGTATATTACAGTAACTCACAGTCAATGTGTATAGCAAATATGTGACATACAAACAATAATTTAATAATTAATAATTACACTATTTACGCTCTATAAATAACAACAGTCTTTTCCTTGTTAATTGCGCTCAATTAGATTCCGGATGTTTGCAACAGCCAATCATGAATCCCGTTTCAACAGAAGTATTTGTTTCTAGGATAGTTTATAACAAACAGGAGTGCGCTTTTCCGCCAGGCAATTGAATACCCAGCTGATGGAACGCGTCGCTGCCGATCTTTCGGGGCGGTTTGTTCAAACACAGGGGACAAATAGCGATCAAACAGTGAGAGCGGGAGGACGGGGGCTTGCGGCTCTGTTCGCCCGATATTTACTGCCACGTGCACCGTCGCCGGCTCGACGACAGGGCGCGTGGCAGGAAAAAGGGCGCACGGCCAATTAAATAATCGAACCGGCCCCGGGGCCTGGCTCGATGCGTGCAATCGAAACCGGGGGACGAAACTACCCCTGTGCCACCACTGTACACGTGCTCGCGGCCCGGCGACGCTTAGCTCGAGGACTCGCCAGGACTCGTTCGACGGGAATGGACAGTGAGCTAGCGCTTGCGGTTGTAGATAAATCGCTCTGATAGATTCGATTTGAAAGGGTCGACTCTTATTTTCAGGCTTCTTTTGAAAAATATTCAGAATGATGAAGGGTGAATTAATTATTTATTATATTTATTTGAATTTCGTAGGCAATTTAGTTTAATAAATTGATATAAAAAATTATTTATATGATTTCTGGATTGCGACTCTCAGGCTTTTTTAGGGGTGAATTATTCTGTAGGGAATTCAAAAGCATAGTAGAATCAGTTTAATAAATGGATTTCAATGATTTATATAAAGCCTGGACTGTGACTCTCAGGGTTCTTTTGAAAAATGTCCTGAATGTTTAGGGTGCTGAAGCACAAGCCCGCACACCTGGGGGCAGGCCGGGGCAATTAGGAAAACTAGCCGGAGACACATGGGGAGGAAGGAATCAGCGCGAAGGGCGAGGGTGAAAAGAAAGCGGGGGATGAGTGGAATGGCTAAATCAAGCGCCCGGGGCCAATAAGTCGTCGTGGAAAAAATGTCGGGCCCTCTCTTTCACCCTCCCGCATCAAGCCACCCCCATCGGCCGCCTTACCCTTCCGCTCGACACGCGCGTTTCTATAACTCCGCAAACGTTTATTCCGTGACATGCCGGCGCATCGGAATTGGCCGGGGACGACGGCGACGTCTGAAAGGGAGCGTCGGCGTGCAGGGATTCATTGATTCCGGGCCTGGTGTGTTTGTGGGCCGGCTTGTTTACGAGCGTGCCGCGCCGCCTCAAACGGGGATGATCGAATTACATCCCCGCAGGCTCCTCGGCCGAGGCTATCTCCCATTTTCATATTTCGCGTCCTACCGGCGCGGCCCCCACCCTACTGCTCGCGCGAGAGTTGCCGAAATATTTCGTACTTTGCAAAGTGCCGCTTGTGCTGTTCACACGCTTGGGTTCGGGCTGGGTGCACTGTCACAGGTTTAAAACAACTGTCTCGAAATAAGGAAATTTAATGAAAATAATAAGCTTAAAACAGTTAACGGCTTTTTTTACATTAATATTAATATTAAAGTTAAGATTTCCAATCTCGCGATTTTAATAAAACAAATAAACTTACAAGAACGAAGTCGCACCCCTACTAGAATTCAAATGGAAAACACTGCAAGCACTCGAATTGCGATTTTCCATTGGAACACAGTTAGAAGGAAAAATCGCTGAATACTGAAGGGTCAGTGGCGACACAATGGTTGATGACCGGAAGCTCTCGGAATCAATTGCACGTCATCATCGAGCGCGCATGAGGTTTTGTGCCTGACAAATCATCCCTTGAATCTCGCTGGCATTAGGATCCATCCGAGAGTTCTCTCTCCTTTGTGTCTCGCAGGGACGGGAGAGCTAAAAATAGAGAAGCGCGCGGAGGATCGACGGTACCAGGCCGGGCGGAGTTTATTCCGTTTATTAGATCCTTTGTCGTCCTTGTTATATTGGCAGGCTGTTTAGCGATATTCATGCACCGCCGGCTACGGCTCTCCCCCCTCTCTCTCCCTCTCACGCTCGTTCGCCGCTTTATCTCCGCAAAAAGCCGCACTCCGTCCCTGCCAGACGACATTGACGAGATGCCGATACACATTCTCCCTGTGTGCGTTCATGTTAATTCTTCGCCGCACGCGCCACTGCCGATTTGTTGCGGCCCATGTTGACGAGTTATCGGACGATCTTAGACTCGTCATTTAATTAAACCTGCCAGAGAAATCGGACGTCAATCACAATAATCAACCACAAACATACTTTGTTAATATACAATTTTATTAATATAAATTAACTTTGTTAATATACAATTATATTAATATAATTTGACTTTGTTAACATCATTTGTTAATACAAATTAACTTTGTTAATATAAAATTGAAAGTGAAGAGAAGAGAGAATTCGTAATTTTTGATAAAATATGATCAATTTCGAAGAAATCGAATTTTTCCTATTTTTTGAAGAAATATTGGTTTGTCAATTAAATTGGAGGGTCTCGGGACGAAAGGGACGCGAAGGTACGGTATGGGAAGGACGAATCCACGATATGCACTCGGTGGTGAAATATGCAGGGGATGGGAGAGATGCGTCAGTGAAAAAGAGCGCACTTGAAGCGTCCGGGGACTCGTGCCGTTTCGATTTATATCTCTCGACATTATCCCCTAAGGAAGCCTTTCTTCCTTCCCTTTCAAAACCCGGCATGCATACATGCCCGCGGCCTCCTTCCGAGTTTTGCATCGGTGGGGATTCGAGTGCGCCCGCGGAAAGCCAGGCTAAGAGCTCCCGCGAAAACCACCGTGCCTTCCCTCCTCCTCCTCCTCCTCCTCCTTTTCTCCTATTTCGAATCGCCAATGATTCCGAGTGACTGCAGATTCTCCCCGCGCGTCCCCCACTCGCCAATAGATTGCCGGCTCTCTCCCGTCGATCTCGACCGATGCACCATTTAATTCGAGGCTATTTCCAGGCTGAAAAATAGTGCGGTCGACGGCTGCACGCGAAATTATGCTCGATCACTGCTCTCGACGTACATTTAATAGCAATCTAATCACTTGCTGTTTTAAACCACCAATGATTCCGAGCGATTACTGTTGCTGCTTACTCGCATTTTCCAATTAATTCATCCCCGGAATTCATTTCGAAATTACTGTCCGAAGTAACGTCCTCGTCAGATGTTGAGATAGTTAATCGATGACGTGTTCGTCTAATGCATATCTAATGATTTTCTATTTTAAATCACCGATGATTTCCGAATTGATTCCGCCGACAGGGTTCAATTCGATACCCGACGGAAGGGAAGGAGGTGCGCGATGTGTTCTGTTCTCGCGCGTAGGTCTAATGCGTATCTAATGCAGGTAGTCGAACGACTATCGAGGAAGAGCACTCGATTCGGTTTGGAGCGCTATCGCTCCCGGAGGATGCCGGCGATGCCTCGGACGTTTACACCGGGCAGGTCCTCTCGAATCCCATAAAGCTCCTCGGGGAGCCTTCACCTCCTACCTCACTTACGCCCTGTCCCTTCTAGATGCAGCTGCCTGGACCCTCATATCCCAAATGGCCCTAAATAATGCATCAATCCTCACGCGCCCTATACCTTTCCCCCACCTTTTTTACCCATCTTCCTACCGCTGATCCTATCCTTTACCATAAGTCCCATAGACACACCACAGGCTCCTCGCCCTTATTCCTCTCGTACACCTGCAATTCCACACCTCGATCGAATTTATTTAGATTTATTCCTTTAATATTAACTGACGGTCGGTTTTTTCGTGTATTGAGTTATATGTTGGATAGATTGTGGAAATTGGGTAATAAACCAGGTGTTTTGTATTATTGGAAGTCGTCGGGAATTATTACAACTGGACCAGGGTCATATTTTTTAACTATTTCAGGGTCATTAATGACTGATTAGTAAATTTGAAAAATACTAAACTCCGAAATTTGATTGGTTAAGGAATTTTAGTATTAAAAGTTGAATTATAAGAAGAATCGATTGAGTAAATAAGTAGAAATTAATAAATTACCGAACATTCACAGTGACACGAGCAAGATTCAAGGAGACCTCACTTAACAGAGTATGAAAATGACTTCCCGCTAAGAAAGGGACGTTTCCCAGTCGCCGAAGGAACTCGTAAAGAATGGAAATACAGATCAGAGACACGCGAAGCCGGCGGGTCATAAGAAGCAGGGCTAATTGTGGAGAAGTTGGGTCGGCAAAGCGCGCGGATCGGCAAGAAATCGGCCAATCGTTTTCCGCGTTATTAATTGGCCGGCAGCGGCCGAGAGGGGGCAGAAGGAGGGGGGCCGTTTTGCCCTGGCACCGGTGTCGTCCTGATGCAAATTTAAGAGCGGCTTTCGCCCCCGCCGATGTTATCCCGTTATAAAGTTTCCGCGGGAAAAAAGGAATCTATTAACGAGGTCGAGCGCGCATCCAGACCTCGGGCCCCCGATGGGATACTAATTAAAAAACTCCCCGGCGACCGTTCGAGGACTAATATCAGGCCGAGTTTTATTATATCCCGCCGCCCCGCGCAACTCATTACAAAAGCTTATAGCGCGGAAATTGCCGCGCAACTCTACCCGAGAACCGATTCTAAGTTCCCGATGACGATGACAGGTCGATTGGAACATTTGACGAGTGTTTGCGAGATTCGATTAATCCCACTCGAACTCTGTCGAGTCGTCGGGATTAATATTAAATTAAAATATTCATTCTAGTTCAAATTGAAACTTGTAACAAATTAAATTTACTTTACTTTGCATATTGTTGGTTATTTTAGATATTAAATTTATTTATTATATCAAATTAAAACTAATAACAAATAGCCGCTTTATCTCAATCTGCTGTATGGTAGTTTTGGAGTCATCTCCTACGTCCCAGTTGCCAACTGCCAACTACCAGTGGGTAGTAAGGATTGTACGCCGAATGATCGTCCGGGGAAGATGAGTGTTACCAAGGCAGGTTAATGCGACACTTAATACTCCCCCGAAGCAATGTTACGACAAAGGTACAAATCCGTGGGCCGCGAAGGTCTATGCAAAGTAGTCTCTCATGGACGATAACAGCGCCGCCGCAAGTACTCCTCTTATAAAGAGTGGCGAATCCGTTACTTCCGAATGGACTCAGCGCATCCCATTACCAGGACCAGTGAGAGAATCTGCAAGCCGAGTCTCAAAGCGAATCCCATTCGAATCCCTAAACATTCCCGGTGAAATGTCGCTAAATTGCATATTTAATTCTCGCAAATTAACGTCGATAAAGTTTTTCAGCGGGCTGTGTCGACAAAATTAAAAATCCACGGATTCAATAATCAAGATGTTATTTGGATTTTTGATTGATAGGAATTTTTGGGGTGAAAATTTGCGAGTAAAATCTTTAATTGAGTTAATTTATTATTAAAAAGTGTGAGCGGAAAGAGATGAAATGGCAGTGAGGAATATTGAAAAACTCTGTTTTAATATTAGATACCGAAGTCGACATTCATCGAAGCGCGCGCGTTACAATGACATTCGTTTCCCGTCATTCCTCATTAATCGGCCCAGAATCCGAGGTATTTCGGAATATCGACTGGCGGCCGGTCATCCAGTGATTTCCCGAGTGCAATAAGAGCGCCCACTCGTTATCCCGCCTTTCGGCTCCCCAATGTACCAGGGCGATGCGCCAAAGGGAGAGAACGAGCCGCTTCAATTTCTCCACGTGTCGATTCGCCGCGGCGGCGGCGAATTAAAAATGCGCTCTTGCGCTCGAGCCAATACGCGAGTGCGTGTGTCGAATATTTGGCCGTTTGTCTGGGCCGAAAACTATTCGAATTATTTCGATTGCCGGCCGCGGCGCATTGCCTTTGTAACGCGATAGGTTTTCGCCGCGCGTTACAGCGCTGCCTGCGGCCGAAGCGTCGTGTTACCAATACGCATCAATACGCGCGCGCGCGCGTCTCTGTTGTTCTCTGTTGCGTAGAAGTGAGCAGAGGCCTCGAATTTCCGAGGCGTTCAAAACTCGAACCGCTCGCCTAACCTAACTTCCGACAGGCCCAATTACATTACGCGTCGAGAAGCGGAGACTTGGTATCGACCTGTCGATCGATCGATTCTTAGGCGTGAAGCTAACAATTTTCGACCCACGCGATTACACTCGACGATTCGAGATCGATTATCATAACAGAACTGTGTATCGAAGCTAACCTAAGTTTCAACTCGACACACGCAATTACACTCGACGATTCGAGATCGATTATCATAACTGAATTGTGTATCGAAGCTAACCTAACTTTCAACTCGACAACACAAGATCGACTTTTAAATCGATCAACCCTCATAAATGACTCGTGAGCCGAATCCAACCGAAATCCCGCCAAACACAATTATACTCGGAGTCAACAAGCGTAGTTTCGAGATCGACAATCGAATCGATCAGCTCCCCAAATGAACCGTGAGCTCGAGAACGTGCCTGTAGAATGTGGACGCGGGGCTTCGGTAGACCTGTTTGTTTCCGATACGTCGGACGATTCTACGAGGGGCACTTTTGGAGTTCGTCTCTCGTTTAAAATTTCATTCGAGCACAAAGCCTCGGCTTTGCCGCACTTTGCCCCCTCGTGATTGGTTGCCACCTAAGTTTAAGCCCGCTGGATTCCCTCGTCTGGTATGCCGCTAGCCGAGTCTCGCACGCACGGTAATCCAATTCAGTGGAGGCTGAGCGTCCGTCGGATTCGGAGCCGTTTGTGTCTGTGAATCTTTGTTACAGTTTTCTCCCCGATTTCAATTGTGATGGTGGGTTGTTTTGGGACTTTGTTTTTTTAGGAATGCGGGATTTTTAGGGATCTGTTGGATATGTATCGGGAGACTTGGTAGTCTCTTGGGTAATTTTCTTTGAAAATGTATAAATCAAACGATTAATTGCATTAATTTATTAATTATAGAATCCAGATTTATGAATTTATGAATTTT
This sequence comes from Crossocerus cetratus, assembly GCA_963675795.1. Lineage (NCBI taxonomy): Eukaryota > Metazoa > Arthropoda > Insecta > Hymenoptera > Crabronidae > Crossocerus > Crossocerus cetratus. The sequence continues at coordinate 16,238,882 of OY776671.1, forward strand.
GTATTTTATCAATTATTTATTTATCTGAATACGCCAAGAATCGACTGAATCACTTCAGAATTTCTCCCATTTATTTCTTCTCGTACAACTTAATCTTCACATTTAAACAAATTAAATGTATCCTTATTTTCGATTCTTGAAGTCGTCTTCGGGTGTTCCTAGTCCAAGTAAAGACCAATGGGAAGCAAGGATACTCGGAGGGTAGCGCGATCGGGAAAAGAGGGTGAAAAAACAAGTGTGCCGTTTGCGGTCTTAACCACAGTCCTCCCGGGCGGCGTTGGTTATGGGGTTTGTTCTCGTGGGCGTCGTTAGCGGCGCGGCGCCGCCGCCACGTATCGGCGTGCGTATTTACGCACGCTAGGAATCAATAAACCATGTCCGGAGGAGAAGGAGAGCGCGGGCGGCGTGTCGGGGGAGTGAGATGGTGGCGCGGAGGCGCTCGAGAGGGCGCACCACCGCGGCTCTCCTCTCGCCCTTACACACGCCATTCGGCTATTAGACAATACAAACGGAATTACTAGTACGTGGTCGAGCGGGCGGGCGCGCCTCGCCCTTCTTCCATTCTTCCCCATTCTATACCGGAACCCATCGACCCCCGGCCGAATCTACTTTCCTCTGATGGGCACAAGTGCACCGCTCAATCCAACTAGAATTCACCGCCGACTACTCCTCGGGATATCGCTCGGACAATACACCCTCCCCCTCCCCCAATCAATGGGAACTCCGCCATTTAATTCGACACTTCCCACTCGCCGATTCATACAGCTTGTTTCGCCGAGACTTCCCCCGGCTTTTCCGCTCGATTCCCCGACATTGCTTCGCGCGCTCTCGACATAACTAACAAACCAAACGGAACTCTGCCAATTTTCGGGATTGTTGTTACACAATTTCCACCAAGTAGCAATATCGCGCGCATTTCCCCCAGAAAACAATATGTCCGACGTGTGTTTGACACGCGAGATACACGCCGGTGGAAAAAGTTTCGGCGCATTGCGCTTTTACAAGCGGCCTGTTTATCCAAATGACAATTAGCCTCGGCGAACTCCCGCCCTTTGCCCGCCGGAAAGCTTAATATTTTTCTGCCGTCCGGCCCGGCGAGAACTCATTCGGCCGGGGCGAAGGACACTGCCGAGTGAATGCGCGCGACTAATTGTCCATAACGAATAATTAGGTATCGCGTATAATTATCCGGCGCGCGGGGTCGCATCGAGAATAATTATTCAAACAGTAATTGTTATTCGGATAGATCGCCGCGCGGGAGAGGGGGGCGCGTGTATCTTCCCCGTGCGCCGGGTAATTCGGCGATCATAATTATATGTTATTGAGAGCGGCAGCCGCGTAATCTAAATTGCGTCTATAATTTAAATTTCCCCCCTTTGTTATTGATATCGGCGATCGATCTCTATCTCCTCCGGTATTCATTGCGCCTCGCGCCAATTCCACCCCCAACCCCCCACACAGACCGCATCAACATTTCTTTAGATCGACATTCTTCCATTCCCACTATTCCTCTTCATTCTACTACACTAAATAAATAATTCACAAAAATACATTGTTGTGCGTATAAACAATGCGGCTTTATTCGCGCGGGATGAATTGTCCCGGGCGTCAGGTGGTATCGGATGGACAGGATTATTTTTAATCCAACTGGAGAGCGGGCCCTCGATCGCCAATCGGTTAAGCAGAGACTTTTCCCCGAAAGTCATGGGGAATAAACGATCCGGTCATTGTTTAGGGAAGACTCGGGGGGGATGGGGGGGCGCTGCGGTCGAGTGGGCCCCGGCATTCAGCGGGTTCTCCAGCGCGTTGTTAATCCGATGTCGGAGCCGGTGAAATTATTGAGAGCCCCGTCGGCTCGATATCCGTGCGCAGGCCGATTTTAAGGGCGGCTCTCGTTAAAATGCGAATACTCGAGTTGGCGTAAGCCAGTCGATGTTAACGCTTAAATAAACCGAAGGAATCGACCCCCCCGCGCGCGCCGGTGCATTGTCAGCGGGGCCAAGTGCATCCCCCCCCTCGTGACAGCCGAAACAATATCCCCGATGGGAATTCGATACAGGCTGCTTTTGATGGACGGTTAAGCGGGACGTGACCCGCCGCGCTTCCTTCGAGGCTTCGCCGCCCTTTTGTCCGAGGAAACAAGTGTGACGCGCTCGTTTCGTCGGGCGTTTTTCAGGCCCTCTTGCGCTGTGGCGCGTCGATGACGTCCACTGATGCGTCAGTCGCGTCATTATTGGACTTTGCGTCCCAGTGTGTCAAGAAGTTGGCGCTATCAAGCACTCCGCCTCTGGAGAAGATTGAAGAGCTTGGGATTCCAAAGCTCGTCCCACTTTCCTCGATTCCCCGCCAAGTCATTCTCCGCGGATACTTGCTATCGGATTACCCGCGCGCCGCTGTCATTATTCGCAGACCAAACAACGCGGCCACTCGTCGCCGATTTGTTTGCGCTTCGATTCCGATTCCTCGTTGGAGCGAGCGCCGACGGGCGGAGACGTAATATTTCACTGGGTTATGGTACGCCGGCTCTAAAAAGTCACGGTAACGACCTAACAATCCGCCCCATGCTCGTCCCGCGATTTAATTATGGAATCCGCCAATTCCGCCGACGCTCTGTCCCCGTTCCGCGGGGATGTTTGTTTGTCAAGTGCGCGCGATTGAATTATGCGCGGCGGAATAATAATTTGATGACGCGCCATTGAGCGCATAATGACGGCTGTAATAGGATTTGGCTTAATCGGCAGTGCTGGCCGATAATAAACGAGTCAATAATCCGAGTCAAAAGTGGAGGCCGACGCGGGTCTCGGGGAACAGCAGCGCCAATCTTGTCGGCGTCGTGCATAATAGAGGACAGTGCTTGCCGAAATTCCGCCGCGAACCAGACTCATCCATTATGAATGAGCCCTTACAGTTTAGCTTGCGGCGTGAGAGCCAGGTGTACACCAGTTCCAAGAGAGAAACGCGCGGGGTGGAAGCGAGGGGCGGGAGGGGGAAGGCGCCCTTTGCGCGATTTTGTTATTTCCCAGCGGCGAGGACCGTTAATTGAATTCCGTCAGTTTTTTAATTTCATAATTGCGGGGCCGGCGCGAGAAAAAGCCCGATCGCTTTGTCGACAAAGGATCGGACAATAAAGCGCTCGCTCTCTCTCTCTAATTTCGGCCCCGCAAATTAACTCTCGTTAGAGCTGCTCTACGCCGGTCAGCCGCACCGGCAACTTTATTCCGCCGGTGGCGAGCACTCGACGCCCCAAACAGCTCGCGTTTGCCGCGCACTTTAATGGCGGATCGCAAACGCGCCGCTCGTGTGAATTCATTTCGATCGCGTCGCGAGTGGACTCGAAATAAAGGTTCACTTTTCTCCTGCATTTTGAGCCCTCGCAATCCTCGATACGTGTCACACAGAGAAAGTACGAGTGCTTTAAAGTCGCGAGGTGGGCGTGATGGAGTCCTTGCCATCATGGCCGAGTGCCACGCGTCCAATCACAATCAACCCAAACCCCGCGACAGTTTCAATCTCCCCCGACACATTCGACTAATCCGGTTAATTGTAAACGAGGGATTAGCGGCGAACGCGGCCGAGATAATTGATATTTCCTGTCGAACGGCGGCGGAGTTGGCAAGTACAGTCGAAATAGCAGCCGGCAGAGTAAACGTTCAATCGGCCAGTGGGAAGCGGGCAGTTAGGGTGGGGCGGGCGGAAGTTTCCCGGGCCACAAAAGGCGGTGGGCTTTCCCCGAGGGGGGGATGGGGGGTGGAAGGAAATGCCGCGGAAGTATCGGGGGAAGCGTGGAGCGTCCCGCATTTAACCCGTAACCCGTTTGCGGTCTGGGGAAATGCGGGGAGTGAGGTCCGTGTCCTTTTGCTTCCGCCTGCATGATAGTTGGGGCCGAATGCGATCACTGTGCAACGCGCCCTCGCCTCCCCCAGAAACCCGGTGTCTGCGGCTTCGTTGACATGCATACAAAGTTCGGCAACTTTCGAATTGCAGATCAGCCGCCAGCAGACGCTGCTGAATGTTTATGCGTCGGCGGCCCTCGCTCCCTCCGAAGTGGGTCGCTTTTATTAGCTCGCCACTCGACCGGGTGGGCCAAAAAAATATTCGTCACTCTGCCGGCCGGCCGGCCAATTAACTGATGAGCCGGATTCGGAATCGGGGTCAGTTCGACGAACTTTAATGTCCCGATGCCACCTTGTCGCCTGTCGGACGTGCGGCTCGTCGATGCTATTCTTAATCGGGTCAGCCGCTTTATTTTCGCGCGAATGCCGCGGATAAAATCCCGCCGATTGACACACGCTCCCGCGAATCCCCCGGTAATGACGAATTACACTCGGCCCGGCAATTCGCCGATGGATCGAATCTATTAATATAGCCAAGCCCCCGGATTCGATCCGGCCGAGTGGAATTAATTTCGAATTATTATTGCGCGCATCATTAATCCAGTCGCCGGCGAATAAATGGCAGCGCGAATTGCCGCGAGAGCTGCGACTGGCAATCGATGTTACACGGGAATCGACAGGGCGCTCTAAGCCAGGACGTGTTTTACTCGACGGCGAAACAAGCTCATCCTCTCTCCCTCTCTCTTTCCCGGCTCTCGGAGAGCAGCCGGTGGCACGCGTACCTCGTGGAATATTCCTGCGATGCCATTTTGGATTTGCATAGTCGCCGCGCGAAGGAATACTTCTCGGCGTGCCTGAGCCCGATTTTCCCAGGCGACGACGCTCATAGAGGCGTCTCGCCCCGAGGCGCATCCCCCAAGAAATCCTCTCTTGATTCCGATCGGCCCTGCGAAACTGAGAGATGTATTTCTCGGATAAACCTTCATCCCCTTTCGCGAGATCAAAAGAATCCTCCACCCCCGTCGATACAACACCACAACTAACGCACTAAAATCAAATCCCCACCAGCTTCCCCAAAATCATTTTCATCGCCCGGGCGTCGTTCAGCGGCGGCCGGGAAAAACTTTTGGCAATTAGCGCGGCAAGTTGGGGCGGGCATCGTGGCGAATTCGGGGCGAGCGCGAGTGGTGGCCGAGGGCGCGCGCGTGCACATACGGACATTTGTACACGCCGGCAAGACAAACTGCGAGGCGCAATAGAGAGACAGGGCGACAAGGTGGCGGTGGAGGGTGCGGGGGCCCCGGGTCCAAGTAGTATCGCGTAGCTACTTAAAACTTTTGGAGCTTGTCTTGTGTCCCTACTAGTTGGCACCTTGCTTACTTAGCTGCGCTCTGCAACTTCCACCGCCTCCCCCCTCTCTCTCTCCCTCTGGTGCTGGGCGACGTTCTTCTTCCCGCCCTCCCGCCCTTCCAACTCCTTTTACGTCCCTCGGTGCCGGGACTTCATCTACTCGAGGATCCGGCTCGTTCCGCAGCGTGGCTTAAGTCGAAATTTACCTTTGTTCCTGTCCGTCAGTTCGATATAGGACTCTCGGATACTACTGCGATTACTCTGCCCTCCCGACGGCCCTTGCAGAGCCAACGCTCCCGTGGATGCTCGTAACTAGTTCGCAGAATTTCAGTGTAATCTTGTTGGATTGTTGAATCATTACTTACTCTTCGTTATTCATAACTGGGTGAGACTAGGGGCTTGAAAGAGGGGCGCATCGAAATGAAGGAATTAGTTCGTGAGTTATAAGATCAACTAATTATGAGTCAATATGAGTTATAAGATTTTGTCATCTTATAACTCACGAACTAATTATGAGTAAATATGAGTTATAAGATTTTATCATCTTATAACTCATAAACTAGTTAAAAATACTTAATTGAACAAATTAAAAATAACGCCACATAGGAAATAATTAATTTGTCGAATTCTCCTTTCTGTTACAGAATCTTCAACTGCTACCGGTGCATCGTGATGCACAAGAAGCACCCGAACGTCCTGCAGTACAAAGAGAGTGAGTAAATCCTGCAAAAGGATTGGTAACAGGATGATTTACGGGTGAGAAGGAATCTGGTCGCGTTGCCAGGCAAACCGGCATTCATTTTACTCAGTCAGATTTATAGGAAGCTCGTGTCGTGTAATTAGCAACAGCACCGGTTTGTCAGTAGAACGCATGTGCGCACGTCGACACGTTTCCCCGGCAGAGAACTCTTATTAAATATTAGTAACATTATTTCCGGCATCGGCCGAGCCTTTGTAACGAACCGCCGCGAGGAATGCCCGGTGCATAATCGCATAAATTACCGCGGGGAATCAAAGGGGAGCGCCGATCCACTTTCCACCCGCGGATAAGAGCGAATGAATGAGCGCGAACGACAATCGCCGCCCTCGGCGAAAGTAAATAGCCTGGAAATTCGCGGGGTGAGTTACTTGCCTTTGAATTCGCTAATGATGGATATTGACCGAGAATTGGATCCGTTGGTACCGAATAATAGATATTGAATGAATTCCTGCCAAATCAGAGAAGTTGGAAAGTTGGTGATAAATAATGAAAATTGGATCAGCCGATACCGAATTATCGAAATTGAATCAGTTGCTATCAAATAATCAAAATTTGTATCGCTAATGATGGATATACGTCGTTGAAAATGTAATAATTATACGGTTTTGAGTAATTTGTACGCACTGAAATTTATTCACAACTACAAATTGCACCAACATTGGAAATAATTGGAAGTGGAGTGCAAAGGGGATGATTAAAAGGCAAGTGAATCACCCTGTACACACGTGTTATTGTCGGTGATTGAACCAATGAGACTACACAAAGGGCAGTTTTCTTTGATTAACCCCGAGCTTTGACGTAAGCAATTATAAATCCGCCCGTCTTGTTGGCGGACGCTTTCTTTGCAGCGTATTGCATCACAAAAGTGCCGCAACCGACGCTGCAGATGCAGTGCAGCTCGCTAACCAGCGACGCCAATCTCATCTCGCTGTTCAGGACGGGCGCTGTGCCGCTCTCTTGTCCCTTCAAGGGCCCCCTGGAATTCACCTACAGCCAGGGCCAAGGCGATTGCACCGTCCCGCCTTCCATCGCCGAAGCTTGCACCCAGGACACCAGGCTCCTCCTGCGATACCAGGCCTGCGCCAATGTATACTCCTCCCAGAGTTTCGGTAATCAGAATCATCGGAATTTCTCTAGTTTGTAGGTCGCGGAGAGATTCTCGTGTAAGTTTGTAGGTTGAAAAAATTAGAAAATATTTTGTTGGCATATTTTTTGTATTGTTATATTAAGTTGAATGGAATCGTTGTTAGCGTTTTTAACTATGGAAGTATTATTGGTGTGCAGTGTAGCACTTGTTGCAATCAGAATTCAAAAACTGAAATAGTTCGTTAAAGGAGGATGCTTCACGGTGGGATTGAACCTATTTCACATAAAAAGTATTGAAAAATACGAGCCGTTGCACGGTTTACATTTACAACAAAAAAGTTTCATTTTCCCGATAGATGAATTGAGTTCACATTGATTAAAAGAGTATTATAAATAAATAATAAAATAAAGGTCATAGAGCCGCGAATAAAAAACCAAATAAACTTTGCTTCACGTTGATTGGTCAATTTGTTATTGAATTATCGTGCACACCAATTGAAAAATCCGCGATCTCCTTCTCTAAGCAACCTCCAACTTCGCTACTTCTTTCAATTCAACTCCACATTTTCAACCCTCATAATTTCGATTTATGCACAAACCGCAAACTCGATTTTTTCAACCTCTTTCACGAGAATCCCCGGACGATCACCCGCGAAAAAATCCCTCGTGCGGTTAATAAATTACAACAAAACTTTCTGCCACAAAGTGGATTCGAACTGGCGCACTTGAGAGCAGCGTGCCAGAGAGAGCACGCGCGCCTTTGACCACTGGACCAAAGACTACTTGCGCGCAGTATTATAATATTACCGGCATAACAAGCCGAGATTACGCAGTTGGGACTCGTACGAGCGCCGCGCGGCCTGTTTGCTATTCCCCGGCAATCGCTTGGTCGATTCACACACACAGGGCCTCTCACGCGCTGCTGCTCACCTGTTTATTGCCACAAGTGCGTCGGCGGCGGGCGAGGGGGGCGGGGGAGACGCGTGTTGCCGGGAGGCCGAAGTGGTTTGATAAATGAATGGTTAATGCGAGCGCCCAGTTAGCGAGTGTACGCGCAATTTCAAGGCTAATTAGGCCGCTCGCCGAATTGAATTGTAAGTTGCGCGCCCCGCCGATTATCGGACTGCACTCGCCGAGGCTAAGTAGCAAATGGAGAGAGATGTTATCGCCCCCCCCCCCCCCCCATTCCCCTAACTCCATTACAGGGGGTCGTTGGAATATCGGCGCGAGCGTAACGAGCCTCTAACTAGCGCCGTAGAAATAGCTCGGCTTTTAAAAGTCCATTTTTCCCTACTTTACCCGCGCACTCTGTCCTCCCCCCACTCTCCCTCCCTCCTCCAATGCGTCCGGCACGCGAATGAAGCGCCGCCATAGAGTCCGCTGGGTGTTATGAATATTGGGACTTCGACATTAATTAACGGGACGCGGGAGGCCGGCAACGCTCGATAAAGTTAGCGATCCCCTGCCGAATGATTAATGGTCTTGTCAATTACCATTTGTTGCTCCGGCTGTCCCGGCGATTTTCCGCAATTACCGCCCGCCTCGCCGACAACATCCATACAGAACTACCCGCGCACCTGTCGTCCCGCGTTAAAAACTCCATTAATCCCATGGTTTTTCGGGGCGAGTTGTTCCGATTGTAATCTTCGGCTTTTTGTCCTGCAGATGTGGAACTGGAGTGCCTGGCGACCTGGAAGGAGGGCAGCACGCAGAACCTCCTCGCGAGACTCCACGGCGAGCGGAAGACCAACGATGAGGATAGTTACCGATGCTTCATCTACGAGCAGACCTCCAACTCCACGTGGAACCTGGCGCAGAGCGCAGACGCCGGCTGCAGGGGCCTCATAAGCCTCAACGAGGCTGCCATAACCTTCAAGATGCGCCAGAGTGAGTGGATGAAAATCCATTCCCTTTCCAACCACCTGCACGATTCTTCCACTCTTTAACCAAACCCCTTTGGAATCAATCGCCCACTTGATCACGTCGGTGGTTATGTCCGTTCCCGAGCGATGTTCGCTCTCGGAAGATTCCGCTGGACCCAGCAAGGTGGCGCCGCCACCCGGAGAATGAGAGTACTCCAAGTGTCAGGCTGCCTGTGGACACCAGTGCGAATACTTGCGCCGCGCGTCTTCGGGGACCGGCGCTCCTGGGACTCTCCCGCGGCATTCCGCCCCGTCGCATAGCTCCACGCTGCCCTCGGGGAGTAGGTGATCTCGCATACTGCGATCAGGGTTAACCGAATCGATCTGCTACCTGGAATCCACTCGCGGCGCTTCCATGCTAGAATCCACTCGGTGGAATCCTGTCGGCCGACTCTACTAGGATCCGCTAGTTTCTATTTGGCACGTGCTGAGCTTCGCGAGGAAGATTTCGGATTCTTCCTGACACTAGGAGACATTGCTATACCCTGACACTCCCATTTTGAGGACTTGGTTCTTATGAGTAGTTTTCAGACATTCATTAGATACGTATTTTTTTATTGGCAGCATTGAATTTATGTATCGTTGATATACATAGCTTTATAAATCAAAATAATTCTATGACAAAGAATAACAAATATTAATATATATATTAATATAAATATATTAATGTAAATATTAATATAACTGTTGTAAAAACCTCATAGAGTGAAATTCCTTGCGAAAAGACGCATAAATGAACGTCACCCCATAGATGTGAATGGTTAACGATTAAAAAACAACATATCAATAAAATTTTCAAAAACTATTTACAAAACCAAGTCCCCAAAATAAGCGCGACTGATTTAGTTAATGTTCCAAGGCAAGCCGAATACTCACTCGATTAACAATGAACCCACGGAAGAGGGAAGTCCTCGGTAAACCGAGGATACACAAGTCGGAAGGCGGAGAGAATAGCAGCGATTAAAACTTGAGGCGCATTCGATGCTGGCGGGCGAGGTCTACTGGAATTACAGCGCAGCCGTCCGCGGAGTTACAGGACGCCAGCTCGCACGATATTACCCCGGCGGAAAGTTAGCCCAGGTGTCTGAGATTGCGCCGAATAAATCTCGCCGTATTCCCGCACGTCAGAAAGGTATCCGAGGGAGAGAGCCGGTGCGGTGCACCGCGCGGATCCTGCGGCGGAGATGATCCGCCGGCGCTGCCAGCACGTCCTCCATTCAACCCTTTGAGCAGTGAATTCTCCCGGCTCCTCTGCGCTAACGCACTCGGCGTGTTGGTTGGTAGTTGGAGAGAATCGCTGGACAGATTTCGAGGTGGGAATTTCGAGTCTTTCTAAGATTTGGGGATTTGGAGATCGGTCGAGTGGAACATTAGTGCGCGAGTAATACTCGATGGGGCTGGCGGGGGAAGAGCCCGAGTGGCTGGAGGTCCCGGGGCTAATCTGCCTGGTGGAAAGTTTAAATGGAAACGCGGAACGACGGAAGAGCCGTCGAATCGGCGGCTGGGAGACCTAACGAAACATCCGGCGAGAAATTTTTAAGCCGCTTAAACCTCCTCCCGATCCCTCGAGTCACGCTACCCTGTCATTTGGACACCTCGATCCTACAACTGCTTCTTCCACCCCTCAACCCCTAACATCCAAATCCTCCAGCTCCAGTCTGCTCCAAGTACCCGCTTTCCACTCAACTCGCCCGTTAACCCTTTCCCACCCCAAAAATAATAGAACAGAAAAAACCTCCTGAACATCCCTCCACCCTCACCCCATTGATCTCGGTGCCGGTGGTTCCCGTCAGAAGTTGGCCGCGACGTGTCGTCGGATTCCCAGGGTCCGTCACTCTTTGCCAATACTTATTTCCAAGTATTGCTCGGAACGTCGGCTTCCTCATCCCCCACCCCCCTAGGGATTCCAGGGGTGTAAGCAGTCTGGAATGGCGCACTGGTGCGGAGTCACACGTCCGATTGAATTATCGAGCGGGCGATGGCTAGGTCGCGAGTGTGTGCGGGCGAGGGTACACTTGCTGGGCAGCGGTGCATTTTTAACGGTCCATTAATTCCTCCCGGGGTGATTGATAGCTCGGGCCAGCGGACCATCGACGCCCGATAACTGTGTCCCGATTATTTACGCGCCTGGTTAATGCATTATGAGGCACGTCATTATATTTCGGAGCCTTTGAGCGCCGGCCCGTCCTACTGATTGCCGTTGTACCTGTCGCGGCGTCCGTTTCGCGCTAATCAATCCACCAGACACTCTCTGTGTACCGCAGCCCTGTAACCTTTCACCAGTCATTAATTTCAAGCGGAATTACTTGAGACGTAATCACCTGGACCAAACGATCCTCTAATTAAAGTCTGCGTGTTGTTAGTCTCGAAAGCTGAGTGATTTATTATTAGACCGGGCCTTTCTGTCCGAGTATTCATTCTTATTGTTACATTCCGTGTTCAGTATAACCGATAATACACATATACACGTATACTTTTTTCAGATAATACAGGTCGATACTGATAATAATACATCGATTGATAATAGAAGTATTGAATCCCACGAGATATTATCGATTTTATAGAATACTCAAAGGAGAATTAATGCATAGAAATCAGCACTCTAATTATTAGTATTAATTCTTATTGTTACATTCCGCGTTCAGTATAAACGATAATACACAAATACACGTATAACTGATAATACACATAGAAGTCGATAATAATACATAGATTGATAATAAAAGTATTGAATCCCACAAGATATTATCGATTCTATATAATACTCAAAGGAGAATTAATGCATAGAAATCGGCACTCTAATTATTAGGAACAAGTCGGGTTCGGCTGAGGAAGTCGAATGGAAAGTGGATGGTCGGGAAAGGCAGATGGCTTGATGATAGAGCGCAAATCCCCTTGGCGTCCAGCTCGGAGAGATATCGCGCGGACTCCTCTCGGGCGGGTAACGCCGGTAAACCGAAAGTTAGCCCTCGAATCACTGTGTGGACATTATGCGAATGAAGCGAGTTTCAAGCGGGGGAACAAGTTTCGGGGCGGAAGTGGTCATAATTTCGAGTACATCGTAATCTGCAATTCCTAGTGGATATCAAGCCCGGCCAATCCTCCGGCGCCGACTGGCCCCGGGGAGGTCAGGTGGGATCACGATTCAACACGTGGAATTAGTTACTGCCGGGGGGCTCCCGGCGTCGAGAGAGCCAGTACGAGCGAGACGGAACTTGGGTTGATCTTCCGTAATGTTTTAGTGATATTTGTCTTGCGGGCGATCAAGCCCGCGACGGGCTCGCTCTTTCATCTCGAATCTGAATGAAAGCCGGTTAATGATCGCGAGCGGCTCCGATTACCGGGAGGATTATCGGTAAGCTTTCATCTGAATTCTTCTGCTTCCAGAGAGCCTGCCGGAGCACTGCGCGTATCCGTCTTGGCTGGTGGACGGCAAGTCCTGGATCGCCCTCGACCAGATGCCCTCGCGGCTCCTGGCGTCCCGTTACAACCTCACGATCCTCGACGAGAACGATACGAGGCTCGTCTGCCACTCGGCCGTGCCCCACCTCGACCACCGCTATCATCACATCTCCAAGTCCGACATGGAGAACCAGATGCAATTCGTCGCCAAGGTCACCCGGGGATGGTGAGTGATATCACACTATCGACTTGCGGGTCCACGGCTCGAAGAGAGCGTTTAACAAGGGACGCTCATTTTTCACACTTAATTCTCGCGCCCCGGCAAATCCCCCTGGGGGCCGCTGAAAGGGCCCGGGTAACGAAGCGAAACGAAGATTATTCCTATTCCGGGCGGTGCGCCCGGGACGGCGCCATTCATATGCGCGCCGGGCGAACGATTTAATGACGGGAATTCTTCGGCGCGAAGGTGAGAGCCCGGGACCTTAGCTCTCTCGGCGACGACCTTATTCGGCGGCGCCCTCGAAAACGCCTCTATTAATAGCGGCCAAATTAGATTTTACTAGCAGCGCCAGGGCTTAAAGAGCATTACGGGATCGGGCGCGGCCTCGTTCGTTTCTATTAGTGGCGCGCGAACTCTTTAAAGCGGCCGCGGGATATTCTCCCTCTTTAATTAGTCACATTGCAGCCTCGATCGGGAGAGCGGAGACAGCCGGGGCGGCGCGCAAATTTTTCCCATTATCCCTTTCCAGCTGGCCGAGCGCCGTCTGCGAATCCGTTCTTATTTCGCGCTGGGCTCTTCCCTTCCGGCTTCCGTCCCCTCGCCGCTTTAATATACCCGCGATTACGCACCACCTCGCGACTTTATGAGAAAAGCCACCTCCTCCGCGCGACGCCCGCCCTCCTTCACCTCCATCTGCTTCCAGCTGGGCCGGAAGCCGCCCAGGGTGGAGGGTGGGGTGGGGCGGAGGGCGCTTCCAGGGGATGAGGAACTCTAGGAGTACTAGGGAGAGATGGAGAGGATTCTTCTCTCCACGGGCCAAGACGCATTCTTTTATAGCTCGGCGGGCGCGAGAGCTGGGATATCGTGAATTCATATTTCTCCTGACGGATCGCCGGAGGAGACAAGAAAACGCCGAGTCTCCCCGGGAAAATTACACGATCGTCCTACACTCCCCCGCCGAGTCCGCCGAGTCCCAGCCCGTTACATCTTCCCTCTGGATATTGGTATTTACGTGGAGATGCGAATCCGTCGACCGGAAATTAAGACTGCGAGCCCCACCCACGCGTGTCTGGCTGCATCTCACGTGGGGGCGCCTCTCGCAACCTTCCTCATCCCAAGAGAGACACAGAGAGAGAGAGATTCAGTCCAGGGGATTTCTGAGATCCCGAGGCTCCGCTTTCCAGCTGCTCGGCTGATACACCTACGGACAGGACGATTAATTACGGCAGTGCTCTCTCGAGGAGTTTCCGTCTCGCCGCTAGAGCCCTGAATACACACCTCGAAAATCCTCGGCGAAAGTAACGTAAGAGCCGAGGGGCTGGAGTTTCCAAAGCATGTGTTCTGGTTTGCCTCGGCTCCCCCCTCCCGCCCCGCCCCGCCCCCCGCGGCTTCCGGCGCACGTATTACATTTCCGTGAGGGGTCTCTGCTGGTGGTGCTAGCTTGAAAGGGCGAGACGCTATCGCTTCCAGCGGACACGGGGGCTATCATTACGGGGCCGGTGGCGGGGAGAATTATCGCGAGAGTAGCGAACAAATGAGCGAGTGTTAAGTCCTTTTAGCCGGGGTGTACTTGGCCCTATTTATCAGGCATTTGAATGAATACACTCGGAGGCTCGTGGCCGAGGTTCAACCCGCTTCGCTGCTGTTACATTCACCCGGGGCAACCACCCATTCACGGGCGACCCACTTCCTCCTTCTCGCTTTTTCCATGGCCCGCGCGCCGAGTTCTATGTGGTTTCAAGAATCCACCGGCTCTACTTGCCTCCACTCGCAGCCACTAGCGCCATCTGAAACAATCGCGGATAAAACTGTCGAGGTTAGAGTCCCACTTTCGTGATTTCGAGATTTCGAGAGCCGATGAACTCGATACTCGAAACGAGCCAGTGGCATTTGTCCTCTGGATCGAGTGAATTAATAACAACCCATAAACACAGAGCAGCACGTGAGCTTATCGATCACCGAGGCGATGCCACCATGGAATATTCAGGAGCGCGGAACAGCGGAATAACTCGCACTCCCACATCATTATGTCGGGGCGTCACGGGGAGCGTGAAAGCCGCTTCCCGACGCCTTTCACCGGCTCGCCGCCGCTAATAACAATCGCACTCTCCCGCGAACCTAACAGTTGGCAACTGCACTCGCGCGCTCCCGTCGACCTAACCGCACCGAGAGCCGATCGGCCGATAATGCAGGACAGATCGACCCGCCGCGATAAATCCCAGGTGGCTTCGCGATCGGACGCCGCTTCATCTCGAGTCCGGGAGGCGCCCGGCGGGGAAAAATGAATTCTCCCTATGATTTATCGGCGGGATATCGCGCGAGCGCCGCCTCGTTATTATGTACAGAGGCCGCTTCCGTGACGGGAGGCTATTTTTCAAGCGCGGGGAGGAATACTTGCCCCGGCTTCCGACACTCTAATCGATCTGTAAATAGCAGACGCGGCTCTGCCACCGCCGACTGCGCCCTCCTTCAACGTTCGACGTGCTACTCATCGTACTTGAACACCTTTCGACTCGTATCCGCGGTTTGATTGCGGTTCCGAGGTATTCAATTGATATCGACTATAACCTAAGTGGAGCAGAGCGAAAGAATTCCGGGTATTTAGCGAGTTTTGGTTGTTATGGATACTTTCGACAGGTGTACATACATTGCTGTATGTAGGATAATTAGAACCATACAGTAATATTTGAAATTCTTCATTCTATTTTATACATTTAACCTAACATTATATGGTATTTATAATGGATGTAATACTCTATTATGTGATCGAATATTAATAATACATGCAATGGAGAGACCATTAACATTATACACATAATATAGTGCGCATTATGGTATACATTATTTATGCTGGATGATGCACTTCCCTTTGCATGTATATTGTATTACCCGCATTGTACGGGTAATGTGATATTATTGTAGAACAAAGTTAGAACATACGTGTGCAATTAAAATAACTAAATCAGTTATAATTATCCGAAACACAGCAGTTATCTGTACTGCGTACTGACCTGATTCTGATGATTAAAAGGGAAGAATCAACCTGTGTTTTTTATAGCTGTCGAATTTCATATTAAGGGGTTTAAATGAATAAAACTACCAATGAATTATCTAACCAAAGCTTACATTTGGACCGAGTTTGGTCGAGATCGGCGTTTCTCACCTGGAAACCTCCACCTCAACGGAGGATTGTTCGCGGAGGATCGGTGAACTCGAAAGGGAAGAGCGATAGGAATTTAAATAAATATTCCAGTCGGCGGCGCGCCGGCATAATTCTTTGGCCGGCGAGCGAGCGGGGAAAGTGCAACAGGAGAGAGACTCGTGTCCCTATCGGGCGGGGCGTGTTCTTATCGCAGTGTATATCGAGCCGAATACTTTCGTGTACTGCATAAAACTCGCCACCCTCGGATCTCGCCGAATCTATTTCTACCGCGCGGCTCCTTCCCCCCCAGAATGGAACCACGTACCTCGCGAGAAATAGCTCGAGTGCGTTGCGCCGCATTTCTATGGACGCGTGCACTCGACACCGATGCTCTCCGAGGGGAACGCGGAGGCTCGGATCCGGGGTTATTGTTAACCCGAAAATTGCAGAACGATGTTTCGGGCGGGCGGCCACTATTTGTTGCGCACACGCGCCCGCCGGTCTGGGCTGGGAAAGTTTCGAGGGACCGCAAGCGGCGGTTTCGCTTTTGCTAGGAAAATAACGGGCGGAGCGCGAGGGGGCGCTCGCAGACGCCGGGGGCGCTGCAGTCGCGGCGATAACTACCAGCCGGGCCATTAAGCATTCGCGGATATACGCAATAATAAAAGCGAGCCCCGGCAAAAAGGCGGCCCCTCGATGCGATAAATCTTGACGCGCTCTCGCGCGCCATCTCTCGGAATTCTTTATCAGATAATTCATTCGTCATTCTCTATCTCCGCTCGGAAGATTCTCCCCCCGGAACTCTTTTCCCCCGCGAGCGCACACACCCGTCCCGGCACTGTGTCATACTTTCGCCGGGGCGCGTGAAGAGCATAAGTAATCACGGCTGATGACAGTAATGTTTGTGCTCGCTGAAAGCCCGGGTTATTCGGAAAGAGAATGACCGAGAGAAAGGGAACAGGCTCGCGTGGTATCAGTGTGTGTGTGTGTGTGTTGGAGGTTGGGTGGACGAAAGGGAGATAGGGAGGAGTGTAGGCGAGTGTAACCCGCGCATTCGGAAAACAGTATTTCCCGAGCCTGAAGTTTTTATTCCGCGGTACGTTCGCCTGCAACACTTTTATACGGATTGCCGGGGAAACAAGTTCCCTAGCAGCATCGCCCGCCGCTATCTCTCCCGTGAAATATTTAATCCGCCGCTTTCATTCGGATGCACGCGTGCAGTCCGCTAACGCATTCCTTTATGGCCCACCTTTGATACGGCTTTCATGGAGTTTCCGGGGCCCGCGCGCGCGCGCGGACACATTTATTAAAGTGAAATCACTGCGCCTCGACTTTTCTCCAGCGCCGACAATTGGAAATGCGCCTTTTGAGCTCGAAGCGAGCCCGCACCGCCACCTAACCTATCAACCCATTAACAACTGGTCCAGGTAACCTCGCGGTTAATAAAAGCGAAATTAAACCTTGCGATTTCGCGCGGTTGAGGTGGGAATGAAATGTTTTAATAGGGCAGCGTTGAAATATGATGAGGCCAGATGTAATGGTGGAGAACCGAGTTTTTTCGCAAGGATAATTGGAAATGAGCTTTTATGGTTGGTAACCTCCAAATTAATGAACGTGTGATTAACCCTCACAAATGTACTGGGATCGAATCTAAATGAGATCTTTAATTAGCACACTTTTGAAATACAACGAGACCAGTGTGTAATCTCGCCCGCTCGACTCTCTCCATTCGCGGAGCATTTCCGTCTGTTTCTCGAGTCTCGGCTCGAGGTTAGAATCCGGCTGGCGCGGAAAGCACAGGGGTGTTCCGTTGTTAGGAAAAGCTCGCTTTCACCGGGGGAAATTGAAAGCAGCCGATGGATTGTCGGGGATCAAATGGACAGAATATTCGAGGCTCGTCGAGCCGGAATGCCAGAATGCAAGAAGGCCGGCGGTGTAGCGAGAATTTTCCGTTTTCCTGTATCGCATCGGGGCGGCGGCGGCGGCGGCGGCGGCCGAATGCGCCAGCTCAGCCTCGAATGCTTCGGTTAACCATTGAAAATTATTCCAATCGTTCCGGGAATGAAAGCCGCTGTGGCAACCGCGCTCCCCCTGAATTGTTTCCTCCTAATTCGTGATTCTCCCGTACATTCTTCCAGCATACCTACCGCCCGACTGGCCATACATGTATTTTTCATCGGGCGGCATGAGGTATACGGCTTTGCTTCCGGCGGGACGCCGCTATTGTTTCTCCATGCGGAATCGAAGAATTAAAAGCAGAATGCACAATTAAATACCTTAATTCAATCGAATTCATTATAATGATTTGCAGACTATGGAACTTGTTTTTATTTCCACGACCTGGGATTAAGTACTGTGATATTTTATTCCTCGAATACTGTGAACGAATATATATATATAAATATATATATTTAAATTGAATTAATTACATTTAATAGACCTCGGTTTTCCGACACGACTAGAAAAACTTTTGTCTCGAAAACTACGAACTCTATTAATATTCAAAACAACTATACATAAATGCAGAATTAAACATCCAAATGAACTCGAATTACTCACAATATCTACAGCCAATTTTTCCACCTCAAACACTGCCATGAAATACAGAAAAGTCTTCAGTTGGAGCATAACTCAGGCGTCAAGTCCTCGAAAAGTCATTGCAAAGCCGTCATCGAGTGGCGCCGGTGGAGCAGGCGCGTCCCAGCATCCAAATCGGCGAGTTGACCGATCTGGCTGCCGACAGAGGGTTCCCTCCAGGCCGGTCTACAGCGGGGACATTAGGTGTCAGTTAGGGTGGCGATCGGTCCTGCCGGCACAGCCTGTCCCCCGACTAGTCATTCGGCTCACGTACTTTCTGGGTAATATACGGGGAACGCGTGCTCCGCTCTCCTCGGCCCAGGGTTAAGGAGCGAACGTATGTAACACAGAGGGCCTGGACGGCGGCGACGGTGGCGGCATCTCCCGGAGGTTTACCTCCGCCGCGGAGTAAACAAGCGTGTCTCTTAGACGGAGATCGACTTCACGGGAAGTTCGACGTTTCCCCGGGCAATCGGCCGGAAAATTGCCACGTTGACCTGCGAGCCGTCCGCCGGAAGTGCATCTTTACCACGGAGAGAGAGAGAGAGAGAGATGGTGGGGAGGCGAAGTGAGGTTAGTGTTGACGAGTCCGTCGGCAGGTTGCAATCTTTTTCCGACGTTTTCCGAGCCAAGTGGCTCAATGTTGCCGGACCTCTTTTTGCCGGCCGGTAATAATAGCCGGCCTTTTCCAGCGTCCACGTGCCTCGGCCCTTTGACCAGCGGCCGCACTTTTTCCCCACGCACGGCCCCGCGACGATTAATACAGCCAGGCGGACTTGGCGAAAAGCAAGTGGCACACTTTGATTCGCAAAAAACGGGAGGAGCCAACCGAGCGCCTCCTCGATGCCGGTGCCTTTGTGAGCGCGCGTCGCTGAAATTCCTCCCGGGCGACGCTCATCCGGCGGGGTTTTTGTTGTGTTAAAATTGGCGTGCGGTCCAGAGGGCGATCGGGGAAATAGGTCGGATCGCTCGGCGGAAACGTCGATTTTAATTCGAGCCGGCGCCGGTCTCGAAACGTCAATGTCCCCGGGACCTCTGTCGCCCGACGACCTGGATCCACCTGTACACCGAGCGCGCGCGCGCCCTCGGCTTTCGGGGCTCGTGGCCGACGGAGCTTCCACTCGAAATAGCTGACAAGGCAAATATTTGAGCTGCACTTGACTTTCTGAAACAGCGTTAGAACCGCCGTTATGACACATTCATTATTAGCCTCATGCCCGACGGGTCTAGGTCGCCAGCTCCACTCTCGCCTGTCCCCCGGCCCCCTTTTTTCTCAAGTCGAATAAACTCTCCTCTCCCGCCGTTTCTCCGTCGATCCGCCGGTTAATTCAGTTATGAAATTTATCTCTCGCTTCCGCGCCGAAAGAAGACCGCGCCGAGAAGGCGCTTAATTGCGAGAGAGTGGGCGAAACGGGGAAAAAGGAGGAACCTAACCTAGCGCGGCGCCCGGGAGATTCGTCCGAAAGCGCTGACTCGAGAACTAAAACGCGAGCTTCCGCCGGGGCGCAAATAGCCGTCTCTCTGCGCCGGCAATCCATCCGTCATGTACAATCCATAGCAGATGATCGATCCCTCCGGCACATATATCCGTAGGAATTTCCATCGGCTGCCCAGAGAGGGGGTGGGGGGAGAGAGGGAAAAAAATAAACAGGCATACATCGTTTCCTGACGGATGGGAGTCCGTCAATAACCGTTACCGGAGCGAGCGCAACATTTTTAATCCTCGGCGAGCCCCGATTCCTATCGGCGTCATCCTGTGCTCACAGTGATGGCCTGTTACTGCCAGCGAACCCATTCCTCACAATCCGAGCCCTCTAGGATTTTCCAGGTTTGGGCCGCCTAATGTACGCCGGAGAGGACGCTGCTTGTAGTCTTTCTATTCGGTGCGAGTTAAGAGATTAGTCGATGGAAGAGAGAGTGTGTGGGTTTTCATAGGAATTTCGTAGGAAAGCGATAGACTCGCTGTAAGTAATTTACTTGCAAGATGTTTAAGGTTCGAACACACTAAGGTGGTCGGCCAGGACCAGTGGGATTAAAGTCATAGTTGCCGCATGTAGGACAGTTAGTCTTTTAATTTTGTATATTTTTTAAAAATATTCCAGTAACCTGACCTGAAGGAAATTGACAATTAAACTTTTATTAGGTGCCCTTTTGGACAGTAGTTTAAGTTATAAAAATATATAAATGAGTATTACACATACTCAATACTTTAATGTTAAAAGTACATCTAACCTTATTATTTCTTTAAATACGATTTCTATAATAAAAGTTAGAAACACAATTTTCACCAAGTGTCTTTTTTAAAAATAATGCATATAAATTAAGAGCTCAACTGTCCCAGTTCCTCGTAACGCTTGGCTCTCATTTACTCTCAACGAAATTCGGCAACGCTAGAGCCAATGAGAACTAACCATTAAGGACAAAGGAGTGGGGATGCCCGGCCTACTCTAAGGTTCCTTTAAACTTCGCTGGCCGGCCGGGACCAACGCTATCCAACTCCAGCTATTGAAAGCACCACCGTCCAATTAAAAACAAATGGACCAAATGCCTGACCGACGATACCCACGCCCGAGAGTTGCTCTCAAACAGCACTGGTTTAAAGCTCGAACGTCAGGAAGGAACGCGGGTGTTCTAGAGGCTGTCGCGAGATCGGATACAGCGGATCGTTTTTCCCAGGTGTCGAGGAAGCCCGACGCCTCCGCTCGTCGTCGCCGATATCGCTCTCAATACGCTTGAGGGAGCATTGCGTCTGATGTGCTTTCATCAGAGCGATAGAGGCGCGCGCGTCGCGTGATCGGGGGCTCAAAAGAAGAAGGCGACGGGCGGAGGGCGGAAAAACGACGACAATGCCGCACCAGCTCCCGGAGAGAAATCGAGAAGTCAGGACTTTCTCCGAATGAGAACGAACACACTTGAGAGTCGGCGCTAGGGGGGCGAAAATGATATACAATCCTGGCGATCCGCGCGCTCTTATTCCACCGATTCCTCTGTCATTCAATTCGCGGGGACTCGAGAGAGAGTGGCCGCAATTGTCGCCGCGAGAGCGAGGGAGAAGGAGAGAGCGAGCGCTCTGGATGATAAAATATGTATCCGCGCGCGCGCGCGCGCTCCAGATTTATAATTCAGCCGGTCTATCCTCGGCGGCCCGAGACATCTCGTGAAAGAGATCTGTGTCAAGGATGTTAAAGCAATGGGACACTGATAGAGAGGGAGATACACTTGTCGAGCAGATTTCCCTTTATCGTCGCGAGAGTCGTAGTTTACCTTTCCAGCTCTTTCTTTCTCGCTGCATTATGCAATAATTATCAGCGGATTCGCGGTGCTTTAACTATGTTACGTCATTGACGTTTTACATTTTTATATTTAATATTTTAATAAGAATATTGTAATACAAAGGGTCTCTCGGCTAACGACTACGACAACTAATAATCAAATTTTTAAAAGAATTTACAGTAATTATTGGCGATTCCTCAATCTTTAACTATGTTGCATCATTAATTTTTTTAGATTTAACATTTTAAACCAAAGGGTCTATGATCTAACCATGACGACAACTAATAAACAAATTTAAAAAACATTAACATTAATTTGATAGAATAATTATCACCGGCTCCTCGATCTCTAACTATTTTACATCATTAACATTTTTACATTTAACATTGTAAACCAAAGGGTCTATGATCTAACCATGACGACACTAATAAAAATAAAGAAAGATGAACTATTTTCAGTGGGACTCGCCGCGGGTTCTCGACGGAATAATTGAGAAGAGTTTTTGCCGAGGGTCCGTCGGACAATGGCTGGCGCGCTGTTTATATGCTATTTCGTCCTGAGCGCGCGCTATCGAGTGTCAGGCGACGCCTGGGAAGGAAATTACAGACAGCCGATAGGGAAGACAGTGGCGGGCGCTCTTCCCTCGTTTTTCATGCCAGCGCGCGGCTTTCTTCTCGTTGGAGTCGAACGTGCGCTTTTATCTGCCGACGTTTCTCTTCGCTCGCCTCTCTATTTTCCGGCTTGGTCCGCCGATTTGGCACGCCCTTTTTCCACCGCCTCCGTCTCTCCGTCTTGCTCGGGGCTGCCGCGCGCGATGTCTCATTTGATTCGACCGGGGCCCCGCGACGGGAATAAAAATAAGCGCGCGAGAGGACGGCGGATAGAAGCGGAAGCTAGTTGGAGGAACTAGGTGGCCTCCTCGTGCGTTTTACGAGTCCGCTTGCGTCAAAGGGAAGGCCTCGTTTTTGACGGGCGATCACCGTCCTCGTCTTTCGAAGCTGGAGAGTGGATCGACTTATATCGCCGCCGGGATTATCACCGGTAAAGTTCTTCCGGGGGCTTTTAGCCTTTTAACGCGTCGTGGGAACTTGGCCGTCCTATGTTTTATAATAAGGCTGGGATCGCGTATTACGTTTCGGCAGCTTCGGTTTTATGGGTGGAAACTGCATTATTCTTGTGTTCCGGTCTACTTTGTCTGCGGGGGAGACGGAGTGGGACCATCAAACCGCAATGGGAGAACCGCGCGGTAGAAGCTTTAAGGGTTCTAGGTAGAAGATCATTTCGAGCTTCGATTCTATGAACCTTGGGTCTTGGAACTTCTATTCTCTGATCTTTTGATCTTGGAACTTCGATTCTACAACTCTTAGGTCTTGGAACTTGGATTTTATAACCCTTGGGTCTTGGAATTTCGATTCTCTGACCTTTAAATTTCGGAACTTCGATTCTCTGACCTTTAAATCTTGGGACTTCGATTTTCTGACCTTTAAGTCTTGGAACTTCGATTCTAGAACCCTTAAGTCTTGAAACTTCGATTCTACGACCCTTAGTTATATAAGTTACTCTACTGAGATCTGATTTCATCTGGTTACACATGCAAACATTTTCCCAGCACAGTCAACCCTTAATTGACACTACCACCCCGAGACTAAACACTTCCCTCCCAACGACGTATTACAATCCAGCATAAGCCCACCGAATTCAATGCAACATTACCCCCCTCTCTTTTAACGAGTTTTCCACGGAGTCATCTATATCGCTGCACACCGGGCAAGATTTCCCAAGCCGCATTTAGCTCGCTCCCTCCGCAACGAATGATTTGTATCGCGCTGGAATAGGCCCTGATGGTACTGCCTTCCATTTCAGCACGTACGTTTACGTTCTCCCCCCTCTTGCCCCCCCTCACCCCCCTTGCCCCCTGGCAAAAGGAAAAAGTCTGTGTAGCAGTAGCTCCGGACGAGTTGCGAACTCGCTCGAGAGGACGGTTAACGACGACCCCTCGAAACATCTCTCGCATGCCTTACCAGCACACACACACACGCGCGCGCGCACAGGCACACGCACAGTGATTCGTCGGCGGGTTGAACCCGCGCGTTTTTCCGCACTCGAGGGAGAACTCTGGCGGGGTTTAAGGAAAAAATGAAAAGCACTCTAGCGCGCCGGCTGCGGGTCCTGGTGTGCGTGTGGATATTTTATACGTGGCCCGCTACGGATTTGGCCGGGGATTTCGTTAAAGTTGGCCGGGACCGAGAGGCCCCGGGGAAGCGATACAGTGTCATTAGAGATTTCCTGGTGATTCGTGTCGAAACCTCGGCTTACTTTCCGAGGGTCGGGAATCCTGTTATTTCTAAGGACATTTCTGAGGACCTGTCAGGATATACTCGAGACAAATATACTGCTCGGAGGATTCCAACTTGATTTCAAGTAACTCGAATCATCTTCCTTCCAAGGACCTAAAATCAACTTATCCCCAAAGACGCGGAGCAAAGCAACCCGCTTCGGGTCAAGTAAATGACAGGTTTAATTACTCCAACTCTCCCAACTTGATTTCAAGTAACACGAATCATGCAAACGAGGTGGAAAGGGCTCGAAGGGCGGGGGGATGTTGAAGGAACTCGGCTAATCAGCGAGTGGCAGGATTGCTTTAATAATTCCGGCGCAATCCGGAGCCGGAAATCCGTGGCGCAATGTTAAAACTTGGAAGGGAACGGGCTTTCCTTACGTTCCCGGCGCTTCGCGGGCTGGATGGTACAACGAGTGGTTTGGAAAATGCGGCCGCGGGGGCGAAGGGCGTAAGAAAGGGCATGGCCCTCGAGGGAGTGCTAACAGAGCGCCGGAGCGCAGGATGCACTCTGGAAAACCGAATGTAAATGGCCGTGTTGCAGCGACTTAATTAATTAAGTCGATCCCAGCCTTCCGTGACCACTTTCCTTCCTCACCCTTTTTACCAGGGCGCCCTAGGGACTCGCATCATTTGATGGATGCACTTGGCCCGCGATGCCGACCTGCTTCTCTGCTCAACGAATCGTTTACCCTCAATGCTCCCCGACTTCTCACCTTCGCCGCTGGTTCTAGTGTACGGGATTTCTACTTCCTTTTAAAGTGGGATCCCTTTCCCCCTGGCTGGTAATAACCGGCTTGCATTGTTAAATTAAAACTGTAAAATATTGTCTGTATTTGAGTGAGTGTTGATTAAATTGAGGTAAAAATTATTAAAATTATTAAAATTATTAAGCCAGAAATTTCAGAAATTCTTAAGAAAATCTTAGCCCGGTGGAATATTAATAAACATTCAACGTGTTCCCACACGATTTCCCCCAAGCAATAACAAGATTCCACAGTGAAATTAAAAAATGAGATGTATCGCGGGCTAATCGTCGTGTTTCAAGCGCCGCAGGAAAGAAGCAGGCAACGCGAAAAGTAAAAAGAAGTAGGATTAGCCTCGTGGACCATTAAGAGACGTCCCGATAAAATAAAATCTTAATCCCAGCCTCCGTTTGGTCCCCGCACCGCCGCAGATTTAAGGTCCTTTACCCTTGTTTTCCCGGCCATTCCGCATTCTCCCCCTCGCACCCTCACTCCCTCCCCAACTCCGACAGATCTCTCGGGCGAACCCCCCGGTGCTTTTTATAGCTCGGCCGCCCGATTATTAGACGTGTCTCGTTTCCATAAAGAAAGCCGTGTCGGCCCCCCCACCGCCGAGGGGGACGGGGGGCAGCTGGAACTTGTATTAAGTTGTAATTTTATTATGACGACATAACTCGGCGCGCGTGCACTGGAGGGTGGTCTCTTTAAAAAGTTGCCCGGCGAAATTAAGCCTGTTTCCTGCCGGGCCTCCAAATTGATTCAGCGCTCCGCGGGGCCTCGGTCAATTAGGGGGCTTGTTTTCTCTTGGCAAAGAGAGGAGAGTAAACTAGTTGGGAAATATGGCGAAATATTTATTAGGGCCGATCGATCAGTGAAAAAGTCGAGTGAAAATCTTGCCGGAGTCTCGGCCGAACAGTTTGGGGAGAAAGTTGGGTCGTTAAGGGGGATTTTTCGGGCGGCAAGGTTAACTCGCCCCCCCGGCCCCGTCTGTAGATTAATTTTCTACGAGCCTGTAATTAAGGGCTCCTGTCCTCCTTCTTTCTCCGGGGCTTCCTTAAATCATTTAGAGCGCCCGTGACACTTTGGCCGCTTTCAGATTTTTTAATTGCAACAACCCTTACTTCGCCCCGGCCACCCTTCAAGTATATTCTTCCTTGTCCCCAGGTATTCGAGGTGTTGTGTTTCTTTTTTCAGGATAATTGTTCGATTTTTTAAAGAGATTTTACTTGCAACTACCCTCACTTGACAAAGCCACCCTTAGACTATTCTCACAGATCTGGAGTTCTCAGAGATGTTATACTTGTTTGTCGAGGATACTTGTCGGTGGCAATATAATTCTACATTGTTCTTACCCCGGTTGCAGCAAGAACGGGTACGTGTGCGTGATGTTCCACCGCCGGGACGATAACGTGATGGAGATGCAGCTGTCCAATTGGACCCAGCAGCCCGACGACGTGTGCAACTCGAGTACGTTCAACTCCCATTCGACGCCGTACACGACGTTCATTAGTAAGTCAATTACGATCATTTATTAACTCCCGCAGCTGCCGTAGGAATATTTCCCCCGCCACCGCCACCTAGACACGTGTACGGAGAGAGGTGAATGTGTATGGGAGGGCGGGGGCTAAATAACGAAATCGTTAAATGCTCCTGACAGACTGCCGTTAATTAATGCGCCCTCTCTCCCTCCGCAGCCTCTCGTTATCCGGCTCGACAATTGGTTTAGAGGAGCGACAATGTTTTTTCGCCCGTAGGACGATATTTAGACTCCGCGCGAGAGAGGGAGAGAGAGAGAGAGAGAGAGCTATCGGCTCCGCCCGCCCGAATAATTGCTCGTGAAGGCAACAGAAGCGCCGCGGGCGTTTATGTCGATTGCTTTTAACAGTCGGCGCAACTGCGCGCACTCTCCCTCTTCTTCTCGCTTGCGATGCGTTCGATAGACGCGCTTCCCATTTCGATTCCGTTACATTACGCCGAGTGCGAATCCTATGGACCAGAGAGCCAGAGGGAGAGAGGGAGAGAGGGAGTTGGGTGTTTTTCCTCGGCGAGGTCGGATCGGGAAAATATCCTGGGAGAGAGATAAACGCTCGGCAAGGCGAAGCGAGCCCTTAAGTACGAGGCTCGAATCCCTGTTTGCGCGCCGCCGGGGAAACTTTCTCCCCGGGCGAAGTAGCCTACTTAACGTCCCGGCCAATAAAAAATCAGCCGCGGGGCTTTTTAGCAACTATTGCGCGAGATTTCAAGTGACTAAACTCGAGTTAAGTTAGCCCCCGGGGATAAGTTGCTCTAAACTGAAAAACACTCTCGGTTACGTGCATTATTCAGCAGCCGCGCGCGCGCCAAGCTGCGCTTAATGGCCGCTTCCCCGGGGCCGACAGATCTTCTTCTGCCGGGGATCATTAAGTGCGACTCTCTGTGTCCGCAGCCTCCGAGCCGATGATGACGAGGCAGTGCCCGGACCTCGGACGCTATGAGATCCTCTCGGTCTTCGAGCAGAAGAGCCAGCAAGCCAAGGACGCGCTGCCCCTCGAGGAGAGCGAGGCGAGCATCCCCGTCAACGCCGCCGAGGTCCAGGACGTCAGGGTCACCTCGACCCTCTACCGCGGTCGATGCCGACACGGCGTCCGCAAGCTCGACATCGGATGCACCATGCCCGATCGAATGGAATTCGCTACCCCGTGCGGGGATGAACCACCTTCTGGTAAGAATCTTTTCTTTTGCTTGTGGCCTTTGTGATTTTTTCATTGTTTTAGCTAGTTGATGGAGAAATTCAATTTTCCTATCATTTTTTTAAAACTTGTGATTGTTAGAGAAATTATCTTGAAGACATCGATTTTGGGATTATGAATTTCGAAATTGGCAAGTTTCATTCGTGGGACTTAGTCCAAGGCTAAGTATGGAAAAGTGTTTGGTGGTCAAATCGAATTAAATTTGGATAATATTTGGAAAAATTTGGAAAAATGAAAATGGTTGGACAAATTAATGCAGACTAAAATCGATAAATTAATATATAATTCATATAATTCAATCTATATAATATAATATAATTCAATCATAAAAGTCTAAATAAAATTATAATTTAGGGACACAAACTATTTACATGTTTTGAGTATTTGGATAATATGAAAGGGAGTGTTACATCCCATAAGGAGCATAGCTAATCGAGGACTCCTCGTTCCAGCGAACCCAAGCTGAAATCATGGTAACTCGATCGAGGCAATCCCGATGCTCGACTAATTCCGTATTCCTGGACGATGAGCCGAGAGGCCGCGAGCGCGCGATTCTCGATCTCCCATCCCGGTAACCCGAGTGGCGGCGGGTGATAGAAAAACAAATGGGCCCCGTAAATCCGGGCGGCGCGTCGATATCTCGGTTACCACTGCGACTGACGATCCCTTATCGCGCGCCGCGCCAAGATAGCAAGATGAGAATTTACAGCGTCCGAGTGGCAGTTTACGATTTCAGCGGCTCTCCCGCGGCGGAAGAAGCGGAATTGACTGGTGCTTTCACAAACAGCCGCCTCGAATTCCCAATTGAGCCGCTGCCGCGCCGGAATAACGTTTCATCGTGCTATCGGATAACAGTCACATCTCCCGGGCTCTCTCGCCTACTCAATATCAATGCCCCCCTCCCCCCACCCCTCGCCGCGTGACTGTAAAAAAGGAGAGGCCGGAATTCCTCTTTGCCAGGCACTCGCATTGCATTTCTAACGCGAGCTATGCTTTTCTTGGTCCGAGGTGGAGCCGTCGAGTCATAGTGCTCGTTTTCGTTGGGGTGGATTTTTAGATATTTGTTGTGGTTGAAATGGGGGAAAGAGGGGGTTTGTGGGCCCTTAATCTTTAGGGGACTGGCTGGGATTAATTTTGGGTCCGGTAGTGTAGTAGTGTAATATGAACTAGAACCAAGTAATTGAGTAATGTGAAAATGAGTTAAAATTAATTATAAAAAATGAACATTTGTGCAAGAATATTTTAAAATGGTCAAATCATTGTAACAAATCACAGTCTCGGGGACCTTTTGACCTCTGAGTTCTCCCTGAAGGGAGCAGAGAATCCCGCAGCTATTCTCGGAATTTGCTAAGAGCCATGATTAATTTCCAGAGTACTGGTGCCACGGAAGCTGGATCGAGAACGACACGGTTTACCTGGTGGCGAGCACCGACGCGGGACGCTACTGCCTCGTCTACAGCGTCTCCGTCGCTTCCGCGGGGCGTCGCGAGTTCTCGGTGACCGGACACCTGGCCTCCTGTCCGAGAGCCTTCCATCGGCATCCAGTCGTCTGGCAGGTCAACCTCACGTCATACGGTGAATACCTTCTCGACGTCCCCTGGATATTTAGAGTTTCCTCCGACTTGCCGTCCGGCAAAAATCGAACCCCCCACCCCCCGCGTCCTCTAGGGAGCGAAACGGAAAAGAGCGCAAACACACGGGCGAACTTGGCCCAAGTTCCCGGCAGCTCGTCTATTTACAGAAAAAAGAGTCCCCCGAGCTCTATCGGCCGCTGGAAAAAGCGAGTGGCGCTAGTGGCGCGCGGTCCAACTCGCCAGTTCTCCACGCCCGCGCGCGTGTTTGCACGCGGAGAGAGCGCGAGTTAATTGCCGGGCGATTTGGCATCGGTTATTAATTATCGCGGCCTCATGCCGATTGCAGCGAGTCGACTCGACGCTGCCGAGCCGATAAATGGGCTATTTACTTTTCGCCGAGAGCGCGGAGAAAGAGAGAAAGAGGGAAAGAGACTGCGACCTACATTGCCGAAGAGAGTCCGCTCGAATGGCAAGTGCATCGTAAGCGCGCGCCGATATTTTTCAATGAATCTCCGCGTCAGTATTATGCATCCGGCCCGTGTACTTGTGATAGAACGACTTTGAGAAATTACCGGCGAGTGCTTGCCGCTGTAGCGTCTCGATTCTAGTCGAGGGTCGCTCGCGTGCTAGTCGAGCGGGAGAATGCCAAATGGAAATGAAATAGCGAGGGAAACATACGCCGTTCCAAAAGCACTCCTCCACCCTACGCGTTAAGGATGTAGTGGAGAGATATGTCGGAGGAACTTCAAAATGCTAAGGAGTGGTTTACTCGGAACTCCAAACATGTCCCATTAAATGATTTTAAAAGTTCATCGGAGAAAACAAGTGCGCGCTAATTAGTTAGAAACAAGCCAAGTGAAAATTAAAAATCTCTCGATAATGTTTAGTCCATTTCTCGAAATCAGATTATTAACATGTTCAGAATTTTTCTCAGCGACATAGATTTATAAAATGTCCAGCACTCCACAGCATATAGAAATTCCTGCTATATTTCTCTCCAGTACATCCTTTAAGGGGTCATATATGCCAGGCACGTTATGAAATAAGTAAAGGTTTGTTAATATATTGTCCTATTAATACATCCTGTTATTAAGTTTCTATCATGTGTCCGTTATTGTACATACTTTGAAGTATTTTCTCCGAAAAATACAAATAAATAACTAGGTTATGTACGACGTAACTGGCATCGTCTTAATTCAAATTGCAACATGCGGTGGTCAATGTATCTTGGTCAATTGTTATCTAAAAAAAATATAAAAAATTGAGCGTGAACTAGACACAGAAAACTAGTCCTCAACGAGCCAGAATATTTGTTTTCTTTTTTTTCACAAAGTTACACGCGAAAATGTCATTATTTCTAAGTGTTCCTACGAAATTGGCGACTTTTTCGCGTGTAACTTTGTGAAAAAAAAGAAAACAAATATTCTGGCTCGTTGAGGACTAGTTTTCTGTGTCTAGTTCACGCTCAATTTTTTATATTTTTTTTAGATAACAATTGACCAAGATATATTGACCACCGCATGTTGCAATTTGAATTAAGACGATGCCAGTTACGTCGTACATAACCTAGTTATTTATTTGTATTTTTCGGAGAAAATACTTCAAAGTATGTACAATAACGGACACATGATAGAAACTTAATAACAGGATGTATTAATAGGACAATAAATTAACAAACCTTTACTTATTTCATGACGTGCCTGGCATATATGACCCCTTAAGCTGATAGCTGAAATGTACTAATCCCCTTGAAATGTTGCAGCGCAATGCGGCGACATCTCGACGGCGACGTCGTGGACGTATCGGGCACCAGCCAACCTGTACAACGTAACCCTGGTGCTCGGCATCCTGTTCGGCAAGTACATCGCCAGGTGATGCCACTGAGCCCGCAGACGCCACGCCCAGGCGACCGTTTAATACTCAACGACCCGGAGAGAGAGAGAGCGAGAGAGAGAGAGAGAGGGAGAGCGAGCGAAACAGAGAGAGAAAGAGAGATGGCGAGAGAGGGAGAATTGGACAAGAGACTAGTGCTTTCGAAAGTGTTGTCCCCGCCGCTAACGACGCGGCCGACGGCGGACTGGGTGCAGAAAGTATCTACTAATCAAGCCTAGTGTTTAAGTGAGCATAGAGGCCGCGGCTGTCGCAGTCGTGCCAACGGAGCAACTGCCAACTGTCGACCACCGCGTCAACCCACCACGCGGAAGATCCTCGAGAACATTTCCGTGTGCATGCGAGCGTGCGTGCGCACGTGTGTACGTCTGTAGGTGCGAGTGTGTGTGTCTGTGTGTTGGGCGAGTGGATGCGAGAGAGATTTAGTGGGGCTGTCCAAGTGCTGCGAATGTGGCGGTGCCTTGGCCGAAGGAGACTTTACTGGTGTACATAAATACCGATGCGTTCGCTCCTCCCGGCCGCCTCCCTCGCGCCAAGCATAAACTTCACCCTCGACCCACATTACCGCACCGCCTGGAATCCCCATTCCCAGTCCCATCTCGCGCGAGAGCACTGCCCGTTCTTACGGAATTACTCGACGCTTTTTTCCGCCATCGCGTCTACCCTTCGCGCCCCCCCCCCCCCCCTTCGTTGCCGATGTAGTTTCGGTTTTACGTCGCTTCGACTCTTCGCGAGGGCTCGTCGAGAGCACCCTCTTCGCGCTTGATCCCCAACGGTAATTCGCCGTCGGCGCCGCGTCATCGACGCTTTTTATTGGGGAGATTCGCGGAAGGAAAGGATTAGGTGCGAGCGCATGCGGCCATTGTGGGACACGATGTATAATAGAGAGAGAGAGAGAGAGAGAGAGTGAAAAGGGTGCTGGGGCCAATATTATACGAATTGAGTGCGTGTGGGAAGTGGCCGGAGAGAGGAGAAGAGAGTCTTGTAGTATCTATTTAGCGCGTTGTGGCCGCCACATTCGCAGAGAGGCACGCGCGCGCCACCGCCGGCCAGGAATATAGTCACTTATGCCACTGGCAGGCGCGGGAGGGGGTCGGTGGCTCGCCACATTTCACTCGTAATTGTACATGTTTTAATTAGAGGTCCGTGGGACGATCGCGTCACTCGGCCCCTTGAACACGCGAGAGTGAAAAAGGATCGGGCAAACCGGTGACCCCGTCGCTTCTTGTTTCGCCGCGGTCTGTTGTTGCTAGCCACGGCTCAGGGTGGCAGGATTTTAATTACGAGCCCACTTCCGACCTTCCTTCCTCCATTCCCCCCGTCGCCCCCTCGAGCTGCAACAGCTGGACCCTCCAACTCCGAGATTCCCCTGCGACTCTATCCGAATTATTCGACTGACAACGATTCCTCCGTTCAATCTGCTTTTATCCCTTCGATACCGTGTAATGAGAGTGGATGTGTCTGTGCGACGCTGTTCGAGGCGATCGGCGTCTCGGGCGCGCAAGGTCGAATGCCAGTTTAACCCATTTTCCCCGCATGCCAGGGAATTGAGAATAAAAGGGTTGAGGGGGAGGGGAGGGGGGTGGAGATTGAAAGTCAGAAAGGGAGAGATAGGAGGTTCAATCTGCGAAGCGGCGGGCGTCGGGGCCCGATATAATTGTTACAAATGCATTCAGGCAAAAATGGGTCGAATCCACAGTGCGACGGTGGCGGGTTCTATAGGCCGTCGAGGGATGACATATCGATAACGAGTCGAGCCCGACGACAAAGCGCTAGTGGAATTAGACTGCGTGATAGCAATTAGAATTGTGCTAAGGGGTTACCGAGCGCACAGCGAGACCAAGAGAGAGAGCGAGAGAGAGTAGACGCGTGCGCGGCTTAAGTCCGTTTCACAGTACACATACGCTCACGCTCGACTCTCCCTCGCTCGCGTGCGCTCCGCCAGTCGAGCGTCAGTTGAATGTCACCTCCAGTGCGAACGCTCTCGTTTAATTCAATGCAATCGATTTTCTCCCCAGCGTACCTATAATTGTGAATCGGACTTTACAGAGGAGGCTCCGAACCGGAGAGTACGCGAGGCACGTGCTTTTCTCCGCAACTAGTTTACTCAACGCTTTGCCGACCGCGGAAAGGTCCCGCGTGCAGCCTGCTCGAGCGAATCTCTTCCAAGTGGGAATTCCAAACTGCCGAGAAACTAGCATAATCGTTCGAGTCGAGGCCGGCAAAGTGTCTCAAAACTGTCTTCGCTAGAGGCAGGTCGGGCAAGTGGCGAGCGGAAGCTTACGATACTTCGTTATAGTCGGACTAAGCATATAATACGCAATAGCGAATACACCGAGTACGCGTAACCTAAGTATATACATATTATAAATACGTCAGGACAATTCGATGTTGGCTAGAAAAGGATTGTACACTGCCGCGAGCGCCGGAGCCAGCCGGCGGGGGTCTGTATCTACTTGCGAGGTCGCCGGTCCGAGTGTCCGAGGGGAGCCTCGTCTCATTATCCTACACTCGTAGCCCACGCTATTCACAATTATCTCTACTTATCCCGATTCTCTCGAATCCTCCACGCACACTGCGGACCGCCGGCACCGAGCTTCCTGTACATATTAGTTACCTTAATTCCACATAGGCAAGCGGCCACTTAGGCGCCTGTTCGTTGTCCTGTAAAAATCCGATTGGGCTCGGGAGTTTTAGCCTTTGGCCCACAATTAGTCCTGTTTGAGAGCAATTGAACTCACGTCTAAAGTAATTTTAAGGAATCTGTTTTAATTTATTATGATTATAGATTCTTAAAATCGAAACGGGGGAATGTCGGCGTTTGATTCCTCTCATCAAGGACTATTTATGGACCAAAGGACAAGAAAATCGGAGGGGGGTACGCGAACTCAACCAAAAATCCACTGTAAAATCACCGGGAGACTGTGGGATCCAGCGGAGGCACCGGGGACGATTGGGGTTTTATATAGAACGAGCGAAAGATTGCGAGAATGGCACCGAGAGAGAGAGGGAGAGAGCGCGGGGTATTGTAGATTTCAGGGTATTTATATCGAGGGTTACATAGTTTACATAGATTACACACGAGAATATTTAAATATAAATATTATTGCCGAGGAAATATATTGTATATAATACTATGTTTTTATTGTTACCGGGTGGGGGGGTTGCGGGGGTTGTGTAAGGGACGCGGCCGGACTCTCGAATGTCGGCCAGGGTACATGTAATTCATCGAACCGGCGCGCGTGAAACGCAGCTGTGCGAGGTCGCAAACACTAACACGGCAAAGTTCCGCTTGGGGGAGGAGAGGGGGTGTCGGTGTCGCGAAGCGCACTTTCAAGTTCCTTTAGCATCTCACCGCCGGCTGTTTACGCAGCCACCGCGGTCCCGTGAATATTTGACACACTCGTTCACCAGAGTCTCGCGGCTTTTATTTGTAGCCAACGCCGGGTTCCCGACGTACGGCCACGGAGGAGGAGCTCCGTTGTAAGGCGTCTCGGGCGCAGTCGAAGTCTAGTGAGCGCGGGCAATCTGATAATGGAAGAGACGGCAAGTCGCCGGGACGCCCGGGATCCGGGAAAGATTCATTCCCCTCTCTCAAGTGCACTGCAATTGGGGCACGCGCGCACGCTAATGTTTACTAGCTCGTAGAGGACTCTCACACAGACACACACAACGACTACTACCGTCTTTAGTCTTAGCGAGTTACGTCGTAATTTCGATCTTGTAAATGGCCCAACTCTACGTGGGGGGAATTGTGCCGGTGGTGCGCGCCGGGATCTCGAGGACCAGTGCTCGCCAGGGCGTACGTCACTCGAGTTCCTCGCGCGCTGCCGCGCAACCTCCAGATCATCTCGAGATATTCCGCAATAACAGTGCTAGGCTAAGAGCAAACTCTCTCTGCGTGTAAAGAGCGCCCGACATTTTTGTACTGTATAAAGTATATCAAGCTTTAGGCATCGCGCGGAGTACTGTGACCGGGAGAATTGCTGTGGCAAGTGGCAAGGGGGTGGCTGAGAGGGCGAGGGGGTGCGGTATAACCCATTTGTAAAGTGCAACTCTCTAGCTGCGGTAAGGCGCGAGAGGGAGAGAGCCAACTCGGCGAAGCAGGACGCCTATAACACGTTTTCTCCACTCTGACTCGATCCGACGGTGTAAACTACTACTCTTACGGAAGGAGGCGACGAAGAGGAAAACATCCACGCTTGAAAGCTACGAAAAAATCTATACATAACTGAGTGTTTTACTATTGAATTAAAACTATTACGGTGATACTTATTAATGTAAATGGTTTTTCATTACTATATTATAGATGTTACTTAATAATATATTTACAAATAATTAAATGGGAGTGCTCGTTTCATTTCAACCCTTCCATCCTAGCTCATAATTAAGCTTTGAAATTCTCATATAATCCATTTTTTAAAACTTGACCTCAATATTTGCTTCAATATTGTTTGTAAAATCATAAGAAAAGTCGTTTTCTTTAGCAACTAAATAGATGCGGATCTGTGGGAGTACTGGGGGTAAGTAATAAATCAGAGTTTCCGACAATAAATATGTTTTATTACACATATATCTCGTACGAGGGTTACACGATATTAATACATGTTCATTTAACTGTCCAGCAATCAAACACGTTGTATTTTTTCTTTTGTTTTCTTTTTCGCCTTGCAAACGGAACGGCATACTCCTCCGCCTCCTCGGTCGCAGTGGTAATCATCATTATCATTATCGTCACTCGTTTGGTGTCATCGTCATCACCATTATAGCTCTATACGGTGCACGCGTACATAGATTTACTTATTTAACCTTAGATACATGTGTCATCGAAATCAGTTGCAATTGTCATACGTTGTAAAACATTGTGATTGAAAGAAGAGTCACGAAGCACCCGGCCGGGGGCTCGAGAGACGCGTCGGAGCGTCCTTGTCGCGCGCCTTTCGAGGGAACAATTGACAGAGATATTCATTTCGAGATGCGTGTGTTTTGAGAGAATGCGCGGAAGCGCGCGCGCGCGCGAGCGAGCGAGTGTGAATGTATACATGCATGCATGATAGGTTTGACTTGTCAGCGATGAAAGGGGGACGGTCCAGCAGGCGGGAGTGAGATTAACAGAAAAGAACACTAGTCGACCGAATATACACCGTGGCTCGTCGAGCAAGCTCCGAATAGACCTGGTCTCGCCTTCGCTCGCTTAACTAATTAGTCTCGTGGTATGTGTGCTCGACCAACAATGGTCAGCAGGACGACCCCGACCCTTCCGCCTCTCGTTCGAGTGTTGATCGCTTGCCGGTGTGTACCATGCGCGCGCGCGTGGTCTCTGTGTATCGTGTGTCAATGCTGGCCGCCTGCGTCGCATTGCCGTGTACGATTAACGGTTAATTATCATTATAACCCCGTTGCTTAAGCGCTAAAGACTTCGTTAAGTTAATCATCAGTACCTTAATAACTAGTCTCTGTACTCGTAGCCTTACATGGTAAAGTCTTATGATCCTAGGCTTGGTGACCAGCACCAAAAACACTCACTAGATTCAGTTGCCTACTTGACACAGATACAGATTGTGTTTCTTTCCCGAGCGGCTCTCGGCTTATACTCCGATCCGCGATCTACGCGAGTTCCACTCGACCGTCGCGCTCTCTCGGTAGCGAGCCTCTTTTGGACTAGGACTCTGGCTCGTGCCTTCGCCGGCGCCGTCTTACTCTCCACCTGTGCGGCTCTCCTTTCCGCTAGCCTCCTCCGAGAAAGAAAACTGGTATATTCCCGAGGGGTCCGCACTCGGCGCCCGGGGGACCACTGTGCGCCTACTGGCCCCGCGCTCCTGCCCGAAGGGGGGCACTGAACGTGTTCCATCGGGCCCTGCCGACCTGCTCGCGGCACCCCCGAGTGCCGAGCGGACCCACGAGTTTGAGCGGTTCACAGACATCCAAGCGAGAGAGTACTTGTATTTTTTGTCTTTTTCGTTTACACATCAAGCTGCAAGGGCACCTACGATTAAGATTTGTGCTCGCGGGGGGAGAATTGATATCCTCTAAGACTCTCTACCGTTCGCTAAAAGCCGGAACGTGCGATGACGACTCCTCGCGGGAAACACAGTGGTGTGAAGAAAGGCCGCCCAAGGCGATCGAGTGATCCTTCTTTCGCCTCTTGCCGCCAACGACGGTGACTAACATTACTCTTTGGTTAAAAGAATCCCTCGGGGCGTTAACTGGACGCCGCCTTTTCCTCCTCCCTCCCTCTCTCTCTCTACGGCACGCGTGCCGTCTCTATGTCTGCGTGTGTGTGAATGTGTGTGAATGAGCGCGCGCGTCGCGGTGTCTGTTATGTTGGCGGGTAGAAATTAATTTCAATAGAAACCTAAAAAGACCAGCTCTTAACTTAGTTGTATATTAAAAAATAACGCTATCACCCGGCTATCACTTGCTCTCTCTCCTTCGCTCGTGTCACGCCCCTGCATTGCACCGGCTTCTTTTAATCTCTACGAACTAGCCTAGGGTCTCGTCAACAAGACGCGACTACTTGTT
This sequence comes from Crossocerus cetratus, assembly GCA_963675795.1. Lineage (NCBI taxonomy): Eukaryota > Metazoa > Arthropoda > Insecta > Hymenoptera > Crabronidae > Crossocerus > Crossocerus cetratus. The sequence continues at coordinate 16,276,246 of OY776671.1, forward strand.
GCTTCTCCGGAGATGGGGTTGACGACGTCGTCTAGTTTGGTGAGTCTTACGTTGAGGGTTTGGCGTCGGGCAATCTTCGGATCAACGTCAAGCGCGATACTCTCCTCCACCACTTCTCTCTCTCTCTCTCTCTCTCTCTCTCTCTGGAATCAGCGATTTCTTGGCTTCTTCTGTCAGCTTCAATGTGCGTTTCAGATAGTTGTGAACAGTCTAGCCCATAGACCCGTCGCTTTGGCAGCGGCGGGTCGCGAGTGATTTGTACTTTTTTCTGCGAGAAAATCTATACTTGAGGGGCATGGGCATTTGTACTTAAATTTTGAGGTTTCAGTGCTCCCGGCACGCCGGGGTAGATCCTGGATCGGTTTTTGTGCACGGACTGAACGGCTGGCAATAGCCAGCTTCTATCCTTCGTCAAGTGTCCTCGCGCTTGAACTAGGTCAGCAGAGAGATCCTCCGAATTACGTAAAACTGATATGTCAGAAAGGATCCTTGGATCCCGAGAGTGTGTGGGTGTGTGTGTGTGAGTGGTTTGACGATGGTGTCCCTCCATTCCCGAACCGCCGCGTAATACTCGCTTCACAATCCTCTCGAAGGAAGCGTCAGTGAATAAAAGCTCGAACAAAAGATCAATAACGAAACAAAACGGTCATCTCTCGTCCTGCCTCCGTGGACGACGTAGCATCTCGCGCAGGTACTTCGTGAAGAGATTCGTCCCCTCCTTCGACTATGATTCACTGAGATACTATCGGTGCGCGCGCGCATACATGCTCCCTCGGCGCGTCGAGGCCCCTCGAGACCGTGCGAACGATAACGAGGACAATAATGGCAACGACGATGATGCTCCGCTTCTCACCGACTCTTCTCGGCCACCTCTTCTTTTATTACCAAATGGCGGATGGCGTGTTACCCGACGCTCTCGACACGCTTCGAACCAGCCGAAAGGTATCGACGCAATGATCGTCCCTCGTATCCTGAAGCCTGCGTCAGCAAAGAGGAATCGAATCGTCGAACGTACAGGGTAATAATCCTCGCTTCCAGCAGCGGCTCAGACTCCTCTCAGCTTGCCCTCGTCTCTCTTTCTCTCTCCGTGTCCTCCTCGCCTTGCCATCAAGAGAAAACAATTCTTCCCAATTCGTGGACGGTGCCGTGTGACCGTCGCACGAGGAGCAGCTGCGGCCTGTCCATCGCCGAATATATAGATCGATATCTCGGCAAGCGGCGACAGAACGGACCTGTGACGGACCTAGCCAAAGGGCAGTCACTGGGTCAACGCGGCACTGACCAGGCCGTGCACCAGGGAGCTAGCTGTCACTGACGCACGCGCCACCAGGTCTGTTGCACTTTCTCGTGGAGCTTCCTGCATATACCCGCGAGCCTCCGTCACATCCCAGCCTCCGCGGCGTTTTCATCCAACTCACCGCCCCCCTCGCTCGTCACCGTACCCTCGTCCCCGCCGCCGGCGTCGCTGCCTTCGAGGCCCTCGCCGGACTCGTCGCCCTCCTCCAGGGTCACTTGGAAGTGTATTCTCTCCTGCTGCGGCTGCTCGCAGCTCTGCTGTTGCTCGTCGGAGGGCGGCGACGGTGGTATCATCGACTGGTACCAGTCGCGATTCTCCTCGAGGGTGTCGAGGATCTCCTGGGCGTCCGGGTGGACCAAGTCGGCCCACGTCTCCCAGAGCGGGTGGACGATGTAGTCGATGAAGCCGACCTGCGACTTCTCGATCGTCGCGCTGTGCCTGTCGCACATCGGACTGATGTCCATGTTCTGCTCTCGCTCGCGGTCCCCTTGGAGGAAGAACTCCTCCATCAGGAGGCTGACCCAGCGCCGGTAGAGCGGGAGCGGTTTCGTCGGGTTGGACAGATCCGCACAGTGGACGAGATTCTCCAGGACCTGGATGCGGTCCGTGTAGTTGTCGAGGAGCAGCACTCCCGAGCCCGCGACCTTCTTTGTCTCTACCATAGTCTTCAGGTCGGCCAGAAGAGACATGTGTTTCGACATGTCGGTCGAGAGGACCATGTCGATCACCATCTTGCGCAGAGTCTGCCGTTGCTTCTTCGTCATGTTGCAGAAGATGTCGCAACCCTCGTTTTGCAGGAGCTTGAACGCCACCGCCAGATGATGGTTCTCCAGCACGGACTCGTCATTGTACATCAGCGCGAGTTCAGAGCCTGTAGAAGAGGATTTCAATTAGCAACTGGTGTCTATATAATAATCTAACTGGTGGCCGATTAAACTTTTTTATTTTTGCCAATGATTGAGCGAAGGATAATTCTACTTACTCGAATTGATAAGGAACTGATTGGTTAGTCCAGGATGATCGACATCGTGGATCGTGGCGGCGAAGAGGGCCGCGGTGATTTCGAGCGGCGTGAATACTGACTCGAGGGCGGGTGTGTTGAGCAGAGTGTGGGTGGATTGAGTCACGTCGGCCGCGTGAAGGCTGTTGTGGAAGGGATTGTCCTTAACGTAGTGATCCTCCAGCGTCATCATGAACGTGACGAAGGTCTTCGGGGGTATAGCCAAGGTTTTGAGCAGATCTCGCGTTTGGAAGGCCGTGTACGCTACGCAGGTGAGCGGTCGGTTGCTGCTTAGCTCGCCTATCCTGAAGATGTCAATGCCCCACTTGTCGATGTCCGACAGAAGCTGCAAGTTTCAATAGACATTTGTTAATATCACAACTTCAATGATATCTTGCATTATATTTAGGGTCTGTGGGTTCGTGCGGCCGAAAGTTTTTTCAAGACCAAAGGGTCATACTATTAAAGTTCTAAGAAATTGATTAAATATTTATGCTATAAATAGTAACCCTTCAGGTGCAGTGTACTGTCTCATATCTACTCCTAACATCAGCTCCTTTTTGTAAACAAACATTACGCAATGCATCGCATATCCAAAAAAACCGCAGTCGCGTGATAAGAATAAAGTGTTTTTCGCGTTGTTTACTTGTGCCGGTGGAGGTCCTTCGCATTCCAAAGGCGAACCCGAAAGATCGCAGCCACCGCTGCCCGAATACTCGAGGGGAAGCGAGGGGATGCTCTCGGCGGCGACTAACACGAGCCAAATAAGGTCGTGTGATCCGGTAGAGGAGGATCTTTCGCGGATGATTCGCCGACTGATTCATTGAGTAGGCGTGAATCGCGACCCTAAGTGCGTGCGCCGTGCGATCTGATTTAATATCTGGCGACACGAGAGCTGGCATTAGCTACTGAGTAAACTCCCTCGTACGATAGTTACGTCGCGCACTTGATCATATGATAGATACGTCCTATCTATCATATGACCAGCATGGACCCACTCGATCTGAAGAGGCGCGCTCCGAACTCTCGAGAGGAGATTCTCTCTTTGATAGCGCATTGTCAGTGTCTTTCTAATCTCAAAGGCCTTGCTCCTCCTCTCCGGCTGCCGGCTCTACCGTCGCCGAGCGCGGCGTGTTAATCTTTTCGCAAAACCCAACGCCGAGAGCCGAGCCGCAAATATTTGGCAGTTTCGGCAGCGCGGCCGCGGAATTTTCCTTTCGCAAAGAGACTCTATGCTAATAGGACTTTTCGCACTATAGTCGACGCCCCAGCCGGTGGAAATGGGGAGAGCACGTCGGGCTCCCGTGGGATCCCATCTTGCGTCACGCGAGTGCCGGCTGTGCGCCGATGTTATATTCATGGAGCGTCGGGTAATTTAGGCGGAGCTCGACAGATCACAACGGCTCTGACGCAAGTGCGTGGTAGAGTAAAGCGTTCAGGGATCCGTCGTCGCGGATAAATATGAAATAAATCGATCGCTCGCAGGTAGAATGAAATCGAATCCCCCGGGGACTGAACGCTCGAGGACATTATGCGCCTTTCATCATAGCCAGCGGAGCTCAAAGGGAGTCGAAATGCGATTAGTAGCTTAGTAGTTGGTAGAGGTTGCCGGCTAAATCAAGCCGGTCTAATCGCCTTGAGGACTGGCCACGTCAAACCAATGCGAGTAGAATCAATCCTAATCAGATTGTGCCTGCTCCCTCAGTGAGACCACTATCGATCAGACAATATGCGGCTGCATTAAGGTTTCCGTGTACAGAGTGAGTTAGTTGCCTTTCAATCATCCCCTTCACACACGAATTCCAATTACTTCCAATATTGATACAATTTGATATTATCAAAGAATTTGACATCCGACTCGATAAAGATTCCTTTATATTAAAATGACTCAACAGCTTGTAATTAGTAGATTTCGACGATTTGATACCAACTCGTCAAACTTGTATTATTTTTAGTACGAACTCATTCAATTTCTACTACTCGGTACCAACTTATCCAATTCTCGACCTACATCCATTACCACCAATTGAAACCCAAGTGAATCACCCTGTACACCGAATCATCCGCGGCGCAGACGAGCCTCGAGATAGGAAGAGAAAGAGCGGCGCGCAATGGGCAAACACAATAAATCAGATTTACAAGCCCAGGCCCAAACAATCACTCGACTTTAACTGCACCCTCCGGGTTACTCCCCGTCATTACTACTAATCCGACTGTCGACGCGTTAACCGGATTGCCGGCGGAGCTCACCGCTCCTCGGAGCAACGGGGAAATTCCATCGCCATAAAAGTGGGATCGGCGGCAATTAGGGCGAGATTGACTCTGCATCCTTCGCCTATCCTCGCATAAATCATCATAATCGCCCGGGCACACAGAGCTCCGCGATGATAACAGAGGCGAGTGGTTGCGCGCGCGCGGATGCAGAGTTGCTGAGGTAGGGGCGAGAAGCGAGAGTCGTCTCTCTACCTTGCCGAGGTCCTCCTCGTGCGGCGTCTCGACGCCGTGGACGGGGACGCGCTCGCCGGTGAAGCTGTTGGTGTGGGTGAGGGGCCTCTTGACGCCGCTTATGTGCGACATCGCCGCCGGACCCCGCTGCACGCGGTCCTTCTTCTTGGCCGCGCGGGCGTCCACGCTTCCGGCCGCCGCGACTGCATCTTCGATCCGCAGCGACGGCAGGTCGAGCTCCTGTTGCTTGTCTGTGAATAAAGAGAGAATTGTGTTAGTACTCAACTGGATTCTATAGAGTTTTACCGAAACTCTCTCTCTGGAGACATCTGGCGCAATGAGTTCGACACTCACCCGGTGACTACTGATTTCGAGGAACCCGATCATTATATAATTGCTGATGAATTTCCGTATACTACGTGTGCGATAATGCACCTGTTGACTCAGCCTCTGACGCGCTCCGCTACGTCACGTCGCGTCGCACCGATAAAACATGACTCGGCGCGCCGGAACAATCGGCCCAATTGTCATTCTACAAATCGTCCGCACCATTTCGGTAGTACAACCTCGGGGAACAAAACAACAACAGAACATTCAAAGTAAACTGTTGTTATCGCTTGGTTTGCAATATCGCACTCGCTTCTAACTCAAAGTACAACAATGTTAATACTAATTTTACATTTGCATTAGACAAAAGACTATTTGACACTAGAAGAATAAATAATACAAATTTTCCAAAGTCGTCCACGTTTCTAATCCTAATTAGTCGCCGGCTAATTGGAAGGAATTGAATCGGGAGCAGTCGACTCACAGGACAAAGAGAGCAATCACCGGCCGAGATCGCGTCGTGGTCAGACTGGCATTAACTCTACAAGTCCCAGGAACGTACTCGGAATCGTTTAAAAGCTGCTTTGCGTCAAGAGCGTCGCTCTTCCTTTTGGAAAGCTGTGTAGCCGGTGCTTACGTAAATGGGGATCGTTTTATTGGGTCCGTGGGGCCCCGGGCGAAAGGGAAGTGGATCGTACGCGTCGCGAATCTTAAGTCTCACCCACACCCGGCCGCCCTGACGTCAAGAAAACTTTCCTCCTCGTTGCGCACGTCCCATTAATTGACTTTCGATTTCCCAGCCTTCTGACGTATTTACTTTGAGTTTTAAAGATCTGGTGAGTTGAGTGTTAGTTTTTGTTCGCTAGGTGTGAACGGAGCTTAACGCGGGCCCGTTCAAGGGCTAGCCATGCGTACGAGGCCCATTGTCCCTTGAAAGTACGCTTTGCAACGACCTCGTTGCGCCAGATATGAAATCGCCTCGCTTCGCTTGCTTCCACAGCGTCATCGGCTCGCACCGCAGAGTCACGATCGTCGTTCTTACCGAGGAAGGTGCTGCAGATGTACTCGGAGATCTGGTTGCCCGATTTCGAGGACTCCGAGAAGTGCGAGAGCTCCTTGTTCAGCATCCTCTTGAACTGTAATCAGATAATTAAGTCCCATTAGCATCTCAGCATTTTACTATAAATATAATTAAAATTACAGAACATAGAATTCAATTAATGTAACATCGAGAGATTTTCGTTGGTTCAAGTTGTATTTCATATTAGAAAAAGTAGTAGGGGTTTCTTTCGGGGACTTGTACTGGGCCTTATCGCGCGAAATTTACGATTCCCAAATCGACCAAAGGGCGACCGCAGCCCCCCATTGGCTGAGACGATTTGGACCACTTTTGGAAGCTGCTTATCTCTTAGTACAATTCTGGTATCAGTGCATGTGTACTGCCCTAAGATCAACGACCTTAACCACTCTTATCAGACCTATAATCTGGGTCTACCTTCTCCGCCCATTTCCTAATTTCGTAATTTCGTAGTGAATGATTTCGAAGATATCGATGACCTCAGCGATAGACTTCCCCGTAATCTCTCGATCGCCGCGCGATTGGTTATCAGCTGCAGTCACTCGCTCATGCTAATTCGGAATTCCACGTAATCAGACTGGTCCGCGCGGCTCCCCAATTAGCGCCTCTTAATTAACCGACAAACTTCTTACCAACAAGCTCACATTACTGCTAATTACTTGTCATTCTCACTCCTCTCATTTCTCGTGATTCATTAAATTTGTAATTTTTAAATTGCACCAAGGTGTGACATTGGACAAAAGGAGAACAGGCCCCCCGGATTTTCTTGTCGAATCACTTTTATTAATAAGCGAGTGGGACGTGGGTCGAGTGGAACTAGTGGAGCGTAGAGCGTAACATAATTGATATCGCGAGTGCGTTCCATTGCGCGACGTAATAGCACTTCATTAATTAATCGGCGTGATTAGGCGTCGGGCCCCGAGGGGTTTTATCGGAGCCGGAGGCAGCTGATAGCGCGCTATCTGGGCTCGGGCTCCTCGCACACGGCCCACTCGTCACTCCATTTTACTATCTCCTTTCGCACGGATGATCTCGGAGGATTGCGAGCAGACGTCGCCTTGGGAATCCGAGTGGTCAGCTGTCTAATTGTCGTATCTCCCGCGATCGATTCGAGCGATTGCCCGTTGTTGACTCAGAGACGAACTCGGCTTCCCCGTTGATCGATTGTTCCATCTAGGTTCGTTCCTGATTTTGGACTTGAGTAGAATGAGACGTCGAGATTTGAAGGAGGAAATTTTCCGATTTGAAGAGTGAGTGATTGATCTAATTTCGCGATGAGATTGTTTGCTTGTCAATTTCATTTCTAAGTAGAATGAGAAGAGAGTTGTGAGGAATTTGTGTTTGATTTTTAAAATGTTTTCAAATTCATTCCAAGATTTGTTTTCTCAAAATCTTGTAAACCGAGTTCAATATCAGAGTTCAAAATAGACCGGATTCCTTATTGGCCGAGATTAAACAATCGCCCAGAATGCCGAAAGGAAGCAAAAGCAATTTCCCGGTAATCTCGTCGGACACGCGTCCGTTGCGTCACACGGCGTTAAACTCAATCCCTCCAATCGAAAACCGAGAGAGAGAGATCGACCACTCTCTCTCCTAGAGCGAGAGGCGGCTACTTTTCGGAAGAGGGCTTCGAGGAAAATCCGGCGGCTTTGCGATATCTCGCGAATCCGTCAGCGACAACAAACAAATCGCGCATGCAGCCGATAACTCGAGGGCAGCGCGTCGAGACGTTCGGTCATACGCGCGTATCTTTTTTTAATTTATAAACAGTCGCGGCGATATGTCCGATCGTAAAGCCGATGCAAGAGTCAACCGGCGCATTACCGCGCCGGCTCAGGATCATCCAATACGAGAATAACTAATCTCTGTTGTGCGGCGATGTTTGGAAGTTGTAAAGAGGATATCGGAGGTGGACCGAAATACAACGAGACTGTTTGCACTCGTCTGAGAAGCCTCTCCCATTTCGCCAAGGACGACCGGTGGAGAACACCGGTGCGCGCTCTGTGTGCTCTCGATATCTCCTCTTCCGATAGCCACAGGTATCGAGAGGTACACCGGCAACCTTTATGGCCACCGCGCCTTTCGCTCAGATTCCGAGCAAGAGTTATTGTTCAAACATGAGCTTGTGTGGTGTTTCTTTCGATGGTTTCATTGTGAGATTCGATTGTTTGGTATTAAAGTATTTTTGGGTTCGTGAATATAGGGAAATTAAAGTTTGGTTTAATTTGACTCGGTTTTAATTGTGTAATTTGTAATCGTCGACGGAGGAAAATGAAAGTTCAATATAATCCTCTGTAATTCGATTTTTAATTAGAGCAATTTGTAATCAAAGTTCAATTCAATCAATAAAGTCAAAGTTATTATTAAAGAATATTCCCTTCAAAATAGACCGAATTCGGTAAATCATTCAATGAAATCCTCGATTCGATTCCCTTTACATAACAATATATCCCAAAGGAACGACTAATCTGAGGTCCAGCGAGGTCAGCTAGCGACGTTCACGTGGCCTTGCGAAAGTTCACGCGTGGCCAGTGTCACGCCGCCGAGAGGAGGATGCGATTTATCTCGGAGAGACGCGGGGCCATCGTAGAGCAGGCCACATGTCATCGAGTCGCACTCGGCCCGAGCCGCTCGAGAGTGATCGATATACCGTTCGACCTCGATGCTCACCGAGCCGCTAATTGAACTCTCGTTCACCGAAGATCCCACAGATATCAGAGATAATTCGCGAATTAACAGTGTTATTAACCCCCCGCGTGATAAAAGCCGCTGAACCTGTTTTCGTGTTTGCAAAACCGGCTGATAACGCCAGCTATCGACGACACCGGCCCTAATGTTCCGTTCACAGTCGATCGATTGAACACTCCTACCACCTAATGAAACTAAACTAAAATCTACATTTCTTTTTTTCCATACAATTCTTTAGAAAAATAATTCTTTATTTTTCCCCTTTTAGTTCCCTAATTATTCGCATCACTAATCTACCTAAGTAAATATTTTAAAATATACAAAATATTTCATTTTGTTATAAATAATTTAAGTCCGATCAAAAGAAAAAAATATATTAGAACCAAAGAACCTATTCAATCCGAGCTCTCCAGATCCTATAGGAGTTGAGATCGAAGCAGCCAAAGATGTAGCGATTCAAGTCTAGAAACGATTCGAGTCCATTTGATCCACGAGAAATCTATGATGATTGTGAACAAAGCATTAGGTAGCCGGTGGACGGTGGCTTCAAAGGGTTCAGCGTATCTGCTTCATTAAGCCTGGCCCAATAAATAAGGATTGCCAGCCATCTGGCACACAGTGGTCCTACGTGACTACGCTAGATCCTCCTAGCTTGGAAAGATGTGTCTTTCAATATTAGCTCTAGGATAGGGGCCTTATGTAATTAGGAAACTTTCCCTTTCGTCATGTGGGCTAGTTTTTCAAGGTATCATTCCCATCTTCCCCCCAAATCAATTACTATTGTACTGCGAAATCATATTCCAACTCTATATCAATATTCATATCACCTACAATCATTCGCCTATTAATATTCATACCAAATACAAACACCCATTCATTTATCTATATCCATACAAATTAGTCATAGAAATCGAAAACGATGAAAATAGCATTTAATCACAAGATGCGTCAATCTCCTTTTTCATCGACTCTGTCAACTCTCAAACGCGAGCCAGTTGTATAATATTAAGTTTTTCTCGAGAATTAACCTAAGAAAAAAATGACAAGTACGCGCGCGTTTCCCCCGACAAACAAGTCTTCCTCGTGGAAAACAAGTAAAGCGGCAAACCAGCTTGTTTTACATTCCCCGAGTAATTGCGCGGCTCGATCGAGCGATGATAGTAAAAGGGCTCTCGGATCAATTACCTGGACCGCCATTATGGTGGCCATGGCCGTAAGATCCGCCAAGGTCCGAAGGTAACTCATGTACCTTCCGGACTCGTCGATACTCCCAGTCTCGATCTCAGCGCTGGTGTGTCGCACCATTGTTCAGTCTTTTACACTTAACACTCGCCACTCAATAATTTCCTCCACAGGACTCTATATCCTGGTGACAGAACTCGTCCGTAACTAAAGCACTCGATTGGTCAATGGCCAGTAGTCCTCGGCACCATAATTCGTGGGCCGACGCCACTCACTGTACCGGGAACTCTAATAAAGTTCCTCGAGACGCACTCTAACCCCTCTTCCCGCGCGCTTTCCCGCTCGTAGTTAGGTTCCGTTGGGCAAGGGCACTCTAATCGTATAGCACTCGAACTCCTGGATCTCCAGGCTTCGCAATACTCGTGGGGTCACGATTCCGACTGTTTCTCGCGTTTAGTTTGGTCTCTCGGCCTCTGAGGACGCAGCGTGTGAGCCGACGTCTCCCGACTGCTGAGCCTTTCGGTCTACGTGCACGGATGGCGTCCGCTGCTTTTTATCTCGGCGGCTCTCGCTCTCTCTCCGCCGGCTCTCTCCTCGCTGGCTCGCTCGCTCCACGCTTCCGAGCATTGCTCCGGGGAACTCGCGCGCGGGGCACAGTGGTGGGGGGCAGAGTCGGCAGTCGGCCGGCCTCGTTGCTCTCGCGCCAGCAGGTGGAACACGCTTCTTTCGACCTGATTTAATTCGCCGAGAGAGCCACTTGCCAACCATCTACGCTCGCGCGCGCCCGCGCTATCTTCTGTCGCTCTTTTGCACTCGCACGCACGTGGTTAAGGGGAATCCAAGTTAGAAGGAATATGCTTGTTTTTTAGATATTGGAGAAACTCGACTAATTGATTTCGTGAACTCGAGTCTTTCACTTGCGATGAATCGGACTCGAGTCTCTCTCGCAGTGCGATCGAGGGCTCTAGTTCTATCGAACGCGCTACTTACACCCCGTCTGCTTAACATACTCATTCCACTGGTTTAAGTGGTTCAATCGTTAACAATTCGCGCGGCTGACGCGCGTGTTGTAATTCACTGCGACGCCCGCGGAATTAAGATCGAGCGAACTGACCAATGTCAGTGTAACGTTTGTTCGAAATATTGAGATTGGCCGGGTGGAAGGTGAGATCGATTAGCGAGCGCGGACTAATTCCCCGTGGAAATTTCGGATCGAGAGCTCGATCTCGGTTTGCCCCGAAACTTAGGAGGCGGAATATTGATTTTTATCATCGTCCCGGGGGATTTAACACCTCGGCCCACCGTTATTCCGTAACCCCGGCGAGTTTCTCAATTCTAATTGGAGGACGCATCAGGTGTGCAATTGTTACCAAAGAGATTTGTCATTCGCTAAGTAGCCGAGGTGCGGGCCAACAGTGCTCGAGTCAATGGCTGGCAATCGTCATGAGTGAATGGCTGCGAGTATCGGGTGGATCTTTTGTCGCCCGAGTCGCACCAGGTGTTACGCAAAACTTGTTTGTTAAACTTCCAAAGGCGACGGCGCTTTTTTCGCACGCTCCCTCGCTGGAAAGAAACTGGAGAATCGAGCTTTTGTGATTGCAACTTTTGCACGCCGGTGATTAGTTGCGTCATGAAAAAGCCTCCGGATGCTTTGACTCCGCGGTACCGGAAGTGACATTTCTCTAAAGAACAAACGAGAGCTCTGGCTGAGTAATAAAAATAAACAGTCGATAAGTTTCCGATGTCCCGGACATTTATGTTGGCTGATAAAACCGGCGAATGGCTGTTTTATCAGTGCGGTTTGCCGGTGCCGGTGAAAAACCCGCTATTGTCATGCAACCGGCTGCAGGGAAATTCCGCGGCGAGGATTGCGTAGTTGGATCTTGCGACGGAATGACCCTAGTCTATTGTACTTTTTGCCGCGGTGGATCCTGGGGCTTTTCTAGGTAAAGGATTCCGGTGATTGCGTCGTTAATCATTTGGCGGATGAAAAAACGATGTGAAATATGAATTTTAATTGAAGTTCAATATCAGGAATCTTGCACCAAGTAGTTAACGCGATGGAAAACAAGTATTTTTAATTTTAAAAAACGAGTAGCATCACAAAATGAAATTGAAAGACGAAAATACAATTTTCCCAAGAAAAGATGAATTAATATTGAATGATTAAACAATTTAAAAGATTTGAGTAGAAAAAACGTGCATTAACGCAAAATCGTGAGATAGTAAGACGAAAATAGTATTTTCCGAATGAAAAAGTTTATGACACAGGCCACTTTCAGGATCACCGAATGATTGTACAGTTCCAACGAAGCTGATAGTCCGAAGTTCGGTAAGAAGCGTTTCCCCGAAGATAGTTCGCGAGCGCTGGCCACGCGGCCGCTCGTAACACTGTGTGTAATGTCTACCAACACAGTTGTATATTTTCGGCCGGCGCTCCACTTAACTAGCGCGCTCTCTGACTTCACGGATAAATTGGGATTTAAAGGAACCTCGGGCGCGCGTCTATCTTAGAAATTCCCGGCTAACCGCTCTACCGCGAAGGAAATCGCGTGGCGCGGGAAACCCTTGTCGCCGCGACGGCGGCGGTGAACGCTCGCTGGCCGATCGTCCGCTTCTCGGAAGGCTGATTGGCGATGGGAAGAATGGCACGTGCGTGAGATGGCTTTCGTGAAAATCGCGCGGTGACTCACTGTAATTACTCTTCTTGGCCGAGATTTCCTGCCACCATTTCCTTCTGCTTCTATTTTCGAGGCTTTTAGAAATTTGTCACTTTCCAACTTTGTCGTGGAGCTTTAGGGTTCCGGGATTCCTAAGTTGGAGCTTTAGTGTATTGGAAGTTCAATTTTCAGAAATTTAGAAATTGGAACTTTAATATTTTTTAATTTTGTCGTTTTGGAACTTTAACTCATCGGAATTCTAATGCATTGGAACTCTAATGCATTCAACTTTAAAAACTTCATAAAAGGAAACATGAATATTTTTCAACTTTCCCGTTCTGTAACTTTATCAGACTGAAATTTAAAACCAGAAACCACTATTGACATTCGGCCAGCAGTGAAAACCGCGGTATCAACTGAAAAAGCTCACCGATTGATAAAAGCGGACATTCGGCGAGCGCGGAGTGACGGGAAGCTATAATTGGCGGGAAAAGTTATCTACCAGAGCGGGCAACTTTCCGAGATAGGCTTTGTCAATAGCCAGCCGTGCTCGTGGTCACGTATTCCACGCGCACTTTTGCCTCTAATTAGCTTTCAATTACGGCCTCGCCAGCAGAAGCGCGCATGCATTTCCCAACGTAGAAACGCCGATGGAACAAGGCAATAAGGTTAAGGTCGTAGATGGCGTAGTTTTCCACGGCGAGTTATCAAAAGCGGCGGCCATAAAAGCGCGCGCGCGCGCGGGCGCATGTCCCAATCAGGTCGGCCGAGTGAAAAGACTCGAGCTTATTTTCAAGGGAAATAATGACTTCTCCGAATCCCCACTGACGCTTTTGACCTCCGCTCAGTGACGAGAGACCAACCTTCGCCGCCGACGTCTTTGTAGGTCGACCTATCCCAGCCCTAACCTTCAAGATTTCTCACTCTCAAAGAGATTAATATGGCGGCCCGCGGAATTGCGACCTAACCTAGTTCTCGACTAAGAATATTACTCATTTTTCATCGGAATGTTGTCTAGTCGATCGCCAGGCGCCCAGGCCTCTACATATAGGTACAATAGCCAACAATTGTTCACGAAGAGAGCACGTGCTCTCGAATCAGAATGAATTAATAACTCCCATCAATCCATTGACACCCTGACACACTGTCGTCTCTCCTGCTCCCAATTACTGTTACTCAGCCCCAGCCTCAACTTAATCACCAATCTCCTCGAATCTACACCTTTTTTCAAAAATCACCTCCGCCGCCAAAAAGACAAATCTCCCTCGTGATTCATTAAAGCGATCGTTAATTCGAGAATTCTTTATCGGAACAACATCGGCGTAAATCAAGCGCGTGTCACGGGCCCGCGAGAGGGAGCGAGAGCAAGAGAGGACATCGTGAGACGCAGTCTGCCAGAGTTGCAACTGGCAAGCGGAGATAACAGCAGTGCCACCGGGCGTCACGTGTCCCGTCATCAGCAGCCGCTCCGATCCGAGTACACACAGCACGATAAATCCCTGGAGGGTCGAAAGTTCCGGGAATAGTCGTCTGAAAGTCGCGCGATATTCAGTGCAGCATACGCCGAGTACCGAGCGCTCACACGCGCACTCTATGATACCGAAATTCCTTTAAACCCTAAAGATATCTCGTTCCAGTCATCGATCATGCGATGACGCAACGCGGCTAACTTGACACTGCCAATCGGGATCGCAGGGGACTGGGTGCATTGCTCCGACAGCGGTGCTTGTATGTATAAACTAGGCCACTATTGCGGCTTTACGTAACCGTCATTAACTAATCACTCGGTTACTTAACTAAGGCGGGGCTATTAATGCTAGTACAATTACATTTATCGAATTCGACTGTTTGCCTATTATGACTTAGAGAACCAGGTGGAATTTTTCCAATTTCATTTGGAGACTTGTTTATTATTTTTTCTGTTCGCCTCTTAGTTTGGTATTATGTAAACAAGTAATGTTCAAGTTTGTGATTAAACTTGGCCGACTTTAAACAGCGATATCTTCGGCTAAAATAAAAATCTAAAAATCCGCCTATATTTATCTTTTTGATTAAAAAAATTGTTTGTATCCTTCGAGATAAAAAGAATGGCAAAGCCAGAGAGTTCACTGCAAAGAACCTTTCATGAAATTTCCAGTATGTTTAGCCGAAACCGTGTACTTTAATGCGTCTGGCGATTTTATGAACAAATTATTGATGCGCGTATAAAAAACCTCGTAATTTCGGGCTCTTTTTTACTCGCAGGCGCGTTCGAGTAAGAAACATTCGGAGCCGAGCGGGAATCTCGAGTCAAAAGCTATCTGCCCTCGACAGCGATCCGCTAAACAATTTCGAGGGTACCGAGTCGCGCGCCCCGAGCCAACTATCTCCACGTGCTTGATAATACTGACAAGATTAATTTACTGCGCCTTAGGTGCAAGCTCCGGCACACCATAGAGCCGGCGCGCGACGGCCACCTCGACCCAGAATCGCGCGTGATTTATAATCGGCCGAACGCACCTAGCCGACCTTAAATGAACTAATTAACGCAGAATACACTCGGCGACCAGGAACGAGTGTGCGAGAGGGCGCTCGTGCGCTCCCACGTGCTCGGCGCGTAAGTGGCGATTAATCGCGCGAGTCTCGCAGTTTAAAGTAATTAGTTTAAGTTTTATCTCACGATTACTGGGCCGGCTGGTTATCCTCATTTTCCACCGCGCGCTAACCGATCTTTCCTCAACGTGACTCCGAGTCGCGTGCGTTATCTTTCGCTTTTGTTACGTAGCCGAGTGATTGCGTCTGCTTGGTTTGGTACTGTACTTTCTCAGGTGTGAGAGTTTGAGAGTGAATGATTTTAGAGGCGAGGGAAATAATGGGGATTGAGAATACTTGGGGATTTTAGAGGGAAATTGATTGGGTTGGGAGAGAGAAATTGTTCAATGGGAGATTTTTGAATTATTCATTTAAGAGCTTCCGGGTTTATTGGAGAATAAAGGGCGGAGGTAGAAGAGACTTTATTAAATTCAGGAGAGAGAAAAATATCGTCGCAATCAATGTTGGAGAGCGCGGCGCGCAAGGACGATTCCCGATCGTTAAGTTGGCAAGGAGACATTGGGCCGCGGGTGGACGCCAAATGAAATATCTCGAGAGAGGACTCGTCCTCGACCCCCGTCGATATATCGACGCGAGAGGAAGCATCGAGTTAACAGAGCGCAGGATATTTTCGTTTCACGGCCGATCTCCGCGGCGGAATCTCGTTAAACCGGAATAAAGCGAGCCCGGCGCTTCGGCCCATTAGCATAAGAGCGCCGCTCGACCAATAAAAGCCGACGGGAAAACTATCGGCGACGATCGATTGTCCCGCCAGGAATCGCGCCAGGTTTTTCCCTCCCTTTTTCCCAATCGCCGGCGAGCGCGCGAGACCGGAGGATTTGTTTACGGCGCCTTCGGATCACCGACATCCGGCCTTCCACTTGCCAGGCAAAATAATCCCGTTCGATTCTGCGAGGAGGACCTGGTACTTCCGCGAATTCCGATTCTTGTTGATTGCGCGTCAATGAGAGAGTGTTTTTGAGGTTAGGTTATCGCCATATTGGAAGATGGCGAGGGTTAGGTCAGGATTCCAGCGTTTGCGCGGGAAAAACTGAGTTAAGTGAGGTTAGTTACTTTGATTACACAACGGAGTGATTAATAAACCTCGATTTTTCTACTGCAATCGTTTCGCAGTGACGATAACAATTCGAAATGTAGATTTCAAGTGACGCAGGTAGTTGTGATAGTAAATCTTCGTCGGACGACTGGAATGACTCCTTTGCTTTAATTCGCATTTGTACTCCGAGTACGACTGAGTAAACAATCATTTACTACGCGTAATTCCGAATAAAAATCCAATAGGAAAAAGTCAGATGAAATATATAATTATCAGTCGTTTAAATCCATAAATATTAATATTAATCAGTTTTGTCTATAAAATAGCTCTTTGCATTTCGCCTTTAATTTCCTTCGCAGTATTGTTGCTTCAAGTTACAGTCCAAGTCAGAATAACTTCCCCGCGCAGTGCAACGCGCGAAACAGGACGGAATCCTAAATAAACGACAAACTTCTCTGACAAAGCCGCCAAGCATCGCAATTGAGAATCGTATCAAGCCACGATCCCCCGACAAACAGCACCGACTCCTCCTCGAAAACAGAGATTACATCAGCGGCACGAAATAGTTTAATAGACGCACGGAGGCCAAACAATCCGGCGGGAGCGATACTGCACAACTCAATCAGCGCGCGGCCAAATTGTTTGCCGTTTCGAGAGCGCAAACATTGTCTCGCGCTCTGCATGAAAAACATTCCGCCCGCGCGGAGGGAACTCCATCGGGAGCCCCCGGCTGATTGAGTATCGGGAAGGGCCGCGCGCTTTATCGTCAAACACCGACTTGCCGATTGCCGGCCGTGCGAATAGTCGCGGATAATTGGTCCGCGGGTCCAATTAGCGCGCGCGCCGATCCAGGTGGCGCTGCGGTGCAGTGTCCGCAATTATCAAATATGAAAAGGAAAATTAGTCAATTATTTGAATATCTTGACAGAGATTTAAATCAGCGAGTTAATAATTTTCAAATATGTCGAGGAAAATTAGTCAATTATTTGAATATCTTGACACAGATTTAAATCAGCGAATTAATAATTTTCAAATACTCAGGAAAATTAGTCAATTATTTGACTACTTGATCCCCGACCTAACAGGCAACGCGGGTCCAATTAGCGCGCGCCGATCCAGGTGGCGCTGCCGGCGCAGTCGTGTGAACGAAGTGGGCCTGACGTGTGAACGGGCGTTAAGGATGGCTAGTGGCGTGAGCGGACGCGTGAAAAGCGTGAAGGATTGGTAGCGCGTGTCTGGCTGGGTGAGGCTGGTGGGGGAGGCTTTTTACATAAGAGGTCGCTTATTAACCGGTCGCTACTCATTTGCGTTTCACTCGCCGGATTCACGTGGATACACACGTGTTGCCTCTCACGTACAATAAACACTACGTTTCACGATATCTCAAACGACTCATAGTTCCACAGGCTCGAAGGTGAACATTTCTTAGTTATTTATGCGATAAACATTGTTTACATTCGCGAGTTCAACTTGCAATTCGTATTATTTAAATTGCGACAAACAAACTTAATTACACAGACCACATTTACAGAGCAATTAGCGAAGTGGACAATTTTAATACAACTTTCTGATCTATGAGGAAATTCTTCTTCATTACCGAATCATTGAGGAAAAATTCTCAGAGATTCAATGACGTAGGAATGTCCAGGGAAGACGAATTCCCCAATGACAATAACCAGGAAAATTCACTTACGATCAGTGCAAATTAGAAAGAGACTAGAATACCCGAAGGCTTAAACCGTGGAAACTTAAGATTTGAGGGATCGGCGGAGCGCACGAGGAGGTTTACTCGGCGCCGCCGAGAAAAAGAACTGTTTTGTGAGTTATGCAAGCGGCGGGCAAAGGATGGACGTCACATGCAAGGCCGCGTTCGCCGCTCGTCTCAATAAGCGGACGATTGATTGTCCACGCCGGCCGTTATGTAAGGTCGGCTTCGATTCCGTGCCACGAATTTGTCACAAGATTGCGGCATGATCGTCTCGGAACTGACGGACATGCTAATTCCCTGAGGTCAATTCGAGCCATTGAGGTTGTCGCGCTAAAAATACCGCGCTGTTAAATGATCCTCTCGGCAAATAGAGACAACAATTAGAGAAAACAGCTCAAGCACAAAGTCAAAGTACGAATTCCAATAACAATAGAAGATACTCGACTATTGTTTCACAGAGTCACCAATAAAAGCGGGTGTTAAGTTTCGGTGATTGACGAGGCTCTCGTGGGAACCTCGACAATACGGCATTCTTTCCGGGAAGTTGCTCGAGGGGTGGGCGGAGACGATAAATGAAAATAATGTCGCGAGGGCGAGTCGCGGCGCCAGGCTGGCCGCTCGCCAGCTTTATGGACGGCGCCCGAGAGAATTCCAGGAACATCCCTCATTAACCACTTCCCCCACTCCTCTCCCCTTCCCCTTCACTCGAGCAATCGGAAAGTCGAGCGCAGTGTGAACGAGGCTTAACGTTCCCGAGAGCAAGTGCGCTCCGCTTCCCAAAGGATCGCTAGCATTAACATCGTCGGTCTGGCGAGCAGCCAGTGCCACTAGCTCGAGCAGCGGGAGCGTAGAGCAAGTGGGGAAAAGGGCGGCCTTGTTTGGAGCGATCGATTCGGCCAATGACGGAGCGCGAAACCGGGCGGCCCCCGCAGCCGCATCTGGACCGACGGAGACGCCGCGCGCCCGCGGGTCTCCCCCGACGGACCCGTGACTCTGCCTCCGCGATTGAACTTGACATTCGGGGTGACGGAAATCCGATCGCCGGCTCTGAAAGGTCAAGATAAAAGCGCGTCCGACTGGCTACTGTCTCTCGGCAGCGGCTATTTCCGACGATAGACGGAGATTTCTCCCGAGGAATTCAAAACAGCGCCACTATTCTTCGCGATTGTTATTTGTTTACTGATTTTAGTAATAACAATTGTTTAGTCTAACTTTCTAACCCGTGATTCACTCGGCTTTTAGTCGCTTTTCTATATTGTTATGCATTGTTGGTTGTAAGATAATTATAAGTTAATTAATAACTTTCATTATGCAATAATCTTTCCAAAGTCTATATTGTACCTAAAAGATTTCGCAAGAACATTTTAATTCTTTAATTATAATCACCGCATAAAGTAAAATATTAATTTTTTTAATTTATCAAAATATTAATACTGGTTTTAAAATAAATAATAATCTTAAACAGAGATCAGCGTATGCCTGACGACAATCTGACTAAAGCCAAGCGAATCATTACACACGGTGATTCACCGCATTGTACTAAAAACTGATTCACCCAGCACCGACGACACGAAATTGCATATAATCGCGAATAATTGCGTATGGCAACCTTTTCCAATTCCGAGCCAATCAATTACCAGCCTCCCAATCAATCGCGCACAATCAAGGCTTCGGCTGCTCTCGCGGGGATTTCGGTCGGCGATGGCTCCGCCGGGGACGACCGTCAATAAATCGGACGCATCTAATAAGCCGACCACTATGTACGCGCGGCCGCACAGTGAATTCCGCGTGTAACGCGCGCGCCCCGGGAAATTGGAATTCCAGCTGCTTTCGGCCGGCCGCAATCACCGCCGATGATATCTCGCGCGTAGTCATCGCCGGAGAATAAAAGGCGCGGGCTAAAATGAACGGTAAGCTCCTTCGCCGACGCTAATTCCTGCGACGCGCGCTCCCTTTGTCGGGGAGGCGGCGGCGATGCTCGGGCGCCGGGAAATGCGGGAAAATATTTGCCGAGCGCGCCCGGGGAAAAAGGAGGATGCGCGCCTGCCGGATGCGATCGAAACTCATTCGGGATTCCGGGGCGAACATCCGGCGCATTCGCGTGCCTTTTAATATCAGCCTGCGGCGCGCGCCGTGAAAGGATAATAGTCCGCTGTAAGGGAAATATTAGTCCGAGGGAAAATATTTGTGTTTCTTTTATTCGGTTTACTTTGCCAATTGTCCGGGGACCAGGGGAAATAAATTCTCTTCCGGTGGGCGGAGACAATGGAATTAAATGTTGGCAACTGAATTGACAATTCGTTTGTTTAGAATAAAGAAATAATTGAATTTACAATGAATTTATGTTTCGACTAGAAAATAAACTTGGATTCTGTGAAACGAGAAAATATCAGAATTACATTCCAACTAAATCAACAATAGATGTATTTAGATTAAATAACAGATAAACATGATGGCAATAATGAATTGCACGAAATCTTGCAACGCATGTAAATAGGAGTTTATTGACGAGCAGTCAACAATGCGTTAATTAAATGTGCACGAGCGGTTGGTTGATCGAGATTAATTCGCGGAGCGCCGAGGCGGATTAGCATCATTTAGCCGAATGACTGTGCAAAAGGGGCATCGGCGGCCCAGGCAAATAAGGTATTCCAGTGGGTACCCGCGTCGCCCGGTATTTTCGTGGGCGATATTCATAGTTCGTCCACGTGCAGGTAGCATCGAGCCGCGCGATGAGGTCACGAGTCCTCGCACGTCGATATGTAGGTCAATTAATTCGAAGCATCGATTTTCCTGCCGCGGCCCGACCAAAGAGCAGGCGAAATGAACTCGCTCGCGGTTCAATTGGTAGCTGTTTCACTTGTTGAGATCTAACGCTTAGCGGAGAGCAAGTATTTTCTCGGCTCTAACGGGCCAGTTGGACTCGAGCCAGGTATTAGTTCGGGTCATTAATTTCCGAGGGTTTGTGGACATTTGTGGATTATTTTGATGCCTTTCGATCTATTGGTTGACAGACTTAATTCGGGTGAGTTGATCATTTTCAAATATGCCAAGGAAAATTAGTCAATTATTTGAATATCTTGACACAGATTTAAATCGGCGAGTTAATAATTTTCAAATATGCCAAGGAAAATTAGTCAATTATTTGAATATCTTGACACAGATTTAAATCAGGGAGTTAATAATTTTCAAATACTCAGGAAAATTAGTCAATTATTTGAATATTTTGATGCAAATTTAAATCGGCGATTTAATAATTTTCAAATACTCAGGAAAATTAGTAAATTATTTGTCTACTTGATCCCCGACCCAACAAACGACGCAGATTCAATTCCACCACTAATTTCGCGAGTCAATAATTCCCACCCGTCGAATACCCAACCCCAGCATTCAATCCCGACTGAAACCAGATCCGAGCTCTGCGACTCGTCAGCTTCCCAAGCCGAGGAAAATCCGCGCTCGCCATTACCCTCGACTAATTTGCAGATCAATGCCAGATTTCACGCCTACGGCAGCCGAGTACATAAATTGGCGCGCGGAAAACGACCAGCCAGCCGGATATTTGCCGGCGCGCGCGGCTCTCTAATAGGCAAGCGAGCGGCTCGGGAGCTCAAATAAATATTGCGCGCCAACTGCGCGTCTCGTCTCTTGATTCGGCCAGCGCCAAGATTCCGCTCGGCACGCGACCGCCCGATTAAAGGATGAACGACTCTCAAACTCGAGGAAATCCTGTCGCGACCGCTCTAATCTCCTTTGTCTTACTGTTATCTACTTGCTCTCACACTCTTATCAGTGGCGCAACTTTTTTCGACTCCTCCTATTTTCCGTTGTAATGTGAAATGCGAGAGAGAGAAAGAGAGGCTGGAATCTCGTGGCCCGAGGGCAAAGCAGGAATGAAAACAGCTCGTAAAGATGCTCCACTTGCATATAAACAAACTCCCGGCTCGCCGGCCATTTAAACAATGGCGGAATTGCATCTCGCCCGCGGCTCCGCGCTAAATCAGATCGCTAACGAGTTTATAGGCCGGCAAGCGCGGATTCCGAGCCTCGCGCGCTTCGGGTCCCTCGATCGGCGCTGAATCTATCGAGAGCCGTCGACAGTGAGCAGACCTTTGCTTTATCGAGTTCGCACCTACTAAATTGCGCGCGGGGCAGATTTATCGCGGAAAGAGCTAGGAGACAAGCGAGCGTCGACGTAGGATTCCGCGGGAGTATGCGAGATCGCGGATTCCTCGGCGAGAAGCTGCTGGCAATCTGGAGTAGATCGGACCGGCGGTGGCAGCGAAAGTGCTACCTTCGCTCTAACGCACTGCCTTGACCTGGCTACGTGATCGCTGAATTTACAAGGTGCCTATTTCGCTCGGAAAACAAGCGGGCGCGCGGCAACATGCGTATCTCGAGCCGGTTCTTCCAAGAATCACGCCGACGCGGGTCCAATAAATAACGCCTCTACCCTCGGCCCAGTCAATTTCCTGGGATCAAGGTCACCGGGTCACCGACTCACACCAACTGGCCCCTTCGTCTACTAAAATCAATAAATTCAATAAATTCAATAAACTCAATAAAAAGAAATTTGTAATTAATTCGAGTACCAGAGGAATCCGATCGGTAACTTTCCACCGAGAGGATTAAAAGCAAACATTGCAACCCTGGATGCTCAAAGTTCGAAAAACCGGGCAAGTAAGTTGAGGGAATTTGTCCGTGGAGTTGGAATCGTGTAAGTTGGAGATGATAAAGAGATGAGGCGCTCTCGAGGCTTTTCAATCGACCCTCGCCCATGGAAATTGCCGGGAGCACTCCCCGCGTCCGGAGGCCATAACTGTCGCGAGGAAATTGCTTGTCCGCTCGCGCCGGCAGTCCAGGGACTAGGTTGCCTCTTGATTGATTTCGCCATCATAAATTCTTCGCCGGCGGAGGAGTAGTGCGCTGTGTCTCATAAAATGTCGAATAAACCGTCAACGATTTCCGATGGCGGGTAAGTTTCCGTAATAGCCGGGTTGAAAAGGAAACTCCTCGCCGAGGGAGTGGGCCGCAGCCTCGTAATGGAGGCGGTGCGGAGGGTTGGGAGAAACAGCTTCAACGAGCCATTAGTCCCCCGCGGAGGCCATTACAGATCGGGGAGGATTGCTCGCCGGATCGGATAATAAAATCGTCCGGCGGGACGATTCCTTTGATCCCCGCGCATCCCTTCGCTCAGATATCTCGGGGTTTGTATTGGGGAGGAGAGTGGGGCTGAACGGAAAATCTCTCGATGGTACTGTCGAATGTGCTGGTTCATAAAGGAGCAGGCTGTTTCTAAGCAAACAGTCGCCCGAGAAAGGGGCGAACACGCTTGTAAGCCGATAAGTAAGTCCTACCTTGAGGGAGGCCATGTCTGACACGGATCGATGGGTCTGAATGGTTTCCAGCTGGTCCAAGCACCAATCCAGCTCTTCCATCGTCTCGACGGCGAGTTTCATGTAGGGTTCCTCTGCAAGAAGTCGGCAAAAGTGTTGATTCAGTCGAAATCAGAAGAACATCTCTTTTAGATCATTTCTACTAATTTATCTATCCAAAGATCATTTCTATTAATTCACGTACCCTAAGATCATTTTTACTAATTTACATAATTAAAGATCATTTTCACTCATTTACGTATCCAAAGATCATTTCTCCCAAATTACATATCCATAATTTCAACCAAATTACGATCCAACAAAAAATTAATTGGCGACTCGCCCCGCGACGGTGAAATCAGATCACGAATCGTCGAGAGGAAAAAAATTAATTAGTCACTCGATGTAATCCGAGTTGGATCTGCAGCGGGCAGTCTTTGTGCGGGAATAACGTCTGCGCGAAGAGAGCGGCGTACAAAGGCGTCGGAGATATCAAGATAAAGCTAAGTCGCTTATGCAAATGAGAGCGTAGGATCCTCCTCCGAGGACTTTAATTTAATCTGGTACACGTGTCCCGCGTGGCGATAAGAAAACCCGAGGCGTCGTGAACGCGAGAACTAATTAACTTCACAGTCGAGACTCGAACCCTTAACAATGACTGCTTTGTTCTCCCTACGATCGCAATGAATTATTAACAATCGACTCGAATTACCTCCTGGCGGTAGAATCCGTGGCTGCGGTGTACTGCTGCCCTGGGCAGCGCTGCTCCTCCGGGATCTGACGAAAAGCACAATTCTCTTATTAACTCCATCAAACACACTCTACATTCTACTACAATTCAAAGAAAATCTCTTCTCTCTCGACTATTTCTTTAAAAATCGAAACTCTCCTAAACCCGATCCTTTTATCGAGGTCGATCTCAAGTTAGTAGAGCAGCGGCAATCAGCGAGAGTACTTACTTGTTTGTAGGTACATTGGTGAGGGAGAGGAAGTTGTTCCTGACCGAGCGCAGGGAGGCCAGGATCTGTGCGAACGGCGTGACGATGAGGTCCTCGCCATGGCTGGAAAGGAAAGTAACCAAGTCAGCAAGAGCGTGCCTCATTTCCGCCAGACTTTCAACAGTGCTCACAGAAATAGGGGGCTGGGGGGTAGTTGCACAATCGGTAATAAGAGGCTGCTCCAAGATCGATCGATCTCTCATTATTTACAAGACGCTGTCGAAGCGACGCTCTCTACATGCACGCATGCTTCGTCGAGCTTCGCTTCCTTCCAGGCTCAACTCACACATTACCTCTCTACCTCCAAACATCTCCGTTCTTCCACGGGAGAAAACTCCCCAACAGCATCCTCCTACTATTTCCGAGTGAGGTTCTTACGAGGCACTCGTTTCTCCGTTCATCATCTGAATCCCCTTGATTCTCTATTTACCGAACAATTCGACATGATTCGCGATTATTACCAACCTCTCTCATTACTCCACTGATTCCCGATTCAAGTATAATCGCACTCTAATAGAGTGGCTCGTGGGCGCAAAAAGCAAGGTTATGTATTCAGCTAGCATAAGATGGCATTGGTCGCGTCGGGTGGCTGCTTTACCGGCGGAGCGGCCAATGGCGTGCGAGCATAACTGCACCGCGTACGCAGGGTGGCGTGGATCGCGAAAGGAGCAAAGTAGCAAGCACGCGGAAGCCGAGGGAATAGCAGGTCATCCGATAAGGGAAGTGGTTCGATTGGAGCGTAAATAGGGCGACCCGGGCGAGAGGAATTTACGGTCCAGGACATAGCCGAGTAAACAGGGTTCTACATTCGTAGGAGATATCAAAGGTATGTTTCCCCGGCGAGACGGAAGCCTGTGTCAGCCTAACCTTTCCACTGGTCGAGTGATTCAGAGGGAGCTGTTTCCCCCAACTTTTCGCCCTCATGAATATCTCGGGTAAGATCGGCGGGCTTGGGAATATTTCGAGATCGAATCAACCTCCCATAAATATTCATCCGCAGAGTCATCCCGACGTGCTCCCAGCCGGACGCCACAACAGCCTGTCTTTGAGAACGTGATCGCCCGATTTATGTGATATCTGCCTTGGTATATCCTGCTAGGCATCGACGTCGTTAATGGTTGGTAAACGTGTCGGATTACAGGACTGGCGAATGTTAGAGAGCGCGAGCTTAGGGGGATTTCGTTGCGCCGGCGAATATCGCGGATTTAGCGTTGCAGGGTAAATGCATGGGATGTGGTCGACGACGTCGGATGTAATCTTGGGACGAGCGGAGGTCTGTCGGGGCGGAAGAGGATGGAATTAAGAAGTCCGGATCAAGCCGTTTTCCGCGGAAGGAGTTTTACATCTGCGACGGTAGCGAGTGGTTAGCGTTATGGTTAGTTTCCTCGATCAATATGGCGTTCCAGCCCGAGGGCCACTGCAAGTACGCAGTCGAGAGAGCTGAAATCCTGCAGTCACCGAGCCATCCAGAGAGCAAGGAATACGCTTCGGTATTGACAAAGCCTTTCACGCGGCCGCCCGACTATCTCCACTTAAAGCCTGTACACACGCCGCTCCCGAAATCGGGAGCTAACGAGACGAGCGCCGGACCGTTTTCTCGCCCGTGAAATTCACTGTTTGGTCCACGGACGATTTAACTGATTTGAATGTGAAAGGCTGCGGCTTTCGCGGACAAGGGAACCCTTTGGGAGGCTTGTAGTCCTTCGGGATCGATCGCCAGGGTAAAGAAACCGAGAATAGCTACTCCCAGGATCTCTAAATTGCTCCAACGACGCACTGGGATTCTCGCCAGGAGGACGCGTGACTCGAATTCGGCTTCCCAGGGGTTTCCCAGGGAGACGTGAACAAACGTGACCGGCTGACCTACATGCCAGCTCCGCCACTGCAACGACCCCGGAACATAACGATTTATGTGAGTCGCTTAAGTGTCTCCTACTAGTTTATATATCTGTTTTTCTTTGTGCCACCAGGGACCATTTGTCCGCGACGAAAGGGATTACCTATTAGTATTATTGTAAGGGTCGAGGGCCAAAGGCCCGTGTCCGGAGTGCAGACTTACAAGTCCCTTTTGGGTGGAGTCTCGAAGCATTGTTCCCAGAAGAGGGTTCGTCGGGGTGTTCTGACCCTTAGAGCCGAGGTGGAGAGTGTTCTGGGGATGCCGCCGGTGGCGCTGGTGCTGCTGCCGGCCCCTAAGGACGGCGAGCTCATGCCACCGCCGCACCTCTTGAGGCCCCCGGAGGACCCGGGGTAGTCCATCAGGCCTCCTCCACTCGATCCCGACATCGTTAATCGTCTCTGTCGGCCTTGTTTCTCATCCTTCGCTCTCAAACCCCACGAGTGTTCCAGCGGCTGCGGCTTCCGCACTTGGTGCTCCACACGCCACTGGTCATTTTTCTGGGCCCGAATTCAAGTCTTGGTGGATGCAGCTCGATTTGTGAGAGCCTCGAGAGGCTGGGGAGTGAATGCGAGCCTCTCGGCGACGATCGATCCTTCACTCTCTCTGCAAAGGTCACGGACACTCGATTCCCCTGAGCTAAGAAACACGTCCCACCCCGGGGATCTTCCCAGCCGGCCTTGGCACTAGGCTAGACACACCTGTCCCTGACCCGCGGGACTAATTGTCTGATTGGTAATCAGTGTCTACGCGATCACTATTGATCTTCATTCACGTCCGCACTGTTCTTCATCAATTACTCGTGGCTCTGGGGCAATAAGTCAGCGGGAGCTACAAATGAGAGGTGATTTGATCGCAAAGTCCTGCCTCGAGGACACGTTGATCCTCGCATTTTGTCAACATTTGGCCTTAACACTGCCAACCGATTTCAGACTTGGAGCCAACAACGGGAGGAGGAGGAGGAGGAGTCTGCCGAGTGAAATTGTTGGGATTTCGCCCTCGAATCCGCAATTGATCCAATGAAATCACGCGTCCGAGTGGAGACTCGCCCCAGGGGAGATTGGATTGCGTGCGGTGCCGATCGCCACTGGCCTCGGAGTGGTTGTTTTTCGCGATATATGGCGCGGAGCGCAAATATGCCCCGGCCGCTCCCTCGCCGCGGACGGAATAATATTGCCGCGGCCGAAGGAGGAAGCAGATGGCCAGAGGTTCGCGCGGCATTTCCGGCGGGAAAGCGACGTATCAAGTCCACCGCATTCGCGGTTTCCATTTCTGGAAAGGAGCGACGCCCGAGTGTATTCGTTCGGCACTCCAGCCAGCTAATTGGCCGACCTACATAGAATCACTCGAGTTTTCAATGGTTTTGACGGGAGAGAGCATTCCGAGCGGAATCGACAGCGTCGATAATGAACGCGAGGGCTGTCGACCGGCTTTTCGGAGGAGAGTACAGGAAGAGAGCCAGTCGACAGGTTGAACGGCAGATTTCTTTGTTTAATGTGGAGAGAGAGCTGGTTGAACAGCCGGGCAGAATGAAATCGAAGACGCTAGAGAAGTGCGGTCAAGCGGGAGATTCCATGGCCTCGTAGGCGAAAAACTGGGACAAGTGTCGACTTAGCCAAACGAAACTAATTAGGCGGAGCTACACTCCCACCTCCCTCTTTATCTCGACTTAAAGCAATCCGCCGACGCAGAATGCAACCTCCGACAGCGACATTATCCGATCCCACATCCGTCATCGAGCAGGTCAACCCCCAAGAGGCTCGACACCTTCGAGGTCCCCCGGCCTGATTACTCTCCGATCCACCGAGTCAAAGCCGCCGCCGAGGCAAAGAGCTCCATACAAGTCGGAAGACGGCGCGAGAGGACGTTTCCGGGGCTGAAAGGGAACTGCACTGGGAAATTAGCGCTACCCGCGCACGAAAGGTGGGTGTTTCTGGGGGCCAGGGATTAATAGCGCGACCCTCGAGTTCGTTGAAAGGGTTTCTCCTCGCCCGAGTAAATCACCGCCGGCGAAACTCGCCGGCTACGTTGAAAATAGCGTCAAAGCAGCTGGCCCGGCGAGTTAAAGTTAGAAGTTGCCGTGTTGCGTCGATTCACTCGCTGCCGGGGAGAAATCTCCTCGATACAACGGGCCAACTTGTGCCAAATCCTCGAGTCCCGCTCTTCCACCTTGCGACTCTCCAATTCCCATCGGCAAAGGCGACGCTGATTGGCCTGCGATGCATAACTCGGCGAGCGAGGGATTTAGCTTTGATGGAATTTGAAACTATGGTTTCTGTAACGATTTCAATGATATTTCTAAAGGGAAGACTTTGCTTTGGATATGTGAACTTTTTTTAAATGATTTTTTGTTTCTTTTTTAGATAAACCACGTCAAGGTTGATGTGGTTGTTGAAACCTTGAGCTTCGCTTTGACCGTTGGAAGTGTTTATCCCAACCGACTAAGGGTTAGCTGCTTCGTGGGAGTAAATGTCAAAGTCGATTATTTCAGAAACAATTTCATCAAGTCCAACAGAATTTTGGCCAGTAGTTGCAAGACACGTAAGAGTATAAAGAAAATAGCAAGACAATAGGTTTTCTTTGCCAACAACTCTAAAGCAAAACCTAATTCCAACCAACATCTCAACATGGCAACTGTTTACACCAATCCAAGCATCTTCCCACAACAACACTATTCAAATCGCGTCCTCCTTGTTTACCACCACCAAGACCCACTAAAAGAAAGGTCATCCTTCGAACCCGCGAGGCGGCCAACACCCCGGAAGAGGAAGTCCCCCCGAAGATAACGGCGTATCCCGAACTCCTCGTAACGAAGACTAATTATCGAACAGGTGTAATGACGTGGTGGCAATTAAACGGCGATGGCACTGGCCGCGGGGCAGAGGCCCACTGATTAATACAGCGCTCGCCGCGCCAAGGACAATTTATTCTCGAGCGAAGCGACGCACCGGTGGACTATGGCGACGGGCGAGTTTGAGGTCGGCAATCGGAAGAGCCTTGATTCGGGCGGAGCAAGGTCGCACCGCGTAATCGCCGGAGGAGGCAGCGATCTAGAGGAGGCAATGCCTGGGGATTTTTCCTCGAGGGAGACTGGTAGGAGGAATCCGAGTGCTGGACTGATTGCGAGTGATGCGCCGGGAACAAGCAACCTACGAGTCTCTTAATTAAGTGGACTAGATAAGCAGAGGCTTGATGAGTTGGAGTGGTAGAGAGCGAAACCTAGGATTCCTGAGCGACGATTCTTGTTTCGAGCTCGGTCAAGACGCAGACGAAACTCTCGGGTGCAATCGAGCGATCCGATCGAAATGGTAAACACGTTATCAGGTTGCTCGAAGGTGTCAAGTACCTTTCCACCTGGCTATCGGGAAATCTCTCTCCCTCGCTATTTATAGCCTCTATCCTCGCTCGATTGCGTCATCTTCGCTAATGCGAAGCGTCGCACGACAAAGGTCAGCCGTCTCTCTTTCAAAGAATCGGTGCGATTCACTCGTCTAACTCCGAGTGCGCGTTCATTTGCGATAGGAGTGCGAGCGGAAGATTCGTCCGATTAAATCGAGTCGAGCTAAACAGGAGGAAGGTGCGGTTCGCCGGGCCGTCGGTGTCTGCGGACAACGAACCAGTTGTCCAGAGATAAAGTTGATTAGAGATAAGGGAAAGGGGTCAGCGTCGTTCCCCCAACGGCCTATCGCTCGATCACCGTTCGAGTAGTTTTGGACGAATGGTCATCTCTTCCGGAGATAATGCTGACGCGGCCAACCGGCCTCCTCCGAGCATTGTTCCCCTAATAAGGTCCCACGAGCCGAGCGCGGTTCCGGCTTGCATGACGCTTTCATTAGAATCCCGAATCCGATTAGAATAATTACGCGCGTCTAACTGGAATTCTCGGCGACAGACGCTATTCTAGCATCTACTTAATGCGCGCAAGAAGTTGGACTTGATCGAGTGAGGAAGTTGGCTTTTTGTGGAAAAGTAACTCAAGGACCACAGGTAAACCGTTTAGACAATAAATTCATTAGTCAGGAAGCTGAACTCGATTTTTAATAGAAAAATAATCCACAGACCACAGGAAATGAGGGAAACTTCGAAACCAAAACTCTGCAACTGACAGACTCATTAACGAGGAATTCAAACTCGAATTTTAATAGAGAAATAACGAAAAGCCCACAGGAAATGAGAGAAGCTTTAAAATCCAGCATGAGCGAAGCTCCGAAGCCATAGAAACGAGGGAAAGTTGGAACCAAGCGTAAAACTGTGTAACCAATAGATTCATTAGCCAGGAGGCTAAATTCGGCCCGAAATTAGTATCCGCACACACGGGCCGCTCTAATTACTCCAACTAGAGCGCGCGGCGTGCGCTAGATTGGACTCTCCAGGACGCGAGAGGCTTTTTCCTTCGACGTCCTCGGGAAACGACGTTAGTCGACGCGCGGCGTCGAGGCAAAGTTTCAGTGACGCACACTGGGTTCGAGTGAGCGCTATTTGCATGCGCCGGGAGAGAGCTCGTTAGGCGAGCCATTCAGCCTCACATACGTCTGCTCGTACCAAGCCGCTTAGAACATTAGGCACTCGGCAGTCCGAGGAATAGGATTACTCCGTTAATCCAGCGCGAGTCCTCCGAAATTCCAAAGAGCCGCCGGAACTGAGTGGAGAATCGCGAAGGGACAGGTCGTCGCACAGAACTAGCACTTCTCAGGGATCAAACGGTCGCAGTTCGACTGGGGTTTCACTCGGAGGGAAATGACGCGCGCGAGCCGAGTAAGCCGACACTAAGCTCGCAGTGGTTCCCTCGGGCAGAGAGCGGTAGCCAGCTGTCGAAAGGCGATGCGGTAACGGAATCAATTGCAATCAAATCACCCCCGCTCTCCCACGCCCGAGGACGCGAGCTTACGGCCCAGGCTGACCTATCCCGGCTTATACTACTCGCTCTGGCTGACTACCACCGTCCACCTTCCACTCGGCCCCTCCACCACCCCCGTGACAGTTCTACCACCTCACTCCGACCTTTCTACTTCACCGTCGCTGAATCCACTGTGCCAGAGAACCACCAGACCCCTCTCTCTATCTCTCTCTCTCTCGCGCGAGCACTTGCACCCGGGACGCCACCGAGACGTCCTCGTACCGGCGCGTGACGTCGTTCGCTCGACACTGTGTATGGCGCTCGCCGTCGCTCCGCGTCCACTTGTCGGGCGTCGGTGCGCCGCGCGTCGGACACCTCGTGTTTGCCGCGACGTCCAACTGGCCGGGGTGCTGCTCTCGGCTCCGTAGAGATTTCAGCCGCCGCTCGACTCGCTCGCATCGCGCCAGCCGCAACGACCGTGGGAGAGAGAGAGGCGCGATTTGCGCGGGAAACTTGCGCGAGGCAACGCGCAATGTACAGGGTGATTCACTCGCTTTTCAATGCGCGATTATTGATGGCTGCCGGTATAGATTCAAGTCGTAATGTAATCATTGTGTAGGGTGATCAGCAATTTTAATGTCAAAGGAATGAAATTTGTTTGGAATAACGAATTTTATTAATGATGGGAGTCATTGGAACGCGAAGGGGTTGATTGAAAAGCGATTGACTCACCCTGTAGAGGATGGTAAAAAATGTAAGCGTATAATTAGAATTTTTGGTTTGAAAGATTTTTCATTGAACCTCAGAACTATGGAATTATATTAATTACCCTGTACCAGGTGATTATTATTGCATTATATGTATTAATTCAATTTACTTGAAATATAATTGATGAACGAAGATTGGAATAGTTTGCGTAGAGTTTAAGTTACTAAGTAACATAACTGTTTATATATATATATATATATATATATATATATATCTCTCTCTCTCTCTCTCTCTCTCTCTCTATCTCGTATTCCGTTTCTGTGGTCGGATTAGAGTAGTCCTCCCCCGCACTTTGAATATTTAGAAGCACGAACCCGAGGAATAGGAGAGCGTTGCAAGGGTCTAGAAAGCCTGTGCCGTTATCGAGGGCTCGGCTTTACGAATGTTCCTCGTCGAGTGAACTTACTCGGCAATACTCCATCGAATCGATCGATTATATTCCGAGATCTCGTTGGACGCTAAATCGAGAAAGTCATAAAGAACGCGAGGGTCACTCGGCGAAGCATCGTCGAATGCTATCAAGCCCGAAGCATCGATCCCAGGATTAACTCGATAAACATTGCGCCCGGAAAGCGAAGCACGGACCGGCGGATTCTAGGTCGAGCCGCGCACCCGGCAATATATCGCGAGAGAAAACGCGAGGATGACTCGATGACTTTTAACGCTCGGTCACTTTTTCCAGTGGGGCGACAGCGCGCGCGCGCCGATTACGGAAGATTGGCCGGGAATTGCGGGAATGCCGGCCGGAATTGCATCGGACGGAGGAGCTGAGTGCCGGGCCAATTAAGCCTCGTCCGACTCGAAATGGCACGTGGTGCGCGGTGACCAAGCCTCCGGGAAAAGAGCGACTTTTCTGTGGAAACGCAGTGTCGCGATGTTAGCTCATTGAATGAAACTGGTGATTGCTGAAGCGAATTAATTAAGGTTGGTGGTGAAGAAAAGGATTTTTGTTTTTCTGTGAGTTTATTAATAATAATCTTTATGTGATCTTGCGACTACTAGTTAAATTTTATTCGACTGTTTTGGAGATTATTGACCTCGAAATTGAAAAGATTTATACGTGAGAAAAAGTATTGAAAAATAATTGTGGTCAAATCTAATGTTTTCTCCACCAATTACCATAACTCGAATCTAGATCAATTCATTAAACCAGAACTCAATTCTCTTCCCTTCAAATCAACGACTCATCCCAATCCCCCATAACTCAACCCGACAAATTCCTCAACCCCACCCCTCCACTCCGATTCATCGATATCAACAATTCCCCGCACTCCAACCCGACAAATTCCCCAAGCCAACCCCCCATCTCATCCCTCGCCGTTAATGATTTCCCTCCGCTGGCAACGCCGTCACCAGATCCACACGGGCCGTCAGAATGCGCGCAGTCTCCGGCGCTCAATCTAGATAATGCCGGGCGCATCCACGTCCTCGGAGATAATATCGCCATGACAGATGGAGTAACTCGAGGAGGGCGGAGTGAATGCCGCGCACTATGTCGCCAGGCCACTGTTTGCGCAACGCCCGCGATAAAGATATACCTGCAGCGGGTGCACTTTGCCGATGCACTCAGCCTCGAAAGGTTCCGGGTTCGCCCTCGCGCGGCTGAATTAGTCGACTAATCGGCGCTCGACATCTCGACATCTCGACATTTCGGATACGCCCGGGCATTAATAACACACCGCTCGCCCGCCGACTCAAGAATCGGCGGATCAGTGCATAAAGCAACAGGCTTCCCGGCTTATCGCTCTCCTCGAATTAATGAGCGTGCATGGGAGAGCGCAGCTGGCCACATGAGCTTCCCACCGATACGCGCGCAATCAATAATCTCCCCGGGTAACACACGCGCGTCCGTGTTAGGGGCTGGAGGTCAGGAATCAGTGGAGTTCGCGCGAGTAATTAGTCGAGAATCGACAGTCTTCGATTTTTCTTGAATCGAGAGGGCGCTAGTGGAGGTCCCTCGGCTCTTTGAGGTTAGGCGTGTGAGTCTGAGCCTGGAACCGTCCGGCGCACAGGTCGAATTACGAAGATCGAAGGTTGGTACTCACCTGTACTGATCGGTAAATATCCTGAAAAATGAGAATGCGATATTTACTCGAGGGGCTAAATCGACTAAATTGGGTCATGCGGTTAGTTCGAGCTGGCGACTCCTCGCTCTATTTACACTGTCTCTCTCTCACTCTCCCTCTCTCTCTGTCGCGAGCGAGCGAGAGAGTAAGCGAGAGTGTTAGTGTTATCTCAGTGTGACGGTTGGCCTGTTGGTGTACCTATTTACACGCCACCGGCATTGTTTATGATCGAAGCCATTTTCTATGGAGATCGAGCCGCGCGCTGCTTTATGTTGAATGGCTCGGTTATAAATAACGCCGGCGACATATGTACATTGGCTCGAGGCTCGAGGTTAGCCTGGCTCTAGCGCGGAAGCGTCTGCCGGCTTCAATTAACGGGACTCCTTAATCACCGGACTAACCTTCCCAATTCGATGAATCGCGAATGCGCGCCATAATGCGCGTGCTCTCTCTCTACGTGTCGACGAACTGCGAGCCTTTGTCGAGAGGTGTCAACTGTACAGTGTCGAGTTACAAACGAGTACACGTAGTGTGACAGAGACAGGGTGAAAGGAAACAATTGAAAGTGCAGGTTAGAAGAGGTTAGGTCACTCGGGTTAAAGGTGACTCGAGTCTCGTTAATCATCTTCCGGAAACCCTGTCAATTAGCAGCTCCAATCGAAAGCCCGACAAGCTACACAACTACCCCAACAAAAATAATAAAATCACAAATAAAAAAAAAAGGTTAAAAAATTCTCAGCTTCTAATTGCAATTAAAATCCCTCCGAGCCAATGAACTACATTCCACCGCGCATGGGTCGCGCGTAGGCGGAAAAAAAGCCGCGGGAAACCTTGCGTCGGCGAATCCTACGCGACCGAATTGCGAGGGGAAAAAGCGCCGAGTGAGCTCTCTACGCGCGATGCACTCTAGAGTCAGGCAGCGATTCAATTCCGAACCGGTTCTACGCGGCAAACTGGCCCACTCGCCAAAAAGGAATCATGCACAGACAGAGAGCAGAGTGTTGAAGAGAGAAAAAGGGGGGTGGGGGTGGAGGGGCGTGAGCTGTAAATTCGGCGAAGAGACTAGTTGGAAGAGAAGAAGAGTGGGAGTCCTGGGCGTGGGGTGTTAATTGGGCCAAGTCGATCGGGTGAGTGTGAGTTGATGAGTAATCTCTGGTCTAGCGGTGAGTAGCAAAGTCAACCAAGGATAATAGAATAGTAGGATCGAGAGTACATACGCTCGCTCGACAGGAAGCTCTGTCTCTTTGAACCTGCAACCCAAGGATCACATAGATACATGACATTGTCGGAGAGCCCGCACCGGCGAGTGATATGCTTAGAAACGAAAGTCAGGCTAACGGGACCACCAAGACATCCGACGGTGTCTCTCCGCCTTTCCCCGTTACGATTCATATCTAACATCGATCAATTGCTATCTAGGGATGTCTTGGTGTTCGGAGAAGGTGCGACACGCGCGCGTGTTATTCCCAATGAAAGCTGGACACACCACTCCAAGCGGACACGAAATATAGTGCAAGTTGATCAGTGATGCTCAATCAATGTCACCCTGACTTTAAATCCCGTTTTTTCAAACTTACGAATTGTAATTATTTCCACAAAATGTGAATTACATTTTCAATTAATAAATTTAAAAAATCCATTATATCCTCTATAACATATGCGAAAATGATTGAAATCCATCGTCCTCTTTCCAAATAATCGCCGATTAAAATTGTAATCATTTCATTGGTGAATGTACGCATGTTGGTTCAGAATTCCTATTGGTTTGAGCGCCACTGAAGTGAAAAAAACATGGGCGGCGTGTTTTTCTGGCCGACGAGGATGAGTGCGAGCCTCTGCCCCGAGGTTAACGTCGCATGCAACGCGGCCGAAAGTACGCCGGGCAGCGCATGAATTGTAAATGCGCGCCGGTGATTCGCCACGGGTGGACGTGTCTGGTTGGACAAAGCACGATGCGAGTTCACTTGTTGCACGTGCGACTCGAGTTGCAAGGCTGGCTGGCCCCCCGATGCATCAGTGGCGTCGATCAATCACGTGCGCCAGCGGAAGTTCGAGCTGGCGTTTACGGATCCTCGGATTATGCGGCCAACTGTGCCAGCAGCTGCTGCTAGCATAGTTGGCAATTGGCACACGGGGGAGCGAGAAGAATGCGAACTGCTCGAGCGTAACACTTGGAGTGCCGAGTAATGCGACGTTAGTATCGCCGGGTTGCCTGCCTTCCAGTGGCACAGGTCGATTGGAATCACAGAGTGTTCGAGTTGTAACGTAAACACTTGCCGAATCTAGTAAGTGAAGTGCGATGTTTGCTTTTTAGTTGCGTGGTCGGCCGAGGTGCGGCGACACCGGCTAGTCGATTTATCGGGCGAACAGGAAGCAGAAGGAACTCTGTTTGATCGACGCGGTCGGTAAAACCCTGTCAGATTTCTACAAACCATTCCGCGGTAAAACAGTGTGCGATTTAACCGACCAGCTCATCCCAACCGAGTTACCGACGGAGTAATTAGCCGAATAATTAGAGTAATTAGCCAAGTGATCCCAAGTAACCGAGGGTTAAATGTAAAGATCCCATTTCCCGGGCCAGTTTACGAAACAAGTAAAGCATAGATACATGGTTGCTCTCACTCATTAATTCACACATTACTTCACACAGACACTAATCACTCGGTGCAATGATTCCAAGGGTGAACGAATGAATGCTTCCTGCGTACCTTTCACTGGCAATGGAGCTGTTGCGCGACATCGATTTCGGCGACATCTCGAAGTCGCTGTCGCTCCGGTAGAGGAAGCTCTCCCGTCGCTGCGGCATCGTCTGGAGCACCAAGCCGGCGCTCGGTGAGGCGCCGCCACCCCCAGCCGCACCCCCGTCCAGCGTCGAGGCGCCATTCTCTACGTCGAAGCTGCAAAAGAGAATAAAAACGTCAGTGAAAAATTCACTTTTTAAAATACAATTTTTCTAACATTTTTTATATATTTTATAATTATAGGTATTATATATTTTATGATGAAACTTATATTATAATTATATAATTATATTTTATAATGAAACATTATTATTCCAGATATGTTAATGATATCTCGTTTAATCATAGGAAAGTAATCGAACGAGGGTTTGAGTCGCGAACACTTTGATCATCAGAGTCGCTTCATCGAGGATCAAAAGGGTTGATGCAAGGGAACCTCCGGACCGAATGATTTATACATGCAATCCACGGGATGATTGGCATTTCAGGACGATGGCATTTGAATAATGCATCTCGCGCAGGAGATCCTGCGCTTTGACATAATCAGGGCCGAAATATGTGGCAGGCTCTATCGCCCTAACGACAGGCACAGGTGTCCCACGAGCCACGAATTAAACGCGCGCCACCCCGGCCCATAAAACTTTCTAATTAAGTCTCGTCGGAATTCGGCCGTGCAGACACGCGCACGTGGCCTCACTCGCTCCCCTTTTTCCCAGGCATCTGGTGACCTCCAGTCATCGAGTCTCCGATCTATGCCCCGTGGGACGAACCATCCTCCCAAAACACATAGCCACACTCGGGTCTTTCAGGAGTCATCGGGTCAGAATCCCGCATTAAATGACACGTGAAATGGCCCGGCGAGTTTTTCCCCCGGCGAAAGTACACGTGGGCAAAAAGTGCCATTAGTCTTCTTGTTTGAGGATTAAAAGGCTCGGCAGGCAATTTCGACGACAAAGCGTCATTAAGTGGAGATTGACGTTGTTTCGCCGGATCCTGGAGAGAGTGGCAGTGGGTGGGGGGTGGGTGGGAGAGGTATTGATTGGGGTCAGTCATGAGACGCGCAATTAGAGGATCACAAATGCGAGGGCTCTTCCAGCCGACGATTACACCTGTCTAATTATCCGGCTTTTGTCCTGGTGCAAGACTGGCATTGTCGATGATGTTGACCGGGCGGCCACCGGGCGTCGTTCCGGTCCCCGATAGTCATCATTACGCGGTATTACGCAAGCCCCGATTAGTCCTGTAACCTTGCCATTCAGCGGTTAATAGTGGCACGCTGTCGCGCGATGCCGAAGCGACGCTCGCTCGCTCTCCGACGCACACCATTCCCGTCGCCGACCACTCTTTTCCTAAGAGAATATCACTTCGCACTTGGCGCAACAAGTGTTTCGCCAGTTGGACTCGAGGGGCTCGCGCCGAGAACACTTGGATTTCCAGTGGCCAATTAGGCTGGCGAGTCATTGATTTCGATGAGGTGGAGGGAATTGACTATTTTCAATTGGATTTGGTTGGGAAGTAGTGTGTTTCAAGTTGGACGAACAAGTCAGGTCGAAGTCAGTTTGATTTGCATTGGTAATTTGGGGTTTGAGTCTGCGATTAGGAGCTGTGAGTCATTGATTCCGATTGGTAAAAGAATTTGTTGCTTAGAAGTAGCAAGTCAGATCAAAGTAAAAATCTATCAACGGAACCAAATTAGATTTCCATCAGACATAATTAATAAAAGAGCATCTTAAAAACTGAAAAACAAAAAACCAGAGACTCACTGTTTCCAATCAGCCTTAATTTCCAAACTATCTCACGACCAGCAAACTATCATGACTCACCGATTTAATCTCGCCAGCAACAAATGCGCAGTTCACAGAGTAGCAAGCGCTCGCTCCAAGTAAAAAGGTGATTAACGCAGCCACGCCCAGCCGTCCGCAAGTAATATCAGCGAGATTCCGAGTCCGGCACACGAACAGCCAGTGCAAATGTTTGCTCGGCCGTGTGGAGCCTGCGCTAACTGTTTGCTAATAACGTCTTCCTCCTCGGAGCCCAGCGCGATACTCCCACCCGCCTTTCTTCTATTCCGCGAGCGTTCGACGACGAGAACTCGAACCCGCCGCCAATTCCCGCGCGGCTCTCATTGTTCCATGGTAATGAGCGCGCGGCTGCGTTAATATTTACGCGCGCGCCGCTCGAATTGTAAATGAGAATTATGCCGGACGTTTGCCGGTTCCGCGGCTTAGCGACAATTTACTCGCGCGTTAGTCGAGTGAGCTCGTTGGACTCGCGAGACTCGAATTGGTCGGAATGCGCTTTTGTAATTGGTGAAATATTGGGTGGTGGATTCTGGAATTGGATCTTTGATTGTGCGTAATTTGTAGAAAGACGCGGTATAATGGTGGATCGATCGAGGCTTATATTTAATAATTGCGTCAGGATTGCATCATCGGGGTATCTAGTAATTAGCCGCATTTATGCTTCGATACTGTTCATCGTCGAGCGAACTCGACACTGTAATTCGATATTCCCTGCGAACCTTTTATTGTTACATTCACTCGCTTTCCCAGGGAAATCGAATCACTTTCTCCAATATATTTCACTCTTAAGCTTCGTTCGCATTATTCGAGCAACTCTATAGTGTGAACCAGCCTTTACGCAGACATTAAACCCATTTTCATTCTTCCTGCAAAAATCAAATTCCTTTGCCTCAATAAATTTCATTATTCGAAAATTCTTCCACCATCAATTTCACCCTCAATCCTAACCTCAAACCCGCAAACGGGAGATTAAGCGGACATTAAGCCCAGTTCCCACGTTCTCCAGCGTGCGCTGGGTCAACGAGCGGCTCCAGCCGAGCGAGGACATCGGTTTCCGAGGGCTCGAGTGGCGAGTGTACCCGCGATATTTACATAACCGTAAAGCCGAAGCCAGCTATCGGCGGGCACTCGCGTGTGATTAGGGTAATCGAGAGTGGGCTATATATCGTCCTCTCGATTACAGCGCGGCTAATTAAAGGGGATCAGCAATCCGTACCGAGGGCGCGCGCGCACTCGTCTTCCGGCTTCATTTCCTAATGGATTCCTTAGCGTGCTCGGAGGACCAAACGCTCGAGGGCCTTGCTCGACTAGTCCTTCGCTCGGCTTAAGCCTTCCAATTGCGCCCGACCGCCCCCCACCGAACCCTCCGCAAACAGTAATAATACTCGGACCGGCCGATTCGACGACTAATCTACTTACGAGACCATTGTCGAGCACAAGGAAACGGGGTTTCATTATTTTCTGCCAACCTCAAGGCTCGAGGCTTAGCGACTCGCCGACAGATGGAATCGAAGTACTGGTAGATATAGGTTAGGTAGTTTGGATTATAAATCACGATTTTGCATTATATTGACTTATTCGTAAGAAATAAATAAGAATTAAATGTACATTTCTATTCTTTTCCAAGTGAAATCGTTGGAGGCGGAAAATTGAGGGGTTAGGAAATTAATTATGAGTTGAATCAAACATAAATGTCCATTCAATCTTTGTTGGTGCAGATTGTGGAGCTCAAATTACGAGAGCTTCCAGGAAACGACAAATCACCACTTGCCCTAATATAAGGTTATCCCTCAGTTAGGTAACCTCAAAATTGCACCTTCAAACCTGTAATTGTTCAGATTACATAGACAAGGAACTTACGGAACAGCAAGGTAGAAGAGTTTCGGATGCGGTTTCACTCGCGAGAGCGTCGAGACACATCCACTGTGCCTACGAAGGGACGAGAGGGGAAGTGAGACCCTCATAGTTCCCGAGTCCCTTCGAGCGAGCCGAGAGACCTCTTGCGGCATGATGATTGCGTAGTCATTCATTCTAACCTAACCCACTAGGACACCCCAGCCCTAAACACCCCCACCATTTTATTCAACAGACTCGCAACGCTCGACGCTTATCAGCCGGACCTTATTTAACGCGCGCGACATTCATCATTTATGATGTCTCGCGCGGAGATTCGCCGCGCATTACATTCATCATTATCGAGCGGACCAGGCATAATGTGGCCACACGAGGGAAACCGGCCAATCCCGGCGCGCCTTTGTCAAGCTTTTCATTATTATGTGCGCATTATGCCGGTAGCAACCCCGGGGGAGAGACGGTTCCCGATGATTTTTCAATGGCGAGGATCCTCTTCCATTCACCCCGTCACGTTTTATCGCCTCCCCTCCTGTCCATCATCCCCCTCGCGCTACAATTCTTATCTACGACCCTCAGCTCCTCCATCACTCGATTAAAGTTTACTCTAAACAGACTTGGAGGGAATCGGCTTCCTCGGCTTCTAATTTTCTTTTTATTTCTCCGCCACCGAGGGACCCTGGTGATTCCACTGTTTCCCCTCGGAGATTCTCATCAAGTCGGGGCCATTTAATCGGAAAATCGCCCGCCAGGATTCAATATGGAAAGGTCGGACTTGCACCTGCCGGCAATACCAATTTCTCCGGGGGGTATTTTAATCGACGCGCGTGCCGCAAGTGCAAACTCGCCGGAGGCTGTGAAACGCGCTTAATGTTGCCGCGCTGATAGGCCAACTCGGGCTATTAACGTCACGAACTATGTAAACCCCGGAGCTTAGGCTGAGCCCACATTCTACCTGGGTAACTGATGCTGGCAGCCGGAAAAATGATGGGCTTTTATTGTTGCACTTGCGCGGCTTCGGACGGAAATCAAGTTACTTTTTCGCGATACTCGGATTTTTATCTTAAGGTTCGTTCACAGTTGCGAGTATTGTGAACAAGACTTTAAGTAGAAGTTTTCAAGTTACTTTTTGGGCAAAATGTTTAAATACTGTGAATGAGACTTTATTCGAACATTAAGTCCAGTTCCCACTTTTTCCGAATAAATTTCTCTTAAGCCCCGTCCACATTACTAAAGCAATTCGAATCCCATGAACGAGGCTTAAACTCTTTAAAACGATATTAAACCCAGTTCCCACGTCCAATTACCTCGTCGTCCAGCGAAAACGAAGTAACTTTTTCCAACTAATTTTCTCCCTTAAGCCTCATCCACATTACTATAAACTAGACTTTAACCCCTTAAATATCCATTAATCCCACGAGTTCCCACGTTCAATTACCCATCCAGCTTGCGACGTTCACTCCCGTCGCTCTCGGCCAAGACTCGGCGGCTGTGAAACGCACTCAATACCGCGCTGATAGGCGAACTCCGGCTATTAGCGTCACGAAGTACGTAAAAGCCGGCGCTTAAGCCGAGCCCACATTCCCACTGACAGCGGGAAAAATGAGGGGCGGAAAGTTGGGGCGTTCGGGTGGGTGTAAGTCGACGCGAGATACATTAAAGTCTGGTTATATCAGCGAGGGAAGATTAACAGCTCGAGATAGATGGGAGTTGGGCCGGGAGATGTAAAGCAGACTCCCATTAAAATTAGGTCAGCTTGGGTCTAACGAGGATGGAGGGAACGGCAGGGCCGAGAGCTCCCCCCGCTTGGCTTCTCGTTTATGCTGCCATTTCTTTTCGAGGCTCTGACTTGCAGATTTCCCTTTGTCCGCCGGAAAACTGACGGAGACTCCCGCGCCCTGTGAAACCTGCCTAATTCCCTCGACAAGTTGCTCGTGATGCCAACTCCGGAGGAGCGAACGCTCTTTCTAGCCTTGGAGTTGGAAGCGCTTGCTTACTTGTTGATTCCTGGATGGAGCTCTGAGTCATTGGATTTATGCATCCAATTATGTCAGTTAATTGATGTGAAGTTCATTGAGATAGAACTGATGATTGGAAATTAAACTTTTGCTGAGAATAATTTTGAAATTGTTGGTAACAATTTTTTAGGTGTAATTCTGGGTAATTGGATTTATGCTTCGAATTATTTCAGTAAATTGGGCCAAATGATTGAAAATTAAATTTTTATAGAGATTAATTTCGAAACTATTGCTCGCAATTTTTTATATATAATTTGAGCAATTGGAATTTGTCGAATAATTATATTTGATTTGGATTCTATTAATAAATACATGTAAAATGAATTCACGAGGGGAAACGATTGCAAACGGAAAGAGATTTTTAAGGGATTATTTCGCGGTATATTCTCGATGGAAGAAGCGTAGGTTCGCCGAGATTTGACGCTGGCAAGGTGGAAGAGTGCGCGGCTCGTGTGGGATCGATAATAGTGCGATAGGTTCGAGGCGCACTGTGTGCGCGGAAAGCTACTTCCGCCCTTGTGTGTGTACTGGCAACAGGCGGACTAGGATGTGTCAGAACGCGACGCCGAGCCGATTGCATCTCTATTGCGGAGCAATGGGCGAGAGCACTTCATATCTGCCTGGGAAATATCTTTAAAAGCCACTGAGAGAGAGAGGGGGGGACTCCTACACTCGACGCGCGTTGAGTTCCGCTGGGTTAATAACATTTCCAGGTCGACTTATTTCCACTCGAGGGCCTCTGCCGACTGACGACTTCGACAGACTCGGCCGATTGGCCGCCTGGCATTCTCAGCCAATCGACGGCTCGAGTGTCGCTCCATCACCGAGCAATCATTGCGCACAAGATTCTTCTTAACAATCATTCCCAATCCTCTTCGAATAACACAATTTAGTAAAAAATCTCAAACTTTAAAACTTATTTGAATATTAAAAAATTCCAGTGAAATCATTTGCGATGACTGAAGGAATTCGCGTCGGAGTTATTTTTCCGATAAAACTCTTCCAGGCGATTGGAAATTGGATTTGTACGATTCAGTGATTTTTGACGTTATGGTGATTAATGACGGCGACGGGATTTCGAGGGTTGCCGTATGTTTACGCGGCCGGTTCCAGCGGCATTCCAAGGCCTTTTTCCCAACCCACTGACAGTTTCGCTCGCCTACCGGGCGAAACCTATCGGAAGGTCAATATTGATTCGAGCGAGCCTAATTAGCCGGCGATGCTTATTGCTTTCCCGGAGGCGCGCGCCGCTCTTTTATTACCCAGTCCTCGGATCCGCCGCAAATGAGAATGCGATTCACACACTCCGCCAATTAGTCATCGGCCTGTCACTCGCGGGAGATCAACAGGCGTCATCGAGAGACGGTTAGACGCGCGCTTTGTCGGCCGATAAGGGACTTTCGAATGACTTTACGGGCCGATTGGCGGTTAGCAACGTCGTAAATTACGATGATTCCTGATTTTCGCAAAGCCCGGCTGATAAGTCTCGAGTCATTGGCGACAGTGATTCTCCGATCCGAGTATAACTCGGTGCGAGAACCTACATCAGAGCCGGAACACCTTAGACGCAAACTCGATGACGATCATTCCACTGATTCCACACTAAAAACTCTCCGACTCACTGAGTCACTCACTAACTCACAGCCACACACGGAAAAATTCAAGTCGAGTCACTCAAATCACTCGGTAACTCAAACTCTTCCGAATAACACAGACTTCTCTACCAATTAACTCACGAGTGACTGACTCAAGAGTAACAAGGCTCGAGTCGAAATGCGCGAAGGGCGAAGCGGAGACCACTCGAAAGGGATGGAAGTTGGTTGGAAGTCGAGCGAGAATTGGTGGCGGAGCGAGAGCGCGCGTCTCTCGGGCGACGCTGGTTGGTCGCGCGCCGCCTGCGAACTGACTCCCACCGCTTTGCCGATTGTTGCTTATACCCCGATTTACCATGCTCGTTTACTCCAACTAAATCCACCGCCTGCCCTACGCCACCTATGCCCCCCTCCCCTCTCTACGCCTGGATTTCTGTTTACCGTCGCCGCGCTCATATTTTCCAGGCCGAATTCCCCGCTGTTTACCAACCGCACGCAGTGGGCCTGTTTGTTTTTCGGCCTGTGTCCACCGGCGTTGTTGGTTCGGCTGTTTTGGATCTCGCGTGGCATTTTGTCGACTGGCTCTAGTCGCGGGAGTCACGAGAGGGACTCTCACTGCGATTCAACTTGAACTCCCGGTTGACTTAGAGAGGTTGGTTGTCAAATATTGAATTCAAAGCTTTGGGTTTGATTTAAGTGAGTTAATAGTTGAC
Organism: Crossocerus cetratus; assembly: GCA_963675795.1. Lineage (NCBI taxonomy): Eukaryota > Metazoa > Arthropoda > Insecta > Hymenoptera > Crabronidae > Crossocerus > Crossocerus cetratus. The sequence goes on from OY776671.1 coordinate 16,320,914, forward strand.
TCGAGTCAAATATTGTCCAGTGATTTGAAATCTAGAATCAAAACTGATTAAGTTAATTTGGAGTATTAGTTGGATATTGAAATTTAAATAACTCAAATTCGAGTGAGTTAATATTGATCCAAGTTATACTTAACCGAGTGACTTGAAACTTGAGTTATTATTGACTCAAGTTTTGAAATTTAAGTTAATATGCGCACTCAAATCAAATACAATCGAGTGACTCGAAACTTGAGTTACCATTTCCACTCAAGTCTCTCTAACTCAACTTGAGTCTCACTTTAAACTCATCTCGTACCAATAACTCAAAACGACCGGCACGACTCATACTCTGAAAACCAGGGGCGAGTGCCAGGTAACTCACTGGTAACTCACGGGCGAGGGAGGAGACTAATGACGACTCGCCGATAACGGATTACACACTCGATTGATATGAGACTGGAGGGCTGGCTGGAGAGAGATAAAAAGATAAGCGAAACCAGCAACACTTGGTTCCAGCAATATTGGAGCGCGCGTGCGAGCAGAGTTCTCCTCCGAATTGGTGGGTTCGGCGACGTTCTCTTGGGAGCCGATCGGCGAGACTCGGATTTTATAAGAATAAGTTGGCTGTCAGTGCTGCGGTCTGGTTCGCCGTCGCTATTGGAAAGAGGAGCTCAATTGGTAGTTGGTAGCGGGTACTAACAAGATTGCATAAAGTGGTGGTACAGAGGCGAGTCCGAGTGGCGGGCGCGTTGTGTAACAGGTTTCGCAATAGGCAACGCGTCACAAGGTGCAATTAGAGGAGAGCGCGCCGGGTTTCTTTATTATCTCACCCTCCGATCGCCCTCATCTTCCACCCGATCACCGCACGCCGCACTCCACACTCGACTAATCGCCCGCTTCTCTCTTTCTCTCCACTACAAATCACTCGCGGCTAATGACTCGTCAAACTCGTGACTTTCTCTACGAGATTCGTGAGTCGGGAATTCAATGTATATAGGGTGAGTCGGAATAAGTTTGACACTCGAGTTATTAAATACAAAAACCAATAAAAATTCTGAATTATGTTGTGCGAAATTTTGTATAATTTGTTAATTAGATTCATTGAAATACTTCAGCAATACTTTTGAGTATTAACTGAGTTATTGACATTTGTAGGTGAATACGGTGGAATAAGGATTTGTCGAGTTTGATATCCCAGCTTGGACAAAGGCGACGTATTACCAAGATCGATCGACTCTCCGCCTCCACTTTCGATAGATCACATAATGTGCCGGTGCGAGCTAATAATACCGGGTCGGAGATAGAGTTTCATTTTTCCATCGCTCGCTGGCATCATCGAGGCGCTTTATGCTTCGCGCCCATAAGCACCGAAAATATAACGAGGCCTCGTGACTCAGATATTGCAATTGCGTCTCGCGTTTTCAATTTCCCCCTTTCCACTGCTTCCTCTTTCTCCTCGAAGCGAACTCCGCCAATAAAGATTGTCTCGCCGGCTTTTATACTAGAAATCATGCAACAACCCTCTTTCGCGTATGACTTGGGCGTCAGCGAGCACGAGTATGTCGGATGTTTGAAATGCTTTCCGGCCGACGAATATAGAAGAGAATAATTCTCGCGGACGGAGACGCTCGTACATTAACGCGAATATTAATCGGGATGATTGACCGAGCCATTAAGCCTCGCCGCGAATAATAAAGGCGAGGCTAACGATGACTGGGCTCTGATCGCCGACGGATTTAACTGTCGCGGCGCGTGCCAACTCTCGTAAAAATGTCGGCGTCCCCACGCACCCGGGAGAAACTCTGGACCACCGGCGGCCTCGGTCAAAGGGTATAAATCCCACGATTATTATTATCTCGCGATTCAACAATCAAAATATCTTCGCCTGATATTCTTCTCTGAAATTATACTAAGATTTTTAACCTTTCATTTTTTCATTATAATATATAATATATAAAATATATGATGGAAAAATAAAATATTATATAATATGTATATATAATGATGATATATGTATGATGAAAAAATAAAATATAAGACGGAAAGTTGCAACTTTTCATTTTCTCATTACAATTAAAGAGTACAGGACTGCGACTGGTATACATATACTTTTTCCGTGGCGTGTCAAAGGAGAGAAATTTGATTATTACCTCGCGAGCACAAGAACATCTCACTCGCACACTAATCTCCAGAATAATCCTCATACAAATGAAAACACGTAATAATCTCTTGTTTTTCGAGTGTTCCATTTTCCTCCCTCGAATTTTGCACTACCACTAAAGAATACACGAGAGAGACAGCTGCAGCCGGCAGTTTTCCTCGGGGGCGCGCGCGCGGGGACGACGCAATAAAAGGAGGCGGGCGCTTGCCCGGGGAAAAGCGGAGAGAAAAGTCGAATAAGCCTGGAAGTTCGAGCGGCTCCGGGAAGAATTATTATTGGTCGAGGCGCGCCGTGTACCCGCAGACCACCGGCCACCAGTCGGACGGGAAGCCACCGCGCGTTGCATTAGAAGCGCAAGGTTCTTCTTCCATTTTGCAGGCGCAATTTCGGCCGGAAACTTCCAGGGGGTGCGTGAATGTGGCTGCGGATGAGTCTCGCGTGCGATGACTTTCCCAAGGCGACAACTACGCGGATGATGATTATTCAGGCTTTTTCTTTCGCCTCGGCTTTGCGGCACGCGAGAAAGAGTTTCTATCGGCGTGGAGGTCGTACACCGAATGGAAAGGAGTCAAGGCGTCGGGAGTATTGGGATTTCCATCGAGTCTCCTTCACAAAGTGGCAGAGTCAACACTTTTCACATTCTACGCTTTTCATTTTTAACCTTGCTCTCGAACAGTTTTCTTCCAAAGATTTAGGTTACCATAGATTTCTTTATGATAATTGCCATCTTTTAATTCAAGTTATTATAGTTTCTCGTATAATAAAATAGTGGGCCAGTGTGAAGGAAGCTTAAGGAGTTCCCTTGGAAATCTGCCACAGGGTATAAGCCCGGGTCTCCAGGGACTTGTTGACTGCGGATAGAGTTCGATCTCGAGGAAAGCTCCGGGAGATAGAGAGAGGGTGGAAGTTGCGGCGTCGTCGCCGGCCGGCGTCGCCCCTGCTTTCCATTAAAAGCCGCCGGCAATTACGCGTCGACGGTCATTAGCCGCTAACAATGCTTTATTAGGCCTCCTACGAGAGCACGTTACCCTAAAGGCCAACTGTTTCTCGAGAATCGAGTCAATCTCGACGGTATATAACCTGTAAAAGTCTTTCATCATAATCTGCCAGCCTTCTTTTATCAAGAGACGAGGTTTTGTCTTGGGAAAAGTACAAGAAAGACAGACCTTGCATCTTTTTGCAATGTTCGAAATTGCGAGAAATTTCCATATTTGTTATAAATAATTGATTGTTGTTAGTTTTAGCTAGAAACTACACAGTTGAAATTAAACTCATAAATTATTAAAACAACTTATCGATTCATAACCTACGAAGGTCTGGCTTCCACCCAGTAATTCTGTCGTCCATATCACATTGAGAATGGCGGGAAAAGTTGAAGAGTTCGAATTGAATTCCAAAAGTATTAAAACCACTAAAAATTATCGATTCACATTCTATAACCTCAAGAGAAGAATTAAAAATTTCTATTCAAGTCCACTAGCATTCCAACAACTCATCAATTTATAACCTACAAAAACCCGACTTTCTAACCTAAAATCGTCCAGCGGGAGATTCGAATATAATTCGGAATTTCTAGTTATCGGAAAGAACATCGAAAGTAAGTGCATGAGCTGCGGCGAGCACTCTTTCCTCCAAGTGTACGAGGCACGGTTATCGATCGAGAGGGAGAGTTGGCGTGCTGCGCGGTTGTTAAGGGTGTTTATCACCGCAGCGCACTTTTCAGGGTCGCCAGATTTGTGTCAAGAACTCCTCCTCGAACTTACGTAGCCCCGATATGCAGGCGTCGGCCCTCGTAAAAGAATCATTGACTATGACGTCGGCGAGGCACCCACTGCCATGGAAACCCGCGGGCTCGCGTCCTCTCGTCAGAGGCTAATGCAAACTCCCAGCCCCCGCTGCCTTCGAAATACCTCTCTATTAATTTATCATTAACAGCTAATTAATTCCGAGCCAGTCTGACCCATTTAACACTGGCAATCAGCTTAATCGCTGATTTATCGACCTTCTTTGACTCCGGAAAAAACTGACCTCGCGCAACGATAATTATCACTCGGAATTCCAGCGAGCCCTTTAAGAAGCTTCTTAAGACGCTCGGTGGTCTTATTAATGAATTTTTAATTAATCAGTTAAGCGTCCGAGTTTGCATAGCCTTTCATCAATTAATCTAACAAATGGGCTGACGATCCTCAGTGATGCTCCTGACGCGACTGAAAATAACATCACTAATTCGAGTGATCACTAATCAACGGATGTCCCTAGGCGAACATTAGAGGCCTAAGAATACCTAACCGGCCGCGCTGAGTAAGCCACTATTTTCACTTGTGCCTCGCGGACGCGAACAGAAGGGAAACAGGGAATCTGAGCCCTGGCAGAAATGCCGCCAGGTGGCGACAGCTCTGGACACCTCACCTCTTGTTGCGCTCGACGTAATACCGTCGGGAGTGTCTGCGAAAGCGGTGACGGCGTCTCTCGACGTGCGGTTGCCCGCTGGAGCCAGGGTCCCGCGGCTCCATCGGCTCGGGAAGCTCCTTCAGGAGGATCTCGCTCCGGGACGATTCCCTTCGCTCGTGCGGGCGTCCTTCCCGCCAATTAAGGAGGGTCCACACGATGATCGACACGGTGAGCATCGTCGACCGGATGTCGAGGAACATCCCTTGATTATCTTGATCTCTTCATCCTCCACTCGAGTTATTCAAAAATCAATTAACACTAGTAGTCATTTGTGCCTTCTTTCAGGAGTTTGGATAAATCGGGTCTCGATTTAACCCCACTTTCTTCGAGGAACATAGTCGGGTGTCGCGAAACATCCCTAGATCATTTTTATCTCTTCATCTTTTATTAACACTAGAAGTAATTGGTGGTTTCTTGAGGTTTCTTGATTCTCCAGCGGATCCTCCACATGTCTCCTCGGGAGTTGAGGTCCTTTGACTCGGCGGCCGTGAACCCGACATTTCTGGAATGGCAGGGCGACCTCATTCTCATGGTAATCGCGGATAGGAAGGCCCGCTCCGTCAGACACTGTCTGCGATAGGTGGGCCAACCTTTCAGAGTTTCACGCGAGCACTGGCTGTTGTGTTAGCTGAATAGATCGACGGCCGGAGAGGATTTCGCAGGCAACTGTACAAATATAGACCTCCCGCGAGATAACCGAGCTGTCCAGCCTCCATCTTTTCCGGGCCGATACACGTATCACTACCAGAGTTGCGTGTGCTGTTATTAATTAATTGTCGGAAGTGAGGGAAGATTCGAGCGGCTCGAGAGCGATCGAGATACTTTTCGAGTTCTAATGGATGAAAATGTGGGGTGGGAAGAGCGTGGGATGAAAGCAGCCCTCAATAGGAGCGCGGGCTTCTTTCACTGGGAGATTCGTCAATGTCAATGGAGGTTCGCCCGGGATGAGGTCACGCTACTCCTCCTCGGCGTCGACTCGGCAAATGAAATTTGTATCTCCGTCGCGCGATCGTGTCCCGGACCCACTGGCAAGTAATTGCATCGGGAGTCCCGATAATATCGAAGGAAAGCGAAAACTTCCCGGTGACCGGGCTCTCGATCCCCGAGGAAATCTTAAAATTAGTTCCCCGCCGCGGCTACGTGACCGAACCTCCTCCGTTGCTGCTGCCGTTGGATCGTTAATCAGCGTGCGAACGACACCGCTCTCAATTTCTCTGGATAACTCGCTCTTAATCGCCGTGAATTCGGTGATTGGGGGATTTTGGCATTCAATTTGAACGGAAGACTTTCGGAAGTTTATAGAAAATTCGGGGTTGGAATTCCAGGGAATTCACTTGATGGGAGAAGCATAACAAAATTTCACGCGAAGACTAGAATTATGAATGCGGAGTTTTTATTTTGGGAATTTCAGACTTCCATTCTAAGATTAGAATTCTAAATGCGAAATTTCAGAATTCCAAGATAAAAGAATAACCTTTGAAATTTCACTTGACAAATTCCAGAATTCCGTTCACACCCGTCCCACGCAGATTTCTACGATTTCCCCACCCAACCAGAAATTCCAAACGAAAAAAACCTTAGGAATTCCAAGTCTGAATTCCCCGGGATTTAGGTCGACGCGATTGGCGTGGTGGCTCGAGTTAATAAGACCGCGGCCACAAAGCGATATGTATCGCATAAAGCCGGCCGCGTTCCCAGCGAGGGATATTGTTCCAGGACAATATTTATTGTTCGAGTGTCAGCCGCTCCCCCAACGCTTCTCGCGCGCGCGCGCCGGAAGTCTCCGGCGGCCGGCAGGCGGCAGAGTAGACATGTCGAGGCACACGCACCAGATCGACACGCAACATCTTTTTTTAATGGCCGGCTGTCAATCCTGAATTCGAGGCCGCACGCCAACGCGTCGCTCAAAGGGTCGACTTATCCGCGCGTCCCATCTCCCATCAACTCGCCCGGCGCGCCTTTTAATCCTTAATACCAGCGATCCCCAGCATCCCTCGCAAATCCCAACCCTCAAAGGACAGGGACCAATTAAACCAAACTCCCGCACACGCGGAGCAACGCGAAACAAACAAATTGCAATTATCAGAGATCCATTGGCAAACGTCGATGGTATCTGCGCGAGATATCTTAGGCGGGCGACCGGTTGATACAACTCATTGGCAGGCACAATAGGAATGCCAGCAGCCCTGACATTTCCCACCCCGTCGCGCTATTATTACCAAGGTGTATTATTACCGAATTAACATCCGGTCACCGAGCCAGCTGCGACAGCCGCGCGCGCGGAAGCCAATGGACAAAAGCCGCGAACAACAAAAGGCCCGATGGAAAAAAGTCGCGCACATATCTGGAAAGGAACATAGACTGCGCCACCACTTTCGACGGAAGGCTCAATGGTAAATCGAGAGGCCGATAAGTCCGGTGATACAGTGCTGTTCGATTCCCATCGTTATCCTCGGCAAATGAAAACTCCCGTTATCTCGATAGCCAGATCGATTCTGGCTGCGCGTGCCCGCCGCTCTTCTCGCAGTTCGGATTAGAATGCGAATACAACGGGCTCCGATAACTAGAAAAGTGTCAGTTCGATATTCCTAGTCGAAACCCAGTAAAATCTTGTTTTATTCAACAATTTTTATATTGAAAAATTCTATTGAAAATTGATTGATTGATTGATGATGATGACAACAAAATTGAGATTCTATTGAATCTTGTTCTATTTATAAACCTGTCATTATGAATTATTTAATCGTTCAATTTCCCTCTTATTTTTTGATTTACTATATACGCTCAAAATTGTCTAAATTTCATAAAACGTAGCTCTGTTCCCTGAATGTCATTGATATTCGCGTGATGCATCCGTGGAATGAAATCACGGCAGTAGACGCGTTAATTAGAATATTAACCCGAGCTCCGAACGTTCGCCGAGATTCCCACCGACTCCCACTGGCCATGAGATCCCCTCCCACGCGATCTAACCACTCGGCCGCGGACTCGCATCCGCGCTCGCTACCATAAGTCGACCTAAAACTGCTAAATCAACATCGCAAGCGGCGGCCGGAGAACGCCAACATTATTTTCACTTACTATAATTGGCACGTGTCATAATACCAATTGCGCAATGCACGTCGAGTGCGTGTGTGTGCGCGCGCGAGGGAACACCCGCACACTAATTCACGGCGACGGCAATTGCCGCTTATGACAGCGGCGAAGAATTTACGGCCGCGGCCGGCCAGCGCGTTCCTCCGACCGCAGCGCCATCTACGGCCGTTTCGGCCGGCGATTTAAATCGCCGATCGATAGGAGAAAGCATATCCGCGCGCGCGCGCTCACTTCCGGTGACCGAGCCGACCAGATCCATTACGGGAATTGGAATTCCCCGGTGGAGGGGGTGGGAGGGGGAGCTCAACAAGTACTCCGATCGCCCGCGAACACTGTGCAATAACGGCGGACATAAAAGATTGCATCGCGCCCGCCGCGTCGACATTGCCAGTGAAACTGCACCGCGTCGTCGCCGTTTTCATTAGGAGAACGATTCTTAATAACCCTGGCGCCCAGTTTTAACACTCGGGCGCAGGTGCTGCCATCGCGGCGAGTGGTCTCGGAAGAGAAACTCCCACTTCTCGAGCCACGAGTCTCGGGAAAGTTGTGTTTGAAGTGAAAAGCGTCCACTTTTCATAAACAAGGGACAAGTCGGCGAATTTGGTGGGAGTTGGATAAAGGTGATTATAGAGGGAAAGATGGTCCGATGGAAATAAACGAGAGCCACTCGGCCGAGTGAGTTTCATTATTCACGAGTTCCGAGGAGGAAATGAAAGTAGGCTAACTTAGTATTTAAAGAACAATCTATAGTGTCTACTGCAACTGGTCCCTTGAATAATTGAAGGGCCGATGTAGCCTCGCCCGCGGCGAAACTGGAGCAAACAAACCGAGCGCGGCAAAAACGAGCGCGACTGACGCGCGCGCCGAGACGTGTGTTTCCGGCCGGCGATCATCTTGTAACTGGGCTCGTGTATCAGTGTGTACTGGGTGGACGTCGATCGATGCGTCCACGATGCGCGACAGGTACCGCATGCGATTCGACTGCCTGCGGAATCTCACCTCCCAACCAATCATTAACACAACAGCCCGCAATCATCAACCCCCGACGTGATCTTCTTCTTCTCTCACCTTCACGGGATCATTAATTGAATTACGAGGATCGATGCACATGGACGATTCACTAACTCCAAGTCAATCGAATCACTGAGCAACTGGTAGAAATCACTGTGAATGACTCGACTCGAGTCATTGGCACTCGCAACCCTAGCGGTCGCGTTCCGTCGAGGCTGATCCTCAAGATCATCGTTTCAGGTCAGGGCCATGTGTTTGTTGTTGTGGTCGGAGGACGTCGGCGACGGAGACGCAGGGTGGAAAAATCAGGAGAGTGGAGCGGCCGTACCGGCATGTGGAGCGAGGCGGACTAACAGCCCGACGCCCGGTCACGCGAGCCGACGCCACTGCGACGCTCGCTCGCCGGAGCTGCCTGCTGCTGCTGCTCTCGCTTGCCCCCAACTACGTACGCGCGCCAAATCGACCTCCGTCTCCGCTCCTACGACCCAATCACGCCCTAAAAGGGCACTGCCTTTACCAACGCCGACGCCGCTCGCTCTTGGTCTCGCGGAACACGTGGTCCATCTGGGGGTCTGAGGTGCAATTGGGGTGTGAAGCTTTTGGGAACACTCGATTGATCTGATGGCGGCTTTTAGAAACACTGGTTAGGGGAACTGTGCTTTGGGAACCCACGTTTGACCTAGATTGGGGAATTAGAGAACCGTGAGTGACTTAACTCTGGGTTTAGGAACACCTGATGCACCTAATCCAGAAACTTAACTCTGGAATTTAGAAACACCGAATTGACCTAACCCAAAGTTACACCACCTATGATCAACCCAACTCTGGAATGAACTAAAACCTGTTTGACTTAACTCTAGATTTCGAAAACACCAAATACACCCAATCCAGGTGTTCCTCAGTTCAATTACCACCCGACTGACCTAACCCTGACCTAGCATCTCGCAGTCTTTGCATACGCACGCACCCAGCCTTGCCAAAGTACAGCATGGCAAGTATTTAAATATTAGTCGCGCAAACACAGTACGTGATGTCGAGGCTGGCTGGACGTACAACCGCAGAGGGTTAAACGCACTCTGGCATAATGAGAGTGGCGCGCCCACGTGTGCGCTCGCATGCGTCTAATTATCCGGCCTGGGCTGCGTAGTAATAACGCTCGGCAAAGTGTGACGCAGCACGCAACACTCACTCGCTCTCCTCCGGGATGATGTTGTGCAACTTACGTAAACGCGGCTCGACTCGAACTTACCTGTAACAGAAAGATAAACAAATGTCACTAATAGTTTCGGTCAAGACGCAGTGGAAATAGGGAGGTGTGTGCTAGTGCAACAAGTTCTCAGCGCGTGCAGGCAACTGAAAGCTGGAGTCGAGACTTTATTGAACGAAACTCTGTTCGATAAGTGTAACTGGTTCGTGAGCTGGTCGAGCTCTGATTTACGGTCGAGCAACATTTGTTGGCAGATTTCTGTACTTGGTAAATAAACTAGATCGACGGATTTGTTGTATATGCGAGTAGAGTCCTTCTTGATCTACTTCCGACATTGCCGGTGGAATAAAGTAAGATGTTCGCTGTATTGTCTGTCGGTTAGGTAGAGAACTACCGGGTAAGGAAGATGCTCTGTGGATCGACGGTTCAGAGGTCGAAAGGGTCAAAGTTCTACTTCCCCAACTTGAGCGCAACTTTCGCAAATTCACATGATACTATCAACAATCAAGTAAACTTCGCTTAACTTCAAACAACCCCTTTGCAAGTGAAACGAAATGCATTGTAACAAGGCGACGCCAAGGGATTCGAGTCCGAAATCACACCGACTCGAAAAGGAGCCTGGAACGAAGTGTCGAACAAGTGAAGAGAGTGGAAAGAGTGGCGGAGTGGGGAACCGCAGAGCGGGGAAGGAGACTCGGTATATCAGAATAGCACGGCTCGGAGAGCCCTTCAAGCTCGACAAGAGAAACTGGCAGCATCCGTGGTGGCGCGAGGTCGCCGGTTACAATGAACCCACCGTTCCATTTTTCTAATCGGGAGCACTGCTACGTCAGAGGGACGACGAGAAGGAGGAGAGGGGCGAAATGAGAAGGTGTCCCACCAAGCGGGAGCAAGTTAGTCGAGCCGAGTCCGACTCCAAGTGTGACGAAGGACGAGGCGAAGTGTCCCGAGGGTGGGGGAACTCAGGGCGGGGAGAGCCAAGTGGGGGAAGTTGCTGGAGAGCGAGAGTCAAGTGGCAGACGAGGAGTGGGGGAGACTCGCTGCGGAGATTCCCCGATACGCACCTGGCCACGCGCATTTGAGGGCATCAATGACGTCAAAGCCGGCGGAGGTTCTCGATTACGTCACTGGCCCAGGCAGCCTCCGCCGGCACAACATCGATCAGATCTGCCCCACCACTCGCCCGCTCCCCACGTGCTTCTCTCGGGCCGGTGGTGGGGAGAGGAAGCCGCGGAGGGGAGTTGCCGCTTCGTTCGGCAAATATCGCTAATAGTCGCTTGGCGGTCTCTTAATTAAATTTCTGATTAGTCGACTCGATAGGACCTCGCTCGGCCCTTTTTCACGCTGCACGATCGCAGGCCCCTCGACAACCCCCCACCCCTCCTGCCCCTCAACTCTACCGTCGAAATTCAATAGGCGCCAGTTCCGAAGAGCTTCCCAGGCCAATGGGAAATTGGCCGAAATCTCGGGATGTGGTCATAGGCCCGGATTAAATGGAGCAATCTTCTCGCCCGGAAATTGAGTGGTTTCGACTGGTTTTAATGATTCCAGCCTGCTCCGATGGGATTTGGAATTGTTTTTCCCCCGGGCTCTGGAATTGATAAACGGGAACGTACGCGTGTCTTCGATTGTAGGTGTTTGAGGGTAAAGTGGTGGTTGTTTCGAGAGTGGTTATATTGCCGGGCTGCTTCGATCTGGGTCAAAGAAGCTTCCGGCGAGATAATATTGTTTCCAGGAAAGAATACACCCTCTTACTCCCGCTCCAACGGATTCAAAACACTATTGACCCTCCAGTCGAAAGTTCCAGTTTCCCCGGAGCCGATTTACCCCTGTAATCCTACGGAATTCGACAGCCCCGCGCTCGCTCCCGCCGCTGGAATTCTTGGCAAACAATACAAGCGGCGGGCAAAAGCTCTTTCGAGTGGAAAGGGTTGTTTTCGAAGGGTCGACTATTCTTTCGATATCGACGATCGTCGATTTAATCCTCGCGATGCGGTTGCAGGTATTTATGAATTCGAGGGGTGGTCTCTTCGATTTATTGGGACATCTCCGGCATTCTCGGTCCTCTTTCCCAACGCGATCTCGCCCGGGCACAATAGCCCCAAGAATTTCCATTTAAAACGGCCCCAGACAGCGCACACACGCCAATAGCAGAGTCCCCTTACGGAATGGCTGATATGTCACTCAAAGGAGACTACCCATATCAGCAAGGACCACTAGAAATTTCGAGCCAACCCCCTATTGATTCCCGGCGAGCTCCATTTTCGATTGATTCCCCAACACCGCCCCTACGGATTCACCCTTTTCCGTGTACCCTTAAACCGGACTGCGGAAGTTTATGCAAACTAGCCATTTGCATCAACTCCACTGCCGTTATAAGATAACAAGCTTTTAAGTGATACGCAACCACTTATTGCACTTGTTACACACATGCATAGTCAACGAGGCATTTCTCCCGGTTGTCAGTAAGTAGAGGTTGCCAGGTGGAGAGGAAACGTATCAGCGAGGATCGACGGGTACCAGTTACGGTCGAGATTAGTCGACTTCCGTTGACCAGCGGCCGACTATTAGTTAAACATTACAGGCTTATCGTCGCCGTGGATCGCGCAGCACGTGTGTGATGTTATCGAGCACGGCGGAGCTTATGGCGCTGTTAACATAACTCTCGCCAGGACACGCAGCCCCTGACTATGTCAACACCGACGCAGTCACCTGGGAAGTGAGTTTCAGGGGCAAACTGAGGGTTTTGATGGTAGGTCGAAAATGAAGGATGGGTCTGCAATGGGGAACCTGGGGTTCCTTCCTTCTACGATTCCACTAACCTACTCGAGGGATGAACACGTGGTCCGCAGGGGCAGCATCCGCTGCTGGAGCGTTTCTTTCTGCGCGCACACCAGTCCTGGCCCATCTTTCAGGACGCGCTCGATTTCGGCTCTCCGGGCGAGTCAGGTGCTCAAGGATACCTCGGACCTCACCCGGCAAGCGTTCCTGCCTCCTCCAGTCACATACTCCGCCAACTGACCATTCAGGGGGAGCCTGGCACTCGCGGTTCTAATCCAATCGCACGAGCATCGGAGAGTATCGCGTCCTCCGGATATCCCAGTTACAATGCCTGAGAGTGCTATCGATTAGCATCGCCCGAGGACTCGATTTTCCCAATTCCCCGGGAAAGAACCGCACCAGGCATCCTCACTGGGCTCTACCGCACATGTACTCGGGACATGGGAGTGTCGGGTCCGACATTGCTCTCACGTGCCGAGGACTCCACTCTCAGGTCCAGTGGGTCCAGTCCGAGCCTCCTCGATTGTTTACATCGGCGCGCGGCACGTGACACTTGCGATCACCTGGGCACCTGGAGGCCGACACACACCCACACTCGACACACCGGGCACGCACTGGCGGCTTCGGGGTGACCAACCCCCCACGACCCACCCGCAGGAGTTGTCAGACCGGGTCCGAGGGGAGTCTCGCTCTTGTGTTTAGCGTGCGAAGCCTTGGACCGTTTTGGGCCGCGCAGCGCTCGCTGCGAGTGGAAAGGCTCCTCGGGCGACGTGCGCCTTGGAGAAGCAGACCGGCAGGAGCCGACGAGGACCGCGCGTACCGAGGCCAGCGGGGAGCGAGTGCCGAGAGAGAGAGAGAGAGAGAGAGAGAGAGAGAGAGGGGTGGCTGCCACCCCCGAGCGGGAAGGAGAGTGTCGAGGAGGGCGCGAGGAAGAGCGAGAGACGTCCTCTCGTGGCTCCAGCGACGCCAGCGCCTCGCTCGAAAACGGACACTTTACCAGCACACCGCGCCAGACCCCAGGAAACTAGAAGATGCCGAGAGTAAAGTCTAGGGGTTTCTGGGGAATTGGGAGCTAGGGCGACACCTTCTAGGAATCCTGGCACTTGGGGTGTAAGTGTGAGAATCTGCTCGAGGATTCTCTTGGTATTGAGGAAGAGTGACCAGGGTTGGAACCAACGCGAATCTTAACGAGGAATCGCTGCGAGGCTGTAAACACCAGAGGGCGTTCAACCCCATCGTCTTAATGTCTCCGGACTCGCCGAGGAGATTAACTCATGTTTATGGACGCTCTCTGGCCACCCAACGATCGCTCGGATCATCTTCCAACACGTTTTCGCGGGTAATGATACTGGCAGTGTGCGTGTGGGGAACACGTGCTCCGCAGCGACACACCCACGATCCTCAAAATCAATGGCAGGCTCGGAGGGTGCATCGGCAGTCCCGTGACCCTGCGCTTGAATGCGTGCGGTGACACACATAGCAACTGTTCCGGACACCCGCAATACCATCGACGCACGCCAATCATTACTCGACATCTCAACAATCATTATTTTACGCAAAAATATTAAAAATATTCTTCAAAATTTATTATTTTCATTCAAATGTGTTCGAACCTCATCAAATAATCATAGTTCTGGCACAAAAACTACTCTGTTTATGATTAAATCCATATTGTGACATTGCCGTCCGCGTACAATCGAGTCCTTGGACACACATCGAACGCCGGGCGAATTCGAGGACAAAAGCTCAAAAAAACAAGTGACTGCAGCCTGAAAAACGATTGCAGATTGAGATAAATCGTCCAGAAATGCGTGTCTTTTTATGGCCGAGTTATTTTCGCGAGAGAGGAGTGTCCAGGCACGAATGCAGATGCGGCCGGGCCGATAAGAGTGGAGGCACGAGTCGGACAAGGTGTATGGCTAGTTGGTTATAAACACCGTGGACAGTGCCGGGCCGAGATTGCCCAGGCCACCTACGTCAACGATGCCACTGCGATATTGACCCTACGCACGCTACTATTAGCATCACGGAAGGAACACGAGGTGGCCGGACAAAAAGCTAAAGGTTAACACCTGTGCCAGCCGGATCCGTAAACCTCCTGTACTTACTACCAACGGTATCCTTCGAATTATACGACAAGTCCGGCTAACCCAGGATGTTGTAGTACAAAGTGCCGCCTGTCCCGCTGCACGCAACATTCCGTCCTCCGACGGGATTTTCAGGAAAAAATTAATCTAGTTTCAATTTCTGGTCCACTTCATTTTCAATCCGGGATTTCGTCGGTGACGATGATAGAATTTTTCAATTTTAGAATTATATAAAAGTAATTCGATTTCATGTTTTTGTTTAATTCTGATTTGATTGGTGTCGATGAATAACGTGTTTTGTTCCAAGCTGGTGGTTTAACCCAGGGTTGGTAATATTGTAGGTTGATTTTATCGACTTTAACAGAAGATCCGACATTGCCGACTGTCTCCAATACCCTCGGCCAATAATCCTTCTATCTTCCTGGTGATAAAGCAGTTCTCCCCCTGCTTTACCACGTGTCGATAATGAAGAATCGAGCTTTAAAGCTCCAGTGAGATTAATCAACGAAGCTAAAGAAATATTACCCGAGCCCACATGCTGCGTTTGCTGTTGATAGCTCAAGATTGAACTATCGAACGCTCGCGAGCAATATTCTCAATAACTCTGCTTCCACGACCTCCACGGGGATTCGAACCAATTCCACTCACGTACTTCGCCAAGTACGTGCGTGTGCGGACAAAAGCGAGTGTTGGTCCAGTAAATCCCGGAAGAGCATGTAGCAACAAAGCTGCGAATAGCGGGGGAAAGTTCGAGGTATGGAACGGGGTTGAAAGCCCCGAGCAACGGCTTTGAAACTTCTCCCCTTTAATTACCCCGCGCGCGCTGCTAGCGGGCGGTTGCCAGCTTTTGCGCCACAAACTGGACAAATTGTTCGAGATATGATAATTAAAAGGTTCGCTCAGTGCAAGTTCACCCTTCTAGGGCCGGGCTATTGAATTCAGCGAGCCTCGGGGCTTGGTTAACAGTGTTAATTAACGGCAGGTAACTAAGGGAACATATTTCAACGATGCCTTACGCTGCCGGGAGTAAGGATGCACTTTAGAGAAATTTCAAAATGCTGAGAAGTGGTGGAAATTTCGTAGAGAGGTTTGAGATCTCCTTGAAGAAGATTCCGTGTATTCCGTTAAATGTTTGAAAAGTTTCAGGATTGTGGAGATTAATGAAGATTTGTCGAGTAGTTCGTAATATGTGAAATCGTTATCGAAAAATATTAAAACTTATTTGTTTTCCCAGACCTGTGCGTAATATTGGCGAAATCCAGACAATACAATCCCACTTCTATTAATCTTCATTGAAAAACGTCAACATTTTTACACCATTTACTAGAATATTCACGATTTTTCTCACGAATTTCCAATAGATTTATAAAACCTCTCTACGAAAATCCCACTGCGTCCCAACATTTCACAATTTCCCCTACATTTCACTCCCACTCTCCTGAGGAAAAAATACTATCGAACCACTGGCGAGTTTGTGTACGCGGCGGCGAACCCTCTCGAGTGTAATCACTGCGGTCTAATTGCATTGCGTAATTGGTAATATAACGCGGATATTAAAGTACACAAGCAGGGCGGTCGTATACATATAGTGGAAAGCGGGAGCGGCCGATTGTCGCTAACTGCAAATGGCACTTACTCCATTTGCCGGGCCGGCCGGCTCACTTTGCAGCCTGTTTACCCTGGCACTTGGCTCGCGAGCTGCACACGCTTGAAACAACATTTACTTAATAAGAGTGGCATCCCAACAAGCGCGGTGCATCAATTCCCGGGATCGCCGCGGTCTAATAGCGCAACAGTAACAATCTGTTTGCGGACGATGCGTTATTGCCGCTGGCAGGGCTTGACAGAGTTATTAGTGCAGCGGGGAGGAACTAATTTATGGTGGCAAGGGAGCCTCGGGAGAAGCTAAGTTCGAGGGACGACTTAACTTCGGTTTAAGTGCGCAGCCTGGAGTGATCTGATAGGACTCAACCCCCTCTCCATCATCATTTATTATCCTGTCGGGTGATAAAAGAGTACTCAAGAGTGGTCGGGCGAGATCCAATCGCTTGTGTGGTTAATTATTCCCCTGGGGATAATGTGTCGTTATTCTTGTTTTACTTATATAAGTCATTCCCAGCGGAATATTTTATAATGACAGGAATAATAATTAAAATGAAATGAAAAGTGATTCCATTTAACTTAAAGTTACGTAAAGCTTTTAACTTTAAAATATTATTTCACAGAAACTAATAACTTGCTCATTTTTAATTAAATTCCCAACCAACCGATCACATTTCCTCGACTAGTCCTCGCAGTTTCCAGCACCAGGAAAGCAATTTGCCTGATCGACTAAAGCTCGATGACTTGTAGGGAAAAAGGGATTCCGTGTCGGCGTGCGACGACGCTTTCCAAGTGTTTGCCGAGCTTTCCTGCTCCCGGCGAGTGGAAGAGCTCGACAGTCGCGAGTACCTACGTCATGTGTAACAGGGTCGATCGGCAACCGTTTCAATTTGGTGGTCGGCCACCTCCACCCGGGCAGATTTCACGATACGCCGGACTCGAGCCTGATCCCCCACCCTAATGAGATTTCCCCTAATGCCGCGGGGATTAATTCCAGCTGCGTTTCGTTTATAATATCTCGCCGATGGCGAGCTTTGCCCGCTGACGGAATATCCTTCGATTCCTGAATCCGATTCCGGCCATCGGAAATATCGAGTAACCATCTGCGGCGCACGCTTGTATCGGCATATTCTCTACACCACGAGCAAAGGGGGTCTTTGAAATTCTGGGAATTAATTGAACGGACGCGTTGCAACGCGTTAATTAAGGCAGTGGGTGGTTAGGATTATCACGTGGATTGGCTCGAGCACCAGGAATAGAATGTTAGAATTAGACTGGAATCTTTAGTGATAATTATTTTATATTTTATTGTTTAATGCTAGAACTACCAAACCAGTAAAAGTGAGAGATTTCTTGCATAGTTTTTTATATTATAGAACATTTGTTTTGTTACACTATGTATTTCGAAAACGTTTTACATTTAATTGAATTCGATTCCATTTTATTTAATAAATATGCGACCTAGTTAAATCCCAGTGGATGAGGAATATCGAATAACACTTTACTAATCATTAGCCCATATTCGAATTTCGTGTAGCGAAGCTCCTAAATTTCAAGTATAATTAACCAAATTCCTGATAGAAGTAAATTAATTTACCTACCTGCCACATCTAACTCAGCTAACCACTCTTAATTACTCTCCGCACTAAAAACTCCACGACTAATAAGTAGGAAAATATTCACAAACAGGGTTTCAGCGCCGATTTCAATAATTTTTATCATAATTCCAATGCTCAATGCACAGCATACGGTTTCAAGTGACGGATAATTATTAAGTTAGATTGCACGTTAGAGTCAAGTTAGCGTAAGGTCGTCCAGGCGCAGAACGGACGATAAAAATACTTATTAAAAGAAAAAGAATATTTTATAAATATCTCGGAACCTAAAGCCGAGCGACGGTAACACGTACAGGGGAAAAAAGTTTAGAATTATCTCCCCAACGACATATATTAAAACAATCGAAATCGGGGGTGCAATTAATTACCAATAATAATAAAAGTAATAACAAGCTTAAGTTTGAAGTGAACTCACAATCCTTCAACTAGAATTGTTATACGAGTATACGCTGATCCGCGCATCCCAGTTACGAGGAGTTCTGCTCGACTTCGCGATCCGAAACACGGACGTGCGCTTGTCGGAAACAGACACGGTGGGCAGCGAAGGGTCGCGGGGCAGTGGAAACATGGTTTGATTGCTGGATATTTGGGAATATGGGCTGAAGCTATTCGGGAGAAAGATGGCTCGTAATGGATGACGGCACGGACGATCGGGCTGCAGTGAACGATGAGGTTAGTCTCCCACCGCAATTTCTCACTAGCCAAAGGATAATGGGACGTCGCCCTGTTAGTCGCCAATGGCAACAACCCCTCAACCGGAAGGGGAGGGAAACTCGGAAGAATGAATCGACTACTGGAATGCGCACCGCTCGCAGATATGTAAATCCCCTAGGGAAATTCTAGGAAAAAAACTAGTGTCTGCCAAAGCCTCTTTAACACTCACTATATCGCGTCCACCTGAATAAATATTTCCCCATGAACTTTCCCATACGCCGTATGGGAAATCTATTTCATTCGAGTGAGAAATCCGGGTCAGCCGACGGAATGGTGTTTACCCGGAATTTTGAGGTTATTTTAAGCCGGAGGTTACGTAGGTTAGGTTACCTCCCGCCATTTCCTCATCCGCCTGGTATTTGCCAAAGGTAGCAACTTCCCATGACAAATTGCGGCGGAGATGTGTGCGAACGAATGCGCGAGTCTCGGTGGAAGATAAAAGTAAGTTCGTCGAGAGCGCAATTCAGACTTAACTCTCCGACAAAGTCCGAGACGAGCGCGGGGATTTAATGTTGGACTTTCAAAGGACGCGTTCTGCCTGGGGAGGAGCTTGCGCGACCGGAAGCCGGGGCTGGCGGGCGAAACGGCACACAAAAGAAGCACGTTGCGCTTTGAGCGTTATTTAGTTACGCGCTCGCGACGAATTTCGGGGAAAATCGAACTCCTAGTGCGAGGCAAATTGCAAGTTTCAACGACACGCTTTTGTTAAAGGGAAAACTCTCGAATACGAAAAAGCTTGTTAAAAATACAAAACTAAACCTTCCCAAACAATTCCACACTTCGTATACAATTTTCAAACTAACATTTCTTTGACCGCTAAAGGAACCGCACTCCAAGTGCAATTACCTCGAGCGATCGATTAATGCCTATCCCCAATTACTCGCTCATTAAAAATAATGGTCACCGCGTACTTTTCAATAACAATGAATACATAAATCCCAACCACCGTGCTCGTCCGCATCTCCCGATTAAATAACGAGAAAGGCATCAAAGCCGCGCATTTCCGCGGCTTCCTCTGCTGGGGGCGGATTCTTTCCGGGCGTACCGGAAAGCATTATTAATCCGCACCGACAACAGGAGGAGTTACGGGCTTCCGGAGTGCTCTCCGGGTTAATTACTAAAAGGCCGTCTTTCGCGGCTGGCAACCTGTATCCGCGGCTGGAGTGGGGGATTCGAGTATCGCGGAGACGAGCTGGCCACCTTTAACGCAGCTTGGTACCGAGGATGAGGGGCCTTTGAGAGGGATGTAAATTTTTTTAATTAAAACCGCGTACACCCGACCTATTCATCCTGGCCTCGGGACCGCGTGAATCGGACAGTAATACCTCAACGGAGATAATATCCTTCTATTATTATGCCGCACACGCCCACCCTGCGGATTTACGAGCCTAATGTCCTGGTTTCGCTGGACGAGCGAATTTCAACTTGGAGTTAATTAGCTTCTCGTTGGTAATTGTGTGTGAGGGAATTTTTTTGGTAAGAAATTGGTTGTTGGAAATTTGAAGAATGCGCTTGGAGGGAATTAAAATCGCAAATGTCCGGCGAAATGGGGAATTTTTTTGAATTCATAAATGGTAACGAATTATTATTTAAATCCTCGAACAGCGGTTGGAATTAATTAAAATCACAAATGTCGGGTGAAAATTATGAGTTTGTTAAATGAAATTTTGTTCAATTTTTATTTTAATCCTCGAACACACGTTGAAATAAATTAAAATCGCGAATGCCTGGCAAGGATTTTTTTAAATTCTGTACGTGACAGATTATAAAGTCTTCGCACAATTAATAATTTGTTGTGACACATTTTTCTTTAAATCTTCGCACGCAGATTGAACACAACAGAATTGCAAATGTAAACTTCTCGAAACAAACGAAGCACATATTGATTTACCCAGAATATCGAACGTTATTGAAATCGGTTTCCCCGCGTATTTCCAATTCCACTTTGATTCGAGGCTCGAGTTTCCCTCGCGTCTGGAACACTTGTATCTTAGATTGGTATTCGCGGGCGGAGCTCGATAGCGCGCGACTCCAGTCGGGTGAAAACCCGGCAAATCCGCTGGCCGGACCCGGGCGGGGGAAGTAATTCCAGGGAATGGACTCGAAATAAAGAAGAAGGTATAATTGGATCCCGGCTCCCCGATCGTTATTACACTCTAAACACCGTGGCAGGTGCATCCTGATGGAAAGAAAGCAGAGAA
The DNA here is from genome assembly GCA_963675795.1 of Crossocerus cetratus. Taxonomy (NCBI): domain Eukaryota; kingdom Metazoa; phylum Arthropoda; class Insecta; order Hymenoptera; family Crabronidae; genus Crossocerus; species Crossocerus cetratus. Next base: position 16,341,820 of record OY776671.1, read on the forward strand.
ACTCGCTCGCGCCTGCGTGCACGGCGAGGGCTTTCGTTAAATTACAATCCTGCCAGGTGCACGCGATTCTTTCTCATGGAAACCAGCCTCCGTCGCTCTCAATCCCCCCGGATAAAACCTCCGATTCGACGGAGCCGCCTAACGAGTTTAGCCCATCGCGCTCGAGTGCCGCACTTCCGCCCAATAAACAACAAATAAATATACCAAAAGATAAAAAGCCGCCTTTGAAACCGACCAGCGTTAAATGAATACGGTAAATAAATACTAAAATCTAGAGAGCTGCTTTTGACAAAGTTCAACACGGAACAAACCCACTGTAAATAAACACGAAAATCTAGAAAGCCGCTCTTGAAAAAGTTGGACATTAAATGAATGCGGTAAATAAAACCGAAAATATAGAAAGCACTGCTTTTACACAAGATAAACACAAAACAAATCCAATAAACATTAACTACACCCAAAATCCAACGAGAATAACCAAAGTCGAATTCTAAGTGGAAAATCATTCTGGCGATGTACCGGATTGATAATATACGTTTCCCATGAACGGCTATACCTCGATCGGTACTTTGTAGCTGAGCCACTAATCGGAGCAATCCATTAACATATCCTATTGAGTCGATCAGCCGGAAGCCCCGCTGCCCTGGAAACCCGATGATCACGACTGACACGAGCAGTTCTGTTATCGGCTAACCGTAACAACCCCCACCACCCTCTCCACCCTCCCCTATAATTCGAGCCGAGGATATATCGCGCCATTAGGATTTCATTCGATACATTCGGCAGAGTGCCTTCCCAGCTAATTTCTATACAGAAATCTGATGATTGAGATGTTGAGTCAATCAACACTCCCGCAAAGAAAGCGCGGTTTAATGACTCTAAAAAGTATGAGTCATAGGATAGAAGAGTCTTTCAGAGGTTATGACTTGAAATTGAAAGCTTGATGAACTAAGTCTACTAATGAGTCATTGATTATAAGCCATGCAATTGGTGGCGAGTCATCTAATCCGTGGCATCCAGGCACGTCGAGCGAGTTACTTTCAGAGTAACAGAAATCATTAAGCTAGTTGGTCGTCAAAACTCTAATCTTTGTCATCTCTTCACAAGTTCGCACAAAGTTGACAATCGTCGAATGACTCGACCAACTACCTTAAGTAAAAAAAGTGCGGAATAATAAAGATCTACTTGAGCATGTGAGTCACTAGCATCCAAATCGTAAAGCATGCTCGCTCCACGCCGTCCATTATTGTCCTGAATCATATCACGACTGACTCGAGTCCCCATCAACCGTCCCCTTACCATCGACCCATCGACCCCCAAAGTCCCGACTCTGCCGAGCGACACCGCGGTCACGACCAACGGGGGTTACAGATCAGGACCATAACTCAAGCATGTTGACTACTCACTCTAAGAAGACGTCAGAGTCACTTCGCGGCAAGACCAACCTCGGCAAGACGATCGCCTTCTTGCGCCGAGTCTTGAGGGTCTGCGTGGAGAACTGGAACTCGGAGGACTGGACGGGCGAGTGGGGGCTGAGTATGGTGATCTTGCGGTCGCTGCCGCCGGGGCTGGTCAGCGAGAAGACGCTCGAGGGCGGCGGAAGGCTGAGGTGCTGGGGGAGTTTCCTCTCGAGGGCGGCGCTGGCGAAGAGGCCTCGTCGCACCTCGGCGTTGAGGCTCTCCTCCCTGTGGAGGTTCTCGCTGCTCTTTGACTCCAGTTGGACGACTCTTCTCACGTCTCTGGTGGAGGTTGTTAGGAAGCTGCGGTATTGGCTCTTGGAGGTCCCGGCGGCCACGTGGGTCTCCGAGGAGAGCGAGAGGGACTCGAGGGATTTAGAGTCCTCGCTGTAACGGTCGTCGGCGCTGAGGAAGTTCCTCGAGGTCCGCAGGCTCTCCATCGACCTGGCGGCCACGTGTCCCGCGGTCCCGGTTGTTAGGAAGTGCTGCTGTTGACGCTGTTGCTTCCTCACGGGAGTGAGGCCGCTCTTCCCCTCGGGCTCGTACTCCTCCTGACTCGAGCTCGATTGAGTGCTGCAACTGGTCATGTAGAGACCCAACCTCGCGCCCTGGAACTTGCGCTCGAGTCGCGTCTCGGCGTCGCTCACTCGAATGGTCGTGCGACTCATTCCAGCTAGATGGCGACCGAGGACCAAGGACTCGGCCTCCTCGGGCACGTCTAGCGAGTGTCTATCGCGGCCGGAAATGAGGGCCCCTTTCTCGTCGGTGACCAGAGGCTCGAGGACGTCGTCGTCGTCCTTCGGGAGGTTCTCCACTTCGTTCTCCGACGCGTACTCCATCGTGTCCGACTCCTCGACGCTCTCTTGCGGGCGCAGGACTATGTTCTTCGAGGAGACCCTCGAGGTGCTGGTTGAGGTCCTCGTCTCCCGGGTGCTCACTTTGCTCACGAGCGTCACCGCGCCCAATCGACCCTCGGTCTCATCCTCGTCCATATCTCTCGCGACTTGCTTCCTGGGAACTCGACTCGCGAAACTCACTCCGGAACTCGGACTCGAATCACTCGATCACTCACGTCAGAGTCCGCGAGTCTCTCGAGAGCGACCTCTTCCTCTCGAGGTCATGTCAACTGGCCCACTCGACCATCAACTCACTGAAAGGACCAATGACTCGCTTGAGTCTCAACTCTCACGGAAACAGTGGCTCGAGTCGCCGCGACTTGCTTCCGAGTCTTAACGACTGCCAGGCTACCTAAAATAACCAACGCGGCGAGTGTGTGTGGTCGACGAGAACGGTTTCGAGAGATCGTCGGCCAATATTGCTCTTGGCTGTCGGGCACCGATTACTCGCTAACGAGCCGAGTGCCGGGACTAACGACGTCAGGGCGACGTCGCCAGGAAAAAGCGACGCCATTATGTAAATCGCTTGTAATACCGCGGGCTGACCGTATTTCCGGCGAGGCTCTCCGGGAAAGTGCATTTGCGGGGCGGAGAGAAGCCTCGGGGCCATGTAACGTCGTCAAGATTTTCAGGGAACGGGGCACCGCGCGCCACTCGCCTCGGAATAGACGAGGCGGGCAATTATCGGGCCGCGATCGATCTCCCTCCCGAGGGCAGGAAAAAGCCGGTTATTATAAACGACTAAGTATTGGTCATATCCTTGCATAGATATCTCCCACTGTCCCCTCATCAATTCAGGTCGATCGCGTCTAATTGAGATTCTTTCTCAATTCAATTTTACTCCGCCGCTAGATATTACGCAGATTATTAAATCCTCTAATCTTGAGGGATATAAATATATTTATACTTTCCTGCGCTCGCATAGTTTATGGCCATAGTCTATGTTAACTTCTTGTTGAATTTATCAATCTTCTTTCTTTGTCTTATTGTTATATTATACTTTGTTATTTTATGTATCATTACCTGTATCAAGACTGATTAATCCTTCACTGGGTTAGTAGCTTTAATAAAAATTTTTTTAAAAGAATGACGAAGGAGACCCTGGCGATTAATCGCCGACGACTCTGCCGGCGAGATGCGAATCCTCGTGAAACGCGTGCGCACGCAACGGGCGATGGTGCGGGGGCGCGGATTGGCCGACAGGATGACGGACCTGCGGCCAGCTGCCAGAATCGGCTGCCAAAAAGCACAGGAAAATGCCAGTTTCGACGGCGACCTTTACCGATTTAACGTCTCAAGGATCGATGTTCTGCATGCTGTCTGGGTGGAGCGGTTTGCCATCGGATGTCGCGCCCTTGGTGACCTTAAAGGGTGACGGATACTAGGGAGACCTCGATTTATAGACTGTGTAGGTGGCGACCTTAGTCGCCGTTACACGCCACTTCCGAGTTTACGGGTAACTTTGAAAAAAGTTTGTTTACTTGGGTGTTTATTAGCACTTTGGCTTAATTATGCGAGTTTTACTTGTCTGTTTTATAGGAACATTTAGTATGAATTCTATTGCAAAGTGTTTAAAACGTATATTTGAAAATACATTTTTCTTGCAAAGAAATTGATATATTTAATGTCCAATTACAATATTAATTTATTATTTTCTATTTAAAACTAACATTTGACTCTAAATTAATTTGTCAAGTTATTATTTTATATTTGAAGTTAACTTTATATTATTCGCACTAGAATAAATGAATAACAATAATAAAATAGTATTAGATTGCTTTCAACGAAGCCTCACATTAGGAACACGTGGCTGGCATGCTTGTCCTTAGCTCTAGTGTTGCTCCTAGGGTCAAATCGATCCTCCTTATCCACAACTCGACCGCCTTTGTGTAGTTAATCGCAAGGACTAATCTCCAGCTGGAGAACATCCCTCGATTAGCAACGGGCGAGCGAGCGCGGGACCACAAGTTGGTCCACTAAGAGGATTATTAAATAAAGCGGAAGCGCACCGTGCGGAGGAAATGCATGTTGATTCCGGCTACCAGGGACTTTGCTCCGCTTTGTTTGCGCACCCCATTAATCCGACTGTCCTCCGCCCGTGTCCCGTTCGCCCCCCGGCATTTACATTCGTCTTTGACACGCACGACCTGGCACTTGGCTCGTTACATCTAAGATTCCCTGTCGATCGATCCTAATGGCGGACGCGGAACAATGATTTCCCTTGACCAACTTGCCAATGCGACGCAGAGCTTTTAGGAATCCGAGCATTTCCGCAGTTTCGTTCTTTTTGTAAGGTGAGGAGAGATTGAAGTGAAACGGGAAATTCTAGGAACGATCGCGGGAGAAATCCTTTCGATAATCGCGGGAATTCTTGGGAGAGGATTTTCGAGGTGGATGACTGGGGACAATGAGACGATTGAAAGGACATCTTTCCTTTATGCTGCGAGGGAATCCTTTGCCGGGATTTACGGCGGAGTGGTCTAGTTAATTAATTCGAATTGGACCCTCGAGTATTTCATAGATTTGAGTAATTTCATTAGAGAATTATTCATCGAGTCACTTGATTTTTTCTCAATGGAATAATTTCTAAAAATTAAACTACTGGAAATTAGAAATCTTCTAAATTAATGTCTCACTGATTACACTATTTAATGTGTATGAATAATTTAATCAGAAAATTACCAATTGGGACAATTAACTACTCGAAATCGACTAACTTTCTAACTCCGACTAATAAAAAGCCCGCAACTATGAAAGATCGATTATCGAGTTATGCCGAACGTCTCAATGCCACGCTAATTCACAGAGCGCAAGCTGGCACTTCAAATGGCGGGAACGAGGCGTGGACTGGCAGAAGAGTGCAGTAAGTGCGACTATTCGAGAGGGTCGAGAGGAATCGATCGCCGGCGGATCGTCCACTCGAGATGCAAAGCGAGTGTGGCGAAATTCCGGCGAGCGTGCACGTGAGCGCCGACCCCGAAACATCCCCGGATAACGTCCACCCGCGTCCGAGGACCTTCCGTCCCGTTAACCCTCATCGCATCCATTATGCAATCATTCTCGACAATCCTCTTCGCCGGTCTGCTTCGATTTCCTAGTATCACCACAGGTTGCACGAGTGTGGGGAGAGGGAAGCTTGTGGTGTCAATGTAGGTATTTGGGAATCGGATGACTTGAGAAGTTTAATGCGATCTAATTAGATTTAATTTAATTTAATTATATTCCTTATATTTACAGAATGTTGAATTTAATTCGATTTAATTATATTTATTATAGTCACAGAGTTGTGAGTCAACAGACTCAAGAACTTTAATGTGATTCTGATTAATCGCAGACTTAACAACTTCAAAGCGATTAACTATAATTAAAACTCGACAAATTCCAACATTCCACGTAGATCTCGTCCTCGAACGACGACAAACAACAGGAAAATCACGATCCATTAATTGGAGATCAATGCGAGTCATCACCAACGAAGAAAAAATTCTCAAAGGAAACAAGATGAAAATCCCCTGCGACGACTCAGCGAACCAAGTCGTCGACGCGGCACGGCGGCCGAGCCGGGGGATAATTTCCAATCGCTCGTGAAGAAACTGCTAAGTGGAAAAGCCGCAATCAATGGACGCTCGTGGCAGCCTATTATAAGTTTCGCCGAGCAATGCATCCCACGTTAAATGCCTGCCTTCTTTCCCACCCCCCGTGACGCTTCGAGGCGAGTTGAAGATCCATTCAGTCACCCTGCTGAACCTCACGTGCCCAATACTTTGTGTGGATACTTGCGGCGTGTGCATATGCAAATATACCTGTGGTTGGGAACAATAGGTGGCTGTTTGCTGGAGCTCAAGCACTGATACGTCACAAATCGACCGTGGACTTTTATAGTTGCTCGTGACGTTCGGTCACTGGTGAAGGTAAATAGCGTTCTACTGTTTATTAGTGTAATATTGTAAATAAATAAGTAATATTTATAAAATGTTTAATTTGTTTAATTTAATCCTATTTATCCTATTATTGTATTATTAAAGAATTGTAAAGAGTATTGGGTAACATATAATGTTTCACAATAGTCATAAAATTGATAAAAATGTTCTATTCCCTTTTAACTATGTATATTCTTAAACATTTCATATCTCTTTACGAATCACTTGAGGAAACGTTCAAGCTCTTCCCGCGACCCGCTATTTCGAAATCCCCCCATACATCCTTAAATTGCCATCAAAGTTCCTCTCCGCTCGGCCGGCAAACTGCTTTCAGGAAGTTCTAACCATCACAGAGAGAGAGAGAGAGAGAGAGAGGGAGAGAAAGAGAAGAGTGGCGTGTTTGGAGCGACGGTGAAATATCCGATTCCAATTCCCCCTTTGATGCCGAAAGCCGAGCCAGCTGAAATTCTAATTCGGTCGTGGCTGACCTTTCACCAGGACGCGCGTTGCACCAGGAGGCGGCGGAAAAGTGCGAGGAAGCCGGGGGCGCCGGCGGTGGAGGAGCGATATGGTTTATTCCTCGTGTTTCGTTGGGTGGGAATTGATCCGATCGGGGAAGGTGGCTCGGTTAGCTCCAGCGGGGAAAGGGAGAAGGTTATCGTTTGCCGGGAAATGGGAGGAGGAGCGCGTGGGGCGAGAGAAGACGTGGTCCACATTGCGATTGGAGCTCTCCGCCCCGGCAAACCTCCCCCCGGAGTGCCCTGCTAACTTTAACTCGCCTCTTGGGAACAAGCTTCCTAGCAGACACAACGAATTTACAGCGCGACGACCTCCCCCGCCCTTATCGCAACCTCCTCCGCTTCTATCTCTCGCTTGCTCCGCGGGAGTTCCTCCTCAAATTACCTCTTTCGATCTGAAGGATCAAATGGAACTGCGCGCTCCTCTTCCCGCGCTGCTTGTAATGAGATTCATAAAATCACCGAGCCGAGACTTTCCACCTGCTGTTTCGGACGCCGATTTCATTTCCAGACATAATTTATACTTCTCTTACTATTATCGGCTTTTCGTATTATTAACATTATTATTTTATTTATTTATTTACTTGTTTAGTTACGAGGTGAACAAACCAAACTAACTATAATTATTAAAAGGTTGCCTTTCACGAGTTCTATTTAAAAAAGGAATCAAACAAATTCTGAGATTGATAAACAAATAAATGGCTTTGTAAACTTTTATATTTTTGTATTATTTCAGATTACAGAATCCGCAGAGCGCCACCGGGAAGGATAAACCGTGTCCTTTTTACTCGACCCGCGGGTTCCCTTATTGTTCCCGCATTCATGCGTCACAGAACTAGAAAGAGGGAATCTCCAACTAGCACTGGAATCCACGGTCCAAAGGGATCTTCCTCCGAGAAGCAGCATTGCGGGATTTGCCTTTTAAGCGCCGGATCGTTAGCGGACTGCGATCACTCGTTTCTCCGATTCGAATCATCGGGCGCCGCGTTCTCGTCAGGTTGAAAGTAGAATCGAGGCGAATATCGGTGAGTGGAAGGCGCGAGTAATGAGAGTCCTCCTCAATGCAATCGCGGACGGTGTCTGCGCGCTGTCGATGCACTCGGAGCGACGGATTTGCAATCTGGTGGCTCCAGGTGCGCGCCCGCGAGGATCCCGCGTGTCAGTGTCGCGTTTCCTCGTGATCCTGTCGAATCAACGGCTGGGACAACCCGCCAGTTACAGCTGCTCCAATTACAGCTGCTGTAATTGCCCGAGTGGGTTTCATGGTGAATTGGTTTTTTGAGAAATTAATTGAGACTCAAACTAACAAACCTGTCGAAATCACTTTTCTCAATTATTTAAATCGTGCTGGTCAATTGTAGCAATTTACAATTGATTTTTAATCAAACTGATAGAAAACTACTAAGTTTTCTTTCAACTATTTGATATTCTATATCAAAATCCATCAATAATTTTCGTATTCAAAATTATACATTTTCTACTTATTGCCTTTAACAACGTAAAATGTCATCCTTTTAAAAAATAAGAGAATATAAATGCGAATATTAAAAAATGATTCAACATTTCTTCACGACTCTCTCAACAATAGAACGAGACAACAACCTTAACCCTCAAGGAAAACACCTTGTGCCATTGATTGGATCTTCTGAAACCGAGCCGAATGCAACACAACATCGAATGCGACGCGAACGCCGCATTGTGTTTACAGTTTCGAATTAGCCCATTTCGCTCGAAAGCATTAACTGTTTATTCGTGCGCGAGCAATTGTGAATTATTGGCGATCATCCGCGTGTAAGGGAAAAACGTTTGTTTTTAATGACGCGCTGCCGGGTAATAAAGTGTGAGAGTACAATTAACAGTGGAGAAGAGAGAGGCTGCTCTCAAAGGGGCTGGAATTCATTAAGGGTTATCAACGCCGCCTTCGTTAGTCCCAGAGTGACTTGCTCATTTAAATTAGCCGTTAATTATTCCCGCGCAATCCGCCCGCCTCTGACTCAGCCGACTTAATTATCCAACGCTTTATCAGGCCTTCGGCCGCCTCGCCTAGTGATAATCATTTCTTTCGATTGCTTTCACTTTCAAACAATGCATTTTGTTTTAGAATCCTGTTAAACCTTCGCACTTTACATTGTTATTAGCTTCGGTAAAGTATAATTTCATGGTGTTGGAATTCGCTTTTCGTCAAGAGAGTGTCAGTAAAACTTTATTAACTTCCATTGAAGTCAATGAAGCTCAATTAAGAATTTTACTCAATCCAAGCTCTAAATTATTATTAATTTTAATAAATCATTGTCCAATCGTTATACCTCAAGTCTACAATGTTCGGTTTTCTATGATTCCGACGTGTAAACAGACCCAAAAAAAACGTTATCTCGATCCGAAAATCGAGCGACTTAGCAAAGTCCTTAAAAGGCAAAAGAAAAAGAATGTGTGACGCAATTGTCGCGGCGGTTTGAGGTGAGGTTGCTCTCGTTTGGAGAGGTGTCGCGGCGTGATGAGTCACCGAATTCCATCGGCGGCGGCTGCCAGAGAGGCACATGTGTGCACAAGTGTGCGGCCTAGCGCGCTACCCCATTAGCCCTGCATTGTTCCCGCCCGGCGGCACTAATTCGCCTCTTCTTTCTCTTATCGGGCCAATTGGCGCTCGATGAATAATTAGTCGCCGGCGACACTTCACCGTGTCGGCCGCTCGCTATAATGAATAGTGTAATGAACAGACCCTCGAGATAAGCATCCGGCGAGGGAAAACGGCCTGTTTTTCTCGTTTTTTTTCCTCCTCCCCTTAACGAGAAGTGGCTCGTCGCCAGAGCACACGTGAATTTTAATTATGAAAACTTGTCGCGATTAAATTTGTTTGTCTGGTAATTTCGTGTGTGATTAGCATTTTACATATCGATAACCTGACATTTTTGTGGGAGAAATATTCCTTTTCGACTGATTTCGTTATTATTACTGGTATGATATATTTATGACGAAAAATTGTTCCTTTTGCCATTAGTTAAAATTAATATTAGTAGATGGCAATTATGAAAATATTATTAGAAAATGGTAATATTCATTAAATTATCCTGTAGATTGATAGATTACGTGTCAATGCAGGTAGAATAGTGTGAATGGGGCGTAACGTCTGCTTCCATTCGAAATTCCCGAGTGCTCTCGCTATTTTTAGTTATTTCCCTGTCTCGCTCCCTCGCTCTTTGTTTCTTTGTGTATAAGTATAGAGCGGAGCTCTGTAGAATGACCTGCACTTTCAGCGAAACGTGAGAGAAGACTCTCTTACCCCGTGATTTCGTTTGGACGCCGGCCATTTGCCTACCGTTTCATTATCATAAATCCATCGAAAATTCCTCGCCTTGAGTCCGATAAGTCGAAATTCCGCCCTCGAAAGCTCACGCATCTTTCTAGCGTGGAATCTCTCCATTATTTAGAATAATATTGAAAGAGCAACGCAACTCAATTATCATTTTAATAATCGGGAAGATCAAAGACTCTAATGCGATTTACTTATAATTATTATAACCATAGATTCCTAAAGAATACTGGAATGCGATTAAATTATAATTATTAATTTGACTTTAATCTGATTCGATTAATATCTTCATAATACGAGTATCAAACCCAACTAATTCCCGCGGAGAATTTATATCCAACCGGTTGCAGTTAAGGATCACCCAGAAACTGAGCTGAAATATCAGGGAAGCTGCGTTAAGTCCCGGTAATTTCACGCGATGATAATTTCACTGATAAGTTGGCCGGGATGCTGGCGCCTGCCGTCGGAGATAAAGGCCGGAAGCGAGCTGAAATCCGAAGCTAACGGGGGAGGGGTGCGATGAAATCCCCGAGGCTTCCGCGCCTCCACTTCCGTGCGGAGTCACTAATCCCCCAAAGGGGATCGCGTCCGATTAGCCAATCCCAGCCGAGGCCTAAACGCCCGCGCAACAATTGTGTAGGCGAAATTTTTGTCGGACCACTCTCGCTCAATGGCGAGTCGCCTCGATTCTGGGACATCGCGGGAATGTCGGGCGAGGGTCGCTCGGCCTACTGATTTATTACACAACGACTGCGACGAGGTCGAGTTTACTCGCTCCATTAGTGACTATTGATCCTCAAATTCGAGCACTTTCGCCCGATGCAAATCAGTCGGGATGGCGCAGAGTGAGTGCTGTGCGTGGAATAAATCGGCCGCCGCGCGTTACGTCGGATGCCAGTTGGCAATCGGGCGAAGGAGACGCGACTCTTCCTTGGCTATCGACAGTCTGCGTCAGTCTCGCTTAAAGTAGGTCAAATGGCACAAAAAATTCGTGTCCTATTGAAATAATCATTTTTAACAATCGTCTTAATTTTAAGGTCAATGAATTGCCAATAAATTACTACTATTCACATGATAAATTATAAAATCCTGTTATTAAATTATTAATAACAAAAAATCGTACGTAAATGGATATATAATTTTCTTTTAATTTTAAGAAGTCTCTATTTGAAGAATATCTACTATACAAATAAATTACTATTCACACGATAAATAAAAAATCCCATTTCATTAAATTACTGATAAAAAATCGTATGAAAACACATTGAATTGTAACATTAACAAAATTCTTTAATTTTACTTAGTCTCTTTGGCGAGAATATCAAGTTGGTGTAAGTCGAAGGATTACAACCCTTCGGAAATCCGAGCTGACGGCGGGCCGAGGGTAGCACTAAGCGACTGGCTGATTAGTAAGTTCTAATTACCGGGAAAAGCGGACGATCCACCTGGGCAGCGAAGGAAAAAGGCGAGGCGGAGGTGCGCGCTGAATAATTCAGAGGGAGGTAAGGAGAGCCTGACGATGCTGGCAACGTCACGCGACGACAAAGGGAAGAGCGAGAGCGCGAGCGGCAAGTCGGGCTACCAAGACGACTCTCTCTCTGGATGCAGCGCGCGGATGCCGCGGATTAAAGCGTCCGCGAGTTACGTCTTCGTTCGCCAGCTTTTCGTGCCTCGACTTCCACATTTCTCCCCCTCGCTCGACGATCGAAACGCGAGTTTATGTGTTGAATAAACTAAAAGCTTCGTCGAGTAACCGAAATTCCCCTCGAATAAGCTCGAGCCTCGTCTTGGATAAACTTTCAAAGGAACTACCTGCGAACCGACCGCGAAAATTTCACCATCATTCCATAAACTTGGATTAAATATTTTTCTTTTCAATTTCCAACTTTTTAATTCTTGGAAAATTTGTAATCATCATTTCTGACGAGTTAATTATGATTTGTTAATTGTTAAAACGAACTGGACTGATTAGCTAATTGATCTTTGTCAAATGTTGAATGGTCATTTTCACGAAGCTAATTAAAATTCGCGAATTGCCAAAAAATTCTTGACCTATTTCCGCGAGTGAAGCAGGCGAGATAAGAAGCACTCATTACCAATTGTACTAATGAACTAACTGTCACTCGACCCTCTGATTAGCCGGACAAACTGCACCAGCCCTCCGAAGGCCAATCGCAGTTCTTCCGTCGCGGCGTCAAGTGGCCGCCCGATTTACGGCCGATGCGCCTTCGCCGCCTGGCTAAGTAGCCGATCGGCAAGATTTATCGTCCGCCCGAGGCTACCAGTTGGAACCAACTAGTCTCGCCGGCGAGCGAGGTCGCGCGGAAAAATCGTATCGATATGCACATCGCACTCGCCTCCCATCAACCGATCGATTCCAAATTGCGTGTCAGATTCGCTGACGGATTTTAAAAGATTCTTTCTCACGATTCTCTTAAACTTCAATTCACCATTTTTATCGGTCATTTAATGGTCATTTTTGAGCATTTTTTTTCATGAGGTTTGTGAAGATAATTATAATTTTGACCATTTTTTTCATGAGATTTGCGAAGATAATTATAATGAGTTGGAGAAATAATTGATGTTTAAATGAGCTTAGAAATCAGGGGAATTGGGAATCAGCTAGTGTTCGGGAGTGTCAAGGGTTCCGTGATCTCCCGGGAGCGGGGAACCGGAAGTAAGCGTTGTCCAATTAATGCAAACTAATTGTCGGGATAATTGGGTCAACTCGAGGGTGAGGTTGCGGCGGCGCGCGCGCCATTCAATCGGTGATTCAATTCCGATCGCACAAATCGCGACTCCCCGAATAAATCATCCTCGGAACAACGCTCGCACTCGACGATCCAACTAATCCGACAAAGAAACTTTCACCCCAAGGTATCAACGTTCCGAGTCATCGTCATCGCGCGATGCAAATCGCGAGGCGTGGATTCGCTTTTACGAGCAAGCGTCGTCATGACTCTCTTATCGGCGCGAGCGCATCGTAAATTGCTGATAAGCTCCGACGCTGATTGACGTCGAGCCAATGACGCCGCCCGCTATCAATCTTGACTTTGACGCCTAAGTGCACGCTGACCTTCCACGATGCTTTTAACAGCCTTATAATGACACCGAGCATAAAACTCTCTCTCTGCCCCGGAAAAAGTTTGGTCCGACTGAGAAAAAATGCTCGGAACGAAACTACTCCAATTTCCTCCGGCTCTGATGACTTTCGAGGGGGGCGAGTGACGCGCTCCAAAATCAAAGGTACAGCAGGGTGGGGGGTCGAAAACGAAATTGCGGCAAGTGGGTCAGCACACATGCGTAATCGTCCTCTTGACGTTTAATTTTTAAGCCTTCAATTTCAAAGCCCTCGCTCCTTTGAGGCCTCGAATCATCGCGTTTCCCCGCCCGGGAGTAATTGTTTACCCGAGGAAACTGTATACTCCCGGGGGGACCAGGCAACGAAAATAATCCCCGGTTTTCTAAATAAACCGTCGAGGCCCATAACTGTCCGAGCACCCCGAGAATTTCTCTGAAACGGCCCCCGTGTCAGCGGCCAATTAATCATTAATCAGTGAATGACGATGGTCGATGGGGAATGGGGCGAAATTCGAGTATGATTGGATCAGAGCGATATCCAATTCCGGGGGCCGCGTCGGTTCCCTCGGAATGTTGTGTCATCATGTATCATTGGGATGACTGGGCGGGGTGGCAGCTCGGAAATAGACCGACCGAAATAGACCGATTAGCAGCCTCTCGCGCTTAACACTCGAGTCGCAGACGCCCGAGAGAATGGACGCGGTAGGGAAGAATGATTCCTAATGATCGAGGGTCGACGTTAACCAATGACTGGCGGATGCAAACCTGTCTTGGATGGATCGGGTTGTTTGCATCGTCGAATTTATTCTCGCTCTTGGGATGACGTTGGCATCGCGCTCTCGATTTACGAGGATCCGAGTTTCTCTAATAAGTGTCGCGTGGATTTATCGTGTGACGGGAGTACACTTTCCGCGAAGAAACTACTAACTTGACCTGTTAACCTAGTTTGTGTACTTGAGTCAATGACTCAAGATTCATTAATGTTGCATGATTCCAAAGAAATGTAATACAAAACTCTAATTATCCTAATTGTACCCTCGAGTCAATGACTCAAGGTTAATTAATATTACATGATTCCAAAGAAATATAATAAAAATATCAACCAACTTGACGTAATACCCTAATTTTAGACTCGAGATTAATTAATATCAAATGATTCCAAAGAGATATAATAAAAACATCAACCAACTTGACGCATTACCCTAATTTTAGACTCGAGATTAATTAATATCAAATGATTCGAAAGAAATATAATCAAAATATCAACCAACTTGACGCATTATCCTAATTTTAGACTCGAGATTAATAAATATCAAATAAATCCAAAGAAATATAATAAAAAAAATCCGAGGATGGAAAGAAATTATGAATATCCCGGTTGATGACTGCAGGACCGGAGGATGATTGGTGACAGGGTACGTCGCCACGGGGGCCGGAGACTTCAAAGAGTTGCGCGATGCTTTTCCCAGCTCGGCGGGCCATTTTTTTCTGGGTCGTATCGTCTCTGACCCGTGAGAATTTGAGGGGCGGGCGGGCGACGTAGTACAAAAGGGAAGAGAAGACGGTCATCGCCGGCAACTTCCACTCCGTCACTCGGCCGACAAGTAATCGAGGCTTCGCGCTCGAATTCGCCGGGAAGAAGTATTGTGTCGATTCGGCTTCCCGTCGATTGGCCGATAAAGCCTCTGCCAGCTGGTGCGAGTGACGTTCCAACTGGCACGGCCATGCTTTATGTCTCGCCGCCGCACCGGGGAATGAGTTACTCGGAGAATTCACTGGGCGCGACGCACTCGCTAACCTTCGCAATGACGGAAGCGATCTCCTTTCGTCATTCGCGTCCGCGGAAATCCAACTCGTGGGAATCGAGCGCGAATTTACATTCGACTCGCCGCTCGAGACGATAAAGAAGAAAGAGAAAAGATTCCCAATTGCGTGATCCAATTTCCGAGTTCCCGGAGTGCGAGGGTTCTCGAGGAAAGCGGAGAACCGGCCGAGCCGATATCTCGATCCAGCCAATTACAGCCGACGGATGGAAGTGTCGAATTTTATCAGATAGCGTCTCCCGTCTATGCCGACAATGCCACTTCTCCGGGAACGGTAGAGTCGTTGGGAGATTTCGTAAGAGGTGCCTCGTTATCAGGGCAAACAGGCTTCGAATCCGTCGAGGATTCACTGCTGTATCGAGTAATCACTGGCTCGCTCTCTCGCTCTTTTGTGATTGTACTTTTAAGGTGCTCGGCAGCCTTGGGCCTGCACTCCGATCGAGAACTTGGAAAAAGTCTCTAGGGAATTCTAGTGAGAGAGTTCGCGGTGGTCATTAAGGTCAATTTCCTGTCTTTGATGATTAAACATTTACGGTGGCCGATAGGTAGTATTTAAGCCTGCACTCGGAGAGAACACCGAAAAGTGTTCGCAGGTGTTTGACGATCATTAACTTCGATTTCCTGTCTTGGATGATTAAATATTTAAGTGCCCGACAGCCTTGAGTCTTGATCGAGAATTTTACACAATTACGGTGAATTCGATTAAACGAGTTCGCATAAATCGAACAATCATTAAATTCGATTTCCTGTTTTCGATGATTAAAAATTAAGTGCCCGACAGCCTTGAGTCATGACCAACGATCCACCACTCAAAAAACCACACTAAACCCTTCTCCGACTTCTAAACTCAAAATTCCTATCGAAAGCACCTCGAACGGCGAGTCGAGCGGGTGCATTCGACAATCAATGAAGCCTGGGCTTTGATGATTAAACATTGACGGGAGCCAACAGCCCGGGGAACTCGTGTCCCGTAATGACAGGCATTGAAGGCTCGAATCGATGCTTCGGGCACTCGCAAAAAGCCAGTCGACTCGGAAGCACGCGAGTGTAATACACGGCAGCTCGAGCACACCACGGGGTTTCATCGGATGACTGTAAAAAGGGAGGCAGCGGCGCATCTGCATCGCCGCCGGGTCAATTTACTGACGTCGATATGAAAATCCGCAATTCACCGCGCTCCCCAAATCCACCGAGGCCTCGCGCCCGTGTGTGAGTAAATGCGAGATTTCACGTTCCGTTTTGGGAAATGATTTTCGAGCTTCGTGGCTTGAGTGGAGAATAGGATTTTTGAGTTTATGCTCGCGAGAGCGATGACGCACGATTTCCTCAGTTAGACTTTACGAGATTCGAGGGGATTGAACTTCCACTCCGGAAGTTCAGTGCTTCCGGTGGCGTAAAATAACCCACCCACTCCAACGAACTCTAATTCTAAAAAACGATATTTAACTCCTCATTTCTATAAATCCCAAATTAATTTCCTCTCAAAACCCCCACGGGCGATGCAGACGCGTCCACTCGGTCATTCCCTTTCCCTCACCTTGTTCCCCAGGTAGCGTCCTCGGTTCCCTTCGATCCTTCACCCTTCACTCCCCAACCCAACTTAACACCAGCACAAAACTCTCACTCTCATTTCCACAACTCGACTCTTCTCAATCCCCTTCCCAAGAGTTCTCGAAACACTTGTGCCTTCCCAAGTCCGGCGGACAAACTCCGTCGCGAATCGGACACCGCGGTCGCGTATCGTGTCTCGGCAAGAAAGTCTCGGTGGATTTCGCGGGGAAACTCGAGCGGAGGACGGAAGCGGGGTCCGTGGCGAGAGCAGGTGTAGAGCGAGTGGTGGTCGCCGATGCGCTCTAGGTGGCGCGTGCTGTGTGACTGAGAGAGCGAGCGCCAGCCCTCTTCCCTGTCCCGAGCACGCCAGAGTCCCAGAGTGTTGCGAGCATGCTCGGTCTCCGCTCCGCTATCTACGCG
Source organism: Crossocerus cetratus (assembly GCA_963675795.1). Lineage (NCBI taxonomy): Eukaryota > Metazoa > Arthropoda > Insecta > Hymenoptera > Crabronidae > Crossocerus > Crossocerus cetratus. Next base: position 16,358,796 of record OY776671.1, read on the forward strand.
TCTTTTCTGTTTTCCTGCCCGCGCGCTGTCAAACCGACGCCGCGAGCTCCTCAATGGTACTCCTCCGTGGCCTCGGACACTCTCCGCGTATACACTCGTTAACCACTCGCTGCTTAATGAGTCGAAAATAATCCTCGAGTGCAAACTCCTCTCGCCGCTCTCATTATATTTGCAATTATGATGCTTGTCATTTTAAATGTGATCTTGATGTGGGCCACGCGAGATAATTGTTAGTGCAATATTTCGTATTCAATTATTCGGTTATGCGATTATGGAGAAATTATTCATACGCTAAAGGGACTTGGGAAAGTTTAGCTAAAATGGTTAGTAATTAACCTTATGATTATACGAATTCATGCGAGTTTGTGAGTCAGGGATTAATTATCAGAATTGAAGAATTATGAATATAATTATGGAAAGATGTTTCCTCCAATCATTCCCAATTCAACTTTGATTTTCAAAGCGAAAATATAATAAGTCAACTTGATTAGTTATGAACAGAATTACAAACTTGTAATGTAGAAAATATACTGAAATTCTATAAATTACCAGAAGTTTGTAAGGGTAATTCAACTAAGTTCGAAGACGTCGAAACAATACATGTTATTACTTGGCGGAAACTTGACATCCGACATAACTTTAATGGAGTTGCCGATGCAACGCGTCGTTGAGTCGAGCATCACACTAATTGTAAGTTGGACCGAACTCGCAAGAACCCTCGACGCAGGAGCGGTGCGGCGAGCCAGACTTAGCAGTTGCAACGCGCTGCACAACGATCGCGGAAGTTAGCACAGTTGGCCTGGTTGCGGAGGCAGCCTGCACGAATCTCGTTGCGATGCAACGGAATCCTCGCCAGGACGTGCATGTAGTACACACTCGGCGTACGTGTACACATGTATCATTCAAACCGAGGGACGTCCGAGCGCCGACTCTAACGAACCCGCGGCAATTATTTCCCCCGGTAAATTGATAAATTGATCAGGTATCGAGTGACGGATTACAAACGCCCGGCTAATAATTACAGCCTGCGTTCGCCGTCGACGACGAATAAATGAAGCCGGATCATTTCACGCGCTTCCAACGCGCGTGTTTGAGATGGTTTGAAGCGGTCGAGTGGAAAATTCGAAAGTACAGGTTGTCGCTTGATGGAAGATCCGAGCGACTCGCCGACACTCTTTTTCCGTGGGTTCTTGCAGTCGCTGTCGTAGTCGGGGAAAAAATGGGACAAGAAAGTCTCGGTCATAACTCGAGCACGGGTTTGAATTAATCAGAATCGATGAATAACCGAGCCAGGAGAGAAGGAGATCAATCAGGGCCGTCCGAAGCTATCAGTGATCCCATGACTCTCGCTTTACACGAGCGGATGAAAACAGACTTCACTCTCAGGATCGATGTCACCATGCACTCCACTGTCATTGAACTTGGCCAAGTGGAAGTTCGTGTTTCTGCTAATAGCAGCTAATGCCCGGACTCGAGTTTCCTCGACAAATCCGCCGGACCGCGTTGGAGGCGAGCACACCCCCAAATCCATTAACCACTGCAATGAGGAATCACAACCGCGTCCTCTAGACCACTGTGCTCTAAGGTTGGCTTTCAACGCAATCAGTTGAATCGGTTGATGCCAGTGTTGAGAGGCTGAGGAGGAGTTTGAAGTGTGAAAGTAGCGAGAGGTCGCTGTGTACGTTGTGGTTCATTGTTGCGTGGGGAGGATGAGAGGAAGTGATGGGGTACCCTGACCTTTCCTTCCACCGATAAGCCCCGACTTACGGCCTGCTCCATTTCTCCCTTATCGTCTCTTTCCCCCTTTTTACTTAATATACGCCGTGGAGCGAGGTTCTTGGCCCCGGTGCGCCCGACGCTGCAACGCCGACGTGCTTCCCGAGACTTACGGGGATACACGCTGCCTTTCCATCTGGGAAACTTCCCCTCTGGGAAGCAGCGCTCGGGGCTCCCGTGTCTGCTTTTATAGCGCGATTACTGAGTTACTGGATCAAGTTTGCGCGAGGAAGCAAGATTCATCAACGGAGCCCCTGTGTTATTTAATCTCGCAAGGCTGAGGTAATTGAGAAATGACTCGAAGTGACTCAGAGTGAGTCACTCGGGTTTTGTAAATCGAACTTTGAATCTGAATTGATGTAATATTGAAGTTCGATGAGTTAGGTGTGACTCGAACTTAAGTTAATATAATGTTGAAGTTGGATGACTCGAGTTAGAATTTCCATCCCTCAAAATTCGATTGACTCGATGTTGAATGACTCAAGTGGCTCAGGTCACTATTTCCATCCCTCAAAATTCGATTGGCTCCCCCCCAAGTTAGTCGATCATTTAAAATGGAGTGGGCGACTAGTAACTCGCTCAGTGCTAACTCCGAGTGACCCGGCCAGTCCTAACACAATATTCGTCGTGGAGTGCGAATGGTACGTGAGGGACTAGGCAGCCGGCCAGCGGTATATCGACTGGGCGAAGGTCTCCTGAAAGTAAAGGGAGCGCGCACACAAGAGGAGCTACGCTTTCAAGGGAGTTCTCTCGATATCGGCTTCTCGGAAGAAAGCCGGAGCTCCTCGATCCAGCTTACGATACTACGCCAGTCATTACCGAGGGCAAACAAATGCCTCGCGGAATAATACCGCCGCGACAACCGCCATCCGCCGGGGTCAGGCCAATTAATTCCCCAATGCGAAAACAGCTCCCTCGCTCGCTCGACCTCACCGAGCATATAACCTCCGTAATTCCTGAGCGGATTCCCGGTTAACCCGACGCTTACAGCCCGAGATCCCCTCGGTGAGGAATCCACCAATAGAGCGCGGCGCGACACTCGATTTCCTTAGACGCAGAAACGCTCAAAGATTCCGTGTCGAGGCGTCGTTCGCCCGGGGGAGAAGCGTGAGCTCGTAGTTATCATCGAGTCATCTAAATCGGCGGTGATGAGCGCGGCAAGTTTCGGCCCTCGATTAGCGTGGCCGGCGCCGATAAGAGAAATCGCGGGGAAAGTTAATTGGACCAAGGCCCCGCGCACCTGACCCGCCGGCTACCTCGGCCAATGGCAATTAATCTTGCCGGCAATTAGCCCCTAGCTGACGCAGCTAAATTGGCGAGGCTCGCTCGATATCGAGACATATCTCGCTTTTAAGTTTGACATGGAAGCGGAGTGTTTCGTTGCCGTGTATGAGTTACTGGTGGGTTCGCTCGGGTAATCACATTGATTGACTGACACCCTATGAGATTATTATAAATAATTCGGTGATTTCAGTTTAATAACTTTTCTCTGTATTTTGTGTGTACTCTGTATGATATTGTTCTATGAAAGGTGTTTCAATCAGATGTTTCAATCAGAATCCACGTTTTAATTGTTTAATAAAACGTGTGATTTTTAAACAATTTTGTAATATTTCTATCTGAAAATATCGCTAATAAACAGTAATAAAATGTATATTTTCCAAATTGTTATATTTTTATTTAAAAATGACTGAAAATATTTGAATTATTCTGTACCATAGTAGAGAGTAATTAAAATATTATCAATTTTTCAGTAAATAAAAATAATAACAATGTTGAAATAAATAATCTATTTGATTACAAATTCAAACACATGTTCCTGTAGAAAGAGCGTTGGTTACATATGTACAACACACGATGCGATCGAATCATCACTGACGGTAGAGGTGGAAGGGGTGGAGGTTGGCTCTGGGCCTCCCGGACGGTGGGACACGTGATATTGATCTGCGAAGCCGCGATATATAGGACGATTAAACTGGCGGGGACGAGCTTTTACGAGCAGGCCGAAGGTGGCGGCAGAGTGCGGCCGCCAGTTAAATTGGAAATTCAGTTACCGACCTCCCGGGAGTACCGAGAGACCAACTACCGCCCGAGCTTCCTCGCGAGGAAGACGATAGCCCGCGACGCAGTGCACCGCGTCTCAAATGTGCAGTAAGTTGGTTATCGACGACAGGCCAGTTGCCAGCTGCTCGCAATTTATTGGACGCAGCTAAGGGTCTTTGTCTCTCGACAGCCTGGAAATCGTTCCTCCCCGCGCGCTATTAATAAAATCGACGTACACACTGGTTCATACCTCGCCGATCACTTTTCTAGATATAAACTCGAGGGAAAGGACGTCGACGTACTTACCGGACTTCGTGACCAACGACGACGGTCCAGCCGCGTCTGCGTCTCTTATCTTTCCGGCGCATAGCCTCGGCCACGCTCAATCGCTCCATCCCCGGAGCCTCTTATCCGCTTTCGGCGATACAACGGGACGCACCTGATCCTCTCCAGCCCACTCGAGCCCTTAATTCTCCGGGAGGGAATCACTCGGAGCTGCTATCATCGCGCGGATCAAACTTCCGGGCCGCGGCTCCTCCCGGGGAGAAATTTTTAATGACGTCTTTCGCGCGAGTCGTCCGACCTCTTAACGAGTCCTCCTCCGGGCGCGCGAGGATTCTTCCCGGGCTTTCGAGTAATTGGTGTCGAGCACGTGTTTCACTGGGGGGGTTGGCGCGCGACGACTCGGTTAAAGGGCGGCGGAGTTAAAGTCGAGCTCGAAACTTTTTCACGAGCGAACCCTGCGAATTCGCGGCCTCTGCCAGTCGGCGGAGATCTGAGCGTCGCGACGCGTCCCACGGTACTGAATGCCGTATTGTATTTATAGAGCGCGACTTGGGGATCATCTCGAAACGCCGTCGTATTTCTCACGGACATCTACGCACCGTCGGCTTTCGCGCGAATTCGACGCTTTTTTTTCGAGTTCCTGGCCCTGAGAGTGGATTCCACGCGTGTGCAATTGGGAGGAGGGGCGCCCGGTGTCCCTCGAGCTGGGAACGTAAATCCTCTCGACCCTTGTTGTCCCGACCCTATAGGCCCTCCGAGACCACCCTTGGTCCTATAAATGAGATTTCGATGGGTTTTCTTCGGGGGAGAAAGTTCGCCAATGAAGAAACCAAGTTTCTTTAAGTCTTTCAGCTGTCAAGGCCTTCCGGCGGGTTTTTAGGTAGTTGGAGGAAGTTTGATGAATTAATACTACTTTGATTGGGTGTAAATCTGAGTTGTCATCAATCTTTTTATTGTTTATCGACGAATTAATATCACTTTGATTGGGTGTAAATCTGAGCTTTAATTAATCTTTCTATTATTAATCAAGGAATTAATATTACTTTGATTGTGCGTAAATCTGAGTTTTAATTAATATTTCTATTATTAATCAACGAATCAATATTACTTTGATTGTGCGTAAATCCGAGTTTCAATTAATTTTTCATTTATTTATGAACGAATTAACACGCTTGACTTAATTGAAGTTTAATAAAATGATTTCCAAATCATTGAAATCTAAAGAAAGTTGGGTCATTAGACTCGAACGACGCAGTTGAGTGACTATTTCGGGGCGAAAGACCAGTCGCCCCTGGAATCGGGAATGCGGTTAGATATGTTTTTTATACTCTCAGCTTGGCACGTCCTCCACCAGTGGTTTTATTAGTCCGACACCTCGGCTCCCACGCAGCTCCTCGACGACTCGAATCATCGTGCGATCGCGACCTCCCGCATATCAATCGATCAGACTAACGTCGATCGGCCGCGCGAAGGAGACACGTGCTCGAAGGAGTCACTAACTCGGGCGAGTTATCGAAGAGGCTGCGAATTGACCCGAAAACCTAGAATCTCCGGGCGAGTACCTGTCAGAGCATATTTCCCTTGGCAGGGGCGCAACTTCCCCGCCGTCTGTTGCTCTTGCGGCGCACAGGTGGCCGCGCTGCGTTCTAGAAATCGAACGCGCCGAGCTGTTGTTGGTTGTTTTCTTTTTGGAAAGTTCGATTCGGCGAAGAAGAAAAATAGCGCGGCGATGTTGTTTGTGAAATTTTTATTGTTTTGGAGAATTTTTATATAAAAAAATTTCTATATAAAATTTTTCTTTTATAAGAAAATTTAATTTGTCTTTTTCTTGTATAATATATAACATTTTTATATAAAAATCTTGGGGAATTTCTGAGGTGCGAAAGATCGCGAGAGAAAATTTTGGAGAAATGTAACATCGAAGTAGGAAGTGTCTCGGCAGACAGGCGACAACGGCGAGAGACACTGTTTCTACTTGTTGTCTCGGGCGGGATGACTCGCGATGACTCGGACTTTTTCACTCGAAGCGGGAATGTCGCAAACCCGTGGATTCCTAGCTGGCGTGTATTAATCGGCTTATTTTCGTCTAGGCGAAGAGCCGGAGCGCCGGCCAACTTCGAAATACACGAGGAATCGGCTCCCACTTTTTCTTCCTCCTCGCGGCTCTACCCTGGCAGGTGACTCGGGATGATGCAAGCCGCCCGCTGAATCATTGGGGAACCGCGAGAAGAGGAGCGCACGTGGGCGTCGCTCGATATCCCAATCGTCATTGACCTTAACTAATTCGCTCGGGCGGATTTAGCCCAATCAATGACTCGAGTCATCGCCGAGCACTGACTCACCCTCGTAAAACCCCCGCGGGCCAAAGTCCGACGCGAAACCTTGTTTTTCTCATTGCTAGTCGAGTCGTAAAAAAGTTGTGCCGACTCTGCTTCGGGCTACTTTGGCAAAGTAGTTGGGGAGCACTGGACGTAAAAGTCTTTATCGCTCCAAGGAAAAAAGAGGCGCGTCGCTTGTGGTAGGTTATGGAGTAGGCGAATTAGGCAATTGCTTACAGGGTCACTGTTTAGAGGGAGAGGGGTCATTTTCTTTTAAATAAAAAATTCAACGCTGACGGGTCCAAGACCAAGGGTGAAAGAATGTCGACTGGCCCGAATGCTCGATATTTCTTGTATTTGAACCTAGAGACTAAGATTGTGCGCAGACTTTGGGGTTAAACTATTGAAAAATGTTGAAATTGGGGAAGTTGAAAAGCTTAAGGGTTTCAGAATTGAAGTTCCAAGACTCAAGAGTCATAGAATCAAAGTTCCAAGACTCAAGAGTCATAGAATCAAAGTTCCAAGACTCACGAGTCATAGAATCGAAGTTCCAAGACTCAAGAATCATAAAATCCAAGTTCCAAGACTTACGAGTCATACACTCAAATTTCCAAGACTCAAGAATCACAGAATTAGAGTCCCAACCCTAAGAGTCACAGAATCGAAGTTCCAAGAACGCGTTTCGATTTTTCAGCCAGCAAAAAGGACTCCAAATTATCTTCAGCCCAGACCCCGAATGTTCGCAGCTCGCTACTGTGTGTCGGTAAGTCCGCAAGCCGGTAAGGTAAGCACCGACTGGCGCTGCACTTCAATCCCACTCGCCGTCGTTCCACCGTCCTAATATACAACCACCACGGAAGCTCCCCCAGATATTAAAGACCACTCGAGAGCGGCTCGCCAACTTCCCAGACATAATTAAAGAAGTTAATTCGATTAGGCAGCGACAGCTTGTTAAAGCGAAAGCCCAACTGGCTCAGACGAAGCCTTGCAAGCGCCGGCTGTGTCTCCCAATCTCGCAAGAACCTGGAATTCCAATTCCCTTAATAGAAACAAAGCGACAAATAAACATAAATGAATTCCAAGATGGCGGGGAGTGAAGAATGAAATTCCGCGTCACTCGACGACTCAAACCGTCATTACTCGTGCAAACACGTCGGGCGAGTGTGGGTGCTAAGCAGCCGGGAAGCAGCGGCATTAAGATGCTAATGAGCCCGGCAAACAGCATATACTCGAGAAACAAGGAATAACGAGTGCTCGACATTGCGCTTTAGAAACGAGCGGCGCACTTGGCGACGGCACATACTTTCGGTAGGAAGAGGAACCCGCCGGACTCTAACGAGTGCGCGGTAACTCCTCGGACAAGCGACGCGACACACTTGCGATCTGCGCCTCTCGGAATAATTGCACGCGCGCGCTCGGTGCACAGCCGAGGGAATATCTGTGTGCTCGCGTTAAAGCGCGAGAGCACTTGGCGCCGAAATAGTTCATGTCCGAGCGCCCGTCCCTTTGACCGGTGTTTGTTATGTCTGGCGGAACCGACGCCGGCGCCGACGAGCACTTGCGACTGGTTTATTTATAAATCTACCCTTTGTTAGTGCCGAATTAAAAAGCGGCGAGTCGCGATTATTAGTGTTCGAGTGCGACGAGTCGGATTGGTGGGAATTGATAATTTATTGGCGGATGGATCAAAAAAACTGAATAGTGACGATAAATTTGCTGGGTTTCAGGTTTAATGAACGAACAATCTAAAAATTTCCGTTGAATAATTCGAATTCGAATGAATTAAAGTTGAATAACTAAACTAATGAGTTCCATTAACGTGCGTAGCACTTTTAATAATTGAAAATTGGTATTTCATAAAATTTTAATTGGTATTTAAATTGGTATCGAAAGCGATATCCAAAACCCCATAAATCCTACATACCAAAACTCAATTCATCGAATTTGCTTTTAAACTTAAAAAAAGATTCCAAAAACGTTAAATTCAACGCCGAGCAATTGAAATTCAATGGAACCAAAGTCAAGCACCTAAACTAATGAATTCGATTGGCGAGGAGTGTTTACCGCGCGGCTAATCCCTCGGATCAATGATCATTTCATCAGTTGGCCGCGCGGGTTTACCCTTTCAGGGTTTAAACGGGAATAAAGGCGGTCGCTCGCTCGGGATTGAGAGGGTATCGCGAATCCGATCGCGATAGCCGTATTATGGGTTTTACAAACTGCAGGGGCTCGGTAATGCCGAGTCACGGCCATGAACTGCAGCCTGTTTATCGCCGTTTAAAGGGTGCACCTTCACCTTTTCCAGCGGATGTATCGTCCGCGCCCTCCCGGCCAAAGCGAATCTCTGTGGATGGCAGTGATTTATTGACGGCGATCCTGCTTTATGATTGAGGCCTTACATAACCTCCAAACCTTTCGAGGGGAAGCGCTCGCGTGCCACGTGGTACCACGTGGCACAACGATTCAACGAAATTAATAAAGAAACGAGTTTGAATTATTGTTACCCATTCATTCGGAGAAATTAATCAGGCGTTTAATCAATTATAATTAATGATTTAATAAATCAGATCGTTAATTAATTAACAAATGAGCAGTCGGTGGAATAATAACGAGACGCATTTCCATTATCACAAATGACCATAGTTTAGAGCAATTGATCAGTGGTTGAATCAGTAATCGCTTGAAATAATTCGGCTCGTTAATGAATTATGAAATGAGCGAGTAGAATGGCAGGTGGTTGGACGAGCCTCTAATTATTGCAGGTAGTAAATTCGAGCGACAAAGAAAAGTTTATGGTGTGCGCGATGGCTTAAGGGAGGCTCGTTGTGATTATAGAGCGGGGGCTCGGCCGACGCCGGGGTTAAGGGGCGTCTCGACGCGGCTCCGCCGCCGGGGCGAGAACTTGACCCAGAAATCCGAGCTCATGCGAGCTTTCGTGGTCGAATCTCAGGCACGCGATTCCTCGATTCTACCCGGAATCGAGGATATTCGTGCGCCCGGATCCTCCCGGCCAATGGGAGGGGGCAGGGGGCGCATTTCTTCGGCCTATTAGCGATTACCATCCGGCGGATGTGTGTCTGATCATTGATCTGCTGCTCCCAATAGCTCGGCGGGCGCCTATAGCGCGACCAACGTCATTCCACCCTCGGATTTCGACATGGTTGTCGAAAGGGCGAGATTAGAGAAAATCGGGGGAAATCGAGATAGGATTAACACCCCGCGGCATATCGGCGCTCGTCAAGGTCGCCGGGTAAGCGGGTTAAATTTACCCCCGGGCGACATTTGTCACTGGCGTGGGACACGAGTGTGGGAGGTGCGTGATTAATAATAATCTTGGCCGCGGATTCATCCGCGAGGGCTTAATTCTCTCGTCAAGCACCAATAATAGGACGCGCGTAGTACGTCTGCAAAAACTGTCGGACGCTCTGACTGTTTCCAGGCCAGTGGGAACTCACTTCCGACTTGCGAGAAGATAAATAATCGGAGGCCTGATTTAGAATCTCTCGCTCTCTCATTCACTTTGCATCGCCATTGATGAATATAGGCCGTTGAAAATTCATAATTATACGTCATTTTTGTAACTTTTTCCACGTACTACATTTGATTAAAATATCAAATTGTATCAATACTGGAAATAATTGAAAAAAAATCGATTCTGAAGAGGATGATTAAAATGCAAGTGACTCACCCTATACAGAGTTATAAAGACTCGAGAAAAGTTGGGGATAAAAATATTTCTGAATAATTTATAATTATCCTCCACACGTCGGCTTTTACATAAAAACCATTATCCTCCCCAACCCTCATACCCAACATTCCAACTTCCATCACAACACACATCAAAGAAAAGCATCCAAATCCCCGGAAAGAATCACCGAAATCCCCGTCAATTCCCGAAAAGTTGAATCCCAGCGAATGTTTCGGCGGGGCAAGGGAATTGACAGGACGAGAGTGAGAGGCTGTCGAGTGCAACGAGTGCTCTTTAATGTAGCGGAAGAAGGCGAGGTGTGGGGCGGGTGGGCGCGCAGGGGTTACCAATCGTCCAGGAGTAGAATCCGAGGGATGCAAAGCACGTGGCGATGGCGCTCCGGCGGTCGGTGGTATCGACCGCCCCCGAAACGTGTCCTGGCCCCGAACAACCCCTTCCCGGATAGAGAGAGAGCCGCCGCCCCCGCTCTCACCTCACCTTCGGATAACTACACCCCCCCGCCCCCCGAGTATCTGCCACATTGGCACCCCGGGCTTCCTTCGTTGCTACGCGCGCCAAAAATCCATCCTGTCTCTTTAACCCCCCGCGCGCTACTTAACTCCGGACGAGAGCCCCTCGCTTCCTCGGGGTAGGCTTACGTGGGAGACACATTCGGGGGGTTTTGGGGTCGTTGCGCTGGCCAGGGTTCGGCAATGCGAGTATTTGGACTTTTATAGAGACATTTTTATTTGAAGAAAAATCTTGAGAAATTTTAAGGAATTTTACTGTTTTTGTGTTGTCAACATTGAATTTCTTATTTATTGAAATTGATGTTAGATATTTTAAACCAGTAGAAATGATGGGTTTTCGATTTTATGAAATTGCGATTTAGTATTTCATAAGCTGCGATGAATGGTGTAGCTAAATATATAAAAAGTAGATGGAGAGTATTAAGGGCGATATTCCAGCTTGATGAGTTTTCTTAAGAAACACGAGGATGATATTGAGCGATTTATAGAAGAAGGAAAAAGCGACAGGATAAAGTGTCGAGAGTGTGGAACATAAATTAGAGAGGGTGGACAGCGTCGCGTCCCGAGGGACGTAGCTATAGATGGGGGGGGAAGTGCGATTATTTATGGGGCGGCCCAATATTTCGGTGGCTCGACCTTGCCCGGAGGCCTTATCTTTTATTAAAGCCCCTGACAGAGCTCCGGAGGCCAGTTTAAGAGGATGTTCTCGACGAGCAACATCCCTAACGAACCCCCCACCCCTCCGCTATTGCAGTTTCCTTGTCCAGCAATGTCCTCCGCGCCCTTCAGACTGCCTTCTACATAATTGAACTCTTCCCTCCAGACACTCGGCTTCTTTTTCTCGCGGGGCCTCGAGATTCGAGCAAGTATGTACTCGCCCCCGAGTGCCGCCGGACTTTTCCCCGGGACACACTTGTACCGGCGGATATTAGCCAATTACCGGCCTCCCCCGATTGCTAAACTTCCGCCCGGGAAATTAGGCCGCTGCACTCGATCCAGCCGGGAAAACTGGCGGGGCCGCGCGCGTCAAAGGTCCCGGCCAATCTTGGCATCCGAGCGAGTCTCGGAATTGACTTAGAAGTTCGTTTGAGCCAAAAATTAGTAATAAGCTGGGTGCAATGCAATGTGGACTTGGAATGTTGTTTAGGACAGTTGAAGGTTCAGTTAAATTTGGCATTTAAAAAGTTTTGCAAAGTGACTTGGAAGTTTAAATAAAAAATATTAATAATCAGTTTGCAATTGAATGTCAACTTCAAATGTTTAGGTTCAAAGGTTAACAAGTCAAAAAGTTTCGGAACGTGGCAGTTTAAACCAAAAAATATTAATAATCAGGTTACAATTAAATGTGAACTTGAAATTCAAAGGTTCAAAAAGCTTAACAAGTCAAAAAGTTACAAAAGGTAACTTCGCAGTTTAGACCAAAAATGATGAATAATAAATTTACAATTAAATGTAAACTTTCGAACCATAGAACTTCGCTCATTATTTCCATTCCTCCTCGATTATTCCTGAGTTGAATACAAATGGATCCGCAGAAACGCGAGCCAGCTCGGCGCAATGACGGCGATCATTTGTCGCTCGTCGAGCGGCCGCGGCCGATTGCGCCGGCAGCGCCGATTTGCATAATGGACCGCCGAGTGGCTTCCCGTGTAGATCGAGCTCTCCTTGCCACCGGCTGCCATGGAGATTTCTCCCGGGCGCATCTGAATGGACCCTTGATAACGAGAGGCCCCTCAAGAACCACCTCACCGCGAGGTTAGATCGGCGAGAGGGCGCGCCGATTTACGCCTGTTTCGAGAACTCGCCGCGAGAGTGCGGGCCGAGTGCTCTCCGTCCCGCGCGGGTCCGCCGGCTTCGAGGGCTCTTTTCTCTCTGCTCCGCCGTGCGGTTTGCTTAAATAATTAATTGAACCTGGCCAAGTGCTGCGATCAAGTTTTGTACCAGCTGTTCATTCTGCGACGCGCGCGCGTTCAATTGCTAATTAGCCTCTTCGCGAGGGCTGGATTACTAGCTTTTGTGTAACAAATGTGTCGAGGAATAATCGGGGCTTTTTCACTGCCGTGGATTCAAAGGATGTGGATTTTCAGAGGATTTACTTGCGTCTCTACCTGCAAAGAGGATAATTATGAATTAAAGCAGACTCTTCGGCTGGCACACTCGTTAATTATTTCTTTTGACGCTATTACAGCGTTTATCATATCCGTTTATTTTTGGGATGCCTTTTGCTTTTGTTTTCCCTTTAAGCCGCGACGAACAAACATACAGAATAAATATCAAAGAGTTACAAATGCATAAATGAATTTTCATTATCATTCCCCTGTCAATTTATAATATTTTTCTGACTATTATTTACATTCTTCCGTTGCCCCAATTCCCACGTACTTTGTATTGTAGAGGCCTCAAGCCCGTGTAACAATAAATAAATAAATAAACAATCAGAGTAAAAAAACTCGGCTGATTCGAAGGCAAGTGGCCTCGAGACTATACACGCAATTAGTTTAGTTCGCCCGTAGCACAACTAACCGAATGAGAGAAGCCGAATAAAAGCCGAGTGCGTCTGAAAAGACTTTAACTGCATCGCGAAGAATAACACTCGCGGAGGAACTGGCAAGACTAGTACACAATGCGCGGAGAATGTCTAGTGTAGACCAGGGTCGCGACAATCCAGCGGCGAACAATGGGCCGCGCGGCACAAAGCCGAGGTGGCGCTGGGGTGCGCCCGGGGGAAAATGGCGAGGAACTAACCGGAGCTTTCCGCCACCTGCCGATTCGCGATCGACTGCCGCGCTCCGATTAAGTCATTCGAACGCGACTCGCGCGACAACTGAATCAATAGACGCAATCGCCCGGCATTAATTCGGCTCGGCGCGCGATGTGTACTGTGCGTCGCGCTCGCATTAGTCAATCGGCTCGGTTTCTTTCTCGCGCTGGGGCACGGGGAATTTATTGTCGGCGCGCGCGCCAGAGGAGTGGAATGATTTTTATTTCGACGCTGCCGGAAATTGGATCTTTTTCGGGAATTCGGTGCTTGGGGCTGTTTTAGTTTTCATGGCTGCGTGGGAAATGTATTTGTCAAAGTGAAAGTATTCGGTGGGAGGAGAGGGGGGGGGCTTTTATTTCCCAGTCCAATTAAGGCTGCATTGATACGCGATGAATGACGAAAGGAAACCTGGACGTACAATGGAAAATGGATGGATTCCAGTTTCACCTCGAAAAAGGGACAATTCACCATTCACAGTTTTCACTTTTCACACCTGGGAAAATTATTGTCATCTCTCATTCCAATTAACGTTGCGTTGATACTCGACGAATAACAAAAGGAAACCTGCACTTTTATAGTAAAAATTACTTAGAATCTAGTTCTCCTTATAAAAATGAACAATTCACACTAGAAACCTAGTTGTCAAAGTGAAACTTAAATATCCAATGCAAGGAAAAATGATTTTCATTTCCAATTCCAATTAAATTTGCATAGATGAACCCGAACCTGCGTTAGAAATGAATAAAACCCAATTCCTGCGAGAAAACGATACAATTTACGATTAGGGTGGTAGTTGTACGGGTAGCAAAGAGCCGGCCCCTTTTTGGGGTGGTCGGGAAAGGGTTGTCGCCGAGTAGCAACGGTGCGGGCAGGATCCGGGTTGCAGCAGTCGGGAGCAACGGCTGGTATCGATCCCTCAGGAGAGGAAAGTCCGAGGGTGGGAAAGAGAGAAAGAGTTCCAGGGGGAGCAGAGAGCCGGGAAGTGTCATTATTTACCGCGCGCGCCTCCCCCGCCGACCGGCCGTCATTTCGATATATATCGAATGAATTCCTCTCTTTCTCATCCCCGTCTTATTCGAGCGAGTACGCGGGGTCCGAATGGAAAATCATGGATCGTAACTCGGCGGGGTTCGGCCCTTTGGTCCTCGACAGAGGAGGCGCGTGCCTGGAATTCCGCTATCGCTGGAACACGGAGGAGGAAGCACTTTTACAAACACCATCCTTCCTACTTACGGACTACTGGCGGAACTAAGCGAACATCAGGGCGAATCTCGCCGCCTCTGCCGGCCCCGGAAAACCCCTTACCGAGTTTCCAACTACCCCGGGGAACTCTCGCCGGAGCCCCGGGAATACACCGGCAATCCACGTATCGCGCGCTCCGATCGACCTCCAAAAAGAGAAGGATCTTTCGAGAGTTGCTAATAAACGCGAGTGAAACCTCCCTGAGTCGATCTTTACACCCTGCAAACGCGCAAGTTGACTTAATACTTGGAAATTAAAATATACAAATATATATGTATATCAAAATATACAAATAATAAACAAATAATACTTGGAAATTCCCAATGAAACCAAAGACGAATTGAAAGTTAATACCAACACGTAATATTATTGAAAGGAATGTTGCTCGAAGCCACAAGTCGACCTCGACAACCAGCAAGCAGAGAAACTGCCTAAGAAATCGATTGAAACCAAAAATGATTATAAATCGATGGAAATCAAAGAGGAACTCGTAATGTTATTCAAAGGAATGTTGTCCCGAGAGTAGATCCTGCTGTGCTGGTTGTTTGCAAAGCGAGGGGGAAGCGAGCGTACATACATATGGAAGGGGAGGAGAAAGAAGTGGGGAACCGAGGAGTCCAACACGGGTGAGCTATAAATAACAAGTTAATAAAACGAGCGCCGATGTTCTTGACCCCTGGAATGCGGTAAGCGTGGACCAACAAGGCCTCGAGGTAACCAACGCATTCCGACCAAGGCTTCGCCACAACGTTCCTCTAATCAGAATCTCTCGTGGTCCTTTCCATCTTCCCATTCATTACAAAACTCCATTTTCCACCTGCGTTTCATAAATTCTCTACATTACATTAGCCCCCTCACCTTTTTAATTATTTCAGTTATAAGATTTTAATTACGACATTAAAATTAATGAGCCGCGTTGAAAGAGAATTCAGCAATTATTTAAAAAGAATATATCAAATATTAGAAGAAAATGACTGGGGTCTTCGGGATAGGGTTTCTCACTATTTTAATTATTCAAGCTTCGAGATTTTAATTATGAAATTATAATTAATGACACGCGTTGAAAGAGAATTCATGGAAATTTTTTTCAAAATAATATATGACATATTAGAAAAGAAAGGCTGGGGTCATCGGGATAGAGTTTCTCACTATTTTAATTATCTAAGTAATTAGAACTAATGAGTCACGCGGTGGCAAGACAATTCTTAAAAAATCGCCAAAAGCACTACGCGAAATATTAGAAAAGCCGTGTAGAAGGGAGCGCGCAGCGACCTTGAGAGGAAAGCAGTGCGGAGTGATCGGGACATATCCGGTACTCGCAGAGGTAAATACCGGGAGGAGGACAAAGCGTGGAGAACGAGCCTTCTCGTTCGAGAATCGATACGAGCGGGAGCGCCCGGCGAACGAGCGAGCGAGCGAGAGGGAGCGAGTGCTCGAGCTTTAAAGGGAGCGGCGGGGAAAATCGAGAGCTAGTACCCTTTTGTCTCCGCGGGCAGAATCATTATTTCGACATATTCTGGCACTCCATTAGAGTCTCCGGCGAATGAGAATGAGTGCGAGCGTGCCGGACGTCAATTTGCTGGATGTCCTCGGCGGAGAGAGGGAGGAATGGGGGGCGCCGGGGGTGACATGTGAGTCGAGGGGGTTTTAGGTCACTCTGGGATCCCAGCCGAAGGATGCACTTGTCCCCAATCCTTCCTCTCTCGGCCGAGGCTACCTTCGCTCCCCCGGCGGCGAATTTACAGTGCTTGATCATTGAATTACCAGCACTCGTGCTTTTTTATAGAGCGGCCGCTCGAGATGACGACTTCGGTCACTTTGCGCCTGGCTTCCGCATTTCGAGGGTTAATTAGTCATTGGTCAAAATGACCCATTTTCCGAACATCCCTCCAATCAATAACTTTCACTCTCCTTTCGTAATCAATTAAATAAACGAAATGAAAATCCAAAATTCGAGGGTTAATTAGCCATCGATTAAAATGCCCCACTTTCCAAAAGGGAACCTCAAACACCTTTCCAATAAATATCTCCCACTCTCTCCCATAATCAACGAAATCAACGAAATCCCAAACCTCAACAAAATCATCAACCAAACCTTCCCGCGTCAGTGAGATTCGTCAGAGGAATCATTCACCGGTGGGGAGAAACATTGGACGTAGCTAATTCGCCGCTGAGGAAGCACGAAGGTGCCGAGGGGGTTCGGGCCGCTCCGACACCCAAGGGGGCGAGGGGGCGAGAGAGGGGAATTCCCGAGCCATTTATTATCTTGTCTGCAGCGGAAGACATTTCTCCCTTTAGCGGGGCGGGCTGCGGCAAAGATGCACTGGTCCATCCCCGATCGAGGACGTACAAACTGTTGGCGATAAATCCACGTCAGGCCGGCGCAGCCTCCGGTACAAGCGGACACCGGGCGCGCCGGATGAATTGCGCCAACTTCATTTTCGCCCGACACCGGCCCACGGAGGAACGAACCCTTTATCGAGATTGCTGTCTACCCCTCGTGCTGGCTACGGAGAATCCTTCTCCGACTCTGCCGAGCTTAGCTCGGTGTTAGGACCCTTGTTTACGCTCATGTGTAGACCGAGAGCAGTTGATCGATGATTATTAATACTGACAGTGAGTCTCACCCACGTAGAGGGAGTTTGTAATAATAAACTTGGAGAGGACTTCTGGAGTTTATTGTAATTGACTTGAGCGATTAATTACTTCTGTTTTCAGACATATCTAAGTTTCGATCAATCGTTTATTATTAATATTGACTTGGACTTTCCCATTCATAATTCTCAGTTTAATTGGAATCGATTTTAATGATTAATTTCGATTGTTTTCAACATTGATTTTTTCCATTTCAACGGTTTAAATCTAAAGTTCTACTCGCTCAATTATTATTTATATTAATTTCGACTGTTTTCAAAATTGGCAAGCCAAGTTCTCCCTTCAAGAAATCAAACTTTTCCTCAAAATCGATAATTATCAATCCTCACTTTCCCATTGAGTTTAATAACAATCGCCTTAGTAATTAATTTCGACTGTTTCGAAAATGGATTCCGTCAACGTCAAAAGGGAAGAAAGCCGGATCGAGCGAATAATTGGTTGGAGAGTGTGGAGGCTTGGAGTGCGCAGCGCGACTGACAATTAATGGCCCTGTTTACCGAGGGAGCAGCGCGGCCCCTATTTATGGGCCTCGCACACTCGTCCCGTTTGTACAGGAGGAATCGGCGAATTGATTGATAGATCAATTATGCTTACTCGCAGAGCGGCCCGGTGCGCTGCTACCGAGCGCGCCGTCCTTCCACGAATATTCCCAGGGCAAACATCCTCGAGAGGGAGAGAGAGAGAAATGCTCGGATTGCAAGATTAATATCACAATGCAGTGTCTCGCCAATCGAAGCCGAACCCGTTGACAAATCGTGCGTGGAACTCGGCCCCGCTCGATTTATATTCGACGCGGCGCGCGCGTGTGTTCCTTCCTGTATTATCTAACTGTAATCTGCCGGAGAGTATCTGCGCGCCGAGGACCACACAGGCTCGCGGGGGAATATCCTAATGAGCGGGGCGACACGCGCGCCGCCTATTAATAGCCAATTGTCGCTTAACGCTCTCGCCTTGCGAGACAACAAGACTGCGCCCCCGGCCTGCGTACGCCGTCACGTCGCTCCGACGACGACGACGCCACTTGCCCACGACAGTCACGCGCGCCTCAGTTCTACACCTTGTCCCGTACTCTTCTCGTCGCCGCCTATTTAACGTCGCGCCAACAGATTTCCGCGCTAACTCTAACGCGCGAGCTTTAAAGAGCTTGGTGGCTGGCGGACTGGCTTTCACCTTCTACGTGACTCGGGCTTTCGTCGGGCGGGGAACTTGTTTCGGACTAGTTTCGGTGGGCGAGGATACTTCGTTTGTGTCGCGGTTTGGTGGATTGGAGAATCTTAGTTTTGGTAGTCGAATTATTGGAATACGATTAATTGAATCGAAATTTCCGAATTTTTATTTAGAAAATTTCAATTTATTAGTTTCTTTAATTCATATGAATTTTTCATAATTTTAGGGTTTTAATAGTAAAACTATTATTCTTCGACGATAATCCTGTACATAATATGAACTTTCGTACTCAAACGTGAATTATTAAACGTTCAAAAGAAATCGACAATTTTTAAATTTTTATTCTTAAATAACCTTAACTTTAATAAAAAAAAGTTGAAGAAATTCAATAACATTCTATTAGTTTACCGTCGAACCTAATTCCCCGATTACATGAGCATCCGAGACGTGACTTACCTTAAAGGTAAACGATCAAAAGGGGGGATCTTTACATCGAGATAGACTCACCCACAAATCCACGAGTGTCTTCGCCTGGGAACACTGCTTTGGGGCACGAGGAGCAGAGGAGCGGTGCCCTTGGTGCCGGTGGAGGTGGAGGAGCCGGTGGCGCCGCCGCCGTCGCCGGCGGGCAGCCGGAGCTCGGGGACCTGGAGGCTGCTCATCCTCGAGACCAGCGGCCCCGCGCGGTCACCACCAATCCCCCGCGACGACGTCCTCGTCCTCCTGTGAACTCTGGCTAACGCGATCGCGCATCACCGACCCGGCCGGCCAGCCCTTTCACCTCCGCGGCACTGCTGCTGCCATTCTCCTGGTTCTCCGCTCGCTCCACGACGCCTCGGACGCCTCCTGCACTTCCTAATGCCGCGCTCAGCCGCATCTGCGCCGCCCGCCCTCTGCCACCCTCGAGGACCACCATCCGGCGGTGACCAGTGCCAACTGGGCAGAAATTTATGTCTCCCTCGATTACTTCGCTCCCACACTTTAACCCAGACCTCCACTGGTTTTCGATCTGCGTCTCCATACGTGTCCTCGCTTCTCCGCCTCTTTCATTGCGAGGAATTTTGTGGTTTGATTTCATATCTCGTTTAGATTCGTGTTTCGTTAATCGGCTTATCTTAATTTAATCCAGTAGTCTGGAATGTGGGGTATTGTGTTGCTGGTTGTTTTGGCCACGCTTGGCGGATTATATTTACAATTAATTGGGAGGTTCTGTAATTGGAATATTTCCAATATTGAGTGGAGATCCACTCAAACTGGACCGACGGGAAATACATACAAGTGGAATTAAACGTATCATATCGCTGTATGGTTGTACGTTTAATTTACCTCAATTTAATACAATTTCAACTCGTTTTAATTAATATTTCGTTAAAAGGCTCATCTTAATTTCCTCCACTCTGTAATATGGAATTCTCTCGACTACCTTCGCGGCTGACGACATTTACATTTAATTACGCAGCACACACACAGTAATGAAAATAATGGAATATTTGGAGTGGACGCGCGCGGCGTCAAAGGTGAAGACGCACTCGAGCCGGAGCACAGAGAGCAGCCGGCGCTCGTCCCGGATAGATGAAAGGGTGTCAGGTTTAAGAGGAGAGTAACCGCCGAGGCGAGTAACTCTTATTGATTGCGATGTCCGCTCGGACTAGCACGTGCTCGCTCTCCGCAACTGATAATAATAGGTCGCGTCCACCCCGGGATGACATCGTGTAACCCGACTCTTTAGATCCCCAGCGAGCGACACTGCGAAAGTATTAATAATAACGCCGTGAATCCTGCGCACCTGTTAGTTCACCCCGATCGAGCGCTTGCAACCCTGTCGCAGCGCGACGCCCAAGCCGCAGCCTTGCACCCCCCGGGGACAAGGGTTGTTTACGCCAGTGACGATGTTGGCTAAAAGTAGGCCGGGATTTTTCACATTTTTTTGAAAATTTAATAGTTTGGCTTTTTCTATTGTTTTTTTATAATGGAAAGTGTGGGGCTGGGGAGAATTGAATGGTGAGAGCAAGGAAGGCTGTGGGAATATAGTATTGTTTGAAAGTGGGATGTGATTTTTTAGGGGGAATTTTGGAAATGTGAATTTTTCAGTGTTGTCGATTTTTTTAAATGAATTGTGAAAGTCTGGATTGAAATTAAATGAGGAGAGTATTATTAATATTATTCCAAAAGCAGGTCATTAATTTTTAGGTCAAATATTCCATAAATATGATTTTTCTTTTGAAAAAATCAGAGAATTGACTGGTGAAAGAGAGGACAGCGAATGTAATACATTTCGAAAAGTATGTAATTATTTTTCGAGGCGAATTTCCCAAAATGTATGATATCAGCCGGCACGATTTTCTTTCGAACGAATCGCGTAAGCCTCGATGGGAATTGAATGACGAAAGTGAGGAAGAGCGTGCGGGACTAGCTCGCATTATATCGGACGCCTAAGCCGAGCGGGATTGGCAGGAGCACATTTATTCCCGACGAATCCCGATATCTCGCCGCGATGGGATATACGCCGAGGGCAGGATCGATGTAATCTCGATCTCGATTACTCCGGATATCGCGAGCTTATTACTCGATGACCAACTCCCCCGCGAATCCTCGAGCCTCGTCGGATTGCGTTCTCGCCTACTGCCATCCCGGCTCGAATTCGAGCCGCTCGATCACAGTGTTAACAGGCAAATTCTGCCGCGGCAAGAACCCAATGCAGCTCGATTAGAGCCGGCGGAACAACTCGGGCAAAAAGCCGACCATTAACTCCGGAATCATTAACAACGACGTTTCAAAACAACTATCTTGCCGGCGACGCTAAAAGGCAAAAACCTCCCGTTCGCAAAAAGAGAGTCTCTGGCGTACATATTTTCTCATCGATTCCACTCACTCGAGAGAGAGAGAGAGAGAGGGAGAGATTTCACAGCATCCCTCAGCCACTGGACTTGTAATCCACCGCGGAAAGTTGCACTGAAACTAACCGAGTTCTTTAATCCTCGCGGAGGTAAGAAGCAGTTGGTTTGATTAATTCAGTTGTTACATAAGAACTAGATGCAACCGGCAAAGAAACTCAGTTAAATGGGGAGAGAGGCGAAAGAAAGTCTTTTTGTGAACATTCTGTCTTACCGTCTTCTACCCAGCTCAATTGTAGTACAATTCTTAATAAAAGGTATTAGATTGTTGCAGGATTTATAATCTTATTATTCAAGTAATTTAACAAGTCAACTAGTCCTCGACTTTACTTAAAACTTGAGTAACATTCGAATCCTGATAATTTTTAAATAATTATTAAAATAATAGTAAAGTAAATATTAAAATAATTCGAATCCCGAAAATGACTTAAATTCAAGGAACTCGACAAGTCAACTTACAACTCGTTAAAAACTCAGAGAATAACTCAACCCACAAAAATGTCTTAAACCCAAAAATCCCCGACTCACCCTCGACTTATCTCCAAGCTAAAGCACCGACAAAAGATATTTCGCGGAAAGAAAGCAATACTTATTCAAAATACAACGGGGAAACATTTAGATATTCTCAACACACAGGATAAAAAGGCTAGCAACAATGTGCACCAGCGGGTTACGTAGCCTGCAGACTTTCCGATTAAGTGCCGCGCAAATATCTACGATGTATTCATACCGGGTGTACGAGCTGGCAGGCCGATAGCGTGTGTCTTTAATTTTTATCTCTCTCGCTCCGTGCAGCTATGTCGAGGCCACTCGCGCGCCCGACGCGATGATTTTTCGACGCCTTCGAACCACCTGTCGTGCTCGGCTTCGCCCGCCCGAGCACAAACATCGACAGACGCCGAATCGCCCGCGGAAATTCCCACGGGGGGACACTCAGACCATCTCGTCTCGCCGTTCTTCCAAGATGGACAGAAATTGAGTCAGTTTCGGATAGTTTCTTCGATATGAAATATTGGTTTTCATCGAATCAATCAATAAATATGTTATTAAAGTATATTTCTGACTAAGACCGGACATTTTAATTGTTTAATGAAATATATTATTTACTAGAAAGTTGCTCATATTTCTATTTTAAAACATAGTAAATAAACTTAGTTTTTAAAATGTCTAAATTTGAAAACAGAGTCAATGAATTGCACATAATTAGTTTTGAAACTACCCATGCGTCAAGCTGTTTGCTACATTTTAAAATAGAAGCATTACCAATTTTAAACTAAATAATCAGAGTGCTCATTTTTATCGAACACCGATTGTTTCCAACTGCATCTAATTATTCTTCTTCCATAAACTCTCGGAGATTGCTCGGGTACGTGCTCGAGTAACTGCAACCCAACGAGTCTCACTATCCGCGCGCATCTCGCTCCTGAAAGATGCAGGAGACGCAGAATGATGCTTGATCTCCTCTGCCTCGGTGTCTCGCGAATGTCAACGAGGCAGAACAGACTCCCAATGCGGAGCGACCCGAACGCGCCGGACACGAAGAGAGTTGTCGAAATCCGGGGAAAACTCTGGGATTTTCGTTGGGCGCGCGAGTGAAAAAGTGGTCTGGTTAAAAAGTCACTCGAGTAAGAGAAGCCGAGTGTTAATGGTTCGACGACGCAGCGCGGCGGGTTTAAAGTTGGAGGAGGTGGCGTTTCAATTCCGATGATTATTCGGTGGCTCGGAGGTGTGCTCGGAGATTAAAAGGCTCTGGTTATATCCGCGCGGCTTAATCTCCATCCCGTTCTGGCCGGCGATCGATCGCCCGCTCCCTGTATCTCCGTCTTCCGCGCGGGGCCTCTCGAGAACTCGTTTGGCATTCGGCGACCCATCCTTCCATTATTCATCGGCCGCCGCTATCGTCGATCGCTCGCGCTTTGCTTAACGGAGTACATGCGTCGCTCGCCGAGTCTCGGCGTTCTTGGTTCGACTTCTCGCTCTTCTCTCCTGCGCACTCCCCACGAATTTCTGTTTGTCTTTTGGTAGAGTTGGAATGATGTACTCGAGAAAGTTGGGGCTCGAGTGCAAGTGGAGAGTGTCGGAGTTGGACTCGTAAAGAAACGGTTGAGTTTGGCCGAGGCTTTAAGAATACTTTGGATATTTCGAGTGTGTGCTTGGGTCGAGTGGCCGAGTCCAACTCGAGTACTGTGGACGCGACATAAGTCGATCTCTCTGGACACTTGTTGGCATACTAATCGCCCGGCTCAGACTAACAGACTCTCTTTCCAATACGCGCCACGTCTTGCCTTGCAAATGCACTTTTATCTTCGAGTCAACAAAGATCAGTTTCGCGCTCAGTGGAGATATCGCTCGAGCCCGTCCACCTAAAACTGGAACAATAATGCGTCGGAGCGCACGGTAATAACTCGCGGTGGACTTTTATCTAGGAAGCAGGCACGATTTACATTTTACAGTGTGCGCGCGACCGGTTTATCTCGAGCGGCGCGCGTTTGGAAGTAAAGCTCGGCTCGGGACAAACATGCAGATTGCCGGGGGATTTCTAACGAGCGCGCGGCTCCCGGCCCGACGACGACCACGACCACGACGGCGACCACTGTTCGCCGTCGCCCCCGGACTTTTTCACCCGAGTTTTTCCCCCCGCCGATATCGATTAGTGTCGGTAATGATAAACTATTCATCATGCAGCGCGCTCTCGGGAAAAACACTCGTTAGGAGGCCGAGCCGAGCGACTCCTCGGCTTACTAATTAGAGCCGATCAGAACCTCAACTTTGCCATCCAATTCCGGCCGACACTTGACCGCTGTGATCCAAGTTTCGCTGGAGATGACCTCGAGATGTCTTTCATTCGAGGCGAAGGTGAGAAGAAGTCCAGTCGAGTAACGAGTTGTCTCGCGGAAAATCTGTGTAGTTGGAAGGAATCGAATTTTTCGATTTTGATCAGAAAATTATCGATTCTGATCAAGTAATAATCGATATTAACTAGTTTTCGGAAATTAAGGACCAGCGAAATTGAATGAAATTAATATTGGAGTTAAACTTGAGTCGGCAGGAATCGAACTATTCCAATTTTTCGATTTCGATGAGTTAATTATCGATTTTAACTAGTTTTCGGAAATGAAGGACCAACAAAATTTCTATGAAATTAATATTTCCCAATATTGCTGCTGGTTTGAAGTTAGTTTGAAGTCAACCGACTCCTACAAAGCACCGAACATTACCGAGCACGACATGTTAATCGTCGGAAAATCGTGTACCTACTCCCGATCGCTAATTAGAGCGATCGTCGCGGGAAAGGCCCGGTCGCCGATAATCGGAGTGCGCCGCACGTGTTATTTGCCGTCCGGTATATCCGTGCAGCAGTAATAAAGCCGTTATCGGGGAGCGCACTCGTGCCGAGTGTCCAACACGAGCCGAGTGCCCTGCGTGCCCAGCACTCCTATACACACTTGACGCACTCTTGATGCCAGGAATTCGTTCCGCGTCCAGAGAGAGGGCCAATCGATTCATTCTGTCGGCCAGTTTGAAATGTTCGAATAAAGTAGCACTTTGTTCTCGTCTTGATTCTGTACCAGGTCACTCGTCACCTCCGCCGATGTGAATCTGTGTTTGTTACTTGGTGGGGGAAAGTAGTAATTAATTCTCGAACAGGTTCGCGGTGTTCGGTGTGTTGAATTGAAGGTGGCACTTGTATCTGGACTTGTGTTACATTGCACTTTGAATTTTTCCCTCCATTATGCTTGTTGTGTTGAATGTTATGTTCGATGTAAAAGGAATTTAAAATAATATAAAACATTTTATGGAAAGTGAGAACTGCAGTGTTGATTAAAAGGCAAGTGCGCCACTCTGTATATATACATATATATGTGTAAACCTGTAGCCTTTTCGTGTATGTTTATTGGTGACGAGTGAGTGGAAAAAGTGTTAATCGATCCTCGATGAAATTCCCACGGTTCGGAAGCAAAACCTCCTGGAAACCAACTCTCATATGTGTATTATAACTGTACTGCGGATTAGTATGCAATAACGACCGCATTGACTTCGAAAAATTAATAACAATTCCCAGTAATAATCTTGGCAATCATACGACTTCATATAATCTTCATACTCCTTAATTTCCATAACAACTTATTTCCTCGAATCCTCAGTTTTAATTAATCCCACAAAAACTGTTAAACTCAAAGTTCCCTTTGGCCAATGGTCCGATTAAAAGTCATCGCCACCACGTTGGTTCTATCTCGAAGCACGCGCCTCTTAATTAGCATATCACGAGCGGCCGTAACGCAATCTGTTTTCCGAGCTCGGCGCGAATCCGGCGGACGCGATTGCCAGGGTCAGCAGCAGCAGGAGAAGTCGTCGGGAGGAGATTGCGCGCCGTCGGCTGCAGGAGCTATCGGATTGCGGCGCGAGGTAATCCGAATGCCGGATTTCATAAGAGTCGGGGAGGCTATCGAGTACAAAGCGATTGCAACGCGATAGCAGCACGCGCCGTGCAATAAATTAATGCTGACCGGCTGCGCCGTCGCGTCGTCGGCAGCCGCGAGTCAAGTGATTAATAATTAATCTATTAATAAGATATCTGGCTGGAAAGAACTGGGACACGAATCGCTTCGTTACTTGCCACGGGTCTTGATGATTCTTTAATGGCAAGTATGAAATCTGCGGTGATTGACAGCCCAATGACGGAATAGTTGACTGTATCGGGTAATCAGATTTATTTTTATTTTCCTTCTTACGAATAATAATATTTGTGTGGATTTAGTCTGATATCTGATATAAGAAAAATGTTTCTGTCCAACAATATTGTCATGAAAGAAAACCGAAACATAATTGATATATGAGTTGATGAGTCATACATTCAACCACTTTCAACTATTCTACTTTATATTCATATAAAACCCCTCAATCCACTCGACCACAAACGAAAATCAAGGAAATCTCAGAAGACTCCAGTCCCCGACTTAATTAAGCGCCGTCGGTGTTAGACACAGCGTGTAGTGTCCACTACAGCTCGCTCGTCTCGCCGGGCAGTGCATCAACACCTGTTCCAAACAGTACGTGAACAGATGAGCGCGCGGCGGCGGGAGCCTCCGCCCGGGGGACACGTGCGCGTGACGGGGAGAGCTCGGGCGTCTCGGCGAACCGCACACGCCAGCCCCGGCTTGTTTGCCGATCGATCAAACGGATACCGGATATACCTGGGCTTTAAGGCTTCCCGGCGCGCGCGCCCCAAACAAAATAGGCAAAAACCGCCGACCCCCCTTTTAGGAAGCCCGCCGCTTCCTCCTGCCAGCCGCTAAAACCCCTCAATCATCCGGATAGCTTGTAGTTTAAGCCGCCGGGGGCGCTCGCCTCTCGAGATCCTGATTTATTCAATTCTGGCGGAGGCGAGTTTGTGCTTGGATCATAAATAGTGGTGGGAATTCGGCTTGGTTTGAAGGTGCTTGGTTGAGGTTTGAAGTTGTGTAATTTATTGGGATTTTAGAGTTGGGTTTGTGGGTAATTTGCGGGTCTGCGAGAGATTCTACCTGTTGATGTGAGTCTCAGTACTGGAAGGAAATAAACTCGTGTTGTAATTGGTTTGGAGATGTTTAATCGATGGTCGAAATTGATTATTCAGTGGGATTTCTGTGTTCGTTATTGGATCGTAATACTATTAAATTGATGGATAACGTGCAATGCTACCTGGCAGCCAATTACTGTTAATGCTTCACTTCCCGACGTTGTCATGCACAAACCAGTTTACTTCTACCATTTTTTGCCTTCAAACCGCGACAAACCTCATCGACAATCGTTGACCAAGTTTTTCCCGCGGAAAAAACCCCGTCGATTTACACCGGAAGAATAGATAACTCGAGATAGAGTCGACCTCACAATTAAACTACAAGCCTTTTTCCAGCCAGCACCTCAGTACTCCATCAACCCGCAAATAAATATCCAATAAAGTGCGAGGGTGTCGGCAGATCGTTTTAATTCGAGCGTGTCTGGAAGGTGAATGGAATATCTCGAGAGAAGCAGCTGGGCGATTGACGCTCGCCATAAAGAGCGAGCGCGTGTGCTGCGAGCATATCGCGAAAAGGCGGCCAGCGAGTGGAATCCAATTCCGGCGTAACGAATAGATAGAGTCTGCTCGGGCTTCTTTCAAGTCTGGATCGACTTGCTTTCTCTCGGTCCGCTGGCAACTCTGCGGAATAAATGAGGGAGAAATGCATGTTTGCCGAGCGACTCCCCCGGCGGGAGTGTCCGGGCGCATAAAAGGGCGCATGGATTGGCTCTCGCTGGAATATCGAGGAGCGTCGGAAAAGGGATACACGTCGGAGGGACGTTAAATTCAGGCTGTTATCGGGGCCGTTGTCACGTTACGTCCTATTGTCTCCCGGAGACGCTCGGAATTCCAATCGACTGGCCTCCTATGTGCGAAGCCTGTCTGCCTTACGAGCCACTCGAATAAAACTCGGCGGACCTTATTGCACCCGAAAGACTCGAGGGCTCGCGGACCCGACGGACCCGACGGAACCGACCTCCACTGTCAATAAACCCCGAGAAATGGGAGGAATATTGATGCTCGGCGAGTCGTGTGCTCGCCAGTCAACGACTTGACTAGCCAATTGTATTCAGTTACTAGTCGGTTTTCTTTTCGTTCTTACCACTACTTTTCATAAATAAATATTATCACGTGGCAAACACATAACTCGCACGGCTTTCCGGCTCAAAGGATATCGTGCAAGGGGATAGGAATTCGCGCGGAGTGTGTGCGCCGATTCGAGTAAATTGCGGGGAATGTTTACGCGGATTCTTAAAATCGAATTAAGCGCGGCGGGAGCGGCGGCGCGCGCGCCGGCGGTCCGAGGGCAAACAGGAGAAAGCATCGCCGTGGCAGTATAACCGGATGCTGTTTACGCTCCTCGACGAATCGTGTTTGGACAAGCGGAGCGTGGCGAGGGCGCTGCTGCTCCATAAAACCGCGCGAGGAATGTAATTTCGGACGGGCGGCTTTTAACACAATAAACCTCCCTCGGCTCTCCGGCTCTCCGAGCCAAAGAATCACCTGAATAATGTTGTTTCGACTAGCAGGCCTCTTAATAACGCGAGAGCAGCCCGCGAATAATAAACCGCTCAATCGTCGCCGGAGTAAATCCGAGCGCGCGCGAGCCCCGCAAGATACGAGGGAGAGCTCGGAATCGGATAAACGCTTGCCGGGCAATTGCCAAGAGCGAAAAATTTAATGCCGAGTAAAATGCGATAACGGCCTTTAGTGCTTTCGATCCGGAGCCGGTGTAACTGCTAGTCCCTCGGTGTATTAGGGAATTAGGGGATTTCGGCTATATCACTAAACCCTTGCAATTGTCGAAGCAATTCCAGTTGGGAAAATCGAATGACTGCTTTACGTGAGAATAAAACTCGCTCGCTGGGATGGGCATATTAAATAGCGTGGCGGTATGTAAGGAACTATGTCAAAGTTTAGAAGGATCAAGATTGAAAACGATTGATAGGTAAACTAACTTTATAGAAATATTTACAGAATCGAACCTTGAATGTACAGGGTGACTCCATAATTTTATGGTTGAATAGTAAAAAATATAAACAAAAATTTAAGTGTGTGATTAGAATTTTTTAATTGAAACATTTTTCATTGATTTATAACACACTTGATTAAAAGACAAGTGCATCATTCTGTCAAGAATTATATTAAAATTTCTATACAGCCATAATATATATCCATAAGGTAAAATCAAATACCACATATACAAGAATCTAGAGTTGGCAAACCTAAGAACCCTAAAAAAATAAATTTCCGGAAAACGAGACTATCCAAGAGGCCATTAAATCTACCACTTTCCACCAGTGCGTCGAGACTAGGTGAGTAAAAAGTGGCGGCGGTGACCGCGCAGTGTCCACCGTAGCGGTCAAAGTGGTGCTAACTACACAACTCCGTCGGGCGAGCGTGTAAAACTGCTTTTCTCGCCCGGCCGCTAATTTAACTCTCGTCACTTTCGTTCGGCCGCGCGCCGATCGCCTAAAAGCCTGCTAAAACTCGACCAAATACGCGCGGAACCATAACACCAGCGGCTGCGAGGCTCCGCTTACATTGGCAGAGTAGACGCGAGAGAGCTACTAACCCAATGCGAGTACTTGCAACAGTGAATCAACGCGAGTGGTTTGCCCGCGCGTTTGTCCTATTGCTTTCCATGTCTTTTTGTTTATTAAAGCATTGATTCAAAGAGAACCAATCAGTTTTCATACAACAGTCATAGAATAATAGTAATATAATCATATATTCATATTCATAATAGAGAAATATGATTTTCATATATTCATATTCATAATAGAGAAACAGGAAAAACGTTTTGGAAGAATGATAAGAGGTGACTTTGCCGATTCATCACTCGAAACCCAGTGAAAAACTACTGGTAACCTTGCGAGGGAAGAAGCAACTCGTAGAAAACTCGGGGAGTCGTGCAAACGCAGCTGGCGCTGAGATTCCTCTCCTTATTTACGAGATAAAGCGTCCGCGCACCCGGCGAGATCTCGACGCGTGTATCGACGCAGGCGGCGATAAATCTTCGTCTTGCGTGCGAGGGACGAAGCCGCCCCCTCCCCCCGGCCGCGCGATTAACATGAGCGTATCGCTCGGGCGGACTCCGAGAATACCAATAAAACGCGATCGATCCCCCCGACATGATTGATAGGCGTCGGGTTTCGATTACACTCGCTCTCGGCCGTCGCGACTGCTAATGAGTGCACGTGTCTTCTCTCCTCTCTCGTATTACTGATTTCCCTTTGTCTCATAATCGCCAGATTGTCGCGCACTTTTCGCCGCGCGCGCGCGATGAGCGCAGCATTATTTCCGGCGGCTTTGCAACAACATATGGGCCGGCGGCATAACTCATTTAAATGAGCCGAGGACGCTCGGCTTCGAGCACTAATTGCCTATTGGCGGGCGTCGGCTATTACCAAGGAGAGCGAGAGGCGCATTGTCGGGGAGGACACAGATCGAAAACCAGCGCGAGAGGTCTGCTGGAATTAGAGAGGCATTACGGGCATTGCAGGGCTCGGAGCTAGGAGCGCGTTTTCTAGAAGGAGCATCTCCGCGGCGAGGCGGCAGAGGAAGAAAGAAAGGAGGATGCAGATTGGCCGGGCAGTGAGTCGAGGGTCCTTATTGGCGCTGTAGCCGCGCGAAAGAGAAGTCTAACGAATGGGAGCGCTCCTAGCTGGGAATCCCGTGCATATCCGAGGGAAGAGACACAGTAAGGTTAATCCGTGGACTCACGTGAGGTCTGCGGCCTTCCAGCAAGTTAATCCCCGGCGGAGCACAGAGGGAGAGAGAAGCTAGGCGGCCGGGCAGGATCCTCCACAGGACACTAGGACAACATCACGACACACACGACACGACACGGCGGCGTAGCTAGGGGGGGAAGGGGGGGAGGGCGAGCTTTGTTCGGCTCCCTTGCGATGCTATCGAGCGTGTCCAGGGGCCGAGGCGGCCGCGTTTGCCACGGACGATCACCTGGACACCTACTACTCGCAGGGTGATCAGCCTCCTCTGCAACCTCTCTATCTCTCTCTCACTCTCTCTCTCTCGCGTTCTCGGGCGCTCACCGAGGAGTCGAAGAGACGGAAGAGAAGGACGCGCGCTGAGAGCGGGAAGCAGAGGAGCACGCGCGGCGCCCGGCACGGTACCCGAGTGACTGAGTTGACTTGGAGAGCGAGCGAAGCGCCGAGCGCCAGTGTAGACTCTCCGAGCCCGATTTCGAGCCACCGTCGACGCGCACACACCGCACGCTCTCCCTCTCTCTCTCTCTGCCTCGCTACGAGCTCTCCACCATGAATGAATCTCTCCACCGCACTCCAGCCACCAGCACCACTCTCATCCCATCGCTTTTAATAAAATATCCCCCTCGAAATGACCACTTCTCGCTTCTCCGCCGGCGAGCCCCGTCGATTGTGCAAGCCGCGAATAAAGCAGAGTCTTTCCGCTCTCGCGGAAAGAGCGGCTCGAAGGCGGGAATATGATTATATAAATCGCCCAGGGTGTTCCAAGGCGGAATGCAGTGCGTCAGCGTGGACAGAGGAATTGTATGGAAATGCTCGCTCGGAATTCGAGCGCGGCACGGAATGTGTAGTGTGGATCGGCATGCGCATGAATATGAAAACAGAGGCACAGGCTACATAACAGAGAGAGAGGGAGAGAGAGGCGCTCGGGCCACTGCCACTGGCAGTCTCGCGTGGCGATGGGGGGGACGTGGGGGGGACGGCGCGAGGGAAAGGAGGCAACGCGTACACAGGACAAGAGGCAAGAACACTGTTTGCGTTGAGGTAGGTTCCACAATGCACCGCTCTTTTTACGGCTGGCCGATCGACTCCCGGATCACTGCCAGCCAATTGCAGCGGCCGATACGCGTCTCTATCTCGACGATTTCCTAGTTGTTTGCGACGAAGCTCGACGGCTCGCGACGCACATGCTAGCGCTCGCCGGCCGGACGAGGGGAACGCGTGGAACGAGATGCAGATGCGGAACGACCGGCCATGCTTTATTAACTCGGCTTTTATGCGCGGCCTCTGTATCTCGTTATGGCGTGTCCATCATGCTCTCCTAAAGCGAAACGTATGATTGCAACTGGGTTCCTTGGATTACAGCGCCTTTGTGCCGCCACGAGTCTACCATGTAATTAGACTCGCGGCGCAATGAAATCCTCACGATCGTCCGATTAGGCGGCGGCCAATGGTGGCGCCTGTCACAGCCGCCTCGACCAATCCCACGCCCGCCCGCTGTCCACTAGGAATAACAGCAGCGGGGACTGGATATTGCTATTATACCCGGTCGAGAGATACTTTTCCCGCCTGTAATGAATACCATCTTTTCCTGTTTTAGGGTTATGGGAGCCTCGTTCGGGATAAAGGGCGAGGTATCGCCGGGAAGCGAGCGGATTTCGGCAGAGTAAGCTCCCGGATTCCAGGCCCTCGCTCCCTTTTCTGAGGAGGAGGAGCTCTTCTGCGGGGGTGGATCGATCGGAACGATGCCTCGCCACGATTTTTTCCCGAGTTTCGGGGTGGAACGACGCCGCGCGGACGATTGAAATGGGATCGTAAAGGCGGATTGCTGCTTATCGTTAATTGTGTTGAGAGTAACAGTGGGACGCGAGACTAGTTTAACGGAGAGAGTGGGAAGAAATGATTGGAGGGTGAGTGGAAAAGTTGCCGATTTTCCTCCTGTTATCCACTTAAAATTCAAATCAGCCCGTAGGTCACTGCGGGCTAACTGCGCTCGGAACTCGCCGGGAAGTGAAAGATTTCTAATTTCCGCGATAATCCGCCGATTAATCGAGTTCGCTCGAGACTCGTCGCCGAGAGGTTAAGTGTTTCGATAATCGAGCGCGAGCGGCGAATGATTTATTCCGCGGAGGGAAAATCGTAGGAGAAGATTCGCCGCCCGGCGACCAATCGGACGTCGAGAAATCAATATTTCCCAGCAGCGATTTTTCCGGAGTCAACGCTCGCCTCCACGCGCCAGCTCGAAAGAGCTCGGCCGCGAGGAATGTGGAATAATGTGTCTTCGTCGGCTTGTCAAGAGGCTCGGACGCAAATTAGCTTTCGCCCCAGTTCTCTCCCGAGAAACCGCCGAGGGAGAGAAGACTCAAACAGAGATGAGTTAGCGAGCAACAATTGCGATGTTAAAGAAGACCGGGCGGGATAATAATTGCCATGTAACGCTAAGAATACCGCGGGGCGTGCGCGCGTCTCACGCACAAAGGCTGCTCTGCTCGAGAGCGTCATGTTGTTCGAAGCTCTCGCGTCGATTAAAAATAAAGCCCTCCGGCAAAACAAGGAAAAGCGCGGCCTCTCGAGAGGGGCGGAAACGATCGGGCCAAGGACGTGGGTGGCGAGTCGCTTTTTGCCGGCTCCTCAGCAAAGGATCCTGATTGCTGGGTTCGAGTGCACGCGGACAATGACAGTGACACTCTGACATTGTTTCCCTCTCCCTCTGGAACACGTCCAACTGCGAGTCTTCCGTCAACCGCGCGGCCACGAGAGTTGGCCGGGGACCCGAGGGTGTCGGGTTACCCGCAACAAAGCGCACTCTCGTTTGTTCACCTTTCATTCAGCGAGTCATTCTTCCATTCAATTATCAGATAAAAAGGTAGTCTGTGCCATCCAGCTATAACTCAACTCGACTCGCGATATTAACTCTAATCTCAATGGAAAATCGATTTTCAGCTCAAATCCAACAAGCACTTTTCCCAGATTGAGTGCTTCCAACTCGACCTCGACTTCCGGGTCTGTTCGAACGGAGAAATCAGCGTCGAAACGCGAGTAGTTGCGTGGGTGGTCGCGATGATGAATGACGGCCCCCAATTTCCACGCAAAAGCAGCTAGCACCGCCCGGTGGAAAAGGTGAGCCTCGAGAATTTTGGCAACCTCCTGGCTCACGCATGATAAATTAAGGCCCGGTAATGTGCTCGCTCATATTACGCTGGACATGTCCCTCGCCGTCTATTTATAAGGGTCGCATTCGATAAGTTTAGACTAAGCCCGACAGCTTGGACACGTGTCCCCCGGCTAACTTTACTCCCCCCCGTTGGCAATGACCAGTTCTCATTGAACACCGAATCACCAATTCCCGACGACCTTCTCTCCCGCCCAATTCCCGGTGCATTATGGGAGGACGAAGCCTGCGTATCAGTCAGTGAGTCATTAACTCCAACTCGTGACCGGCCAATTAGCCCGCTCGACGACTGAAAAACACCGATGCCCACTCATTAACCTGCCGTTGACTGATCCCGGTAATTGGAAATTCCAAGCTGACGGACTCGTTCGAAATAACTTGCGCAGGATATTTGCGTCGGATAGTTTGAGCTCGTGGAAGACTTGTAATGAAAAGACTTCGATTTGCGGCTCTGTTGTGGTCAGGCCGGTGACCTTGTCCAGCGGGTCGAGAGATTAATATTCATCCCGGGGGCTGGCGTCCCCAGGAAAATCCGGGCGTTGTATCGTCCCGACCTCACGTTCGTCCTCGGGGATAGAGGATTCCGAGGCCCGCGCCGGCTTTGGCAAGACCACGTAAGCCTAGATCGCATTAGTCCGTCGCCCTGGGACGTAAGATTACACAGGACTAACTAAAACGTCCTGCTAGCTCGAATACTAAGAACCACGATTTCGTGCGAGGTTCCTCGAGGTGCTGCGGGAGAGTTAATTTCGAGGGAAAAGATGTATAATGTCAAAAAATCGTGTATAATGTCCTTTCACACTTGTATATACAATAAACAGTACAAACTACACGAAGTGCATT
This sequence comes from Crossocerus cetratus, assembly GCA_963675795.1. NCBI lineage: Eukaryota > Metazoa > Arthropoda > Insecta > Hymenoptera > Crabronidae > Crossocerus > Crossocerus cetratus. Next base: position 16,393,440 of record OY776671.1, read on the forward strand.
GAGCCCGTGCCGGTGGCTGCGCAGAGAGAAGAGCACTCGAGTCCTAAGTTAGAGAAGTTGATCAATCGGCCATTTCTGAAGGAGGATCGATCGCAGCGCCACCGAGGGCACTCGTCTTCCAGCTGTTTATCCGAATGCTTTGAGTCGCAGCCCAGTTACCACTAGATCCGAGCGGGGTCAGCCTTACGACTCTCACTGAGGACCAATTGACCAAATTGCGAGCGCGCGATAAGTAGAAAAGGAATCCGGCCGCCGCGACGGCCTTTGAGGACCCTAAAACGGTCGATCAGGTGTCGTAGAGAAAGTCCTCCGGCGAGCACCGTAGACCGGGGACAACCTTGCGGACCTTCTCAGCCTCGCTGGGCTCGGAACTGTTCTTCCGCGTGTACGGGGAGCTCGGTTTAGGGGCCTTTGGACACTTGGGCCTCTCTGGTTTGGTCCACTTCTCACGCTCGAGGGACCTACCGTGTCTAGAGCAACTGGTACTGTGTAAGGAGCTGGGCCTATGCTCGTAACCTCGAGTTTCTTCGTGCAACTTGGCGGGAAAGCTTGTAAGGGTCTCCGGACGCTTCCCCATGGATTTACCGTGGGAACTGCCTTCCAGTTTAAGGACTTTATGGCTGCACTTGGTGAGGACGTGCTTCACCGAGCTGAACTTGGAGACGTTGAGCAGCCTCGTCTTCGAGAGCTCCGGCACCCCGTTAGTGAAGACCACTGGGACCACGATGAATTTGTAGCTGCGCTCGCCGGCTTTTAGGTCCGAGTGCCTCGGGGACTTGCAGTCCAGAGTGTCCTTGGAGTGCGAAGATTTCAACAGGGTTTCCAAAGACGCTTCGAAGACCAGTTGCTCCTCCTCGCATTTGAGACTGAACCCGGATCGCTGAAGCTTTAAGTCGGTATTGCTCCCAGCGACCTCACAGGACCCAATAGGGACTCGATACTTGGCCTTAACCGGGGCCCCTTTCTCGTTCTTCATCAGCCATGATTTCACGCCGTGTCGACAATGTCCATTCTCGTGACGCATCCTTTCCTCCGTGTCTCCATGGGTCCTCCGGGGGTCCTGGGTGCCCTGGTCCCTGTGGGCCTTGTGGGCCCTTCGACAGACATGCTTCCCCCTCTCCTGGATGAAACTCGCAATGGGACTAACCGCCTGACTGGTGTACCGTTTCTGTTTCCTGCTCCTGGGCGTCGGATGGGCCGAGCAGGTCCCAGCGGTGAAGCTCGAGGGGCCCGAGCACGTTCCATCGACCATCACAGGACTATCCGCGGTCTTGGCCGAACTACTGAAACTCTGTGTGCAGGACATCGACTCCGAGGAGGTGGGATTATTCTTCGAGGCGGAATCACGGCCTCTCGCTTGATTCCTCGTACCTCGCGGCCTAGTGCGCTCGGGCTGGCGATATGGCTGCGTCAGGTCGTTCCATCGGGTGGGCGAGCGCCGCTCCGAGCTGGGATAACGCTTTTCCTGTCCCGTAAGCGTTTTCTTGGGGCTGCCGGGACGCCGAGCGCCATGCAAACCGGCCCTATTGCCCTCGCTGGCCTCCCGTGGGGTGGGCGGACTCCGGAAATCGAAAAACTTGCCTGGGGAGAATGAATTCCTGCCGCTTCGACGTCGACAGGATCGACAGAGTCCGGAGGGCGAGGGGACGCGGAGAGGGCGATCGGGCTCAATCGTTCCGCCCTCGTAATCGGAATCCTGATAAGGATGGGAGAGTCGCTTCCTCGCCTCCGGCACGGCGGACTTCTCGCTCTGCCAGGAACTGTACGCCCTGTCACTCCGACCCGTCAACTGGCCCCGGACTTTCCTCGAATTGACGTCGCGAGGCTGCTTTGTCGTAGGATGCGCTGTGGTTTGAAGCTTCCTGGCCGGAGGAACCTCCGTCGGCAAGGACTGACCATGCTCGAGTGGTCTCGGGTTGCACTCCTCTTGGACCAATTGGGGTTTGACCATCGCATACTCCGGCAACTGTCGCTCGCGCCTTGCCCGCAACTCCTCGCCATCCTGGCACACCCGGCCCGCAGTTAATCCTGGCAGCCTGCTTGGCAGCGGCTGAGTCTCGAGATCCATAGTGAAGCCCGTTTGATGGAGGGCCTTGAACATCCCGGTGATCTCGTTCAACTGACGTCGCAGGGGACCGAGCTCCCCGTCGATCCGAAGCAGCACTTTCAGGTCGTTCGTCACGTCGGGCTTTTTCGTCACTTGGATGGCGGGAGAGGTCTGAAGGTCGGCTGGGATGGAAAAGGAACCCTGGAAGGACTGCGTGTCGACGGAGCTCGAGGTAAAACCTCCTTTGCTGGTATTCTCCTGGGGATTCTCAGTGATACTAATGTTGCACTTCACTTCCTTCCGCTTGTACCTCGAATTTGTCTCGGACTCGATCATGGAACTCTTCATTAACAGGTTCTCCGTGCGAGTGAGGGAGAATTCCGACTGAATTTAACGACACCAGATTTCATTGAATCGTTCATTTAATCCTGGATGTCGAAAGGTTGATACCTGGAATGGAGACATCGCAGTGGTGCCCTGGAGCTTCCTAACCTCGAAGAGCTCGTTCTCCAGGTCCCCTCTGGAGGTGTTGGTCGACACATCCATGGTGTAAGCGGATTCGCCCGATAGAAAGTCCAGAACAACTTTCATCTTCTTCTGGCGCGCGAAGGAGTCGGTCATCAGACTTAGGCCCAAACCAGAGTCTTTCTCTCGTCTCTCCACGAGGCCCACGCGCTTCAGCGCGGACGTAGACTTGGACTTGCCGAAGCTGGGACTACTAGGAATCCCCTGCGTACTGGCGAAGGTGCTCTGCGTGCCACTCAAGATGGCGCTGCCCTGCGTCGGCGAGTTGACCAGGGTTCCCTCAGTAGAGTCGGTCATCGCCGTCAGACAGCGCACCGAGCTCCGCCTCTCCATTGGCTCGCTGCTCTCCGACGTAGAGGACTCTGCTCTCCGGTGACGACCCAAGTCGCTCAGCTTCGATTGGCTGTTCTTCAGCGGCCCCTCGCTCGGGGTCTCGTACTCTCCGTCTAACATCGGTCCAATGATAAATACTTAAACTGGTGTATGACTAGTGGCCAGCGGCTGCGTCCACTGGGAAAGCGAACATATTGCCCTCATCCCTTTCAGGAACACCGAGGGGAAAGCCTGTTAGAGGAGAAAGACGGAGGATCGCCGGAGGTCGGAGGCATCGATCGGTTAATAAAAGCAGGTTCACTGCAGCTTCACTCAATTTCCATCCATTGCGGACATTTTCCAAGAGCCTGGACCTCCGAGGCGGCGGTCCAGATTGGGTCAAAGGAACCGGATCCCGAAAGCGCAATTCCTTTCGTATCGATTCCACCTACGCGCCCTGCCCGCCCGGAACCCACAGGATCAAATCAGACTCCCTTATGTGCGGGATTCCCGGGTAAGAACCTCGGGGATGAACTGCTAGTCGACCGGTGATCCCTCCGACCCGTAATTGCACGATCCTCCTCACCGATGGAACCAGTGTTAAGGAGAAAGACAATGTTGGTGCGAGTGGTGAGATAATGTGGATTGGGGTTAAAGCTTCTTCGAAAGGAAAACACAGTTTTCTTTCAATTTTTACATAATCTTTACAGGGTCAAATTTGATTAGACTTGACAACTTGGATTCGAATGACTAATTGGTTTTCGATATACCAATTTTAAAGTTAAGTACAATAAAATTGAACCAGTAGTTAGAGGACAGTGTAAAGATTATTATAAAACTCGAAGGAAACCCTTAAGGAAACTTTCTTAACCAGCAAACTTAAGCTTCTCCGAAGGCCGAAGTTTGCTTGGGATGAAACTGATCGCAATTAAAGGGATAATTGGAGAAAGAGGATAGCGAACCGTCGGTGTCGGAGGCGCAACTGGCGATGTCGGACTCTCCGGCAAAGTGGGCCAGGGACTGCTGGGACTCTCGATCACCGGCCGGCAGGACTTTCCGCGACGACTCCGGCTCGCCGTCCGGCATGCTGGTACTCGTCACTGACATAATCGGACCGCCGGCTAATTAGCCGCCGACGCACATCCTCTCTCTGCTGGCTCTTCTGCTCCTTCGCTGGCTCCGACAAAGGCTGCTCTCCCTCGGCGTAGTGGAGTCTCTCGCATATTTCGGCGGGCTGATCCGGGATTCTCTGCCGCTTCGGCTCTCCACGATCGCTCTCCGGGATGACGCGATTCCCGAGATGGTAACTGACAGCCTCGCAGATGCGACAAGTTCATTCTGCTGGCCCGGCGCGGCTCATTGGACTCGTCGATCGCTCGGACTTTTTCTCGAAGTTAAGCCCAGATCACACGTCCGCTTTTCGTCTTGAGCCAACTTCGCGGTGAGGGTTCGTTGGAGCTTTGCCGGTGGCCTGGGTAAGTGGCGATGATGATTTTGGTTTGTAAATCCTGCGGTTTCCTTGTACCTGAGGCCGCCGGATTGACGGGTGGGAAATTGGGCCGGCGTCCTTTGACTGAACGAGGATTAAACAGGCGCCAGCCGGATTTGCGGCTTTAATCGGCTAACAAATTTACCGAGGCACTCGGTGACGGCCGCCTCCTCCCTCTCGCCCTCTTGGTCGCCGTGTGTGCGCCGCTGATCAATCAATTAAATCCTAATTCCAATTGTTCCGGGGCCGGCGCGCGCTCCCTCCAAAGCGTAATTACTCGCGTAGATTTGTTTCGGAGGTCCTGGCGCGATTGCCGCTCGATGGAGACGCGTCGATTTATTTTGCGCTTAATGATTTCGCCGGGCGACGTGATTTGACGCCGCGGAGTTTGCCGCGGGAGCCTCGCAACTCGATTCCACTTGCAAATTTCGAGCCGGCCATTGTGTCCGTCCGCCGCGCGGCGACGCCTGTTTAATATTCCGAGCGACGCCGGTTCCATGCATTTTGATTTCGACCCTCGAAATGCAGTCGACGCCCTCGCCGCTCGGCCGGAATTGTAAGTCCAACTGGACGTCAAAATGTTTTCGAGGGCATCAGCGGCGCTTTTAAAAATCATTTATACCAGAATCGAATTCGTCGGATTAACCCGCGAGTGAAGTCAAAGTCCAGCGAGCCGAAATACCAAGTCAAACTGCATGCTCCAAGTTTTTAAAAATCATTTATTCCAGAATAAAATCCACGAGGTAAATCTGCGCAGGCAAAGTCAAAATGATTGGGTGCGCTCGATTGATTTCATGGGATTTTAAACTCGACAGACTTTCTACTCTGGCAGCGATTCTATTTGCGCGAGCGCCAGGCCAATTGATTGCAGAGTGTAAACGGCGGGCGGCCGTCAGTAAATGATGCATCGAGATCGAGCGACGGGGAATTGAATTCCCGTCGGCCGATAAATATCACCGCGGAACTAGCCGGCAGTCATCGATGCCTGAGCACGGCGGTGCGAGGCATTAGCGGCGTCCGGGTGTTATAATTAATTATTGGTTTCGTTAGTGCACCTGCTAAACCGCTATCATCCCAAGTACCAGTTCAGTGGCAATAGCCCAATCAGAATCCGCGTTCAATCCTGATTTAAACCTGTTTTAATAACGAGAGCTTCTCTAGTAGAATTGCAAATTTCGAATTATATATGTTTCCAGAATATCGATGATTTTTAAATTACTGTCTTTTACTCATTTAAATTATACATAAAGGATTGAATAATTAATATTTTTGTATTATTCATGTATTTTAGGATTTTCGATCATTTTTAAAGCAATTGTCATTTTTTATTTTATCGTTCAAATCGCGTATGGGACAAATATCGTATTATTCATGTATTCCAGGATTTTCATTTTTCACTAGGTTCCTTTCGGTAAATCCCCCAAGCATCATCCGTGAAACAGAGCGAAGAGAAATGATCCATTGGCCGGAGACGGGCGCAGGACATCCCGCCTAATTCATCTTTTCCTCCTGTCACGCCAAACTTCCACACGGACAAATAATTTCCCTCTGCCAACTTGACAAATGCGCTGCCCTCTTTTCCCGCGTCTGTCGAACTTCTATTTTCTCCGGAGGCTTTCTTCCACGCGAGAACGATCTTCCGTCCTTCGAGGATCATTAGCGACTTGACGGACGGCCCGATCCCAGCCAGGTTATGTTGGGTTAAGGCGGGTTAGGTTCCGACGAGCTGCGCGTCCTGCGAGGCAGAGGTCACTGCTCAGGAATTCCGAAACCTCCGGGAGGGAAGTATTGCGAGATATTCGGGGAAAATACGAGGACGATCGAAGGGTAGGCTCCATCTGATTTCCTCCGGGACTTCCGCCCGCTTTACGATCCCGTCGATTTCGAGATCGATTTACGACCACGTAATCGCCCACCTGCTCCAGTAAAGTCGCCGCAAAGTAGGCTGACTGATTGATTCCCGTCGAGTTTATGCTGATTCTCGGGCCTACACTCGGGAGCGAGCACAGTGCGCTTCCTTTTAGAGGAAACCCGCGCAAACTCACTTGGTACGCGATCCACTTAAAAAGTAATGAGATCGATTTTCCTTTCTACCTTCACAAGTTTCTACTTCGTCACGCTTCAACTGACACTAGAACTACCGAGGGGTTCCGGTGTGTTTAGATTCGTGTCAGGCGGGTTATAAGACATGAAAATTGTTGGAAGAAAATAATAAGATAATTATATAACAATTTTAAATAATAATAATAACAGCAATAATAATAATAATAATCTAATAGTTCTATTGATGAAAAGGCATGATTGACTTTCACCAATCCGATAGTTCCAATATCAAGTACACGCGTCAGAATCTAAACTGAATATACAGGAATCGATTGGTTCCGCATTCAACAAGGTAACACAGGGAAAAGAGGAGAAAATTGTATGGGAAGTAAACGCTGTGGTTGAGTTGTGTAGGCGGTCTCGGTTCGCTCCTGCTCGAAAGCCCGGCGTATGTTCTCGGGTAGGCGAGTAAGTATGAAAGACGCTGTATCTGCCGGTTAAAATGGGTAAAGAGCCCCGCGGGATGTATCTGAGAGAGGAGCCCGCTCGGGGCATATCTCATCTCCACGGCAGCGCTTCCCGAACAAGTAAATCTTTCCCCCTTGGATCCCCACCCCGCGCACCCACTTTATATTCATGGTGTACATTTCCATACTATGTGCTCGCTGTTCGAATTACCATTACAGTACACAGTGTTTACTGCGCGTTCCCCTCTGTTCCCGTTATTCTCGTAATTTCCCCCAACGGGTAGAACACAAACGCGAAATTGAGCATATTTGTTGCGGCGAAATTAGTATTACCCTTGTCGATTGGAATGGAGGAAATGCGCGAACGCAACCCGCACACGTGTTTATAGTGATCGGGTGGGGACAATGAACTCGGGGATGGTAGTGCTACGAGCGATTGGTGGCCGGGGAATTGCGTCAGCAAACCTGTCCTCGCGTCACATGGAGAACCGGGTCAGATTCGGTGACCCCGAGCGAGGCCGTTTACTGCCGGGCGAATGTAAGATCGAAAGACCCTTGGGCCACTTTTGCAAAAACCGCTGGGAAGTAAGAATGTGCTTCGCCTCGATTACGCTGAGGCCTGCATTGATTTTGGCTTGAATTATAGAAGTAAAACAAATAGCGGAGCTCGGTAAACAATGGATTGCATCGTAGATAACATTGGTAAAGTAGATATCGAACTGTTCTACGAGTGGTAAAGTAGAAATAACTTGTCTGCTGCGGGTAAAGTGGAGTTCTGACTCTGTGTTACCCTCTGGAAAGCACAATTTACCAACGCAGGGTAAATCAGAGGTCGGTAATGTCGGTAACTGTTTTCCCCTAGGCTTCGAAAGCTCTCGAGGTTTCGCGAGCACTTTTAGTTCCTGCTTTCTACGGCAAAGCTGCCCACTTATGGTAAAGGAGACGTTTACTCACAAAGCGGTCGGCACTAGTTCGAACTCGTGGCTTTTCGCACTCACCTGCAACAGAAAGAGAGGCTTCAAGTTAGTTCGCTGTGAGTACACATTTCATATGCAATTACCGCCGGCTCTGGCGCACCAGCAGCGCAAATGCAATCCGCCAGAGCGAATCTCGCGTTTGCTGCTTTCGACCGTGCAACCGACATGTCGACAAATATTCGGACAAAATTTCTACGTGTCTTTGGGAGTCCGGGGTGGGGGAATTTTATTTCGCGAATTTACTGTGCGGTCTAATTGCTGAGGTGCAACAAAGCCAGAAGTGATTAAACTTTCATCTTCTCATTCAAGCACGCTGGTTCCTCTCGCGAAAGTACACAAAGCCCGGTCATTTCATCTCGAATTGTTTCGCAAATTAATCCGCCGATGCACCGGGTAGTAAAAACTGGCTGGTGTAAATCCTCTTTGAATTACACTCGCTATTGTTCCGCGAGAGATGGAAATGACTGGTTTGTTTACACTGACATTTAATTAAAGCGGACTGCGAAACGGAGTCTTGGCGCCCGGTTCATAATAATCCCCGGCAGATTAGCCAAGCCAGTTTGAGGTTAGGTTGACCTAACCTTGTACCTCTGGTACACGATATCGTAATCTCTCACGGACTACTTCCCCTAGGAGCAATGCTGGCCCGGGTTAATGGTTCTCCGAGCCACTATAACTCTTCGTCCTCGCAAGATCCTCCGAACTCGTAACGCTACCCTTCTCACTTAGCAGTTAGGTCAAATGTGCGCGTCGCTGTCGCTTCGCCGTGAGATGTCGCCGTGCGCTGAGCGTCATTGTGAATGATGCTAAGAGTCGCAGCTATCAGCAGACAAAAAAACAACAGGCTTGGCCTGTTGCCGATAAATCTCCCCGCGTCCTCGGGGAGTCGAGATTTATTCATACTGGCGGGCAGTTAGCCGGCGAAAATATCGTTGTCGCGCTCGTCCTGGAACATTCGGGGCTTGACAGAGGCTCTCATGCGTGCACCACTGCCAGACGCAATTTGACCAACTGACCTCACACTCACGCGCGTTACGCACTTTCGAGTGCGCTCGAACTAGAGCCGCCAACCATCCTCTAACTTTCCCTATGGATTTTTCGCCGCAGCCAGCCCGCAAAACAATCCACCTGTTGATAGTGTAATTAGGAGAGGTTTTGCCGGAGCCAGAATGTTAGCGAGCCTGCGTTCCGACTGGATATTTTTGCGCCGTCGACGAGGAGAGCGCGTGAGTCGGAACGCTAATAGATTTGACGAACTTCCAGCCGGGAAGTTGGCAACGTTGTTAACCTGGCGCGAGGTTCTATGGTCTCTCTGTGTCCTGGAAGCTTCGCGGACTTTCGACGGTGTTTAGGGAGGAATTGTTTCGTTGGATATGTTTTGGAGGCTAAGCGAAGCCTGGAAGTTAGGTTAGGTGGGAGATGTAACCCTAAAAATTAATAATAGATGCGATTTAAATCTACATTTCTATGGGGTTGGCACTGACTTAACCTTCAAGCTTTCATTCCTACCCCAAGCTTGAGTTAACCATAGATTCATAACCGCACTTCATGCAAGAGAAGCGATTTCGCGGCAAATTAACGGGAACCCGGAACTCTTTTTCGTTTTCGTTTTGAAACAACTGGCACCGCTGCCAATTAAAAGTTCTCGCGCGAGATGTTGTCGGACGGGCAATAAAGCACGACAGGATTTACGGAGAGCAGCGAGGCTAATATTCGCGCGGCATGAGACGTACTGATCTATATTTAGTCAGACTCGCTCGAGCCCACTCGCTCGGGTCTATTGACTCTCCGCTCCTCGCTGGCCGCCGCTACATGTTCCGCGCGCTGCAATTTATAAGACACGCGAAACGACAGCCCCCTCGACGTCTGTTTCGACTTTACTCGTCCACTTTTCTCCCCTGACGTTTCGTGTCATCGGCAATCTTCCCGAGCGAAGTATCGCGCGGCTGCCGGTGCGGCGGCGGAAGACAAACTTGACGAAGTAATCGCATCAGTGCCGCGGTAGGTAACTTGGTGAAGGGACGGGAGACACGTGTGTACATCGATATTGACGAAGTTACCGCCAGTCAGCGAGGGCCTGCGCTCGAACCCCCGGGAAAATGGTGTTTCGTAGTTCGTCAGGCTCGCCGAGCGCGCGCCCCGTATCGCGTTTTAACTCTTTGTACCCTGGCATGTCACAGTTCGACACTTTACCATTTCCCATCAAGCACTCTCTCCCTCTCTCTCTCGCTCGCCGTTCTGGTTTCTGCTTGCTTTTCTCATTTCCCGTTGGCTTTAATCGAGTTCCTTGGTAACGACGTATCGTCGCATCCGCGCTGTTACGTTGACACCGGGGTTGACTGGGGTTGAGGGTCTTTCTCGGGGTAAACCACCCTCGTATCTCCAGGTAGCGGCCTCTGCTCTGACACGTCCTCCGCTAAATTGATATCAATCGCCGTTACGTCGCTCATCCCGTGCTGCCTCTCCCCAGAGGTTCACCCTGCACCATCCCCTTACAGATGCACTGTCGTTGCACGGCGATAATAATCGCCAGCTGGCAGTAGTCGAGTCGAATTCGCGCTTGAAATCAAGTGATCTCGTGCTGGGACAATCAGTGGCAACGGCCCAAAGTAGCCCCGCCGGCTCCAATTACAGCAAGGCTGACATCGAGTCACTCAAACAATCCTCCAACTCAACCAATGCCAGGAACTTGGACTCGCTCACCGAAACACTAACGAAACTCGCCCTATCTGATTTAGACTGGCGCGCTATCGCGACTCAACTCGGTTCATTCTCATGAATATTCATTATTTACCCGACTCCACGGCGATCATCGTAAGCCGTTTGGCCCCCGGAACAATGTAACCCCCGGTTGATCGGCCTCCTCCCTCCTCTCCAAGTAATTACGCGGATTATATCCCCGCGTGCCTTCGACGCCCGTGTATGCCTGGCTTACAACGGCTGCATCGCCTGCTCCGCGCCAATTCCCCCCGTGGGATCGCCGTGTAAGCCTTTTCAGCGCCGACTAACTTTCCGCCACCCCGCCCCCCCGTCGGCTCGAGGGTAGTAATGTCAGTGGGGCTGGAATGTCGACGGGGACGAGCAACAATAAAGTTCCAATTACGCAATCGTACTTGCCAACGGCCCTGGAATTCCGAGTCCGAATGGGGAGGGGGGAGGGGGGGGGCGAGTGGGGGGTGCAGTTAGAGTCGCTTAATAAGGAAAGTTATAATTAAATAAGTAAGCCGTCCGCCTTAGTTTCAGCTTCTTCTCGGTGCCGCGCTCGCTTCCACGGAGTGGCTGAACTTGGAAAGCCAGGGGGACGGGGAAGAGGGGGCTTAATTAGGTAGGCCGAATCTCCAAGGGGTGCCCGTGAACTCCGGCCACCACCTGGAGAATGAGTTGGAACGTTGACTCGATTACCCGCTAACCAAGTTGTTTGTCTGTCGTGGCGGAGTGTTCGCGAGTCCGCTTGTACTTTTCGAGGGGGCCGCTTGAAGAAGGGGGTTCGTTGTTACCTGGAGGAGCTTCTAAGAAGTACTTACTCTTAAGTCCTTTGGCTAATATTATTTGACGCCCTCGTTATCGTTCCAGTCCCGCCAATTAGCCCCGCGGGACTCGAATAAATGGCTTTCGAGGCGCGACGCTCTTCGAAAAGCTTTTTAAACCAACCGGAGAAAAACTTACACAACGCGTCTCGCTCATTGCCGATTCAATGCTCGGCAATTTCTCCCTCTACACCCCCAGCCCTGGAAAGACGCTGCCGCAAGAATTCCGCGGCATTCCAGCCCCGTTAAAACTTGGCGAGCGAGCGTTACCCCGACTGCATTAAAAAAGGGGGTTAATTACAGCGGGTTTCCACGGAGTTGGGATATCGAGAGTTTCCGTACTCGGAGGATGTCGAGGGAGGTTACGAGATCGATCGGAAGGAGGCGCGTGACTCGCCGGAAGAATTTAATTACCGGCGCGGAGAAAGAAGGGAGCCGATGAACCGTGGTCGGCCAACTTCCGCCAAGTTGAAACGCTCGGATCCCCGGGGGTTTCTCCTCGAGGGGCTGTGTCAAGGTCTGACGCCATGAGAGCCTCATTAGCATGATTTCCAACGGCGAAATCGAGCCCTCTCACTTTTCACCGCCGCGCGCAAGGAACTCTCCCGCCTAGGGAAGGCTATCGGATCGCGGGCCGATCAGCCTTTGAAACCGAATCCTCCCTCGACTGTAATTACTGCGGGGGCTTCATTCAATTACTTGTCTAATTAAATATTAGATTTAGGAGAGGAGGTAATGAACAACACCTGATTCTCTATTATATTGTTTAGGCTGGAGTTTGGGATTTTTCCTTTATGAAGTTGCTGGTGATATTTTGGGGTTACGTTCACACCATAACCCTATTGGACATGGACCAAAGATACAGCACCCAATTCATTTACTGTCGCAGTTGTCCAATTAAATGTAAGAAACAACATTAATATTTCACAATCGATAAATGTGTCCCCCCAAAAGGCTAGGTCTTCCATTATGACGTCACCGTGGGGTTAGGTTCGCGCAACAAAGTTACAACACTCAACTCGAGAAATCTCGCATGCAAACCTCACGATTTGCACGAAGAAGCGTATCGAACCTCGGCGATGAAGCAATCTAGCCGAGGAGCCAATACTCCGTAGGACTTTTGGCCCATATGGGCGGTGACCCGCGGCCCCGGGACCGGCGTGGCGCGTAGGGTTGCTGATCCGTAGGATTAGCGAAGTACACCTCAGTCGATCGATAGCTCCGCTCAGCCATGGACCTATCGATATGTCACGGTCCCCTCGGGACCACTTGCACAGCCCTCAATTCGCGTCCACACTGCCCCCCAAGCGTCCAGAGCCTCCACTGCGGGAGACCGGGTCGGCCGGCGCATCGAAATGGAGCATCAGTGGCCGAAATGCATATGCATTTTTCCAGCCAAGGGTCTCCTGGATTGCCACTGTGCACGCGCCTCCCCCTTTCCTCGAGCAAGTGTTCCGCGGATCGCGCAAACGGCCATGCATTATTTACGAGGGAATATTTCCAGCCGGCGGCCAAAGGGGGCGCTAATGCAGCCCGCGTTTCGATTACCATAAACGGCGCGCGCGCGCCACCTACGTACCGCGTCGCGTCCTCCTCGTTTTATGCTCGCTCGCTGCGGATTATTTTCCGCCCGAGGAAAAGGAGCGAGAGGAAGGAATGCGTTACTGGCGAATGCAATTTTACGGGCCGACCTCACCCAACCTCTCGAGTCTCGCGTCTACGTGGTTCTCGGGCCAATGGGGAATTTCGACGGGACGAGACATAATGGAACGGTGGAATTTAAGGCGGTTGCCTCGTTCTGCGATAGTGTACAGGGTGATTCAATTTTTATGACGCACACGTGTGAAGTAGATCGGCTGCATTGTGCGGGTTATATAATGTTGTGTTATGTAATATTACTTAGTTCGAAAGCTATAATCAATAGCCTCACGCTACACTTTAGAATTAACCGCATCAAAATCGGTTCACTAGTTCCCGTGTTATAAGCGGACAAACACAAAAACCTTCTTTACGGAGATAGACACAGGATTCTGAACATTATAACTAAAAATGACAGACAATTTTTAAGCTAAAGACATACTTAGCGCCACAATCACCTGGAATAAATGAGAGAGAAAGGTTGTAATCCCGAGAGTGGGGTGGCCGAGAAAAAACTTTGAAGAGCGTACATATGCCGGGACACGATCATCCGAAGAAGGCAGGCTTCTTTCCTCTCGTCGCCCGCCGTGAATACCGATAAACCACCGCAGCGAGGAACTTTCCTCCTCGCTCGCATTGGAAAAGTGGATTTCCCCGGCGAGCGCGGAACTTTCCGGCGCCCTCGGCGCCGGAGTGCCAGTCGAAAGTGTAGAGGCGAAATAACAAGCCTCGCTTCAGAGGCGTCGGAATTTTTTCCAGGCCCCGAAAGAAACTCGGCGCCTAGGTGGGTTAGCGGAGAGGCTCGATGAACCGACGCGACGCCAAGATACCCCAAGATTTCCCCTGGGCTTCGGCTCCCCTGGAACTCGGAGGATTAGCCTGCGCGAGGCCTTCGAAATTCCAGGGACGATTTGCATCGCCGAGCGACTCCGCTCCAGCTCTAACTCGCCAAACACTCGGCGCTCCCATGAATAAACAATCGACGAGCCTCTCCCCCCGGGGGAGCCCGGGGGTGTGAATGTTTTTTTTTCGGAAAATTCATCCGACTCCCCATTAAGTTTTCAGCGAGCGCGTCCGCGCAGATTAACTCGATCCCCGAGGCAATCCGTGCGTCGTTTACGCCTGATGCGCTTTTGAGGAGCTCGTTCGCCTCCCGCATCCGAGGAGAAATGGGATCGCAGTTCCACCGGGGAAGTTATAGGATCGCGCGCGCCCGGATTGCTCGCCTTTCTTAAAGAGCTTCTATTCCCGCTGCGTACCAGGGAATATACGATCAATCCCGAGCGTCGAACACGTGTAACACAATGCACCATCCTCCTTTCAATTCCCCTCTCGCTCCTCCCTCAACTTTTCAGTCCACGGCGACCGCGTGCATTGTCGCTCCACGGCTCTTCACAAATTATTTCCAACATGCTATGTATTAGATTCTGCTCAACGGTTATTGCGTTTCTGTCCTCGAAAAATCGTATCGATTTGTAAGAAGCCCTGATATTAAATAATGTTATATCATTTTTCAATATTATTTTTCAAGAATTCGCAGTTGGACACTTTGTCGATTTATAAGGAATTATTATTTTTAAAAAGTCAACTGATGGCCATGTATTTACATAGAAAAGAAGGCCTTTTAAGTCCTTTCAAGTCAACCCCTCGAATTTATAAAAAAAGAGGGCGATCTCGAAGCTTGTTATTATTAATTCCAGAGCTTCTCGAAGGCAACTGCGAGAGTCAAAGGACGCAGGAGAGCTTTTTAGTGGAAATCTCAGGCCCACTCGATACCCCATTAGCGATGATCAAGAAACACAGGTGGGTCGTAAAGCATGGTGGTGGCTGGTTGAATCGGGCTAATCATGTAAAAGGGAGCCAGAGCCCTAGAGGAGCTTCTGGAAGCAGTGATAAAGGGAAGGAGGTCACAGATAATAGCCGGCGATAAATCTTGTATCACTCAGCTCATCTTCGCAACGAGCGCTCTCCACGGTCTTAAACGCCGCCGCCTCTCCCCCGTCGTGCCGATCGAAACTTTATCGATTATCCGGGGGGGCCGGGACTTCCTTAGGGCAGGTAACGTCTTCGAGGGTCCTCCGCTCGAGGAGCCCGCGGCTTTAAAAACTTAATCTAACCCAACTCCCTTCCCCGGCCAACTCCATCCTGGGTAAATCATTACGTCTCCATTTAAAGAGATTTTCCTTTCATAATGGAAAAAGCGGGCGTCCGGAAGAATTCTTGAGAGAGCCATCAGCAACGATGGAATCTCCTCGAAACAGACATCAAAAGGCTCGGATCCACTTGTTGAGTCGAGGGGCGCAAGTCCGAGCGCGGTTTCTAGCCAGGTCTTGCTAATTAGCCAAGTGCGCCAGCCAGCGTCCATCTGTCCCCCAAAGAGTGGGGGGGAGGTAGCTAATGAGAATTGGTCTCCTAATGCCGGGCTAGCTGAGCCTAATAGGAGCGCGCGGCTTTTCAAAGTGACCGCGACGAGTGCCAGTGACAGAGCGATTCCGGTTGGCAGTCAATACTCTGCAAGGGCTGCGCGGTCATTTACCCCAGGTACACAAGCGCGAGGCGGCTTGGCATTGTCTCACTTGTTGGACGCCAGAATGCCGAGGCTCCGGGAAGGGGCACCTGCCACCTGATGCTACGGCACTGCGATCGATCCCCAAACTACCCCTACGAGGCCTCCTCCCGTTGCCATGGAGACCAAGCCGCCCCCCACCCCTCAGCCACCTCCAGAGGCCGCATCGAAGGAATCGGCTCGCTCTCCCCACCACCGCCCCCCACCACCCTCGACGATCTCTAGGGCTACGTCCCTCGCAGCATCAACGTGTGCTTTTCCTCGTTTCTCTCTGGCCGCGAGAGGCCCCTGTCTGCTCCGGGGTAAATGACGTCGGGCGATAAACATTACCCACAAACCCCCACTATTCTCCTATTACCCTTTTATCTCTTTATTTCGAGCTCTTCCAACGCTTTTTTAATATCCCGCCATTTTGCTGGACCATCTATTAAACCCGCTATTGTATAATACCGGCAAGCACGCTGGAGTCGTTAAACTCGTTTATTTCTGTAGTTTGAGGTCATTCACCGCTTTTTTAGTACTCTCGATTCTGTTGGGTCATCTATTGAATCTTCTATTGTAGAATATGAGGAGAAATGCTGGAACCCTTGAACCCTTTTATTTATTCATTTTCGGTTCTTGCAATGCTTTGTTACTAGGCTTGGATTTCATTAGAAAATCTATTAAATCTCTTATTGTATAATACAAGGTAAAATACTCGAGCCGACCAGCCTCTTTTTAAATTTATTTTGTGTTCCTTTCATTACTTTTTTAATATCCCGGATCTCATTAGAGAGTGGTTACGCGGGCGCATTATAAGATTGCTGTAAATACTGTTGATTCATAAAGGTCGGTTCCGCGAAATATTACAAGTGGGTCGGCAAGAAGAAAACTCTTTCAGCGAAGAACGAGAACTATGCAGTTTAATAAGCCAGGCTCTGCCGCTTTGTACTCGAGCGCTTCCAGGCTTCGCAACATTGTTCGCCGGGAAACTGATTCCGGCGGCAGCATCAACTCACGCGCGCAACTCACTTCCGGGGAATTTCACTGGTATCTCGTGTCTTCCGCGGGAGTGACTGGGCAAACTGGACACGTGTGCCGATGCAACCAACTTCGCGGCTGCCTCGTGCAGGGGAGATTGGTGCGAGAGAGGTTGAAGGAGTTGGCCCGAGTATAATTAAAAGCTTGCTTCTCGACTCGCTGTGGAAGTCGCGGACTCATTAGCGGACACTTGAGGAGCATGGGATATCTGCGCATGGGGCGCTCGCTGGTCCATCTTGGGATAAAAGCGGCGGCGTTCGCTCCGCAAGATCGATAGCACTGTGCTCGCTCCCGCTTGCATGCTGTGATGGATAAACATTGAGCGGTTCTGGGAGGCTCGTTACTTTTAGACTGATGGATGCGATCTTGTCGAGACTGCAGTTGGATTAAGCTGGATTTATAGTCTCTGACTTTCTTTGTGTACAAAGGAAGAGTGTCTGACGTTGTTGTCGCATAACTCGTCGGATTATTAATGAATTTTTAATGGTCCTGGACTTTTTCATTTTATTACATCATTGACACAGAAATATTGTTCGTCAATATTTCAATATAAAAGGTAGCCTAGGTAGTTGGACAAATTGAACGTCAATATAAAAGAACAAGTATTTAATTTACACTAATTATAACGAAATTAAAATATAATACATTTCTTTATAAATACAGATTTTGTTTTTATTAATTTTATTATAATATATTATAAATTAATTTTAAATATAAAAAGTAGAGAAATTCAATTATACATCTAAGCAAATCAAACGTTTTAACTTACCAGCTAGTTTCTAGTACAAATCCCTTTCACCCCTGAAAACTATACTTGAAATAATTACCATAACATTTCGCACGTATAATCACCTGCCAAAACTAACCCTACAGAATCTGGCTTCGACGCGTGTCTCCAGCACGACAAGCTCATGTCGATCGTTTAAGCATCGACTGGCTCGTTAAGCCCGCGCACCAGCACATCGTGTAAACTGCTCGATTTGCCGGGCAAAGTTCCGAGCTCGCGTTCGCAAGATCGTCCCTCGGCGTTTGGCGATGGTGGTGGGGGGCGCGCGGGGAGTTGGTTTCCTATCCAAACCGAGCACGGATTACTGACCAGCGAGACATCGATCCGAGTGCTCCCCCGACATTAATCACCGCGCGCGCGCTTCTTTCCCTTGGCCGGGTATAATTAGCAATTACCGGTGCGACTCATCCCTCGGCTTGATGACTTTCGTCGCGGTTTTCGGGGCGATTTTTCCCGAGGGCGGGAGAAGTTGGACGGCTAATTCGAATGCAGGATGTTAGTGAGTTAAGTGCGTCGAGCACCGTACGCTGCACTATGCGCTCGCCGGAGCGAGAGTCGTGAGTCGATCGATACTATTAGCGGAAATAAGAGTCCGCCGGGGGAACGCTCCCGGCCGATTAGCATTCGAGGAAATTGAGCGGAGCATTAGACCGCGGCCTTCCCGCCGCCGCTGCCGCTTCCAGGAGCTTTAATGTCATTCTTTCATCAGCCGGTAGCCGGTAACTGCTAACGAGTCCTGTAATGACTATTTCTAAGAACATAATCCAGTTGCCAAAGTCAGAAAAGTTCTCTATTATATCAGTCAAAGATCTATAAATCTGTCGTACAATACCAATGAAAATGTCAGATCCACGAATTTGGAAAAGTCCAAAGAAAGTTCTTAAACTTCGTTCGTACAATATTTTCACGTATCTCTTTCCTAGGGAACATAAACAAAAAAACATAATTAAACTTTTTAAAATCTTTTATTATATAAAATACCAATAATAAACAACAAATATAATTACACTTTCAAATCTCTTATTATATAAAATACTAATAAACCCACTGGAACAATGGAATTCCGAGGCCGAGAAAACTGAGTTAAAAGTTGCGCAACTTTTTGTCGCAAGATTTTCCCGGAGGTTTTTCTTTCTCTTTATCGAAAGTGTCGGCGTCGCTATTCCTAGATGCGGACTATTGAAAAAAGGATCGAAGGCGCAGAGTGCGGGGCGTCGGGGCGCTCGCGATGCGAATGACCGGTGGGAGGCGGTGCATATTTCACGGGAGCCACGTCACAGGTTAGCGCCGATGACGTCACGGCTAACCTACATACTTTAAGGGAGGACGCAAGTCCCCGCCGCCACTAACCCTTTTCCTCGCGCCTCGAATTTATTAGACGACGCTGGAACGAGGATTCCCCCGCGCGGCTTATCGAGTCAGACGATATCTCGCGATGTCGGGAGGAAAAAAGCCAGCTGTGCCTTTCCCTTTCTGGGATTTATTGCTCCGTGTGTCGAAGAAGTCTCGAGCATCCGCTTTCGCCGGGCCTAGAGCGAGCGCGTCGACGGTGGCGCCGCCAACGCCCCCCATAAATCCCCTAGTCCAATGATTCGGGAGTCCATGAATGACGCGTCCCCGAGACTTCCTTACAGTTTCGTTTCACGTATACGCGATGATTTAAGGCGGCTTTCCTTTCTGGGACACGTAAATCCGGCCCGAGCCATTTTTTCTCTCCGCTCCCTCCTACCAGCGTGTTATCTCTGATCCCAGGCGTTCGCCGAATCGAGAAAAGAGTGTTCTATCCGGCGAATCTGGCGAGGGGTCGATAGGGCGCGCCACGTACGTCGCCATTAATCAGAATGGCGCCCGAGGTTTCCCGCGTGCCGAGCGCTCCCGCCCGTCCGGCATTTGCAATGCAAGTTTCAAAGCAGCGCGCCAGAGCTATTCGTGCAGGCTTCGACAGCCGTTTCTGCTAATGGTCCGTTGCGCCCTGCATCCGAATTACTCTACTTCGCTCCAGCCATTCCCCTTCGTCGCGCACTTGGCTCTCTTGCAATCGAACCCTCCCGCCAATTTCGGCCCAATTAATTAGCCTTTATTTATTTTCATTGGACCAATTATGCAAATTTTACGCTCGTCCGAACTGGTGTTAGTGAGCCGGGGATAAATGTCGAGTATTATTGAGAACTATAGTTAGCTAATTTCAAGTATCGATGAGCCCACTATTAATTAGATGAATGCAATTAATTACTGTCGCGTTGCTTTGATAGGTTAATTGGAGGATCGAAATCAATGGAGCGTGAGGGTTGTGTTACACCGATTTACTGTTAAACCATTTGATTAACCCTGTAGAGAGAGAGTGAGAGAGAGAGAGTGGCGAGTTAATCGGCGAATATTGGTTCTGCGGTGGCAAAGAGAGAGAGAGGGAGAGCTGAGCGATGTGAACGGAGCTGCAGGGGGCGAAGCGAGAATTCGCGATCGGCCGCTTCTCTCCCACGAGACCTCCTCTATTGATTTCTGAATGCATAATAAAATGGTAAGTGCCCCGTAACGCCGCCGGTGCAGAGAGGCGGCGATTCCATCGCTTTCCATCGCGGCGAGACGTCCAACTTTAAATTGTCCGATCAAACGACCTTAGCCGCGCGACCGGCACTCGCACTACTATGTTAATCAATGCCAGTGCTAATCCCCCGGCTGAATAGACGCCGTAACGAACTGGCTCGATATCGCCTCGCCAACAAATCCAATTCCACCTACGGCAACACTCTTTGCCTACCTCAGACGCCAAGATTTCCCCACTGTTTCCTGTCGCTTTTTAACGACGTATATTGTTTGTTTAATTGTAAACTCGTGTATTTGAGTCTAGTGATTTCAATGATTTTGAGAGTACGTGTTAATTTGTTAATTGGTTTTTAAATAAAATATAGAATTTCTCTTTTATTAAGCTCGAGAGATTTTAACTTATTTAATTATAAATTGACGTATTTGAGTCTGCCGGTCTGAATGGTTTCGAGAGAACGTGTTAATTTGTTAATTGGCCAGCTATTAACCATGTCGACAAGCTCCCGCAGAAAATTCCCGCCCAGAACAAGCCCCTAATAATTAAAGCCAACAAAACCTTCCATTAAAACTTCACCCGATTCTTGATTCCCCGGTGCATGACGGGGCCGAGTTAAGGGATTAAAAAATCCCGGGGTTAATCGTGGCGATCTCGGCGCGGGGCGCGCGGTCACGCGATCCTCCGCGCGCTCATCTTGCTCGTCGGCGCACCGAGAGCCGATTGGACTCGAAGATAGCTGGCGCGCGGCCTTCGGAGCGTCTGCTCGGTATATAGAGCGCTTAAAAGTGTCAGCTCACCCTGCCGAGGGATGAACTTTCGGCTCTAGGCTCGGGTCAAGCGCAGGATAAACTCGGTATATAGAGACACCGATACTATTGATTCTGCGCGAGGCCGCTGGGGAGAAAGTGGAGGGCGGCCGAGGTCAGACCCCCCTTTTCAGGTGGGCTCAGCCACAACGGCCTCCACTGCGAGCACCTTTTTCCGGGCTAACACTGCGTCACTCTTGATTGCGAGGAACCACCTCCGCCCCACTCCCCTCCGCACTCGCCAATTGCTCCACTCAACCGAGCTTTTCTTTCAATAACGCGATTCCGCTCCCAGTTAATTCCTTGGAAATTGTACACCAAAACCTGCTCGTTTGCTTTTCAGTCGGTGGACAAATATCGTGGTACTGCGTTCGAGGTTTCGGCTAAAATCGACAAAGTGGCCTGAGGACGATTTGATTAAGTTGAGGCTTCGAGAGTCCGAAATGTCATTATTTCTGTCAAGCTTTTTAATATTTTCTATACAAAGTTTGTAAAAAACAATTTAATTCCAAATACTTACTAGTTTAAAACTTCTAAAAGTTGTTAAATTTCAGTACACAATTACAAAAATATATAAATCTGTTATTCAAGGTTTGTCAATCTTTTTAATACCAAGTATAAAAAGTGTACAAAGTACGATTCGCATACTTTGCGAAAACTTACAACTACCCAGTAACAAGTTTACTAGTTTACAATCCCCAAAAGATTCAACACTATTATTATTCATTGTCAAAGCTTCCTAATATTATAAGTATACTCCGTGTGTTATTGGCTCGCACATAGAATCCCAGTATACAAGCCCGAGTGTGTGCCGTTGGTAAATAAGTGAAGCTAGCCGAGGTAAGAAGAGCTTGAAGTCTCGCGCAAGACGAGTGCAGCGCTCGACGAGCAATGACGCGCGTGCAGTTGTGTCTCGGCGGAGAAAGGAGTCGCGAAATCCCGGAGTAGCGGAGCGGACGCGTGATCGCCGCGCGTTCGAGTTGGAGTGGAGCCAAAATTGAAATTGCACTTTCCGCGGAAAATGTAATCCCGGGCTTGCTGCGAAGATAGCCTGCGTCCCGACGCCGCCGACGACGACGCCGGCCCCCGTCATTGATTTAATTTCCTAGGTGAAATGATGTGCGAACGCCGCCCGCGCGAGGGCCTCTCATTGGCAAGGTTATGTATTAATCAGGGACCGGAATACCATTCTAGGTTAGGTTCTTGGCGCTTTCGTGTAGAGATAACCATAACGGGATGCGGGATAATGTTTGCACTTTTCTTATGAAGTACTTGTTGAGTGGATGGGTGTATTAATTATTCTAGTTCATGCGTTAGTTAATATCTTTGAAAGTAACTATAAACTAACTAATATTTTAGGTTTAAAGGTATAAAACCTGTAACTCTCTTTTTGTTTCTTTAATTTTTTACAGTGCAAAAGTGCACTAATCCAAGTCTAAAACTTTCAAAATGTATTCCAACAGACTAAGAAAACCACAACACCCCAAGAATCCTTCCCCAAACTAAAATTCTCGTTAAATGATCATCTCAGCCCAGAAATTCCATCATCAAACTCAATTTCAAGGACTTTTTACTAAACCTCGATCGATTGAGCGAAGCCTGCATTGAGAATTCAGGATGGCTGACATGGAGAACGAACCCGAAGAAGATACCATGACCCCCAAATCCGACCGCGGTTCTTTAAGGTCCCAGGACAAGACCCAATCCCTGGACTCCACCGACAGGAGTTCAATTCCCGTCGAAAGGACCACATCAAGAAAGACCTCGGACAACCGATCGATGGACACAAAATCCCAGGAAGAATTCCCCGGCGGGAAAAGCATGGTCGAGTTGACTCAGGACGACCGGACGTCCCGACGGAGTCAAAGGTCCAAAGGAAAATCTCTTGAGGGTCCGGAAGCCCTCGACACCTCCAACAAGGAAGTGAAACTGCTGCCGAAAGCGCGGACTTCCAGCCGACTGACCACCAGCGTCCAGCAGCAGAACCAGCGTCGCTTCCGCGAGATGATTGGCAAGCGCGAATTAAGGAACGAAGAGTTGGGCAAGCAGAAAGGCGACCTCAGACAACGCCTGGACCTGCTCGAGTGCTCGGTCCCAGCGGTGATGCTCTGGAACGTTTGGAGAATGGCCCAGGGTGCTCCAGTCTCCAGCCTTCAACGCGTTATGAAGAAGCAATTCCTCGGTCCTGGATCGGGAGAAGCTTACTGTCCTTCGACTCCCAGTCGCCACTATGACTGCAGAGTGCGCGAGGCCGAGGCGGATAGAAAGCTGGCGGAAAAACGAGCCTCGGATGCGAGGTCGGTTCTATGTGAGAAGCAAAAGTTATTGGATGCCAAGAAGCAGAAACTGGAGGAAGCGAAGAAGATCCAGCAAGAACGCCAGGCGAGAATCGAACAGTTAACTAAAGAAGCAAAAGAGTTGAGGGAGACGACGAAAGACCTCCAAGCGGAGGACGGAAGTTGCATAGCAGGAGAATGCGGTGAGATCGAATGCAAGCGAAGACTCCTCGCGAGGATGTCCAGCAGTACTTCGATAAAATCGAGCGACGTCGAATGCCTGGAGAAGCTTCAGCAATTAGCCGAGTCGGAGTTGGCGATGAAGCGACAGATCGAGGACCTCGAGCGTCGCGAAGAGACCTACATGAAGACCCTGCAGCAGGCGGACGAACTCTGGACCAAGGTCGAGGGCGACACGGCCAGCACGATGAGCGCCCTCCAGGAACTCCTCGACGTGAAAGCCGCGCGCATCGAGCAGCTGGAGAACGAGCTACAGAACCAGCAGGCCAAATCCGCGGTCTACAAGTGCGAGCTCGAAAAGTACGTGAGCGTCGAGAAGATCGAGGCGGCGATCGGTCGGGACGGCGACCTCGCGCAGGTCCAAGACAAGTCGACCGCCGCCAAGGTCAAACAAAAGCACAGGATAATCGGAAGAGAGTGGGACCTCGCGGGCGTCGACGAGAAGGAGACTCTCGCGCGTGTCCTCGGCAAGGACGAAGCTGTCTCGGCGGTGATCGCTCAATCCGAGTCCGGAAGTCACGCTAGACCGGAACTGGCTGATCTCGGCACTGACATTCCCGATGACCTCATTGCTAAGGCCCAGGCGCGCTTGGGCATCGCGTCGGAGGACTTGCCGCCGGAGGAGAGGTACCGACAGGCTATGTTCTACCTCGACCAGATCGGATCCCTCAGCAAACTCTACGACGAGGACGACTGGAACATCTGCGACCCGGAACACGCCTGTCAGCGGGATGAGACCTTAACTGAGGATGAGCAGCTCATTTCCGTTACTTCATTGGTTTCGGCGAAAACTGGCGAGAGCTTTCACGGGAAGACTAGTAAGGACATAGGTCTGGCAGCCGAAGGACGAAACGTCGGTGGGAAAAGTGAACTTAGTCAGGGTAGATTCAAGGAGGAAAAGTCCTCGCGGAAGATCCTTCAGGGTAAGGAGTCTTCCAGAGCTCTGGAAAAGGGTCCGAGTAGTAGCCAACTGAGGTCCTGGCTGGAAACAACCAATGCCATTCGATCAACCATAAAGGTGAGTTTTAGTTGAGTACTTCGAAGGATTAAGGTCAATGAATTACTATTCCTGTCCGTCTAGACGTGTCCTGATTGCCGCATTGTCGCGAACGAAGCCGACGCTCTAGCGAGGGACATCGCCAGCTACACCGGTGTAAGTTAGAGTAAGTTAATCCACTTTGCCCCTAAAAGTAAGCATCCTAATTGCGTTGTATCCAGAAGCTGGAAGTCGGAGACGCGAAAGTCGAGGCGAAAGTGAAGATTCAATTGGAAGAGGTGACTCAAGCCTCCCGGAAACCTATGGAGAAGCCGGAGGAGGAAGAATGGAAAGCTGACGAGTTAAAAATATCCAAGTCCAACATTCCGCTGGAAGCTTCGAAGCCCGAGGTTCCCGACGGGACAGTTCGGAAGCCGGAGAAGGTGGTTCCAGCGATAGGCCTTGTCAAAGAACATCCGGCAGAATCCCCCGCGAGTCAAAGGGAAGTGCAGCAATTGGATAAAGTTCCGGTTAAGGAAGCCGCGAGGGTCCTGGAAGTTAGCAGTCCAGCGGTAAAGGAAATCGCCAGGGAAGATTCTCCCCCTATTCGAGAGAAAGCGCAGGAACCTCAAATGGTTCCTGCTTCAGTTGCGGAAGTCACCACTACTGCTACGAAAGATATTTCCAGCGTCCCTCTCGAAAAGTCCCAACTCGAACGACCTTCGAAACCCAAAAAGATTCACGAAATCAGCGAAGTAACTAAATCAGTGCAAATGGCGAAAGAAGCTCCCAGCAAGTCTCCAACTAAATTGGCGGAACAAGTCGAAGCGGAAGAATCGAAAGTTCTGCCCGACCAAGTGCATAATCCTCCCGAAGAAGCGTCTTCCTCCATGGATGTAGTGGAGCCTCCCCCAACGCCGACGGATCTCCGAGCTCTCCCCGCCGCCTCGGTGACATCGGCGCCGGAGGAGATCGCGTCGAGGCTCAAGCAACATTTTAAGTCGCCCGAGGAGAAGCCTGCACCGGAGCCGACGGTGGGGGCAGACATCGCCGAGGACGTCATCAGCGAAGAGGACGCGCGGCTGGTCAAAGGGCTCGAAGAGCCAAAGAGATTCGAAGAAGTACGAGGGGTTCAGGAAGTCCGGGAGAAAATACAGCTATCCGCGGAGAAAACGTCAGTTCCAACCCTGGAAAAACCACTCGAGGAGTTTACAATTGTGAGGGAGCTTGCAGAAGAGCCTTTGCCAGAGACCCTTGGGATGACGGAAGAAGGGGTAGTTTTTGAGGCTGCGGTAATCAAGGAAGAAGTAGAAGCCGAAGTTCTAAAGGAGGTTGAGGAACTACAGGAGACCCAGAAGGTCGAAGATGCTCTGGAACTTCCAGCAACAAAGCCCGAAGACCTACAAATCATCAGAGTAGAAAGCGAGCCCGAAGAGCTACAAATCATCAGCGTGAAAAGCGAGCCCGAGGAACTGCAAGTCATCCTAGTGGAAAGTGAATCGCGAGATCTAGAAACCTCCAAGAAGCAACCGAAAGAGTTAAAAATCGGTAAGGCTATCGAGCCACTTGCAGTCAAACTAAGTAAAGTGATAGAAGAGGAGGAGCCGGAGTTGGAGTACCGTGAAGCTTACAGGCGAATGGAGAAGTTGCTAACAGGGCCGGAAGTGGCAGGCAAGTCTTACTTGGCTGTCGCTGACATAGACATTCCCGTGCCCGATATATCTCAGCCTGAACTCAAGGAACCTTGTCCGTGCAATGTCCTGGAGCTTGGACCGGTTAGTCCTACATCCTCTCATTTAAATTCTATTTATTATTTTAGATCCTTTCCAATAACCTTTAGAGGAGAAATATTGGTTTCTTGATATGGAAAGCGTATTAGTACACGTTCCAAAAATGGTCTAATCCGATCCCCTAAAGGTTAAACTCATCACTTCAAACCTAAACATATTTACCACCCAACATTCACATTTGCAGCCCCCAAGACAATTGGTCCAACTAGAGGAGAAAGCAACAACGGAAATAGTGACTCAGACCTCGGAGAGTATCGGCACGCAGACAATTCCCGTGCAAAAGGTGATAAAGCGTTTGGACGGTACCAGAGTGACGACATACCCCGAATCCCCTCGGATCCAGTTGCCAAGCGGCGCCCATCGTCTTCAAGACCAATCAACGATAACAGTCTCCTCAATCGGCATCCAAACACACCCGTACCCACAGCATCCGACCTCACCGGCCTTAAAAGCCGAGGCTGAACTGCGGTCGTTCGACTACTCGATAAAACCGAGCGAACTTCACAAACTAGATTGCACTTGTTGTGTGTGCGCTCTCAAAGATTCGCCTTCACGAGGGAGAACCGTGCCGCCTCCTTCGGAAGTGCCGCTGGCCTCAAAAATGCCAATAATGTTGCTATCAGCCCCAAACGCCCAGCCACTCCCTTTGAGGGCTGATCAGGAGTTCCTCCACGAGAGACTATGCATGGAATGCAAGATTAAACGTCTCTCGCGGCAGAGACTGGTTTCCAGTCGGAAAAGGAGCCCGGGGAAAGAGTCCTGCGATAGTGCAGTCTGCGTTTGTCCGAAGCAGCAGGTTCAGGCCCCTTGCGCTAGGACCCCCGGGGGTATGAGGGACCAGTCCTCAATGGCGATGACAGCGAAACCGGCGCCGAAACATCGTTCCAAGTGGAAGGAACCCAGTGTCGACAGGGTCGACCTCATCTCCAAGGAGTCCTCCTCCTTGGACGACTGCATCTGCTACGACCCCAACACCAGTAAAAAGCTCTCTTGCAAGTGTGGCGACCCGTTCATGTATGGCCTGGGTGTTTAGTGTCGGAGAATCGTACTCGCCCTTTTCACGTCCTGCATTCCCTCTACTTGGTATTCGCACTAGGAATCCCGGCGTCCATTCCCGGACGCCCGGCTCCAACTGCGTGTTCCATAATTCAAAGCTCCCATTGGTATTCCTGGCTTCCGGCGTGGAAATAGAATCGCGTCGGGACTGGGTGAAAAGCATCACTGACCCGGTGGATGCGCCCGATTAACTTTTTAGGCGCTCGGTCTAGGTATATATTTACGACGTGGGATCCGGAGGGGGTGAGAGGACATTGGCCAGGTGGAAATAGAATCGTAGGGCGACCGGGTGAAGAGAACCTCATCGACCAGATGAAGATGGTCTAGGGGTATTTAGGGTGTGGACCCTGGGGAGGAGACTCACCGGACGTTGGCCAGGGTGTGTCGACGTGAACGGAGGTTGTGGTAGCCGCGCAGCTCGCCGATGCTGCCCTGCTCGGCCTGCATCTTGGCCTGAGCCGTCGCAGCGGCAGTGGCGATCACGTGGTACTGATGTCCGGGTGCTCCCGCGGTGGTGACGCTCCGACGGTTGCGCCAGCCGGTTCGGCTGCCGCCACCGCCGGCGCTTGGCGTCGGCGACTTCTTCTGGTACTGCCTGAAAAGACCCCGGTCACCCACAACCCCATATTATGATACTTTGTTCGCTTTAATCAGCGTTGACACTTGCTCCTCGAAACGAATTCCACTGCGTCTCCTTAGTTATGGGGTCAGTGACCTGGTAGACGATTCTTTGACTGCGATAACTTTAAAACTCTCTAAGTCGTTTCGTTTTAATATTGTAAAATAAAATGTCTGGGGTCCTGTATGTCGAAGGTTGTGTTAGGTCAGAGTCTTAAAGGCTCAAAGTTTATTCGAATCCTGCGAACTCCACAGGAGAGAACAACCGATATTGTTCGAGGACAATACTTCCCCGCGCGCCAGCACCTAGTACCACGGCTTATCGCACCCACGCACTCGCGCTCCCCATGAAATGCTGCTTGAGAGAAAAATCCCCGTGAAGCCCTGTGAGAGAGCACATCCCATACACATCCACTCACCCATAAACCATATTTCCCCAGCGAGACTTGCAACTATTTTCACCACGTCCCTCACGTAATGTACCGTTTCGAGAAGTAAAGACTCTTTGCCCGCCAGAAGCGTCCATTTATTTCTCCACTCGACGAGAGAAAAGCGCGATTTCGTTAGTTGCTCGGTGATGCGAACCTGCGTCCCGAAGCAATTCAATTGCTTCGGCTTCGCCACTGTGTTTGGAAGGCATCCAAGCTTCCCATTGTTCGAAGAGGCGCGCAGCACATCCGTGGTCCTTCCGAGTCAAAACCGAAAATAACGGGAGCAACAGCTCGGAGAGGACAATGCCGGATCGACGCCGACGCTTTCCTCTCCGCTACGACAAAACGCGGATGGTTCTCTAGGTGTGCGAGTGTGTGTGTGTCCAGGTGCAGTGTCGTAGGTAGAATCGATTGGCGAGGGTTGCCGGAGCGAGCGGAGTAGGAAGCCGTCGAATAGAACATCAACAGGTTGCCCCTGCAAGTGGAGAACGGAAGGGTCGATAGCGAGACCAGATGTCCCCCACACATCCCCCCCGTCTTTATTCCCGGCCCTATCTATTGGCCCAGGCCTCGTCCTAAATGCGTCTACACCTGGCCCCTTCATTAAATCGCTACCCGACCGATATTCCCTCGGCCGTCGCTCACCATCGTACCTGCCCCGCTTGCGGCTACAAACACCCCGGTAAACCCTTCGGGCTAATTAGCGATACGTACTCTGCTGATTGGACCTTCGGCAAACGCGATCGCATATTCCATTTTGGTAAGAGAAACAGTTCCAGGTGGAATTCCACACTGCAATAGTCGTTGGTAATGAAAATCACTTTTCATATCATTTTGCAACGATCTTGCAACTATTGGTCAAATGTTATCGAGATATAATCGACTTTGAAATTGGAAACATTCTATAAAATTTCATTCGATAAAATATCGAAAAATACGATACCTGCGAATTTCAAGAAATTCTTACGAAAAGTGCTTTTCTTACCAACTACTTTAAACTGTCAATAAGTTAAATTTGAATTCTAAGCATATCGATAGATTTTTATAGCTCGGCGAAGTGACTAAGCAATTCCGTGTTATTCAATGCGCACTCCCAAGGATTCCGAAATAATTAATCTTCAAGTGTCGAGCAATTAAGACCCCTTGTGTTCTCGGAAGCTACCAGGACTTAACGTAACTCTGTAAAAGGCTTTCGGGAACAATGTCGGGTTAGCGTAGCAAGGAGATAACTAGGATTTCATAAAGTCCTTGTAGCAGTTGATGCTTACCACGGGCAATAAAGCTTCCTCGAGATATTGCCTTGGCAGTAAGACAGAAGCATCCCCGCCTAACCGGCTGCCGTTTTTCCCGCGCGAAACACCGCTAAATTTCCTTGTCCCTGGCTGAACAGACATTTATCTCTGTCGGGCTGGAAATGATACGCGGAGAACATCTGGAGCCGAGCCGCCCTTTATCGCGGAGCTCCCGCCCTAGGAGTATAAAGAAAGACGTGGGAAAACCACGCGAGCCCTTTGCATCGATTTCATTGGAGAGTGTAATGTGAATTGAAGTCGATTAATTTTAATTTTCCGACTTTTCACTCAAAGTGTAATTAATAAGGACTTTGGGATAATTAGCGGGTTGGAATAATGGAAAAGGAGAGACTCGAAGGTTGCAGCGAACGAATTACATTGTCGACAGGCAATTCTCCGGGAAGAGAGAAGATATTGCTGGAGAAGAGAATCACCGCGGGCAAGATAAATCTCGCAAATTAAAAGCCCTGTAACGAAGGGCGGCCCATCCGTCCAGGGTGTCTGTTTCCAAGGCCGAGGGAGCCAAGTGGCTCGCTCGCTCCGTTTATTTAATTCCAGGAAAGCGAGTCCTCCCGGAGAAAAGGGAGCTAAGGAAACACGCGAGTCGAGCACGAAACGAGCAGCCCCAAGGTGGTTCTTGCAAAAACGACCCCGCCGACACTCCAACCCCCTCGGGAAACACGAACCTCTCTCTCTCATTTCACTCGACTCTCCCGATTCATCGAATGCATCTGCATTCGCGCTAAGTGAACCGAAATAGAGCTTCGATTTGTTTAGCTTGCTCGTCGCCAGTCGGCCGCCGGGCCCAAAATAAACAATCCACTCGAAAGCAGCGCGCAGGCGTCTAAGGCGCGAGGACTCCAGCGGACAAATACACTGCGCCAGGGACAATAGGACTTTAGCGGCGCAGAGCTCCCGGATGATTCACGGCGGAAGTGTGTACTCGCAATTAGTACCGACGGGTGTCGGGGGAAAATATGAGCAGGGGCCGAGTATTATGATATCGGAGTTCCCATCAGTCGTCCGCCAAATGCGTTTAACACACTCGATTCTGGAAGCCGCGCGAGTTATGCCCGCTGCATTTCACTCCCTCGGAATACCAAACAAACGCGCGCACTCGTTATGAACTGCTCTCGTATCTCCGCCCACGCGCGCGTCTGCTTCTCTATTCCGAAATGCAATCGCCTTGCCCGGCCTTCCGCAGCCAGTGCACTGAGTTACGGTAACTTTTCTATTGTGTTGTTGGAGAAGGCATTGCTTCTTTCCAATAGTGGGGCATTTGTTTCCATGGGAGAATGTGGGTCAGTGACTCTTTGGGAAACTCGATATTATCGAGTTATGTTAAAAAATAATATCTGGTTGGCTTGAAAGCTAGTAATTACAGAGAAAAAAATATCCAATAACTTTTTGTCCGACTCAATTTTATCAAATAATATTCAAAAGTAAATCATTTCATTTCAAAAGTAATCATTTCAACCTAGGAATTCTTTTCTAACAAATATCTATGCAAACCGAGAACAAAAATACCAATAACTCATTCGAGTTCCAATGATTTCCATTATTGGTACAATTACAAATTAAAAACAAATGTCAGAACGTGAAAAAGCCTCGTTAAAGACTCGTTTACATTAAAATGACTCAAAACTGTATCATTATTAAATTTTCAACAACCCATACCCATCATTAACGATTCAAAGCCCACAAAATCCCCCAGTACACTCCCCGCCAAACAAATTCCGCCCTTAATTCTCCCCACCGAGCATCTCCCCACTGCGGAATTTCATCGCAGAAACATCCCCCGATTTCCATATCCACTTTCGATGTGCGTGACACGCGGTCGTCCCGGCAACTTTATTGCTTTATCGCGGGGAGAAACAGCGCGGGGGGGGGGGGGAGGATTCTTTGTCTCGCGAGGAATGCCGGAAGCGGAATGAAAAGCCGCGCGCTTTGTATTGGCCCCCGCGCGTTGAAATTCGTGGGAGAGTATGGCGGAGGTGGAGGTGGCTCGATTCCGTCGCCGGAGAGAAGAGAGGAATTGGGTTAGCGGTGGCTCGGACACCGAGAGATCGATGGGGAATTCGCTCGCGATAACTCGATGGGAAAGTGTCCATTGCTAATTGAAGCCGGTGAAAAGCGGGAAAAAGGACAATTACTCGAGGGGGGGTGGGGGTGGGGGTAAGATTGAGGCGCGGATACCATGGGGAGATTGAATCGGGCTGGTCCGCGTGGGAGAGGAGTCCTCGCTTATCCGACGGGTGATCTCGGATACGTCGGGACAGAGAGAAGGGGACTTGCGGGAATCGACGGAGCGGCTCTCCGGGAGGCTCTCTATAGAATTGCTGAATCAACCGGGTTGATCCGCTCGATGTATTATCGAGTGTCCGTGGAAGGTAAAAATTGTCAGAAAGGAACCGAATTCCCTCCAAACCCGTCTACCTTTTTCATTAACCCCCATTCAGGTTACTCCAACCGCTCCAATCCTCTACCATTCCCTGACTCGGCAGTTCTCTAATAAAAGCGCGCAAGAAGAACTTCTAAAATGATTGGAATCCAGTTGAAAATAAATTATTCAACCAACAATCGTACACTCAACAATCCCAAACTAAACCCCCAATTTACTTCTCCCAGAATCTCTTTCCACACAACCCCGCCAAAAAAACCCAATACCAAAAACTCCAACAGAATCAACTCATCGGATCCAGCGCGTATTCACACGTCCCAAACAATGCACTGCAGAGCGTGCGAGTACTTTTCGCCGACGGCCAGCCGAGCGTCATCGAGACAAGTAACCGGCGATGACGGCGCGCGGGAACACGTCGACTAAAGCGGCTACGTGTAATCCACCCGCTGAATTATTCATATCGCGTCGGGCGGGCCGAGTGTGTTCCAACTCGAGCGAAGCCGGTGGATTCAATTCCGGCGAATGTTTCATCGGCGACGAGTATTGTTGGAAGGTTGGCGCGAGCGGCCTTCTCGATATAGGGAGGTTTGAGAGTATTATCTCGAAAGAGACTAATCGTGGATTCGTTTCGAGGAGTAGAATGCGAAAGGTAAGAGCTTACTGACCTCTCCTTGGTGTTCCTGCCCTCCTCATCGTCCTCTTCCTCGATGTCGTGCAGCCTGGGGCTGAGTCTGTGCTGTCCGCCGCCCTCCCGGGCGTACTCCTCCTCGTCGGCCTTTAATTCGGTGGCCTTGTCGTCCTCAAGGTCGTCGAGGTCCTCGTCGATGTGGCCGAGGGGTGCTCGCTCGGCGCTCGCTTCCTGGCCGCTCGGTTCGCTCGGCTGATGCGCTGCCTGTTGCTTGGCTTGTTGCCCGGCGGCCGCTTCCTGGCTGTTGGAGTCCTTCTGCCGCGGGTGCGAGTGCTGCTGGCTCTCCTGCTGTTGCTTCTGCCCGTTGGCGGCCTTCCGGTCCTCGGGGACGGCGCCCGAGGTCCCTTCACCCCCGCCGACGCCGCTTCGACCTGCCCCGCCGCCGGCGCACGGCAGGCAGCAAGACCACGCGCCCCCCACCTCGGCACCCTTAACCCACTCGGCTTCGAAACATCCGGGTCTCTCTCCCTCTGGCCCCCCTACGTCGCCCTCGGCGCACCGATTCCCCTGCCAACCTCCTCCGGCATCACCTGCCGAGCACTCACATCGCCACGCTCTTCCTTTCTTCGGGCCCCAACGGACGAAAGGGGGTCTGGTTACTTTGGGTCTCTTTTCTGAGAGTTTGATCTGGGACTCATTGATTCGTGATGGGTTTGAAGGGACGCCAGGATCCTAGTGGGTCTGAAAGTCGAACTAAGGCCCAAATGGGACCGATGGTGCTCGATGAACGAAGTCCTGATTACACTGGCTTTAAGGGAGCTTCCGACCGTATCTGGATCATCGGACCTTTAGATAACATACCAGGGACCAGGACCAGTGTCTGCGAGTCACTCTTGGCTCAGTAACAATGCTACTACTGATGGAACTGGGGCGATGGATCCCTCGGGAGATCTAGCACACCTCTATCTTATGGGGCTCGAACCAAGACGCCCGTCCATTGGACGCAGAAATAGTTTTCGGGTTCCAAGTCGTTTAGGTCTCTTGGATCTCGGCCTCCTCTTCCTCTAAGGGTGCAATTGCTCCTAGCGCCATTCTTCGCGGTAAGTGGGTTCCTCTTCCGTCGATAATACCAGCCGCTTTTTGCGAAATTCACTGGAAACCTAATGGGACGGCAGCCCGCGGGAGAACTAATCCCCGGTAATGCCCCGGACCCTTTTTGCGGCGGGAGCCCCTTGAAAATGGAGTTCCATCAAAGCCTGGTCGAGAGCGTTTCCTGGCGCAGGATGTGTCGGATTGCCGCAGGGAAAAGTGGCGCTTTAGTGCGCGGCCAATCGACTAGTAACATACTACCCGTCGCCGTGCGCTCTTGATTCAGACAAACCGCTGGAACTGTTTCTTCGTTAACTGGGACTCGGGGATCCTCGACGTTGGTGGGGTCGGTTGTGGTTCTTGCACGGTTTTCTTGATTTGCGGGAATAACTGGGGAAACTCGCGGCAAGTTTACCGGCGACGACTTAGCTCAGCTTCGCCGGGAAAAATCCCAGTCATTAATTATGGCCGGTCGTCTCCGTGTTTCTTGCGGCGACACTCAACACTCGACACTTTTTCTTACTGCGGGACCCGCCGGGATTCTTCGGTCGGCGCTCTTAGTCGTCCAGTCGAGCGGGAAATGTGTCTATTTCGCGGTAAAGTCTCGAAAAGTCCCCACGCGGGTAGAACACGAATTACGAACACTGGACTGATTGTCGTTGGCGGGAAAGTCATCGGAGAGCTCTGGAAGCGAGGGTCGTTGGGTTCAGGAAGTCGAAGCGGCCGATGATTCGATATTTAAAAACCCTGAGTCAGTGGAAACATAACCCAACCCCAAACTTCCGAGACTTCATGACTGACTGGAGTCCAGTGAATGGTAATGAAAGCAGTCGAGAAATCCCAATTCAGCGGAAACAGGCAAACTCGCGCCAAGCCCATCCGTCAACCTGAGAGGCCGATGATTGACGGAAGCCAGTGGCTCGGAATTCCTTGAAGCTCGAAATCAGTGCTAATTGAAAGAGTCGAACGGAAAAGTGAATGGTAATTGAAGCGGCGGCGGCGAGCGAGCGCGGATGATACGCCTGGGCTGCCAGGCGCTGTATCAATATTTAACGACGTATTATTAATTAAAGCGTCGGCCGCCCGCTCGATATCCAGGCGAGGATATACCGGGCTTTTATCATCGGTCAGGCACTCTCCAGTTGCACCCATTGACCGAGGCACAAAGCCGGAAATAGAAAGCCAGCTCTCTCCCCCTCTTCCTCTGTCTCCCGCCATTTGATTAACGAATGTTTAATCCCGGGGAATTCGGAAAAACGCCCACCTGGCCGTCATTACATCCTCGAGTCTCAGAGGGGGCTGGGAGGCGGGGGGGATCATCCCCTCGACTCCAGCCGGACTTGATGAAAAAGTTAATGAGACCGGGGGCGAAGTTTGCAAGTCGGCGGAATGAAATTTACCGAGGCCGGAGCTACCGGTTAGCCCAGTTTAAAACCGAAATCCAAAGTTTGGCCTGCTGACAGCGCTAACTAGTTGTGTCAGCCGCCCTACCACTGCCCCCCGACTATACAATAACAATAACAAGTCGCATTAAACTCGCGAGAACACTAATGAAAATGAATGCAGCGAGTATGAGTTTATTCGTTCGGAGAGAGAAAAAGTGGGCTAACCGTAACTAAGTAGCAAAGACACTTTAGAAATGGGTTCCATCTCGAATGGGCCGGGGAGGAAAAATCGAGTAAAGCAACGGGCTGCGGCGCGCGGATGCAATCAAGGTGCGAAGGTGCTCTCAATTTCGCGGCAATCTGCGGCCGGGCTGATTGAAGCATCAGACTGGAAATTAGCCGACGGGAAGAGCGTGATCTTCGAACTCCCTTAACCCCCTTTCGCCCTGGCTAATTCCAAGCCAAACACAATCCCCGCTCTGAACACTGCAGGAAGCCCGTGGGCTCGGAGGGGTTATGGGGGTTAAAGGGAATTTCTGAATCAGGTCCTTTCCGGGGTTTCCCATAGAAATGACATTAAAGCCTCGGCGTATCGAGTAAACAGGGATTCGAGTTAGAGGGCCAGTAATCCGCGAGCTGATTAATATCGAAGTCGACGACGCCCCGGAATAAATCGAATCGATTGCTTCCTGGTGAAAGCGCCGGTCGAATTAGAGCGGCCGAGGGCTCGGCGATTCTTTCCCACATAAACATTATGACATCGACGCTTCCCCCCCGGCCACCCTGCAATCATTCTCGATCGACTATACCGGCCCTACGTAATTGCGAGCGTTCTTCCCCTGTCACGCAATGCTCGCCGGCCAATTTGAGGGATAATTAGTGGCGGCATTGTCGGACGCGCGCGCTGGGAAATAAGATAGAGGCTAAATCACGTCATCGCTGCTAATAGTACGGCTCGACGACTCCAATTTGCGACAATGGCCTGGGAGTGATTGCAGTTCTCTCTCTGGTAGATTCGAATCAATCCTTTGAGTAGTGATTGAACTGGATTTTTTTATGTGTAATAATCTATTTTTGGGAAATGAACAAGAGGTCGATAAAAAATAATTCAGAATTTTTTTGAACAATTGATGACTCTGTAGAATGTTCTATTATTCGTATCAATGAGTTCCCTGTCTATTAACTCGGAATTAATACTTTGAGTATGTACTGATCGAAACGGATTCGATTAATTTAAAAATCGATTTTTAGAAAATAAAGAAGAGTTCGAGAACATCAATCCTCCGATTATTATTAAACCAGGATAAGTCCGGGAGAATAATTCGCAATTTCGATGACTTATTTGCCGAAGGCGTTCATTGGCAGAGCGCGGCCGGGGATGCAGCTCGTAAGCGGGAGCGTCGGTTCATTACAAGGGCGGTCCGTCATTAATTACGGAAGCAGTCATCGATTGTCAGGGCCGGCAGCCAGCGCCGACAGTTGAGCCCCGATTAATTGGCCGCTCGAGCTAACAGCGCCCGCGAAAATAAAGTTATCCACCGCTCGAATCACCTGTCAAAGGCTCACTTCTCCCGGTCAGTGGAAATTGCCTGACGATCTCCAGTCAACGATACTCTCTCACCCATTCGCCGAACAACCCCTAAAATCCACGGCTTTTTCTAACTCGTCCGATTGGTGAAATCGAGGCTTCGACTTGCGCTGATTATCCGTCAAGTCCTCGCGTCATCGAGGCGTTTGTTAGCCGCGGCTTTGACCTCTAATTACCGCGCGAAAGGGGCTTCGTTATGCACGATTCTGGCGCGCGCGTCAGCCCGCCGCGATTGATTTAATTATCGATGAATTTGGCTTCCCAATATTGGAATAATTATGCGCGGCCCGACACTACGGGCCTGTAATTAATTGGGACAACCGGATCCGCGCGCGCGCGGCCGCCTCGTTACTGTCGGGTGCCGTTGTGTTGCCGGGAAGTTCTGTCATTAGAATAAACTCGCCGCGACGAATGAGAGCGCACGTGTTCGCGAAGGGAGCGCAATCGGTAGAAAGTTTCGATACAGGAGTCTAAGCCCCCGGGCGATGAGTCACTATCGAGTTTCAATGGCTTCTGGAGCGAGTTTCCCGAGTGTTTCGACCGGTGACACTTTCGACCACTTTCTCAATGAAATCTTCAATTCCCGGAAGCGGAAGACGCTGCGCTGTGCTCGGAATCACCTTTCCTTACGAATTTCAACCAATAAACTGAAGAATTTATTGAACATATAATTATTCCGGAATAATTATTGGAATAATTATTGAATTTATTCAATTGCTTAAACAATGAGAAATTCAATATTTCAGAAAATCACCCCACCATGATAATTTTCTCCAAAACCTCCAATTCAATAATTAAAAATTCTAAGAAATTAATTTCTATTTCCCTAGAAATGTCATTCTCCGACTAATCCTCATCGAATCACCAATCGAATCTCCCCCTAACAATCATAAACGCCCAAATCATCGGACGAGTCAACAGAACAAGTTGTGTTCAAGCGGTTGGGTCAACAGGAGAAGGGCGAGGACAAGGGCGTCGGTGTCACGACAGGCAGTGAAGGTTCGAGTGGGCGCGTAAACAACAGGTAGCATGTTGCACGAGTGGCTCGCCGGGCGAGTGACAAACCGATTCTTTGCTGCTGTTGCCGGCGGAGCCTCATCGGGCGCACGCGAGCGAGCGGGCGCTGCTCGCCGACACTCCTCGATCACCCCGGCACATTCTCTCACTTCCGGACGCGACCACTGCGCCTTCGGCCACACTTACTCAGCACACGCGAGCCAGTCACACGTGTCCTTATGGGGTTTGCGCCTCCCGAGCGACACTGACATTCTCGCGGCCGAAGTGCTTGCCTTCTCGATCATAATTCCATTGGAATCTTAGTGGGACGAGAGGCTACAGCATCGGGAACAGTGGGAGGGTGAGAAAGTGTATGAGATGAGTTATGATAATGTTTGATTTTAATAATGATGTTTGAGCCTGTGGAATTAAACGATTTTTGATGAGTGGAAATATTAACGGTTTTATGATAGAGAAAGAGAGATTTATTTGAAAGGAAATGAGACGAGTAAGAATAATATTTTGCTGAATTTCCTTTGAAAGGAGATTTACTGCTTCCAACACAAGCAGTCTGAAGCAATTAGGACGCGAGAGTAAGCAATTCTGGATAACCGAATCACAACATTCCCGGTTTAATAATAACAAAAGCAGAGCCACTGATTCACTCGGAGCGACACGATTTAAAGAGATGAAAGGAGACGAGACGACTAAGACTAATATTTAACCAAATTTACTGGTACGCGATCTCGAGCAGACAGGATGCTAATCCAGTAAACGATCTCCGCTAACCGAATCACAATCCGACCGACTGCGGAAAGAAAGCGGAAACACTGATTCACTGGGGGAAAGGTGGCTCTCGGGCGAGGAGAGTTGCGGAGGTCGAGAGGAATCGAACGGCCGGAACTAAACAAGGCGGCGAGGCGGCGGGTGGCGCAGAGAGACACAGACTCGGCGAGAAAGTGAGGATGACGGGCTTTCGGGAGGAATGACGCATGCAGGACTGCCGCGCTCGGTAAACAAAGGGCGAGAAGGCTGCGTTCGCTGGCGTACCGCGGAAGGGCTCGGTGCGCGATGTGCCAGCCGAGAGCGAGGCGATGTGCTCTCTCGTGCGCCGTCGTCGTATTGACGTTGACGGCGGCCGAGACCCGACTGACGGAACGATTCTCTCGCCGCCGACGCCGAGAGCGCAGGAACGTACCTCGCCGAGGAAAAGCGAACGGGTTTCCCGCGCCCCCGAACAAACCCTACGCTCCTGCGATCCTGTACTCCTTTCTGTACACTTTTCCGAAATCGAGTGCGGGAATTTATTTATTTCGATTGTTCGCGAGGGAAATTTTAATCGACTCTTGGGGATTAATTGAATTTTATGGAAATTAATCGTTTTTAAATTGAGACTTTCCACAATTCAGTGAAATTCGATTGATAATTCATTAATATTCATCATTTCATAAATTGAGACTTTCACAATTCAGTGGAATTCGATTGATAATTCATTAATATACATCAATTGATAAATTGAGACTTTGACCATTCAGTGGAATTGGTTTAATAATTCATTTTTTGATCTCGAATTAATTGAATATTTTTGAAAATCGAGAGAGTTTTTCTAGATTATTGTGGGCGATGCTGTAGACTCTCGATTGGCAAGCGACGACAACCAGTAATGAATTCAGTGTTGGTTCGATCGGCGAGTGAGTAAACTCCGACAATGGGCATCGGGGCGTCTCGAGAGCGCGGAATAAACGTCGGCGGGCGCGAGATGGCGAGAAAGGGCGACACGAGATCAGTCGTAACCATCTCTCAAAGCGGACAGACGGAGAGAGAGAGAGAGAGAGAGAGAGAGCGAGAGAGGGTGAGGGCAATATTTACCAGGATGCTGCTAACAAGCAACGTCAGAGCGCAGCCTCGTTTTTCCACGTGGCGCGAGCGCAATCCGATTCCCGGCCTCCGTGCATCCGAGGAAGATCGCTCGCTCGAGATCTCGAGGCAGCCGCTCCGAGCCGGCAGGAAATGAGAGCGCGCTCGCTCTCCCAGCCCGTTGGATGCTACGCGCGCCCCCTAACGACGTCACCCAGCCAAAGGGGGACGCCAGCATCCCTCGTTATCATAGACCACCGCGCTATCATACTCTCTCCAAAGGAGATCGTCCACCATACTTAACGGTGTCCTAATGTCCTCGCGTTACATACAAATCTACATTACCAT
Source organism: Crossocerus cetratus (assembly GCA_963675795.1). Lineage (NCBI taxonomy): Eukaryota > Metazoa > Arthropoda > Insecta > Hymenoptera > Crabronidae > Crossocerus > Crossocerus cetratus. The sequence goes on from OY776671.1 coordinate 16,433,157, forward strand.
CATCGGGGATCCTCCATCTTCATTTCGATCATTTATTTTTACTCGATTTTTTAAAATTCTAGTATTTTTTTATTAGTTATTCTTTCAGTTATTTATTTTACTCCGATTTTTTCATCGTGGACCACAATTAACTGAACAGATTTGATTAATTATTGTTTGCATTACTCATTTTACCTGACTTTTTCCACGGAACTACATTTAACGTGAAATACGAATCCGTACACTCATCCCAGATGATCCGAGATTATCATAATTTCCCCAACACAGGTATTCTCATTAATTACTTTCGACGATGTCTGAACATTCCCGGTATTACCAGGCTCCCATTCGACCTTTGTCCTCCATAACGACCGCCACTCCTCCCAGCACAGAGAACTACAAATGACAGATCACGGATCAAAGCCCCGAGTGCGTCCCATTCCCATAATTAATCGACTACGGACAAACAGGCATCCATCCCCGGCCAACAATACAGATCGATTTCCCCGACGAATTAATCACGTTACATCCTTAAATCCCCAACTGCTTCCTGCACTCCTGGTATCAAGACAAGAGGCTCAAACGGGCAACTAATTCCCGACCCAGGGCACTGAAAGCACCATTTACAACTAGTAACGCTAGCACTAGTCGAGAACTAGTAGTATTAGCATTGCCAGTGCGGTTAGGATGCTCGGGACAAGATAGTAGTGGGCTGCGCAGGGCGCGGGCTGTTTTGCAAAAATTAGGTCACCCCACCAACTAGAAAGCAACCCCCGGCTCGCTTCCCCCTCCAGCGGCCTCCGCCCAGCCGGCCTGGACCACTATCTTCCACCGCTCCGTCCTTCTCCGATCCTGCCGGCCTCCTTTCCACACATCCACCACCCCCTCTGTACGTGCGCCTCCCTTAACCCTTCGGGCGTCTGTCTGTGTGCGTGTCCGACAAGATAAAGTGACGCCCGTCCTCCGAGCACACGTGTGCCTGAGTGGATCTTGATGTCCAGTCGCAAAGGAACCTGGTGTTCTCGAATTAGAGCGGATTCTCATCGTTCTCTCCATTTCTCGGTTACACTCTGCTTCCCTTAACGCCCTTTCTCTTTGTTAGCGCGGTGAGCCCTGGCTAAATAGGATTTCCAGCTATCGAGTGCCTGGTGAAATGCTTCTCTTTCGGTAAATGGGCCTGGGAGGGAATACCTGCTTGCACCTGGCGCTCGCACGGGAAAAGGGCGGATTTTCGAACAGTGGAAAATAAAATGTAAAATTGTATTTCCGTGGATGTCCGGTGCGCTTTGACCCAAATCCAGGAAAGAGAGAAAAAGGAGAAATGGTGTAATTGTGAAAATCTCAAAGGGAATATTTATCGCGGTATTTCAGAGGAATATTAATAAGTATAAATAAAACGAGATGGGGAGAAAAGCGAGGAATTATGTTGTAATTGTTGGAGATCGCTGGGACGGGGAGTTGAATCCGAGTGGGTGTATGGACTGGAAGAGTTAATGGATGGCGTTCTCCAATTAATCCTGGCTGAATCAGCTGCGCTATCGCACATTAATTATCGGAGCGCGGCTGCGGACGCTGGCCGCGGCTAATGCGCCCCCTGCGAAACGCAAGATTACGATGCGTATTGTGCGCGCGGCCTAATGCCTACGCCCATTAAATTATCCTCGCTCCCGTTGTCAGCCGGCCGAACGTAAATAATTGGGCCGCGCTCGCCCGGATGGCCCTGCAATGATGATGATAGTGCGCTCGAGATGCGAGACCTCCGTCCGGCCACTATGGAAACTGGGAAACATGCGTATGGAAACGTGTTCGAAATGTTAACTAACAGAGTATTGTATGATTCTGATCCGGGGATTTAATGGTTTTTGGAAATATTGATTATTTGGTACTGTTGATTCAATGAATGTTGGTTAAAATTACTTTAGAAAGTTGGTGTTAGAATCGAAGGACATAAGAACTAATTGAATAGAATTTGTTTAACTAACATTGAATGACTCGGATTTAAAGTCGAATGATTTCCAAGTTCTCCAATTCGACGTACAATAACCGAGTAAGTCTTTTAAACTCATTAAGAACTTGATACTATAATTCCACGAGACACAAGCTAATTGCATCCAAAGAATGAAAAGTACACAGGCGCAGGATTGGAAAGTTGGCTCGAGTTTTTCGGCGAAAACTTCAAAGGGTTCCTCGAGCGGTTCGCGTGGGAGGGTGGGCTGGATTTCCATGGATTCGCTACCGGCGTTTCGGATTTCAGCGGACTACGCTTAACGCAGCCTCCGCCGCTCCAATTCAAAGTGGGTTTTTCCCCGGGGAACCTGCGAATTCCAAAGGCGAGCACACTCAAAGGATAAATTAACCGGTGCGCGAGCCTGTTTATTACGCGATACATTAATCCCCGTCAATCCGAGTAATTCCCGCTCTCATTAAACTGGTCCGCGAGACGAATAATTAATCGAGCCGATCATTCCAATCAACTGTCGCGAGCGTCGAGAGTGGCATTGTGTGCCGCGAAGACGCATCGCCACTCGCGATGAAACATTTTCCATAAATCGAGCCTCGCCATTCATCGGACACATCTCGCGCGATAAATCACCGCGGCCGCGAAGAATAATGTACAGGGTGATGCGGATAACTGGAATCAGCTTTTTACCATCGAATTTTATCGATTTTTGAAATTGGTAATTGTCTCGACGGCCGTCTAATGTCATCGGTGTCGCGTGGCTGCTTAGGGCCAACAGGCCGAATCAAGCCAAATACCGACAGTCTTCCGATTAACCGGCAAGGGCAAAATGAGTCGGTAATAAAACATTGCTGCACTGCACACTAGCAGGGAAAGTGTGAGCGATATGTGGCATAATGAACATAGTAAAGAGCGTGTCAGCGGTGCATTCTGGCGAGAAATCATTCTTGTTTTTTCTTTTATTATAACTATAGAGCGAAATATTGAAAGAGCCAGCAATTCTCTCCTTACCTCAAGTCAACTGCCAGGCTTTCACCCTTTTTTGGAAGGCGGAGGCAACACGCCTGCAGCAGCGGCGTGATCAAGGGTTGCGGCCGAGTCTTTCAATATTTCGTTTTATAGTTATAACAATGAGAGAAACAAGAATTATTTCTCGCCATAGTGCGAGAATGATAGGATTACCTATATTATTTATTATGCATAAAACATTTATTATGTCACGCGAATCTCTCGCACTCCCCCCCTGCCAGAGTGCAGTGCAGAAATATTTTACCAACGAAACGTGCTTGCCCACGAGGAAAATAATAATATCCCCCAAACGGCTGAACCGATTCGCTTGATTCTTGGCTCATCGGATTCAGATAAATTACAGCTAAAATTCTAAATTCAGATATAAATCCTTAATACCCTAACCTTTTCATAAATCGAGCAGAAATTTTGGAGAATTTTTGGAAGAAATAATAGAGGCTCGGCTGTCGCGCGTCGTAGGGGACTACTACTTTGCGCGAGACTCTACCGAGTCTCATGATTACCGACTCATTCTGCCCTTGCCGGTTAATCGGAAGACTGTCGGTATTTGGCGTGATTCAGCCAGTTGGCCCTGAGCAGTCACGCGACATCGGTGGCATCACACGCCCGTCGAGACAATTACCAATTACAAAAATCGATAAAATTCGATGGTAAAAAGCTGATTCCAATTATCCGCATCACCCTGTACACAGCGAGAACTCGACCTGCTTTCGACCCCTAAATTTCCAACGACGCCTTCACCCCGCAACTCTTCGAGTCCGCGAGAGAGAACTCAGTACCGGAGACCAGAGCGGAAGAGCCTGGAGCGCGTGCTCCTCCATGGACCAAGGATGCTGGGGGATTTCCTCTCAGCGACCGACTCGTAAATTTCCTTTTTCGAAGCCTCCTCGTGAAAGAGCCCTCGGGAAACAGAGCTTTACGTAAGGAAGTCCCCGCGCAATTGAGTGTACTGATTCGACCCTGGCCGAGTGATGATCTCGGAGTCAGTGAGAAATATGAATCATTGTTGAGTCCTCGTGCGCTTCGCAATGAGGATCAGACCTTGCGTCATCGTGGTCAGTGGCAAGTGGGTAATTTGCGGGCGTATGCCCACGATCGTTGAGAGTGTCTCGTTAAGTATGCTTGATGCCGCAGGGTCAGGTGTCCGAGAACCGAAATCAGTCGAAGTTAGTAGATTCTGTCAGAGTTGCTTGTGGCGGTCATTTGTTTCTAGATGCTTTGCATATGGTTTCTGGGAAGTTTAGTTCCATATTGTTTTAAAGTTACTAGATTCCATCAGAATTATTATTAAAAAGTCATGTTCCTGGTAATTTCCAATCATTTCTAGCAAGTATGGTCCCATGCATAATCGAATCAGCGTTTTAAATTCACTAGATTCCACAAGAATGTATCAAAAAGTAATTTTCCCGATGAGTACCTGATACCCAATGATTTCTCGAGTCACTAGACTCCAGCAGAGCCACCATCAAAAAGTCATTTTCCCGGTCACTAGCCTTCCATCCAACCCAAGTAACACCGGCGATTTTTTCCATCCAATGCGTCTCGTCCATCGGAAACAGAACGCGGGACGCAGACCAGTTCCGATGGAAGTGCGAGCCATTCCCGTTCGATTCCCCGGGAATAATGGGACGCCAGTCGCACGACACTCTCCGGATCACTTCGTTCCCGATCATAGCCTAGAAAAAGCCTGGCTTCCCTTTAATCCGGACATGCTTTGTCCACACGCCACTCGTGCGCTCCACTCGTCCTCCTACAAAGCGAATTCGCCGCCCCCAACTCGAGCCCGACAATTAAACAGTACTGTTTTCATCCCCGGTGAAAGAGAGCCCGCGGAAAAGAACCTTTAGGTCGCGATGTTTCGGTGATGATACGCGTATGATAGGGGGTCTCCCCCCCCCCCCCCTGGATTTAATTAAGGCGCAGGTGGAATTCCCGATAATCCGATAGTCCGAGTGTAATGGTCCGCGGGCGGCGTTGTTAGGTACACGGATATAACGAGCATTGATTTTTATTGGCTGGTGTGGGTGGGCCGTCGCGTCGATTAACCTTCGAATGGCGAGATCGTCGAGTCCCTCTCGATTCCCCTGGAATCTCGTTATCCAGGATTCCGGCAGCTGGTTATTCCGCAATATCCCAGGCTTGGTAAGTTTCTCTTAAGGGGTTAAGTTAGCCCCCCTTTAATCTCGGCCCGCCGCCAGCCGTAAGCTATGCAAATTCGTTATGAGATTAATGCGTAATATCGTGCGCATCCCTTGGATACCCTGACGGCCGAGTGCCTCGAGAATTCATAAAGTTGTACCCTCCGACGTTTGCCGAGCGCCTCGGTGAGAATTAGGTTGGAACAGACGGCGAGCGGAGTCATTTCAAAGGAGATAAATCACAATTTAATTATTCTACTGCTCAATTTCTCGCGACGAGTTATGTTAACGAAAAACTTTTTGTTAAATCGCCTTCGTGCCACGGCATATTTTTATAATCCCTAGGAAGAAGCGAGCTACGCATCCAAGGTGGCTGGAAATAAAGAAGAGATAAGGCGAGGTGAGTGGCGAAAGGGTGCGCCATTGTAATGGCGCAGCGAAGCGAGCGCCCCCTTCAACGCGGAAGTCGCATTTCAAGGGGGCGCGAGAGAGAAAGCGCGAGAATAATCTCCCTTTTTGCGCAAGATAGGAGAGTCCACCGCGTTAAAGGCTTCGTCGCCCTGTTTTACGGGAGGATCCGACGATATCCGCAGACTGACATAACCTATCTTTCTCCCGCCCGGTAAAATCAATCGGCCGTTGGCGGGAGCCATCGAGTGTAGGAGGAATCCCGAGTGCGCGGTCGTTTTATCCTGGCTCACACGAGTATCAGCCGCCACCCCCTCGGCGAGGGCGCTGCAAATATCCGAATGCCAGGATGGCGACAGGATATCCATTAGCGGCGGCCGGAGGGCTGTCCAGGAACAGGAGATGGCGAGACAAAAGCCTCGCGAGCCTAGTGGAGAGGGGGGGACTAGGGTTAAAAGCAACAGGCAGCCAGCCAATCAATAACCGACCTTCCGCCGAACGAAGGACTTCGCTAACCTGCAATTTTTCCTCCGCCACATTGCGAACGCCAGCTCGGATTTCCCGGGAAAGCCTGGTCAGCGCGAACCGAAATTGACTTGGCCGGCAAACGGGATCGAGAATTATGATTCGCCGGACGGCGAATCGAGACGAGCTCGACCCAGTTGGGAGACCTATTTGCGGAAATCGTGCGAGCGCCTTCTTAGATGGCGGGATGATTGGCTCCCGCGACACGATAGAGCTATTCCAATTAGAGGAGAGTGCACTCTCTCGCCGCCACCGACGCCACCACTCATGCCATCCAAAAGCTTTCGAGTCAATTGTTCGACTAGCGGATCACACCTGCTACGCTCTGCCACTGGCAATTGTCCGCGTGTGGAGCTCCGGGGATTACTCGTGCGGCCGATTTCCTTTCCATTATCGTGATGAGTGACTGGGGCTTATTTGTTGACTTAATAAGTGTAGGTCTCTTGTCGATGACACTCGATTTATAAAAGGAATAGAAATGCTGGTTTTAATCATAATAAATAACAAAAAATATTGGTGGGGGACAGTGGTACTACGTCGATAAAAAGATATGACAGAGACCTGAGTTATTCCAAAGGGTAGGACAGCTCTTTGCCATGCAATCTGTTTTACCAACTAACTGGCAAGCCAAGGTTCTCTGTTACCACGCATCGATCAGTTCTTCCACCTTGATTCCACCGAAGCCCGACAGAGAGTAGCACAAGCAGAAAAACCCCCAAAGAGACCCATCCATTTGAAATTGATATTCCGCTCTCGAAACCCCGCGGACAATAAACAATCCCCGCCAAAACTCACTGCCACAATTCTAATTTAATTACATCCCAGCAAATACAGTCGGATCGAAGCCAGTGCTGGTAACCGAAACATCATCAAACCGCCCTTTAATTCCACTAATGAATATTCATTCCCCATTGTTTCGAAACGGGACACCGATAACCTTCAACGCATTATAATCCACGACGTGACGCGACAGCGGAGCTTCCGATTATAGATTAATATTCCCGTCGAGAGCTGCCCACGCAACAATAACATAACTGCGGCCATTACGAGCTCGACGATTGTCCGAGACGAGAGAACTTTCCCTGCTCGTGACAGCTCGGGGAATTCTTTCGGCGCAATTCATCGGTAATTGGATGGGGCCGACTGCGAGAAGTCGAAGGTTGATTCTACTTGCGATCGCACGTGGCGTTATAATTACTTGGCCGACAGCCGGGAGATTAATCTCCCTCGTGCGGGAGGTTACGGCGACCTGTGCGCAATGGTGCGTTAAACGGTAGGCAAATTAGGCAATCGGTTAGGGGGTCACTAGTTAGGGCGGAAGTGGGCCGATGTTATTACAATTAAAAAGTTAGTTTCTGTTTCTATTTCCAGTGATTAAGTCGGCGACGACTAATTATTCATATGAACGATAAAGCGGTGGAGGAAGAAATAAATTTGGAGCGTGACTGATGGAGTCTATTGATGTCGGGCTGATATTGATCGTTTCAAACTAGGGGTGTCTTTGATTCGCGATGATTGGAGAATTCCGCGCCAGATTTATCCGCCGAGTCACATTATCTTTGTAGGGGACACTTTTCGAGTGTCGTTCTCGCTAGTCATTGTCATCAAATTATTCTCATATCAAACTGAATCAAAATTCAAACTCATATTCTGCTAATAAAACGCTTTCATATTTAATTAACTCAATTCTTATTCGCATACATTTCAATTATTTAACGTTGAATTCGTTATTACTGTTCCTTTGAAATGTTATGATAAATATTATGAGATCCATAATATTTATTATTATTTATGAGATTAGCAGACATTATATTAGTTTTTCATTTATTCTCTGACTTCCTTACGATAATAACAATATAATATACAATATCTGTGCATGTTAGTGCTCTTTTGAGCGCCCTCTACTGAAACCGGCGAGAAACGGCAATAAAAGTAAGAGGGACACGGATTTCTTACGACTGCCGGGGCAGTGATAGTTGGCGGGGGTTTACGATAGCGATTGCGGGTGGGCGTAAAGTGTAATATGCAGCGCGGATTCTCCGGGAGTGCGGAGTTAGTGGGTCGTTAGGGCCGGGTGTTCCCAGGGCTTAAGCCCGGTCCCCAGGGGTGTGTTTCGGCGAGCCGGCGGCCGCGCCGATCAATTCTTAGCCTTAGTTCACAATGCGCCGCGGCGCCTACTGTGCCCGCCTGTGTATGTACACGGGCTCACCTGCCAGCCGGCCAGGTTGATGACTGGCGTATAACACAGGTCGATACCGACGCCCCACTGCATTGCAGACGGAGCGGAACACCGAAGTTCCCGGCTCATTAGAGGCCTGCTGAACTACTTGTTACCAATGGCAGGAGCGCGGTGGGAAAAAGAGACGCGGGTTTCGGTTGAAAGTCTCTGAGGTCACTAAAGTTCCGGGAAAAACAGAAACGAAGAAAATGTTTAAGTACTCAAAGTTCTTAACAAACGCCAGCAATCGAGGAAAGAAAGAAAAATACAATTGCGCTGGACTCGGTTCAAGTGCCTACTCGACGAGATCCACCTACGAAGAAAAACGTGACAAGTCCCCAGCGAGCAGAACAATTGAAAAGCACTCAATGAGAGTCCTCACCAAAAATCACCAACAAAAAGAGAGAGAGAGAGAAAAACTCTCGAGGGACAATTTGGAAATTCGATTGACCCGGAGCATGAAATGTGTCCAGCGTACCTGTTGAGGCTCGGGGGGGTGTTCGGGAAGCGGCGCCAAGTCCTTGACTCCTGGGGAGCCAATCGAGAGCGGAGGGGGAGGGGATAAAGCGTGGCGTGGGCGAGGTAGCGGAGCGGATATAAAATGGATTAATTGAAGGAATGAGGGGGAGATGGATTTTGGCGCGGTCGTTATCCCGCGGATATCAACTGTAATAACGTCGATATTGAATCCGAAAGCGAGCACTCGCCGCGAGACAGAGCGCTCGCTCGCCCACACACACGTGCGCCCGGCGCGCACCTGTCGCCGAATGTTTAATCAATGATCGTTCGCCGCGTCGCTCAATCAACGTCCCACTGTTCCCGGCGAGCACTAATTATCTCGCGCGCCGCCGGGATTTCGCACACCCTGCCTTTTTCAAACCAGCGCGGCGGCTAACCGCGTGTCAATTCTGTTAATGTACGCCAAAATATTACGTTTTACGCTAATGGAAAATGTTTACATACTACGAATTTCAATCATTATTTCGTACAGCGGTTCACTCTGATTTGGGTCAGTACTGAAAATCTAGAAATCCCACAAAAGTTCGAGTAGACCACAATTAAATCGTGGTGAACTCTAACGCGTATCAGTGTGTAAATCAGTGTAACTTTATGAACGCGAACAAACTTTATTACAAGGTTTTTAATAATGCAGGTATGACGGGGAATTATGAAATTAACAATACATGAAACGTTTGATTAATATTTAAAATATTAAACGGGTAAATCGATACCCATCCACTTCGATCGGGCGAGTGAGGGCCAAGTAATAAAAATAATTAGTCTTAAAATTCTAATTCATCTATTTTATACTCTTTTACACGAAACACTCCAATATCGCAAAGTGAAATCTCTCATGAAAAAAGCACATAAAAAATCGATTACTAAATCGCGTGAATGCCACTTTACAAGTATATCAGCACTTCCCCGGCAGTCGGTGCTTTTTCAAAGTCCCCACCAACCTCGCGCGAACTCCGTCACCGTGTCCATGTAACGCAGCCCGAGCTTTACATTTCACAATAATATTGTCGCAGCGAGCGCGGCTTACCCTCGATTCGAGTAGACGAGCAACAAATCAACCCTTTCCTCGACGTCGATAAACCGCTCTCCGTAAACAGGCCGATAATGAGGCGTCGATGTTTGGACTAGTGTCGCCGTGCCAATTGGCCCAAACTATACCGGCGAGGTAAATAGTCGATCGAGCCACGTCAATCAGCCAGTGTTTGCCGAAAAAAGAACTCCACTCTAGCGGGAGAAAAATGGGGAGAATAGTGAGGGTCGCGGGTCATTTGGCTGGTGGTGTTGATTAATTAAAACACTAGAGGGCTCGCTGCGGAGTTTAATCTGTCATCGTGCGAGCCGGCGAGAGGAATCGATAGTATCAAACACACACAGGACTATCGAACTTGCAGCGACCACCGGACCAGAATCCAACTGCTCGTGAGGGGTTTCCGGGCGCGAAGCCGAGTCGGGAATTTCTTTAATTGCCGCGCGGCCAATATGCAATTACAGAGCTAGAGACTGGACTGGGAATTGTTAATGAAGCTCTCGTGCCCCGAGAGAGGTTTCAGTGCGAAAGCTCCCTCGGCAGTGCGCGAGTATCCCCGGAATGCGGCATACGCAGTGTTCCAGCCCGGCAATTGGCCAAGTGGCTCGGGAAAAAGTTCACGAGCACAGGTTTCCGTGACAGTGGAGCTGTAACAATGCGGCGGCTCGCCGGGAAAGTGGAGCAGCGTGTGCCCGAGCGGATTTCAGCCGGCGCGGACGTGCCCCGAGCTGCGCATTCATTTTTCAAGAAAACAACAAACATCCGCCGCCAATTACTCGGATCGCCCGCCCGGATTACCGACACGTTCGCTCGCCGCCGATTGATTTCCGTCGGGAGACCAGTTTCCATGGGAGCTGCACTACGGTCAATACTTTTTCGACGGACCTTTCGAGGGTTTGTACATCGCGGAGGGTTTTTCCGTCGAATGACGAAGCGTCCGGTGACCTCGAGTTGCGTGTCTCTTTGTATCGGCGACGTGGATAATCGAGAATTCGGGATTGACCGAATTAGTTCGATGGGTGAAAGTTTGTCTGGGACGATTTATGGTTATTTCTGAAAATTCTGAAGTCTCAGTCTTTAAACTGAGGAAAATTTATACTGAAATTAAACTAAAGACTTTTGAATTGTTGAATCATTTATTCAAAACTTGATATTTGTATTTCTTGAGATTAATTTTAGTTTTCTTAAACATTTAAATATGGGTTTTATTCGAGCACCCTAAACCCCATAGACTATTGACTCTACCTGTGAATAGTCTCGAAGTAACACGTCTGTTATTAATTACAACTCGACTCCCAACTCATTACCCCCGCCGAGCACGTTTCCCCGTGGCAAATGCCAATAAAACTGAGAGACTGAGGGTACCGAGCGCAAGTTCCCGCGTTAAGCATACCTCGAGGGAGTCTCCGACGACTGCACCAGCGTCGGCAATTGTTGATTATTCCTCAAGGAGGCAACACATCGCGGCGCCACTGTGCGCGGTTGGAATTCCAGTATTCCTCGATGGCCGCGATTCGTTCGCAGCGGACCAAGGTGGCGGCGCGTGTTTTCCGGCCGGTTATTAATCGCCGGGCAAATATACATGAGGCCGAGCCCACACGTGACGGGATTAGTCGAGCGCCTCGGTAAATCCTATGATCCGGCGACAAAGCGGAACAAAGCGCGCTTCGTGTTTCTTGTCGCGGCGCTCGACCTAACCTCTAATCCCGTTCAACATAACCTCGCGTCATTGCAGCGCTAAGTCCATTGATGTATCAAACTGCCGAACTAACGTTGACTTAACCCCTTGATCCCGTTGAACTCAACCTCGTCTCACTGCAGCCCTAATTCTTCGACTAACCGTAAACCTAACCTCTTGATCCCCTCAAACTTAACCTCATTTCCCCGCACAATACCATTGACACAGCGCAGACCTAACGTTCCAAGCGTTTCAAGTTTGCTTAATTAATCCACGCACCAAGCTACAAACGTAACCTTCCAGCCCCTTTAAACCTAACCTCGTTCCAGTGCACGTGTGAGCAATTCCGCCGACGCACAATTGACCCGCTTTTAATTGTAGCTCTCCTAACGAGGAGCACGAGAGGAAAAGAACGGAGGCCTGTCCTTAGACGGGGAGGAACGACGCGTATAAAGGTATCGTGGTAAGGGGACGAGGTTAGCGAGGACGCTTGTTCAAATATCGGCGAAGTGGGTCGCCGGCCAATCTAAGGACGTACCAGCTCGATTGGCTCCGGCGGGATAAAGGTCGAATTAGATTACCGCAAATCGCTCTCGAAGAAGGAGGCCCCGAAATACGGACCCCTGATATGTCCTCACCCCCTCAAAGACTTTAGTCCAGTCAGTCACTGGCGCGTTGCCAATTTCAAAACGCCAAGAGGCAACTTTAATTGGCTTGGGCAAAGAAATTCATGGATAATGCATTAACAAGGTCATGCGAATGAGGTTCGGGGAGGTTGGCCACTTGATCCAGATCCTTTGGTTGACGCAACCTGTTGGACAGGTTGTATCGCTGACTGCGGATCAAGGGAGCGTTAGATAACGAAGCTTATCGGCTAAGTTGGCCGGCTTAATAAGGATTTACTAATCGACCCCTCCCTCATCGAACGGCACAGTGCACCTCGATGGAAAACCCTCGGGACTCCAACACTTCCTCCGCCTTACCTACCCATGCCCAACGCGCAATTCCAACCTTTTTCCTCTTTACTTTCCTAGTTTACGGCGCAACTTCCTCTTACTTTCTCCGCCACTTTCCCACGGGGAGAGAGAGAGTGCTCCGGCAAGGACGACGCACGGGCAAAAAGAGCCGATTCCTCCGTAACGGGGGTGGACCCTTGGAGGTCTTTGCATGAGCGGATACGTCAAAGTGGCTGGAAGCCGAGCCCTTTGGAGTTCACTCGAGCCAGCTAAGATAGATACAGGCATCACGATTTCCGCGGCGCCAGCGGTCCAGATAAATAGAGCCGTCAACCAACCCCTATGACTTCACGGGGGGACCACTCCCCCCGGGACCTTATCACCCTTTCCACCGTTCGGCGCGTCGATCGACGCCACTATTCCACCCGGGGAATTAAATCCAACTTACCGCGACTCTGGCCAGAGGCCTCGAAAGAGAGAGGAAGAGAGCTCGCAAATAGAGGCCTGGAGATTATACGGCCGGGCCGGCGATGAACTAATATTGGCTCGCTTCCTCGAAAACGGATTTCAGAATAACACGGCTGCGCTCGGCCCGGGCTGTTTGAGGTGCGCGCGTCTCAAACGCAGAGCCCGAATGTAATTGATGGAGCTGTCGGTGCAGTTGGAATGTTTCGCTGTTGGCAGAACAATAGGTCTGAATATGAAGGTGGACGTGGTAGGGCGAGGATGTCCGATTAGTTTTACGGGGTATCGCGGGCCTTGGGCTTCTCGACGCTGAGTGCGTTAACTGAAATTGATCCAATTCATGGCGTCCATTAGTGAAGGTAGGTACTTCGAGCCTTATGGCGAGTGGGGATCACCATGAATTCTGTTTAGAAACGCTGGAGCGGACGCCGCAGATGCTGTTAGCCGACTTTCGACTGCGATGTGGAGCAGAGTTGTGAACGCGGTTGAATTTGTAATTAAACATCGTTTTGTTAGGTTCGCGGACTCGAGTTTACCAATAAGTAATTGCGTATTATTTATTAATATTGAATTAGCCGAAATGAAATCTATTTTAAAATGATTTGTTAGCCACTGCAAGGAACTCCAGGAAAATGCCAGTGGTCAATGCACATTTTTGGAATAATTTCGAGATATTAAATCGAGAGCGCAGCCTCGCCGTGGCATCTAATGAAAGATACTCGAGATACTTCTCGGCGTTCCAGCGTCCAAGTTACAGGGCGTCACCGAGATTCCCCCAATGCGAGAAAAGAAGTAATAGTATTATAGCGTCGCCCCGGGCTCCCCAGGTCGATCACTCCCTAAACGCTCAATAACGATATTCTCGCCTCTCAAGGTCAATCGACCTCGCCGACGCAGTTTTCCCCCGGAGCACTGCGGAGCCGCTCGAATTAATCGGCGGCGCCAACTCTCCCGCAATCCTGGTTTCAAGTATTAATGAAACCGGTGTCGAGCTCGCCACTGGACTCCGGTGGCGACCACTGCCTTCGTGGTTCGGCTGGAACTTCGCAGTTGCGAATGCCTGTGGCCACGCTACTGATTCATCAGCTCCCTCGAGGGTTAACCGAGAGCCAAACTTTTCCGCTCTTCAGTCGGACTTTCGACCGTGTACGAGTTCATGCGGTGTCCGAGCTCTTTGCTCGAGTGTGTCTCAAGTTAAGTTCATGCGCTTGGTTTACTTAGGTTATATAGATTTTATACTTTGCCGATTAAATTTCTCTATGTTTCGATAGATTTATAGTCGAAATTATGATCTCAAATGTATACATTTTTAATATAAAGATTTATATTTAAATTTCATAGATTTGAGATTTTAATTTGAACTATAAATCTATCGAAACATAGAGAATTAAAATATCTTATCTATCAATTATAAATACAAATCGTCATATTTAAAATTGAGATCTTATGTATTAATTTTAAATTAATTTCAATTCAATTCAGTATCTGTACAAAAGAGCAATAGGCCCAAGAAATATCCCAAACTTATATTTCTACACATTTAAAGCACACAAATAGATAATTCAACATGGAAAAAGGTGCAATGCTGAAAGAGTGGATTAAAAGAATGATAATTTTACCTTCTGCAGTGCATGGGTGCAACCGGCCAGCTTCTCCTGGTCCTGAGGATGATGGCGGGTGGTCTGGCGTGGCCTACGACCGGTGCCGAGGTACGTCCCTGGTTCCTTTTGCCCCACAGATGACCGCCGCCACCGGTAGGCCCGCCAGCGGCGCCCGGGATCCCCGGATGCGGACCGCTCTCGCTGCAAGCTCGCCGCGAGAACATCTCCCGCTTCCTCTCGTCGCATCTGATCATCATCTCGCCGCGGCGACTTTTCACTCGCGTTACCACCGCACTCTCTCCGCCCCCGCTATGCCACTTGGAGCCGCGATTCTTATCGCTTCGACCCACTTCTTATCGGCGCTCTTAATGCACGCGATGATCAAAGTCACAGCCTCTTCTTCTCGGGCTCTGACGATGCTTTTCTGCCCGAGGACACTCGCGGCAGGAGATAAGCTCGGGGCACACGAGTCTCGGAGCTTTCGGTGTGCGAGTTGGACAATATTTGTTCGGTGAGTCGGCGCGGTGTTATAAGTAGTAAAAAATCTAGGGTGCTGAAATTGACTTGGGTTACGAGTGCGTGGGATTGGGAGATGGTGCCGAGTAGAAAAGAGGTGAGAGGTACGAGTTGGTCCGCGTGTAGATTAAAGCTTAACGACTGCTCTCGCAGAGTTGTGGTTAATTTTCTATCGAGTGAGAGATCTGGATTTGGATTAATGAGACGTCGGCATCGCTCCGTCACTTTGTCTCATAATACGCGAGACATCATCAATCTCCATCAAACTCACTAATCTCGCACATCCTCGCTGCTTTTTTCCCGGCGACGACTCCCCCTGGAAAGGTAAAATTGAACGATTCCTTGAGCGGAGGTCCTTATGGTAATTCGGCTGGAAGCGGTCGCGCCATCTCCACTGGATCCACCAATCAATCGCACTTTCCTCCCCAATGAATTGCGTCAAGGAATCTGCACTGTTCCCCGACATCTCGGCATAGAAATCAGGAATAGGTCGCAAGTCCTCGAGAACGTCGCAGTTCTGACGCGAGGCGCATTGCAGGAACAACTCGGCTCGTTTCTAGTTCTTTCCCTCGTGTTTCGAGAGCGCCGAATGCCATAGATTCGCGAGGCTACCGTTAAGGTTGTTGAAAAATATTTATTCATAAGTAATTTCGAACATGGCGCTAATATTGAACCGTGAACTATGATAAAACGATAGGGAAAGAGTTTCTCTAAAAAGAAGGTATGATAACGAATGAAGGTTGTTCTTAATACTTGAGACTTAGTCTTTTATAAAACGGAGATTATAAGAGAGCTGATTTGAAAGGTATTAGATAAACGTAAAACAGATTATAATACATCTATTTATGTATAAGTGAATTGTTACAGTATGGCAAAGATTGTCATACAATAAAATAATATTTAAAACTAAGACCGGAACATATTTAGTGATTGTGTGATTCCACATATATTACAACAAAGGTAAACTCGACCGGACTCGATTTCACGGGGAATAAATAGGATGAAAGGGCTGGGGGACTGTCCAGGGAAAGGCGGGTCCAATCAGTCGGGCGATGTTTGCTTTAACTTGGAACCCGACGATTAGACACGCCGGACGAGGACACTCCAATCGCCCAATTGCGGCCTCGCTCGACGAGTGCTTTGTCGGGAATAAAAAGCTACCTGGCTCGACAGTCGCTCTTGAGTCGGGACAGCACTCGAGACCAATGTGCGAGCCTTCCCTTTTCTAGGCTCGAGTGCGCGGTTTCTTGAAGGGAACGAGATCCCAATCGATCGGTAATTGGCGGGGAACTTTCCGCGAGAATTTCCCTCGAGTGCCGAACTTGCGCAGACAATGGACTTTGAAGGTCCGCGCTCTCTGATGAGGATTCGCGAGGTTGCAGATTGGATCGGAAACTTTAGTTTCACTTGGATCCTCGAAGAGTTCCATTTCTCATTTGACGGGCGAATTAACACTGAGCCAGGGATTTAATTAAGATTCTGGGAAATTGAAATGTTGGTTTCTTGGTTGTTTATTATGAAATAGGCCGCGGGCTGAGGTTGAAAGAATTAATTCGGAGCACTCAAAGAGTTCTTTTTACTTTTCCCCGAAAGCTTCCATTTCCTATTTGGCACTCGAATTAACACTAAACCAGATATTTAATTAAGAATCCCTCAGAACTGAAAGCTCGCTTTTCCGTGTTTATTATAGAACGAAGCGCTTTGTGGTCGCGCTCTAAAGAAAGAATGAATTCGGTGGACTCGGAGAGCTCGCTCGCAGCGCGCCATCGCTAATTGCCGGAGCTCGCCAGGCGTGTTTGCGCATCGAAACTAATTATGTCATCGCCGCAGTGGCAACGCGTCAAGGCGGACTAGCGCGCGCTGATCAAAGGGATCCACATTTCTCCCCACACCTTTCTGGCAGTGGGAAGGCGAGTGCGCCGTCGATTGGAACGGACAACCGGCCGCTCCTGCGTAACGCAAAGCGAAATCGCCGTCGATAAGATAAGTTCGGCTTGGATGATGACGTCTCGCCCAGGCGTCTGCCCAAATTTCACGGATCGCCGGGTGAGCCGCTGGGAAAATGCTCCTACTACATTTCGTATTCGGTGACCTTGACTTTCGCCCTCGTCAATTTCCAATTACTACAAAGTCAACTTCATTTACTTTGAAGTTTGGAATTTAAACTTGTACTAGGTTCAATTCTTTGGGCTTTTGTACAGGGTGATTCATTTGCCTTAGAATCGTCTAATGATGAATATATGTAGGCCATTGAAAATGTAATAAATATAAGTTTAATATAAACGATTTTAATATAAATATCTAATTGTACCAATAATGGAAATAATTGGAACTCGAATGTGAAGGGTATGATTAAAAGGCAACTGACTCACTCTGTACCTCTCTTTTGTAAATACTTCACAACCTAGTAATAATAAAGTCTATTAAAAACAAACTTATACTTCTGCAAAGAATAAACAGTTTTTTTTATATTAAAAGAATCCAAGAAAAAAGTGAATTCAATCTCCAATACAACGACACAAGTGAACTGCTGTCATTCGACACCAAGTTGCGGTGAAAGAGCTCCGGTAAAACCTGCAAGCCTAAAGAGCCGTTCACACTGGGCCCGCGGGCAGACGTAGCGCGAAGGCCCCGGCGGAAATTTACAATGCAAACGGCTTTATCTGCATACGGAATGCCGCTCGCTCGGAGGGCGCATATGTCCCTCTCGAAACGGGGACGACGCGCACACACGCGGGCGGAGCGTTCAATTTTTCGTGGAGGGAGGATATTCCCCGCGATCAGCATATTGTCGCCGCTTTATCGCTCGACTACCGATCGACCAATATTTGCCCGACCAGTAGCGCGTCGGCTAAATTCCCAGCTCAAACAAAACTGGCGGACGATAACCGGGCGGCTTGTCGAAGCGAGAAGAAGTTGCTTGATTCGTTGGGGGAATCCGAACCGGCGGTTAATTGTAATTAATTCGGGCGGAGTGGCGCGAGTGATAAGCTCGGAATATACAGCGATGTAGGTGAGTTGGGAGTGAGTGGTGCCGGTAATTGGAGCGACGAGAATCAACCGGTTAATCGATAGCACGGGCTCTTTGTCGAATGCGATTAGAAATGCAGCCCGGCGGAGGAGGAGGCCTGATTGTATTAGCGGAGGCTAAATACGTGCCGGCTCAACAATTCCGGGCGCACGTGGATTTACTTAGAGCCGGGGCGAGGCGAGGGTGCGAAAGGGCCGAGTCGAGTGGAAGAAATCCGTCGTGCACTCACGTCCCCGCGGGAATCCCGAGCACTTAATGAACTACGTTTCCGCCTCACTTCTTCGCACTCGAGTATTAGTCTGGCATCTTTCTCCAGCATCCATAGATTCGTCAGCGTTTCCTCCTTAGATTGATTTCCAAAGATTTCCAAAGATTGGAAATAATACACATTTTCATGTACAAAAGAAACGAAGAAAAAGCCGAAATAAATCATCAGCGGATTCGCCACGACTTACTCCGAGAGGAGTCCATCGTGTGAACGAGGCTTAAAGGGTCGTTCTTGAGTGGCACCTGAGTCCGCTACTAATGACCGCCACTTGGAGAACGCGTGCAATCTCGCTCGAATGCCCTCGAGATTGCTCGCTTTCGCAACAACTAAGGAGCAATAAAATATCTCTACATGCTCGCCCTTCCGGAGACAGGCAGGGGAACTCCATTGTAAATTGGACTCTTTGGACTGCGGCGCAGAGTGCGTGGGCGTCGCGGCGCTCATCACTCTTCGTTGCCGGTTATTCCGGGATTCTCCGGACGCGTACCCTGACGAGAGCGATAGACCCAGTTCTCTTTGCGACGTCGCGCTGATAATGATGTGACTAATTACTCCCTGGGTTCCGCTTGCCTTTCGCGGCTGAGACATGTCTTTTAATAGCCGGGGGCGTAAGAACATTCTCTCGTTATATTAATTACAATAATGATAATAATAATCACGCGGCATTAAGGAGTTTTGGAGTGGTTTAGGTGGTGTATGGAGAGAATTGGAAGAAGACGGAGTGGTTAAATTGAAAAGAGTAGTTGTGGCTCGCCGAGTGGTTAGGGGAATCAAGATGCCAGTTAAATTCGACTGGATCAGGGAAGATCGGTGGAACAAGGCGCAAAGGAGGCCAATCGATTGCGCATGACGCTCGATGCGTCCCAGTCCTCGGAGGAATTGTTAATTAACCCATTGGAGAGACCGAGGAGCCAATGCCGGAGCTCCAGAGACAAAGGAGACTAGATGACGTCGGGTGAAGGGCACGAGGGAATCCGCGGAACTGGAAAACGAAGCCGAGGAGACACTGTAATAACTTGAACCAATGCGTCGCGCGACCTCGATTGACCTCTCGTCGCCAGTGGAGAATTACTCACTTTCCGCCGGAGGTTTCGAAACTGCCTTTGTTATTTAAATAAAAACGCGAGTACTGTTATTTAAATAAAAATAAGAAATACGAATATTATAGAATTTTTATTCTTGTTCAGTCTTCAGGAAGCAAGTGCAGTGAGTTTTATGAGGTTACAAGAAGAATTGAGGAAGTAGTCGAGAATTGATAACGCGAGGTGGAGGTCAGCCATAGTGGCGGTGTCGGCCATATTGCATAGATACGCGCCATAACGCTAATGCCGCACTGCCGAGAGTTTAATGCCGCTGTCTAATATCAGGCTGAAAGCGTGTACATAATAAATGCAGTTTCTTTCTAACTGCCAGCACGCTGGGGGTAAAAGCGGCTGTAAATCCGCGCGGGCGCGGTCTGTTTACGGGGCGTTAGAGCCAACGAGTTTCCGAACTCGGTCGCGCTGCCACTTAATTCCCGGAATATTTACAGAATTTATCCTCCAACTGTCAGCTACTAGTCGGCACCGCGTCACGTACCATTCCTCTCCCTTGTTTTTCCCGTGAACGAGCGTCGCGCGCGCGTGCTGCTATCGATTTCCAGCCGAGGTACAAGGAACTCCGCGAGGAAATCGTGATTTGTCGCCCGACACTATTGCGAAGTATACTGTAACAGGCGTAACAAGACCCCACCCGACGCCGCGCTTCCGGAGAAGGGAAGAAAATTTATGAGAAAGCGGATGCCAAAAGCGCCTCGGCAACAGGCTGCCTGGCATAGTTATCGTCTTCCTCGCTCCAAGCAACTGGCATAAATTACTATTACCCAGTGGAAAAGAACTCGCGTCGATTCAATACCTTCGCCGATACTTGTTCAATAGACTCCCGAGTTCAAAGTATCGATTATTCACAATTAAGTGGAATGTCGTCGCAGCTGGGAAGCAAGCCACCTTGACGAGGCTCCGATGCAGGATCTCCAACTACTGTTAAACTTGGCGGAACTTGCTGCGTGCGGCTCGAGTGAGACTTCTTGTCGAACGGAAGCCGCGCTCGGGGCTCCCAATGGAGTCCGACTATTACCAACTAAACAACCGTGCGCTCGACATTCGGCCGGCGAGCGTCGAGTGGAAATTGTCGTGCGTGGGGAGTGAATAGCCCGGGAAAATGGAGCGAGCGAGTCCCTTTAAGCGAAATCCTCGACTCGGGTGCCGGTTACACCGGGAGTGAATAAGCCGACAGGGAAGTCGGCTCCGTGGCACTAAACTCGTAAGCCAAAGCCACAGAATTTCAATCCTAGCTCACCGCACTGAATAATTCCTGCCCAGTGTCCCAGGCGCTTTTCTCTCCGCTTCTCAAACCTCATTTTTATTTAAGAGAACTGCACTCGGCGCCGCTGACAACCGTAAACAATCGCACGGAACAACAGAGGATCGTTTCGAGGTGTGATAACACATTCCGCGGGCTCCCTATTGGCGCTATTGTTTCTCCTACGATCGGACATGAACGCGAGAGTGGCGGGCACTCGTGCGCGGCGCCCATTCCCCTCGGGAGTCCGCACGCCCCTTTCCCCTGCGAGGGGGGAAGCTCCAAGCGTCCGCATGAGCGCGCCAACCGCGCGGCTCCTCTCCCCGCGCTCTGCGGTGAACGGAACAAAGTTTCGGGCCTCCATAAATTATTCCACGTGCCGGCGTGCTCTTTACCTCCCCCGGCGAGGACCTGTCGATGCCTGGCGCTCTAGTTCTGCGTGGGACGCTTCACCCGGAAAGACACTCCATGCGTTAGACCCTCGTTAGAGCGCACGAGAGCCGCCCATCAAGTCTCTTTCGGTCTCAGCGTTTATGAAGTCTCTCCGCGATAGCCGGAAAGTGCGTCCGCCTCTAAGTACAACTCGGAAAACCTTCTAGAAAAACCCATCTGGAGCCACCTGGAGTTTGGAGGCTGAGGATCGAGGCTCCTATCCATCGAGAGGATAATCGCAAGGTTAAGTTGCTCAATTTCGCGATGACGCCCGGGAGAAACAGGTGCGCCTGATGTCCCCAGAAGGAAGTTCGCATAATTATCCTGGCCGTGTTTCGAAGCAAAGTGGTCGCCAAGGGGCGAGAGCGTTAATCCTGGAGGGAAGAAGTTGCCCGAAGTGGCCTCGAGTTTGATGAAAGCCAAGAGGTTTTCCTTTCCTACCTGCCACCTTGCGAGTTACCGCTCAACGAGACACGGGCGAGAAGAGAAGAACGAAGTTACTAAGTACCGTGGCCTGCATCACAACCCACTTGCATAAAAGTGTTACGAGGGAAATATCGTTCGTCGAACGGTCCACGAAGAATTATTCTTGGGTTCAAGGCCGGCTCAAGGTAACCAATCGTGTGGCTCGGGGCCGATCATTCGATGGTTTATCCATGATCCTCGGATTTATGGCGGACCGTCAGCCAGCGGACTATAAAAACTTATGAAGGGCCCGACGGATCTCGTGTCTCATTTACGGTGTGATTCAGTAGTTCCCTCGGCAGCCCCTCGCGCCCCGCCATTCCATCAAAGTGTCCGTGGCAACCACAGAGAGGGGGTGGGTTGCTTCCGTGTCCGTTAATTTATTTCCCCCGCCTCTCCTCTCCTCCAGGGCTGCTCCAGTCTCTCCCACAAATGAGAAGGGATCCCAACGCTCGCTCGCCCTCCCGGCCCCCCTGGAAAATTGCGTGCGGGTGAATCGTGCAGACGAAAGTAGACACACGAGGGGTTGGCCTGGGAGTTCGTCGAACCTGGCAGGTGTCGGCCGGCGACGAGGAAGGGCGCGGGGAAGAGCGGTCAGCGCTATCGATCTTCCTGCCAGGAGACCTGTCGAAAGTCGACCTATCGCCGACCAATATTCGGCTGCGATAGTCGAGCACCCTCAACACCACTCACCCCTTTTCTCTCCCTCTCTCTCTGATACTGCAATGCCTGTTCCCGAGGGTTCCCGACACTTGAATCACCCTGTACGATTACAATCAGTCCCTAATCGGCCCATCAAGTGCGTGATGGGCTTTGCCGAGAGTGAGGCCGTTGGGGACCACGAAAAATGACGAGCTTATCTACATCGACGCGCTCGACGCACGTGCCACGTTCTAACTCAGGGGCCACGCGACTCTCCGCTTCCACCTCCCTGAATGTCTGTTTGCCCGGCGTTTCGGTGCGGATGTTTACGTTTGATTCAGGTTGCTTCGAAACTTCCGTCGGCTTCCGGGGCCAGAGGGACTAAAGGGGTGGAAAGTCTCCGGGATCGCGTTTCTCCGATGATTGAAAGCTGGCTCGCTTTCCCGTCGCTTTTCTTCCGGTTGGTTGTTGGCTGTATCGCGTGGCGGCTGAGAGACGTGGCAGAAATGCACCGGTGCTCTTTCTCACGGGAGGGTGCGGCCGTGGAATGTGTATCGCATTCGAGAGGAGCGAGTGTCCCCCTGATGGATGAGTGGTCGCCTGCGGAGGAATAATGTTTTCTCTGCGGGAGAGACGTCCGCTCTTGATTCCGAGCGCGTGGGTCGCATGATGATGCTCGGGCTCCCTAACACACTGACCCCTTTCCTGGCAGACTCAAGGCGAGGAGAAAGTGACGCTCACGTAAAGGGAATGTCCTGTGCCCTCGAAAGCTTTCTCCCGCAAGAATTAGACCTTTCTTGCCCTCGTTTTTAATGTCTTTAGGGATCCTACGAATATCCCTCTGCTTTCATCCCCCGAATTTATGCTACACGTCAAAATAAATCGGACAAATTGCCCGGCGGCAAAAATAACGCTTTTTACCGGCGAGAAGAAGATATTTGCCGAGCGCGGTGCCTTGCTAAATTATCGGCGATCGAGTTAACCGAGCGTCCCAATTCCTCCGGGCGTCATCGAGATCGGCGCACGGGTCGAGTCTCGCCCGGCAATTACTCGGCCCAAGATCTCCCGATAGATTCAGCGTTCTCGGCGCTCCCGACGCGCTCGCCTCCTCCGCTTCGAGGAGGAAACGAGCCGAACGGTAATCCACTCCGGCGAGCCTCCGCTACTAATTAGCGGCGGAGAGCTCGCTGCGAAAGACGCTCTCTCCTCGAAAGAGGACGTTAGATCCGCGAGCGGAAGAATTGCAATCGGAAAAGGAGAAAAGGGAAACTTTTACTTGTTCGGTAGTTGGTGGATAATCAGGCTGCTCATTAAACAGTGTCAGTTGAGATGTGCTCGGTGACGCGCGCTTTTTCTTCTTTCATTGAGTAAAGCGATCGACTTTCCCGGTCCGAACGAGCAGCGACACCGACGCTTTTTATCCTTCTGTTCGTCCCGAAAACCCATAAAAGTCGACTGCCGCTGGAATTCGAGCTAAAATCGAGAAGCGAAAGCGCGAGCCGATTAAAAATCACGCGTGTCGGAGATCGAAGGTCGCAACTCTCCCAGATACTTTTTTCTCCCTGCCAATCTTTCCTCCTCCCTGCTTTCTTTCTCTCTTTCATGGGGTGGAAAAAGGTAGACGAGGTTAATTTCCGATATCCAGCGGTGCCGGGCCTTTTATGGCTTATCGCCTGCGAGTCCTCGCCTACACGCTCGCCTTTTGTCCGAGTGGCAGGAACAACTGGTACGCCGATTGGGGGATGAAATCGGAGGCTGCGTGGGCCCTCGAGGCCGTCACTCACCGGTCAGAGTGAAAGTTGCCCTGACGTGTCGAGCGGTCAACGAGGCGAATTACCCGACTTCCGGCGCCCAGTTCCTCCATTTCCGGGGAGCAAAGCATCGCGGGGAATCGATCTGCCGATTCAATTGGCTCGAAGCCTGTTAACGCGTAGAAGCCCCGAATGCGAAAAAGTCAGGTTTCTCGTTTTTTTATTATATTGTACTTGACTAAGAGAAAAGGTGGTTGAATGAGTAATGAAATTTCGAGCTTTTCCGTCGGACTTTCCGGTGCGGTATGCGGGTCTCAGTGGCTAACGATGTATTCATGGCTAGCTCGCGCTCGAGCGTGTAATTTGCCATTGCCCTCGGCTCATTCATTACCTAATTACGGGGTTACAGGTTTGATTACAGCACGCCGTAGAGATCTGCATTGCTCGCGCTCCCGTATTACAGGCGCTGGCTACTTTATATTAGATTTACAGTCGAAAGTGAGACTCTGATTTCCGGCTACTTCTACCCACTCGCTGTTAATCAATTACCATCACTAATTCATCTGGGAGGGTTAATAATAAAATGTACACCCCAATACAAAATACATGACAAACATGATAAAATTTTGATTATTTTTAGAGCTTGGCAGAATAAATATGCTCTATAATTCAAAGAGGTCACTTCCGAAATAACTTCAAGGATATCTTTAGAGAACTTGAATAATGCAAAGCGTCGGCTAATTGATCCGTCACGAGTGCACACGGCCAACCACTTTAATTTCAGGCCGTACTTTGCATGCGGGTCGACAGTCGACGATATCCCGACAAACAAACAGATACGACGATAGAAAATCCCGAAACGAGAGAAGGTCACGTATATCGAGGGGACGAGTACACAAGAGTGTCTGGAACGCATCTCGTTTCGGGTGAGCGATGTTATGTGCTCGATCGAGCCGATCCCGATGCATCCACTAATGGACTGATGGATGTTGTCTCCGGCGGGTGCGAGGGGCCGCGAGGGCAAACCGTCCGAAGGGCGGCGTCGGGACGAGCGAGATACATTGTTGGGCTCCCCGTGTCCAGGAGGGAGGCGACAACCCCCCCGGGGAAATCAGAGCGGGCGCCCACTGACGGGACGCGTGAGCCAATTCCCCGCGAAATAAAAAGGCCGCCGGCTCGTTTCCCTTAAACCGCAGGCCGCGCTCTTATCGCCGCGCGCGGCTTTCGAGCGCGGAGCTCACCGAATTTCCAGGGGAGCCTTTCATCCGGTCGGAATCGAATCCAACGGCTCTCGCCAGATGTTTAACTCGCGATGTGTCCTTGGTGACACGTGTATGAGTGTATCGTTTTCGCGGGGCCTCGATTTATTTCACTCCCCGCGGACGCCAGACACCGTTCTCGGAAAATTGTTTTGTATTAATGCCGGCGAGCCGGTTGGACGTGCTGGTGAATGTACGCGTGAGAGTAGAGACGGAGACGAACGGGAGCATTAAAATTGCAAGCCTGGCAGGACAATTTCATTGGTATTAATTCTTAAGGGGAGTTTTTATGGGTTAAGGATGAACTAGTTACGTCAATTGCGTTATATAAAAAAACAAATTCTAATTAACCGATTGACTCATCAACGGTGACAATGAAAAATGGCATACAAATAATGAAAAAAGAAAAATTACATTTCATTTTGTCTAAAAATTAATTTTATTTTACGATACCAGTGAAAAAGGTTAACAAAACTCCTCATGGACGGAAAAACACCAACAAATTATTTATATTAAATCCCATGCAACTAAAACAGTCTAATCTTTAAAACGCAACATTAAAACAGCAAAGCTCGTGATTGCATTCGCATTTCTCGACAATCGGCCGGCGATTCTCCGTAGAATTGAAGTGCAAAGGAGTCCAGTTTCGCGCCGGGTCGACACGGCCATGAATAGGCGATGTTATCGCGGTATAAAGCGTCGTCGGATTACCGCGCCGGTTATTGCGAGGGCGGGAGGGAGAGGGAGAGGCAAGAATACGGAACTGCGAGTCGAACTCGTGGAGATTGGCTCGGTTGGCGCGCGAGGAAGAAGTAATCTCGTTCCTCCATAACCGACACACTCCGGAAGCGACGGAGACCTCGGAAACTTGGCTGGGACGATTAAATGCCGGCCAATAAAGAGGATTCCAAGGCGAAAAAAGGTGCGAGGGAACATAGAGTGAAAAGTAAGTGGCGCCCTGCGGCGGAATCGCGAACCAATTCGACCAATGGGAGGCGCACTTCTCCCCCCACCAGGGTGCCACTCTTGTAGATTCGCGGGACAGACGCCTCTCAATCCGGACAAAGCTGATGTCCTCACTCGCTTTAATTAATCCGACTTATTTCATTAAACCGGCAAAATCAAGACCCTTCGTTAAAAGGCAGAAGAGGCTTCACCTGTTAATTACTGCGGAGCACGATTTCGCCCTTTTGAAATTAAAAGGTGGGCACATCTCTATATTAAAGCGCGGCAGGAGGTCCCTCAGGGGAGGACTCCTTTCACCCCCGAGTCGAAAGGAGTCCTCGCGGGCTAACGAAAGCGTTGATGAAAGTGGGCCGTCGTCGGCTTATTATCCTGCATTTTTCATCGCCAGAGGGGGCGAGGGAGGGAGGGAAAGGGATGCGTGGCGGCGCCTGTTTTCGAATTCAGCCGGCGGGAAACTCGGGCGAAACGAGCTGTCGACACGCGACTCTCCGCTAACGATTCGACGCGGCGCGACGCTTCGCTTCCCAGCGCGGCCCAACAAACCGTGAAGCAATGCGCGCTCGTCCCTCGAAAAATCCTGGCCAAGGAATCGTGAAATTCCGTGCGAGCGGCCGCGAATCATCGAATAACAGCTGCCTGCCGGCCAATTGGCCCGTGAACCTCGGTCGGGCGACGCTCGGCTGCTCTCAGCGCGAGTCGCGTCAACCTTAATAGAAAGACGCGGCTAAATAATAGAAACTCTCGGGGAGAATCGATGCGCCGCGCCGTCCGCTGATTATACACGCGTCCTCGGGCGGCGGAGCTTTGTTCATGACGAACCCCGGGCCACCCTATGCATATATGCATGAAGCCATGAATCATCGGATGATGCATCGAGGTCTCAATGCTCAAAGTAACCCGATTCCCCAGGCCAGTCAAATACTCGCGGATCGAATGAAACGCGCGGCCCGAAGCCACTGTCCAATCCAAAGGGTTCGGACCTCGACCAAGTTAGAGCCTGTCGCGTCAACTCAGAGAGATTCTCCGTCCATAAAAGCATAAAAGCTCCCCAGTGAGGTCGAGCGCAGCTAAGGTCAACGAGCGAGGTCTGTAAAAGCGGGTCGATGATATCACGCATCGGCAAACGAGATTAAGGAGATAAAAGGCTATCGAGAGTGCGATAGAACGCGGCGCCAGCGAGCGAGAGAGACGGGCCAACCTTTAGAGAACCGCTGGCCTGGTACCTCACCTTTCTCACTGATTATGTAAACAGGTGAATCACATCGGGGCCGAGAGCCGAGCTCGCCAACTTCCTCCGCCGCCCCGCCACACACACACCCACACACGGGATGATTTTCATGACCCGCGCCAAAGCGGATAAGAAAGTTGCGGGATAAGTTTGCGGCGACCTCAACGGCCGATCGACCTCCCCAGGGAATAGACGCAGAATGAGGACCTGTATTTCTGAGGGCGACCTCCAAGCCTCACTAAGCTACTTCATCATCTTTCCGAGAGAAATGAATGTTAAAATATGCCAATTGCAGGGCAAAATCCTGTGAACCGAGCTAAGGAACGAGGACCCCCTGGAAGTTAGGATCCAGTTCTTAGACGAGACTGAGGATTTCTTAGCAATAAACAGTGGGACGCAACCCCGGGACGGCAGGGTTGCGCTAGAAATCCGGGAAACCGGGTGTGCCTTTCTTTCGAAGGCTAGAAGCGGAGGTCGACGAAGTGGAAAGGATGATTACCATAGGGTAAAGAGAAACTGCATGTTTAAAGGGGTCCGCGTCTCCTCGAGACGCCAACAGAATCTAGGCGCGCTGGCTCCTAGCAAAAGAGCACTTCTTCCGCGAAAGAGCTCCCGGCGAGCTTTCGTGCTTGGCCGACTCCACGCAACCTGCTTTGTACTCGACACACACAAGCACGGAGATCGACCCGTTGAATTTTCCTATCCATCGAGAGGTCTGGTGCCCGGGCGAGAGCCACTTTCAATTAGGTTATACCGCGCCTAACCCGAAATGTAACCATCGTCTTGTTTGCTGCATAAACAGTTGGCCGTCGAAAACAGAGTCACGTCGTTAAATGGCGGAGAATTGGTCGCATCCGGCAGCCCCATCGAATTCGTTTAACTTTATGGCCTCTAATTAAGTGCAGTGGACGGAGCGAGGTGTGCGCCCACCCCTTTCGTTCGAGGCTAGTTGAAGGTAAACAGGTTTGGGTATAACGCAATATTAGCAACAAGCTGTTGCTGGCAACTGAGGCCCCGCACGTGCCAACCTCTCCTGTTTGATGCCTGATACCATCGAGCGGCCGAGGCAAAGCCTGACAAGTGCAGATTCCATAACGCTTTGTGACTGGCGAGCCGAATCAGCCCTGACGCAGGTCTTCCGGGTATCAAAGACTCTCGGGCTGTGGTGCGAAAAGGTGGATCCACGGGAAATGTCGGGGCCGAAAGAATCGCTCGGTTTCGCCGGAGGATCGATGGCCCGATCGTTTGATAAAACTTCGCCGCCAAAGTATCAGTCGGGAGCCATGAATCATCCTGTTAAGGACAGACATTTAACTCTCGTTTGTTTGCCCCGACGATCGGCCAACTTTCGGGCTATCGCTATTTTTTGCCAGACCCCTTAAAGCTTTTAAGACCTTTGTTAAGGAGGTTGAGTTGTTTCGGGGTCTGATAGCGAAACCGAGCGAATTTGGGGGAATAATCGTCACCTAAAATTGGATGCTGAAAGCCTGAGGGGATGATGATCGCGTTGTCGTCTGCTTCATCGTTGACACAAAACACTGAGTTCTTCCTCGGCGCTTGGCACTTGTCACGTCATTCCTGCCGGGTTGTCGCCGGGTTTTCGCGAGGTTCGTCCTGCCACTAGGACCCTGTGGAACTGACGGGTCCCGGGATGCTCGAGGAGATCGAGTGCATGCTTGCTGTTCGAGAGACTGCCAAGAGACTGCCCGGGTGTCAACTGTCCACTGGAGGGCTAATTCTCAGCCGGAGAGCACGTGAATCCACGGTGAGAATCGATGCGCCGCCTTATCACCCAGGCCACATGTCCGGGCCGGACGCTCGCATGCCCCGATGGGATTCCGGTGTTCAAGGATTCGCCGATCGGATCTCGAGTGTGGAGTCCTTGCGTATCGATCCGGCACTATTTCGATTGGAGATCCGGATTTACGAGCGCGACATCCTCCCAGGTCTCGCGTGTCCTCCAGAGGCCGAGGTTTCAGGACTTATTCCCAAAGCAGCGTCAAGGGACATGGTCCCAATCCTCCCCAACAACCTCCAGGTCCAAACAGTCCTTAATCATCCAACAAGACGATCCAACACACAAACCGCAATCACCAGGACCGTTTTGACGACCACCTATGTCGTACCCCTGTACCGCAGGGATCGGACCAAGCAGACTGACTCACTGTCTTCGAACTGACACTGGTACCAGGGCATCCTGGTTAACCCTATCACTCCGCAGTGCTAGCAGAACAACCCTATCCGTGTCGGACCCGTCGTCGACGAGGCGCATCCGAGAGTAAACACGATTGGCGTCCGGAGGTGCGAGAGCGCGCTTTTAATCCACGCTGCTCGACGGCAACCACGCGCGACTGCCGACGAGAGCGTGGCGGTCACAACAAACCCTGCGGACCGGGACACGCACACGAGGGGTGGAAACGCGCAGCCGAATCCCGGGCGAGCGGCATCGGGCGGAATCGGCCTCAAACCTCAAATGGGTGGTCACTCACTTGATAAGACTCCGTTTGCCACTCTCCAACCATCGCAGTTACCCACGAAGGTTCTCATTCCGTTATACATTATTAAATTATATAAATATTTGAGTTGAATTTAAGGGTCGGTTTGGGATAAGTGAATTTACCCTTTGATGTTTCAAACATGAGGGTACGGTCGTATTTCTTATTGGTCGTTGGGCACTCCTTGCCCAAGGAGCTCCATTATCATTGGTGCGACCCTCGATATTGCTGCATTAAATAAGAACCACCCCTAGATAAACTGTCCTTCTCCGACTTGGTACAAAGTAGCAACTGTGCGTATCAGAGGGTAAAACGATATAACCGACATTTCCTACTGAAGATAACTCGGTGGTCGGTAGAGCAGTTACCGTCTAGGATCACGTTTCCACTCTAGCTGAGCATCGAAAGGTAAAAACGTGCATAAGCGATGATCTACTTGGACAGGTAAAGCAGAAATCTGCAATCGACCCCGAGCGACTCCAATTCGCTTGAAAGGCCGTCGCCACAGAATACTCAGAGAATTGCGACGGCTTTCAGCGGGAATTCTCGGGACCGTGAGGGCTGGCCGAGGCCTTCCAATGGAGACAAAAGGGAAACTGTTCACAGAGTAATTAGTAGTACTGAATGGACCAGGTCTCAATGAATAGATCAATAGACTCGTGGACTATTTCCGGCCGGCTATTATTGTCCCCGGTATAAATAGCTCCGGTTTCCTTTTAAATAACCATTTATTCGGAGAAATGTCAGGGAATCCTTTAGGAATTCTCCCCTAAAATACTTTTACGCATAGCTTCGCATTCATGATGGTAAATCGTGAAAAATAGTCGAGTAATAATACTTGATGCTGGGAGCTGACCTTATTGCAGGCCACTCGCTGTCGGTGGTGGTGGTCGGCGCCGAGGTGCTTTTATTCGGTAGACTCAATCTCGGCCCGATTCGCAGTGTCATTGGTCGCCTCCTTCGCAAATTGTAGTCTGGAACAGCAAATACCACTTAATGACTCGGTGAATGCGACGACGGCTGAGAGTTATTCCTGGTCGGAAGTGGTATGAGTGCTGGCGGGGTCAGCCAAAAGAGTGCGGCAAGTGCGTGGTAATGGGAGGAGAGAAATGAAGTGGGATTTCTCGGGAATTTGCGCTCACGGGGCGTAAGCGTCATTGATGGAACTCGGGGCGAGTGGCTGACAAAATATTCGCAGGCCGCGGCGAAAGTATTATCAGCGGGGCGTGAGTAATGCGAGTGAAAGCTAACGAGTAGAAAGAGCCGGCCACTCAACCTAGCCGCTTCAAATCACTCCGCTCCCTTGCCCTAAGAACTTATGGAGCCACTTCACCGGACTTTCAAGCTTTCAACCGATCTTAATCGACCGCCGGAAAAATTATGTCAGTAATATAACAATTATAATAAACTGCAAAAATAATGAACTGAAATAGTATATTATATAATAAGTACTAAAATGATGCAATAATTTTTTTTAAAAAAAAGAAATAACCAACATATTTCAATTTTGTAATTCAAATGAAATTGCCGGACAATTCTAATTATCTCTCGAAAGTCGGTAAAACGTGCTCCCTGCAGAATGCGCCGAGGGCGAAGGGCTCGGAATTACCATTGAATTTCAGAGCTTTAATCAGTGCACTTGACGCTCGCGATCACGCGCGCCCTTTTCCCGTCAGCTGCCTCGAGCAGCAGACAATTGTCCAAGTGCGAAGTCCGTCGTCCAACTAACCCGCGACAATTCACCCCTCGCGAATGGGACGCATTCGTTTCCTTCGGGCGACGATTACTTTCGCGCTCGCATCGCAAAACTTTCGCCGTTGAATATTGTAATGTTGTTGGCGTCGAACTTGAAGTGAGGGGGTTGAAGGTGGTGGGGGTGTAGAAGTAATTCTTACCGTTGGCGGAACAGAGGGAGTTCCGCCCTTGGAAGACATGGGGCGACAGGTACTGGGGGTGCGGATTCGTCGGCGTCGGCGGGTTCGTCCGGCTGGGGACGAGCGTGGTCGTCCACGGGGGCGGACCATCTCGCACGACGACGCTCTCGTCCCCCAAGGACGAGGGCACTTCCTTCGTTACCCGCACCTCTATGCCCACGGACTGCAACAGAAATCATGCCAGGTTCAATCATTGTAAACAGTAAACAGTTGGGAGAAATGTATACCTTCAACGATTCCACAATATTAAATCATTGAGTTGGCTAAACAATTATTAACTTTCTTCTTTCAATAGATGAACGTTCATTCGCATAGAGAAAACGCAGTCCCTTATTAGAAAATAATAATAATATTAAAAAGTAATAATATAATATAATTGAATCCACATTTGGACTAATTTAATATAATTCTTTGCACTTATTTCACGTATGGAGAATGGTGAGTTCGCATTCACCTTGGATCATAGTCACATCTATCTTTCAAAGTGAAACTTGCAAGGCGAAACTCGACTCGGAGATGCTAGTTTGCACTCCTGTAACTGGAGCACCGAAGCCTCATTAGTTCCTTAGGACAATCGATTCCAGGATATTCACCAACTCGATACAGAGAGGCAAATCAGGTTCCCGGAACAATTAAGGAGGCAGTTCGCGCACGGAACCAACACAATAGGAGGGAAGTCATGGGAAGCAGGCGGGAGAGAGGATAGGACAGAATTAGAGGAGGCAGACACCTGAAATTCTGCAAAATTGCTCAGTGACAGGTTTTCCCTGGCGAGAAAGAGCGGAGAGGCTTTGCGACCCTTTGAGAAAATCAGTCAACTAGGAAAAAGGTCGCCGGCTTCCTCCCTCATGGACCACCATGGCTTCTCAGGCCTGTCCGGTTTGGAGCATCGCTCGAGACGCGCTGATCCCGTTTTCCCAGCGAGTCGGACCTAGCTCG
The DNA here is from genome assembly GCA_963675795.1 of Crossocerus cetratus. Lineage (NCBI taxonomy): Eukaryota > Metazoa > Arthropoda > Insecta > Hymenoptera > Crabronidae > Crossocerus > Crossocerus cetratus. The sequence goes on from OY776671.1 coordinate 16,465,926, forward strand.
AGCTTAGTAAAATCAATCGTTCCGTTTAGTGACGTTTCGCATCAACGTCCCAGTACGAAACGACCAGTTACTCGAGGCAAACAGCATTTCCATCCAATTTCATCTAAGGATCCTTGAGTGGGACAATTCATTTTTCCTCTCAATGTGAGGACTAGTACTCGAATCTTAGGGAATTTTTATTTAAAAAACTGATTTTAGTATGTTTTTGATTCCAAATAGTTTCAATAACTCAATACTGATTAAACACGAAAAATATGAAATCGAACATTATGAAATTTCGAGAGAAACCAGATTCCAATATTCCTTTGACGTCGAGTGCCACCAGCAACTCAACTAAACAGTCAATATTGATGTCCAACTCTACCGACCAACACAATTCTAACAAATACCCGGACCGCCCGCGGGGGTGGATGGGACGGGGTGTCCATAAAAGGAGTGCAGTGTATATCCGGTGGCGATGACAACCTGTTGACTGACTCGGGAATCAATACCTGCCGCCAGTCATAGCTTATAGGAACTTTGGAATCGAATATAGGACAGTTTGCGCAATATGTCCGCCGTCACTCGAGGAATTCGGGAGACTCTTGGAAATGCGAGTCTCAAAGAAAGAGATCCCATTGGCGCAGACGTTCCGATGAATTCTTTACCAGCACTTTTCCACCCGGCTACGACTCGATGAATAATAAACGCACATTTATTCATGGCGGTCGCAGCCCCCTGCCGGTCATAACTTACTCTCCCAGGAATGGGAAGATATAACCAATAATAATAAGCAATTTTAATATTTAGACCAAGTTTTCCAGTACAAGTTCAGGGTTTTCAGATTCTTTTTTTTTAATCCTTAACTGGGAATTCATGATGACTTTTAATAAAGTCGAATAGTTTATAAATTATATTTATAAATATAAGTAGAATAGTTTATAAATGAACTCGGTTAATTTTCTTTCAAACCTTTCAATATTTCATAACGAAATTGTGTACCAAAACCTGTTGATAGTTCTAGAGTTAATAGGGAAAGCCAGCAGGTGCGTCAGTCGCCGTAACATATTTGGCTTGCGTTAATACATGCGCTCGATCTTCGCCTTTCTGGCATTGTGCGGGAAAGATAGCAGAGCTAATAGCCCGGGCGCAACGCTTAAGCCAAGTTGGCAGCGGCGCCGGTTTGCATAAATTAGCGCTGAATCGCACGATCTAATCCGATTTGAAATTCAGCATGTTGCAACGCTGCTACTCGCCCTCGCACTGGAATTGTACCCGCTCTGTCGTCGAACTAATGGAGGGCGAAACACTTTTAAATTAATTAAAGCCTTGCACCAGCCCGCCGCCTCCACTCGCCGGCTTCACAGGCTAATTACCAATTGCTGATTACTAATTATCAGACCTAGTGGATTTCTATGCGGGTAGCAATTTTTATTGCCTTGCCGCGTACTCCCTTTGCTGATCCGCTTTAGTTGCGTAACTATATCGGGAGTTTGCTAATTGATAATTACCGAATTCTGAGATTTGTATGCAGATGTGAATTTTTATTGTTGCGAAAGTGTCGAATATGTTTCATCGGGGATTATGGATTTATGAGAATCCGCGATAATTGCATAAATATATGCAGTTTGCTAATTGCTAATTAACATATTCGGAGATTCTTGTACAAGTATCAGTTTTTATTCTTTCGAAAATATTCAATACTTTGTTAATGTTAATTTCAAATTGGTATAATTATCATTAAATATTATAAATTACATAAATATCCACAGTCTTCTAATTACTAATCACCAAGTCTCAATGGAGAATACAAATATAGGAATCGCAATAACTTTCGGAGACTTGGAGACCTTGGCCCGATTGGCTCACCGGTGGCGCAGAAATCCGTCGGATGCTGGTTCCAACATCATTCGACGTCATTCCGGCATGATTCCCAGAGCACGAACGAATACATCGGGACGAATAGACTGCGAGCAAATATTTGTCCGAGCCATGCGAGGCTGCTCTATCGCTGGCGGAGCGGCGCATTAATTGCGTATCGATCGGTGTACCACCTTGACAGACTACAACCTTCTTCTTTTTTGTTCTTCTCTCTACTTTCGTCATAGCCGGGGCTCCGCTGCGTCCCTTGAAGCTGGGAGCCCGTAATGAGGGGGCACCTCGACTTCCGCTTATTCGTGGCGCACCCTATATTTAGCCAATCGTGTGCGGCCGGAAACTCTGGGACTGGGGATGTGATTCACTGGATATCGACGTACGGACGTTCACAGAAGTGTGTGTTGTCAAAATTGTTTCTTTCTCGCGTTTGATTTAAATTTGAATTATTTTTAGTGTATACGTTTGATGTTAGATTGTAAATAAAGTGTAGTGATGGGGTTTCTCAAAACAATGAGTAATTCAAAACTCTGAATTTTGTGAAATATTCTTAATTTTATAAATAAATTATTAACGTTAAATAAATACATTGAAAGTAAAGATACATTAATTCGAAACCTCTCAAATTTCGCAAAAGATTTGTTTCCGGTCTTCCCGACGAAACAGAAACAAACATACGTAAACTGTTAAAAGAAAAGAAATACATTGCAAGTACAATGGTTAGTTTCGATGGCTTTGAATCGTTTGTGTAGTGGACGTGATCGTCGAGCACACTCTCCACCCTACGGCAGTTCCCTCAAGACGCGAACCTTTGAGGTCGCCTCGGCCAACGGCAAAGGGGATGCAAGGAAATAGTTGTAAGAGCATTGTCACATTCCACTCACGTGCCGCAGCAGTGTAACCTCCCCAACTACCCCCATGAAACGAGGCCGCGAGCGCGCACTGTTATGTCTCCTCATTCATAAATCCGACATTGGCAGCTCAATTTCCCTTTGCTCGGCGCACTCGCTCGCTTATCTCGAGAGCGACGCTTTATCTGGCGCTTTTTATCGCCGGAATTCGACCCGGGGAATTAGGGCCATTGCAGGGGAACCGAATGGGGATGGAGCATAATTTATTCGTGACTCCAACCCCCCACTCGGGGTCCCATGGGGCGAGTCTACGGGGACCTCTTTCCCGGGTCTTGGCGCGCGTTGGATCGCACTCGGTCGAATTAATTTCGTAGTGGGAATCACCTCGGTCCAATCCCTTTTCGATAAATGGCTTTTGCGAGCGCGTGAGACGCGTCTGCATTATGGAGGATGCTCGAGGAAGCTCTTACTCTTTGAGAAAAACCAAGAAAAATCAAACAAATGGCGAATTTATCAACCTTTATCAAATGAATGTATCAAAAAATAAAATTTCACAAAAATTTATTCATTATCTCTCTGAACCACTGATTCCATGACGTTTAATTTCAATGCTCAACCCCGTCGAAATAAAAACTCATCCAACCCAGTGGAGGAAGCTTGAAAAAAAATTGCAAAAACATTTCCATAAAGAATCACTGAAAAACGGAGCAGTAATGAGAGCCCGCCATGGTCGCCGAACCCTCGAATTCGTTGTAGCGTTAACAAGAAATATTCCGAGGAGCGCAAACATTGTTGGGAAATTACAATATCAAGTTGGAGGAGTGCGAGAGCCAGCCTCATTCCGGTGTTCATGCTGTATAATCGTCTGTTATTATTCCTAACAAAAACCTTCTCTCCGGAATACCAGGATCTCTCCGCTCGAGATAAGCCTGGTTCCTGCGATTCCGATTGCAAATAACACAACCTTACGAATTGCAAAATTGTCGCGCGTACTTATCTTCCGACTAATTAAGATAATTTATAGGGTCGTTAACGTATCTTAAACACCGAACACGACTTTTCTCATTAAACGGAAATGCGCTTTCTCCCAAATGATTTAATTAATCAGCTTGAGTCAATTAATAATTAACTTCGAATTAAACCTCTAAATAGAAATAGTACTTTTTATCTTGAACGTGTTTTATTTCGCCGGACAGTCGTGACACCGGAAGGAGACGAAGTCTTCGATTACCAGCTTCTTTGCTTCCCGAGGGATCGATCGAGGAATATCGCGGGCTATGCATACACCGGCATTAGCATCGAAATGGCTAATAAAAGACGGGAGTCACGGGACACCAGGCTGCTAACTCGAATATCTTGTGACTTGATTATCCCCCGGCTACCCCATCGCTAGAATTACCCGAGAAATCGCCGATCTCAGCAATAATCCACTTCCGCCCCTCTCACCTCATCAACTAACAAGCCCCAACCGCCAATCTCCCAAAAGAAAACGCAAACTTCCACAAAACTTTCCCCGGGGAAACCTCTTGGCTGCAATTTTGAGGTTAGAGGTCGCAAAGTACTTTGGGCGAGCACGCGAAACGAAACTAGCGGCAAGTAAAATGTTTCGCCAGCAGAGGGCGCACTCGGCGGCAAAGGGTTCGAGGTAACCGACTTGGCAGGCTGACGTAATTTTCGCGAGCTCAACAAGCCGGATTTTTCCCTTGAATCTTTCATCCCCGCTCGAGCCTCTTTCAACCCTCTTCCGCTTCCTCTGGGCCGGGTTGCTTTGTCGAGGGGGAGAATTCCGAGAGAAAGGCGAACTTTATTTATCAGAGGGAAGTGCTCGATGCAATGAAGGCGGATGGTCGATCCCGCGCGATAAGGTTGCAATCAATCACGGTGCCTTGATGACTTGGTCACGCCGAGATCCCATCTCATTGGTCAGCCATTCCCTCGTCATTTCCATAGTCGACTAAAAGCATTGCCGGGCCCCTTTAAACGGCCCGGCGGGAAAAAAAACAGTCGGCAAAAACGTATTAGTACTCGCGCGGACACGTGTACGCGCAGGGTCCGACGGAACCTTTTACCGAAATTGCAACGTCGGCTCCGCTCCCAGCCGGATGGCATTACATTTTAATTAATCTATTACGCCGCGCCGGGGAAGCGTAATACGAGCGCGAGCCGCGCTCCAATCTCACCTGCAGTCGCGCGTCTGTCGGGGAAAACCAGCCCGATGAATATCTTGGCTGAACGCGACCGAGTGGAATTGGCAAAGTCGAGGGAATTCCTCGCTGAAAAAGGAGCCTGGTTATCGTATTGGGAAAAGTGATGGGGTGGGGGTGGGCAAGTGGAAATGCTCGTATTTAAGGCGGGAGAGTAGGTTGAGTGCGAGTAGTTGGAGATAAATAGGATTTTGTGGGGCTTGGTGAATTGGGTAATTATGGAATCAAGTGCTGGTGGAGAACTTGTTGAGGTTCTATGAGATTTGGTCGGTTATTAGTGAATGGGTTGAGAACTAGAAATTCAGGATTCTATGAGATTTAGTCAATATAATAATAATAATAATGATATACTAATATAATAATGGTATAATGATATAATAATATAATAATGAATAGATTTGGTAAATTAAGTAATTACAGAACCAAAATAACAATTAAATGATTAAATGATTCTCGTCCTAAGATAGAACCAGCATACTAAAAATAAACAGGATCCCAAGAGACTGACTAAATGAAGTAATTACAGGATCAAACTGCCAATAGAACTCCTCGAAACTCAAGAGAAAAGAGCCAGTTAGAGATTGGTTTCACCGGAAGGAAGTGGGACTGTCACTCGCTCCCCATCGACTGGCAGCCCCCGGGCACACCTATCGCCCTGTATTTCCGTTTGTCATGGCGTCCTTTTATGTGACTCGGATTCCCAGGATGCCCGCTGCGCTCCCGCCTCGGATAAGATTTCCCGGCAACTCCTCCGAGCCTCCCGAGGGACCTCACTCCGCTCTACGTATCGCTTTTCCTCCCAAGGCCGCGCGGGATTAAATGCGACGGTCATCGCGGTCATCGAATGCGAAATCTTGTCCCAGATCCGAATATCCTTTGGTTCCCCGTGACACGAGGATACACTTCCCCCGGGAAACGCGGGGAATCGGGGAATCCCGACTCGATGATCCGAGCATTAATCCTGATAATTACGGGGCTCGGGGTGGGCGTCGAGTCCCAAGAAACTAATTGCACCCCCCGCCGGGATTTCGCCGCCCACGCGGATAATTCTCCGCGAAATACTAATTAGCTAGTCGAAAATTGATGTTTCGACCTTGGGCTCGGAAAATCCATCTATTTCCCTAGTCGTTAATTGCGCGGCGGGAAAGGCGCGGGGGTGGAGACTAGTGTTTCCTAAAGGGGTGGGATATATTGTTCGAGCGACAAAGGAGCTCCAATCGGATAATGGAAGCTAAAGGTCATCGATTTTAAGAGGATACTTTGAGGAAGGTCATTAATATTTGCAACACCTGAGATTTTTCCCACCTGCTCCCTCCGAGGGATTATCGAATTTCTCTTTCCCCCAGTATGCCTAGGGGAATAATTAATATTTATGTTATCTCTGCGTGTTGAGGCTGAGGATGCGAGGACCGAAATTCCGAGGATGCGCGTCTATGTATAAGCGGGAGCGGCTGAACTTGAAAATCAATTATCGGATATCGATGTAACCCCTTGTGCGCCCCCGGTCCGCTGACATATTGCCGTGGCGAGCTCTCTCGCGACTAATTATTGCACCTCTGAATGCACCAACTATTATTAGAACCTCGACAATGCCGTTTGCCAGCCGAGAGTCCCGATTCCCTCGGTTAATGTTTAACGGGATAGGGAAAACTCTCGGCTTTCCTTCCACTGGGAGAAATGGGAACGAGGGGAGGAAGGCTGATGCGTCAGTGGAATCATCTTGCATCGATGAAACTGCACTGACATTTGACACGGCGGCTCCTTTGTAGCAACAGGTCGAACGTCAATGGAGAGCCTTCAAAGAATGTCTTTGCGTTTAGCGTTTCCTTGCAAGATTACAATCTCTCTTTCCGCAAATAACAAGTCAGTAGTTTGGAGAGAAAGATTTATATATGTATATTAAATCTATTATGTATTATTAAATATGTATAATAATATATAATAGATTTAATATAAATATGAATATTAATATACATAAAATAAATTATAATAATTTATTTAAACATGAAGATATTGAAACAACACAGATTAAAATCTCTCAATTCAGAAGAACTTCAAATATTTGACTTCTATTCTAACGTGTTTGTTCTCATATCAACAAATCATTTAATATCATTAAGCGATCCCTTGGCCATAGAAGCGCACAGCAGGCGTCAGAGAAAGTAACAGGAACGAAGATTGTATTTACCTTGAAAACCAAACTCCCTCGTTCCACTTAGTCAACTATTCGCTCGAGTTTGCCTGGGACTTATTAGTAGGGCAGGAAAAAGGGGTAGCCATAGATCCTCCGCGCAACCACTCGAGCGGGGATTAAAGCCCGGATCGTAATTAAACAGTAATAAAAACGGCCGCTGCCGGCCCACCAATATTTGCTCGCTCGGAAATATTGCTGTTTTTATTGCATTTTATTAGCCCGCGGCCGAGATCTGGAATGATCTCACCGTCAACCCATGTATCCCCTGGAAAAACAAGCGGAGCCTCAACATCTCCTTTCGCGGACTAAACTTTGCGTTTGACAAGTTTTTTCCGCGCGGTTTCGCGGTAATTGGCGAAGTTGGTTTTAGACTCAGAGAGTATAACCGCGGGATTAATGAGAAGGTAATTCACTCAAAGCGCGCTTTCTTGAGGGGACCAATGAAAGCTGTTGAATTGAAGTTGCCAGTGCCGGAGAAGAACTCGAGCGGCTCGTCCAGTCCAAGAGAATTCCCCGGCAATTGGCAATTGGCAATCGGGCGGAGTCAATTGGAGGAGAGGGTGATCGCCCGGAGAATGTCAACGCTCGAAAGTGGAATCATCGGGAGAGTGGAGTTGTTGAAATTGTTCCATCGCTCGCATTGCTCTCTCGGTTAGTGGTCTGGAGGGGGCTCGGGTGGAAAAGCGTGGCTAATATCTCGACGGGATTCGCGTTAATTGCAGGAGCGCGCCAGTCGAGTAAACGCGTCGCGCCGTGTAATTAATGAGAGGTTCGTGCTCGGCGATCATTCGCTCGGCTAATGATTGGGTATGAAAAATCTACGCTCTTCAATCTCTTCCACTCCCTGGGCCGTGATGGGTTCAAGGCCACTTGCGGTTAAAAACAAGTTTTAATTAAACAAGTCTCTTAATTATTCACAATGAAAAATTCCCAAAAATATACTTAATTGATTCAAGGGTCCTGCGGTTCAAAATCAAATTTTAATTCAACAAATCCCCTTAATGATTCGAAATGAAAAATCCTCTAAAGAGCACTTAATTGATTCAAGGACCCTTGCGCTCAAATTCAACTTTTAATTGAAAAAGTCCCCAAATGAAAAATCCTCTAAAAAGTACTTAATCGATTCAAGGATCCTTAATTTAAAAAACAGACGAGGAACCGAGGATAAATTCGGGCCAAGTAGGAAGATGACAGGGTAAAATCATCGAGGAAGGAAGTAGCTCGAAGGGCTTTCGGATGACTGGTTGAATTCCAAGCCCTAATCGATCCTTACTCCGCGAGATAATCGCAGGTTGAGCCCGGCGGGCGGTCCAGGAAGCAGGAGGACGGGGCTGAGAGCGCCCGCGGCTATCATCTCCCGGAGTCATCACAAGCCAGCAGAGCCTTTGATGTCCCGGGTGGCGGTAACTTAAGCCTCTCACCCCCAAGGAAACCAGCCACTGCTTGTCAGCTTGCGGCTCCGGGGAGAAACTTGCCGGCGCGTCGAGACGCAACCTCTTAGCAAGGACGCGTCGGATTGATACGCGTCGTTCAATCTGTATTTATTATCGACAACCTCATTAAGCTCCGCTTTAGCTCCACGGGCACGCGTGTGCCCGAGCGTGCGATTAATCCTCGGAAATTGGAATGCAATTATCCCCGGGGAGTTCGCCTCAATTAATGTTATAATCACCTGAGAATATTTTTATGGCTGTGCGCGAAACTCTTTGGAATTTGTTGTCTGTCAATATTTAAGGGAGAAACGCGAAACATGCCGACGGTATTTCAAGAAATTCGCCAATGATAAAAGATGGAAATGTAAATTGAAAATATCGAGAAATGATTTATATTAATTAATATCGTAATTGGCGGATTATTTTGGAAACATGTATGTCTGAGGGGGAATACGTTGGCGCGCGTCGAGTTCTATTCCTCGAGATTCGAATGAATTGAGCGAGAAACGATTATCGGCTGGAAACGAGAGTGGAAACGCAGTTGTTTTCCCGAAGAGAGAGTTACACCTCGATTGCGTCCCGAACGACGTCGGCGCGTGAGGGATCGCGAACCGCACCGATGGGAGGTTGACGTCCACCAGGAGATTTCCAATATTATTGCTCGAGCGCGCGTTATGGGAAAAAAGCAGGGGGCGGGGCGCGAGAGAGAGAGAGAAAAATTGCTTCCGGCAATTTGACCGTCGGGGAAAATTGGAATTTCTGCTTTTCGTTAGCGCGGCCCGGTAAATATTGTCGGATGCGAAGCCGCCACCTCGGGCCCCATGGAAAATCGAGCTTTTCCCATCGGCGAGCCCCTGGAATTCCCGTCGACTGTTGACCCAGCTTCCCGCCGCTTTCACGCGCCCGGCTCGATTGCACTTGGTGCCTTTTCATGTAATACGTAGCAGTTAGCAGCTCGCAGGAGGAGCGAAGGGATCGAAGGGATATACGGCTGGCGTCTCGAGGAAATCATATATCACTTGGACCCCCGTTATTACAAATCCCACCACACTAAATCCCCGCGTACCCCTCGCTCTCCTTTCGCCTAAGTGATATATCATTCAGTGACCAATAATCCCGGACTGTCGGGCTAACTGAGAAAAATGTGCCCGGACTCGGCCTATAGAAGAAAATGAATTCTTTATGCAAACCTTATTTAATGAAACAGTAATTAAAAGTTGAGTTTGAGGGAGAGAAATTTGCCCTGTAAAAGGAATAGATTATGCAAACGTTTTCGCAGAATTAATAATTAAAAATTAAGTTTTTGTGAGGAGAAAACATGTGCGAATTCGAGTTACAGAAAAAAACGAATTTTTTATGCAAAACTACTTCGTGAAATTGTTAAATTTAAAAGAAAACATGTGGAAATTTTAATTACAGAAAAAACAAATAATTTGTGCAAAACTACTTTGTGAAATTATTAAATTTAAAAGAAAACGTCAAAATTACATCTACAGAAAAAAACGAAACATTTGTACAAAATGATGCATAGTTATTAAATTAGAAGTCAAGTTTAAATTGATAAAAGAGCAAGTTCCAATTCGAGCAACTTCATGCAAGGCTTTGCGTCAAATTTAATATCGAGGAAAACCCGACTGAAACAAATGTTCACGCCAACACAATGGAGAGTGGCGCGCGAAATGAAAAAGCCGACTGATTAACACCTGCCGATTTCCCAGTTTACACGGCCGGAGGGAAACCGGCGACGAGTAGGTGGCGATCGTCTGGTCAGCGCGGCTAACTTTCCGAGTGTCCGCCGAGCGGAGAGAATGACAGTGTCATGGAGCGGGCGAGCGTCGATAATTCGATTTCCGACTAATGGAGAGGCTTCGATGCAAATAACTGGAGCCGGCTCCATATCGCCGATGTCTATGCCGCGCGCCTGTTCCACTTGCCAGCGAGCCGATACACGTGCGCGCCGGCGACATTATCGTCGTGTGCTTGAAAACTTGCCTCGCCGCTCTAATTTCATCGGAGGCTATTACCAGCCAATAATTCGATGAGAGGACAAGATTTTTCCAGCCGGCCAATTTTGCCGGCGAGGCCGAGACGCGCGGCTTTCGAGCGCCGCGCACTCGCGATGTCATCGGGGAAATATTCCGCCGGCTGCCACGCTTTAATGTCATCAATCAGTGTCGCGCGCTGTTAAACATCGCCGGGAAGAAGTCGAGTTGTACCTTCCAATCTTAAAAAGTGCTCGAGTGCCGCGCGCCTATCAACTAACAAGTTGAGAATATTCGTGGAGGTAAAAAATGATTTATTGTTTCTGGATTTTGTGGATTTCAATTGTTGAAGATTTGTGATGTCCGATGGAACTAGTGGACTTTGGAATGCGATTTAACTGTGTATTTTGAAGAAATATGCAAACCAGACAAACTTTCACATGTCAATCTTTCAAAGGTTTTGCAAGTACTGACCTAAATTTAGTGAAGTTATGAAACCATTTTTGAAATAATCGATTTTAAAATTGAAAACTTTTGTATCCGTGACATAGTCAAAACCTGTCAGCCATTCACTAAAATATCAAAAAATATCATGAAAACATGTGTTCCAGTTTAATCAAACTTGTCCACCACTTTCAAGTTTTCAAAGTCAAAAACCAAACGACATAACGCCAAGTTAAAAAGAATTCAAAAACATTCCCACTCGCCCCAAATAAACTATAAACCTCCAAGTTAATACAAAGCACATAATACTCAACAACAATGTCGAAATACGCAACGAAGCAATAAAATAAAATTCGCGCCCCGTAATCTCTTTTAACAAGAGACAGAATTCCGCGCGGAATTTCTAGGACTGTGTAGGTAGAAGCCGTAGAACCCGGTCGTCCACGTTAATCAATGTATATTGGGTGCTTCGTTAACCGGGAAACGGGACAGGGGTTGAGAAATACGTTGAGATCAAGCGCACTTTATACGCGCGGGATGAATATCGTTGCCGAGCGGAGAAAAGTTAACGTGCGCGTTCTGCCTTCTGTTTAATATCCCGGCTTTATAACACTCTCGTTAGTAGACGGCGAGAGCGAGCAACACGGTAAATGGTGAAGTACGGCCGCGTAGGATTTATGGCGCCGATTAAATCCACCCTTTCGTTGTCTAGCAGACTCCCCCGCGCGCAGCAAAAAGCTCTCCCGAGTCTTTGAGAAATTGTGTGCATCGGCTGCAATTACTTTCCATTATGGCGTCTCGCATGGCAGTCGCCGGCTAATTGAAAGCGCACTAGCCTTCGAGCGGATCGATCGGCTGAAATCGACGCGAAATGCCGATCGGCTCTCCGAGAGTCCACGTATTACAGGCTGGTTATCCACCAATTAGGCGAGCGAGTATATCGCGCGGTCCAATTCCTATTCCAGCAGGTCGCGAGGAATGTGATTCCAATTCCGTTCCCTTGGAGAATGGGGGACAGCGGAGCCCCGCTCGAGGAAGCGAACCCTTCGCGGTACTGGGATTGGCCGGCGGTTCAGGGAGACAATTGCATTTCCAGAGGTACGCGTGCCGAATCTTAAAGGGTCCCGCGCGGCCAGATGTTTGACGAAGAATTACGAGCGGAGCCTGGAAACTAGTTCCATGTGTGCAGCCCCAAGTACACGCGTATACATATAATGCGATTTGGGCTGATCGATAGAAAGCCGGCTAATATCGTAGCAGCAGCCGGCAGGAATACATAATGCCGGGGCTGGCTGTCCTGGTAATTCGATTCCCTCGAATAACACTTTCATTCCGAACGCCTTCGAAAGATGTAACCTAACCTACTCCTCCCATTACACTTTCCCCCTCGGCATTCCGAATCCATCGCTTTGTCACCCGCTGACAGAGCGACTCCCGAGCTAAACCGATTACAACTTTTCTTCATCTCAATATGGATCGACCTCCTCTCTTTCCTCCGCTCGATTCGAGGAAAGACAGGCGATCGAGCAGGGGGACGCGATTCAAATTCCTCGAGGGAAGAGGCTCGACTAATCAGAGAGCTCGTCGCTTCGCTAATGACAAGGGAACACGGAAGCTCTAATGATCAGCCTATCCCGGATTCTTTCATATACTCGAACGCCTATCGCCGCATCTCCAATAACCTGGCGAGCTCTCCATTTCCATTGTTAACGTACTTGCGGAAAGGTGGGGGAAGAAAGGCGAGCGTTGCACAAGATTTCCCGAGTGGCTCGACTCGTAGAAATGAAGCGTAACTGTGCAAGGTTACGGGGCTGGAAGTCGCCGGAGGAAAGTTGTGCAAAGTAGTTTTGAGTTGAGGACCTGTGGAGTTTAAAGCGAGCGAGGTGCAGTGTCAACTAGTTAACTCACGTGTTGCATCGGAAAGGCGCTGCTACCGAGGAGGAAGTCCCATACCCACGCGAAGATCCGCGCGCAAATGTGCATTGACGTCAGACAGCCGGGCTCCTGCGGGATACTTTGAGGCCGCGATCCTGGCGATGTCCTACTCGCTACTCGACTCCCATCACATCTTGTCGCCACTCGACACCTCTCTCTGGCTCGCTCACTTGCTCCACATCACCGATTCACTCGACAACCGACGCACAAGAGTGAACAGCAGCAGCACGGGAGGTCACGGTCACCGACGCACTCGATCTACCGAAGGGACAGCGGATGCGAGTCGAGCAGAGTCCGCCGATCCCCATGTCGAGAATTATTGGTCCGCGCGGTGCTCTCGCGGCTGCCGATTGGCCGGCCGACACTCGCGACGATCGGTTCAGCCTCCGCGAATGAGGGCCCGTTTGTATGCAGGGGACGCGGCGGCCGCGGCAGACGAGCTACTTGTTGATCCGTCGGCTATCACCAATTCCTCCGAGTCCTCCGGCCCTCGCACTTCCCACTCCGAACATCCCCCGAATTCATCGCACTAGTCCCACTCGATTCTCGGCTTTTTAATCCAGCCGAGTTGCTCCCCCTCGCTTTTTAGTCAAGTAGCTCGAGAAAAGAGCGAGCGGCCGACTGTGCCGGGAGAGCGGCGGATGCGCGAGTGTGTAAGTTATGGGGAAAGTCGGGAAAGCACCCCCAGCCAGACTCTCTCGGCTGGGAGACTGAACGACACTGACGGAAGAAAGGAGCGCGTGCTGCCGCGGACACGCCAGGAGAGCCAGCGGAACGCATGTCTACAACGGATATCAGAGACACCGTGCCGTTTTTTTTCCTCCTCTTTCTAGCTCGTTAAAATAAATCGCCCCGCCTTCCACCCCGCGCCCACCCGCTCCTCTATCCTCGATATCCATCCGAGTATGCCGTTCTACTCGTAAATCAAAACTCCACTAGCTCCACTCTGACAAATGCGATGGGAGGTTTTTGCCGCCGGCGATACTGCGCGATGCCCATTAGTTTAACGGCTCTTCAAGACAGCGATACTAGCAGAACTTACCGAATAAACGATTCAATACACTTTTCTCGAACAATCCAATTAAATTCAATATCCAACTAAACAAAAACCGCTCGAGTACCAAATCACACATTTCCAATGATAATCAAAACCAACACTAATGTTTTACGTTTCACTAACACGCATCTCATTGTTGCGTCTCAACACCACATTCGAATATACACCACCAAAATCTGTCACATCTCCAAAACTTCTTTATATATTAAACAACCAACCAAACGGTAACCAGCGAGAATCCACCGAATGAGCAGCCACCTGTCGCCACCCACCGCAACTAACCCGCTCGGTATTGAATGTCGAATGCTCGGAAGTTGGCGAGCGCACGTGGCCTCGGGCGGCGCGTGCGTGCGGATCAGCTGTTCAATGCCCAGTTGCTAAGTTACGAGCTCCACCATCGTCGCTCAGCTGACTCCCAGGAAAGATGGCCGCTGTTGTTGTGCGAGGTGCGTGAGGCTAGATAGCATTGTTGCGATTCGGGCAGAGTGTTGGTTGTTCGGGCGAATCGCAGCTGGCGAGAGAGTAAAATATGAGTGTAGGAGTAAACATGGCGAGGTTCCGAGAGATGTTTCCGAAGTTTGGGTGTAATGTTATTGGGATGGTGCACGTCGGTGCATTGCCAGGTAAATATTGTGTGTTGTTGTTATTGTAATTCGAAGAATTGTAAGATGGGCCTTGGGAGAGTAGGTTGTTGAGTTTTATTAATTAGTTAAAATATTGACTGGTTATTGTGGGTGATACTGTGCGAAGAATGATGGTTTCTATTTTATCACGTACCGAGAGCAATCGTTGGAGGGATAAATAGAAATCTGGAGAAAACAATGCTATTATGGCGAACCCCTGGGATCCGTGAAAATAAGATAGCGGAATCTTGTTTGCGGATTGAAGTTGAAAAATAGAACTAAGTCTGGCTCGCCTGTTTCAGGAACACCGCGATACAAGGGATCGGTAACTCGGATCATCGAAACCGCGGTGAACGAGGCTTTGCTCTACCAGGAGCGGAACTTGGTAGGTTTTACCAAGAGACTTTGAATCCTCGGATGTTTGAGTAACCGGGAACTTTGCTTGCAGGACGCCATCCTCGTGGAGAACATGCACGATGTTCCATACGTGCGCCCGAGGGATCTAACACCCGAGACAGTCTCGATCATGACGAGAGTCTGCACGGAGATCAAAAGAGTACTGCCGAACATGCCCTGTGGCGTTCAGGTACCTTGGGAATCCGCGAGTGCTATTGAACTGAATTTAAAAGCTGTATCCAACTAGATTCTAGCTGGTTGCAACAAGGAGGCGCTCGCCGTAGCGAAAGCCGCCAATTTCCAGTTCATCCGGGCAGAAGGGTTCGTCTTTTCCCACGTCGCCGACGAGGGATTCACCGACGCCTGTGCCGGCACTTTGCTGAGATACCGGCGGCAAATCGACGCCGATGATGTCCTGGTATTCGCTGATGTTAAGAAAAAACACAGGTAATGCGAGGATTGGGAATTGTAAAGAGATTTACTAGTGGGAGATTCGTATTTTTAGCGCCCACGCAATCACGTCCGATGTGAGTTTAGTGGAGACGATCAAGGCGGCTGAGTTCTTCCTTGCCGATGGCGCTGTGTTGACGGGAACTGCCACTGGGCAACCTGTATCTCAGGTGGACATGGCAGGTGTGTTGGAGTTCAAGTTTAAGTCTTACAACAGGAGTATCGAATGTGTTAGTAATAATCGATTTTTAGATTTGGACGAATCGAAGGTTGATTTCCCAATCATCATCGGATCCGGAATTACTACAGAGAACATAAAAGACTACGTCGATCGCGTGAACGCTGTGATCGTAGGTTCCTATTTCAAAGAGGATAATGATTGGGCGCGCGATGTGAGTGCGGAGCGAGTGGAAAGGTTTATGTCAGAATACGAGAACCATAACATATGCGGAAGAGTTCGCTAGCCTTAATGCAATTATTCACACTTTTTCTACCATTTGTACGCAAGTCGAATACAAGTTCTATTTTTCGAGCATCTTATTCTTGTCATCTCTAACTCCCAGGAAAGGAATACGAGCGAATTCATTGAAAGATCGAGTTGACAGGTAATGATCGACGCGCGATAGAGATTCACGGGCGCGCAAGAGGAGAAGCCGCTCGTTTCCAGGTGCTCGTAGAGCACGTGCCGGGCGTAGGCGTCCGCAGCGAAAATATGCCAGGGCGAGCGAGTGCCGGCTCTATATTTATTGTTGACAAACACAGACCTTCCTTCGGCACACACCGCGGATTCTATTTGCCAAGGGGAGCGTAAAACATCGTAAAACAATCGGGATTCTTGGCCGCCTCGCAGGCCGCAGTCTCCCTCCCGGTGACGTAAGGTCCCCGTTTCCATTCCTGTTTTCTACGCCGAGGCTTTCTCGCGAGAATCATCGAGAGCCGAGGGTGAGAATGACTCGGGCCATCTTCCGCGTAGTATTGACAGAGTTCGGCGCATGCGTCTCGAGGGACTCCCACCACCTGGCGGCGGCGAGTGCTCCGGCCAAGTGACTACTCCGGTGATTCGGACATCCAGATACGATCAATCCATCAAGAGACCTGATTTACGAGTCACGTCATCCGCGCGTTTAAACCGGCCGCTGCCAATTCCTTCAACGAGCAGCGCGGTTCGCCTCTCTCTCTCTCTTTTAATAGGCGACGTCCCATTCACAGGCTATCATCGGTCCAGTGGCTCTTAATGAGTTTGGATTAGATTCATTCGCTCTCCCGGCGCTCATCTCCGGGATTGTGTGCGAACTAGCGCTGCGTATGAGCGGCGGGGGCGACGGAGGAGGGCGGTCGCGCGCTATTGGAGGAGAGAGAGAGAGAGAGAGCGGGGCGACGCGCGGTTATCTAATTGAGAACACGCGCTCGGCAAATGATCGGGGCTTTATCTCCCGGTGAATTGGTACTGCACGGAGGCCGAGTAGATCGCGTGTCCCCTCCGCCGCCCTCCCTCTCTGTTTACGCGTGTCCGTGAAGTCGGAGGGTGGTGGGTTCACTGACTCCGGGACTCTGCGCGGCTCCTCCGCTTATTTTGAGAGACACTGCTGCGCCGCCGTCGCCGCCGCTAGTTCTCTCTCCTCGTAGAGCAGCGGAGGCTGGTGCTCTTGGTGGCCAACAAAGCCGGGCCCTGCCAGGAAGCGGAGGCTAGCGCATCGCGTGGAATCAGTGCCCTCTGGCATCGCTGACCGATCCCTCCAATGACACCGGAGAGAGGGGCCTGGGCCCCCTCGTCTCGCTCGCCTGGGCATCGGGCCCCGCGGTGAAAGTGGCCCGCTTTTCGCAGCGGCTAACGGAAAAGTTAATGCGCCTAGGTAAAAAGGATGTTTTCCTACGCGGAGGCCCCCAGTGTATGTAGGTGCGCAGTCCGACCAGCCCAGCAGCTGTTCGCCCAGCTGAGCGAACCCCCACTCGCCTCGACCAGAGAGCACTGACGTATCGATCCCTCGCGGTGCCCCGCGCTCTCTCGCGCTCCCTCTCGGATTCGCTCTCTTGTTTATTTATAGGCTAGCAAAAATACGGGCGCTCTCCGCTCAATTGCGAAATATCGCAGTTACGCTGGCGCTGACGGCACCGGGCGGTCTTTTTCCACTGCGCCCGCTAAATCGGTCGTGGGGTGGCGCGACGCTAATCGAAGGTCGCCGTAAAAATAAAAACCGAGCGAAATCTCGCTCTGTTTACGCGACGGCGAGCGCCCGATAAATCGGCCGCCGCGATATTTCGTCCTGGCTCCTTCTCTCCAGGGCGAAAACAATCGGCGCACCGGCCGCTCTTCCCTCATTGCGAAATCGGCGGCTCTTCGCTGCGTATTTCACAGCGAGACTCTTTATCCTTTATTAGCCTGCATTTCCTTGGAAAGCACGCGAGCGAAATTCGCCGGGAGCCTAAGCTCAGCGACAGCAAGTGCTCGCAGCTCTACGGAGGCTCCGCAAGCCACTGGCATCGATTTTCCGTTTATGACAGCACGCTCGAGCTCGCCTCCTTCGAACCCACTGAAAAGCTCCGCGTTTCTTAATCAGTCATTCCCATCGGAGTCGCGACTTTCGACTCGATCAACAATAATTCTCCGAACTCGCCAGAACAAACCGCCTGCCGTGCCCGATCGGCGAAGATCGATAGATTTCGAGCGGTCGGGGCGACGTTCGCGCGTCACCGGCTCTATTTATAATGCTCGCGGATTTGCCGAAAGTGAATTTGTCTGGGTAGCGGGGGGGAGTGAGGGAAGGCATCGGCTGGCTGCTCGAAAATCGATGCGTCGCGGGGTACCGCGGATGCCAGCGGTTGGTACGAGCCTGAGGCCCCTGTAGAAGTGGTTTCCCCGCGGTTCCCTCGCCCAGGCTTCTCCCACCAGGATTGGGTGGCTTGTGCTCTCGCCCCCTCGGCATCGGCTCGGCTGCCCAGCTCGCGAGCCTGCCAGCCAGCCAGTCGAAATCAGCTGACGACTATTACACTGCGGGCAGTTGCTACCACGGCTCCTCAAACGCAACACTGTTCAGGCGAGTGACTCTCCTTTTCTTCATCTTCCGCTTCTGCTTCGCTCGATCAGCCCTTCCGAGGGCTCTCGCTCGCGCGCTCTGCCCGCTTCTGCCTTCCGCTCTTTACCTGGCCCTCTCGGACGTCGAGGGAACGTAGAGAGAGCGCGCGCGGAGGACGCCCGGAGGTTCCTCGGACGAGCCGATTCGACGGGGCCTCCGCTGCCTTTTTGTCCACGGGGGCCCGAAGGCCCGCTCGAGGGGGCCACTGCCTTCCGGGATTCGCGTCCTATCCGGCGGCGGTCGCGCGGGGGAGCGAGGGAGAGGGCGAATCGGAGCGCTAGCCTCGGAGAGAAACTGTGCATTTGTGGATCGGAGAGCTGTGTGTTGTGACTGTGGGTGCTCGACGAGCAGTCTCGGCCAGTGTGTGGGCTTTCGCAGTTGACCAGGCTATTATCGCACGGCGAAGGAAAACTACTCCGAGTATGGAGCCCTCTCTCTCTCTCTCTCTCTCCCTCCTAGTTAGTGGTATCTAGGCGTCGCATTCTCTCTAGCTCGCTCGAGCTAGAGCGAATTCGAGATCAAGGTCGTTGTCACACGCCCGGTACGCGGAAACGCTCTTGCGACAGAGCGCGCGCTCTGGTCAGCAGTGCTCTCATCGCCGGCGATCATTCTCGTCGAGGGCACGTACTTATCCTCCCGAGAATATCACCGGACACCTCCGGAACAAAGAGCTCGCTCTGCCCCCCGTGCCCCTCTCCCTCCGACTATATGTAATTATGTTCAGTGGCTTCGGCGATCGGGGCTTCCAGCCGATTGCCACTAGCCGAGCTCTCGATTGATTCGCCCATCCACCCTTTTCCCCTAACCTCGACATTCCGTCGAACCCACACACTTCCTAGTCCAAACAAGAGGCGAGAGCGCGCAGAGAAAGACGACGATGCGGGTGACATCTCACGCAGGCCAAACAATCGTCCGCACGCATAAAATCGACGCAGCTGACTCATACGCGCTGTTGCGAACCCGCGCGATGCGCCTAGGAATGGAGGACGCCCGCTCCCGAGAAATAGGGAAAAAGCGACGGGGGGGAAGCGAGTGGTCGAGAGAGGCAAAAGGTTATTTCGGCTGTGGCCGCGAGGAGGGCGAACGAAAGGAGAGCGGAAGCGAGCGAGGAAGGAGAGAGAGCCGCTTGGTAACGAAGCTTCATCGACGCGAACCTCTGGCAAGGGCAATGGCAGTGGCTCCTGTCCAGGGATCCGCACACCTCGTTTCCGAGGTTTCGCTTGGAGGTCAGCGCCGAACTTCCGTGTCCCCTCGAGGGTCCACCCTGCCGCCTACGCGCCGCGTTGCTTCTATCCGCGTCTATATTGACATTCGTATTATGGCCTTTACACTGATTCCCCCTATGTACGTGTGTCCCACTGTGTGAGTGGCGGGGCGCGAGTCTGTGTGCGCGACGAAAGAGCCGCTCTCGAGGCGACCCCTTCAATCAGACCTTTCTTCTTCTTTGACACGCACGCTCTTGTATATGTCTCCCCTCTCGCTCCCTCTCCCGGCTTCCTTTTAACCGCGCGCACACTCGAGCCTTTCTTTGTCGCGAGCGCGCTCGTACTACGAGCGTGTGTACGGGGCTTAGGCTACTTTCAGATTGCCCTCTGCTTTGAGCCGGGCTTCCCGTTTCTCGCGGATTCCTCTTTACCGCGTCTAAGCGACAATTGGCTTAGCCGATCGAATTGAGCCCCCGGCGATTCTCTGCTCACCGCTCCAAGCGCCTTTTTCCTCTTTAAATCGAACCCCGGACGCTTTCGCGCTCATGATTCCGAGCTGCTCTGCTCACCAAACATAAGCGTCCGATATCAAATGCATATAAACCGGATAAAAGAGAATCAGTGGGATTTCATAAAGCCGAGTTGGCGCGAATCCTTGTTTCCATTGTTCAGTGTGAACTAGACATCGCCTCCTGGAATACTTGTTCCGTGACTCCGTTCGCTCTCGCTCTTCACCACGCGATAGAACCCACCGATTCGTGTCTCTCTCTCAGAGCGACCCTTTTCTCCCCCGGTTCCCTGGTTCTCCGGTGAGGGAAACACCTCTCTGTTTACCCCGGAGGACGGCTTTTTCGCGCGGGACTTTCTTTGTCCAGGCCCATCAAGAGAGTGGGGGGCAGGCTCGGCTGGAAGGAGGCCTAGGAGAGGGGGGCGGTCATCTATGGAGGATCATTCGCTGATACTCCTCTCTAATGGCAGCGCGTTCGTCACGCGAGGACTGCGTGCGCGCCGCCGTCCAAGGCTGACACTCGCAGAAATCTCGAGCCCATCGGGCACCTGGACGCCGCTCGCTTATGGGAGATATCGCCCGAGGCACCGAAACCGCGCGACGCGCAGTTGCATAATTCGCATTCTCGATCCGGAAACGCGTCGCTTTTGGCACGGGCTTTTCCGACTCCATTGGCCCGCGGCCAATGATCGTCGCACTCGATTCGCTATATCGACGAGGAGAGCCAGTGCAGCGTGAAACGTACTTGGGCGATATCGCGTTTCCCCGCTCGAGCGTGGGAGTGCGCGCCTCGAGCTCTGTTAACTGAAACCTCCACGTGTAGCGCTTACGTGCGACTCCCTCTCTCGCCCGCGGATCTTCGCAGCAGAGAATCGCGGCGCGTGCGAGTCCCTCCAACTCGCTTCTCTTTTCTTCCGAATAAGCTATTTATTGGCCGCGGGGGTGGGGGTTGAGCCAGTTGGTAGGATAACCTGGTACATTAATGGGTTTACGAGGCTCACGCTCCCGCGCGCTCTACTGGAATCGTTGACGGGCTCTGGAATTAATGCTCGAAAAGAGTGGACGGGAGAATATTACGCGAGGCGACGCGTTAGAAAGCCTGTGTCGAACGGATCGCCATAGATGGGGCCTCGCTAGCCTCCAATCGGAGGGCAGAGCTCTGGGCAGAAGGACGCGTTTGATTGGAGAGGCCGTCGAAAGGGAGCTAATGACATTATTTAATTACACGTCGCGGCAAGATAAGCTCGTTAATTATGCGATCGGGGATCAAGTGGACTGGCAGAGCGCGCACTCCTATCGCTCTTATTATACGCGTTCCGTAATGAGATGCGGCCTGGGATTTATGCGATAGGCGAGCCCGGTTACATCGATTAATCCAACTCGATTTGTATACCTGTGTATGTTTATCGCGGGTGTCGCCGATAAGAAATGCTCATTGACTCCACTCTTATTCCTGTCAGAGCTCTAACCACAACATTTCCATTGGTCATTTTATTCCTCCTCTGATTAATAATAAATAATCAATGCACTAATGCAATCTGGAATTACTCCCGACTCCGACAGCTTAGTCAGTCGCAGTCTGTCGGTCATTAGAGAAACAAACACAGAGACAGAGTTATTGCGCCGATTGCAATTAGCACACAATTGCCGCGAGTGGTCAAGGGCTGCCGGTGATGCCAAGGCATATCGGGAAAAGAAAGCCGTCTTGCGTGGTCATCCTGCGCCCCGTCGTTTCTATAATCATTGATGACGCGCAGTTACACAATGCACTTTACTGCCAGACGAACAAAGACAGGAGAGTATAGCGAGGCAGTAGAGGGGGAAGTGCCGAGCGGCGAAGTTCATGAATCATCTAGGTATCTAGGAAATCGGCTAGGTTTCCCTCGCGCTACCCAAGTAAACCGGGTCTAGCAAACAGCTGACCGACCGCCCGATGAAAACATTGCGTCACCCCTCGCGTTCGATCGGAGATAAGCCGCGCGCGTTATCTGCCATTTTCGGGCCGATCCTTGCCGAGCGATAACAGCGCCGTCCTTTCGATTTCCGCCGCCACCGGCTTCGATCGCGATTCACTCGCCAACTGACCGTCGTCCCGTACAGTTCTCCGCTCTCTCTCTCGCGCGCTTGTGCTTTTCTGTCTCGCAGTCCTCGCTGCGCACCACGTGGACCTCTGGACGAATCAGCGTCGAGCGTCTGCTTTGTTTGCGTGCTACATACAGCGGAGATCACGCGAGTGAGTATTGCCCAGGTTTCCGTAAGCGGAATCCTTTCGACGCTTCTCTCGGTGGCAGATGTGTTGCGTTTTGTGGTGACAGGGAGAGTTTTTATGTGGATCTTCTAGGCGAGTGAGGCGCGAGGGCGAGGCCACTTTTTCGAGGAAGTAGGCTGCGTATAATGAGAGAAAGTATTTTTGGGCGACGCGCGTCTCGCGCGGCGCTGCCTCCGTGAAACGAAATATGAAATTTCGTCAGCCTAGCCCGCTAGCTGCGTGCGTCTCCTTCGTAAAGCAGTGGTTGTCGACTAGCGTCCCGGCCGCGCGCGATCGGGATCGACATCAAGTGCACGGGCGATGCGATTAAAGAACGGCGCAGAAGCGTAATCGTATCGTCCTGCCACAGTGGCCGAGTGGCGCGAGTGCGCCAATTGCGCTTCCACATAAAACTCGCCAGCAGCTGATTAACAGTCCCCCCCCTCTCTCTCGCGGCCCTCGTTATCGGCCGGTGAGCCAAGTATTCGCTCGGGGGACGCGTAACAGGGACGACGTCCCGGCCACTTCGCAGTAGAAATTGGCTGGCGCGCGTAACAATATTTTCTATCCGCCGAGTCAACAGACCTAACCCGCGCCCGCTCGAGGACAAAGAGTAAATCGACGCGGCCTCTTCGCAGCGTGTGCCCCCTTTCACAATCCACCGGGGGGCACACGCATTGCGGCAGCGGCGCGTAACGCGAAGCGCAATTAACAATCAGCGGGCGCTTTTTACGCTCGCGTCGATTTTCTATTTATACCTCGCGGCCCTAGTATTCCCGATGCGAGGCACACGCATCGCGCAACGGCACCGCGCGCGAGAGAGACTCGTCATAATTCCCCGACGACACTTTCTAGGACAAGTCCACTTGCCGGACAATTGGCCGGCGCCGCGCGTCCGCTGTAAAACTTGTGGGTCACCGACACTCTTTTTTCCCCGGGCTAGAATTACCGGGATAAAAGCGAGCTGGGGGCCCCGGGAGCTCGAGTTTATTACAGGTGTCGCGAGTCGTTGCTAGCGGAAGTCCTAATAGCGGCGACGGTGTTTGCTGGTTACAGGCGCTGAAGAGCAAGAAGAAGGTCAGGATGCTGAGCAGCTTGGCAAACTACTTACTCGGAGGTAATATCTCCGGCGCGCAGGAGTCGCGTGAGGCTTCCAATAAGGAGAACCTGGAGGCTCTGCCGATAATGGCGAGGCTAAGTCAGGTGGAGGTCGAGGGCGATGACTGGATCCTCATTGACCGTGCTGGTAGGTTTAACCTCAAATCTCTCCCTCCGCCCCAGCGAATGGGGAGCTCTGAATCAGTGGGAATAATCACTCGAATAATTAATCATCCAGACAGCAGCTCTATGGGAGACTCTGTTCAATCTCTAAGCTGTGTGAACCCGGAAATGTTGACAGTTGAGGATGCAATGGCGCTGGAGGAGTCGTGGTACGTAACGCCACCCGCATGCTTCACACGGGCGGGCCCCGTGAACGTGGAGACGTCGCCACTGGAGGACCTGCTGATCGAGCATCCCAGCATGTCCGTGTACCGAGCGAGCGCCTCTCCGCTCGGGCCCGACACTCCTCCGCCGACGCCCGACGCGCCCCAGGAAGCCGAGGACGAGGCCACCTCGCACCGCGCAACTCCGCGCACTTCGCCCGCCGAGAGCAACGCCACCACCCCCAGAGCCATCGCCCGGGAGCAGGCGCAGTCTCGCAGACCCGCGATCCACGACGGCAGACCCGCCCGGAGCGCCGCCTCCGCGGAGAAGCTTACGCTCCAGATACGCTCCACGCAGAAGGTCAGTTTCTTCTCGCAGAGAGAGAGAGGAGGTTGTTCTCGTATCAATGAGATGATTGTCCTCTTGTTCGATACAGGTCCTCGAGAAGCGGTCGACACAGGCGCTCAAGAGGAGCCGGCTCGAGCGGAGCAATAAGCTGAGGGAAGTGCTGAGCGTGAAGGGCAAGCGGCCACGCCGCCAAGACCGCTTGCGCATCCAGAACAGCGGCGCAAACAACAACCGGAAATGCTAGTCATTCGATCTCAGGCCAAGGTGTACTTAAATACCTTTCTCCTAACAACCAAGCAACGGCGCACCATCCACCATGTACGCAATTCATGCTCTCCCGCCACCCTACCACACCCACCCACCCCCCGGAAGGTAATAGTTGTTCTGGCCCTCGCCCGAGGAAGCAGCACCTGCTTGTCTAGGCTACCCCTCGAGCGAGCCCCTCGAGGTTCGCCTCGAAACGATCATTAGGTCGCTGGAGTGCGCGCTCGGATGTATGCACAGTGGGACTGTCACTGGCGCATCTCGTTACGCCGGCCGAGACGCTCGAGGGGCCTAGTCGCGAGTGCGCTTTATTTATTTCCTCGTCACGCGCTGAAAGGACGCGATAAGGACCTTACGCAATCCGTGCGAAGGGGGCGGCGCGGCGCGCGGCCGGCTGAGACACGAGCGATCCACACTTGGCACACATACCCGCCCGGCTATTCACGGACCGGGAACGGGGCATGCCGATGCTTTCAGCCCGGCCGCTCTCGAGAGCGGCCGATTCTCACTTGTATCGTCGAAACTAGATAGTGTAAAAGGCAACAGTCGTTTAGCGCTCCTCGAGGTGTCCAGCCTGCTCGGCGAGAGCCACGCCGCTTCCCGGCGCACCTTATCCATCGTCGCGTCTCGCCCTTTCTTAGAGAGACGAGTGTGCGTGCGCAATTACAAAGCGAGCGCGCCGGAACGAAGGAGGGCAGGCAAGCAGAGAGCGTGAGGCGAGCGCTAGAGGAATGACTTTCGGGACCACGCGCTTCTAGGTTTCTCGCAAACTGACGCACGCTGCATTCTCCACAGGGACGGCAGCTCGATCGGCACTCGATGGAGAACCGAGATTTGTCTCGGGGGACGGAGGAGACGAGGGTGGGAACGGCGATCGAGCCGACATTAAATGCGAGAGAGGGAGAGAGGGGGTAAACCAGAGAGCCGCTCACTTCTGGAAAAAGGAAAAAAAGGCCGGTCGCCCATCCAGTAAACAGTGGTAGACCGTGTCGGAGAGCCGCATCGATAGACGTTGCGTCTTCAAAGGGAGGCGAATTAAAAGGGAGCAGGTACTGACCTGTATAGAAAAGGCACTTGGCAACTGCGCCCGGCGAACGTGACCGTCGGCGGCGTAGGCGTCGCTCGCGTAACGTCTATTAATGGACGGCCCATTAAATATTTATTCAGCGAACACTTTATATGTAATATCAATTGATATTGAAGGCTAATATTGATTAATATTAAATATAAACCGGCTGTATTACATACATACACACACACGTCCGTATCGGCGCGGGTGGGTCGGGTCGGGGGGGACTTGTGCTGCCGGGGGTGTCTTCTCCGTCTACTGTGCGATATGTGTGTGTATATACTAATATGGCTATATTATATATAGCTTGCGCGTAGTGTAAAAGGACCGTGAGTTTCTAGGGTAAATATATTCGTAATCTGAGTACCAACCGTGGATGGGAAAAAGCGAGCACACACGTCCACGTGGAGTAAGCGAGGATGACAAAAATTGTACTACCACGAGCCCTTCTCTCCTAACCTGGGCCCTGGGCCCCGGGGCCGTACGTGATGCTCGACTAAATCACCCGCCGGGTGTAGTAATCCTTCCAGAAAAGAAATTTAATCGAACGACTAGTTTCTCGTTGAACGGTGGGCGAAAGCGCCCGCCGAATAAAAGTGCAATTGGACGGCCGGCGCCCGGCGGAATGTAAACTTAAAGGTTCCTCGGCGTGTAGGGCAGTCCCTCTGGCGAAAACGGGTCAGTTGGGCCCCGGAGCACCGGGCCCGGGCGGAGAGAAGCGCGAAGCACACAGATTCCACCGTTGAGAATCGGATTCAATGTACACTGACGCGCGTTGTAGCGCGTCCACGAGTCCCCGATCCTCTGGGCCTCAGGCCCAGACCCCTGCGAAGTTCCACTGGCCGGAACCAAGTCTCTTAGTCAATAACCAGCGTCGGGGTGCAGCCTGCTCTACATCCTCCCTGCTTCTCCCGTTAGACTCATTCTCCTCATTCGGACCCAAATCTAAAGGCCCAGCGAGTCCCGAGGCGAAGTTCGTCCGGGGCAATTTTGCGGTCGAAATTCCTCGGACGACACTCTCGCACTCCGAAGGGCACTCGGCTGGGCCCAATCCCTTATCCCGAGCGAGCAAAGAGTGCCGTGGAAACGGCGGGCATTGGTTCGAGCCTAAATCTGTCCAGTGGGCCCTCGGCGCACCCCGGCGCCCCCGAAGCAACCAGGAAGCAACAGTTCGAGCCACCGGCGCTCTGTACATAACCGGTGTACCGTGCCGAGCTGCACAAATTAGCAAAATGAAGGATGCGTGTATATGTACGAAAGCGAGAGGGTACTCTCTGCCGAGGCGAGAGCGAGAGTTAGTTAAAGGAGCAAACCAAGTCGAGCGTGGATACTCTGACACGCCAGTTCATTGCCAGTCTGTGTGTGGTATATGCTGTGTATACGTATGTGTATCTCGTAAGGTGACGCCGATATATCTTGTAAGGGATGATACGACGATGCCCCCAGCACCGATTTCACGCTGCAGTGAGACACGCGTGTCTATTGGGAGACGCGAATGTCTACTCTCCCCCACCCCCCGGCCCATCGCCAGCTCAGCGATGCTCCTGGGTTGACATTGTGATGCGGACTTTTCGTTTCTATGAGTTCCCCTCTCCCCTTCCGTTCTAACCATTTTATTCCTCATGGATTATATGATATAATTTAATTGTACGATCGTGCACCTTGACCCTATGATGATTAATAAAATATTTTATGTCACTACCGTCGGACTCTTCTTCGAATACCTCAATCTAGAGAGACCTCATCCGATTGGCGCTCACTGGCTTTTCCCACCCAATCACAGGCCACCTTTCAAAGCGCTGTACTTTACATTCGCGTTCGAGCGTACACTCTTGGCGAGAGAGTAGGTAAGTGACGCACTCGGGAGTCACTAAACGCAGAGTACCTGAAGATAAGTGGAATCAAGCTTTCGTCATGCAGAATCCGGACAGCAAGTCTGTCTTCGAGAAGTTGCAGAAGACGCAAGAAGTACGTGCGCCGATTCGAGCAATGCGATTTATCTTAACAGTTGTTGCCCTCACGTATGAAATTCGCAGGCGTACATGGTCCAAAAGACGTACAACCGGACGCTGGAGGAGATACTCGCCTTCGAGAGGCAGCAATCGCTCATGTTCAGGGACAAGTTGATCAAAGCGACCAAAAGCTTTCTCGCGCTGGACAAGGTGCACAAGTCCAGCGTGGAGAGACTCCACAGCATGCTCGGGCAGTACTCCCGGGCGAACAGCGAGCTCGACGATGAGAATGAGAAGCTCAAAGCGAGCGTGGCTGAACTTCAGGAGCAATGCGACCACTTGCGCGCTATTCAGTTAGAGCATAATCAAGACGCTGAGCGAAGTAGGTATACTTGGATTGAGATTTGTTTATGGGAGACCGAGTGGGAGGTGGATTGTTTTAATTGTTGGAGTCGTTCGATTTAGTTTGGAAGCTCGAAGAAGACCTCGAGGTGGCGAAGGCTCAGCAGGAGCTTCAGCAGGAAGCTCACCGGGAGGAAATCGATTCGTTGAAGAAGAGGCACATTAGCGAGATGCTCAAGTATAAGATATCCTTTGAGAGCGCGCGACAGAAGGTAATCTTCGATTTGAACATTCGACTTCTGGGAGTTTTTAATTAATAAGCTTTGTTTTTAATTAGTTCAAAGACGGAAAACGTATTCGATTGAAGAAGGGAAGTCGAGGGGCTTTCAGGTAAATTGAGTTTTATGAGTTAATTAAGGAATTTAATTGTTTTGTGATCGGTAAAGTATTTGTTTTAAGATGGCCGAGTCTCGGCGTGGAAAAGATCGGGCCCACACAGGTGCAAGAAGAAGCCGCGGCAGAAGAGGAATTGTTTCTTCACCCTGAAATGGAATCAATCACCAAAAACCCGACTGGTCCAAAGGAGAAATCACAAGTAGAAGTGGAGTCTGCGAAGAAGAAACGGCGAAAGCTGTTCTACCAAAGCAAAGAGGAAGTGGTCGATCTCGCCGAACCTAAAACAATCGACGCCTCGATCCTTTCTTCTTAAACATTTATTTTTCTATAACTCAATACGATATAAAAACGAATTCCAATAGAGCCTTTCGACGAAAGCTTCTTATGTACAAGAATTTACAAGTTTCGCCCGACTCGGAGTTAACATAAGCCGCGTCGTAATGCGCGACGATAAATAAATAATCCTTTTTCATTTGCGGGCCGAGAGCTATGATTTGCTGATCTTTCGATTGAGGGAGTTCCAACTGTTGGTGTAGTCGATCTTGAGATGGCCGTAGGTGTTGAGGTCGAGGCGCGAGGGTGGTACCATTCCCACGATCATCCTCTCGCGTTCACTCATCGCCGAATGGTCCTCGTCCTCGTCGGGGCGCCTCGGCGCATCTGTCAATGTTCGAGAGTTTAAACAAATTCGAACACGATCGAATGAAGCTGTTTTTGTTTTTAAAGAAGACTCCGAGTCCACTAACCGGGTTCTTTGACATTTCTAGCGTGTATTCTAGGCTCCAAGTTCTCAGACCTTTAATTAAAAGAGTTAATAATCGAAATTGAATGAAGAGATTATTAGAGAGTCGTAGTACCTTACCTGTGTAAATCCTTCACCGAGGGAGACCTGTGTCGATGCCTCCGTTTGTGTTCGTCGACTTCTCCATGCCGGAGCTCTGCAGTGAAAAAGTACTGAATGACACTAGAAGAAACGGGTGCGCATACTAATAATAACCTGAGAACGAGAATATATTGTTTTGAAGAGGTTCGTAAGAAAGTCCTAGGTCACTGACTCTGTTTACTTTACCATCTATTCACATAACAGACCTTTTCCGTACCACCAAGTCTATTCACCCCAGCCGTTAATTTCACAAAGCAGACTGACCTGTAATCGAAATTCTAAGCAACTAGATAACGCGACCAGCAATTTGCAATTAGTCAAGGAGTGAAAACCAGCTCCACCGAGTGGTTCGTCCGATTACACCTACTCGGGAGTCAGGTGAGTCAAGGTGCAACCCACGCACGCCTTCTCCGAGACCTTGGCAGCCGGTGGCCAGTGATTTAGCACGAGGACACGCGAGTACACGAAGAAGCCTCTCCGGCCGCGAGTGACTCGAGTATTCCTCTAAGTACACTGTCGCACGACTTAATATCTAGAGGAGAAAGTCCCCAGCGCTTTTACTTTTAATTAACCGCCGTCAAAAGGGTACTCGTGTCGCGAATCAAGTATGAATGTTCGACTTGGCAGCCGACGGTTCTGAATCACTAGCTGTGCTTTCTAGGGCGACTTAGAAATCGGCGCGACGCAATGCCGCGCTCGGCAGGCCGACGGTTCTTGCGTCAGGAGCCATAATTCCCTCGGCGGGCATACGCACCGGCTATGGGAAACGAGCTCGATTATCGCGAACGCCTCCGCCGATTTATGACTGGCAGAATCGGTAAGTGTACCGATGACTGGCGAGAAGCGCCGCCTTGAGGGAACTAGTCCGATTTCCACGCGTCTTCCTGGTAATTGCTATGACTCGGGGAAGATGTCGAGTGTGTCAGTGGAGCTTGAATCGCGACTTACTGCACCGCTGAAGAGAAGAAGAAATGTTCGTCTAAAGTGGACAATCGATTCGTCAGGGTTAACGCGATTACCAGCAAGCGCACTTTCTAATGGCTTCTTCGAACAACTCCGACAATCATTCCGCTCTGTTTTCTATCACAGCCGTTTACAATGCTTTAATAAAAACACTCGACACTCGTACGAGCGGGAGACGTTACTCGTCGGATTAGCGCAGTCGAATTAGTATTCATCGAGAGTGGCCGAGGCGTGAGTGGCATAGCTGGAGCGCGATGATCCCGAAAGGAATCCCTTTGCGAGTCCGATGGTCACGCAACCCTAACGGTGCCAAATCATTCGGTCAAGGAATGCACTTCCGCTGCACTCTGGTTCGCTCTGGCGCATTAATTCCTTCGATCCAACGCATCCGAGTCGCAGGCTTCGGGCGAACCTCGCGTGGAAAGCGAGGCGCATCGCACCAGGAAAAACATAACTGAATATTGACAGAGTGAAAGCCACCCGCTGCGGGGAGAGAAAATTCCGCCACGCTTCTCTGCTCGCGGGCCTCGGACCTTCATGGGTGTGCCGTCTTCCTAGAAGATTTAGATACGCAGATAATGACCTCTACTTTGAGAAGTGAACGAGATGTTCGATGATTAGCTGCTTAGGGAAATCTCGAGGTGGAAAGTCTGATACAGAACTTTCTTCGATACCTTGGAAGTCTAATTACACTTAATAGTAGAACTATCCACTGGTTTATGGTGAATTTAGTTTATGTTGTACAGATTATAAAAATAATAACAAGTATTTTCACTGACTCGGTAGTTCTAGTATTAACTGATTAAATTCTACTTGCGAATATTGAAGAATATCTGAATGAATTAATGAAATTCGAACTTTACTAGATTCATGACTATATCACGCATTAATAACAGATAGTGCAATAAAGACGTGAGCGGTGACAATGAGCGGGTACGAAGTGGAGCAGCAATGGCAACTCTCTCACGTGAGTTTCTCGTTCTCAGGATCGGCGCCGATAGACGGCAGGGTCCTCGCAATTAGCCTTACCGGAGAGAGGAGCGTAGACCGGATACGCGACGTAATCCGGCACGTCGTCCTCGTAGATCGGCCGCTGATACTGGCAGCCATTGTTCCTCTGCCTAGCCGGTCCATACAGCTCCTCGACGAACCCCGGCGCTGCGTATCCTGGCTCCCTCGACGTGTACCTGCAAAGTTCACGTTTTAGCAAATAATCTAGTTCTGACTCAATTATTTGTAACCGAACCCAGTTGCTCCGGTCAATCTTTTCCCATTGATTTCGGCGGTTCTCATTGGCGGCTTGTTCCCAGGGGGACAGAACCTTTCGCTCGTTAGACTCGAGTTATCGGGCGCACTCTCGTTAAGAAGCCGATAATGCGGCACGCACTGTCGCAGTTGAAGGAAGCCAGTCTTTTTCCGCCAATTACCTCGGCTCTGTCCCTCGTTAGCGAAATTCGAGCCTCGGGGGGCCCGGCCCCTAATGGCGAGAACAGTATACGTCGTCGGACACTAGTCTCTAGGGATTAACCCTTTGTGTCCTATTCTTACTTTCTCACGTCAAGCCTTTATCTGATTTCTTTCAAATATTCCGTTTTTCAGAAAGACCCTAAAGACTTTCGATTCACAAACTTTGAAAGCAAAGTTATAATTAAGAATCTCAATAATTCCACAAGAGTCGGACAAAATTATAACTTTGTTTCACTCTACTCTAAATTGATCCTGAAAATTGCAAAGAAATCGCAAGCATCGCAATCTCATTCGCCTCGCATTTCCAGCTTGTTGTGGTTAACAAGCGCGGAGTGTAGGTTAGTAAACAAGCCGCGAGCGGAAGGTACACTGTCCTACTTCGCAGAGTGCGATACCATCTTTTTCAGTATTGCCAGTTGCACGGCGAATTGGATCACTTGTTACCTCGTGGGCTCGTGAATTCGCAAATGAAGAAAGGATTGTCGGTTGGGGAGCTTACCAGTAATCCGAGCGAGCACGTGCATCTCGGGTAAGTCGGGCCGAAGGGCGTCTTTGTTGGGAGGCTTGGTGGGTCTGGTGGTGCGACATCCCCGCGACACTGTGGCGACGTAGATAAGCATAGTTCTCGAGATCCCACGGGTCGACGTAGTGCCTGCCCGCACTCCCGGAGCTGCACTCGCCGGAACTCCCGGCGGAAGTCGAGCGCTGGGAGTCTATCGAGTCCCAGTAGATTCCGGACTCCGCAGGCATCGTTTCCTCGTGCGATTCACTCTTAGAATTATGCCTTCATCCTCCGAATTAATTAACACGATTTTATTCGCAGTGGAGTATACTTGGACACTTTGAAGTTTTGCAGGCACATCGGAGGATCTTCCTAGAGGATGCTCGACGCGGCGCGACCGAGTGCGATTCGACTTCTGGATTCGCGCGACTGGCGATGAAACAATTCCCCCGGATTTTCCCCTACCTGCCGATCTCCGCTGGAAGACGAGTGAAACTGCTGGCGACTTTCACACTGGCTACACCGTAGCCCGGGTGGCGCTCGAACGCCGCCTTCCACCTGCAGCTCGAGCCTCTCGCTCTTCGACCACAATCACCAGCCGCCGGCTGATAAATCAACCCGGGGCCCCGCGCGATTGACAGTTCAAAGATCCGCCGGGCAATTGTGCGCTCGGGATTAGACGCGAATTAGAAAGCGACAAGAAACGGCGATAACGATCGCGAATTAGGCCGCCGCGAGTATAATCGTCAGATCGATATCGTTCGCCGGCGAACCAATCGCTCGGATTACTTTTTCTCCCTCGCCGCTCCAGCATTGCCTTACTGGTTGCAACTGCAATTTCAGAATCTTTTTGCGGCTAGCGAACGCGAGCGAGCGCGGTGGAATGTTGCGCAAGAAAACCGTGCGTGTATCGCGCAATGCCCGACGGTTTTCGCGCAATTTGCATCGGCATTAATATTCATAGGGCGAGGAGGCAGTCTATCGAAAAATGAAATTGCTAGAAAGTTGGGGAGCGACTTTCTTCGGGAGGATCCGCGGTACGCTCGCCGGGTTCCTTAATGCTAATGAGGGCACTTAATCTTGGAGTTAATGTCAACAGGTGTCTTAATGCAAAAGTGAGGATTGGGTGAAATGACAAGAGCGCTCTCAACTGTGCTCGCATATATTTCATTTGTGAGTATCGACACTTCGAGAGATAGAGTTCCTGCTTCCCACTGGAGTTTAATTCACGTCGACCTCGTCAGCCGCGGTAAAGACTTTCCCGTGGACTGGAGGTGCGGACACGCATTCTCCGGAAGGTAGATTGAGCGGTAACGTTGGATGGTACGTGTGACAGGGTCCAGGTCGGATTCTGGCAGGGGGCCATCCATTACTTTCTCACTTTCTTCGCGCTCGTCGCCGGAAGAGTCGGCCCCGATAAGACACCGGCAGCCGGTCACATCCAATGGAAGCTTAGATCACCTCCGCTCGCCTATTTACACACACGCAGACTCACGCACGCACGCGCGGAGAGAACAGTCCCTAAAAGAGCGTCGAGGAGAAGAAAGACACGCTTGTCCCTCGACAGTAGACGTAGACTGCTCGGAGGCTTTAGTAACATATATCACAGTTTCACATCCGTCCCCTCCCGTACACGTCTTCTTCCTCCAGGGCGCGACACTTAGCAAACGCTCCATTCAACGCCAGCACAGGCACCCACTCGCCGGATCTCGAAAGAGAAAAATAAACTCTGACTGGCAGCTACGCCAAGATGCTCCTCCGGGGTAGAACCCGGCGATTGATCCGGCGAGTTCGGGCCCGATTTCGCACTCCGTCGCCCGCAGCCGAGACCTTACTTACTATGGGATTATGCACTAGACTACAGGAGTTAATGGAATTCGATTATAAATTAAACGGTAAGAGTAGTCCTGGCTGCGCGCGTACGCCTAGAGAACTAATTACAGCTGTCGCCGAAAACTCACACACACATACACACACACGCGCTTCCATATCCCGTCCTTTTCCCCCGGCTCGGGACTCTCGTCGATAGCTGAGAACGATCGGGGCTAGAGAGAAAGGACTAATTTAACTCTCTAAAGGAGTAGTAACTGCCTACGCATAGGTTCGTTTTGTTCGCGGCGCTTCGCAATGTTAGAGAGCTAAAGTAGTCTGGCTTCGACTAAACCTGCATGCTCGATCGAGCGGCCAATCCGATTATCATTCGACATGATACGAGCCGAGCGCGCGCTCCGCTCAAACTTACCGCAAACGAACCAAGCTCTTCGCAACTGCCGATGCGAAATCGGCCGCGCAAGATAGTCGGCCTGGCGACGCCGCCGAGGAGAGTACAATTAGGAACAGTGATACTCGAGGGCGACTCGATCACCGACATCGCAAATGCAAGAATTAAGTAGATCGATTAACAAATAAAATACCATGGTGGCCGAGAATACCAAATTGTTTACTTTCATTCGCGTGTTACGCTCCGAGTGTCAGATTACTATGTCATTATTAAAGCTATTAACACTACCTAACCACGACGTAATACCACACACATGCACACTTGGAGCCTAACACCCTGGCTTCCGAAAGAGCAACGCCAAAATCCCGTGTACAATTTTTCCAATTCGGGGAGTACAATGAGTCGGCTCCTTCGTCGCGAGGACTTTCTTCGTCAGAATCGCATGGCAAGTTCCTTGGTCAGGATGCAAAAGTCGCGTTCTGGATCTCTCGCCAGCTTAACCTAGGATCAATTCTCGTATACGCTAATGCAAATAAAAAACGTAAATACTACTGTTGGGGGCACGGGGGGCACGGTAAAAAAATAGTTCAATTAGGGGAAGGGGGAGCCTTGACCGACGAGTCCGCGACACAGAAGCTGCGAGTCCATCCAGGGGTGGATACTGTTCTTTTTTTCGTTTATAAATATATATGCGCCCAATTACCGATATCATACACGTTAAAGCTTCGGTTCGATCCAACTTCATCTGACCTGATCTAGCAACAAGGAAGCGGCTAAGTCTACGTCGTATTCAGTCTGCTTGAGAGCACCCTCGCACTGTTGTCTGGTCGCCAAGCCGAGCCTGAAAGCGGAATCGAAATTTCGGTCATTCGTCCATCAATTCGATACAACAAATCGGACACAAGTCAACTCACCGCACAAGTGACTCGACCTTAGCCTGTCGATCCTTGAGTATCTGCTTGGCAGCCTGCGTGGTGTCCCAGCCGGTGGCCTGTAGCGCGGCCAGGATCTCCTGTTGGGTGGCGTCGGCCGCCTCCCGCTGGACCTTCATCACTTTGTTCGCCCGGAACTCGTCGTTCAGCGACATGACTAACTGCTGCGAGGCGCCGCTCAACGGCGGACTGACACCGGCGGGGTAGGCCGAGGCCGACGGCGCCAATTGAGTATTAACAACGGTCTCGGTCATCTGGACCGGTATCAACGGCGGCCGCGCCACCGGCTGCGAGGAGGAAGCGCCGTCTTGAGTGAAGTTCGTGTGCGTAAGTTGCAGCAAGTTGACCGGCTGATTGCCGGCCAGGTTCGACTTGAGCCCGGGATGCTGCTGGCCGAAACCGTTCTGCGCGGACTTTAGGGGACTGTGAGCGGGCGGGGGGTTGTAGACAGGGGGTTGCTTGAGGTGGGCGCTGAAGTCGCATGGGTGACTCTGGGCGGCGTGGTTGCGCATCGTCTGTGCTATTCGCATGTTCACCTGCTGCACGCTCATCTGCTGCGCGTTGGCGGCACTGGCCTCTTGATAATAACTATGACTTAGATTCCCGTCGGGGACACTGGTTGAGGCCGGCGAACAGGTGGCGTTCGCGGCGTAGTAGTTGCGCAGAATGTTCTGCTGCACGGTCTTGTTGTAGAGGGTATTGAACTCGTTCTGCGACAGCTGCTCGAGATTTGGCACGGTCTGCTTCAGCTCCGCGTAGACCTGGTCGGAGAACATGGCGTTGGTTGTCTTGGGGATGGTGGGTGGCGCGGCGCCGCTCGACGGCTGGTGCAGGTCGTTCTGGATCTGAGTGATAGCGTGGTGATTGTTGGCGGCCGGCTGGGGACTCGGCTGCGCCAGGTAATTCGGATTCTCGCCCGACGAGCTCGGCACCGGAGCGTAGTTCGCCGGCGAGACGTTGGAGGGTGCGGCCTGAAGGCTCGGCACGCTTTGAACATTGCTCGGTGCGATTTGAAGTAGATTCATGTTGGGTTGTGGAGCGGTGATCACTGTCAACGCTCGACTGGTGCTGGGTAGTTCGCTGGTGCTCGCGTAGATACTCTGCGGGGCCAGTTGACTGTGGGTCTGTTGCCACATCTGGCTCACAATCGCATCAGTCGCCGACTCGACGTTTTGAGCGCGCGTCTGGACGTTCGTGCTCTTCGGCTGCCAGGAGTTCTGCACTTTGTTCGGCAAACCCGCTGCGACGGATCTCTGCTCCATCTGCGGTGACTTCGGCTTGGTGGACTGCGGCGGAGGTCTCAGGGCTGGAATCACTGTGTTCTCCTGCGCGCTCTCATTCACTGGCAAGGGTTGCTCGGCCAGGACTGCGTTCTGCTGAGTCGCGTTGGTATTCTTACACGCCTCCTTCTCACCCAAGTGTTTCTCCAACTCGGCGATGAACGCGGGGTCCAATTTTTTCGGGGAGTTGACTGCCCGGCTGCTGATACTCAATTCGCTCAGACTCTGAGCCAAGTCGTGATTCGACTTCGGCTTGGGGGGACTTTCATTGGGCCCCACGGGTGGCGGTGGTGGGGGCGGGCCGGAAGTCGACGGCAACGTTCTGCTGCCGACGTTCGCGTAAGTCTGACCGTCCGCCTGCAGATCCTCCGGCCAGGACGACCAGTTTGCCATGGGCGGACTCGGCTTGTCGATTTCGCTGTAATGACTCTGAGCGTAGGCGGCGCTCTCGGCCGCCTCGACGTTCACGTTCAAGTTAATACTGTCGTTTCTATTGTCTTTGCTCAGGTAATGATTGGGATCCACGCTCTCCGTTGAATAGTAATTGGACTGGCGGGAGTTGGCCTCTTGGTTCACGTTCCCGTAAGTCTGCGTCTTGAAGTAGCGATTGGTGACGTCGGAGGGTACGTGACTGTAATAACGGGACTGCGGAAGCTTCATGAAGACGGAAGACGTGTCGAAGGGATCGGAGTAAGCCGGGTCGACGTTTCCCGGGAAGTTGGCGTAGGTCCGAGGATCGTCCTCTTGCCAAGTGGCCTGTTGCGGCCTGTCGGGATCGCTGATCGGCTCGTCGAGAATGTTTACTACTCTTCGACAGGCAGTCTCCGTCGGTGTTACGCTTGTATTAGCCAGCTCTTCCGGCGACAGATCTATCAGACTACCTTCCTGGTTCGTCGACGAGAGGCTCGTGTTCGTCGACTTCACCGGACTTCCCCTAATGTCATTCTGCAGCTTGGTATAGTTGAACTGCTTCCGCGGGCGGCCCGTCCCACAGGAGAACTTCTTCTTCAGATGACTGTCCGTCGGCGCTGTGACTCCAACGATATCCGGCGGTTCCATGGGGTTTCGTAAATACACATCGTCTATGTAAATCGGACTACCCCAGCTCTTGCCGAACGGGGCACCGTGTCCTGTGTGAATAAACGAGTTCTCCAACGGTTTACTGATATCCTCCGCTTGCTTCCTTCGCATCGGGTCGACCAGGCACCTCGGGAAGAGGCCGACCTGAAAGGTTCGTTGATTCTGCCCTTTCCACCAGTAGTTCTCCGGCTGGCCGTCGATTATCACTATCTGATCGGCCTGCTCGATCGTCATTTTGTCGGCCTCCTCGAAGTGGGACACAGCCTTCATCACATTGGGTACCATCCCCGTGAGAGACTCTTTTAACGACGAAAAGGTCGGTCTCTCGGAAGGCTCTCGAGCCCAGCATCGCAGCATCAAGAGATACATCGGCGGCGGCGCGGCCTCCGGTTGGTGGAGCCTCTCACCTTCCCTGTCGATCTTCCGGAGAATCTCCGAGCCGTTCAAGCCGACCCAGGGCTCCTCGCCGAAGGTGAGCATTTCCCAGAGTGTCACACCGAACATCCACACGTCCGACGCGTGGCTGAACTGTCTAGCCTTCAAGGACTCCGGGGCGCACCAGGGAAACGGGACTTTCTTGTGCTCGGTCATGACGTAGCAGTCCTCCTGCTGCGGGAGCGCTCGCATCAGGCCGAAGTCGCCTATTTTGATTTTATCCACGGTGCTCAACAGCACATTCCTGCAAGCGAGGTCCCGATGGAGAAACCGCTTGGCCTCGAGGTAAGCCATCCCCGTGGCGACCTGGAGCGCGTAGTTGCAGAGGGTCAGCACGGAGATGCGGCCGCATTGTTTGCGCAGGTAATCGAGGAGCGCGCCGAGGGGCGCCAGCTCGGTGACCATCATCATCGGCTGGGAGAGAACGACGCCGTACAGCCTGCAAAGAGGATCAGGGTAAGAACTCGCCCGGGACAATCGGCCGGACTTTGAAGAAAGGAGAGAGTCTACCTAATGAGATTATGGTGATCGAGGGTGTGCATCGACTGGACTTCGGAGACAAAGTCCTCGATGACACTGGGCTGAGTGAGGGCGTCCGCCTTGAGAACCTTGACCGCCACCGGGAGGACCCGGCCCGACGGGGAGTTCCATTCGCCGCGGCGGACCACGCCGAAGCTCCCGTCGCCTAATTTCACGGAGAGCGTCACATCTTTGTCTTGGATGAGGCAAGTGAGCACGGAGGCTGCGCCCTCGATCGGCTGGGAGGAGCGCTTGTTGCTCTTGGCGCTGCTGCCCGGTCGTATCTTGGTGATGAGGCTCTTCTTCCACTGGGTGTTGCGCTTCTTCTTGACGGCGTCGAGCAGCCGCCTGATCCCGGGCTTGCCGAGGCCGATCTTCTCGAGGTCCTCCGGCTGCACGTAGTCGAAGTGGTGGAGCCGGGTCACCTGCAGGTCGTCCCGGATCCTCGTGAAGAACTGCGAGAGCTGGACATCGTGAAGCAGTTCCTGCAGCCACTCGGTCCCCTCATCATCTGCCATCTTCAATTACGCTAGTACCCTGAAAGCAATTCCTCCGGTTCAGTACAAAAAGCCTGGCGACACGTGCGCCGGGAAATACTGTACGCTGCTGGCGATCCCTCGTCGCTCGCTCGCGGGATAGAACGGGAGAGGAGAAGCGGCCGCATAATTGGAGTGTTTGTCATTATGCTCCTCTCCCCACAAGCAGGAAATGAAATAATGTCTAAGAGCCATGGCGAACCAGATGGATGAATGCCAGGGCTTTAGTGGAGCGAGGAGATTCCCGAAGGTTCTTTTTTCCACCAAACTCCCATTGTCCTTCCCAACAGGATAATAGAAGCGAGTTAGGAAATCTGCGAGTCTAGAATAGATACAGCAGCGCATCGCGGAGGAAAGTGACGATCGGAAGCAGAGCCACCCACAAAAGATAAGGAGGGCGCGCGTCGAGCGCGAACGAGAGAAACGGGGGGAGGGAGGCGGCGATTGGTCCTGCGGGGAAAGAGTCCATTCAATCATCGAGAGTGAATCGGGCCGGCGGTGGGGGGCCCGGGGAAAAGCCGGAGGCGAGCGGAGATTCCGAAGGACAAGCATCGCCGAGAAGGAAAAGCGAGGAGAGCGAAGGCCGCTGGCAATTAGCAGTGCGGGCTCGTGCTAGGCGGCGAGTCTCGCACACAGACGCACAGATGTACGGAGAGCGAGAGAGAGAGAGAGGGCCGCCATAAAGACAACAGGAGGGAGAAATCGGGGGAAAAGTCGAGGGTTAGATCTCACCTTCTGGCAGGGAGGGTTCGTTCAGCGGTTGAGCGTCGATCCTCGCCGATCCGCCTGGCCACTTGGCATATCTCCTCCTCGTCGGCAACTGGCCAACCCGGCGCTGCTTGGCGTGAGCGGGCCGTCGTCGCCCGGGCATTCAGGGGGACGCACCGTAGACGGCGAGGGCCAGTTGCGAGGCGTCCGTGAAACTTTCACCGCACCGCCGCCTGCCGCTGAGCATCCTCTCTCCCGTTCCGATTCTTCGCCTCCTCGATTCTTCACCGGACACTCGGCACGCTGCTCACTCCGACGAGCATCTTTCCAACGCTACTCACTCTCTCGCTCGCGAGCTCTCTCGCCGAACCGCCGCCGCGCCAGAGAACGCAAACAAAAAACTCGACCGTCTCCGATCAAAGGCGACACTCCACTCTGCTTCACTCTGCCTCGGCCAGCAGCGCAGCGCCGTCGAGTGTTCGACTCGGTGAGCGACGACTCCGCCGAGGGAAAATGTCGCTGCGAGCACCGCGACATCCCACGGCGGAGAGAGGAGTTAGTGGGATTCTGACTAACTTCAATTTAGTCGGAGCGCACCTCGCGATACAAGTATTTCTTGTTGATTGAATGCGAATTATGGGGGTTTTGAGGGATTGTGGAATCGTGGGAAATTATTTATTGGGTTTTGTTGATGTGTTTATGTTCGAGGGATAATGATTTATTAAACTATGTGTGAGCAATTTATTAGATAAGTTTTTAGGTTTAGTAGTTGAGAATGAATGGTCCAGTAAATAATTACTAATTACTCAATTTACTAAATCTGTTAGTAAATAATTCCCCATTTAGAATTATTTTGTAATGATTAATTATTAGTTGGAACTAAACATACTAAATATTTACTAAATTTTTACACCCCGACCAGTGGAAGCGTAATTATTTGCAAGAACGTGAATATCGAGCTAACTTAATAATCTACTAATTGTATAATTATTAATTATGTGCTGGAAGGTTGGTTCGATTGAACGGGAAGGCAACTCCCGCGCATCAATATTAATTAAGCCCAGTGCGCTCTAAACAAAGAGCGTTGGTATTTGGGGAGGAAATTGCGTGGAGCCGGGGGCCGATTGTTCCTCCGGCGATGGAGCGCGTTCGGCTGATAATAGTGTAAAGCGTGGAGGGCCTTGGCTCGTGTAAACTCTCTCTTCCACGTAAAAGCACTGGCGCTTTGAACGCCGGCTGAAATTGTATTGGAAAATCGATCGTTAATGCTTCGACTACTCCTAGCCTCTGCTATCTCGCCCTGCCGCCCTCTTTCCACCTGCTCCTTGTCCTCGCCGATAGTCCGTCGAGGTAAAAACGGGGCGAACGTCTTTCGTTTAAATTCTCCTCGAACCGCTCGAGTCCGTGGCAACAAGTGGTACGTGTTTCATCGATGAAATATACATATTTCTCACATTTTAATTGTCCAGTCAATTATTATTTAACCAATTAAAATGTTCCGTGTTATTAAATATTCAAATGTAATATTGCGATGTTAAATCAATTGAATGAATTTAACGCCAATTACAGAATTTTGCTAAATTAAAATAAATGAATATTAATAAAATTAAATAGAATAATTTACAAATTGGTTCAACTCTGGTAAATGAAAGTTTTCCCATGAAATATCGTACGATTGAGATCCCTGGTGTTTCGAGCCGAGGAGAAAAGAATTGCGAAGGCAGCGGCAAGCGTCGCCAGTACAACGGAAGGCAAAGGCCTAAGCGTGATCGAGCGTGATGCACAAGGGCCGGTGCACTTTTAAAGCGACTTCTATAACCACCCGACCCCGACCCAATGACAGCGCATGCTTGCTATCGACTGGCCGCCACTGGTAAGCGCCGCTTTCCGAAATCCAGCACTACCCAGCGCACTATCTACAGGGTTGCGGGGTGCGGGTGAGTGTGGATATTATCCCGCAGGAGGGATCCGTCAATTCCCCGGAAGCTCGCTGGCGGCGCGTCCAGGGGCCTAGGATATCAGATGGCGAGCGCGCTGTAGCGTGGCAGGAGGTGCGCGCGTGGCGCAGCCGCCCTGAAATCGCTCTCTCGCGAGAGAAGGCCAGTCCGGCATTGACCGTCGTCGGCGCGCGAGTGCGTCCTCCCGATTTTTCGATCGCGAGCCCAATGGGGAGCCGTCGCCGCCGCGGCTGACTGGAGAGAAACTGGCGCTCGGGGACACCGAGCGGAGGCCCCGCTCTCGCGCGTACGCCGATCCCAGAGGGAGAGGAGGCCGTCGAGTGCGTCATGCCGCTTGTTGCGTCGCGTAAACAAATGGGGCTGGCCAGTGCAGGCCCTCGTGACACTCCCCTTGTGTAACGCGATCGAGGACTCGCCTCCCAGGAATTCCCTAAACTGTGTGTCCTCCGTCCTGCTGCTGAGTGCGCTCCAGTGGACACTGCTCTCTCGCGCTGTTTACCCTCGGCTCCCTTTACACGCTCTACGCGCTCCACACCTCGAGCTATCGATCCTGATCGAAGGCGGACGGGGAATAGGGCTCTCGGCCACTCCAGGATTCCGTTCGGTAATCTTCGACGCTGTAAGAGATATTTCTGTATTTAGGGAGCGAAATGGAGAGGTTTATTGTTCTCGAAATTTTAAGGGAGGGGGTGACTCCTCTAAATGTAAAAGACTAGATTCGGGTTTCGAGATATTATTTAAAAAACTTTTTGTACGATATAATGATACAACATAGTATAATATAATTTATATTATATTATACATATAATAAAATTCAATCGCCGATGGTTGTACAGTCACGATGTTTTATTAATAAAGTTCGTATAATTAACATTCCTTACACTGAAAGTTTATTTATCATAAATAAGATCTCGCAAAAAACTAGAAGCTAGAATTTTATATTTAGAGTTCCCATTTCCCCCCGAATTTGCGTGGCTAATCGGAATTAAGTCGAAAAACAGAATTTAGATGGAACTGATAATCAGATTAAAGATAAGAAAATAGTGCTTTTCTTACCACTATCGTTCAATCGTAGCGAAGCGCGCGCCGTTATCCTCCCACTAATGGAATTACCGCACGACCACTGGATAAGGGTGAGTCGGGCGCGTTGATGGATATCAAAGTGGCTCTACTAAAACTTGCA
Organism: Crossocerus cetratus; assembly: GCA_963675795.1. Classification (NCBI taxonomy): domain Eukaryota; kingdom Metazoa; phylum Arthropoda; class Insecta; order Hymenoptera; family Crabronidae; genus Crossocerus; species Crossocerus cetratus. The sequence continues at coordinate 16,508,847 of OY776671.1, forward strand.
GGCTGGCCAGCGGCGGAGTTGACACTGCGGAAAGAACCCCGAAGGAAGCGAGCGCTCTCGTGACCCAGGGAAAGCGGCCGCGATATCACGGAAACGAGCCACATATAACCCGACTATCATAAAGTCCATCGCTAATGGTGTTTTATCGGCTTCCGTGCGGCCCACGCCGGCCGTAAATCCTCGGGGTCGCAGCTGATATCGAGAACCCCCCAAGGGACAACTCTAAAAATCGACGAATCCGAAGAAAGAGGATCGAACGAGCGATCGATCGAATCGATCGAAGAACCGAGTACTGAAAGCAGGATTGGTCTAAGGGGTGGTGGGCCGGGTGGATCGATGCCTCGCCGAGGAGAGGAGCTATGCCTCACCTGGGCCGACTCCCATCGGCAGCGCCAGCCGTTGTAAACAAAAGGAAGCGGCGCGTGTTTTGGCGGAGGGGGTCGGTGGGAGCGCGAGCGTGGCGCGACAGCGGCGGCTCGGGGAGGAGGAGGGAGCCGAACCTCGCGGCCTCCGGAGACGACCAGTCGCCAGAGCGAAAGCAGCACTCACACGGCGCCGAGCCCACTGCTCCCGGTCCGCGCGCGCGCCTCCTGCCTGACTGCGCCTTCATCGGCCGAGCGAGCATGGACCCAACGCACCGCATCATCCCCCGATTCGCCCAGCGAAACCCCTCTCGATAGAAAGGGAGATGTCCAGTTGCGACGCGCGCCCGGCTTTTACCTCTTAGTCGACGCGCGCTCTCGGTGGTGATTGGTGATCTGAATCGGACAAGGACTCAGACCGCGGGAGAATGAAGTCGGAGGGCAACAACGGATACCTTAAGACTACTGTCATCATCGAGCACAATGATGCTGGGCCGCAGGACACGGGACTTGCTACCAACTCCCTTCAGGTATTAGAGGTCGGGTTTATTGGGGATTGCAATTGTTTGGGAGGTGGAATATTGATTAATCGATCGACAGGTTTTAGATTTCTTCGTTAATTAAAACCTTAATTAATAATCGATCAACAGTTTGTTAAAAGTAATCTTTTTAATCCATTTATCCTGAATCGATCGACAAATATTGTAAGAAATTTCATCAATTAAAATCTCAATTAATCTGTGGACTTTGTTCTAATATTGTCCCTGACGAAGGTAACTTATGGTCCCCACGGCAACACGACGACGAGCGTGCTGCACCAGACGGGAAGCACAAGGCGACAAATCGGCGACAGGATCACGACGATCACACACCGCCGAGATTGTCCTGGAAATAAGCAATTATTACTGGGTGTCCTAGCGATCACCCTCTTGGCAACCTGCCTCCTCATCCTGCTGGTGGTGAACGCCAGCCGAGGCTACAGCCAAGAGCCAGGTAAGTCCCCGGGCCAACTTAATCGCCTATTGTCTCCCAGTCGATCGGACATCGACCCACTCCTACTGCATTTCGAGGTTACTGTTCGACCCAACACGTGGTTCGTCGAAATGCGAGTTGCAAAAATGGAGATCGATTTATATCGATTTTTCACTAGTCTTCATTATAGTCAATTATATAAAATATAAAGTATAAAAATTCATAATAATAATTCTTTCTCGACTATTAATTAATAACCGAAATCCACTCAGTGAATATCTTGGTTGATATTTCCAGCAGTGTTACCCACATTGCGTAAAGATGCAAATTTCCCATTTACTAGCTCTCCTTTATTAACACGTCTTATCGCAGACGCGTGTCAACGCCGTCACGTGCATTCCACGCTATGTCCTGCCAATAAGTGGGTCCCTTTGTCCGAGGCGCGCGCGCACCTGTGTCGCTCGGTTTAGTGTGCATGTGGCGAAAGGGATAAGTGTGCCAGCCGATGAGGCAATGCCTCAGCCGACAGCCTTATCGAGTGGATATCTCGATAGCCTCGACTCTCGCCCCGATTCAATTCGTTCGATCAATCTTGCCTTTTGTCGCACGCCGCTTCCAGGATGTCAGCAAATAGAAAGGCGAATGGGCGCGTCCAGTATGGAAATGAAGCGATTGGCATCCCCGGGAATTGGTGATTGGGACTCGAATTAGAATCTGTCAAAAGATCTCTGAAGCCTGATTTTCGTCCTCGTGCTACATCGAGTCTGTCGGCCAATCAGCCGCTGTTCAATTTCCCCGAGGGCCAATGAGAGGAGCTCGATTGTACTAATGTGGGGATCCTTACGCTCTCATTGGTTCTAAGCGAAATTCAACTGTGCTGATTGGGTGGTAGGTTATGTTTCTTATCTCGATTGTAAAGTTATTAAAAACTTGTCGATTTTAATTACTACATTAGAATAGCACGATTGGGTGGTAATACTTGTTAAAAAATGTGTTCTTATCCTTCAACACAGAACACAGCGTCAAGCGAGAGTGAGAATCAGGCCCCTGCACTGCAGTGCACCGCATCCACCGCGTTAATAACCCATGGTTTCTTCCCCCGCAGTAAGGATTTCCCTGGCGCCACTTGCTTCCCGAATTATTTAGAACTCGCCTGGGGAAAGGAACGCGAACGCGGTTCCCCGGCGTCATGAATATCTCTCGTTACGCCTGTAATACATAATCGGCAATACTCCCGTTGGATAATCTCTAATGCATAATCGAAATAATCGTTGCAGCGGTGAAGGGGCCGAGAGTGTGCAGGTCGGCCGAATGCATCCAGACGGGTGAGTGGATTTTTCACTATTTTCCGAATCTCGGGATTTGCGTGTCTCGCGAAATGCGAAATGGCCGATGATGGATAGGAGGGCGCTAATGGAAATCAGGGCTTTTCCCTTGTAAAATTGGCTATCGGCCGGCGTCCGGCGCTCAACTCGATTTTCACCTGTCGCCGATTAATTGTCCGCGCTGCGGAAGCTGGAGGGAATCGCTGCCGACGATACATGAGCTGTCCGGCGAGTGCAGGCCGAACTCATATCTCCCCATCGACGTCGCCCGATAAATCAATGTCTCCCGCGAAAAGAATATCACTCTGGGTAGGAAGCTCTTTCGAGCCTCCGCTAATCTCATTTGCCCGCTCATTCCGAGACGCTGCGCCTCGTGGCAGCATCTTCGATTACCCAATCATATTAATTCCTGGCCCAGCCGGTAATTGCGCTAATTAAGAGCCCTGCCAATCGCGCCCGTTTTAACCGACGGGCTAATATTTCCGAGTAATCGTTGCCCGGTTAATATTACTCGACACGCGAGCTTAATGGAGGTTGCTCGCTAAACGGCCGGTTAAGAGGATCAATTTCGAGTTGCAGCTCGGAGCCTGTTAAACGCGATGGACCGCACGGCAGCGCCATGCGTCGACTTCTTCCAGTACGCCTGCGGCACGTGGAACAGTCAACATGTCATTCCGAAGGACCGCAGTTCCATCAACACCTTCGAGGTCCTCGCGGATAAGCTCCAGGTGATCCTGAAGGGGGTGCTCGAGGAGCCACCCAATCACGAGGACAACGACGCCACGCTCAAGGCCAAAGTCTTCTACAAGTCTTGCATGGATCTGCGTGGGTATAACTTTAGTGAAGAGATGCACATCAAGAGTCGAGCTCTAGTTACAAAAATTCCGTATATTTATAGCATAATTAGTGATTTTTATGCGAGTGTCCATTTTTGTATTGGAGTATGATGATTGTTAATACGAAATATGTAGAATACATGAATTCAGAATTCAATAGATTCCATCAGATATTTAGAGAATTTTAGATTTTATAGAATTCAAAGTACTCTAATCCTAAACAACTCAACCAATTCGCGTGATCCGACTAATTCAATGAAGAAAAATGAACAACAAAACACAAAAAGCAAAAATTCAGAAATAAAGTAACCTTTCACAACAGCACGCATCCGGGAGATCGGCGACGAGCCATTGAAGCGGACGCTACAGGAGCTGGGCGGCTGGCCAGCGGTGGTCGGATCTACTTGGCAGCCTCCTCCCTACCCAGTGGAGGTGCTGCTGGGGAGATTGCGCGGCGACTTCAACGAGGGTGTCCTGCTCGGGCAGTGGGTCGGCCCGGACGACAAGAACTCCTCCGCCAACATCATCCAGGTGCGCCGGCAAAGTAAGGCCCCTTGGTCGACCACTGTACAATACCACTTTATCAATGAAAATCCTCTCGAGAGCATGTCTGGCTACTCTGTGTTTGCTTGTCATTTAATCTCACCGCATTATCAGTCCATCACTCATTACTTCCTGATTACACAGTTGGACCAGGTGCAGCCCGCCCTGCCCAGCCGAGACTACTACCTCAAGAACAGCAGTCACGCGGAGCTCAGGGCTTACCATCAGTACATGACGGCGGTCGCTGTTTTACTCGGAGCTGACTACGAGAACGCTGCTCGCGAGTGCGAGCAAGTCATTCGTTTGGAGAAACTGTTGGCTAATGTATGAACTTGATTACGATTCAAGGACATCGAGGTTCATTTGTAGTAGAGAATTAATGTGGAAGTGGAATTGACTGGGGGGTTTACTTACAGGCGTCATTGGCGGAGGCTGACCGCCACGACACCTCCGCCATCTACCGGAAGCTGAGCCTCCGCGAGCTCCAGGAGGAAGTTCCGGCGATCGCCTGGAAGGTTTACCTGCAGGAGTTCATCAGTGGTCCGATCAGTGATAATGAGCCGATCGTCGCGTACGCTATGCCGTATTTCGTCAAGATGGGTCGCATCGTCGAGAAGACCGACCGCAGGTGGGTTGCTCTCGGTGAGTATAGTTTCTAGTCCGCGATGTTTAAGTCTCGGGTGTCCTCTCGCCGAGGTGTTCGCAGGACCCTGCACAATTACATCGTCTGGCGGCTGGTGATGTCGATAATGCCCCACATGATCGACGACTACCAACAGAAGCGGATTGAGTTCCGCAAGATCCTCTCGGGTATCCTCAGCGAGCGGAACAGGTGGTCCCAGTGCGTCGAGTGGACGAATAAGAAGCTGGGCATGGCCGTCGGCGCACTCTTCATCCGCGACAACTTCAATCACGAGAGTAAAGTAAGCTTGCGTCCTCAAAGGTTTCGTGTCGAATGTTAAATGAGGTGTTAATCGACAGGAAACCGCGTTGGAAATGATCCGAACCATTCGGGAAGCGTTCAATGAATTGTTGGCTGAGAACCAGTGGATGGACGATGAAACGAGAGCCGTCGCTAAGAGCAAGGCTGACTCGATGAACGAGAGGATCGGTTACCCGGAGTTCCTCAAGGATGCTGAGGAACTCTCCAAGGAATACGTGATGGTACTCACCCAAGACTAATATTAAGCCTCGGTAAATAACATTAAATACACAGATTTAACTCGTAGTTAAACGTCACCGAGGGACATTTCCTGATGAATATCCTCAACGTCATGAAATACGACGCGTACCATAACCTGCAGAAGCTGCGCCAACCGGTCGACAAGGAGAAGTGGTCCACCGAGCCAGCAGTAGTTAATGCTTTTTACAATCCGAATAAAAACGACATTGGTACGCGATTCATCATTTTCTTACACTAAGAAAATTATAATTAATAATTCTCTTACACTAATGAAATGTATGTGCAGTTTTCCCGGCAGGTGTCCTGCAGCCGCTCTTCTACTCGCAGCACTTCCCGAAGTCCCTGAACTACGGCGGGATCGGCGTTGTGATAGGCCACGAGATCACTCACGGCTTCGACGACAAAGGACGCCAGTTCGACAAGGACGGCAACATGATGCAATGGTGGAACGACGCGACGATCCGAGCGTTCAGGGAAAGGGCGCAGTGTATGGTGGAGCAGTACTCGCGGTACAAGTTGCAAGAGGTCGATCTGAATATCAACGGGCGGATGACGGAGGGAGAGAACATCGCGGACAACGGCGGCCTCAAGCAGGCCTTCAGGGTAACTTCATCTCTCACTTTCTATCTTTACAAAACTGATTCAGAATTTAATCTTTTGTAGTTTCTATTTATTGAAATTTAAGTCAGAGATATTAATTCAAAGATATACATAATGAAACACAACGTTCGGAGTTTAAAAATTGTTTGCTTTCTATTTACTTTTTAAAAATGAATTCATCCAGCTAAGACTACTTATCATAAGACTCTACCGAATCTCCTGAAAAGTTTGAGTGGATCCCAGGCTTACAGGAAGTGGGTTTCGATCCACGGTGAGGAGCCGTTGCTCCTGGGTTTGAACCTGACGCACGACCAGCTCTTCTTCCTCAACTACGCGCAGATCTGGTGCGGCTCGATGCGCCCGGAGGAGGCTCTCACGAAGATCCGCAGCAGCGTCCACTCCCCGGGGCCAGTGCGGGTCCTCGGTCCTCTCTCCAACAGCAAGGAGTTCGCCGAAGCCTACAACTGCCCGCCGGGCTCGCCCATGAACCCGATTCACAAGTGCAGCGTTTGGTAGGGCGAGCGATCCACCATCTTTAGGATTTCAGCCTAAGATGCTGACACGCGCAAACTTCCCACTTCTCCTTCCCGGGGTCCGTTTCTCCTTCTCGCGATCGCTAGCGTTCGCTGACTCTGATTGGTTCTCAGCGTTGAAGGCCATTGGACGCTATTGGCTTGAGTTGGACCTCACTGGCTGCCAGCGAAGTTCTCCAGCTCCTGATTGGACGACAGGGCCGAGACGTCCAAGATAGCGCGAAAAGGAGAATCGGCCGGAAGGTTTGTGACGCGGCTGCGGATGGGAATGAGTTGGAGGTGCTCGTCGAATGAGAAGGCAGGTCGGTGGTGTATTTGTTGAAAGATTTACTCTAGTATTGGAACATATCATCCATACATAGCACGGTCAATGCCGATCTTGCTTGTTTTTATGTAAAAAAGGTGGAAATAAAAATAATATACAACAGACAGAGGGGTCCTCTCGCTCTCCCGCCCTTTCTCACGCTCTCAACTTCGCTCTCCTTTTCTCTCTTTCTCTCTCTCTCGCGTTCATCACCAGGTTCGTCAGGTTTTTAATTTAGTCAACGTTTGTACATGCTGTATAGCTCCCGTCGATAACTACTACTTATCGTAATAATGAGGTGTGACCGGAAAATCTGCGACTTTGCGGCGGCAGATAGCTCTCTCTCTCTTTCTCTCTCTCTCTCTTGATCCGGGCGAGTCTTCAAGCTCGCCCGGCAACTTAAAGTCTGAGTGCAGCCTAGTACGTGAGGAACCCGGAGTGACTGGTCGATGGACACCTGTCGCCTCGACACCCATCCCCCTCCCACCTATCCCGTAACAATCGAGCGGCCGAGAGGGGTCCATCGTGGGCTGCAGCCTCCGGGCGGACAGACACCTTATATCGAGATTGCCCGTGTAAACCGAGTATCCGATGCCAGTGAAATCAGGCGTTTCGCGACTGCACGGATATAACAATGGTTGCAAAGGAGACTACGCGATTGTACGTGGCCGCAGGGGCGGTTCAAGGGTTCCGGGGGCTACTAACAGTCTATGTACTATGTACTCTTATGTACAGTTCGGTGAAAGGGCAACGAGATCCCCGTCGAGCTCGTCGAACTATCATCCCGTCGCACTCCGTCTCCCCCACCGACTAAAACTAAACACCAACACACCAACCCGATAAACTGCCGCGAATGCCCTCTAGCGGCGGAGGGGGCTGGTTCTCGAAGGTCGTCTCTTCCGCCGGCAACGAGGGCGCGCCCCCCTCGCACCGCGGCCGCCGCGGACACTTCGGAAAGTGAGCATTGCATTTATCCGAGTGGTTTCGCGAGGCGTCCGCCGGCGGCGCGGCAGTGCGAGCGGGCACGCGCCGAGCCTACAACTTTCTTAATATGCGGAATCTTGAAAAAATAGCTCCGTTAATTCTCTCCCTTTTCACACGCCCTCCCTCCCTCACGACGCCCCCTCAAGATTTGTTCTCCCGTGTACGAGCTAGACCCTGATACCGGGCCGCAGTCGACTGCGGCCTTTATAGATACTCTACTGGGCCCGCCGGCTTCGAGGGGAGTCGTCGCCGGCGGGGCCCACGATTGCTCCGCTGTTCGAGGTCCCACATTGATCCTTATTGCATCATCGTCTGCCCCCCCACCCCCCGTCCGAGATTGCTCCTTCTCCGACAAAAAATATATCTGATTTTGTACATGCGCGTACGTATTAATGTACATATGTATAGGTATATCTGTGTATATAGCGGGGCCCTCAACAGTGTCCCCGCACGAGTAATACGCGACTGACGTTAACAGCAATATATTCTTCGAGACGAGCCTTCGAGAACAGACCTCCCTCCTCCGACCAATCGGAGGATCCGTGGTTCTAATCAGCTGCGCGGGATACGCTACGGGATTGGACCAGCTCGACGCTCGCTCCCCCTCCCCCCTCGCTTTTTTCTCTATAGACAAACAGAAACAGTGGTATACTTTACGAAGCTAATTTACAAAGGTAGATCTCAGCGTCCGACTCGCAATCTCCGCTCTCTATGTACACAGCCATCCCTCTCCTCGCTGATTCGCCTCACAAGTGTTCCTCGTGCGAGAGGAATAAGACCCCGTAAAATATAATATCTGCCGAAACACCGTCTTCCTCCTCTCCTCGACTCTCTTCGACTCTCTCTCTCGCTTTGTGTTCGGTTCGAGTCAACAGCGTCCGACTGTTGCGCACAAAAAAATACAGATCGGTTTGAAGGACAATGTTAATGCACGCTCGTTGCCATAACCTTGGTGCGCACTCGACCCTAAACTCTAGTGTCGTTCATACGCTCGCTCTAGGTTAGCTTTCTCTCTCAGTCGCTCCCAATCGCTCGATTCACTCGCTTCCGCTCGTATTCGCACGCGCGCGCTCTCTCCAAGACACCGTCTCGCTTAGTGATTCATTAAGATTATTGTACATCGTTAATTAATAACCGTTAGAATATAATAGTGGTGATGTATACGTGGCTCGTGCGCCGCTCGACACGCGCATGCAGCACCCTCCAAGTCTCCCGAGCGGAAAGAGGCTCGCGCGTGTCCAGCGGCGACCAGTTGCAGAGACACTGTGGCCAAGTGTCCGATCGGATCGCCGGTAATCGCGAGCTCCCCTCCTGTAAACTCTCCTGCATCCCCTGCCTCCGCCTCTCACACGCGCCCCAACACACACTTTCCTCCGTAGACGCCCGCTCGCATTACGACCCGTCGAGATATTCGAGTGCGTCGGGTGTGTAATACGAGTGGACCTCAATCGGGCATGCACGCACTCTCTCGGAACTCGCCGCGTCACCTAGTCCTGCCGAGTCTGACTCTCCCGCCGGATTGATTAGTTGGCGCCGCCCCCCGTCAGGGGGACACACTGGAAATCGATGACTAAAAAAAGAATCCTCGCAATGATTATGTCCAATTGGGAGCTGCCCAACTCCCCCAAGGGTTAGGCGAGAATCTCCTGGATTCTCTCTCTCTCTCTCTCTCCCTCTCTCTCCATGGTTACAGATCGTGAATGCTGATCGATGGTGATCGGTGCGACGGCGCTTTAGTCGCCGCTGAACGAATGCTGGCGTTTTACGCCGCACTGTGGGACTTATGGCTGGTATATCCTAGGTATCTGCGATGCGCCAGGGACAGAATGTGTGTCGCAAGAACTCGTTCGAACGCGTTGACGTAACGATATATATATATTATATATATATGTGTGTATATGCAAGGCTGCGTGGACAAAGTGTCGGGAAAGCACTAAACGCGGCCGCGATCCAACATAACCTAATCAATTGCCTAATTCCTGAGGACTCTTTGAGAAAGGAAGTCCTCGTTCCACTTGAATTTAGAGTTGGCGAGAATTTAGACTTTTGTTTCCCAACACTCTGTAACAAGCATCTGTTTTTTGTTTACGATACATATGTGTGTGTGTGTGTCTTTCTGTACGCGCGAAAGATTGTATGTGTCGGTGTGTCTCCGTGTGTATGTGTGTGTGTGTGGGGGGCATACGTGTCTGTAGGGTACGCACGTGTATATACGCGGCGCAGTGTGCGCAACCTAGCGAATACATAATACTTTGTATATATATAAAACACGCTCCAAATAGAAATAATGCTTTCACCAATTTGCCGAAAGGTCCGAGTTCGCGGGGGAGCAAAAGTCCTCTCCCCCGACTAAGTTTGCCCATTTTTCCTTTTTCCTTTTCCTCCCCCTAAAAACGTACAACAATAAATTCAGTCTAATACATTCCAAAGCACCAATTCGTAAAAGTTTCACGCGAGCCGCGCGTCGATAGGCGAAAATCATTATGCTTCCGTCAATTTTCTGTCTTTTCTCTCGTTTTCCACCTCCTCGCACCTTACACCTAATGAAAGTAGTCCGAAGTCTCGTGTTCAACGACAATTTCGAGCGCTACGTAACTAGACACGTGTGTATGTGTGTGGGTGTATGAATGCGTGTGTCTGTATCGGCGGTGCGAGTCGCGTTCGCCGACTAACTACCTATCGGAAGTGGCACGGTTTATATAGGCAGCCGGCCATGTTGGTTCCCAGCCGCCAGCGAATGGGGCGCCACCGCCGGACAATCAGTAAAAGTAGAAAGCCACACTCGCCAATGCTAAAACGATCGGTACTTTTAATCTAAAACAATTCAAACTATTCCTTGCACTGAAAACAGCCGAATCGCTAGAACCTACCGCGGCCCCCCGGCCAAGGCCCCCCGTAAACAATTTCCGATTAATAAAACCTCCTCGCCAATTGCCTAAACTAGTTCGAAAGTCCTCCGCTAGGGGAGGTCAGAGCAGTCTTCAATTTCGAGAATCATTCGCCGCAGCAAAGGACATATACCCTGTCTTTAAAACGAAACGCTTCCTAAACTACGTAGAAAATCCAAACGACGCCTTTCTCCCCCGTTTTATATAAAATTCGATATCTCCCCCACCCCAAATTCGCCCCCCACTAAAATTCCCCGCCCTATTAATCTATCAGTCCGAAACAAGCGCGGTAGTCGCTACCGCGCGCAACCGTGATTCTAAATTCGATTCTACTCGGTCCGGTGGCTCCATCTGCGGAATCAACTTGCACCCAGCGTGCCACTTCCCCACTCGCCCGCCTCGCACCGCTCTGTGTCCCTGCGTACGTGTGTACACGTGTGAGGATGCCAGTACAAAACGTGTGAGGTGTCGATCGTCCGTACACTTAGGGTTAGTAGATAGTATTAATATTAATAGTAGAGTATCGTTAATGTTAGACGTAGCGACAGTTATAGTAGTAATAGTATTAGTGTAGTAGTAGTAGCAGTAATAGCATTATCAGTAGTTAATACGTAGTATTAGTAATAGTAACATTAGTAACAGTAAGTAATAGCAGTAGTAAGTCGAGCACATCCATCGAGGGCAGGTCCTTGCAACGTCCGTCTCATCGGGAAGAAGCAGACGCAGGTGTAATGCGCTGCTTCTCCGAGCGAGTTAGTACGGAAATCTGCCACAGGCGGCAGTTGGGTAGCGCACGTACGACACACAAGCCTCCCCTTAAGGTGGGAGGGGGAGCTAACTTATGCCACCGATCTTAACTAGTAAACGCCGCTAACCGGTTACTTTCGTCGTAAGAAAGTTAGTTGTACTTGTACGCGTTGAGCTCGAAGTCTCTATCCTTCCGAGGTGGGTGGTGGGGGGGAGATCGGGTGGGGGGAATTCTGCAGTGGGCATGAAAAAAGGTGAGGTTAGGGAGGATGGTAGGTCTCGCGATGGAAATGTCGCGCTGAACACACTGGTTGCCGACTCTTCTCGATCAGATGGGAAAAGAAAGACAGGGAACCGACTTCCCGAAAGAACTAGCTCGCATCTTGAAGATCGATTTATCGACTAATCGAGCGCCGACCAACTTATGTACAATTGCCTCGTGCCGCGTGAGAGAAAAAAAAAGAAGAGAACAAGTTCCGGTCCCGCGGCCAGAAAAAATAATAATGTAACTACTATAACAAAGTATAATCATTTAACTTTATTTATAATAATTTCAGCTTATAAGCTTCTTCCTCCTCCTCCTCGTCCTCCGTTTCTACACAGCTTCCAATAAATTAAACGACTCCCTCCACTACTTATAACAAGAACCGTTCCTGTCGCAGGGCCGAGCGCGTATAACGTTCCTCCAAACATAACCTCCGAAACTGAAACCAACCATTAGACTACTTCGCCAGTCGCCAGCGCGATCGTCGAATCTAACTTTCTCTCCGCTTGGACTTTCTCTCCTCCCGCGCGCATCTGTACCTTCGTCCTCCGCTTGGAGCGCCAGCCGAATTTCGCCCCCTCGCTAATCAAGCCGAGACACTTCTCTCAACCGCCGTTCCGAGCGCTGCTCTACCCGTTGCAACACTTGCAACGCGCCCTCTACACCCAGGAGAAACGGACTTTTATTTGTCGGGGGTGGAAAGACAGACGGACGAGAGGGCGCGCGTGTCCGCGCACGCGACTCTCCGTATTGCAGTGTGTGCGAGTGCGAATGTAGTGTAAGTGTGTGTGTGTGTGTGTGTGTGTGTATCTCCGAAGGGGTTCGCCCGCTCGGAGGAGTATTCTTTAGTCGTCTTTTAAAATAACACAGAGTCTCGAGTCTACGCTTGGCAGTATAATGAACAACTTTGCCCGGCGACCGGGCACGAATCTCGAGCAAGAATCTTATTAGTTCTTTTTTTAATATCCCGGCTCGCCCGAGTCCCAGAATGTGTGTCTCTGGCTCCGCCCGCGACGAGTGCTGCCCCCTCCGCCCCCCTCCAAACGCCATAACAACCTTCCCACGGCTAACTCGGATCTCATGGGAGGGGAGCGGCCGCGCGTTCGCCCCGGGCGGAATGCCAGAGTAGAATGATGAGGACATTTTAAACGATGTAGTCGACGTCAGCGGTTAACGCCCTTGGCAGTGATTCGTAGAATTGCGTGTTTGGTGTGTCTTTCCCCGAGGTAACCCTTGCCCCCCTTTAACACCCTCGTTCCACGCCCCCTGCGTCCCTCGCACGATATATCTCCTTCTTTTTTCTCCTTTTCCTCCTACCAGGGTAGCTTCGATCCTTATTTTTTGTATTATTGCCTGATCCTCGCTTTCCACCTTACACACGCACTCTCTCTCTCTCTCTCTCTCTCTCGTTCTTACTTGGCGGAGAAACCTGCGACCGGTTCTGATCGGCTGACGGATGCGGTTCACCTTGATTCTCGAGCCCCGTGGACCTGTTTCGCCGTCCACTGGCTTAGGAAGAGTCGGCTTCCAGGCGCGGAAGCCTTCTCCGGAGTAAGAGGATCATTCCGCGCGAACTCCTCGCGATTTACAATAGCCAGACGGAATGATTACCTTGTCAAGATCTCCTCGTGTCACCGACAATATGCGGCTCACGCGTCTACGACGGGGATTTTACGTTTTAGTCACGAAGGGGGGAATTTTTTTCGGCCGAGAATCAAAGTGCGCGGCATCCGATTGGGTTTCCCGGTCGCTGGCGCCGGGCCAATGGCTTCCGACCACTCGGAGGGGTGGATCTCTCGCTGGGAGACGAAAGTCTCGCGCGTTCCAATTGGTGACGACCTGCCGTCGACGTGCACTCGCCGGTGAAATGCAGCCTTAGCGATATATCGACTTCTCCTCGTCGCACAATCTCTCGCTCGCGAATCGTTCAGTCTTTCTTGCTCTGGCAGCGCCGGAATCCGCGCGGACCGTGCGCCGAGAGGGAAAGGGTGCCGTCGCTTTGGGTCCTACGTTCGTCGGACCGCTGACGAATAGAGAAGCGTAAAATTTTTTTATTGCACAATTTCCACTTTGGTATCGAATGTGTAAAGCCGAAAAACCAGCATGATGGCCCGAGCAAGGCACCCCATTGGCTCTCCCGCGCATCCAGGTGGCGCCACCGATCCCGCCACTGCTACCACAATTGCACCCCGCTGAGGGGGGACCGACGCGAGTCGCGCGTCCCCGCCTCGATTTCGAGCACTAAACCGATTAAAAAGAGGCTCCCTCGACGCTTGATTTACAAACCTCCTCCCGCGCGTACGAATCTCTCGACTATGCTCACGGGAAAACCTCGCAACCTCCTCGCAATCCCTACGAACTCTCGCTTTTCCTCCTCGACTCTCGCCGCTCGCCTCCTCCCTCCATTGCGCTCTTACTCTCGCGAAAACGGCGACGTCTAAATGCACTCTCGGTGGTATACGTCCGAGCGTGGTACAACAATACGTGGAATACGATTATGTCAGTGGTACAGCGCGGCCCCGATGAACTGCGGGCCATCCGTGCGGACTGGCCCCCGCGCTCTTTGTAAAGTGCAGCTTCCCCCCGGGATCACGGTGCGCCCTGGGTCGCCGGGTTCGAAATCGCACGCGCGCGAGCGTCCATGGAAAAATCACTCTGCCTCCCCAACCGATTGCACTTGAGACTCGATCAGCCCTAGAGTATTAAAGCTGACGATAAAGCTAACTAAGCCGAAACGCGAGGCTACTCGCTCCGATTGATCGTCGTAGACTCGCAGCGCTCGTCGCGGAATCGCGAGCCAGATTGCACCTTGATCGAGGGAAGCCGATGTGTATATCTGCGGATCGCGTGTCGATTGTCCGCGCGCGCGCGCGCGGTGAGACTGCGTCGAAAGTGGCTAACAGTACTTTTGTCCGCGGCAGAGAGTTGCTCCGACGAAAGTGCGACTGGTGGCTTGCTGATGGCGGTGATGGTTTCCCTCTTCTCCACACGTCCACCGTATTTCCTCTCCCTCCCTCCGGCTCCCTCCTGTCGCCTCACAATCGTTTTGGTGGTGGTGGTGTTCTCGCGTACACTCTGCGGTGTGGCAGTGTCCGCCTTGCGGCGATTTTATGTAGCTTAGGGCTCTCCTATATACGTTTGGTAGTTTCCGGGGGGTGCGGCGGCTCCTCCAACTCCAAGAGGCCGTGTGTGTCTTGTCGAGACTGGATCTGGATCTCTTCCACCACCCTCGGCTTCGCCGATGCGTCTTTTTTCCGTGTTGAGAACATCGAAGGGTGGTTCCTCGCCGTGGACTCGCGAGGCGCCACAGCCGCCCTCTCCTCCCCCCTTTGATCGCTCTTGAGACCATTTAAGGTGCGGACGAGTACGACCTTACAGTAGTAAAACACGATGCGTGCGCGATGATGATGACCGGCGTATTCTACTTAGTCGTACTAGGCGAAACTCCGAGTCCCTCGGTGCGTTTTTCTATCCGTGGAACCGTCATGCCCGCTCTTCTCCTCTTCTCATGAGTCGCGGCCGTTTCCTCGGCGTGGCGGAATGCCGATCTCCCGGGAGGCTCGTCGACTGGTTCCCCCGTCCCTCTCGCCCCCGCCCTTACAATGTTACACGAATTACGATGATTTTTTTGTCTCTTGTTTAAACTTGCGCGGTACTTACTACGGAATACAACTGCGTACAATCAGTTAATAGCATAGAGTTACAGTGTTACAACATCGAGAATCTTAGTGTAACGACGCGTGTATTAAGTGTGGGTTGGTTGCCGCTCCACTCTTTCCGACTCCCAGGTTTACTCCGAGTCCGACTCTCCTTCCGGTTTGACACGCTGGTGTGGGCCGTGTGTGTACGCGTGGCTCAGTGCTGCTGCTGCTGCTCTTGGAGCTGATGCTTCTCTCCCGTCTCTGCGTTGCTTGATCAACGATTGGGTTGCTGTATTATGCTAGCATTTCACGTCCCAGAGAACTTCTGATGGTTTCTTCCTCGCTTCTTCTCTGGCGCGTCCTCGCTCAGGGTTTTCTTGCCTGGAGTTGCTCACTTCGTCAGGCTTCGTCCGTTAGTTCGCAGTCTTCCCCCTCGCGTTGTCCTCTCTCTGTCTTGTTCGTTCGACGTCTTGCTAAAGTCTTTCTCACTCTCACTCTCATTCTCTCGCATTCTCTTTCTCACCGGCTAATAATTACGACCCTCCCTCAACTCCCCTCCTCCCACCCGTTCAGATTTACAATATTTTACGATTTTGTTTGCTTTTATTAAAAAATTAAAACGGACGGTTAAATTTCACGTTTTCGTTTGTCGGTGAGCCGATGTCCGCTGCTGAAGGCACAGGGCTTTGCACTTGAACTCGGTCACCTAGCCTAACTTGACTGACTTACTACGACCTACTACCAACTAGCCTCGCTTACTTACTTTACTTACTTCCTACGGTCTACTACGTTATTCCTTTGCCAACTGCCCCTCGTAACCGTCCCTCCTCCTCCCCCCCGTCTTCCCGTTGCGTCCCGAGCGCCTCTCCCGTCAACCCTGGTCGTGTATCCTCGCGGGGAGAAGAAGCGTCCGCCGAAACCGATCCGGAGTTCATCCCGTCGTTCCTGGTTGCGCTCCTCCTTCGTGCCTCCTCGTTACCTCTCGTGGCTGGCTCGCGGTGCCTACTTCTAGGTTTCATCTATCCCTCGTGGTTCTCGCGTCTCCCGGTGGCGCGCGCGCGCGCGCGCTCGTATAAACAATGTACATGCTAGCAATATATTATTATGCTATGTGTGTGATATAGACTCTATGGTATCCATTATGTATAATCGTATCTTCAGTTTTTACTCCGCGCTCGCCTACCGTGCGAGCCGCGACGCGCTGCTCAACAGCGCGTCCGCGGCTGCACAGCTCTCTCTCTCTCTCTTTCTTTCTCTCTCTCTCTGCCCCTCAATCTTCCTTTCCGGCACGTTAGCGTTGAACTTCCCCTTCATTCCGACAGCTCGGCTTGCCGCGGCCATTGATATATATCCTTCTCTCTCCCTCTCCGCTCCTCGCTCTCCCAGGCATTCGCACACTCGCATACTTTCTCGCAACGGCATTCACACGCGCACACTTACACACGCAGGCGAAGAGACCTCGTCTCTCTCTCTCCCCTCTCTCTCTCTCTTGGCGAAAGCACGGCGCGCCCGGAGAATTCTCACAACTCCGTACCCCTCGCGTACAATCTCGGTGCATTTACATATCGATTCTCGGGGGTATCCAGGTAGAGGATTATAGTAATAACATAACTGTAGGTAGTTTTATTTCGTCTCTGTACTGTCTCTACATATCACAGCCTGGGTGCCTGGCCACTGCCCTTTCCTCCACGTGTATATCCTGCGTCGCCCCTGGGACGGGGTCATCCCCGTGAATTGAGCGACTTGTACGCCAATCTGGCTGGCTTCGCGATCGTCGGGCAGTGGCAAAGTGGTGCACTAGTACAAGAGTCGCACACGCCTCCACGTCTCCCGCGCTCTCTCTCTCTCTCTCTCCAGCTGCCGCCGCCCGAGGATGCCTAGATCCTCCGCGATCGAACCTCGCCGGCGCGCGCGGCAGCAGTCTCCGCCAAGGGCTGGGGGTCGATCAGGGGGGGCGACGTGGACCTCCGAAATAAAATCGCGGTCGTGCGGACTGTTAACACTTTAGCCGACCGGCACGAGGACCGGTGACCGGCAACGGGGGAACTAGGGCATCACGTCCCAGATCTCGGCGAGGAAAACTGGCAGCTTTTTGTTCTTGAACTTTAGACTGAAGCACATCTCGCTGTTCTGATTGCCGAGGGTCCGCAGCTCCGTCAGGACCGAGAGGAGCTTCGCGAAGATCGTCCCGGACTTGGGCTTGCGCCGATTGTCTACGTACGCCTTCAGCGCCTCCAGGTAGATCTCCTGGATCTTCTCGACCTTCCAGCCTTCGAGGAGGTTTGGTCTTTCTGCAACCAGACAGCAACGCATTCATTTTCATTACTCTCCACTTCTCTCCATAAAACATCAATGCAAACCATCGGCTCTTTGCGCGAATTTACCTGAGAAAATGACGATTGCCGTGAGCAGGGCGTACTCGGCGTTGTTGACCTTCATGGCGTACATCTGCCGGCAGAAGCGTAGAAGATCTTCAATCGTCTCACCCATCCCTG
The DNA here is from genome assembly GCA_963675795.1 of Crossocerus cetratus. Lineage (NCBI taxonomy): Eukaryota > Metazoa > Arthropoda > Insecta > Hymenoptera > Crabronidae > Crossocerus > Crossocerus cetratus. The sequence goes on from OY776671.1 coordinate 16,526,525, forward strand.
CCACGTTGTAGCTGTCGCGGGTGTACGGCTGGTTGTTGGCGAATATTATGCTGTCCGTCTGCACGTCGTACTTCCTTGCCATCCTGAGCATCATCACCTCGCTCGAACACGCCTTCAGCAGGGCGATCTGGTCCTCGCGCATCAGCTTGTCGAAGCCGGGTAACCTCTTGGAGAACTCGACGATCAGCTGGACCGTCAGGATCGTGATCTCGGTTATATGTCTAAACCTGTAGTCGCTGGGATCTTCTCCTTCGGTAGGCTGATTCTGTGGGACAAGGACCAACCATTACTCGCATGAACGACTTGTCCTTGAGGCCTGCTATGTTCCAAGTATCTGCTACTTACTGTAATCCTCTTGAGATCTTCCTCGCTAGGCTGCTCGTACTCATTCTGGAAGTAGACCAGCCTGTGTATCAGCTCCTCCTGTTCGGGGCTGATCGGTTTGACGCAGCCGTAGGGGCTGACGGGGGTGAGGATGCCGCTGCCGCCGGACATGGACAACGACTCGGACTCGGCGGGCTCGATCTTGACTCCCATCTGATCGGCGCCCATCCCGCCGACGCTTCCCGGCGAGCCGTTCATCGTTGTGCTGTTCGGCTTGTCCTTCTCCTGCGACGAGGAAACCTGGATTAATCTTCGTCGTCTCAATCGCGCAGCGTCTCCCCCTTACTAAGCCTGATACAAACCTTCTGGGCCTTCTTCTCCTTGCGCTTGACCGCGCACTGGTACTCGGGCACGACGCACTCGGGCCTCATGCCGACCGTCAGGCACTTCTTGAGCCTGCACTCCTGGCACTTGCGGCGCATGTACATGTCGATCTCGCAGTTGTTCCCGTACTTGCACTGGTAGACCGCGTTCTTGGTGATGCTGCGCCGGAAGAAGCCCTTGCAGCCCTCGCAGGTGAGGGCGTTGTAGTGGTAGCCGGAGGCTCGGTCCCCGCACACCAGGCAGAGCTCCTCCTGCTGCCTCGGCGTCGGGCCCTTCTTCTTCCTGGCATCGCAACCGTCCGCCCCGCCGCCCACCCCGCCGCCACCGCCACCGCCTCCGCCGCCACCCCCGCCACCGCCGCTGCCGTACCCGTTCAACGAGCCTGGCTGCGACAGCTCGTCCCTACCTGCAACACACGGAAAACAACCATTTTAGTCTACAACTCGCATCATTCCTCACTCGCCGAGGGTTACCGTGCGTGCACAGGTTACACGCTCCGAGGGAGAGCTCTGCTCTCCACGGCAATTGAATAGCCGGTTTCAAGGTTGCTTTTCTTCGTACGCCTCGCGTCGTATCATTTGCGTGGTGTAGGCTTTCGTACCAACTCGTTCGAGTTCTAGTAGTTTTTGGTAACAAATTGTACAAGTTGGATGAGTTGGTACCGAGTTATCCAATTTCGATTATTTGGTACCAATTTATTCAATTTCGATTATTTGGTTCGAACGCATTCAGTTTCGATTATTGGGTACCAATGTATCCAATTTCTATGATTCCAAACTATCGAATTTCAATTGTTTGATTCGACCGCATTAATTTTTTATCGTGTGGTACCAACTTATCTAATTTCTAAGAGTCTCTCATGAGCGAGGTTAAGCCTCTACCATAACCAGAAGTTTGATCGAGAGTCGATGGGATGGCGCAGGCTGCTCGTGGAGATCGGCCGCGTCTCTCGTCTCTCCTAACCCGCTTTATCCGAGAAAGGCATCGAGTGGAACGCGCGCGCGTTAGAAGTCACGGTCGGTGAAAGTATACGTAGGCAGAGAGTTGCGCGCAGGTGTGCGCGGTGCGCCGCGCGGCCATTTAAAACGGAACCATCACGATTAAGAGTGAATGCGATGACACCGTTCCGAGTGCACTCTGCCCTGGTATTCTCCAGTGGCTTGGCAATGCTCGCCCGGGTTGCGCCGAGCGACTGCCGCGGGCGAGTAGGCGGACACGTAAGGTATTACGCTCGCTCGCTCCGAGGAAGGGATCCGTCGAGCGAGATAGAGGAACCTCGCCCGAGTAATAACCGAGTGACCACCTAGCCCGGTCACCGCCACCATTCTACTCCGATGTTTGCAGGACGAGCACTCGAGGGAACACGAGAACCTTGCTGGAAGCTGAGTTCTCGGTAACTTTCCGAGAAGCAATTTCTAACATCCAATGTAGAGTGGAACTAGTATTGAATTCGTGAACATTTAATTATTACTAAGTAAACTGTTCAACCTCCAAATATTTGCAAACTATAAACAAACTAAATTCGTCAACTCTAAATAATTGGGAAATAATCGCTTTAAATATCAAACATACAACTTTCTAACTAAACGTCGCGAGGCTTTAAAGATTGAGTACAGGATTGTTGAGTTGATAAAGAGAGCGGCGACTCGGCCTCGCTTCTGGGCTCGGCGGAGTCGTCGCGAGAAAAGAAGCAGAGTCAGGCAGTCTCGGTTTCAGTGTATGCACGGGGCGGCGAGCGCGAGGAGGTTTCCGTGCTGGTTAGTAGTGGCTCCCTCACCGCGGGGATCACTGAGCGGCCTTGACACTGGCTCCTTTCGTAGATGCCTCTATATTTATAGATTGCAAAATGAGGAGAGCGCGCGCTCGACTTTCCGAGTGGCGGCCGCCCGGCACACTGCACGTACCCTGTGTCTCGAATCACTCTCGCCGTCTAAGGGGTCAAGCACTCTGCTCTCCCGATATATCTTTTTTCCCGTCGCGACGCCTTTCGCCCTTTAACACACCCACGTGCCTCGATTCCCAATATTGCAAATGCACGAGCTCACCTTTCAGGCTTAATCATAATCACGACCAGCATTTCCATCGCGCAGATTATAAGGTAAAAGGCGAGCGCGTCCTTCTGAAAATCGAGCGTCGACGTTACCGGCGCATCTCCGCTCCGGTAATTTAATGGTCGATAAAGCGCATCGTGGTCCGCCGGTAATTCGGCCGCTCCGGCAATTACGCGCGCGTATTTCAGGCGCCGGACGAATCGCGAGGGTCCACTCTTGCCGGCGGTAAGATGGCGTCGCGGCCGGCGGAAAAACCGGCCGCGGTACAAACAAGCCTGTCTTTATTTAGCAGGGATCTCTCGCCGGGCGGGCAGAGCCCAGCGCCGCTAACGGTACAGGGCCGCCGGCTAGATTTGCATCGGCCGGCCGAGTTCCAACCGAAATTGCGGGCTACCTTGAGGCGGAGAGTGCGCGCGGAAAAGCCCGCCGCCGCGGATCAAGTGGGAGTGGGCGGAGAGCCGATGAATTCGCGTGGGCAAGTCCATTTCTCGGCTCATCATGACCACTCGAGGCAGACAACCCCCCGTCGCGCGCCCGCGTCCTGCGACTCCCACAAATCCATTTAATTCGACGATGCACTCTGACCTCTCTCGCACCGCCGCTTTTCTAACGGCGAAACCCGATCGCTCGGTCGTTTAAACGTCCGCTTCTTGAAACAGTGAAACGACCGGCTGCCGGTGGCGAATTTAATAAAGTGCTGCTTGAAAAGTAACTGGAAACGACCGGGAATTCAGTATTTTTAATATCTTTGATTCTTTGTGTGAGTAAAGTGTTCATTTATTGTGTATTATTGGTATTTCTCAGATTGGACTCGCGATTCGGTTAAAGGAAGTAGTGGCCATTGCCGAGGACTGATTTATTATCTGAGAAGGCTCGATGTGTTGGTTCGGTGGGATTCTCGGGAGCAGTCACCGGCGCGCGCGGTAATATCGAGGGGAGCGAGCGCGAGCCGTAAGTATAGGAATGAGAGTACTGGTTCTGCTGGATCCTCGGATCGCCGTTTTCTATACTCTAGAAGCGAGTCGGGTGCTCGGGCAAGGTTTCCGTGGTGGTTAGTGGCGCGCTCTCTCGCTCCGCGGCGAGACCCGCTCAGTCACTCGCTCGCTGACTCACTCGCACTCTCTCCCTCTCTCGGGACGGAGAGCAGTGAGCGGCCTTGACTCTGGCTCGCTCGATGTTGTACGCCTGTGCGCACGCACGCACACAGACGCGCCGCCTCCTAACCGCGTCCCTGCATGCATACTCTCCACACACACGGGCCCACTCGTTCAACCTCATTCTCCTGGCGAGACTCTTAAGCCGGCCTCCACACCGCGCCGCCGCCGCCGCCGCCGCCGACGACGACGACGTAAGAATGCCGCCAGGTGCACACGTAATAGCAGAGACTCGCGGGGATAAGAACGCGAGTCGAGTACCAGCGCGTAATGCAGAGCTCCCCTCTTGTCTTGGACGATGTCGGGACATCGCGAGTACGAGATGAAGAATCGAACCTCGGAGTGGAGGATTCGGTTCATGGGCTCTGATGTTGCTTTAGAGTTAAGGTCTTTTTACAACATGCGAGTGTTTACAAGTATAATTCCCCTCGCTGCAAGTACTTTACTCGCATCGTGTAGAAATATCTTTACACGAGTGCATAGAAATACCTTTTTAATACAAGTGTTTAACAAACGTCGAGTTGGCGTAGCAGCAAAGTGTTAGATCATCGATCTCAAGGACCCGAGTTCAATCCCTAATGGGGTAAATTGCTTTTCAACAATTCTTCATCCGAGACAAGTCGTTTTCAGGGAGTTTATAGGTAACGGGTAGATGTGAGAATAGAAGAAGAGAAGAGGTGTTCAACTATGTATGCCGCTTAATGAAATCCTCATCCTCCGCTTCCTACTCTTCGCGTCTTCACCTGAGAAGGTAGGTCTCCCTTCCTCCCCTCCCTTAGAGCGTACGTCTCTCTCGATAACGTCTTTCGTGCCGTGTCGCTCTCGCCGAGAGAGGAAAGCTAAAACGGGCCAGTGAGCACTGGCTCTCGTGGAAGCAGGCCTCGCTCGTTTCCTTCCACCACGAGGACGCCACCGCGGCCCTCTCTCGAGGATCTCCAGATGAAAGAGAGGAGGAGGAGGGAGAGGAGGAAGGAGCGCAGGTACAATTTATTCAAAGCTTCGCTTGATTACGATGCATTGACTCCCTCGATCTGCATTTTCAGAGAGATAGACTGGGTTTGGAGGCTTGTATGGGAAAGGAATAGAGTGGGGGAGAGAATGACGAGAGGCCACACAGAGGGGCCTGAACAAGATGGACGACTGAGAGCACATCGACATCTAATCTACAAGAGTCGAGTCGACTGTCGGCCAAGCCTCTCGGAGACACATCGTCTCGTTGCATCGAGCCAGGCTATATCGGGTCGACTTTCGAGAGGCTCTGCCAGTGGTTTACAGCTGGCGGCAGACACAAGTCCGAGAGCAAGGCGAGAGAGATAAAGCGACCTTGCCCTACCCAGGTCCCTTTAAACGGCCGGCGGCACCCAGCGCCTCCTATTTCAAACGATAGACGCGGCTAGCCGCGTAACTCTAATGGACGTCGCATCCGGTCACGGTACGCGATTCGATAAAGATCGCCCGTGGAAAAAAAAGGAGGAGGAGGAGAAAAAGCGCGAGAGATGGGGACGATTTGCACGCGAGGTTGCCGCTGGATCGCGCAAACATGGGCGCAGTTGAGGAAAGTGTTCTCCATTTGCTTTCTCCCGGTCGCCTCGGTAAACGGTCATCGGGGCTAATATTCACACATCTCTAGCCAGGGTAACCCGATCTCGCCGGCGCTCGAGAAAAAAAAAGGCGACGCGAGAGTCCGCGCGCCGCGCTGACTGCCAATGAGCGGCGGCGGCCGCTTGCGAAAGACTCGCCCGGAAAGGACGATGCCGGCAGCCGGGAGCGAGATTGCGTCGATAAAGTAGGCGAGTCGCCGGGCTCTCGGGCCGAGAGCAACTCGTACGACCAAATGGGAGGACTCGAGGGAGGAATAACCGATGCATCTGGCAATTAGGAGGCTACGTAAGAGCTCTCTTGGAAGAGAGCAACTCCGAGAATGAATCATATCGAGCGGCCAGCCACCTCGATTATACTCCGGGCTCGTTTCGGCCCCATTTGCATAACACATAAGCGCGCGCGGACGAATGCAAATGCCGCGAGCGAGCGCGCTCTCCGCCGGCTATGTAGACGTTGTAGACGATAAAAATAATGCGGGACACGCACGCTCGACTCGATTTCTGAACGCGGCCCTCGTTTCCCTCGCCGCCCGCGCCTCGCCGCTGCGCGAAAGTCCCTGCGCGCCCCGATGGACCGGACGCGACGGACTTTTACCGGGACACCACCTTTCCCAGCGCGGTGAAACCTCGTCCTCGAGACCAGCGTCGCCCAACCTCCCATGGAAAATTCTACTCCGCTAATTTTATGGGGAATAATGTTTATGATATAATTTTGAATTGAATTGGTTTTTGTTGCTGGAGGACCCGCTCGGTTGGGAAGCACTGACTCAACTGGCCTCCGATATCGTTGCCGTGTACGTGGCTCGTTACCATTCCACTCACGACACAACACACCGGCGCAGCCAGCTACGCCGCGTACGTCACTGGACGACCCACTTCTGCGCTCGTCTGCGCCTCACTGCCTCCTCCGAGTTTCATCCCGAGCTCCTCCAATCGCCACTTCCGAGCTCCGTCGGCGTCGCTCGCTCCAGTTCGATTCGACTTGTAGATTCGCTCGCTCGTCAATCTTCGATTCGAGAATCCGAGAAATTCGAGAAATTCGAGAAATCCGAGAGATTCGAGAAATTCCCCGGGGAAAATTGAAAAATGGAATAACAAATCTCCCGAGTCAGTTTTGGCCGCTTTCCAAATTGTTGTCGGTTGCGAGTGGTTGGGAACCGAGGGAAATGGATGCTTGTTTTGATTAGAGCGACAGTGGCTGAGCCGCGGGCTTTGCCATTGGAGGCCAGTGGGGAGAGGAACGAGGGAATTCCTATCTAATCGGGTTCTAGGCCTAGGAGACTAGGTGGGCAAGTGTCGGTGATGCAATAACCGCCGGTGTCCGCCGGCCGTGATAAGGTAAAGGCGAGAATGACTCGATGAAGAAGAAATGAGTCAATGTCCTTAGAAGGATCGCTCACTGACTGTCCGCGTATAAGCGCCAAGCCCCGCCTCGCCTCGCCTCGCCTCTGCTACTACCAGTGAGAGTGACCTACTGACCTATCACAGTCATTCCTTTCACGGTTTCGTATGGTTAAACTTTTATTGTTTAGTTGGCGGGGTTTTTTTAATGTAAAATCTCGTCTGGGTAGCTTAATTGTCTTTTGTAGGGAGACTCAGTATGGAGTCAGTGATTTTGTAATAAATATTTGTATATCTGGTTATCTTAATTATCCTTTAAACGAAGTCTCAGGTTTATATCTTCGCTAATTTCGTCACTATAATCAGTGATTTATTAATAAATATTATCATCCGATTGTTTTACTTATCATTTCAAACGAAGTCTCAGATTTATATCTTCGTCAATTCTACTTTCGCCGGTGGATTCGATCGACGAGGCCGTGTAAATCGAGTCTACCTCGAGTTCCTGCGGGATCGCAACCCTTTGGACTCGAAACTGTTTACTCGGAGCGAGGGCCTCGGTTATGTAAAGACCCGGAGGGCAAGGGACACTGATCGATAGCTCTCATTTTTTCGGGCCACTTTAATCGAAAACCCTCTCGCCACCCCGCCTATTGATTGTTTGTCCGGGTGGGAGAGGGTGGCTCGTACCACCAACTCCTTCCCGCACCCAATCGGGTGAAATCGATGGCAGTCGTGCAAAAGGTATCGGAGCATCCTTCGATCTATTGATTGGAAATTCGATTCATTCTTCCATGGTACTTTTTATCAATTTCCAAAAATTGACAATTGTTCCTTTATGTATTATTGAGTTATATCATTTTACATTACATTTATATTATATAACTCAATAATATAAAAATATGTTTTTAAATAACTGAATTATTTTATGGTTATATGTAATATAATCGATTTTATATCATTTTATACTCATATCAATGTTGTTATCATTGTTTTTGTATGAAAACTGAGTATTTCGACAAGTTGCTTGTTTCTTTGAATACTTTTGATATTAGAAGAGTTTAGTGTGTGGTGATTGATGCTCGCTCGGGTTGGTCGGAAGCCCGTGGAAGCCAATCAATGAAATCTGAGCCTCCGCTCTTATACATGCGGTCCTTTCGGATTCCGAGGCGCATTGGTGCTCTTCCTGGTCGAATGTATCTGGTGCGGCGGGCGCTCGCGCGGTAACTCAATGGGAAGGAGGGAGATTGTATCTGAGCAGTCCCTCGGAATAAGAATTCCGTGGGGAGAGAGAGGAAGAGGTGAGTGGTAGATGGTGGATGGTTGGTTCGGAGCGAGCGTACAATGGTGTTGTTCGAGACGATATCGTCGCGGGCTCTTCTAACGGTTCTCTCTCGGCTGGCTCTCTAACGGCAGCCGAAAAACGTGCCGGGCGACTCGCTCGCTCGGGCCATATTTACCGGGGCGGCCATAACTGGCGCGCAGGACAACACGAGCATATTACCATCCCGAGGAATTCGATGACCCACTTGGAGCGGGCGACACCACGTGCGCCCGACATCGCCACCGTCGGCATCCCGACGACGCCACTCTCCACGTGCACCCACCCCTCCTACACCAATAATCCACATTCAAGAGCTCGGCTCATTCCGGGATTCCAGCGAGACTCGGGGAAAATCACTTGGATTCGATTTTTCGAGTATTCGAATCATTTGAGTTGAATCTTTCGAATATTCGAATTGTTTTGGCTTCGATCTTTTGAATATTCGAATTATTATGAATTCGATATTTCGAGTATTCGAATTATTTTGAATCCGATCTTTCAAGTATTCGAATTAATTTGAGTTCAATTTTTCGAGTATTCGAATTATTATGAATTCGATTATTCGAATATTCGAAATATTTTGAATTCGATCTTTGCAGCGCATCTTGCAAGTACAGTGTTTCTTTCGTGCAAAGTTTCACTGTGCGAGCAAATGCGAACCTTGAAGAATTCCACGACACACGAAGCTTTGTCCGCAGTCACGTAAGTAAAGTCGTAACACAATTAGTGCGGAGTTAGAAAGATCAGGAATTCCTCTCCACTTGGCCGATTGACTCGGAAAAATCATGCAAGCGAGACAATGTGAGAAATGACGCCAGTTGAGGGAAATCATCGGGGAGTTGGTTGATCTTGCATATCGAGTCAAGAGTGCAAGGCCAACCTCCTCTTAGGAAAGGTCGAGAAGATCCCGAGTGCCAATTAGCTCGGACCAATTTCGAGTCACTTGTCATTCGCGCACTCCTTCCCTCCCCATCCCTTGCGCAGGAGAAAAAGCGAGGGGCTAATGATCCTCGAGCCAACCATCCTACGTGCCAGACTCATTTACACTCCACTCCGATCCTAACAATTCAACATTTAATACAATATTTCTAAGAACAAAAATAACAAATTTCAATTTAACACTTGTGTTCAGGTACAGTTGTTTAAATTTCCAAATGATTTTTAATAATACAAAACAATTTATCATCAAATTAGTTGTCTTTCGACCGTTTCGAGATTTCATAATAACTCGATGACATAAACAAACGGAAAACCTGTCGTCAGTCCAAGTGTTAAGTATTCAAAACGTACGAGAATAAGAAACTTTAACGACGGAAGAAAAGAAGGTGGCGCAATGGCTAACCGGAGGTTCCTCGACCTTAGAACGAGTCTGAGGATGCGGAATGGTCCACGAGGTACTTTTGGACGGGAAGACTCGGATTGGAAAGGATGTTGGGAGTGGGCGGGGGTAGCAGGTCGGTTTGAAAAGTCCAATTGCGCAAGAGTGCTCGATTATGGTGCAAGCTGACGCAACGCCGATGACAAGGACGGGCCGACCCCCCCTGTACGGGATCCTGTGAACTCGACGATTCTCTAGTCCGCCGGGATACGCCGGCCTCGACCTCATTTCGCCCCGAAAACCGCCCGCCCGGCATTTCGAAACCGGCGTTTCCTCCCTCGTCATCGAGTTGCTGCTCTCGGGCGCAAATGTCAGTCGAGCACAAGCGGGTCAGTTACCTTTAAAGGTCCTTCCTCCGCTCGCTTCCACCCCGAGAGTCTTTTACGAGCGTGTTGTAGTATTTAAAACCTTGATTGGAGTCCGAGGTGATTCAGACTATCGATGCCGGAAGTGACGATTCAATTCCGGGAGTTTGAGAATTATTTATTGGGGATCGAATCGATCTTTAATTATAAATTCAGGGAATTTAGTTGAAATTAAATTCGAGGACTTCGAGAATTATTTATTGGGAATCGAATCGATCTTCAATTATAAATTCAGGAAATTTAGTTGAAATTGAGTTCTAGGACTTCGAGAATTATTGATTGGAAATCAAATCGATTTTCAATCACAAAATCAATAGGTAAATAGGTCTCCTATTTACGAGATGGCAAGAGTTGGAGAATTATCGATTCTAATTCGAGCCAATCTTCAATGACAAGTCAACTCCCTCAGAATCACTTCTTCAACCTCGAAATTCCCATAAAGTTCCAAGCCCTTCGAATAACCAATTAGAAATCGCCCACCTCTCCACCAATAAACCCATGAATAAGTAAACGACTCTCGACTCGCGGTGCCAGTCCCGTCGACAAGTGTAACTCGCTCGGAATTACCTCGGGGAGGGGGAGAAGAATTACGTGATCCGACTGCGCACCATGCTTTTGTGTCCCGCGACTCGCTTTGTCGTACACCATAATGGCGGCGGCGCTTGCGAAAGGCGTTCTTGCGCGGTCATCGTTTCGCAACTCTGCGATCCCGGCGCGCTCTCGCAATCGAGAAATTCGGCAGGATTTCTCGGGAGAGCGCGAGCGCTCCGTCCGAGGCAAACAAACTGTCGAGGAATCCTGTTCTAGATAGATGGCGCGTCGGCCGATACCCTCCCGGGACCAAGGTCAGCGCGGGAGATCGAGGACCGGTTCGATATCTCCGAGCCGGCGAGCATTAGTCTAAGTCATTAGTGGCGAGCCACGAAATCCCTCGGCATTTACGATCGAGTGTGCCAAGGATTCACGGGGATATTCGCTCGAGGAGTTGAGGAATTTTAGTCTCAACGCGCGCGCGATTGGAGATTGTTGCAAGAATGTAGAGCAGTCGAGAAACAGGAGGCTGTGGAGCGAGTGTCTTTAAAGAGGAGACCAGTTGTCCTTGGAGCGGAGCAGAAGAGCAGAACGATAGATGATCGCTCGGCTCTCTCCGATAATTAACGCGTCGACTATCCGAGAAGTAGCTCCGAGCTGGGATTCGTGGAAAGTTCGGTCCCATTTTAAATATGCGTAAAGTAACGTAGCGGGTTAGTCAGGAATGACGTCAGACTTCCGCAAGGGGCTTTTGGGCCCTGGGATTCAACATAGTTAACTCAACGTAGTTTATTAGTTTCCAAAAATAGTCTCCGTCGCGTGCTCTTTCGCTGGAGTATCCACGATGCTAATATTAACTTTGGGCCCAAAATTCAACATACTTCAACATATCGGTTGGCAAAAACTACCCTCAACTAAAGTATGAGCAAAGGACGCCACTGATTCATCGGGCCCAGAATTCAACATACTTCAACATATCCATTGGGAAAAACTACCCTCAATTAAAGTATGAGCAAAGGACTTCACTGATTCATTGGGCCCAAAATTCAACATACTTCAACATATCGGTTGCCAAAAACTGCTTTCAACACAAGTATGAGCAAAAGACGCCACTGATTCATTGGGCCCAAAATTCATCATACTTCAACTCCGCCGGCACTCATATTTCCTTTCTTTCAACATATCGGTCATCAAGAAATACCTTCGATCGGAGTATTAGCGAAGGGCGACGCGGGTTCATTGGGCGCCGACAAAACGGTGGTGCTGGTAGGATTGACGGCCGGTCGAAAATGATCCCCATTGGGCTGGGCCTGTAGTCCCCGATGTAGGTCTAGGTCCCAGAGCTGTAGGTCCTCGCTCCTGACGGCGGCGCTCTCTGGCGTGGCCGGCTGGAAGCTCGGGGGTGGCGAGAGCACGCCGCTGCTCGAGACTTCCGGGCTCGACTCCTGCAGGCTGCTGCCGGTGTGCCTGTTGCCCCAGCGCCTCCTCACCCCCGCAACGGGCACACGCGGCACCGTCTGCAGCATCTCGCCACCCTGCTCCACCTTCTGCACCAGCAGGCCCTCCTCGCCGCTCGTCGACTCCACCGTCACCGAGGTATAGTCTCAGCGTCGTCACCGAGGGCCGCTCGCGCGATTCCTTCCTCCTCTCCGACGCGATCTCGGAGCGCACTGTGTTTACCAAAGTAGTCGTTGACCCCGATAATTAGTCGCTCTCGGCCGAAATCGGGTGGCGCGCGCGCGAGCGCTCGAGGAGGAAATCGATTAACACTGTCAAGAGTATCGGCCCCGCGGAGTTTCACGCATTCTCTCTCCCTTGGTGCACTCTCTCTCTTCTCTCTCTGTCACCCACTGCACACGATGCACTGGCACTGTCTCTTGAGGGGACTAATCCTTGGCGGGTGTCCTCTATCGGGCCGGGAGCGCGGAGGAGCGGAGTGTGTCTCCGCTGGCGGTGATCCTCTGTCTCTGCCGCCCTGTCTTCTATCAGGGCCCACCCTCCCCTCGACCTCTCTAATGGCGCCAGCCGTGTCGCCTACTACTGCTGGTGGCGGTCATCGAGGAAACGGGGTCACGATCGCGCAAAAGGGAACGCGGCCCGTCTGCGCAGGCGCCGGCAACACAGCGAGAGGGAGACGCGGCGGGCGACGGGAGGTGGTGGGTGGAAAGGGGGGGAGGAGGAGGAGGAGGGAAGTGGAGGTGGAAGAGCGCTCGAGGGTGAGTCGGTTGGCTCGGTCAGTGAAGCAGCCAGGAGCCAGGCTGCAGTCGCACGCGATTGCTCGGAAATGCCATCAACTGCGGACGATGCAAGCGCATGATTCCTCCCCGAGAGGTTCGGCCTTGCCCCGATGGTGGTTCGCTCGCCGGAGAGACGATGAGGCTGCGCGCAGGCCCTGCGAGGCCGAATCGAGGTCAGGAGCGATCCGCGGCCCGAACACCTTCTCGCTGGGAGAGTGGATGATGTCTCTCCTGCTCGCTCCACTTTTCCACCGGTCCTCTCTCTCTCTCTCTCTCGCCCTCGGCTCTCTCGGCTCTTCTCCCGATTTCCTTCTGTTCCCTTTCGATGCGTCGTCGGACCGCGCTGGCCCCTTTCCCGACGCTCTCTATCCGCTTGGCTGACTGGTTTCCCTCGATTTCTCTTCTCTAGGTCGATCTCCGCGCGCACTTGCCGCCGGATCGAGCAGCCTCGAGGGAGACGACTCCTCCGCGCGTCCACTCGCGAGACGATGCAGCACTGCCGGGGTTCACGCTCTCTCACGCACGTGCACGCGAGCTCCGAGTGACGCTCGCGGGATCTCGGTCCTATCTCTCTCTCTCTCACTCGGAGAGCGAGGTTAATTCGCTGATGGAAGGACCAATAGGAATGTGGCGGGTGTGTCGCGTGAGCGCCTCCACGAAGTGGCAGCGTCGACGGCTCGGCACTGACTGCCGGCCAAGCTGGCCTCGCGCAGCCACGGCGCTCCTACCAGCCAACCTCCTCCGTACGCTTCTCTCTCTCTCTCTCTCTCTCTCTCTCGCTCGCTCTCTTTCCACTCTTCTCGTCTCTCTCCCGTCGGTTCTCTCGCCCCGACAGACACCGCACGCTCGGCGCGCCGACCAATCCACGCTCTCGCCTGCCTGCCTGCCTGCCACGGAACTTTCACTGTCGGGAAGCACAGCGGAGAGCCCGCGTACGTACGTACGGCTGCGTGCCTCGGCAGGGTGCCGCGTACCTGCAGCGAACCTCCGGCAAAAGCCTCGGATTTTCCTCCACAGAGCCCCGCTACGCGCCTAGCTCCGCACACCAGCTCAGAGAGCGAGCGAGAGAGAGAGAGAAATCTCTGGCTGCAGTTGCAAGGGCACAACCGCGCCGCCCAATCCGCCATCTGCAGGCCGCCGGAAGCGAGCGACGAAAGCCTGTTATGCATTCCGAGATATTCGGACGCGAGAGCCTCGTCCCATTCCCCATGCACCGACACGTAAACACGGCTGCGCCTCCGCCCCGTCACCCTTCGATCGCCGGCGAGTCGCTCGGAGCGGAGAATGCATAACCTGTTGGCTGCATGTTACATCTGCGTCGAAAGGCGAGTTCGACCTTCCGCGAGAGCGAGAGAGAGAGAGAGCTGCGCTCGGTCCCCCTTTTGCCGGGCGGAGTGCGCGCTTCCTCCGGCGCGAGCCAGTGGATTTCGGGCCGGCGGAAACAATGCACCAGTTTCCCCTCCGGCTCTCTTCGAAGGCCGAGCGAGGCGGCCGCCCGATTGCCCGGTGCCGCGCTGACACGATTTTTCGGCCTAGTTAGCGGCGCGCGGCCGACAGGTGGCCAGCGCGCGCTCCCTCGCTCCCGACGCCCACTCGAGGGCGACTGCACCATCTTCCCCGAGATTTCCGACCTAGATAAATCGATCTCTGTTGTCGATTACGCAAGAGGGACGCCGGCGATAGAGGCCGCCGGCCACAACAGAGATCGAGCCCGACTTCTTATCGAACTTGTCTCGGTTTCGAGACATCTTAAAATAGAACTTTCCACTCTCTCCCTTTCTCTCGCGGACACTATCGACGCCGTCGCCGATTGCCGAGCCGCGCACTCTTCGCCTACCAACTGCGTCTCAGAAAAACACGCATTCGCCGGGGGACGCGCGCGCGCGCGGGGACTCATGCAAGTTTTATCGGCCGGGTATTATCCGAGCGCGCCCGGCTATGCTTTTCCCCGTGGGCCTGCTTTTCTCGGATTATCGTTGACAGGCCTTAGTCAGCCGGCTGACCTTTGACGCTCTCTGTTGTTGCCTCTTTTATCGCCCCCTCCCCCCCTCTCCCCCTCACTCTTTCTCTCTACCTTCCTGCGGAGCAGCCGCGAGCGGAGGAATTACAGAGAGCGTATCCTTGCCCTTGCAGATTGCGCCCCGGTGATAACTCCGACCGGCCCCACCATAGAGAGAGAGAGGAGAGATTGCGGGCGGATTCTGTGCTGTTACGGACACTCCCCTTGCCCTGTCGACACGCCGGCTTTTACTCGGAATTCGTCGGGGTTACGTATGCTGCTTTAGCTGTGCTTCGTTATCTCTTTCCAGGCCTCGCGATTGGATTGATTGATACCTTTGGGTTCCGCTTGTTAATTGGGGGGTGGTGGCTTGAGGTTGGTTTGAGGTTCTGTGGGAAGGTGATTCTGTGAATGGGCATTGTTGTGGGAGTAATTCATACTTGGTTTCCAAGACATTCATACTTAGAAGTCTCTGTTATTAAAAATACAAAATTTGGTTTTTAAGAATTGCCAAATTTTGGAATTTTCTACTCTTCCACCAAACTGAGCTTAAACTATTCATTAATATTATTTTCGAAATCAATATTTCTGTATACAAAATTCCGCACAAAAAGAAAAATGAATAATTTGCTTTTCCTGCGCAATTACGTTTACTTGTCAGATCGCGACGTTTATCGAAGCAATAATACCCCGTCGATTCTGATGGGACTCGCAATCACCTGTCATTCGACGCGAATTCGCAGGTATCGTTCGGGGAGGCGCAGAGGGGTAGGTCTCGATCTCGGTTGCCGGAGGCCCAGTCGATTGAGGGTTGCGTGGTTAGTGGGGGGGTTGCTACCCTGGCGCGTCGTGACGTTATCCACCTGTTACACCCTGAGGGAGCGAGAGGCTCGACAGGGTGACGCACCACCTGCGCACACTCTGCCCTACGCAGGCACCTTCGCTCCCTCTCTTCTGCCCCACACTCTCTCTCTCTCTCTCTCTCTCTCTCAATGTCGTAGATCAGTGATGCGCACTTGTCCACCTCCTCTCGCCCCTGGCTCCCTTTCAATGCGCTCGAGCACTTGGGCAGCCTGCATCCACCCTTGAACCTTCGGCCCCCCCTTCGCTCTACTCCAATTTCGAGTCGCCACCACGGTATTGCGCGTCGGGCAACCGCCGCTCCCTTCCCGTGCCATTTTCTAGGGTTGATTTGGAAGTTGGAGGGGCAATTGGAACTTTAGGGGGAGCTTGAGATTTGTTTGTTAGTGGGCTGGATGGTATGAACTGGTGACTGTTCCTGATAATTGTCATCCAATCATATTTTATTCTTTTGATATTCTATTTATATCATATTTATATATATCATATATATTCTTTTGATATTCGGAATTTATTGTTTATTATTGTATTAATGTTTGCAATTATATGTATTAATAATTGCAATACTCGCATACGAAGTTGATTATATTTTTTGAAATTTGTTATTAAAGACACTAATTAAGATTTTTAGTGGCGTATTTACTAAAAGTGTTTATTAACCTTATTTTGGTCGGAATAAAAATGACGACTAGACAATTGGAGTGGAGTATTTTGCCAAGGGGAAAACTTGGAGTGGACTGAGCTGGTGAGGTGAAGCCCAGCGAATGAGGAGGCCAGGACGGCATAGTGGGTGGTTGTTCCGGGGTAGTAGTGTGTGGGTTGGCCCAGCCAGGGCTGGCGGCGACGAGGCCGGGTCACGGCCACGGGAAAACCGGGACGCCACTCTCCCGGCGATCCTCCGCGGCTTATTTACCCGCGAGATAAGCTCTCTCCGCTGCGCTTTGCCTCCAGTCGAGCGTCCACTCCTCCGACTATCGATGCACGCGGGCCCATATCGCACGATGAACTCTCGCCATTTAAACTCGCGCTCGGACCCCGCGCACGCTTTTTCGAGGAGGAGACGCTTTTCGGGGACGGGCATTTTCCGAGGGGAAAATGGAGCAGCTTTCACGCTCGTTCCAAGGTTGCGCTCTCGTGGCCTGGAATGGAGCTCGGAGGGCGAAGGACGAGCCTCGCCTTCTGGAGGCAGGACACTTCCGAGGATAAAAATAGAGACCGCCAGCCGAGTTTCTCTCTGAAACGGGAAACCGCAGGGGTTCGGACGCGAGGGGTAGAGTCGCTTTGTCGTCGAGGGTGGGTCGACGTGGAAATAGTCGTGTTGAGTGTAAAGCGACTGGTAATGTTGAGTATGTGTTGTACTTTTGTTTAATTGTGTACAGGGTGTTTGAAAAATCTGCGAGGTTACTGTAGTTGTGTTGGAAATGGTTCACTTGATGATTTTTGTTCAGAAAATATAGAAAATCGTAGAGAATTTTAATTATTAAATAATTTATAATTATTTCCGAAGGCGACAGAGAGTTTTGAAAATAACCAACCTCCTTCAAGTCTCATTTCCAAAAATTATTTCAAGCATTTACAACATTTTTCCAACTACTCCAATCAAATATTACCAACCAGCATCAAACTAACATTTACAATAAAAATTCTCTACTCTACTAAACCACTAACCCTAATAATACCAAAAACCGAATGAATACCGAAACCAATCTCAACTCGTCGTAGGAAGATCTAGTGGAAACCTGGAAGGAAGGAAGCGAAGGTGGCAGGAACCACTCATTAGACTCGCGCCCGGCACAATCAGCGTCTGCGGCGCGTGACTAACGACTCGGACGACTCGGACGACTCGGACGGGAGCCTCAGGAAAAAGAGCTCGGAATCCATTGAGAGAGCGAAGGAAGAGTGGAGAGCCGATCGGCTTTTAATTGCCACTGGGAGCCACCAAGGTCGAGCTCCTATCTCGCCAATGACCGCCGCTAATCTCCCAGTGGTGTGTTTCGTCACACATTAAAACCTCCTATCACTGTGTGCACTCTCCGGTGTACACGCGGGTGGCGGCCGGGTCGACTCCTCCGATAGGTCGATGCAAATCCCGAGGGAATATTTGCCCAAGATTTGGGGAGGGGGGAGAGGTGGAATGTTGGTGAAAGATCTGGAGGAGGAAGCGGACTTGCACGGCCTCGGCGATCGTTTAGCATCGTTGGCGAGTGAACCTTAATCAGGCTGACCTCGCGCCACTGTTTACCGGACGACCAAGCCATCGGCACACTGAGAGCAGTGCTGGCTTCGACGCTGATACTCCGATCCTTGGAAACTCGGAGCTCATCGCTTTTCTGTAATTAGTCATCGCTCTAGTAATTAATCTCGTTCTTTGCCACTCGCTTTTTAACCTACGCGCATTCCGATCTATGTATTCTAGGAATTCGCGTTTCCGTTTCCGTCGGAAGCTTCGAATATCTTCTATTGATGTTTCCGAGTTCGATTAAAATTCGTTTCTTGGTAGAAAGTGAGTATATAAATGAGAATTATGTAAATCATAGCGTTCTGAATAATAAATGAATAAAACTAATAAAAACTCCAATATTAAATATACTCAGCTCACCTTGAAAATTGAACTCTTGAAAAGCTAGTTATAGTTAGCTGCAAACGAAGAAGCGGAATGTCGAAGTGGGAGTAAGAAGCAGCAATATTGGAGTATGAATCAAGCATAAGGTTCGCCGGGGAGAGGTATTGGCTGCGGTGTCGAGAGCTCGGAACCGGTCGCCGTTTCGCCCGGGATAAAGATAGGAATGGCTCTCTCGGTGCAAGGCGGGCGAGAGAGAGAGAGAGAGAGAGAGAGAGAGAGTGCATCGTCGTCATCCACCAGTCGACTTGGCCTTGATGGGACGCAATCGTTAGTCAGAGCGATAATGTCGCTAACGAGAGCTCGCACTCTACGCACTTGCAGTCCTCTCCTGAGGCCACGTGCGCCTACTGTCATTCGAGCCAACTTGCGCTCTTGACACTCGAATCATTTCGCGACTGATTACGTCAGCTTCGGCGAAAGAGGTCACTGTCGCCACCGGCTCTCTTTGATTTAGGAGCATGAGCGTTTGGGAGCCTCGCGAATTTTTGGGATTTTGTTGGTTGATATTTCAATTGTTCATTCATGTCGTTTCGGGTAATGGAGGTTTCTGATTTTATTCGATTTTTTTCTAATTGTTGTCAGGGACTTATTGATTTTTTTATAATGTGATACTTTGAGTTCTCAGGTATTTTATTATTGAAATGAATTGACGCTTTTGACACTCGAATCATTGAATCATCGATTGTCCCAATTTTCCACAATTATCAATAACTATAATTCGAATCATTGAATCATAGATTTTCCCAATTTTCCACAATTATCAATAACTCAATAATTCAAAATATCGAATCATTCACCACATCTCTATTCTGACAGGCCCAAGTGCAGACTCTCTCAAGGCCATCGCGCAGTTCGACACCCGGCAACTAAACACTCGAAAAGCCAGCGATTCCTTTCTCTCCTCGCTGCCGCTATCTTAGCAGAGGCGGGCGGGCGGGCGCGCGGCGCTCGCACCTCGCCGAGGGCGTCGCACTCCCAGGAGAGAGTATTTTTCTCGGGCTGTGTGTCACGGAGTCGGATGAATCAATGGCAAAAGTTCATTCGCATCGGCGGCACCGGGTTTGCACACGTGCGCACGTTGAATAATGCGCGCCGACGGCGGCGAGCTGCAATCGCCGACGTCGCCTCCTGTTTACTTAGCAGAAATCCCGAGATATGCTCGCGACGTGCGCGCGCGCGCCTCGCTTTCGCGTGGCTCACTTTTCGCAGACGGGTCGTGGAATTCTTTGAGTTAGTAACAATATGTTGGGATTGTTGATTTGGGCGATGTTGATTTAGTGGGGTTTGTTTTAATTGGAGTTGGTAATTAAGAGATTGGCGGCTGGCGAAGTAGTTTTGTGCCAGTTGAAGATTTATTTATTATTACTTAAATAGTCGGCGTCGAACTTGGCGAATATTTCCAATAACTTTAGTGTTTTCATTTTAAACAACTAATATGATTTTAATTGTAATATTCTTTACACATATTTACGTTCATTTAACTCTGTCAATGTTAATTTGATGTTATATTCGTTTGGAAAAGATTTAAACAATTTTTCAATCTCAAGACTTCCGATAACATTTTGATTTCAAATGAAATATGATGAAGCAATACAAGGCCCATTTAAATAAGAGAACCCTCAACGGGGCCTCGCTCGAAACTCACCAAGCACCAATGTCCCAGCAATCTCTGATCCCCGACCCGACACTTTCTCGGGTCAGCGCCGGCGAATCTCCAACTGCGATCTGGCCAGCCGCAATCACCGGATTTTGTTATGTTAATCGCTCGAAGAACGGATTGGCCCGAGCACCAGCGGATCTATCGGCCACCGTGGGAAGTGGACGCGCGAGCACGTGTGTGGGGACGAGATTGAATTAGCCGCCGATCGACGGATTCGGCCGCGGCTGCAAATTGACGCGGTGGGAATGATTGACGCGCACTTGCCTCGAGCGGCGAGCTCTAATTGTCTGGTTATTGTCGAGCGCGATAACCGAGAGGGACACGCTCGCCCGAAATCCACGATGCGTGGCGGAGACCTCGAGCTGCTCAGCGGACCTTCACCAACCTGGGTAATCGTGTCCGGTCGCGTGTTCGACTGCGCGAGCTCATTGTGCGAGAGCTCAATCTCAGTCGAAAGCAAACACCCTCGTGTTTAATTGCACTGAACGATAAATGGAATAAGTCGAATTTATGATTTTTATTAAGACATTGGAATCATTTTCAATATGAATAAATATGAATTTATCGATATTCGCAATAATAATAAATAGAATAAGAGTAATATGGGAACTTTTAAACGTCGAAATAAGAATTTTAAATAATATTTAAAATTGTTTAAATAATATTCCGTTAAACATTTCAATTTACGGATAATTCTAACTGGGGTAAAATTGTAAAAGGCCCGGCCGACGAGTTTTCGGCGAGGGCTTTCAAGGACGTAGTTCTCCAAGGGGTGCGAGTAATCTAATCTCCTGTGGAATGTCACAGTTGTCCGTCTTCCCACAGGTATACACCAAGGGCTTAGGCCACTCTCTCCCCTGCGAGCCCTCGTGAATTTTAGTACACTTGTACGGGCTTGTTCGATACAAGAATCGACTTGTTTCACAGATTTAAATATAAATAAATATGTTAAAATCAAGAGCTGACTCGAGTGCCATTTGTTATATTTTGATGAAACAATTCTATTCATTAAAATATGTATAATAGAACGCCATGGTGTAATTGGAGAAAGGGCGCGCGAAGGGTTGAATTTACATATTACAGAATGTACTTGGTTGGATTCGAATACCAATAGTCGATTTTAATGAAACAGTTATGTATCGAATGACGAGATTCTATCGATTGAAATATGATAAGAGCGAAATGCCTTGCTGAGCCAACGTGTAATTTGAGTAAAGAGTGAAATCCACATATTACAGAATTTCTTGCTAAAGAAATAAATTGAAGCCAAAATAATTCCAACCAAAAGTTGATCTTAATAAAACAATTGTATCAAGTGACGAAATTCTATTGATGAGCCAAGCCTTTGTTGAGCCAAGGTGTAATTGGAGTAAGGGCGAGTGAAGGGTTGAGTCTACACATTATAGGGAATGTCGGGCGAGTGTGCGAAGGCTGAACTTGAACCTGAAATCGAGTGGGAAGCCTGCGGGCGAGGAGCGGCCGGGTCGATTTATAGGTGAACCGGGTCAGGTGTACCTGGCGGAATTGGGGTGAGGACGGAGCGAACCCGGCGAACTACCTGCCTCGGAAAGCCGCTCGACCCCCAGCGAATGGGGATCGGCCGACTCTCTGTCTAGTTCGAGTCTGCGTTTCTTTCCTTTTTCAAGGTTCACTAACTCCTTCAGCTTCGAAACTAATATTTGAAGATTTTCCAAGTTTGTTATTAGTAGAAAATCTGATTAGATTTGTCTAATTTCGAGACAAGAATTATGAAAATCTTGTTAATGATGCACATGACTCTTGAAGCACAGATTCTTTAAATAATAATATTCAAACTTATCGGGTAAACCTGAGCGATTGGAGTGAAGATTTGTCAATGAGCCCGAGCACAAAGCAACTCAAAGCCCAAGAAACATCAGCTATCCGATAAACCTCGGACTAAAAGGGAAAAGGAGCTACCGTCCGGCGGCTGTAAATCAGGATAGGCGAAGATAGCCGAGCGGGCCGCAGGTCAACATCCTGCGCGTCCGGCTTTAAACGTTCGTGGAAGTGTCGAAAAGGTTCTACCTGGCTCCAGGTGAAACCGAGGCGGCGAGATCATCGACCTAACGGGACGCAGCCTTCTGCCCTTGGGAGAGAAAACCCTCGCCGCTCTTGCTACTGTTTTCCTCCTCTCGCCCTCGTCGCCGCTCATTTTCCACGCACGCAGCACTCGCCCGCCGCATCATGAATCAACCGGTGTGCCTGAGTCACGCGGAGAGTCACTCATCGAATGACCCGCATCGATTTTCCCGCTCGCTGCGCCTCCGCGAAATCCAACAGGTTTCCCGAGGTGCTGAGACTGCTGATTGAGGCGGCTGCATCCTAGTGGACCAGATCGAAAGTGGTACGGAATTCGATTTGATTCGCATCACTGATGATTTCGACTTTCCGAGGCGGGATTTCCAATTGAGGGAAATCGATGGGGTTGATTGTTTCATTTTTCATAGGTGAGATTTGAAGCTGTCAGTAGAGTCAGTGTCATTATCAATGATTTCTACTTCAACATTTCCAATTTCGAATTCAATCAAATCCATGAGTTCGATTACTTCGATTGCCATACGATTTTCTCTAGACTCGACATCATCATCAACGTCATCTTGTCATTATCAATGATTTTCACTTCCAAATTTAGAATCCCAAACATAGAAAAATCAATGATTCCAAAAACTTCGATCACCATACGATTTTCTCTAAACTCATCCGCATCAACAACTAATCTTCCCACTACAAATAATTCCACCTTCCAAATTTAAAATTTCGAGCCTAAAAAATTGACTATTGAAATTTCAATCTCACAAAATCTCAACAAAACCTCAAATCCCTCCAACGACCAGCCGCCTTCATCTCCACGAGATTTCCTACTCGTTGTTGACGAATCGAGTAAAAGAGGCCTGCGAGTCAGTACCGTCATCATCAGCGCGATCACGGCCGATCATTAGCATGCCGTGAGAGCTCGGGTGTGCCGGCTTCCGCGCCCACTGGCGGCCTTGAAGTGCTCGCCGTGAGAAATCGTGCGCCGCCCATGCGTACACCGAGGGACCACAGGAGAGAGCGCGCTCGCTCGCTCGCTCCCGAGAGCGAGAGAGGCCGATCATGTCAAGGAAGGAATGCTAAAGGCGGAATGCAGGTCGTGTTGGCCGAGTGAGCGCGCGCTCGACTCTCCTCCCCTCCTCTCCTCCTCCGCGCCGAGCAGGCCAATCTTTTCCTCGCGGGGAACAAGAACAAGTGCGAAGTCGTTACCGGCACGAAAGCGTCCCGGGAGGAATCGCTCGGCTCGGGAAATCGGTTTATTATTGCGCTGCAACCGCACGTGTTTGAGTTGATGTGTGGGTTTGATCAATTGCTTCTTTATCGCTTTTCTCGAGGATGTGCTGCTTTGTGTAAGATAATTGTATGTTGGTATTTGGAAACTTTTCATTTCAACTTATGTGTTTACACATTGCAACATTATAATAGTAGAATATATATAAAGATATAGAGAACTAAGCTCTTCTCTATATTTTCATTATTACATTACATATATAATAATATAAAATATATAATATTGTAATATGTAAATGTATCTTTGTTCTAATGCAGGGACTATTTCACAATTAACACACTCGCGTATAATTAAATATACGACATTAATTATAATTGTCCTAACCACAGAAGTGGTTAACTCCACTCTCACTCTAACTTCCAACTCTAACCAACTTCTGATACGATAATGCGATTAAACAACTTTGACTATATCGCAATGACATGTCAGACACCGTTTGTCACTTGCAATCAGTTCGCACTCCCAGCGCGAACAAAAGACACTCCCAAGACCATTTAAATAATAGAGAAACAAAGAGAGACCCCTAGAAAGGAAAGTCGTGAAAAACAGGCCGACATGCTGATTAAATCATTTCTCAAGAAGATGATTCGCCAGGCTAATCCGCTTCACCCACGTCAATCAATGGGAGATGCGTCTCTGTTGGAGAGTCGGCTAAAGAGAGAGACTAATGATGCGGAGCGGGAAAAAACGTGGGCCCGATGCACCGATCTCCGGACGTGCAAAATAGAGAAGAAGAAGGAGGAGTCTAGACTGTTAATGCGACTGGGCATCGAGGTGCGCCTCTTCCAAGGTGAAACTCGTATTGTGACCGCGGCAGCCACCGCCTTCGTTCATCTACCGGCCGCGAGAGGTCCCCGGGTCAAGGGGATCAGAGTTCGAATTCGACGGGTCCACCTACGATCTGTGTGGTTGACGGGCATACTGCGCCAACGCTCTTTCACTCGGGTCCCTTTGTTTCGCAGCCAAAGAAATGCGGATTTACCCTTTTTCTTGGCGGTCGGGTCCTCAATCAAGTTGACTTGCTAGATGTGTGTTTTTTGTTCATTTACTTTATCTGAATTCAAACTGTAATCGTCGGTGTAAAACGTGGTTAACTAATTGATTAATGATTATTATGATTTTCAATATTTCAGATTTCAAATTCAATTGTTTCAGAATTCATTATATCAAACTTCATTGTATCAAACTTCATTGTATCAAACTTCATTATATCAAACTTCATTATATCAGACTTCATTATATCAAACTTCATTATATTGCAAATTTCATTATCGATATTAATTGTGCATTGAAAATTGACCAAGATTGATCCAAAAGATTCTTCAGGAGAGAAATTGTTGCTTAAGAATTTCATGCACTACTCTTTCGAGAAAAATAATCGCGAAGCTGCATTTCTTGGGAGTAATTGACGAAGAGGTCACCGAGGCCTGTTTGGAGCCTGGGCGATTTCTGGCCGACATAGTCATTAATTAGTGGACATTGACGGGCGAGATCGATCATCGCGGGAGACACGGGAGGTCTAAAAGCGGTAGGACTAATTTCTCATTTGTTACCCACCCGACCTTACGTAACTGCGCTGCCGGAGCTATTAAGGTCTGCTTGGCCGTGACTACCCACCTGAAACAGAAAAATCAAGCCTCGGTTAAACATGCGGCTAAGCCGGCTCGTCATTAGTCATTGGCCGAGTGACACGCTCATTTCAGCGCTCCTTGCTCCCTAACCCTTTCATCCCGCCCAACTACATACTCCACTTCTCCACTTCTCGCCGCGGAACAACCTCAGCCTTGAGAATCGATCATAATCAATCGATTCATCGCCGACTGCTAATTCCTAGCGCGCGAGCGCAACGCAACACCGGCTATTTCTCCGACGACTGCGGTAATTGCGGAAAAATCGACGATTTATACGCGGCCGATGGGAGCAACGAGACGGAAATAAATTGTCCGCTGTCAGACAATCGCTGCCTCTATCGATTATACTTATTTCCTCCTCGGGTACCGTTAAATCGCTATCGGCGTCTTCCAGTCTATGTACAGTTTCCCAAACCGAGCTATTTTCGGATTGCAAACACATTCGACTATAATGTATTCAAATTGGATTGTGTGGACTTGGGTGTTGTTCAAGAGGTACTTCTTGAGGAATCAGAGATTGCATTGTTTTGATTGGATGCTGTTGCTTGCGAGAGCTTTACTATACAGGGTGATTCGTCTGGTTTTTAATCGCCATTGTCGATGCATCGAATTCCAAATAATCGACTTAGTTCAATTATTCAATTTTTTTTAAAAAATTCTATAACTCAATCGATTTATTTGTTTTTAGGTTTCCTGCATTCCCAAAAATCCATAATGAAATCCAAAATTCATAAATCACAAATAAAAAGAATTCCGTTATAATTCCTGTATGAATATCGATTATACATCGATCGAGAGCCAAGTGAGTCAACTTGCGCCTAGAAAAAAAGGCGGAAACCGAGGTAAATAGAGAGTGCGCTGCGGTGGCCGGAGCGAAGTAGCATTTAAAATTGAGGAGGTGGAGGAGGAGGAGGTTGCGGGAGCGCTCGGAGGTGTCCGAGGAGCAGTGGGTGCTCTCTGCCCTTGGGCCGAGTTTGACGGCAAGTGTGTCACGCTCTCGTGGGTGCAAACTCGGCACTAGGGCCAATGGCCATGACCCGCTCCCTCCTGACCGCCATTCCGCCCCCTCCCCACTGCCAGCGCGCTCATTGCGCAGGTCAGTGAGTTCCCTCGCCCCCCCAGCCAGAAGCCCTTTTCTTCCGACCACGCTCGCGCGTCCCTTCGAGCCTCCGCTTCCGCCTTTGGCTTCCTCCATCTGCGCACTTGCCCAATTAACCGCCGCCTGCACTCCCACTCCCTCTCTCGCTCGCTCTGCCGCTACGCACTTTCCCAGTCGCCGCGCGCCTGGAACGACCTGTAGAGCACTCGGCAATTACCGGCGTTGCGTGCGCGCTGATTCACTTGGCTTTCGATTAGTAATTACGAGCAGGGATTTTCACGGTTCGAATGTGGATGTTATGTGGCTGGTGTATAGGGCGATTCTAAAATAATGCTTCGTGGAATGAATAGAAAATTATTCAATAAATATTATTAATAAATACGCGAACCTTTTGTCTACTTAATCATTCGTCTTACAAAATTGAATTCTTTCAATTTTTCTTGATTCAGAAAAATATTTTCAATAATATGATATAATTTCGCAAATAATTTTCGAAATCTTATTCATCTCACGAATTTCAATTCATTTTTTGTTAACAAGCAGTAGGCGGATTCCCCTACTCCGCGCAAGTCCTCGTGAGTCCGCAGATATCGAAGTGGACTGTGCCGCGCGGAGGCGGATGAAGTCTGTAACTTCGAGATGAGTTCGACTTCTAAATCGAGCCAGCCTCCGATTTCCTGGGCTCCCTTGGATGAGAGCAGCACTGACCTAACCCATCACGCATAAAGGCCAGCCATGACGCGTGCCACGTGTATGTGTGTCTGCGGGGGAGCAAGGGGCATCTCCCGCGCGGATTGGGTCAAGGTTGGAGGGCTCGGCGACGTCGGCGGGAAATCGGGAAAATGGAGCGCGGCTGACGAAACCTGGGGCCGATAATATCAGCGGTGACGTCAGACGAATGGGGAACCCTGTAAACAACGGGACGAGTCTGCTTCTCCCTTCGACCGACGCGTGTTAATTACTTCCTCTCATCTTTCACCGATTTTAATAAATTTCGTGGATCAAAATAGGTTTTATTATTATTCGGAATTTGATTATTGAATATTAATTATTAATACCGACTTTTCGAGAATGGAACTCGAGCATTAGAATTAATAACAAATGGAATAATCGAACCACGAAATAATTAAATGATTATACATTTCGCAATTTAAATATTGAAAGATTAACCGAGTCAATATTAGTTGAAATATTGAATGGGCTTGTTGCAAGATCGAACGGACGCGACGAGTCGAAGAAAGGGTCCAAGATGGACGAAAGCGCGAAGGGTCGCCACGCAAATAGCCGCGATTATTAATAGAAGTGCATAAAAGGAGATTATTATCGTCATAGGGATCACTAACACCCAATCGACGAAGGCAACACACCGACAGTAAAGGCCAGCGGTGACGCGCGCGCACGGAAGCCGAGCGGAGCCGAGCCGAGCGGATAGAATGCACCACCACCAGCAACAGCGCCGAGTGCCACGTTTTTCCACTCGCCCCCCTCCACCCCCCGCGAATTGACGCACACACACTCGTCGCTCTCCCAGCCGGGCTAATTACCGAGTGCCCTCTAGCGATGACGAAAGCGGCGCACTTTAAATAGTCTGTTGAATAAGGGCTCAGCATGTATCGACGTTGCGCGTCGACGTACGTGTCGCTCGGAAGAAGGGGGGGTGTCATTCACTCGACTGCGAATGTCAGCCTCGCTCTCGGCGAAATGAAGAGTAAAGAGATGATGAGACTCGCGGGGAATTGAACTGTCGAGGGAAATGTCGGGGTGGGGGGTTTTTGGAAATTGTCGCGAATTTTTGGTGGGTTGACGTAAACGAAGAGAAAACGCTAGGGGCGAATGGAAGTGTCAGGCAACATTCATAACAGGTAACATCAAAGTGTTATATAATATCAACAGATTCCATATTTAATAATGGAAGTCACAGGAAGAGAATTAAATCATAATAGAAATGAGGAGGTTAACGACCTAATATATGCAGAAAGTGACGAAAAATGGCAAGTGTAAAATGTGGGGAGTAAAAGGTAGGGGACACGGGGACCCTGACCGAATTGGGGAATGCAGAGCGGCCCAGACAGCGGGGCGAGCACGAGAGGAGCGCGGCGCGCCGGGACGCCGAAAGCGCTCGGGAAAGGGAAATATGTCGATATCTCTGACCCAGTTACCCCGGCATCCCGGGAAATCGCCGAGCACTCCTGCACTCGGCCAACAGGACCTCCACTTTTCCCCATTGCGAGCCTTCCGCGCCCTACTCTCCTTCCCACACTCCTCACACTTCTCTCCTCAGACTGAAAAAGCCGTTGGGCGGATTGGCAGGTTGAGGGCGGAAGACCCTTTAAGCGCGAAGGTTACGCGGAGAGGAGGGTTGAGGGAGGCCACGTGTGCCTAGGGTTTTCTAGGTGATAGGGAAAGTTTAAACCAGGTCACTCGTGGCCAACCCTGAGATTCTAGACGGCCGCCGCCGCCACAGAGCCCGACGCACTGGGTCACGCTCCTCCTTCCTACTGACTCCTGCTCGAGATATCTCCTTTTTACCCGCCACTCAGCCGCACTCACGACCGCTCTCGTATTACGGAAGCGGCTCCTTCGCTTACTCTATCCTCCACCTGACTCGCACACTCTAGACCCGGGAGTTACGCTACCAACTAGAGAAAAGATTTAGTTTCAAGGGAAAAGTGGTAATGTGTACAATTATTAAATAAATAAATTGTCTCGGCGTTTTCAGGCATTAATTTCGATGGGGAGCCTTCGCCACGACTTATTTCGAAGGGCAAAAATTCGCCACGACTTATTCCGAAGGCAGGCGCATAATCTCCACTCATCATCATCGCCACAAGATTTCATCCCAGGGGAAAATATGAATCCGTAGACTTGAAGTCGAAAGAAAAATGACTGCGAGCAGTCTCATTGTGTTTATATATCGGCGGGGATCAATTCTGCCGGGAGAGCAATCGCCACGGCTTACTCCGAAGGCAGCGGCGGCATAAGCTGCACTCGGAAGGACGCGGAGAGCAGCGTTCAACTGCGTACGTCGTCTGTGACACGTTGCGTGCGTCACGCCCTCTCTGGAGCAGCGTGTCCTCGACACAGGCGACGGCAACGGGATGCGCGGGAGAGCAGGAAGGAGAGAATCAGATGCACAAACACACACAGAGAGAGGAGGAGGGGGGAGGAGGAGGGGAGGCGGGAAAAGAGAGCGTGGGCAGTTTCGAGCGGAGTCCTCGCATTTTCTCGGCGAAGGACGCGCCGGTTTCACCGGGGATTATCATTCCCATCGAGACTCTGCCTTTTTACTCGGCGGCCTTCGATCTCGATCTCGCAGGTGCTCTCGTTTCCGGCTGACTCCGCGCTCGCGTCGCCTCGCGACTCGATTGGCCGCCGCGCGTCCGTTTGCTCCGGGGCGGCGCTGCGCAACTGCATGTGGGCTAATGGCAGCTCTAAATCAAAGTCGACGCCAGGAGAGAGCAGCTCTCGTCGCCCGGCGAAATCCCATCGATCGCCCGTCGCGCGCCCGATCTTTAACCAAGCGGGCGAGCCGATATGTTTTCAACAATCGGCCGGGACGAGTGGACGCTTTTCACGGACGACTCGAGCGCGTCAAATGGCAATCATGGAAAACCGCTGGTGTCATAACGAGCGGCACAGTGTCGGGCTCTCGGCTGAGGAACGTCGAGAGAGCGCACTGCTCATTAGAATTACTAAGGAACCGTGCGTGGAATCCGAAGGCCTCGCAGTCGCCTGCATAGCCGGAGCCAAGGGGCTAATGATGCTCCTCGAGAAACACGCTAATAAAAAGGTTCGCGAGGAAACTAATAACTAATAGTGCGGGAAAACCAGCATCTCTGCTCGGACTCTCGCCTCGGGCCAATATGGAAAATAAATGGCATAATAGATAATAGAAATCGAGCGATTGCTTTCCAGGAAAACCAACCGGAAGATGCAATACATAAATAATAAAACAAGTCTTTTCTCTTCTCTCTTTTTGCAGAGATCTGCTAATCACTTAAGTGGCTAATTAATAATCGTTAATTAGTTGGCAAGAAATTAAAGAGACACGTATGAAAAGAAACGCTAGAATAAACAATAAAAAGAGAATCTAGCGTCTAATGTGAACGAGGCCGAATGTCTGGCACCAGCAGCGAGAAAGTTGAGCTGCGAGGATGATGGTGGTGTGGCGGTATCCTTACGGACGATCTCCGGGAAGCGCGGAGGAGGAGGCGGAGGAGGAGGGAGGAAAGGAGGCGCTCGGCTCGGCTTCTCGCTAGGAGAGAAGGTTGAGGTCTGAGTTCGAGGCCAGCTCCCTCACTTTCCCACACTCCTGCCTGCCTGGTTACGTGTACCTAAGCGCAATTCACTCGGCCGCCCGTCTACTCACCCAGGAGAGCGCGCGCTCGCACTCGCCTCACCTCCATTCCTGCCCGAGAATCCCAAACCGCCGCAGCCCAAAGTGATATAACCTCTGCCCGGCCACTCGAATAATCATCTCAGTCGGCCAACACTGCCAACACACAATTCGCAGATTTCGCCAGATATGACTTTTAGACGACTTGCAACCTGTCGAGGTTCTCAAATCCTTTGGTACCGGAGTCGATGATTGGTCCATCCATTGAAAGGAAACCTTTGGTACTTTGAAAGTATAATTTGTTAAGGATTTTATTTATTGGCTCGATTTTCACTGGATCGATGCGTGATATGTTTGAGGGAATATTGTTTAGTTGGTTATTTATAGATTATCGGTCGACAAGTAATGGCGGCAAAGCTTGTTTATTGGCTCCTGGTAGATAAAGTGTTAATTTTAACCATTGTTATTACACAAAATCGAATTGATTTTGAACCAATGGACCTTTTGCGTTGTACAAGTAAAAATCCCCAGTCTCCTTACAAAACCCCCAACTCTGTTTAACACCAACAATTATTATCGCAAAAAGCGAATATTCGAGGAGTAATTTAGAAATATATTCCGACAAGATTTGCTATCTTGTTGTCGAGGTCCTCGATGCAGACGCGCAATCTCGGGTGAATCTCGGGTTAATTCGGGCCCGGCGGAAAAAAGTTTGGAGCGGCCAGGTAGAGGCTCGCGGAGACAAAGCCGGCGCCATCGACGGCGATTCGCCGGGATGATCGGCGAGAAATCGAACAATCCCCCGGTTGTTTGGCCGAGGGCCGAGTCGCTCGCCGCGGCACTGTGTTAATTAATCCAAAGGATTCCCCCTGGATTCCCGAGGGCTCCAACGCCTCTTTCAACTCTCGCTCGGGAAAGGAATCGCGGGCGAGGAGCTCCCGCGCGGACTAGAGCGCGTGTGAAAACGGCGCAGCTCCACCAGCGAATTCCAGATTCGCACGCTCGCCGCCCGACGTGGGACTTACGGTACAGGCTTCCAGCCGACGCGCCGACATCCACGCTCCGACCAAATCGTGAAAACTTGCACGTTTTACTCAATCTTGCAGGCTGTTATTTCCCTCTTCTGTTTATTATACGACATTTGTGGTTCTCGTTGAATTTAGTTACTTGAAATATATTGGACTATGTGTTACATTTCAATTGTGGTTAATTTTTATTATTCGTGACGAAAACGAAGAATTTCTAATATAGTTATGTCAAGTGATTGGGAAATAATTAAATTGATAATTATTTAATGGTGATTGGATGCGAAGGGTTTGAGAACAAATGACACATAATGGGCAATGGAAAGTGCATCTAAGAGACAAATGTTGCAAGTTCAATTGTTTCGATTAATTTTCATATTTCATACCCAATCAAAAATCATGAAGAATCTGTGAACCACTAAAACAACAAATCCCGAAAACTGGAAAGAACTTCAAGTCGTCGAACTCCCGAAAGCCTCGAAATCCCCAACATTACTCGCGAGCAACTTTCCTTTTCCCAGCTTCTCCGGCTAAAAAGGAAGCAGTTAAGCAGAGGCAAGTCTGCAGAACGAATTCGCTAGTCAGTGGTCAATGTCAGGGAGGGGCGGGGCGGTGCGGGGAGGTAGCTGGCAAAGGGAACAAGAGGTAGCGGTGAGGAACATCGCCGAGGACAATGTTCCACCTCAAGGATATCCACTCGGCGGCGGCGGGCGACGTGACACGCCGGCAGAGAAAACACGCCCGGGGTGAGGAGGAGAGGCCGCGAATAACGTGTCCTGTGAACGAGCCTCTATTTACGAAGAGTTCGTGAACCCGAGACAACCTCACCCGCCAGACGCACAAAAGACGCTCGTTTCCATCGGAATCGTGCGCAGCAATCAATTTCAAAGTGCCATGATAATTAGGTAATTAAAAGAATTCTTTGATTCAATTTTTTCGTTAATTAAAATAATAATTCTGTACTTATTAATTCTACGTTAATTTTCTTTCTAAATAATACAATGATTCCAAAACTTTCAGTTTCAAAGTGCCACAATAAGCATGTTAAACTGGCAATAAAACTAGTCATAAAAGCGCAGGAACGTCGAGTAAGAATAACCGAAAAGAGACGGGGCGAGGGCGTCCGCGGGTGGTGGGCAAATGTCAGCACGGCGCGAGGAGTAGGCGAGGAAGAAAAAGGAGGCGGAAGTACTCAAGGACTCGGCCGATCGTTAAGTACCGGCGCGCGGGAGCGCGATCATTCCGATAATCTCGGCGGCGGATTGTCCTCGAGGCGGCGCGAGGCACAAAAATCCCGGGAAAAGCCATCAATCCATGACAATACACTCGCGCGACCTCGAGGCATCGTTCTACAAACCCACTCGAGTCGCATATCCCAGTCAAACTCGATTCCTCCACCTAGAAAATCTCTTCCGAATTCCCCGATAACGAATATAGGTCGAATCAAGAAGCTTCGATTAAGATCGGCCGCGGCGGAAGTGGTCGTTAGAAAGTTCCCGGGCGAAATCAAGTTCGGCCATTCATCAGCGGCGGTTGGACGCCGCGGCGAAAGAAAATGGCTGGGGTTAGTATCCTTCGTGAAAATAAATCGGCGCGTCGATCTAGCGTGCATCGTAATGAGGATAGCAGAGCTATTTTTACGTGGCTGGCGAGAAACCAGTCCCGAGCGAGCAGTCGAGCAGAGTAGTCTCTCTCCGCAGGTCGCTGCCGAAGTAAAGTAGAGCGTGGAGGAGCTAGAAACACTTGGCGAGCGAGAGAGAGAGGAGTGGACGGGCTTAGGCCGCGTTTACATTGCTACAGTGGACCAAGTAGCTTAATTCAAAACTTGTATTCATTCTTCTACTCTTGTTCAATTTCCACTGATAATTCCTTTATTCAGGATTAACCAGTTCTCTGCTTTTCTCAGAGTACAATCGAGGCACTCTTTCCCCTGAGAATACCCCAAGTAAATCAATGAAAGTATTCTGTCGGACGAGTTACTAGAGTCTTCAATCCCCATCTTGAAAAACCTACACAATCTCTAAAGCGAATAACCTAAAAATCCAACAAACTAGTTAATATTCCCAATACAGACAGTTCTATTCGAGTCAAAGCAACAATCGCGCTGGGCAGCGCGGTGTAAACGCGGCCTAAAACGAGCGCTGGCTACATAGAGCGTAGCAGGCTGGACGTCCGAGAGACAAGACACGAGCCAGGGAGCGCACGGGATAGTAAAAACTGGTCGGGCGAGTGCGCCAAGTAAAATGCCGTTCCGCGCTAGCGCTGTGCTCCCGTGTCCTCGTAAACCGAGGACGGACGGCTCTCGCCTCTCGGCTTCCCTTCCCCGCTCTTCCCCCCGCGCCCCCCTCCTTACTTCTCTAGCTAACCCTCTCCCCCCACCTCTCTTCTAGCAGCAAGCATCCACCGGCTGGTTCTAATGCCACTGTCACGAGCACGCCACTCTCCTGCCGGCCTGGAACGCGGTTAACCGTGTCACGCGTCTTTTCCCATGGACAGTGAACCACCCATCGATCTTTCCCCTAAATTGAACCCGGTAATAAGAACTCTGATTAGGTTCGAGGATCATTTTGAAGTGGCTGCGGTTGGATTTTGGTTAAGATTTTTTAAAAGGAGTTGGGACTGTTTTGGTAGCTCGCAGAAAGGCTGCGGATGATGTATTGGTTTTGGAGGGCAGTCGATTGGTCCCGAGGGAAAGAGGAATCGGTGCGGCTCTGGAAGAAGGTCTGGAGTGGTTTTTACACGGGCGGTTTACGGGGCGCGTGGCGCCACCTCGCTTGTAAATGCGAAAGCGAGGAGTGTCTTTAAGGCGGGAGGACAGGTGGCGCGCACTGTGCGACGAGGGAAGATAGTCGGAGGGCGAACGAGAGCCGTCGTGACCCTCGCAATATCAGAGAAGCCGAATCAATGGGCCATCGGAATAATCGGAATGATACACACTCGATAGTTAGTATCGCTGGGTTCCATGAACCCGGGAGAGTAGACGGCGTCTCCACTAAGATTCCTCGTCGAGAGCCGTAGGAGAAAGCCTGAAACAATCCTGCAGACAATGCGGACTCTGTGGCGAGCATGGAAATCGAGCGGCGGCTCGCAATAACGAACGCAATTACAAGTGGAAAGCCGGCGAGTTGGCCTCTCAGTTACCATCGTAACTGGCGGTCGAAATGAGCCAATGGGCCGCGCAAGCGCGTGTCCCTCTCGAGTGGAGGAGAGAAGGCTCCTCGTTGCTCGCTGGGGAAGAGTCGCCGCGCAGTTGAGCCGAAAATTGCAGCACTGCGGTAGACGAGGAAAGCGTAGGCAACGGGAGGACGATATCGCCCTTCCCGCCAATCCAATCGTCCCATTGGCCCGGCAACGATCCCTCGCACACACACACACACACACAGCGGCCCACTCGCTCCCCAATGCTGCGTCGCAGGAGAAAAACTGCGCGCAACTCTCTCTCTCTCTGCGAATGCAAAGCTGCCGGGGGAAAAAGTGTGTGTACAAGGGGAGAGACTCTCCGGCGAGGTTATAAATCGAGGCTCGAATCGGCCGGGTCGAATTGAAGCGGCTCGCGTTTCGAGTAAGTCGAGCAATGTGAAGGAGGTGTAAGGTTCGCAATGTGGGTCAGGCATGCCCGCGACTGATGCCACGGCGATATCGTTCGCTGATAAACCAAGCGACTGACTGATTACGTACCAACGACCTACATCAACGCTTGTTACGTCCCCCGGCCCTCCCCGCCTAGCGGCCTCTTCTCTATCGGCTCAACCACTGCCTTTCGCCTCGCCGCGACCATCTTATCCTTTTTCACTGTCGACGAGTGCCGCCCATTCACTCCTGCCGTCTCGCTCCCCGTGAATAGCGGGCTAATCATATCCGAGTCTATTATCGATCCCGACTATTCCCGACCTATTAATATTGCCAGCTCGACCTCTCGCACTCGCAAAAACTCTCTTTTCCTCCGACCATCCACACTTCTCCAGGGAGGGGGGGGGCACACACACGCGAATGTGTGTAACCGGTGCTGTTCCCCCTCTCTCTCTCTCCTGGACTTTCCTCGGCCGGCGGCCAATGCGTAATCTCGTCGGGGCATCCGGGAGCGCGATCGCCGGCCAATTGCCGGCCCCGCAGGGTCGGGGGGGAGGGGGCGGGGGGAAGAGCGAGTGAGAAGCAAAGCTGGAAAAGGAAGAAAGGAGAGAGGTAGGGCCGCGCGCTCGCGTAGCGAGAGTAAGTGTACGTAGTCGCCTCCGGCTCTGGGTTACGTAAGGCGAAAGAAAGGCAGATAAAAATAAAGTGGCAAAGCCGGCGCTCGCCACTCGGAGAAAGAGAGAGAGAGAGAGAAACGGGAGGAAGAAAGCGAGAGGAAGGAGGAAAGGGAGAGAGAAAGCTCGGCGTGTGTTTGCCAAGCGATGTGGAGAAGAGTCGCCTTCCCTCCCCCTCCCCCCGCCCCTCCCGCGATTCTCTCCTCGTACTCCGCCGGCGAGCTGATAACCGACTGATAAGTCAGACACGGTAAATATAGAACGTCTGATGCTCTTCTCCTTTGGCACTCTCGGCCACATTGTTCGCGGCCACGAGAATCCGTTTCTGACTGCACGCGACCGAGTATTGGGCTAAGGGCGCAATCAATTGAATGTTATTTATAACGGTATTGTTGTGTGTAAAGCTTGGTTCACTTGAACTCGAGTCCGTTTTCCATATCAAACTGTTATAAACTATTACACCATTTTTTAGTATTGTATGGATAAAAGTTTGTCGACGGTTTCTGTTTGTTTACTTGTTTCAGCTTAGTCGAAAAAATACCAAAATCAATTTCAATGGGATTTTCAATATTTTTACAACGCACATAAAACAGAGTAAAAATGAACGAAACCAAGTGAACCACCCTGTACAATGGTAACCGGAACCAAGAGAAAACCGAAGGGGATCCAGTGGCTGGTGAACGATTTGAGATTGGTGGCCGAGCGATTAAACAAAGGCTAGGTGGTCGGGCGACATGTATTGAACGTAGCTTCGACCTAATTGCTGCTTAATTGCGTCCGCAGTGTATCGGGCTTGAGAGACAGTTCCCTCGGTGACGTCCCTCCTTGATGGAAGCGCAGCCTCCACCCCAGTCGCGTCCACCGACAACTTCCGCTTTCCTACCGGACGCCCGCCGGAAATGCAGGCGAAACTCCCCCGCCCACTTTTCTTAGCAATCCCTTCAAACTCGAACATAACCTAGACTTTCGATTCCCCCTGAAATTCCGGGGAAAGATAGTTGAGTTTCGAGAGAATTGTAAAACTCGTGTAAATGTCAGGCGCACGTGCGCTGAATGGTTGGCGATGGTATTTTAGCGAGCGCTCGTCTGGCTCGCTCGAGTGAATTAAATGGACGTGTGACTGAGTGGGCATATGCGCTTGATTCCGCGTGTCTGTGAGAGAATGATAATTATATGGGCCAGCAGTGGGGCCGCGTGGGTGGAGCTCGAGCACATTCTCATCAAACTCGCGAGCGCGAGGGAAGATAGTGTTTGCCGAGTGGATTCGAGCGAATTTCCCTGGGAAATACTCGGCCAAGTTGTCCGCATTATTCGGGTGGAAATGTCTCTCGAAATGCGGAGAGAGTGCGTGGTGGGCGGACGGTGGCGCCCTCGAGCGGCGATCCAATGTCTGCGAGCGCGCGTATGGCTGGCGACTGGCGTGTCGGAGACTCAAGGCCGCCGTCTGCATCCTGTCATAATTCGCGCGCTCTCTTGTGCGCTCTCGCCGAGCTGTGAAACGCACGATCTGCACTGGCAGACGCGTCAGCCCAGTGCTACGCCAGTCTGATAATTATCGTCGGGCTACGAGCGACGCGTTCACAGCCCACCGGTGATACCTAACTCTCTTACCTAACGCCAGGTCACATGGAAAACTCTACTGAAAACAACTAACAAATGACTAAATCTAAGAATCTCTAACTTAATTGCAATTAAATCTGTTTTACATGACTGGACTGCGGATTTTTAAATATCAAATTTTCATTGAAATATGAGGATTTTAATTAGATAAAATTATATTGTATATAATATAATTTTTAAATATGATGATTATATTTATATAATATGAGGAAAATATGAGGATATGAGGACCAATTATTGAATAGATTGTTAATACCAAACATAGATGCCGTTAATTCAGAATTATGGATTTCATAGAATCGAAAAACAGTGAAATTTCCATTAAAAAGTCCGCAGTCCACACATGAAGAACGCGTTGAGGTTAGGTGCAGCGCGCGACGCGATGGTACACGAGGATTTTCGCAACATGTGGGTACTTTGCGTGGGTATCGGTGGCAACTGGGCCCGCATGTGAGAAAGGGGGCCAAGCGAGATATGCACCGGCACCCGCCGATAGTGTCGGCCGATATCCCACGTAACCGGGGGACGCAGAAAATAGCCGAGTGATAACGCCGCCTCCACATGTGCGCCGACTTCTCTTGGACTCGAATTCCCAGCCAATTAACCTGCCGATTCCGAGAGCACTCGTATACATTACGCAAGGCGTACGTGTGGAGACCCACTGGCGTGTTGGGACCATTTGGGGGTCTGGGGAGAAAATCATTTTGGGCCTTAATACTTTTCGTTGATTCTTTGACCCTTGGGCCTTAGAAGACCAACTCTCTAACCCTTGGGCCTTTGAACTTTGATTCTATGACCCTTCGGTCTTGGGACTTTCTGACCCTTGGGCCTTAGAAGACCAACTCCGACCCCTTGGGTCACAGATCTTCGACTCGACTCTTGGCACCAACACCGTCCAATGAAAATACCTGCCTCACAAGACTGGACCCTACGATTGGCCGACGCTGCTCCACTACTATTCCTCGGACCAAAAGCGTCCAATGACAAGAGAAACGATCTCGAGTGCGAGAGACGAGTTACCCCAGGGCGGCTAATGCATGAAAATGACTCGCATCCTTTCGCAACGGGATCGGCGCGCACGAGGGAAGAGGAGTCGCATGGCTCGCCGGCCATTATCATTGATGCGTCAGTATATCGCCCGCTCCGAATTCCCAGCGAAGAAGAAGAGGCGGCGCGCGGGAGAACGAAGTATGGCAGTAGTGCAAGCAATCAGCGGGATTGACGGAAGTCGGCGCACCAGAGGGAAAGAGAGACAGAGAGAGAGAAAGATTAGTGCATTAGTAGAGAGAGAGAGAGAGAGAGAGAAAACCGGCTGATGTCACATCCGGCGTGTTGTCTCCTCGCTCGGCGCTGAAAGTAGAAAGGGCGCGCGATCCTCCGGGACTCCGTGTCGAAATCCCCGCTAATTGTCACGCTCTCCGCCCAATTAATTCCTTCTCAGTGGGACTTTCTTATTGGCGAGCGCCTCGTCGCCGCCGCTTTCCAACGCTCATTGTATGCTGATCGAGGCGGTTTAATTGCAAGCTCCTCGAAATCCTACCGGTATTACTCTCACCTCCCTCTCCCGCGCCGCCGGCTCTCTAAGGCCCACTCGTACCCCTTCTACCCCGGGGACTTAAGGCCCGCTCTTACGCGTACTCTACGTGGCAGTCTGTTCAGGCCCCAACTCATTTCCAACCGGGTTTTTCTTGCGAGTTTCCTTTGTCTTCCTCTGTCTCGGACGGTCGGAGATGAGTTGGGTCCCGAGCAGATCGAGCGGATCCCGGTATGTGGCGTGTGTGTCCGACTTACCTATTTTACTGTTGGGACTGTACGGATCGTAGCTGCTGGTGCTCATGGGACTGGCGTATCCATTATTGGTGGGTGGCGGCGGTGGTTGCTGCTGTTGCTGCTGCTGTTGCTGCTGCTGCTGCTGCTGGGGCGGCGGCTGTTGATGGTGGTGGGCGATGGGACTGGAGTGGGCAAGAGGTGGTGGTTGCTGGTGGCTGTTGGCTGGTTCGCTGAGTTGCTGCTGGGGCGTCGTGTAGACGACGTGTTGACTCTGGAGGGCGGCGGCCTGGGGGGATCCCGGGCTGTTGGTGGCGAGCCAGTCGTCGGCCCTGGTGCCCTTGTTGCTGCTGGTGATGCCGGCGAAGAGTCCGCTCCCGGTGCCGACGGGGCCAGTGACGGTGGCCGGGGTGGCGGAGGTGCCCGCCGCCGCCAGGTGTTCCGGCGTCTCGGCCTTGACGAGCGTCAAGGACGCCGCGCCGGCCACCACCGAGGCGATCGTCCCTACGACGCCTGGCGTCGTACCCGGCGCCCCCGCCGCCACCGGGCCCCCGCCACCGCCCCCGCCGCCCACCACCACCACGTTCTGGGTCGTGTCCATGCTCGAGTCGCTTGTGTCCATGGCGGTGGTGGCGTCGCCGGCTAACCGGGACGCGGCTCCCAGCACGACGCCCCCCGTCCCGACCACCCCCGACGCCTCATCGTAACGCACGGCTACCGTCGTACCACTCACTAGGCTGGCCACCGTGACGGATCCTCGCCTCACGCCTCACGCCTCGAGCCTGCCACACCACCTCCTCCACCTTCGTCCTCTCCGCCCCAACGACCCACCGATAATACGGCGACTCTTCCCTTGGATCCACCGGACCGAGCGCTCACCTCCGCATCCACCGCGACACTCGCACGCCCCCCTCTCTCTCTCTCTCTCTCTCTCTCACTCGAGAGAGCGATCTTTTCCTCGGCCGGGCAATACGCACTCGCACCTCCACTCTGCCGATCCCTCGGTGGTTACTTGCGATCTGCGGTAATCTCTCGTCGATCGCGTTCTCTCTCTCTCTCTCTCTCTCTCTCCCTCTCGCAGGGCTTATCTTAGGGAGTTAGTGTTCATGGGAGCATACTCTCTCCACTCGACGCCCGATGCTCCTTCTCTCTGAGGTATCTGGAACGCAGAATAGGGGGTTCGTGATTACTATGTGCTGGCTCGACCCGCGCTCGTCTACCGCGGCTTCGCAAATATCAACTGTATTGGGGTTCAAATGCATTAATGGTGGGTTAGGTGTTATCTTTGTTGGCGGAATCTGGGAACAGTTTGTCGTCGACCTTAAATAATCCTCAGCTCAATTGTGTGCTTTAATTTACCTTGTTGTTAAGCTCTGAGACAATGTTTTGTTGATGTGTTATGTTAATCCTAGAAAATTGACCAATTATGGGACCTAATTCGTAATAATTCCACTAGCGACAGAGTTTCGATTTTTTGGGACTCACGACACTGGTCCCATGGCACCAGCAGCGAAAAGGACAACTCTAACAAAGAAAATTGTTTTTTACTAAAAGACTGGTGTCCTCGATTTACCTAATTGGTCGTAGTAAGCCTTTAAAAAGCCTCGTCTCCTGAATGCCGAAGCTGGTACGTCGCTCACAACACTCATTCCGTGGCACGAAAGGCGAAAAGGCGAAAAGAGGCCAGGCGTCACGCGTCCGAGAAGGGAAAGAGACGTCGGCGGCGCGAGGGGTGGGGGGTGCGAGAAAACGGATGTAAACAAGGTACAACGTGCGACCTTCGGGCGGCAGCGGTCTCTTGAAATGAGCGGTGGAAGCCTGCGAGCGGATCCTCCAACACGAGGCGGCTCGTGTGACGCACTTACCGAAACTGAGCCTCGATCCCCCACCACGGGCCTCCTCCCTGGGCCTTGGGGCCCATGCTCAGTGGGGACGCAAGGGCCCACTTTCTTCTACGCAGCAGCGGCGCCAGTGGCGCACTTCGGCAACCGAGTGTAGAGGACTTCGTGGCCTTCGAGCCCATTGCGGCTTCGATTGACCTCCGCCAAATTAACCAGTTTCTCCACTGATTAGAGCGTATTTCGCTAATTAATGTTTATTTGCGGTCGGAAACGTATTCCTGTGACGGGTTTACATTCGTTTATACTAATTTAAATGGGAGAACTCTGTCATTCGTAGTTGCAAAATGATTAAACTGTTGTTTTGAAAATTGTACTCTAAAATTAGTTATGAACATTATAACTTTTAATTAACATCCCATTTAAATAACCAAACGCTCCCTCGTGGCTTTCGATATGGAAAATCGCCGACCACGAAATTCTTAATACCAATTAATGAGATAATGAACGAGTGACTCCGGTGGAAAGAGACGGTCGACTTGACCGTCCGGCATCGTGGCTGATATAGTTGCGCAAGGCGGCTCGAGCCAATCGGGAATCGGCGTCGTTTATTAATCAACGCCCGGGCCATTGTCATCTGGAGCACGCGCGGCCGAGTGCCGACAATGGGACACGCAGGCCCGATGATCGCTGGCGTGTCACCGGCAACGCCGCGCTCTCGGGGAACACACGCGATCCGGAAATTGCGGGCTCCGGCACACGAGATCGATTGCAAAATCCAGCCGCGCCGCGCCGCCGAGTCTGCCAGCCCAAGTGAACCGGAATCCTGGAAAATCCGTGTCTCCGCCTCTGCCGCCCCTTCCAATCTCTTTCATCCGCGCGCACAGTCTCGAGAAATCGTGGAAATATTCAGTGTATAGTTGATACAGAAAATCACTTTGATTTTCTTTGAACTCTCAGTTAATAATTATTACAACTGGCCTAAATATCAGCTACTTTAAAACAAATTATGAGTTTTCAAAGAATTTTATGAGAAAATATGTATACGGAAGCTCATTCGACATCGCTTTTATTCCCAGACATCTTCGAATGCCGAAAGTCAGAGTGACCAGCAAGAAAAAGGTCATCGGCAATGGTCGAAGTTCTGGAAGGTTCGCCGTCGTAACAGGAAAAGCCATAGGAGAGTAGCGTTCGGCTCTCCAGCAATATCGACCGCGGCCGCTCATCGGGGCCTCTTTCCCTCTCTCGCACAGTGCGCGAGGGAGAGAAAGAGGTCTGACCGGGCTCGGGGAGGGAGAAGTACCCTTCGAAGCGCGCGATGGGGCTCCGCGGAGGGCGGGGTAACCTTCGACACTAACCCTGACCCACCCCAATGCAACTGGCCGCCGATTTCTCGCTCTTTCTCCTTTCCACCCTTCGCCACCCCATGCTCCCCGAGAGAGAAGAAGCGAAGGTGAGCGCGTCGCTCTCTTCTTCCGTCCGCCCCTTAAGTGCATCCGCAAGCCCCGGCCGCCCGAGGGCCTCGGGGGGTAGTTGATCACAGTGATCCCGTTTCGAGATCGGGATCAGGTTCCAGTGGGGGGATGCGGATACACGGGCCTCAATGTGAATGAATTGCGCAGGGTTCTTGCTCGAGAGCAATTAGTTGGCGAAGAATTTGATTGAGGAACAATGTTCGACCACTTTGAAACAATGACATGTAGGGTGGAGCTCACTTGGCTGTTAATCAGCCCCTTCACTCTCGAGTTCCAATTATTTCTATTATTGGTACAGTTTGATGTTAGAAAAGAATTCTCTGTGAGTGAACCTTCAGTGGTTCTACCGTAGATGGCACACAGTCTTCCAGTCTCCGATCCAGAAGGGGTTGGACCGTTCACCCTCCGCTACTTCTACTCGAGGGATTCCGTCCGCATTCAGTGTAGTGTATCGTCTTGAGATTCCCAGCGAAGGAATTCATAGCTGGACGTGTTATTTAAATATTAAAGGTAATCTTTGGAAGATAGGTGGGAAGATCCACTGAACTTGAAGGAGAAGAAGGGAGGCAGAGAAAGATGGGCAAGTCTGGCTGGAGCAGGGAGTCGATCAATAAAATGCCTTTCCATGTCTGACACGAATAATCCTGCCCCTCTCTCTTGCCCTCGGCTAGCGTCCCCTCGACTACAGGCTTCCTTACAACGGAGCAAGGTCTTTCCCATGAGACCCGAGATGCGAACCCTTGCTCTCCTCCTTCGTAGGAGGAACAGCGCAAAAAACCGCCAAAAGGATATTTCCCTAAGTAATTGCAAATTCTCATCAAGTCGAAACCTTCCCAGTGTATAATTTGGTGAAAACTTTATAAACAGGATCAAACAAACTTCATTACTTTATTAGAAGAAGTATGTATGAAACACACAAATGCTCGTACAAATCGATAATTTCACAGTGGCGAAATTATTACGAATTCAAAGGATAGAAACCACAGGTTTGAGGGGTGAATGCTCCTCTACCCCAGAATGACCAACACAACAACCTACAAAAAGAACAATTCCAAATTCACACCAGCAGAATTCTCGCGAATTAATGAGAATCCGATCAGATTGATTAGAATCTCGAAGAAAAGTAGAGGTGTGAGTGGCGAGCGATCGGTGGCTGAAAGTTGGAGAGACATCTGGGTCAATGCCTGTCCTCGCTCCAGGAGCCGCGTCCCGGCTGCGACCTCGGAGGCCCAGACCTCGACCCGGCAGCGCCGAGCGCGACCTCCCAGCCTCCGCCAATAGGATTACCCGCGCTCCAGGGGGACTGGCCGCAGGATAAGCACGTAAACGTCGTCCGGGTCTCGGCCCTAGGACGTCGCCGGAAACCATCTCCGCGATACTCCTTTTAAGGTCGGAAGGGACCTCGAGTGTCCTAAGGGTTGGAGTTTCAACTGTCGATGCGGAGACGATGGGAGGGAGGTTAAGGTGGACCTCGGGAGAGGATCGAGTATAGATAGGACATCTAGGTCAATGCCTGTCCTCGCTCCGGGCTTTGCATCCCTGCAACCCCCGGTACCAAGAGCGCCCGCCACCCCCGGACCAGCCAGCGCTGCCGGATCGAGCAACGCCTCCGCCGACGAGTCCCCCCACCAAGGCCGCCGCCCGATAACTACAGGTTCTATCACGGATGAGGTGTTTCGATGAGGACCACATTGTTATCCAACTTTAGCCTTATGTTGTCAGTGAGTCATTGATGTCAGTAGACTGAACTGAGGTCTTTTGCGGGTCCCCTTTAGGGGTCGCCGAGAACCAATTTTGAAGAAACCACTAGTTTGAGGTCAAATATCCTCTGAGGGTTAATTAGAGTATAATATTTCTAAGTTCATAAAAGTTGAACAATGATTTTAATGTTAGGTTCATGTTACACCGAAATAAAATAAGTTGTTCAAAAACAGATGCAACTACTGTACTCGAGTATCGACTAGTCGAATACCTTCCACAACCCCGGAAGAGAGTTAAAAAGTCCGAGTTATACAGGAAAACGGGCTGAAAGGAAGATGGTCTGCTGGATCGAAGGGAAGACGGGTGGATGCGGTGCCACCCTGTATGAACACCGACGCACATCCACCACCGTGCGCACCCTTCGCCCCCGGCGGACCAAGGCTCGTTCACTCGCTCGGCTCCACCTTCTCGCTCGCCGCCGCCGCTCTCACTCTCTCCTGGTAACTGGGGCATCAGATCGATCCTGCAGTAGCACCGCCGCCGACGACGCCACAACGAAACCCGGCGTCTCCAAAGAACGACGTCGCCAACCCCAACGTACTTGCTACCGAATAGAGCCACGTCCTAGCTCGGGAAGTTGGGGCAGTTGGTTTGATTTGATTTGGCATCAATTTTTAATGCTTAAATCGATTATTTATTGTTTTATTATTGCTATTCCAACTTTCTTGGGAAATGATTATGTTGTAGCTGGAGGCTGCAAGTTGGATCAATTGATTTCATGTGTTTTGAAGTAAAGAAATGGATTTGATATTTGACGACTCCTATTTCTAAACTGACTGCAGCTCCATCTCGATGAGATCATAGCCCACAGGGGAAAGCAG
Organism: Crossocerus cetratus; assembly: GCA_963675795.1. NCBI lineage: Eukaryota > Metazoa > Arthropoda > Insecta > Hymenoptera > Crabronidae > Crossocerus > Crossocerus cetratus. Next base: position 16,571,318 of record OY776671.1, read on the forward strand.
GAGTTAATGATCTTGGCAGCAGCATCCGACTAGTACGCTCCCCTTGGAAGCAGCGCAGAATACGATTACGCAATTCGTCAGCGGGCAATGATGCCCGGCTCTCGAGGTATTGGCACCGATGCACTCGACGAGTAAGGATCGGGGTCAATGATAGTCAGGACACTCGAGATCCTCGCCCTAACCGTCGCGTCTCCATGAATCTTGGATCCAGGTCGAACCTCCAATCGCATAATCTCCTGGCTCGACTGATTTTAAAAAAAGAAAAACCTCCAAAAAGATGATGGAAGAAAGCACGAATGACTCAGTTTCCAATATGGACAAGTCGATGGGTTGCTCCTTTCATGGACAGACGGCGAATAGCCCGCAAAAAAGTCCCAACTCGAGTGACGAAGAGAGAGCGCAAGGAACTGCTGAGTGTTACGTGCTCCAGTGTTCCCCACACCGACACACACACCAGGTTCCGCTGACGAGGTGGCTTCACTTTGTCTCCGCGAATGGCCCTCGACTGCGGAGCCCTCTGAGGAGCGGGGCTTGCTCGATACTGCGTCATCAATTAAATATCGGAGCCCTCGAGCCTCCCCTTCCCTTCAACTCCAATCAAACACCAAAGCCCCCGGCAGAAATGACTCCAAACAGAAAACCAGTCCCCAGTCTACATTCATAGTAATTTCCACCGGCGAGCATAGTTCCCGTGGAAAGTGGGGCACGACGGAGAGTCGGTTCGCGTGTAATGGAAACACCCTGTAGAGTGCGGCGTCGGCGACGCAGCCCAGTAGATTCACCTGCCGAGAAAGGCAGCAACTCTCTCGAGGCACGTGCGTCGCTGGCGGCAGCGCGAGAGCCGGGCGGGAGAGGGGTGGGGGGTCGGTCGTCGAGAGATCGATTCGCCCGTTATTCCGGCGGAGAGTCGGGCGCGCGCATGCGCGCCACAACTAGGCCAGAGAGCGCGAGCAGCCCTTCGAGCGCTGCGTCGACTTCGACTCATCGAATGCGTCTGCTGCGACGAAACCGGCGAGCCACGACCGCCCGACTCTGCAGGTGGATTGGCGCGCGAGTGCAGCGCCGCGCTCGCGGTCCTCTGGTACTAGAGCCAATGGCTAACTCGCACTCGGACTCTCTTTACACGCGAAATATACTTTTCGAAGAAGACTCTTTGGAAATAATTAAAATTCGTGAGTTGAGAATCTCGGCGAGTCTGATTAATTTGATTGATTTCAATTGAAATTGAAAGCAGTGGAATTGTTGTAGTCCCCGAGGAATTAGATGGGAATTCTAATGCGAATTCTCGCGAGTGAGAGCGAGAGAGGGGAGAGGAGTTGAAGAGGAAAGTATCGACGAGGCAGTGTTCGTCGAGCGGGGAGGCGGGGTCGAAAGAGAGAGGCAGACAAAGGGAAGCGCACTCGCGAAAGATCGGCTCGCGTACCGGGGGATGAAAAGCCGTGGCATTCGCTCGGAGCGAAATGCACCGGCTTCCGTGGAAGCGACCCAGTTCAACCCTACCACTGGCGCGCGCTCTCGAACAAACAAATTCCCCAGGGGTAGGGAAGCCGGCTGCCTCGAGAGGGTTCGTTGCTCCCGCGGATTCCCTGAAAAATGCAGGAGCGTCTGGAAAGGCGGGCGGCCTGTCACTGGAAGCCGGAGAACTTGTCTACTGCGGGGAGCGAGCGGTGTTCTGCGTTATCGACGAGCGTCGATAAGGCTCGGCCGGGAAAGGGACTGTCGATGGTTTTTCGGGAGATAGAGGCGACTAACCTCACCGAGACCCTTGAACTTGCTTAGGGACCTTGAACTACGCACGATCGAGAGGTGGCGCGCGGTGGGGGCGCCACGGTCGAATAATTTCAGTTGAACGAACGTAAGCGACGCGCCGCGCGGCGCATCGGAGATTAATTTTATCGGCGCGGACGCCCACGCGGCCCCGCCAAGGCCACGCTCTAGGGACGCGATCGTGACTCGCTCCATTCTTTTAGAGTTACTCTGGGTCATGACGCTAGCCAACATTCTCTACTCGTCAGTCACTCGCCTCACTCGCCTTTTACATGGGTTCGAGCACCACTTTACCTCGAGTGTCCGCGCTGATATCAACGAGAGTCTACAAATTCAGAGGAATCATCGTGGGTCGACCCAGTCTTTTAGATCGTGGTGGTCGAGAGTTGTTCTTGGCAGCGAATTAATCATATTTCTCATTTCTAGTTTATCTCATGTTGCGTTGCGTTTCGAATATTTTTATATGATTCATTTTTATATGCTTTTTTTATCGAATTATTATTATTAAGAATCTCAAAACCATTTTAACCCAATCGTCCCAACTAACCCAAAGGAGTCTACAAGACTCTATAAATCAAAGTCTCGTCGAATTTGAAGGTGAAGTTTCTCCAATTCCAACGAGATGCATCACTGACGAATCACCGCGCCTCGGGAGAATGGGACGCGATGTGTGTCACATTGGTTTCTCGCGCAGAAATGCGAGAATATGTCGGCGCGGTAAAAATACACGGGCGAGTGGTTCTTTCGTGCGTCGCCGAGCGCGGCCGTTGCTTCGCTCGCAGTATTTTCGCCCGACGCTACTGACTAACTGGCGCCGCCCGCTGACATTGACTGCGATTCCCCGAAAGCCCTGGGAAAAATAGCACCTCGCCCATCTCCACTCTCCCTCTCCCTCCGGGTTCAATATCTCGCGATAAAGAGACGCGCGTTTCCTCTCTTTGGGAGATGATTTGCGAACTGCACGGCGCCTTTGACGTCGAGACGCTTGGACATTGAACTGAATCTCGCCAGTTGTTATTTAAGGCAGTCGACGCTGAAAACCACTTCTCTCGAGAATTCCTTTAAACTTTCACATATTAGTCTTTACGAGGTCTCGCAACTACTTGTCAATTTTTATGGGGTCTGGCATCTGACAAAATATACAAGACTCAAATGCCCAGAAATATAATATTAATTTACATCCAAGAAAAAGTGTTGATTCAAAGACCATCGAATCACTCTATACACGTCTGACGAAACCTGATGGAAAAGACTTCCTTCCTCTTTCGGTGCAATTACCGCGAGTCCCAGCGCTATCGAAAAAATGATTGGGTCGTCGAGTGGTCCGAGGGCGGCGCTGCTCTTCCCTCGGCTTTATTGGTCCCGACGCGGCGGGTGCGGTGTTGGCCGGGTTTTGTCTCCGCGGGATCGGGAGCCGTCGGCGGACAATGCTGCGGCCTCGCGGCGTCTAAGGGCTGCGCATTGTTGGCGGAACGTCGATGAGCTCGCCGAATGCCGTCGGCGGAGGCGAAGGGAGAGAGAGATAGAGAGAGAGAGAGAGAGAGAGAGAGAGAGAGAGAGGGAGAGAGAGGGATACATAGAAGCCTGACAGGATGAACAATGACTCGGAGCGCCGATGTCCAATACTACTTAACGCCGTGTCGCAATTCACCACTCGTTTTGTGTTACTCGGCTTGCTCGAATTACAATGAGCGTCACTCGCCGCGATTCTCTTGGTTTGTTTGATAATATTAATGATGGCAGTCGCGCGAGGGTTTTGTGCTGGAGAGATAAAGGGGAGTTTTCGTGCAGCGTCCACCTGTAGCCGGTGGACGCGAAATGGTGGGAATGCGGGCTCCAGGCCTCCAGGCCTCCAGGTTGCATGGACAGTCGACAGTCTGTGTAATTAGTAGAGGCAATGGGCGTCGAGCATCCGAGGACGGCGATGCGGGCCAAGGTAGTTGGGTGTTTACGCCTTCGTTGTCCATTTTCACCTTTATCTTTTCCCACTTGATTGAAATAGTTTCTTTTTAATAATTAATTTTTATTTTAAATATATTTTTTTATCATATTTATTAATTGTCTAATAATTAAATTATAATATAAATTATTAGAAAGATCTGAATGTCGATTTTAACATGCCTCCCAGGGAATCTCTTCACTTTAATACGCCTAACATCGAAATAATGGGGAAATAATTAGTGAATGGGAGGCAGACGAGGGAAGAGTGGGACTCGAAGTAAGCCAAGTGATGCGAGGCGTTACGGCATGCGAGCCGATCGGATTGGCTCGAGCGAGGAAGCAAGGCCTGGAGGACAACGTACGTACCTCGCCTCGGTAACTCGATAGTGAGTTCTCCTGCGCAAGGTGGCAAGGTCCTCTTAAGGGTAACCAGGTCACTCTCGATTCTCCTCCTTCCACTTCGCCCGCTCTCCGCCGCCGACTTCGATTCCGCGCGCAGCTCGCGCGCTGGCTCACTGACCTCAAATGCACCGAGCAGCCTCTCCAGCCACCGACTTGCATTCCACCTTACTTGCGAGTCTCGGCACATCGCCGAGCTTTGTCTATGGGTTTTGCGGAGAGTTCGAGTGCCGGAGCTGCGATGCAATCGGTCGCGCGTTCTGCGGTGGGGGAATTAGGTAAATTATAACGTTTTCTTTTAATTTAAAAATTCTCTGAGTGGATTTCCGAGACCCAAAGGTCAGAGAGTTGGAGTTTCGAGACACAACCGGATTATAAAGTCGAAATTTCAAGACCCAAGGTCTCTTTAATATGATTATTATTAATTAGTATACAATTTACTTAATTTAATATTATTATTAATTTATACTTAACAATATTATTGTTTTATATACAATAATTATTATTAAATAATTTATAAATATACAAAATAACACAAAAAGGCCTCAAGTCTGCGAATTTGAGATGAACTTCTGGAATGAAAGAGAGAAGATTTGACTCTAGAAGCTCGTAGCTCACCAGGGTTGCTGTTCCTTAATGAATTAATTACCGAAACCAGTCTATCACACCGGATTCCCCTCCAGTCGCCACGCGGAGGATCGTGCAACAAGAAATATAGGTCGCCGAGACGAGGAGTCCTGGCAGCAGCAGCGACGGCCTTGTGCCAAAACCGTGCCTCCTCCTCCATTTCTCTCGCTCGCCACGTCGAAAATATTTCGCTGCCGCGGTGTCAACCTCCCCGAGCTTTATTAGGGAGCTTTGTTTTCCCGGCGAGGAGGCGTCGCATTGTTTGCAAGCGAGAGCTCACTCTTCTCCGTCGGCTAATTCGCCTCTTCGCCGAAATGCTTGCGCGACGGAAGAAATGCGTGCCCTCACTCCTTTCCTCGAGCTCTGTTTTGCGAGCCAGCGCCAATGACAGGTAGGACGGCTCGGATAATCCCCGCATTCTACGGTTCCTGTCCCTCGGGTTTCGCGGTGCAGAATCGCCGCCGAGGAGATAAATCGTCATCCTCAACGAGCGAACCAATTTGCCTGTTGACTCGGCGGATTCGGATACCAGCATAAAAACAAGCGGGGTATAGGTAGAGGAAATATTCATTTTTCAGGCGAACAATGGCGAGCAGTAAAATATTTCATGTATCCTGGATGAAGCAACCGATTCCCTTCTTGTTGACTCGTTGTGTTAAAAAAATAGTATAAAACAAGGTATAATTCATAAATTATTTCTCGAAGCTGCACAACCAAGTACAAGAAAGACAGACTTTTTATCTTTTTCGGACAGAGAAAGTACAAGTTATTGCAATGTTCGAACTGTACAAATAAACTAAAAATTCAACGAACGAATTGAATCGTACAAACAAAAAATCATATAAAACAACCCGAAATCCAGCGAACAATATGAAGTCGATGGAACCCGCCTATTATTCTCTCGTCAAGCTAAAAAACCACCATAAAACAAAAGGCAAAATGCATAAATCATTGCCGACAACTATGACTCTCTCAGTAATCAAGATCAAAGAGGACAGACAGGCATAGAGTTCGGTTAGGTTATGGAGAAGGCAGGGAAGGCAGGGAGGCAGGGAGCCTGGGCTTTTTTCCGCAGCGACTGGGCGAGCGTGCGATCGATAAAGCAGGGTCTTACGAGCGCGCGCGCGGCCGATTCACTCGCGCTTTCGTGCGACGAAAGAGAAAGAGCGACCGGTTTCCCATATCTGGCGTAACGGGGTGAGCGAGCCGTGCGCGCCCGCATCTCTACGCCTCTCCTTCTCCCAGCGCGCGCGTCTGTGTAACATACGCGCGTCTGGCACGGCGGAGTGTGCGTGCGCGAGCCGGCAGGTTCTGGAGACGAGAGTCTCTCACGTACGCGGACTCGTTCTCGAGTGTGCACGCCTGTAGGCTGCGCCGGGCCATGTGTGCCAGTAAGCGCTCCCTCCGAAACCCACTTACTGCACATGCGTGCCCGCGCGCGAGCTCCACCGGCAAGAGATACAACTGTTGTGCGCTCGTGAATCCATTATATTCCGTGCAGGCTGCCCCACCGGTTACCGCTCGTTTGCATTCAATCTGGTACCGTTTATGAGAACAATGTTCCTCGGCCAACGATATTCTAGAAAACTAGCTCTCTCTGTCACTTCGGCTCCATGTTTCCAGTGGATTCAATGAATTGAATTGAATTGGACGAAAATTCAAGGTTATTCCACCGGCATTGAAAAGTTTTGTTCAACTTTATTCGACGTCTTTGAAAATAAATACTTTTAAATCTTGTCACCCCGAGAGTGACATGACAAATGAAATAAAACCACGGCAAAGTTGATCGATTACTTCACGAGTTACGAGATAAGTAAACTAGACGGGAAAGCAGATTAATTATTTATTCGCTAGCATTATCCCGATCTTTTCTCGCCGCGTATTAATTGAAATCCAATGCAAATAACGCGCATTAATTAGTTGTATAACAGGGTTCAAGCTACTCGATACACCACGAGGAGGAAATTCCCGTAGCACTCAGCGGATGGAAGCTGCGCGTTCCTCATTAACATAATGCAGCACACGCGCTCGCCGCATCGAACCAACGGCCATCGTGTATTAATTAACCCGCCCGTATTAATTAACACCGCAACCCCCTGGTGAGCCTTTAGTAGTGCAAAAGATCATTGGATGTTGTCCTCTTATTGTTATTATTTTTATATTTATTATTTAAATTTTGTAATTTGTATTAAAATTATTGTTATTATTTAATAATACTGATTCAACTAAGTCAACTATTGAGTTGTCTATGAATAGATTGACAATAGGAATATCAGAGAAGAATGCGAATGAAATGGAGCTTATTAAGTTACTCGGCAAGATTCCTCTGGTGAAAATGTTGAATCCGCGAATCCCGCGGAAGAGGGAGTGGCAAGGGTCAGAGGAGCCAAGGCGAACTGAATCGAGTCGTGTTGCGCGTCCCCCGGTCCCCCAGCTAGAAAGGAAGGGACGCGCGGCCAATTAGAGAAAAAAGGAGTCGCGGAATGCGAAACTCGTGGCGGAATTATCAGGAGCCATCAAGCGTGTTCATTGGGCCGACGGCTCAATCCGGGCAGAGCGTCGCGTTGTAAAGCTTATCGTCCATTAGCGGAGACACGTTCGGGATAGTCTCCCGAGAGAGAGAAACGCACGCGGGCCGCAAGACCGCGGGGAATGCCCGCGTGTACTGATGTCGAGATTAAAAAGGCCCAGTGCGCCGCTCGGCCCTCGCTCGGGACCAACTCTCTGGGTCTGCGAGTGTGTGGAGGGGAGAGGAGGAATCCGACTTGGCAGGCGGGAAGGAGCTGGCGATATAGCCACACGAGGGTATTGATTTCAGGGCATAAATAAACCGCACCTTCTCTTCTTTCCCTCTCTCTCACTCTCTATTATTCAAAATGCACTTCCACCCCCGGCCAGAGAGAGAGAGGGAGAGAGAGAGCGCGTCCTGCGAGCCTTCGGAAATAATAGCCGGTTCGCTCGGACTCGCCACCTTTCCCTGGGACATCCTCGCTATTTTTACGCTCCCACACCCCCGCACGCTCGCACGCTCGAGCGAGCAGCGCTTTCCTCTCTCGGAGTCTCCGACATTGCCCACTTTTCTCTGCAACGCGCTGACGATTCTCCTAGACACGTGGATGGGAGAATTCTTTAATGTGTTAATCAGTTTTTAGTGATTTGATCCGGTGAAATCGTTGGATTTTGAGATTTTCAAGGTTTTGGGGTTAATAAACTTATTTACAGTTTGGGCCTTTTCTCCCATCGAATTATAAATAATAAAGGGACTTTGATTACATAAGAATGTTTACTAATTTGTCTCAACATTCTGTATATTATTGTGTAATATAGATTTTATGATTCGAAGGAGAAGCAATAAAGTCGGTTAAAAATGAAGCAAAATATCTCCAGAACGACAACAAAGAACACAAAGCATCCACTAACATTTTATCTGTGAGCCGAGCGCTATCACCGTAAACAGAAAATCATATCCTGTTTACATTGAACCTGCGCTTCTATCCTCGTCCCTCGGTCATTCAATAACACAAGAGATTAGGTCCGAAACAATTTTTCCGCGGCGAATGGGCAGCGGAGGAAAGCGCGAGTTAAAACCGCATGGAGACGGCACACGCATCGAGGAAGATACGCACAGTGGGAAAGAGGGAAAGCCGGGAGACGGGTAGGAGAAGCCGACGAGTGTTGAGACTGTATTGATTTCCATTCCGGGCCGTCTGGCTCTAGTCTAGTCCATATCCGTTGCTCTCTCAGCACGTGGCTCTCGCCACCGATATCTCGATCTCGCGATCCACCCGAAACGCGCTCCCTCCCTCTTCATCTCGGCCAATAGAATCGCGCGGGCGACAGCGCCGCTAATTCATACAATTGTCCCTGGAATGAGTGTGCGGCCGTGAAAGGCTATCGCCCAGGAATTAGAGGAGGAAAGAGCTCCGGGGAAAGACGAAGCAGATGGCGCTGGACTAGCGAAACCGGCAGGTTGAAACGGAGAATGAATCGAGGGGGCGAGCGGCGATAGAGTCGCGCGTCTAACTGGCCCGATTACTGCGAGCAATGCAAAGAGCGGCGTTAGCAGGTCGAGCGGGAAGTCCGTCACGAACATCCTCTTACCGGGCTCTAGTGTGGCCTCCTCCGCCGCTCGGGCTGCCGCTGCTCCCAGCCAATGGAATGCCCGCGGGCCGCGCGCGCGCCGCACACAGCCAAGCCAGCAGGAATCCACGAAGCCCGATATTCCCACTGTAGGTGTCTCCGAGGGCGCTGCGAGAGGAGCGATCGACGGGGGCCGGGGGGGAGAGGGGGAAGGTGAGAGCCGATTGGAGCGAGTCGCCTAGGGCGCTCGAGAACCAATGACGTAGTCGGGCGAGTCTCGCGACGGGGCAAGTGGATCTACACTGGCGTACCCCGCCGGGAGAGGAGCTCAGATAGATTCAGGTCAGAAAACAAGTGTCGCAATTGCCGTCGCGCGCCGCTTTCTCGCACGAGTGTGTGTCTAACCTTTCCAATTAGCAATCAACAATTAAAGAGTTCGGATTGAACGCTCCCTCGGAGGGAGGAGGAATGACAATGAGTCAGTCGCCTTCGGTACCGACTGCTGAAAGCACACTCGACCAACTTTTTCCTTCCGAGGGAGATCGGGCTCGGGAGAATTGTTCGAGACTGTTTGAACAATTGTCAGCTTCCGATCCGGAGAGCTCGAGTGAGCTATTGTTTGGAGGGAGGTCGGCTAACTAATAACACTGGGATTATTTGCGGCGCTGCTATCTGCGGCCAATTACTTTCTCAGCAAACAACCGGCCCGCGCAAATAGACGCCGCGCCGCTTTATCCGTCGGAGATCGGACGTCGATCGTCGATTGAACGCTCGTGACAGGGCGCCCGATTGAATGGGCAATCGTAGGAAGCGTCGTGCGTCGTGCGCGGACCTTCCTAGAAAGCGTTTTAAAATGCGAGTGGCGCGATGACGACGCACGGGGGGTCCGGCGTCCGTCACGTAAACGGCGGACAATGACTCTGCCACGATTCAAAGCAACTTCGCCCCGAGTCCCGTTACCGACTCCTCGCCGACAATCGCGCCATCTCGAATCGCCCCCTGGGAAAATCGAGCAAGGGAAAACCTCGAATGAAAAGAGTTAGAGTTGTCGAAACTGGGCGTCGCGCGTGGATGAAATACGCCGGCATTGTGGGCTAGTTCCGAGTTGGAGGTAAAAGCCGAGTGAAAGTGAGGTTGGTTCGAATGTCGAGCGCGTCGGACGTTGGGAATTCGGCAATTACGCCGGGGGAATGAAGATCGAGGAGATCGAGGGGAATACTTTCGCGCGGCGCTGCCATCGCGCTTTTCGATCCAACCTCAAAGTTACTTTAATACATTTTCAATATTTAATCCTTAGAAATTGTAGGTCCACCTGTAAGAGTATCAATTTTGTGTCCTCCCTGCCTTCAGGGGCCCCCTGAAGGGCGTCGACGTTAATGAAACAATCATCATATAAAAATTAAAATCAATAAATATACAGGACCACCCGGCAACAATAATCCAAGGGTTAAAGTAGTAGATACAGAAAACCATTTTCCTTAAGATTTTCTGTCACAAATTCAAAGAAATTCTTAAGATAATTATTTTTCTCCACCAGCTCCCTCAAACCCCAGAAAACAATAATTGCCGCATGCGTCTCCAACTACTTGGCATCGAAACTCCGAGTCTCCTGGTCGCAAGACCAAAAAGCCTCCATCTGAGCACCCCCCACTCGATCCCCCACCAAATTCAATACTCGGCGCGAGGCTGCGCCGAGTGGGCCGATTCCGCCGGGAACAAGCATCGAGCACATACCTTGACACTCCACGTTGCAGAAGAGTCGTCCCTGACAGTATGAATGGCGCGCGGTAGCAACGTAGTCACGTCCGGCACTGTGAACCGCCCGTTAAGCCTCGCACTCGGTTCTTCCCCTGCGCTCTCTTCTTCTCTTGTTCTTCCGTGGCACACCACTATTCTCTCTCCCTCTCTCTCCCTCTCGTCCTTGAACCAGCACTACCCTCTCCTTGCCTCGGCGACGAGGGGCGCGTTATAAATTATTATTTCATAAATATATCTGTCTGCAGGTACTTGGCCGTCCTGGAGCGTCGAGGGCTTCTGGCTCCTTGAGGGGGGGCGCGTCGAGGCTCCTACGCGCTTATTATGCGTCGCGACGCCATATGCGTACGTACCGGAACGCGTCGTACGTACGCGTCGGAGGCTCGCTCGCCTTAATTGCTCTCGCGGAGAGGCAGGGTGCGCTTATATCGTAGTTATCCCTTAAATCCTCGAGGTGGTATGGTATTAATATACTTTATATATATTCATATATCCGTTTATATAGAGAATTCGTATATATATAATATATATATATGTATATATATATATAACGCTGGTGCTATGATTTTTAATAATTATTTGTAGTCGCGTTCTTCCTTCGGATGGGGCCTAGGCACTATAGCGCTGCGAAAGAGGTTTCAAGTTTGAAGGTACTTGTACGTACGAGGTATATGTTCTCAAGGTAGAAGTGTTAAATATAGGAGCGACACAGCGATCTGCCTGGAGCCTGGCCGCACTCTCTCTCTATCTCTCTAGTTATATTCTCTGCCTTTCGCTTCTTCTCGGAGGGAAAAAGGCCCAGTCGGAGAAGCCGCTTCGATCCCTTTCCTCTTCTCCTCTCTCTGGTTCTCTTCCCCGACGGTTAGGCTTTCGAGGGAGCTTCTTTCGCTCGTGCTATCTCGCGTCTTGCGACCTTTTCCACACTAGTCACTCTCGCCACTCACTCTCCGGTGGTTCCGCTTGATTGGTTGGCGCGTGCGTGCGTGTCTTCTTCCTCTTCTTCTTCTTGGTGGTTTCGGCGCTTCGCTTGTCGGAGGTCGCTGGTGCGGTTGTTGCTTCGCCGGGAGACTGCGGGCTCTTTCGCCTGCTCTTTCTTACGGAAGGTCACAAGTCGTTATCACCTCCTCGAGTTTCCCCGCTTGCAGCAGGCCACATCGCCCTCAGACCTGCAGCCCGCCACCTCCGCCGCCGGTTCCTCCTCGACTTCCACCAGCATCTGCAACCAGAAAGCACACGCTGCAACTGGGTCCGTTTTCCCGGCGTTCCCGGCGTTCCGGGTTCGAAACTGTGTTTCACTGGTTTAGATAAATAACTTGATAAGTTGATCTCATTTTTTCAGTGGCTCGACTATAATTAGTGTAAAAAATGTATTAATCGTCCCAAAACCTTGTTTTTCAAACTGACGAGTTTAAATTTTATAACTAGATAAGCTGATCTCATTATTTCAGTGGTTCGATTATAATTAATTTAAAAATCGTGTTAATCGTCCCACTGTGTGGTACTGATTTCAACTTAACACTAAAACTATCAAGTTAAAAATTACGAGTTTAGATTTTCTTCTTTAACATTCTTAACATCAACCTGGTATATTTCGAGGAATTTATAACGACTTAAACTAGAACAACCACTGTATTCCCTTTCAACCGTTTCAAGCATCAATTCTAGTGTGAATTGTTCACCGAGCGAATTACAAGTTTATCGGCCCAAGCAAATAAACAAACATGCACACAAAGCGCTAGTTATACCACGGCGCGAGTAAGCAACGAAGAACAAGCAAGTCTGAAGTATCATTTAGCCAGCTGCCGGCGGAGCGTCGGTATCGCGAGGGTAAACAGGCTGGTTAAAAAAGCGGCGGGCTCGATTTTCGTGCTCGACGGCCCTGAATGCTCCCCAGGAAAACACGGCCGAGAGAGAGAGGGTCGTGTACGTCGCAGCGAGGACGCGCAGGGGTTTCATGGTATTTTTAATTTCACCCTCGTCCGCGCGCGCGACAAAGAGCCCAGCGCCACGCACGCACTGCCGGCTCTACGAGAGACGTGCGTGTCGGGCTTTACGGGACGCGGTTCCTGGACCTACGTCAATGCCAGATTAACCGAGGGCCTGCGCCCCTCCCTTCTTCAATCCAAGCGCACTTTGGACACTCCTATCTCGCGGGCCCTCGACAACGCCACCTGCATTCTTCATTATGTTTAGATTCAAATTACGTCTCTCGGTCTTTAGTCAATTTTTTTCATCTACTGAGAATTCATTTATAATATCAAATTGTAGTTGAATTATATAAATTATATAATTATTATTATAAAATTATATAAATTATTGGAACTTGTGTGTGAAAAGAATGATTAAAAGGTAAGTGACTCACCCTGTGCATGATTTTCAATATATTCAACGAAACTAAAAATTCGATTTTTATTATTAATTTCAAATTTAAATGAAAGTTTTTAGGATTCAGTGCAATATGCAACTTTTAACGATTTCGTCCTACTGTGAACCACTGTCTACCGGAAGCCAGGACTCCCCTGTGGGAGAGAGAGAGAGAAAGATGGAAGGAGTGTTGTTCCGGTGGGAAGAGGTCCGTAGGTATCGTAATACAATACTATTAGTTGAACTTGAGCTACTTATGAATGACCTTGTCTGCTTCGAGCACACGCACTGCGCTCGTATTGCGCCCTGCACGGAGATACGCCGCACGTCCTGTTGCGGCTGCACTCCTTGTTTTAGTGAGCGCGATGGGAGAGGCGAGGTCAGGGGAAGTGTGCGCGGGGGGTGGGGTGGGGGGTGGGGGGGAAGTGTTTGTGTCGCAGGAGGGTGTTTCGTCTGGGCGGCTGAAACGCACGCTCTCGCGCCGAGCCTCGGGTTTCCAGAGCGGCGAGGGGCGAAGGACTCTCCGCGACGCACGATAAACTCTCCTGGCCGTTCTGGCCGTGTCGTCGATCCAGTCGCAAACAGACAAAGAGTTATCCAAGAGGCCTTTCTACGGCTCGTTAATTTTTCAATATTCCCTCGTCCGCTTGTTCGAGCCTCCGCGAGAGATATAACCGCGATGGGAAAGGACGCCTATTGGAGGCGACACTCTCAGAAACGGGCAGCCTTGCGGAAATCCCAGCGAGCCCGGCACACTCTTTACGACGCTTTATGTAATCGCTTTGGAAAGCCAGACGGCGGAGAACTTGGCGGGAATATTGTCCGAGAGTTCTCCGCCCGTCGAAAGACAGAGCTCTCTGCGAGAGTGGCGCGTGACTCGAGTCTGAGAATGACGCAAGGCCGATCATCGCGTGAGCGCATCGAGAAGCGGCGAGAGCCCGTCGTCATCCAAAGGTCATTCCCGGTGGCCCAGTAAAGCGGGAAAGAGCGCTCGCAGCACTCTGCTCGAAAATATAAATAACATCTGCAAGCATCAGCAGAGAGGACAAGTCGAGCGGCCGCCGCGCAGCCAAGTTCACAGGGCACCGAGCGAGCGAGCGAGTCAGAGACTCGGAGGGAAGCCGAGTGGACGAACCAATTGCGAAAGACCGGGCGAGTGGGTGGGGGGGGCGGGCGAGTGGAAACGAAGGGACGGCGGAAAAGGACGAAGCGGCCGCTCGCCCAATGAGAGACGGAGCGCGAGAGCGAGTGGCGTGAGCGCGCGCGGGGGGCGCAGGAGGCGAGATTAGCCGCGCTCGATCGATAATGTATTCCGCTCAAAAATAAACTGACCTATACCAATAGCACGATGTTAGCACTTCCTCGGGCGACGCTGCCGACGCCGACGTCGCCGGCGCGAGTGACCCCTCGAGTTTCTCCATAAATATTTACGCCGCTCGCTCGACCGCTCGACCGCTCGCTCGCTCTGCGCCTCCTCGCCCAGGTTCATCGATCGATCGCCACTGCCAGCCGAGTTTCCCGGCAGCGCCGATTTTCGATCGTCGCGCCAACTCTCTGCCTACCTACCTACACTCCTGACACGCACATGGAGATGAGTGCGCACCGTCTGCTGACGCATAATCCAACCCTCCGCCTTTCTAACTAGTACTCCGCTACGAACCGATGAATGCGCGCCTCGCGGTTTACACTCGCTTTTGACCATTTAGCAAATATTCCACTGATAATGCGCCGGAGGCCGATGCTTGTTGTGACGCGTAATGGAAGGTTTTATCAACTGGTTTACTATTAACTGGCGGATAGTTGCTTTTTACGAGTTGGACAATATTTACTGGATAATGCGGTGAAGATCAATGGTTGTTGCGATGCATCATGATTGCTACTATCAACTAGTTTACTATTGACCGAGTCATAGTGACTTTTTACGAGGTTGGAAATCTTAGTTGGATAATCTAGTGACCTTTAGTGCTTTTGGTGACGCATCGTACGTTTTTAACTCGTAGCATGAATTATTAAATACGTTCAGTGATTAGTTTACTATTCACAGACTCACGGTCACTTTTTACAATTTAAAAACTCTTTCAATATTCCAACCAACCGCGAGACTCAGACTATACTCGGGGAACCAATGGGGCTCTCGCGCGGGGGAATGCAAGTCGGCGACGCAATTCGATCTAAGATGACGATGCGGGAGACTCGGAGCGATAGGTTATGGTTCTCCCCTCCAATGGACGTATGCTTGTATTGGCTCTAATCGGAGCGCGGAGACGATTCGATTGGAGGCGAAGGGCCTCGGCAGGTGGAAATAGCGAAGGTTTGAACCTCGGCGAGTGGCTGCGTTCCAGTTACCGGCGTGGATTATTAATGCGGCGTTCGCGTGAGATAAAGGCGAACTAACCTCTCTCGCGTGCATACTCCTCGGCCACACCGAGCCGCGCGAGACCTGTGTGTGTGAGGGTTAGCTGGTGATGGAGCCAGTGCGATATCCCGGTATCTCGGCGATACTAATATTGATTTAGTCGCCGCTCGACCCTCCGCGTTTCGAGGGAATTATCGAATGACTTTGCGGCTCTTGCTTTTTCCTCCACTATCAACCCACGCAACTACGTCATTTATCCAGAATTATTCCACTAAGTGCAAATTTATCAAAAATTGATTTATCATTATTCGTTCGAAATTTAGAAACAGAGTTATGGAAATAATAAAACTATTGTTCATTGGTTGCTTTTTCCTCCACCTGAACTGTTATGCAATTCAACCCAGTATAAATATACAACATATTACTTCATCATACTATAAATTTATAATTCTAAAATTCCCTCTTAAAATACAAAATCGAAACACCTGTTTCAGGTATTCAAGCTCTCCGTCATCAAAGAAAAATCAAGTAGCTTATATCCCGCGCGAAAACTATCGAAGGACTACCCGTGGAAACGAAACCACTCCCAGGTCTATTGGGAATTCAGCGTACGTCTTAGAATAAAAAATGCATCCTCAGCTATTGTCCGCACGGCGCGTCCACGCGCGCTCCATGCCAAGCAAGCGCATTCCGCCGAGGCGTGTTTTCCTTTTGCACGTCGGAGTCCTCGTGGCGAGCGAGCGAGCATTTCCCCAGGACGCGAGAATATCTCTCGGGGCGCGCGCGGCGCAGGTGAAAAGTCCTCGAGCCGCTAACGAGGACGAGGGTTCCCTCTCGCAGGGTTAATTAAAGGGTTAGTTAAAGGGTCGAAACGGAGGCCGTCACACTGCCGCTAATGAGCCTACACGCGCTCGTCCGGCAGAATTCATTTCACGGAAAAAGCAAAAGCCTCCCTCGGATACTTTAGAGTCCAGTGCTCCGCTCGATTCTAATGAAACCCGTCCCACGCTTATGCATAGACCGCGCGTCCGACTCGCGCAGTCTAGTCGAGCGCGCCGAGCGAGAGAGTAGAAAGAGTTGCGAGTTGCGAGTTGCGAGCCGCTGCCGCAGTGGAATAAGCGCGCCCGATGTTTTCCGCTCGGTCAGTAGTGCCAAGGGAGAAGGCGGCCGATGCAGCCTCGACGAAATCGCCAGTCCAAGTATTCGCTCAAGGTTCCTCCCGCGAGAATCCACTCCTCTTCCCAACGCCATAGCTCAATTCCAATCCTCAAAAGCAATCGGAAAAGGTTTCGGTGCGAAAGCGGCGGCTTTCGTACAAGGAAAAGAGCGAGCGAGCGCTCGGCGGAGTGTGTCGGCCGTGAAGGCGTGCATCGGCAAGTGCGCCTGCGCAGTGGCGCTCGGGCCATGCTCGCGTCTCGCCGAGAGAGTAGGAGCGCGCGAATGTGGGCTAAAAATGATACGCTCGCCGAGGTGACGTCACGCGGAGTTAGCTCCGTCTGCCAGCGGATTGCACTGGCTCGCTCTCCCTGCACGTCCGCGGATACACCGCATCTGCACGACCTCGATCATCTTCTCGAGATTCGAGGGACGCGTCTGCCCCGCTCGAGATTTCGCCGAGTCCATCCGGCCAGCGAGCGCGCTCACGTGCCGCGTCCAATCGCCGCCCGGCGCATTCGTTTCGAGACGACCAGAGGAAGTTTACTGCTTTCGACTTCCGGAGATGTTCTCTCTTTTTTTTTCCTCCGTGAATATCCGTGGCGGGGGGTCGCGTATGAATAACTCATTTCGGTGGTTGAAAATCCAGCGTGAAAGTCTGCTAACGCTTTCGAGTTAAAGCGCGGTGATAGGCTTTTCGGGGTACACGCGTGTCGAGCAGAGTATTTAATCGGCGTAGGGTAATTTTTTGAAATTTTTGACATCCACTGAAAGCCGGTGGATAGAATGTTAAAATGCTGGGATATTAAAGTGAGTTAAAAGAGGTTTTTGGGAAATTTCCACGTTGCGCTTTCTACACTCGCATTCCTATACAGGGTCATTCATTTCAAGTGTTATTATGTGAAAATTCATAATTACAAAACGCATAAGAACCCAATATTTCTATCTCGAGTATCTCAAGTATCGACTCGAATATCTTAGATATTCTCTTCCAAGTTCCGTCGAGTCTCGACTACTCCGGCATATGTCTGCGCAGCGCATTGTTATCGTGCGGCTCGGGAAAAACGAGTGCAGGACGAGGCTGGCGTGCAGCTGGCTGAAAGGGGTACATTATTCATATGATCTCTCTCGGACAGCGCCGGCAGCCTTGACGCGCGCGCAGTCAGCTGACGCGGCGATCAAGTGATATTCATGGTGGCAGTGGAGCAGAATTTATATTCCTCCTCGGCGGAGTCGATCTCGCAAGGCCTCCCGTACACTTGTCTTCTCTCGACGTCTTAGTCTAGCGCAATAAACCAACCGGACATCCGACGGTTGCCTTGCAGTTTTTTCAGAGTATTTGTTCGACTTTGACGCTGGGATGTGAGTTATTAGTTATTGACAGATTGAAATTGAGGAGAAAGTAAAATTAAATTTGTTTATCGGAAGGTTAATGAGAGAAATTCGGAGATTTTTAACGGATTAATCAATTTTCTTCGGTTTTGAATCTTTGGATTCAAAAAAATATATAAGTAAATTCGAAATTTAGAAATTAATCCCTGGAATTGTACTTTGTCTGGAATTTAAGAAAATTGTCGAGTGATTTCCACTCGTATATATCTATTGTATTATATTTATTATAAAATAAACTATATTTTCCCGAAAATGAATCGACTTGCTTCCATTTTACATTCTCATGATTTGAAAGAATATTCTTTCACCACCTTAAAAAGGACACACAAGCAGATTGATAAATTGGCAGCGAGCAAGATATTCGCACGAAACGCGACTGGAAGACGTAACTGGTAGCGAATCCAGCCTAGTCGGCGACGCATTCCGAGCGCACTGCATTTAGACTTGGTGAAACTATTCCGAGAAATAGGCTAAGCCGGCGGCGCGTCGGGACGCCGGGCGTAAGATTGAGAGGAATGATCGGCGGGGCGAGAGAGAGAGGGTAGGACAGTAAGGTTAATGGAGTTTAGCGGTTTAATTGATCCAGTGGGCTCCTATGGTGCGAGGCGCGTCCGCCTCCACTCGGGGGAATGTGTACCTGCCAGCTACGCCTGCCAGTTGCGTAAGCGACCAGCCGGATAAATAGTTATTGACCTTTATTGCTATTAGCCTCTCCGCTTCACACACGTAACAATCCCGTCGTGGTATTGCACTTGCTCTTTCGATGGGATATTGTGTTGAGAACCACTGTTGGCGTGAGTCGTAGTTTATTGTCTGGGTTATGGTAAGTTTGATTTTCTTTGTACGATTCGTTTTGTTTGGAATCTGAAGTTTAGTGGCTGGACTGTTGAATTATGAAATATTTTAATTTTTCTAAATATATTTTCCCGATTTTGTAAAAAATACCAAAAATGTTGAAATTATTGATTGAATTCAAATGTTTGGATTATTGACATATCTTCTTAAAATCAAAAACTTGTCTTTCTATAATTTGTTGATTTTCTTCATTTTGATTCAATTGTCTCGAATTCGAAACTAGAATTTTGCTTAGAATCAATGTTTGTCCGATTTTATGAGACAAATCGGCTCAATCTAATCAACCTGATGCAATCACAAGCACCGCGCACTGATTCTGTGAATACCAGCAAATCGCCGCGACCCAACTATCGATACCAAGAGACTAGAGTAGGAATATTAGAATTACGGTGGCGCACAGGATCATCACAATCCCGTCACCGTCCAACCTTCTCCCCAGATGCTGATAAGCCCTAATCACACCGGCGATATCGCATTACGCTTACTACTCCTCCGCACATACTCGCACTCTCTCTCTCTCTCTCTCTCTTTCTCTCTCTTTCTCTCGCTCTGTGTACGTGGGGAATAGTTGGGGGTCAAGAATAGCCGGGCGAAAACGGAGAGAGTGGCGAATTCACGCGTGCGCTCTCGGCGCATAGTTCAATTATTCGCATTCGCCGGCCACTCGGAATTTCTGCCCGCGAGAGATTATCGAGGCACATCGGGCTAAGCTGGATTGCTACTTTTATCGAACCTCGCCGCCGACGGCACCGGCGGCACCGGCGGCACTGGCGGTGGCTGCTTCATGAAAAATGCATCGGCCGCCGCGCCGGGTGAAAGCCGGACCCAAATTACAGATAGCATCGTTTTCATCATTGTTCCGAGTCTACTTTCTTGACTGAGACGTCTTCGGGATACGTATTTCGAAATACACGCGGAATTCAAAGTACTTGGCTTGTGGGGAAAAAAGTTGACATTTTTAAAGAAAATATTACAATTTTTGTATAAATTCGACGTTTACCTTCTTGAATGAGAAGACTTTTAAAAAATGCATTTCGAAGCTTAAACTTTCTTGAAAAATTGAAATTTAAAAATTGAAAAGTTTGAAAGTTTGAAAAAAAATTTCCCTTTGAGAAAATGCATGAATTTCAAAATATTTGTATATTGAAAAAAACATAGATTTTATTAAAGTTCATTGTCGTTATTGCACCTCAATTATTCTGGAGTGAAATGACTGGGAGAAAATGTATTTCGAAACTCAGGAGTAGCAGAGAGCGTTTATTCGAGGAGAAAGGTCAGACACACCGCTCAATTGAGGATATCTCGACAAGACACTAGGATTTGCGTACGAATTCGATTAGAGCTGCCGCGAGTGTATCTTAAGGCGGCGGGCAAACACGGCCATATAATTTTATCGAGCCTGCGCGCGCGCGCGCGTTACGACATCGATGGGGTCAACAACGCTACGACTCGACTCGCACAGTATGAATGCACAGATTGCGCGAACTTGCCACTGCTTATCCCAACAACACCCCATTTACCCCTTTTTCAGCGGCCGCGTTCGGACCACTCAGACATTTAGCTACAACTTTTATAGGACATTTCGATTCTCTCTTCGTTCTCTTTTTTCCATTGGACGATCTTTTACCCGAAAACAGGACTTGGATAACTTCGATTTAAATCGACACTGGTTGGATGATTGAATCAGCCAATCAGATGTTCCATTCTTTCGATTGAGAACTTTTGATTGGACGACATTGCACCCAAACGAATTATCAAATCAGATATTCTGTTCGTTCGATTCAGGACTTTTAATTGGACAACGTGCATCCAAAAACAGAAATTGGACAACTCCCATTAAAATCAATTGACCCCAGCTGAACCATCAATAAAATCTTCCCAACTTTAAATTGGATGACGTTGCATCCAAGCCAACTCGTACAAAACGAGATTCCAACTACAATTGCACTATACTTTAAACATTAAAGAACTAAAACAATAAAGGTGGGACGCGCCAATGACTAGCTAATTATGTCGCTCGATTACAACACACGAGTGGTTTCGAAGACAGTGCAATTTAATCCGTCGAGAGAGCAACGACTGCCGGTTCATCGCTTTCGCGCTCGCGGCTTCTCGATATCTCGTGGAAAGAGCGTCGAGCGAGATAAAATTAAAGCCTCTTTCGTTACTTGACCTCGACGGCTACTCGTCTCGTCGAAAACATCGGTTTCTCTGCCTTCCTCCCAGTCGCCATGCAAGTCGAGAGTGTGATTTTTTTATTTGTCATTAATATTCCTTTCCTCTTACCCTCCCCCAATAAAATGAACCGTTCACAATATTTTTCAAATCCCCAGAATATCTGATTAGTTAATTTATTAAAAATTGATATACCCAACTCCCACAATGTCATCGAAAGAACCCTCAAAAGGAAAGAATTCATGATTGGATAATCCAACTCTACTCTCTCGAGGATTGGCGAGAAGGTTGGACGGTTTTCTCGTGCCAATTGGAAAGAGGCTCGCCGAAATCGACTCTAGGCGATATATCGGCGAGGCGAAGTGCGAAGCCAGCCAGTGGACGGGCGAGCTCGAGGAGCGCGTCCCTCATTGGCTAGGTGGCCAATCCGCGCGCGCTCGTATAGGCATCCCCTTCCGGGATGGGGAAACCCTTCGCGTACCAGATGCATTTTTAACCAGGCCACACTGCCATTTGCCGGCAGGTCTTAGACAACGGGATTAGCCTTTCGCGGGCCGCCGGATACCCGTGAAATTCTGAGTCGAGCCTTTCTTTTCTTTCTTGGAGTTGCTTCCTGGTAATATCATTTTAATTGATAAGGAAAATCGAGTCTCTTGCCATCAACATTTATATATTCAATATTATATTCCATATTATATACTCATATTATATACTCAATTCTATGTATAACAATTTCAAACTATTTCAGGCAAAAGACGCATAATCCCAATTATTAATTTTACAACATACAAAATTCCCGTAAATCGTTAATTGTCCTCAACTATCCAACTCGTCGCTGGATAAGTTTCGCTCGCAATTTAATCTCCAAACTATTCCTGACAAAAACAAAAAATCCCAATAATTATGCAACCGCCAAAAACTCTAAAACATTACGAAATTCCCTCAAACCACTCGAAAGGAGTAAACCCAACACAAAACTAGAAAAGATTGCATGTCTCCCGCAAGAAGTGTGCAGAAACGCCTGAGTGGATTTCGCTCGTAAGAAATCGTCGGTGAAGGTGCGATTCGGCGATAAGAAAGATTTTTCTCCCGAGCTCATTATGTAATCAGCGTCTTCCCCATGGAGAGGTAGGTAAGAAAGAGAGGAAGGTTTCTTTGCAGGCTTGTCTCGTTGATTCGTTATCGCCGCCGGATTCTCATAGTGCGGCGACATTGGAGCCCGTGGATGCGATGTGCAGCGAGATAATGCAGGCTCTCCTTATCAGCCGCTCTCGGTGAGGTGAGCTGAGCCTTATCGCTCGCTATCGATGCCGAGGATACAACGACCCGCTCCTCCGCTTCGCGCATCATGGAAATCGTTAGTGGCATCGATCTCTCTAATTGCAATAGTCAGATTCCGTTTCCTCTTGCGAGGGACACTAGGGAAGGTCGCGTATTCAATGAATTTTCAGAAAATCTTTACAAGAAAATCATATTTAATATAAAACTATTCTTTGTTTTTGTCAGATTTTAGTTTAATGAATCGAGAGTGCCTCTCGGTTATTAAAAATCGACATTTTTCGAGATTAGAAAATCAAGACTGTAAGGAAGCGGCCCTGGACAGCTGCTCCGAAAATATAGAAAATGCTCGAAGACACGCGCTCCGCGCCTCGCGCCCCGCGCCGATCGCCCAGCGGCGACATGCATAGTAACCGCGGAGTTGATAGCGGCCACGGCGGCTCGATAAACCTAGCAACCACGCGCTATAAGAACCGCTTCGCGGACACGCTCGCTCATTCCAGCTGCATTCTTCCGGGAGAGGACGAGGTAAGACCTTCGGCCGCCCGAGAGAATGGGGAGAGGACGAAGCCTAGCTTTCGGCCGCCCATCAGCACAGGAGAGTACGGGGAACGATTCCTGGACGCCCCTTGGAACGGAGAGAACGGCTAGAGAAGCCGGTCGCCTTCCAAGGAGGAGAGTACAGCGGTTCCCCGGACGCCTGAGGAATACCAGGAGAGTACGGGGACTATCGCCTGGTCGCCTCTTGGGATGGAGAGAACGGCTAGTAAAGCCGGTCGCCTCCCGAGATGGAGAGAACAGGGGGTCCTCCGGACGCCTGACCGACGCTTAGCTTCACGCGATACCCTACGATGGGGAGAGTACGGCCAGAGAGGCCGGACGCCCGATCGTAGGTGTAGAGAGAGATCGGCTAATAGAAGCCGTTTGCCCATAACCCTTTTGCTCGCGATAAATTGATATTTCGTTGCTAGGTTCTCTTTTCGAGTCGCGTTGTAAACGTTTAAGATCAAATTAGCTTGTCCATTATAAGACTCCTACGAAATGTCGAATCCTTTCTGTAATCAAACCTGTATCCCATGTCTCCTAACAAATAAATCCCTTTTCCCCTTTAAGCAACCTTTGACTCCACAAAACTCCTTATCCCACGAACGAGGATACAATGCCGGCAAAACGTAAAACACCTAGAAAGACTCCCTCGGCTAATTCGGATCTTACAAGACAAGAAAAAATAGTTTTATGCTACAAATGTCGTAGTTCTCTCATGTAAAAAAGTTGAGAATTTTTGTAATACGCCGCTTCCCAGTGTGCCTGTTACTCAACAACTGTCCGGAAGTGCGGACAGGTCGGACAAAGTGGTAATTGCAGTCTCGAAGACTCGGCAGATGGTGGGCGACTCATAACAGGAATTAGCCCACCTCAAGTCGAACGGACGAGCGAGAAGTAACAATTGATTCGGGGGCGAACGACAGGAATTGGGAAGTGGCCGCTCGACGAGAGATATCGCGTGCGAGTCGATTGAGAATTATCGGATCGATAGCGCGCCGGCAGTAAAATGCCCTATCGCCGCTCGGATCGCCGATCGAAAGTGTCGGTCAAAGGAATTACTCGATAGACCGCGGCTATAATTAAAATAATCCCGGCGACGTCATAATCGCGTCGAGTCGCCGAGCGGCAGACATGCGCATCGAGAGACGCGCAACTAGACACATTGCCGGCAGATGCGAGCAACGGTGTCAAACTCGTCCCGAGAAACCAGACGGAATTCTTATCTCGGCGCACTCGACGTTTTCCAGTCGGGGCGAATCAGCGCGGCGACATATCGGCGCATTTAAATTTCCAAACATCGGCGCGAGCGCTCGTTAAATTTGAATTTGTAATCGGCGCGAGAGAGTCGGGCGTGAGTCGAGGCGCGCGAGGCCTCTCGTGCTAGGAGTTCCGAGATTCGAGTTGGTTTATTCCGCGGCTAAACAATGGGGGAATAAAGGAGGGAAAGAGTGCGGAGGCCGAAACGGTGTGAAACTGAAACCGCGGCTTCTCTCGGGAAGACGCGCGCTTTATCTGGAATATTCGAGTGCGCCAACCTCCAATCCCAGACGCACAGCTGCGCGCGCTATGTGGAGCGAGATTCCTCGCGAGTGAGAGAGATCACGGCATTGGTAGTTTGAGTCCTGCCCCCGCCCGCCCGCCGCGCCGCGCGGCCAATAAACGCAGCATCGTAAAATCGAGACGCTATAAATCGGCGCGCAGGAAAGTTGCGTACCACTGACCACTTCGGGATACTTGTACTCTCGGACCTCTCCCCCTAAGCGCCCTCCTGGAATACTGGTCTTGACCGCAACTCCCATAGAGAAAGAGAGAGAGAGAGGGAGGGAGAGAGGAGGCGGGAGGAGTGCGCGCCACTCTCACCGTGCACCACCTCGCTCGGCGTTTACGAGCGCTTCCTAACCAAGACAGCGAGATATCGTTGCCTCCAAACAGTCAACTGTATGTACTGTCGGCCGCTTCTCCGGTCGTAAAGGAGACTTGCTTCGCGAGAGACTTGCTCGCACGGCTTGTGGGAAGAATGGAAACCTTCCACAATAACGCACTTCAATGTTCAACCATTGATAAATGAACTTCGCATTCTCGCAATTGCGATATATCGATAGAAATCTTCCAACTGTTTGCGTTCGAATCCTTGAGTCTCAAACTAATTTACATTTATGCAATATTCAAATATTAATAAGTGTACGTCGAATTCCTTAAATTACAATATTCCAAATCAACTCTTTGAATCCAAACAAAACTAAATAACTAACATTACTTCTCGCTCCCAACCCCAAAATCCTCCCACTCCCCGCTCAATTTAAAGTCATCGTAACATTCGCGCTCAAGTACACCATCTCCCCTATTAAAAATGAGAAACAACTGCGATTCTCGCGGGCTGCGACGCAGCTCAGCGTGCATTGGACGAGGATGCAAATGCTCTCTGCGTCGTGGGCAGAGAGCGCGAGGGTGCGACGCGAGCGCCACGCTCGGCGGTCGCAGAGCGCGCGCGACCGACCCACTCCCGGTTCCCCATCTGACCTCGTGCGCGCGCGCGCGCCCGCACATTCGTTCACGAACCTACCTCACTTCTCGCCGCCGCACACCGACGTAAACAAAAGCGTCCGCGACGCCCGGGACCTTGTAAACCCTACCGCCTCGACCAACACCATACTCCACCAGCCAATGCCACAACTCGCTCGCACCATTCTTTTCGAATACTCGGCGAGAGCGTATTTCGAAAAGGTGGCGCTGTTACTATAACGCGATCTTTTAGTCAAAGTCTCGTTCGCTCTATTTAATAAACAGAATTGTCGACGCGGTAAATAAGGTAAATCTATACATATACGTCGACAAGCTGCTTAACTTTTTCGCGCGGTCAAGCAACCCGTTCGATTTCCCACTGCAACAATAATCTACTCAAGTAGAATCTTCCAAAGGAAATATCATCGATCTCAAACGTAAATAAACGTAAGATCTGGTATAAACCGCGCGCTCGAGTCGTTGCACCCGGCGAGCCACTCGGACATTTGCGGGAAGAGCCCTCGCGATTTGGGTATATTGCGCGAACGGTGTCCGAGGCGATGGAAAGAAAGGCGAGGGCAGTGCTTCGGAAGGAAGGAGGATTGCGGCGGCGCTGAGTGTCGGCTGTCGCGCAAACTTACTCACATAACGAGATGTGCAAGGTGAAATCCCGGCGCGGCGCTCGCTGGACGGTGGTGGCTGCCGGCGCTGCTCTCGCTGCGTGTGTATCACTGGCCGGGATTCGCCGGATTAGGACACTCGCACCAACCACACACGTGTCTCACACGCGCGTCACTGCTGCAAGTAACTCACTGCCGGCGACGCGGCGACGAGGGCGACGAGAGAAGATCTCGAAACTCGCTCGAGTTTCGGCCGGCTCACGAAAGCGCGGCTCCCTCTCGCTCTCTCTTTCTCTCTCACTGGCGCGCACTGTGTCTCTCTGTCCCTGTCGCACTGGTTGCCGTGTCCTCGTCACTCACTGCGCCGCCTTCTCTCGCTCGCTCGCGGTGTCACCGTGGCGGGCGAGGAGACACCGACAGACAACGTCGCGACGACCTCTCTCTCTCTCTGTCGCTCACTCGGTTCCTCGCTCTCTTTCTCGCACTGGCTCGTGTCGGTGCGTCCTGGTGGGCGAGTGTGTGCTCTTCCGATGGCTCGAGGCTTTGCCCGCTGCTACTTAACGTGCACGCACCAATCGATGGGGAGAACGCGCCGCTCCGCTTTTACGGCGACGTCTACGCGCGACGGATGTATCCTCGATGCCTTATTCTCACCGTCGTCTCCTTATCGCACTCGCTACACGATCTCTCGCTCTCTTCCCCTCGCTCACTCGCTCTGTCTCTCTCTCTGTCTCGTTCTCGCTCTCCGGCCGCTTTTACGCACGGTACGACACAACCCTCCGCTTACCGCTGAGAGTGCAAGCGCGCGACTGCGGCGCTCGGCAAAACTCGAACGCCGGCTCGATGGTTCGCCGCGGCGCCGAGCGCGCCGCCACCGACGCGCCCCGCAGACACTGCCCTCGATCGGCTCCGCGAGCGCCCCGCCAACACCTCGCCGGCAACCTCATTGGCTACCTGCCGCCTAACCAATGTGGATAAGACCGAGGCAAATTTCGGTAACGGCACACTTGCTTCTCAACTCTCGGTCAAGCCCCCCTCTCTCTCTCTCTATCTTCGAGCGACGATTATTACAAGAATATTCGCGCTAAACAGAATGCACTCTCGACCGATAACCTTTGCGGATCCGCGAGTATTCTTAATAGCAGAGACACTTCGCCTCTATCTTTTTGGCCGATCGAAACTCGAGCGCGGGGGGACGGAGCGGCGG
The DNA here is from genome assembly GCA_963675795.1 of Crossocerus cetratus. Classification (NCBI taxonomy): domain Eukaryota; kingdom Metazoa; phylum Arthropoda; class Insecta; order Hymenoptera; family Crabronidae; genus Crossocerus; species Crossocerus cetratus. The sequence goes on from OY776671.1 coordinate 16,598,337, forward strand.
GCGGAGAAAAATGTGTTTACGCCAGGCGAAATTCGCATCGATTATGCGAGAGAGGCTGCTCTCGTCATCGGTGTACGGTGCGCGCCGGTGTGTTTACGTTACACACTGGCGCGCACCGTCCAAGTTCCCGGAGGTCGTCGATTGAGCCAGTAGCGACACTGGCCCGCCGGAGGGAAGGGAAGGGAGAGTCTGAAGCGTAGGAAAGAGCAGACACAGCGAAGGATTCGGGAATGACGAGGGAATCATCGGGTTCATTGCTTCGCTGGTCAACAGACATATTATCGTTCCGAGAAGTGCTCCGCCACTTTATTAATTCGTCTCGAGTGACTCACTGCGACAAGTGCAACAAACTACAGGAATCCAAGCATAAGCCGCCGATAAAAACACATTGGCAAACAGAGAGAGAAAGAGAGAGAGGAAATCGGTCTCGCTCGATTAACCGGCGAACCCCATGAAAGCATCATGGAGTGGAGGAAAGCGAGCTGCGCCCGTATTCCTGGCACGAGGCACGTGGCCACGACCCACATGGAAAATTGGGCCACTGGAGCGAGCAGCGGGCCACTTGCGAAAACGATTTGCGCCTCGCGCGGACTCCCATGCCCGCACTCCTCCCACACATCTGCGAGCGCGTCTTATCTCTCTCACACCAGCTCCCATACAGTCGGCCCCGAAATCTCCAGGCGCACGGCACTCGGCTGGAATCGCTCCATGTGAACGCGGCTTAAGGTTGACACACTAGGATCGAGCGAGCGACCAAGGAGCGAGCGAGGAGGCTGCAAGGAATGATCGAGGGCGAGCGGAGAGGCTCCGGAGAGGCGAGGGCGAGAAGCTGTAGAAGGCTGGTTGCATTCTGGCGGTAATCTGTGGTAGGAGGCATGTAGGACGAACGGATGGAGAACACCACAAGCGAGCGATCCGGGAGTTGAAGCACGCCGGCGAGAAGTCGCCGCGAGGACGAGTGTCTACCGGGTGTCGAGAAACTCCTCTCGGAGAATCGCGCGGCGGGCGCGACTTTCGCCCGGCGATCTACTAAAATGGACAGTGTCGCGGGCACTCGCGACTCCGCCGATCGCGGCGTAACGTCGCGGCGCCGTGACGCAAGCCGCACGCGGGAAAAGCGTGTCAATGGGTAAAGGGACTTCCAGGCCACTTCGTACACTTTGTAGATCGCCCCGAGGAAAGAATGGCCGGGCTCCGCGGAGGAGCGAGAGAGAGGGAGGGAGAGGATGAAAAAGGGGGAGCGAGAAAAAGAAGCGTGACGGACAGAAAAAGCGAGACGGCGCGGAGGAGAGCGATAGGAGCGGCGAGCGGCGAGCGCCGCGGCACCGCTAGAGGGATGAAGAAAGAGGGAACCGACGAGTCGTGGACAGGCAAAAAACAAAAGTGCATCTTGCCAAGATGGCCGTCCCCTCAATAGCTCTCAAGGTTACTTGGAGCGTAGGGGAGAGAATCGAGGTAGCGAATCGAGCCGCGAGCGCGTATGTGTGCCAGCCTGCCAGCCGGCTTTAAAGTTTATCGTCAGACCCGTTATTTATTTTGTCAGACACTCCGCCGACACCCTGGACAATCGCCACCTGGGATTACAATACCTAGAAAATCGCCAGTGATTTGAATTGGCTTAGATCAAAGTCTATACGTAGACTCTAGGTTCTAGGCAGAACATCATTTGAGGCTCGTTTTCTGAATTTTGATTCTACGACTATTAAGTTAATAGATTAATAGATTAAATAGGTCCCCTAGACAATTCCTTAATTACAAAGCACCACAGCGCACGTTTTCTCCCAACTAAACAGCGATCCATTCATACACCTCGATTCCGCTCGAATCCCGGGCGCGTTATCTCGCCCGGAGATTTCGCCGGAATGAAAAAAGGGCGACGGGAGGACCCGGTGCTCGGTCTCCTGCATCCTCCGAGACATGTGTTCCTCGCACCTATCCCCCCGGCCTCATATTACCCCCTCGCTCGTCTATATTCTAACCAAGGTTGCCACCTCTTCCTCCTCGTGCGCCGTCGCCCGCGTACAGTCCAGGAAGAAATGGCCGCAGGAATGCACGGGAACCCACGGAAAATGTGTCCACTCGACCCGCCGAATCGCCCCTGCGGAATTTAGGCGCCGATGCCGATGCGCCGGTAGCAGACATTTTGTGGAATCCGGGATTTTTGTGGTGGACGAAGCAGTTGGCTCGGATACGCTCATTCACTAAGGAACGGGAGAATCGTGTCTAATTTCGCTGACGAGCGACAGACTTGATTCATTCACATTTGCATTTTTTATATTTCTGTATTGGTTTTTTGAAAAGATTTGATGTTGATATTGAATGTTAATAGGATGGAGAAGAGGGAATGAAAAATGGAAAATATTTTGCGAGTGCAAAAGATTGTCAGAAGTGGGATTCGAACCCACGCCCACAGAAGTGGACTGCGACCTGAACGCAGCGCCTTAGACCGCTCGGCCATCCTGACTGTTGACTGCCGATGCCGATAAGATAGCAGAAATCCCCGCGGCTCCAATTCCAACTCATAAATCACTTTAACCTCCATTACCCCCCACAAATTCCAGGCAATTGATTTGTATTTATAAAAGGATGAGTCGGAAACAATCGAAAGCTCGGATACTTGAATGTCCGCGGTCCGTTCTTGACCCGCGGTGAAGTTCCAGTTCTCATTCCGTTCTGCGGCCTGTCCTCTCGAATCATCGGCTCTTTGATAAATCCGTAGCCGGTGGGCCTGCAATCATCGCTGGCCGGATGCCAGGGAACGTCGATCGCCCGAGCAATGCACCGACGCGCATCGAGACCTATTTTTAATTCCCGCTGCTCCCGATTTAAACTGCGAGGCACATCGCTCTAAAAATACAGTCCGCCGTGAGCGGCTTCTTCCTTTGGCTTTGGACTTCGCCGAGCGGCTCGTACTTCGATGAAGTAACATCGCTCAAGCGAAAAGCTCGAGTCTTAGAAAGACGAGGAAAGTTGCGTAGAGGAAACCCAGGGCGACGGATAAATTCGTAATCGAGATTGGAGGGGAATCGATACTGTCGAAAACGGGCAATGCTGTGGGACGTGCGAGAATCCTCTCTCTCTCTTTCTCTGGGTAAGAAAGCGGCGCTTCCGGTGCAGGGGCCGACGTTAGATTCGCATTGAGCGTCGCTGCGTCTCAAGGCCGGAGCGTCCGAGAGCTAAGGACGACGTTAACTTCCCCTCGCCCGCCCCCCACCCCATGCACTCGACTTCTCTCTCGAGCATAGTCATCTCGTCGCATCGCCACTGTCCTCACTCTCCTCCTCGCTTATGCATCTTCCTACACGACACTCCTCTGCCTCCCTCCCACTCCTCGCCGCCAGTGTCGCTCCGTCCCTTACTGGCCCACTGGAAACTCCTCGGCTCACTTCTCCAGGGAGAACAGACCCATTTGGATCACTGTCTCTCCTATGCTTCTGCTCCGTCACCCGGTCGCCCCTCCAAACTCTCTCTCTCTCGCTCGAGCTTCTTCTACGCCGGCTCACTGGAGAAAGAGAGAGTGAGAGTCTGCGACATGTTATCGGGCTCGGCCTCTGCGCATATTACTCTCGCGTGCGCCTGCTACTGCGTGACTCTGATTCCCTCTCTCTCTCTCTCTCTTTCTCTCTCTGGCACGCCGTTCTCCATGGCGAAGGGGAATTCGAGCTATAAAACCTTCTCTCCGCGCGCCGGGAAACGATTTAGCCGGGTATGCGGCTCTTTCGGGCGGCAGTGCGCGCCCCCGGGCAGATTGGTGGGAAAGTCGGGCCGCGCTGGCCGTTTTACGGCCAAGAAATTCGAAGTGCGCCACTCGAGATTTATGTGGAAATTCGCTGGAGGGCTCGCGAGCCCAGCGCCGCCGTTCGCACCGCGGCCACTCGTCGAACCCTCTATGCAGCGTGCGCGTATACGCTCGAAGGTACTGCACGCCGGATTGGGATTAATCGGTTCGACGTAACGAAGGGAGAAGAGCTTTTTGCGGCCGGCAGCAGCGGCGCTCGGTGATCCTGACTCATTGGCGTGTGGGAAGCGGGGGGATCGTTTCGCAGGGAATTCCGTACTTGTCACTGGGTTACTATACCTAGCATTCCAGGCGTACGGCGGAAGTCCCGCCGATGAAAGAAACTACGCTCCCAGACTCCCGGGCGTCCTACTCCTACCCCGCCTTGCCGAGGAGGAAACTCCGCACGGAGACAGTCGTGAATTAATTTTCTAGTTCTTCTACCGGTTTCGCAGTTACAGCAGATGGAGCGGCTCCCTTCGATGGAGATGGCCTTGCACTTGAAGACGCGGGGAACGACTGGATCTCCAGTTCCTGGGAACTCCAGAACAACTTCGTGACTAGTCCGCTCTCATTCATCCCCTGTTTTTATTATAAAATTCATACATTTGGTACTTGTAAACAATATCCAAGGTGATTGGACAGAAGTGTTAGTAATGTAAAAATGAAGTACATATTGGCAAACCCAAATTTACTTCATTGTCATATGAGTAGCAATTCTATACATCTATTTACCCTCTTTAATAATTCATGGCTCATTTTTTAGAAATGCAGACAGTTGTAGCAAAACACCGAGCAAGGTGTTGAGAAGACATTAGGATCATATTACACCGAGACGCACATGACCCACTGATGGTCTGGGTGAGGAATCGCTTCCTCGAGTAGATAACCCAGAGGGAATTCGTTAGGGATAATTGGGCCCGGGGTGGAAGGGGTGGCATTAATGGCGAAGGTCGGCCTTTTCGAGAGCAGGTGGACGCCGAGGCGGGACAGGTCGCGTATGTGAACCGTCCAAGGTCGAGCACGGTAGAAGCGCAGCTTTCCTAGCATCTGCACTCTCGCTGCAGGTAGACTTTCTGGCGAGCGGGCCCTCTTTTTAGCGAAAAGACCGCCGGAAGACTTAATCGGCCGGCTCTCTCCTCCCCTCGGTATCCGAGGCTGCGTCGAAACTGGGCTGCATTGTGCGTCGCAGCCAGTCAGCTCGCCGAAAGGGGAGCGACGAAATTCCTGCAGGCGACAAGCACTGCTCTCCCCAACCGAGTACGCGCAGCCTCCCCTTCGCCCCGCGGAGCTGCCATTTCTCACGTTCGATCTCCGCCGGGGAACAAAAGCGCCGTGTGGGCGACAAGTGAAATTTCGAAGCCGAGTGGGACTGACGCGGGAAAGAGTGAAAAGGCGGATTTAATCGGGCGGCGATGGAAAAAAGAGGCGCAAGAAGCTAAGCCGGCTGGCGGAGAGCGGGAGAGGGGAGAGGAGAAGAGGGGCAGAGCACATACGTGCAACTGCAGTCCAAGGCCAGGCGATCGTGACTGGTTTAATGGCATTCGAGTGCCTCTGGCGAGCGCAATTATAATATACCAGGGAATGCGCATCCAACGTCGATCCTCTCTCTCTCTCGTCTCCCTTTTCCATGTGGAAGAATCGCGCCATGGCGCGCAAGGATTCCCCGATATTGTTGCGCAGATCCCGCTGACGACTCTCCGCCAAGGGCAACTCGGTTCCTTCCTTCGAGTGGCGAATCGAATGTTTCTATCCTCGCGGCCGAGATGACGCTATGGGGAAGTTCGAGGGAGCACGAGGTTAAGCGGTGGGCGTGGCGTGTCTGGAAGTTGAGGCTACTTCATTGTGAAGTACGTAGAGCGCGCGGCGCTGCGGGCTTCACGTGGGAAACGGTGCTTTCTAAATCGCGCGCAGGAAGGAGAGAGACCGAGGGCCTGGGATGATCGGGCGAACCTGTTTTTTGGCCTCTCGGCCGCGCTTAGAATTCTAGCGACGCTCATTCCGGTTTGGCCGTGAGAGACTCTCCACTCTCCACTCGGTGGACTCGGTTGACTCGGTTGACTCGGCGTCGGCGGAATTGGGAGTGCGGCAATCAGCAGGAATCAGTGGCACTCGGGTTTCCCTCGAGAAGAGAACCTCCTCCACGTGACTGGCCAGCACGTGCTCCTGATACAATGAACTGGATATTCAGTCCTCTCGCGCTCTTCCCCTCCGCGGCGCGAGCGCCAGCCGACGCGCACGTGAGCCGAAAATTGGCGAGCGTCTTTTTTAGCCTCGGTTTCCTCGAATCCGCTGGAATATCCAGCTGGGTATTGATCAAGGAATGGCAGAGGGAGAGAGAGAGCGGGTGTTCTTGAACCCTGGATGCTCTTGCCCCCACTTTACGCGCCGGGCGAGCCGCGTTCGATCATTGCCTCGACGCACCGCTCTTCCCCGTAATCTCACGCTTCCTCGGGGAAACACCTAACCCTTCCTCACGCGTCTCCAGTAAATCCCTGAATTAGTCTTACCGACCGATCGATTACCGGCGGCTAAAAACTCGAGCTGGATTAGTAACTCGCCACGCAACCTGTGGGTCAACACTGCTATTAACCCTTTCGCGATTCCACGCGTCCCTTGACTCGCTCGCTTTACGTACACGTTCGTGTCCCGTTATGTATGCCACTAGTGGACTCGCCTGTATCAACCTATAAAAAGAAAATCCTTAGCCTTCTCTCGAAACAGTAAAATTTCGTGACTAGAAATTAAAAGTCCCGAACCATTCTCTAATCTCAACGAGAGAAAAGGTCATGTGTCGAGGACCGAGCGCAATAATTCGAGGTCGAGGCTCACCTCAGAGCCAGGGTGCACTGTCCGAGGGGAGCTGTAGCGATCGCCCGGTTAAAAGCACCGGCTCTCCCGGAGAGGGAGCAATGTGTGACCTTGCCGAGACATTGCACCGGCATAAACAGAACGTGCACGCACTCGTAGGCGTGCTGTCTGCTAGCCGTGGCGCGCGGGCGCGCGAGTCTCTTTTATAAATCCGCTCCACTGCCACTCTTTGAAGTGTCCCGTGTCGGCGGCCTCTGGTTAAATTGGCGCGCGAGCATGCCTGGCAACTGCGGACGCGGGCCTTGTAATTAAGATTGATCTGGAGCCGAGCCAAACTCGGCCGAGCGACGCTCCTTTTGCATTTGCAGTTATTGTCCCCTCGAGTCGCCCCTCTTTCGAGCCACTCACCTTATTAGCCGTTCAATGTCACGCGTGTCTCGTGTAATTGTTATTATTATCGGCTGCTCGCGGGTATAAGTCCTTTGGTGACGCGCTGAATATATAGAATAGCGTATGAGGGGAATTGAATGAAATTGAAAGTGTACGGGAATTCAGTGTAATTAATTCATTGAAATATTATTTCTCTGAGTTTGTTGGATTGCGAACTGATTTAGCGATTTTGATTGGGCTTCTTTTACGTAGAACTTACTTCTCGTGAAAGTTTTTAGTTATTTAAATGCACAACAATTTCAGTACTCTAAGACTGAAGCGAACGATCGTACACTTTATATTAAATTAATCACTTCCAAGAATCAGTAAAAATAAGAGAATTTATTGCCTTCCAGCAACTCCAAGGTTCGGCGGGAAAGTGCGAGAGTTTTTCGACACGGAATTCTCTATCGAGGCTAGAGAAGGTGGGCTCGGTAAAGCTGCACCGTAATTACGTCGGCGTGCGCGATAAAGCGCCGCTTAAAATATATGATGGACCGTGATAAACAGTTGCGGAACACGAGCCCGCTGTATAAGTCGATAAGAATCGCGTGCCCGCATGCTTTTTCGTACCTCGGCGACATAACCCCCCGCCGGAGTTTGCCCTAATTGCGCGGCCAGTTAAACTCTTGTGCTTTACGAACGCCATCGCGTAAACCAGTGTGCAATAATCCTTTCTAGTCTGGATTTACGTACTAGAAAAGTACTCTTTCTCGAATCGGAGATTGGGTGAGAAAAGATCGATGGTCCTCAATTGGTATTGTTGCGGGCTAGTCATAGTCTGTGGTAGTTTTGTTTATAAGAAATTGTTTAGTTGAAAATATTGAAAGGTGAGACATCTACAGAGTGAATTGGGAATTCTATTTTGATGGAGTGAGTTATCGATAGTAGATTGTTACCGACAGCAGTTTATCTGCAAAGAAGCTTTCTGTTTTATCAGAACTTCATGCGGCGTTTCTCGACCCCTCGCACAGATGGCGCTGACAGTATAATAGTAGAAATAATTAAATTTCCTCTCTCTACTCACCTAACTAACAAACTTCCTCTCAAAATCCGCAATCCTCCGCCAAATCATTGACACATACACAACTCCAAATACCAATTCCCAAACGCCACATTCCTCACTTGAAAAAAAGGCAAAAGTAATGTTTCCGCCCGGGATCGAACCGGGGACCTTGTGCGTGTGAAGCACACGTGATAACCACTACACTACGGAAACGCTCTTGTTCTCTTCCTCGCAATCATCGCACTAACCCCGAACCAACACCGATTTCTCAACCAATAGGGGTCGATCTTCCATCCTCGCCCGCCAATCCACGGACTCGTACCACGTCGGGGTCGAGGAACGCGCAAATAATTGTAAACACGTCGAAGCACGCGAGCCGTATAAAATTGTAAATAGCTCAGTGTCGGAGTGCGTAGCAGGGAAGTAGCCGGTTTCCTGGCAGTGTGCGTGGAGAGTTCGAGATGGGCCGAGCGGTGCGGTTCTCGAGTGACAGCTTGGTAGAGCGTTCGCCGAGGAAATCGAGGATCGTGGACCGATCGACCAAGAAGTACAAGAAGAGGAAGCCCCGTCGCGAGCTCAATGACATCCACCGGAAGATCACTAAAGCCGAAGATGCACTCGTACGTTGCGCTAAGTTGTTCGATTTTAACCTCTTACACACTTTGTTTTCGTGCGTGTTTCTTCGTCGGTGCGGAGACTAATCGTTTTTGTTGGCTGGGTAGAGAAAATACTTGGAATTTTACTTGTGTTTAATCCTCTTGTTTATTAACCTAGAATTTTACCTGGGTCAACTTTGTTTACAAAATCGAGTTTAGTTATACAAAAATAGAATTTTCTACAGGACAAAGAGGGATTTAATTAGGATTAATTAATTTAATTACTAGACAAAGCAAGTTAACCTTAAACTCCCCCAAACTTCTTTTACCCAAAAGAGACTCCAGGATGCACAAAAAAAGGCGACAAACGGAACGAAGGAAAAAGGAGCGAAACCACCAGCCAGGATATCCAACAGGATTCTCCCCCGACCAGTAAGTCCGGCTTATTCGCACGATCTATCACTGTTTCGCCACTAATTTCATTGGAACCCGACAGAGCGGAATATACAGGAACGGCGCACGTAGCAAGGATATACGAAAGGGTAGGTGCATCGAGCGAACTCGCTAGGGAAAGTACATAGTAACTAAATCGCGGCAACTTTTCCAGTACAAAGAAATCTCTCCGCCAAGGACCTCGACGATGCGCGACTCGTGTCGGACGTGTTCAGGCTGGTGAACGCCGCGGAGTCCGCCACGCAGTATGTCCAGCAGGCCGAGGCTTCGACCGCGAGGAAGAGCGAAATTAGTCCGATTATTGGGAGGACGGATAGGTGAGTCTCCGGCAATCCTGAATGGAGTTTGGAATTGATAATTCGAAGATAATGATTTGCGTAGAAAAAAAGAGGAGGACAAGAGATTGCGGACACCGGAGAATGTACTCAGTCAAGAGGGAACCGCGGAATCCGAGGAGGTGGAACCGACGCCTGAAAACACGTACCAGCAACTCTGCTCGTCGATAGTTTCCAAGAACTTCGCGGAGGCGAATGCTCTCATAAATACTGTGCCAGGTACAGTTGTCAATTTCATAATGATTTCGTTGTTTCTATTATTCTTTTTTTACACGTGTGCAGATCCGCTGGGCATCGCGGTGGCAAAGGTGAGGAACGTCTACGCGAGCACCTTCTCCAGCAGCTGCCTCCGCCAGAAGATACGAGAAGGAATCAACCTGGCGGATCCGCAAGTCCCAGCACTTAAAACTTCCTCCACGAACGACCGTTACTTCACGTGGATGAACTGCCAGATGCCCGAGTCGGCGAAAGTCCTCCCTAGGTGCTCGGTGGTAGACACAGAGACTCCTTTAAGAAGCAGCGGTCTTAGAAGACAGTACGATAATCGTCAGATGGAGTTGAGTGAGATCATCGTCGAGGAGACTCCAGAGACGTTTCACGCCGTTTCCAACGAGCATAATCAATGCGTCGAGGCGCCGGTGAAGAAAAAGGGGGCCAGACGCAGTGGAAGCTCGAGCGGACGAGAATCAACTGTCACCGAAACAATTCGAGAAATGAAGGCTGGAAAACACGTGATTTACCGGCGGGAAGTGAAGGACGAGAGCCGGAATATCCAGCAGCTCGTGATTAACCGGACGAAAGCCGATCGCTTCCGCACGAGCGACAACGAGAACTTCCAGCAGCTCAGCCAGGAGGCCAGCGGAGCGAGGAATCCGAGTGTACAGCACGAGCCGATGATGTTGCGCCGCAAGAAGATCGTCCAGACACTGGAGTCCGATCACTCGAACGTGAGAACCAGATCGAGGAGAGTGAAGGAAGCTGAGATATTCGAGGGGTCGCCGGAGGAAAGGTACCTCGTGAGGCAGGGATCATTCATACCCGTTGAGACCCCGAGGATCATCAACGAGATGTATGAAAGCGTGAGGAGCAGGAATCAGGAGCAATTAATGCACACCATGTCGCAAGACTCATTTCTCTCGACGGGCTACCAAACTATGGGATCGAGTGGTCTACCGAGAGGCTCGAGCTACAACTTCCTGCCGGTGAGGACGATCGACAAACCAGAGACCATAACTGCCCGTCCACCTCAACATCACCCAGACGTACTTTACGTCTCGAGGAACAGCTGCCTCGGGAACTGCTCGCACGCCAGCCAGTCTTATCAAATGCAGGCCGAACCGCCGGACCCCCGGCAGATTGGCCGCGAAATGTACGTGCAGCAACACATGCATACGAAGAGCCGCAATCCGCGGGCGCACCAGTATCAGGAGGACGTCCGACTCTGCGGCGAGGAGTTCATGCACCGCAAACCTCAGAAGGAGCGTAACATGTGCAAGGAAGAGCACTGCGCCGACCACTACATGCTCCGCACCTACAAGGATCATCCTCATTGCTCGACGGACAACCTGGCGGAGTACTCAAAAGTGCAGAAGCCCAGCTCCCAGGTTGACCGGCGCTTCCATCGCGAGAGTAGTCAACCGGAGGCGGGCATTCTCGACGGAGTCGGCAAGCTGCAGATCCTGAACGACGAGTGGGAGGAGGCGCGACCATCCCGTCACGGTAATCGGCCCTGCAATTCGACTATTCTATTTACCGACTCGACTCAACCGGTGAAGTACCTCGCGGGCGAGGACACCTTGCAGACGAGACGCATCCCGATTTACCAGCGCGAGACCAGCTGTCCCGAGGCCAGCAGAAAACCCAAGCGAAATCATCACTCGACCTGCGTCCAGGTGAATCAGAGTTACATGCTGGTGCCGGCTTGCGATCAGGCTGGAAAGGTCCTCTATGTGAAGCCTGGCGCTTTGCATTGTTCGGACTTGGCTCGTGGAGAGTGTTCTCGCTCACACAAGATTGTTTACCAGGAGGACGACCCGAGGAAACGCCACGGTCGCCGCGAGAGGAAGAACGAGTGCGACGGAAGCTATACCCTGGTGGACGGGCAAAATGTCCAGCAGTTGATGGTCGAGCGACGCTTGCTGCGGGCAGACATTTAACAAAATTCCTAGATGATAGACTATTGGAACTTTCGTGTGTCGAAGCCTCGCACCTGCATAAAGGGACGAGTTTTTCAATCCCAACTGATCGAACGCTATTGCTGGGATGAGCGACTGCTCGACTTGAGTCGCACGTGGGAACTTTTTCTACAAAAGTATGAGATTACAAGTCGCGAGCGCGTAGCATCACGAGTTGCTGTCGATATAAGCTTCCCCGAGAGACTGGGAAAATAAGTAAAAGAAACAAACAAGAAAGGAACTGGTCTTCCTTGAACTATAAAATATAAATTTTTCGTTGTGTTACTGATGGCTGTGCACTTCTATTGTCGACTATTTAATTTGTTCGCCTTTGTTATTCGATTTGGTTGAATGTGAAATAAAAGCGTGCGAAAGCAGCTGAGTGGCTTGTCTTGTGATTGGTCGATGTCGAGAGCGAGAGCGAGAGAGAGGAGACGCAAGGGCCCCGGTAGATTAAATTGTATCCCAGTGGGTCCAGGGAGCGAAGGGTGTCCGCGATCTCTCCGACCAATATTTAATCAACTTTCCGCCGGAATATTATTCTCCCGACAAATCAGGGACATATGTATCCGACCGCCGAAGGGAGAGTCCGCGCGCGTACGTCTCCGCATTGAATAGCCAGGGCACAGCAGTGCGTCGCGTCCCGCGGTGTTTGCCCTTCGACTCTGCGCACAGTGGCGTGCATGCCGGCCTTCTGTCCACAAAGCGAGTCGGCGGCATCGGCGGCCAATCGGGGCCAGGTTATACGCCAATGAGGCCGGCGCTCTGTATCCCGTGGAGACGCGCCCCCCGCCGGGCTGGTGTGCGCGTCGCGCGTTCCGCTCGTTCCCGGCAAGAGGCCGCGTTCCCCAGGGACGACGGGGAATCGGGAGAGTCGACTGCTCGTATGCAGCCGGGGCCCTCGTGAGAACAAGTGGCGAGCCCCTCTCGCACAGGTCCCACCGCACGTGCCTCCGCTTCCGCTCGAGGAACGGTCCGCCTTGTTCCTGAAATCTTGATTTACCGTCCCGCGAACCCACTCGGGGGATTATGCGTCCAATGCATTTTAGAGATATTCTTCCAGGGCGTCGGATCCAACTTCCCAACTCCAGCAGCCTCTTTCGAACATCCCACAAGTCAAACTCACCGAACTGTTTACCGTCTCGACCTGGAATTAACACCAAACTGATTAACTTGCAGATCCCTCAAGTTTATCCAATCCCCGATGCCCGGGAGGGAGCCCAGGACTAGTTAGCACGAATCTCCGTCCCATTGTCTCGAGAGAGTCCCATCCCTTCAAACACACGCATATAAGTAAGTAGCTTCCTATTACCCTTGCGGTCCTCGCACGTCTACGTCTCAGTTGCGTCATATGCTCTAACTCTGGCTGCCTTTGTTTCAATCAGTACCTAGGACGCCAGTGTGCGAGAAGCGGAGGAAGGAGCGAGCGGACGCCGGATACGTGTGTGCAGCCGGAGGGTTGGGGCTGGCAGCAGGTGTAAACACACAGGTGGAATCGGAGAATCGGCTGTCCGGTGATGCGAAGAGGCTCGAGTTCTCCGGCAATCGATCGTGAAATCGGGCGGGTGGGTAGAGAGAGAGAGGGATTGCGAGGGTGGTGGGGGGATGGCGATCGAATGATAGCATTCATTCGAGCTGATGGCTGTCGGGGTGAACTCGTCCGGCTGCTACTGGCTTACTGCTCTGCCGGGAGTGCGAAGGGTGAACGGGGGCGGCGTCTCGGCACCGGGGGTTGCAAGGGGCCTCGGCCAATGGGAAGGCTCGCCGGTTGGCAACGCCAGGGTGGCAGCGCGCCGGCGGGGGAAGCTCGCGACACACCCCCGTCGAGCACCCTCTCCGCCGGCGGGTTATTGAATTAAGCTTATCATTTGATTTTGAGGAGACCCACCAGTCGGTCGTGTCTCGGGCGCTCTTGAGCGGGGCCGAAAAACTTCTTCTCTCCATCGGTGGAAAGGACGCGCGCGCGCGCCGCCTCGCACGCACGCACACACTCGGCCCGCCGCCGTCTGCCCGCGAGAGCCGCCGGTCCTCTATAATCGCAATAATTTGATATCGCTGATCCGATTACCCGAGATCATAAGCCGCGCGCGCTCCCAGCCAAGCGGTGGCCACCGCCGCCGACGCCTGCGACGAGGCAACCGGCGATTACACGCGCGGCCCGCGAGAGTCCCGACACGGCCCCGAGTCCGACGGCTGCGCTGCATCAGGGGACCGAGGGCCCACGCATCGGCGGGAGAGCGCGCCCGGCGCTCGTCCCAGCCCCGCCGCGAGATTCTTCGCCGTCGGGCCCCGACTTTTACCACTCGCCGACTGGACATCATCATCCCCACTGGACACATGGCTGCGAGACACAGTGATTAACGCACGCGGATGTGACTGAAGACTCGTCCGCCGAAGAAATGGACTCAAGTGCACGCGGGAGCTAGTTCCAAGATTATTGTACCGTTCGCCGTCGCCGTCGGCTTCTACTGACACAATCGAGGCAGGTGTACGTCGCTAAACAGAGAGGCCCGCGACCGAGCGGATCCAAACGCTAATCCGCGCCGCTAGGAGAGACGCCGATCGTCGCTGCCGGCTGTTGTTGTCCCAGGCGAGGCGATGGACTACTCGTACTTGAACCAAGCGGCGGCGGCCGCCGCTGCCGGCTTCGAGGCCTCAAGTTGCGCGCTGGCGGCCAGTGAGATGCAATGTGGATACGGGGACCTGAGCTCCTGCTCGCAGATGAGCCAGGCGGCCTACAGGTACACCGCGGCCAGGGCCTACCCCGGCAACGCCGGGGCCGCCGGCACCGGCGCCTCCGCCCCACTCGGGGCCCATCACACCACCCACTCGCATGCCCACGCTCATCACGGGGCCCACGCCACCCCCTGCTCCGTCATGGCCGCTAGGTCCCAGGAGGTACACCGGCACGCTGCGTCCATCTTTCCGTCGGCGATCAACCTTCAAAGTGAGAACTCGTTCATTTATACTCTTCTTTGGCTTTGGGTTTATGCACTTGACTTGTTGATTGAGAGAACTTGTGCGTTCAATTGTAGTCGATTTTGGGGAATTGGATTTATTTGGCTTGGAAGAAGTGTTATTTATTAATAGGATTTGATAATTCTTTTGATTGGAGGATATTGCTTTAAAGAGTTGTACTTCCCAGTCTATTAATTCTCCGCGAATCGATCGGTTTTATTGGGAATCTGGTTTAATACAAATCATACTCGATAAGTTTGATTCATAATTTATAATATCTCCATCGTCCAAGTGTTCGCGACAGGATTAAAGCCTCCCGAGCAGCCTCCTTAGAATTTCAGATTGGCCGTGATAGGTGATTTACTATTCATGGAACAAGTCAAGATCAACCCGAACATCCTCCTCCCGTCGCCCGATTACAAGCGCGAACTCCCCCATTTTTTCTCCTCTCTTTCCCCGGTGAGTGAGGGCTGCGAGCTCTTAAGACAGGAGTAACGTTAATTCAAAGAGCAACCCGCCCCCGGCCGGCCCTCGGACGCAATCAGACCAAATGGCCGCTGCTCCCGGGCCGCGTTCCTTAGTCCAGGGTCAGAGGGTGAGGGCGAGAGCGAGCGTCGGGCGGAGCTTTCCTCCGGCTGGGGAAAAAAGCGAAACCTGCGAGAGAGGAGAGAGAGAGGAAGGTTTTTTCTCTCGTGAGGGCCTCAAGGGAAAGTTCACCCCCGGGGTTGTCTCCGAGAGGCAGTATTTCCCGGAGAAAGGAAAGGACGACAAGATGGCACTGAAAATCAATGGATGTGTCTCGTCCTCTTTCTCCCTCCGGCCCCGACTCTCGTTTTCTCTCCTCCCTTTCTATCACTCTCCGCTCCATCCGTCCTCCAACCTCGCTCTTCCATCTTCTGGGGAGCGTCTCCGTCCTCCTCCAGGATGGCCGACTCTTTCTCACCCTCCGCCCTGCACACTCACTCATTGCTATGGTTACGTTCCTCGCTCTCCCAGCCATCCTCACCTATATTCTATAATCTATAAGCGACCCCCACCCTTCTCATTTGCTTTAAACTTTTTATCTCGGCTCGTTCTTCTTATCAGGACTCGGTTGAATCTCGACGCCAAGTATAGTTGAAAGCGTCAAGCGTCAACCGACTCAACTCAGGTCACAATGGTTTTCAGACAGACGAAAAATTAAAATTGAATATTGTAACCAATTACGGCATTAAGTTAATCTTATCATGGTGTGACTTGATTCATTGACTTATCGCGAATCAAGTGGAAGAGTGTTTAGTTTATGGGGTGCGCCCGGTTGCTTAAAGGTGGACTGGGGTACAAGGCGTACTCGGGGCACGACGGACTCGCGGAGAAGAGGAAGCAGCGACGGATACGGACGACCTTCTCGTCGGCCCAGCTCAAGGAGCTCGAGCGTGCCTTCCAGGAGACTCATTATCCTGATATCTACACGAGGGAGGAGATTGCTATGAAGATCGACCTCACCGAAGCCAGAGTACAAGTGAGTACTTGTAGTCGTATTGGATAGGATTACTTATGGAAATGTGCTCTTGGATTAAACGGTTTGGATAATTCTGAAGAAGATTGAGCGCAGAATTATTGTTATTATGACTGTTATTACAGGTTTATTTAAATGGGATAATTTTCAAAATCTCGCAATAAATTGCTAAATTAACAGAATAGGGTAAATTGGACATATATGCGTAAGATTCGATTTACGTTTATCCACGTCGATGAGCTCGACTTAGTTGTCCAGCGACTCGGATTCAAGTGGAATTTGAAAGCTCCCGAGTTTGATGAAAAATGGCTGGAGGAAGGTGCGCCGACGTGGAGAAGCTTCGCGGAGAAGTTCTCGGGGAATGAAAGTGGAGGATGAGCGAGGTGTCGCCTTCTTTTCGCCCTGCAAGCGAGGGAGAGGAGCGGCCGCCGGAGGGTTGCCAGGGGGCTCGAGGGCTCTAATCACATTACAAGACCCATTTTCGTTTTCACGGCTACCTGTGCGTCTCCTGATGGATTACACTGTCTAATGTTCCTGACGGATTAGCAGCCGCACCGCCCTCCCTCCTTCGGCCCCCGGAGCCACCCTTCTCTCTCGCCACCTCGGACTCCTTCTCGGATTTATGATCCAATTGCGCCGAGGGACCAAAACAATTGTCAATGACTGCGATCCGCTTTCACGAGCTTTTAGTCGTTACTTAGCCGAGTTGGGTTGAGAGGGAAATTCGATCGTCACGCGAGGAAATTGGAGGAACTCGGTGAAAAGATGAGGCTAATGCTAGACTCGAGTGAGAGATGAAAGGACGTGAGACGTTTGCTGAAAAGTCGAGTTCGATCGGAAGTAATTCGATTTCTGCGACTGAGATATGTGAATTGTTGGATGATTGAAGAGTGAATGACTCAGTTGGAATATACTCGGGACGAGAGAGAGGTGAATTAAACCTGTGCTAAGATCGAAAGTGACAAAGGTCCGCCGTAGATCAGAGGGAACCTAGGTGGTCGGCCCTTCGCCGCCGCAAACTGCTAGAAAATTGATAGTTACTTCATACTTGATCATCACGAGCACTCGCACCCGTCGACCACAAGTGCCGCCGCTCCAATCCCTGTTTAATCCAGGCCAATTAGACCGGAGCGCCAGAACCTTCCGCTGGAATTCTATCAATTGGAATCTCCCACCATCCAAAATACAATTCCAGCCATTAGGCCGCCGAGTAGACTTCCAGGTACAAGTGCGCCGATTACAATTTAAGCGAGAACGTTTTACGCGCGCTCGAGCCGCCGCCAATCGCACCGGCTCCATTTTAAATGCATACGTAATCGAGGCGATAATTAGACTCGCCAATTGGCGGTATTGTTTTTCATCGGCTCCCGTGATGATAATATTCCATGTAATTCGAGGCTGCCGCCGGTTTTCCAGGATTATTGGGAATAAAGTTTGCAGCTCGATGAGCCAATTCTCCGGCGATTAGTTCTCGGGTGATATTAAAATTATACTTGCGAAGTATTATGCAATTTTCTGCTCGTAGTTGATTAATTATTAGACTGTGAATTTGTATGGATATAAGGTTGTGTTAAATTCTGTAAAATCTACAATATCTGATGGAATTATCAATCCATTCATTAATGTTGTTCTAATGAGAATTGATATTTGAATACAAATCGAGAATCTATTAATTATACATGGCGATTAACAAGGATCCTAGGGTGACGTTAAAATTACACTGATAAAATATTACCGAGCTGGAATTAATATTGAAAGGAGTTGGTGTTCGATTTCATTCACAGTCAATTAATTGATTAATTATACAAGCGTCCGATTAATGAGCATTCTACGTCGATAACAAGCGAAACAAGTAGCAAGGCGAGGCAAGGTTGGCCATGCACAATAGGAGGCTTAAGAATTAGACTTCTATATTTAATTGGCAGGTGTACTCTCAGCTCGTTATTAGCTGGGAGCGAGAAGGTGACGGAGAGCCAGGTATAATTGGCGCGTGATGCTCCGATGTCACTTTGAAATTTCATTAGACCAGGATATTTTCGCTGCCGAGATGAGGTCCATGCCACCTCGCCGCCGGTATTTCCACGGAGCCAGCTACCTCGGTGCATCCCGAGCTATTCATAGAAGGACGACTCTCCTTGCGAGGTTCGTCCTCGGATATTCAGCGGAAATTCGAGTCGCCGGCCTCGCGGAGCTTTGGTCGTAATCGAATGACTTCCGCGATACTTTCCTTCGGTTTAGATATGACCTTTGCGAGGACTCCAGACTGAGTGGCTTTGGTGATTAGTAGACTCTGTGGATTTGTGCGGAAATAGGCAAATCGACATTCAGAATTAATGTTTATTGTTCTTTCGGTGACAATAAAAGTCCCACATTTCACCGAGACAATTGCACCCCTTTCATCGTACACTAATTCATTTTCTCAGGTTTACCGTTAATGGAAATATCAATTTTGGAGTAAAAATACTATTTTATAGTCGATTTTGCGAAAAACATTTTTTTCTTTAAATCATTTGGTCCCCATTTGAAATCCTAAAAATGGTCCTTTAAAGAAAACTATATAGGGATATAATGCTATTTTACAATTAAGCATGTACGAATACTTTAATGAACAATTGACAGAGAAATGCGCAGCGGAATGATTAGATTGGACGAGTTCCGCAAGGGACAGGGAACCCGGGCGAAACATAAACAGGCCTCGGTTATACGCGAGGATCCAATTCAATCGGCAGTGCGTCTCCCGCGGAGTTTTAAATCGGCGCGGCCCTTTGTCATGAATCAACAAGCCGGGACAGAGCTGCGCCGCGTCGGTATTATGCATGCTCGTCGCCGGGCCGGTTAATGGAGCTGTAATTCATCGGGAAGTACATGTGACTCAGGACGAGAGCGTGTGTCGACACGCGACCCGCCGTGACCAGTAGACGCGAGGAGCGATGGATCCTGGGGGGGACTCGAGGGCGCACACGAGACCGCCGCAAAGGGCACCCTCTCTTACACTAATTCGATGCTCATATTCGATTCCAGGCGAGAATTGGAAGGAAGTTGATTTGGAAGTGAAACGCGTACTCTTAGGGATTGAAAGGAAATTCGGGAATTGTGATATAGGGCCCAATTGATTAGGTCCCAACTAAAACTCGAGAGGCAGAGAGTTGAAATTTTAATACCCAAAAGTCATAGAATCGAAATTCTAAGACCCAAAGGTCAGAGAGTCGAATTTTTAAGAGCCAAAAGTCATAGATTCGAAATTCTAAAATCCAAGATTCAAAGAATTGAAGTTTTAAGCCCCAAAAGTCATAGAATCGAAATTCTACAACCCTACCATCAAAAAGTCGAAGTTTTAAGTCCCAAAAGTCATAAAATCGAAGCCCTAAGAAAGTTTCAGTTTTTGCACTGTCTTACACACATTCTAAAACTTTGCGCCTCGAGTCGACTGCTCGCCGAACTTTCCCTCGTTCTTGCTCCCCGTAGGAGATTCGTCTCCGCCGGTCGGAATTTCCCGGGCAATTTCATGTTTGCTCGCTCGTCCTTCGTCTTTCGCAGGAGCTGGGAGCGCGGCGAGTGCGTCGGAGATGTTCCCCCTCGAGTGGAGAGGCTCGTATCTCGCGCGAGCGAGAGAGTCCTCGACTCTTCTCGACTTCCACACATGTTGTACACTTTCTTGGTACGAGTGTGGGTCGACGGCGACCCTCGCGGCCCCTAATTCCCAGCCGCCGGAGCCCTCGTCAGTGTACTCGCTCCCGGCGAGCTCCCGGCGAGCTCCCGGCGAACCTTCTCTGGCGCGTGTGTGTCCCGCGGGGAGAAAGAAATTCATGTTGATTTTCCGGCCCGGCCCTGGGGACCACCTGTCCCCCGATTGCCCGATACACTTCCTCATCGGCGAGCCGAGCTCAAGTCGACGGGTAATTCGATCTTACTTAACCCATTAACGACTAAACTCTACATCAACAAATCCTCGCTGTTCTCCTTCTATCGAACAAACAATTATCCAATTAACCCTTGGATTTTCCCTCGAAAATGAAACGAATAACACACGATTTACCAAAATATTATTTAATTCAAGGTGTCGCTATATTTATTTTAAAATTCCTTATATTTTTATTTTGAAATATTAAAACAATGAAACGCTCGGGACTAAAATTAACCCCACGAAATAACGACTACAATATTAATATAATACAAATGTTTAAAGTAAACCTTATTATCGAGGATTTCAATACCCAAGACTATTGTTGCAAAGTAGAATTACCAGAAAGCAGAACAGAATTCTCCACCTGTTCAGTGTCGAATTCCCGAATATCATGGGGGATTAAGCGTAAAGAGTCGAGGGGGGTTGGGGGGAGTCGGGTGGTGTTAGTCGAGGGGCTCAGGAGAGGGTGTCGGTGGTAAATGGTGGAGTGTGGGGCGCGGGGTTGTTAGCGAGGGGCGAAATGGGGAAAACATTGTAGGTGGGTTGGCTGGGGTGGAGGGTGGCTGATACACAGGGGGCCCATGGCTGCTCCGAGTGTGCCCTGGTAATTGCGAGCTCTATGTAGATCCACTTACGGTGATTAAAAACTGTCCTGCTGGGTATCATCCGCGCCAGAGCTCCCCTGGCGGCCGCCGCTAACACTCCGGCAACACTTCGCATTATGCCTTCCAGCCGTCGCCTTTAACCTTCTCTCGCTCTACGTCGCCGCTTTTTATCGCACCGACACTTGGGCTAAGATTAATTCCGGCCGCCGCGCCGTCTCGCACTCTTTACGTGCCAAAGTCGACGGGTTCGGATCCACGTAGCCTGCGTTAATGTCGCGCTTGTAATCAGAAAGACAGTCAGCCCTTTTTTTATTGGTTAGGTTTCGAGTGTCCAATCTGACTACTGTGCAGGTTTCCATTACCAGATAATCAAATTCCATATTACTTAAGATTTACGCATCTCGCATTAATATAAATTCTAATGAAACAAACAATTTTTGAATTGAGTAATTGAATTTTGAATTGAATTGAATGAATTGAATTGAAGTGAGTAAAGTCACTTCAGATCTAAGTTAATAAAAAATTGTTTGTTTCATTAAAAGTTATATTAATGCGAGATGCGTAAATCTTAAGTAATGTGGAATTTGATAACCAATCAAGTGTACGCTTTTACATTAATTAGACTTACCACTGGAAAAGCACCGAAACGAGGATAATCTCGATGGAATCTTAATCACCGGCCACTTAGAGGCAGCCGGCGATGCGTCTGCCGGGAGTGGGAAATGTCAAAGGTCCTGGGAAGAGGAGAGGAGAATCCAAGGGCCGGGAGGGGGAGCGATGCCGAATGGGAAAGTGGATGCGTTCTTAATGAGATCTGTCCGGACGATTTATTCGTCACGTGGAGTGGCAGCGGGAGCAGTGTCTGCCGGCTGGGATGCATTCCTTAATGAAGATCTCGATGGCTCTGCATCTCCTCCCCTCCTTAATTCGTTAATTGAAAAGAAATCGATCCTACCGGGCTCGCTTGTTACGAGCCACTTGATGGCGCCGGCTAATTAAATCCTCGGAGATCAGACTTACGCTCATGGGATGAGCAATCGCCGGGATTTATGGTCGCGGGAAAAATCGTAGGGAACCACCAGCGAACTCCAATCCGAAATTTCCTTCGAGAGGATTTGAGAGATAACCGGGAAAAAGTTGGAAAATTGAGACGAGAAATTCCCGTTGGAAAAAAGTGGAATTATTCGAGGCTCGAATCACTGCGGCAAATCATTCGATCCGAAAGGGGAAGCCAGTCGCTCGGAAGGAAGAAATCACGGGGTCCAATCGGCTGGTTAATCGAACGAGTAAACAGTGGAAATCCGGGCATGGAACTGCGCCGGAATCCTTAATCACCTGGAATCCTTTCGCCCCGAGCCAAATGCTCCATTCCTAGCCGAGCAGATTTCCCGATGAATAGAAGAGACGGCGCGCGGAGTAAGCCTCGGATAAACACTATTCAATCATTTATTCAGACACGCAGCGATACGCGCGCCAGTCTGCTCGCAGTGAGAGTAAACTTGGTTTTAGTTGAGGAATTAAATGTCCAGGATTACAAGTGTGACATTCTGTTCAACAGTTGCACGAGTGGAGGAAGCTTTTTGTCGCTGAGAGGATCTCGAGTGTGTTTATTCATTTGGAGAGGCTGCCACGTGCCCTCGTCCAATCATAACACGTGTTGCGGCCGCTTCGAGGGCCCGCGATGACGATAAGGAGACTTGCTCAAGTTTCATAGACGACCTCCGCTTATCTCATTACTTCTCCTTCCTCAAGGCCTCATTTGTTCAACATTGATTTAGTCCGACAATTTCTATTCCATTTCTCGAGTTATTTATTACGTATATTAACAATATATTTTATAATATTAACTAATATTTATTTGATTAGAATATTATTGAGGAGAGTCGCGGTCGATATTGGCCGGATATACTCACCGAGTAGGATAATCCGAATAAGAAAAGCGGGAGGGGGCGGCGGTCGCAGGAGCCACCGGAGCGCGCGAAGCTGGGATTAAATATTTATCCAGAACGAGGTGGACATCTGTCGGCGCGGCTCGTTGCATTTTATTTAGGTGGCCCCGCTCTATTTATTTAACATTAACGCGCGGCACAGCGCCCCCTAATTCGCGCGCCCGGCCCTCGGCAAACACCGTCACACATGCCGCGTAACTCCGCCTCGCTCTTTCGGCCTTCTCTTCCCGGGCAAATACGAATTATTAGTGTTATCGCTCGCTCGCCCCAACCTTCCCTCGCTGCGTCCCAGTTTTCGTCATTCCGAATGAGCAATTTCTGCTCGAATTCGCCTTCCTGCACGTTTTCTCTAATTCTCGGCGTTTGTTCGGGATGGTTGAAAACGAGGTCTAATTTTGGGAATCGTGAACAGTGTTTATGTGAGGTCTATTTTTAGAAATCGCGAGGATTAAATCCTAGAAATTTATGGAGAAATTCGCTGGGGTGAAAATTCTCTCCTTTAATTATCCCGGTTTGTTGAGGTTAAACGAGGTCTATTTTTAGTAATCCCACGGATTAAATCGCAGAAATTTCTAGGAAAACCCGCTCCGGCTGTATCTAATTTCTGGGGTTCGTCGAGGACAGTTGGAGGCGACGTCTATTTCTAGAAATCGTAAGAATCACTCCAATTAACCGCAGGGGGTTGCGAGCGGAGGGTAAGAATCGGCGATCCGGTTGACGGAAAGCAGGAAGTCCTTGGCTGTGGATTGTGTGTATCCAGGAGACAGAGTGGAAGAGTCGGGGCGGGGGCGGCGGCGGAGGGTGGAGGGTAGAGGAGCTGATAAAAATCCAATAGCAGTGTTTGCCGTCCGGAAAGGGCAATCACGTTCATCATGGTGTCCTGCGGCCCCGGCTCTCGCCGAATCCAACCCCTTTCCCCCTCCAGTCGGCCCCAGCCGGCCGGAAGGGCGGAGGGTAGCCGCCCCCGGGAGAATCCGGGGGAGGGATGTATCCACGTGCACCGGGCCGCGAGGAATCCGGAACAAGGGAGGCTGTCTCTGTGTCTCTCTGTCTGCCCGCGTGTGTGTGTGCGTTGGCAGTTGAAGGGAGGGTGAGGGCGGACCGGCAGAGGGGTTGGTTCGCCGGCTGGCTTTGCTGGTCAGATAAACGGTCGAGCAAATAAATCCGCTACTTTAACATGCAGGTCACCGAGCGCCCGAGCGCGGCCCGCTCTCCGTTTATTTTATTCGTTAAATATTTCATTTGGCCAACTAGAGCCAATTACGAGCGCTCGCCCCGACGTCCTACTCGAGGCACTGACGAGCGCCCCGGTACACCCCCTGATTTTTCCCTCTCTCGCTCGCTCGTCCAAACCTCGCACACGCTTTCCGCTTTCTACCTTGCTCGGCTCGAAGCTCCAGCTTTCCAGCCGGTTGTACCAGGCTTTTGTTAACCCGGCGACAATCCTCCGCTCTCCAATCATCGAATTTCGTGTTAAAAATCGATTTGTTGTAATATTTTGTCGTCGATTTTATTGCAATTAATTGCCAGGGGCTCCTACTTAGGAGAAAAGAGGCCAGTTGTCTTAGAATTCAAAAATTCAACGCTAGTGATTAAACTTTTACACTATAAAATATAATTATTGCCCTTCTTAATAAAATAAAGGTAAATTATCTTTGTATGGTACCATGTCTTCATCTTAAAAAATATAACAATCATTTAATAGACTCCTCTCTTGTTCCAGGTGTGGTTCCAGAACCGGCGCGCCAAGTTCCGCAAGCAGGAGAGACTGGCCCAACAAAAGTCGAGCTCGCAGAGCGGCCTGGGAGTGGACAGCGGGGCCTCAAGCCCTGTCGGCGGGAGCGTGAAGGCGGAGGGACGGTCCCCGAGGAGCCCGGCGACGCCGCCTGGCGGCTCGAACAGTGTTCTCTCGGCGAACGAGGTGAAACCGATGACGAATCCGAACCTGGTGAGCGTGAAACACGCAGTGGACGCCGGGGAAGGTGGTTCTCCGAGTGTGCGGGGCACCGGCGGCGGCGGCGTCGGGGCCACGTGGGGTTCCTGCAGTCCCCGACCGTTCTCGGCCGCGTTGCCGCCTTACCTGCTGGACCCCTTGCCCCTCAAGACAGCCAATCTCTACTAATCCTCGGCTTGATGGCATCTCACGGTAACTGGCCCATTTCGGCCCAACCTCTTCCCATCGACCAATCCTCGCGCAGGAAAGCGTCCCCATTTGGGTTTTTAAATCTTTTAAGTACTAACTCGATTATTTATCATTGTTTCTGCGCTCGAAAGGACTTTTATTCCCTTTGACGAGGAGCCAAACGGACGGACTTGTTTCGGTTGATTCGTTAATTGTTAATATGTAATGTGCGCCGCCCGAGGCGGCCGGCAATGGGTCAGAACTTTAATCGGTACGGTAATATCTGCATGCGATAGCGAGTGAAATCGATGGTACGTGTGACTTTGTCCCGTGGACTTTCTCGACTGCCGAACGAGCGAGAGAGGGTGGACGAGTGATCCTGTAAATATAGAGTCTATCATCGAGGCCGAAAGCGAGTGCTGTTCAGAGAAAGTACATTGCATTTCCCCTCCAATTCGATGTTCCAGTGTCCAAGGTCTGAGGCTTGGAAGAGAATATCAGTGTCCATAGAGCGTCGGGCGATTCGCCGATCGAGCACTCTTCCGGGCGGCTGGCGAGGCTAGTATTTACCTACCGTCCTGTATTTCTCATTGGTCAGCGCGCCCGGGAGGGGCGGATGCTTCACGACTTATTCCGAGGACGTTTCCTTCAGTCGCCGTCGCGCTCCAAGGAAAGAGCGACCGACTCTCTCTCTTCTTTTAAGTTTTAACCATCCAATTTTAACGACAGAGTGCGCCACGCGTACTGACCAACTTCCGGCTCGGAATTCGTCCGGTTTTAATCGGCAGAGGTCGAGTTGAGCTCGAGTTGAGATAACCACTCGAGCCTTGAATCAACATTGTATGAACCAGACGGGCTCGAGTCGCTCGGGGAAATCGATTGGCGAAGGAAGCGTCCGCATCGCAGCGCGAGGTGTCCTAATCGCGCGTCAGTATGTAGCGTTCACACTAGGCTAGTGTGATAGTGAGACACATATGTATACCGTGAGTACGTATGTCCTAAGGAGAACTAGCGAGCGAGTGAGAGTAAGTTTCGAGTGCGAGTCCGTGTGCGAGTGGAGAATGCTTGTGAAAATCGGCGCGAGCCCTGGAAGCTAGTGTGGTTCCCTCCGCCAAGTCCTGCTAAGGTCTACGATTTACCACGATTGCTGTCGATAATATCGATGTGGCCGGCACTTGTACAGTTGTTGCTATAAATATATAAAATTAGTGTTTTACACCGCACCTCATACTTACTCTGGTACCATTCTTCCGTGCTCCACTGGCTAGCGGTCAGGGGGGAAAGTAGTAATTGCATCTCACCGGTTTAATGGGGGTAGATAAGGTTTATTAAGTCCATCGTGGGTGAGGTGTTATGTTAGTCGATGGCCCACCGTGGGGCCCCGAGGAGCCCGGGGCCCCACGGTGGGACGCTAGCGTCGGCTGACGAAAGAAACGAGATGCGTCGTGGAAATGGGGTTGGTGGCTCGTGGGGTTGGATGGTGGGGTGATTTTCGAGAGAGGTGTGCTCGGTGTCGTGTGATCACAGCGGGCGGAAAATGGAACTACGAGAGGCAGCCGTTCCACGGCGCCGAAGGGAAAAGCGTCGCCCGCTATCAGGCTCGTCGTCGATCACCAGGGGAACAGTGTGGCTCTCTCGTCGCTTTCGCGGTGAAACGTTTGAGTCGGCCGAATTGAATAGGACGGTAAATGCGTCGCGCCTCTATCGGGGGGGCCTTACAGGTCCCCCCGAGGCCGCTCGGACGACTCGGCGACAGTTTTCCCTTCGGCGCCTCGTCGTTCTTACAATGGAATGTCGAGTGCCGTAGACACGTGCGTCCCGCATTTCTCTTCTCACGGTTCCTTTCGAAATATACATTTATTTGAAAATAATCTCTCGCGTCCTTGTGATTCTCTCTGTGTTCTCGTCGTCTTGCTCGTCGGTATAGTTGAGTTTCTCTCGTACTGGTTTCGCACGCTGTTGCTCCCGGCGGACGGTGCGCGATTCTGTGTCGGTGTGCTTTGTGCGTGTGTGAAGCAATGTGCGGGGGGTTCCTGGGAGGAACCTTTGTACTGTTCCCGCGGTCGGGGCGTTCGTTCTCCGGCGGGGAGCAGCGCGTTCGTCGTCGTGTACTTTGTCGGAGTTAGTCGAGAAGGATTCAGGCGCCTATTTAGTCTATACATATATAAATAAATAGAGGAGCGCGGCTGGACACCAGTTTCACGAGGCGGTCCCGCACGCCCGTATATCGTAGCACGCACTCTAGCTTGAGAGTATGGGGCCCCGAGTGGGGGGAATGCCCAGGAGCCTCATTCGGCGACCCACCCATGCGCCTCTCAGCCAATCGAACGCCCGGGCCTCGCGTCACTGGGTCCCAGCCACGGGGACTCGAGCGTTCCTCTTTGGAGAAGCATGGTTGTCGCTCGACTCGCTGGGCCCACTGGGCACTCGCCGCAGGGCGACATACCCTCGGTCAGCGTGGTGCCACGTGCGGATTTATATACGTATTCGTATCGACATCTGTAGATTCATGTGCATATAGAAGACTGGCTCGAGAGCATATTCGAATGGAGGTGATCGCACGTGATTGGCCGGCACGATGGCGCTTAGGCCATCGTGAGGGTGCCAGCGCCCATGCCGAATCCGACGCCCTTCGGCCCAAAATTCTTGCCGTAGCAGCCGCGGCAGTAGATGTCGCCGTCGGGGCCGTCGTTCAGGTTCGTAGAGTCGAGCGAACGGTGGCACTCGGCGCAGCTGAAGCACCGCTTGTGCCAGAGACGATTCTTCGAGATCATTTGCTCAGCAGCGTACACTGGGTAGCCGCAACGCGCGCAACCGTGGCCGGCTTCAGATTTCTGACCCACCTGGGGTTTCGGGTCGAGGCTGCAATGTTTCATCGTCAATTAATACCTTTGTAGCTCGTGTTCAAGAGAAAGCAGTATCTTGGGGTTAAGACTCACTAAGAAGGCGCTTGATCGCCGTTCGTCGAGACTAAGGTCGGTTTATGGCCGAATCCGAATCCTTTGGGTCCGAAGAGCTTTCCGTAGCAGGACCGACAGTGGATCTCCTTGTCGGGGCCGTCGCAGGCGAGCATGGAATCAAGCGGTCGGTGGCACTCGGAGCAGTTGAAGCACTTTTTGTGCCACATGGTGCCTTTGGCGAGCTGTTGCTCGGCAGCGAACACCATTCCGCCGCAACGGGGGCAGCCCTGTCCCGCAGGTGCCTTTATTGAAGTCGTGTCGGGGTTGTAGAATGGTCGGCTCGCCGAGATCTGGTCCTCCCTGCAAAACAACCACCGTCCCATTATTATCACTGTTTATCAAATTGCGTTCCTTCAATTTAAGCATTCAGTCAACTATTCTAGCGCCAAGACAACCTGTCAAGCTACTCTAAACCAATTACTACTACTGCGTTTCCCGACTATTCCTGGATCCGAGATGTTTTCCAGTTTGAGCATGCAATTATCGGTTAAAAGCAGTGGCTAATCTAGTGATTATCCGCTTCCTGGGTAACTCTTAAATAACGAAAGCGTCACCCACGTGAGCCCGTCGGTCTGGAGGAATCCCGATCCGCAGGCGAACCCGTAGCCGTGCGGGCCCCACTTCTTGCCGTAGCAAGTCTTGCAGTAGACGTCTTTGTCGGGGCCGTCGCAGGCGATGATGGAGTCAAGGGTCTTGGTGCAGTCGTGGCACTTGAAGCACTTCCTGTGCCATTCGCGGCCCTTCGCCAGCACTTGTTCAGCGGCGAAGACTACGCCACCGCAACGAGGACAGCCCTTGCCTGCCGGGGCCTGAATCGCAGCGGTGTCCACGACAGTGGTGCGGGGAGCTGCATCGCTATAAGAGGAATCCAGCTTATGTTGCTGTCTCGGGGGACTTATTGTCGTGGATACCCTGTCGCCGTCGGATGGACATTGCTTGGACTTGGGTCCCAAGTTCTGGGACTACTGGGCCTGGTGGAAGGATGGAATTTGTTTGATTCCATTCTTTCAGTGGGCTGTTTTAGGGAATATTGTATTCTTTGTTTTGGATTTTCTGTCACAAATGTCCATCTGACGTATCAGGGTCATTCAATAGGTAATAATAGGATTCACACCATGCCAGAACGGGTCTCTACAGGGGGTTAGGTTACCCAAACACACTTGAGCCACTGGCCAAAATGCCCAATCGTCACCAATCAGTCACTAAACAGTGTGCTCGAGCAGTTTTCAACGGTTGGCTCTATCGCAAGAGATGAGTAATAGCGCAAAGCGTTAAAGGCGTCGGTCGATTTCTACTTTCGTGTGTTTACGTGTGTGGACACAGGCGGGGTAGAGCAAGCATTCGCTCTGCGCTAGTGTCCGCTTGGCGGCGCCACCGTCCCTCGAACTTAACCTCAAACTACACTAAACAGCTTCAAAATCAACTAATAAATACAAGAAAAAAAAAATGTACGGAAAATTGAAGGAAGTCGACATTGACGGAAGCGCCGGCAGGCGTCGCGCCGAGCGTATCGGGAGGCAGATAATTAAGGGGGGCATAGGGCTGCGTACCCCATGTCCTCAACATCGGACTGCAGGCCGATCCACATAACTCCAGCGTGGCCAATACCTCGCGGACCGAATTTCTTCGGATAGCAAGCTGTTAAGCAGACAAGCGCATCATATATAGTGAGAGTGTAGAGGCCGAGACGGGATTGCACGCGCGCGCGCGCACGCGCACGTCACTCTGCTTCGGCCCCGGTCTCGCTCTCCATTCTGAAAACCCACCCATTGGCGTAGCAGTCGCTCTGTAGGGCACCGCCGCCCTGGCCGTACCCGTAACCCTTCGGTCCGAACCGCTTTCCGTAGCATACTGCGGAGAATATCGGTTAAAGGGCCGGCTTCCTTCACTCGAATCTGCGTTCCACCTCGATAAGATGCCACCGTCGTTCCCCGGGGTCATTGCGATCTGTTACCAGTCGCTCTAATCTCACTTTCGTGTACTGAACATGGTTCTTTTCAGAGTTGTTACAAAATTGAAAGTACAATTTTAATTGGACTTTGTATATACGAGGCTACGTTAAACCCTTGAACATTTGCCAAATTCTATTTCATTAGAATGAGTGTTGAATTATTAATTCTTATGAAAAGAATTTAAAAACAGGAAATTTTGTAGAGTTTGATTTGGGGGTCGGTGACATCTTCGGAGGGACGAGTGTGCAGCCTTACCTTTGCAATAGATGTCCTTGTCAGGACCCTCGCAGCAGTTGATGGAATCTAATCGCTTGGCGCAGCTGGCACACTTAAAGCATTCCCTGTGCCATGGCTGGTGGGTACACAGAGAGAGAGAGAGAGAGAAAGAGGGGCGTGCGTTAGTCACCGGACATACTCATTGGTAAAGGAGATCTCAATATCCGCGTGGTTATTCCCGTCTTGGTTCAACGAGTTCGATGGATCTTCGAGGAGAGTCAGCTATTCGTTTCAGAGGTGAAATCGCTTTCTCAAAGTCCTGCTCTAAGGCGTTTCGCTCGAGAAAGACGTGGCATGGAAAGGCAAACCGAGGCGAACACTTCGATTCGGGAACAACACTTTGCGCTAATCTGCATAAGTCGGGGCAACGAAGAGAGCGGATCCCGCCGATGTAAACAAGAGTTCTCGCCGATAGATTCTAGTCACATTCTCGAAGACTCAGGAAAACTGTCGACAGAGGTGCACAAATCAAAAGGGGAGTGTGTTCTCGGACGGAGACATTCACGGATTAAGCTAGACGGCGAAGGAAACCAATTTCCTTAAGATTTCCCTTCAACTTTCGCATATTAACGCTTTAAGGTCCGGAGAAAAAGTATGAAAAAATCCGATGCGAAAGTGTCGTCGAGAAATCCTTAAGAAAAGTGGCTTTCCGCGCCAGCTACCTCACGAAACGGAAAGAAAAAAGAACAGAGCGCAATACGTGTAGACACTTGTGTATTGGTGGGTTTTTGCGATACCTCGACAATAAATCTCGCGATCGGGACCATCGCAATGAAGGGTCGAGTCCAGAGTCCGCTGACAGACTTTGCACTTGTAGCATGATCTATGGTAAGCCTAGTCACAAGAAGTAGGAATAACCATGGCGTGCCCGGCATGAACCAGAATTCCGAATCGATCGGACGGCGCTTGGTGCCACGATTAATCTTCCATTCCACCATCATCTCCTCCCATTTCACCACTCGACTTCAAAGTGGCGCCATCTACCGAGCGCCGAGCCATTCATCTCTCCGGGAGAAAATTATCCAATCGCGTAACCGAAACAAGGAACTCTGGCCGACCACAGGTCCTCAGGGTCATTTCACGTCAACTGTCGAGGTTTATTCACACATGTTCGACGATTTTGATGAAATTGGCAGTATTTGTAGTTCGCAAAGAGCTGATTCCAACGCAAAAATCCGTTGCTCGCTAACTCAATTATTTTTTGAGTTACACGCACTCAAAGTTTGGGGTCAATTTTTTTTCAAAAATTGATATCTCCGTAAATACTGCAGATAGCCACATCGTTCGAGCGCCAAAATGAAGAGAAAGGATTGAAGTTTAATAAAAAAAATATTCCATTCAGGAACACTTGTTTGGAACTAATGCTAATGATAAAAGTTTATAACAAATGCTTGCCATTCCCACGGGCCAGCATCGATTGTGAAGAAAAAAAATCCCAGCCGTTGCTATAAGTCTCTCGCATGACCCCTCCAAAGGATTTTCAGAAACACGGCCTGGGGGCCGAGTTATAAATTTTTATTGCCGTGCGCGCCCGGTCAATCTGCCGGCGGTGCGCGCCGCGTTCGGCTGGCGCGCGGGTGCTAGACCCGGCACTCGGAATACGTACATTCAAAATGGTCATACCTGTTCAGTTGCTTACAGGATACCTGCCACAACACAATATGTGTCCACGATGGTACGTATCCGTATCCGAATTATGCGATTAGGAGCTGCCATAAAGCAATAAACATCGTTTCCTCTCTGTGTTACCCGGGCTTGGGACCGGCGACTGGCCACATTAAAAACGTGTTTTGCAGGACCCAAATGCAATTAAATTATTTCGAAATACCGACATATAAGTGAATTTTAGTTACGCGTGAGTTTAATCACTTGACCGTGTTTATTTTCTAAATTTGAATATCGCTTTATTAAGAGTGCAGATTCGTTAAGTGGTATAATCGCGTGGTGTTTTTGTGTTCCGGGTATCGATTTTACTTTAGAAAAACGGTCCTTGAGAAATTGATCAGTGATATTATATTCTTCATTAGTGCAGAAATTAAATGAAATTGTTTTAAAATGCGATGTAGCCCAATCATACAATTCACGGGGTTGACGACGAATTGTCTTTCGCGCTGTTACTTGTATCTGTTTTAGTCGGAGAATCTATCGATTGCGTGAAGCTAGGTCCTGCTTCAATCAGATCGCGAGCTGGAATATTAAACAAATCAGCATTCGTATCGGATGATTCTAGATTTACGGCACTGGATTCTGCTTCAATTTGATCAGGTATCGGAATTTCTATTGCTCTTGATCTATCTAATCGCGTCCTACATTGCTGACAAACATAAAAACCTAATTCTAGTCGTGGACTTCACGCAATCGATAGATTCTCCGACTAAAACAGATACAAGTAACAGCGCGAAAGACAATTCGTCGTCAACCCCGTGAATTGTATGATTGGGCTACATCGCATTTTAAAACAATTTCATTTAATTTCTGCACTAATGAAGAATATAATATCACTGATCAATTTCTCAAGGACCGTTTTTCTAAAGTAAAATCGATACCCGGAACACAAAAACACCACGCGATTATACCACTTAACGAATCTGCACTCTTAATAAAGCGATATTCAAATTTAGAAAATAAACACGGTCAAGTGATTAAACTCACGCGTAACTAAAATTCACTTATATGTCGGTATTTCGAAATAATTTAATTGCATTTGGGTACTGCAAAACACGTTTTTAATGTGGCCAGTCGCCGGTCCCAAGCCCGGGTAACACAGAGAGGAAACGATGTTTATTGCTTTATGGCAGCTCCTAATCGCATAATCCGGATACGGATACGTACCATCGTGGACACATATTGTGTTGTGGCAGGTATCCTGTAAGCAACTGAACAGGTATGACCATTTTGAATGTACGTATTCTGAGTGCCGGGTCTAGCAACCGCGCGCCAGCCGAGCGCGGCGCGCACCGCCGGCAGATTGACCGGGCGCGCACGGCAATAAAAATTTATAACTCGGCCCCCAGGCCGTGTTTCTGAAAATCCTTTGGAGGGGTCATGCGAGAGACTTATAGCAACGGCTGGGATTTTTTTTCTTCACAATCGATGCTGGCCCGTGGGAATGGCAAGCATTTGTTATAAACTTTTATCATTAGCATTAGTTCCAAACAAGTGTTCCTGAATGGAATATTTTTTTTATTAAACTTCAATCCTTTCTCTTCATTTTGGCGCTCGAACGATGTGGCTATCTGCAGTATTTACGGAGATATCAATTTTTGAAAAAAAATTGACCCCAAACTTTGAGTGCGTGTAACTCAAAAAATAATTGAGTTAGCGAGCAACGGATTTTTGCGTTGGAATCAGCTCTTTGCGAACTACAAATACTGCCAATTTCATCAAAATCGTCGAACATGTGTGAATAAACCTCGACAGTTGACGTGAAATGACCCCTCAACGAAAAGGTTCCTGACTCTACGGAGTCTGCTCATCCGAATTACACAATTACCGGAGAATCGATCTAGCTTTCAGCGAGCAGGAGAAAGTGTGGGAGTATTCGGCGCGTGTGGAGGAGGTTGGCCGGCGTACAAGTAGCCGATTCCAAGAGCTATTTTCCGGCGAGGAGGAGTCAAGAAAAGCAGCAAGAGAGGCCAAGAGAGTAGCTCAGCGGCGAGGAAGCGGAGCGCGCGAGGAATCGCGTCTGGCAGCGGGCCAATAGCGACGAGGACAGAGAGTGAGAGGAGGCCACCTGACACGACTCGCTTCTTTCCCTCATATTGTTATGAAATTGCCCGTCCTGCGCCGCGCTCGTCAGCAGCATCGCGACTCCGGCGTCCCGCGTCTCCTTTGCCAAAGACGGCCAGCCACGAATTTAGCCTGTCGCGAGAGGATCCCCGGAGAACTCGCTTCCGAGTAATCGAGAGCGGCAACCGGCCGCTTCTTATTTCGGATCGAGCGCCAGGCCGAGTTAATCATTATTCCAGCGTTTTGAAATTGGCTCGATCCCGCGGGTTATAATCGGACACGAGTACTCGAGTGTACCGAGCGAGGGGCGCGGGAGGTAGCTAGATGAGTAGCGAGTGGTTGATGCAAGCGCGCTCGGATAGAGTTCCCCGTTATTTCTGTAGGCGGCGTACGCGCGCGGTAAGTATACCAGTGGGCCAGGCCGGTAATCTTCCTCTCCGGCCGATTCATCTCGGATTCACGTTGGCTTAATCGTGACACCAAGGCAGCCTATGAGCGAGATAGAGAGAGAGAAAGATCGGGCGACGGTGGCCCTCGGTTCCGAAGGCCCGTACGCTGATCGAGGGACAACACTCACCCTTCCACGTGCCAGCATCTGCTCGGCGGCGTAGACGAATCCGCCGCAGCGAGGGCAGCCCTCGCCCTCAGGTGCCTTCGCGATCGCCCTCGGCTCCATCACGGCGTTCGATCCCCTCGCCAGCTCCCTGGAAAGCCCACCAGTTTATACCACCGGGACACAGACACCGGCCTCCCCCGGTCCGCCACCTCTTCGCCGATCAATTCTCGTGCAAGTGCGCGCACAACTGGACACGTGTGTATCGGGGAGGAGGAGACAATGCAAAGCGGCGCGCAAGGCGAGAAACACTCCACGGCAAGTGCAAATAGAGAAGTAGAGGCGGAGAAACGACCAGGTGTCTCGAAGCGAGCGAAACTCAATCGGTAGCTGTCGGAGCCCGAGATTATTCTACTCCGACAATTGCCGGGTTAGGTCGTTGCGTAAGTCCTGGCCGAGTCTTGTTACAGAGACGGACATTACCTCGGCAACGACCTAACGCAACACACTTGGCAGCACTGTTGGTAATGCTTGATAGGTGTACAGGCTGACGCCTTTTGGTCAGATATGATGTTCAAGGCGAGTTAGTCACCCTGTACACTACAAGTCATCCAATCAAACTCCTGAGAGAGAAATGAAAGACAATTTTTAACAAATAATCAGGGATCCAACAGCTGCCTTATGCGCTTTCGCGATTCGAGCTGCGAAACACACACTACGCAGGATGCATGAGAGAGAAAGATAGATAGAAAGAAAGAAAGAAAGAACAAGAGAGAGACAGAGAGAAGGTTGAAAAAGTACTGGAGGAGAGGATTGCAGTATGTACCCGGCACGCGGTTAGCGTCGTGGTTAGGCACGTTGTTAGTAGACTGGTGTTAGTGAAAAAGTCCTTTTTTCCCCCTTCGCAACCACGCAAGTGGCTTCCGCCGAGCCCCGAGAGGAGAGCCGAGAAGAAGCGGAATACATATACATCTCGTGTTGTCCCGGTGATGCTAAGGCAATATGCTACGCTCGACAAGCTGTGACACTTGAGACTCGAGAGAACGTCCATTCGAGGATAGAGAGACAGAGTGAGAGTAAGGCGGAGAGAGAGAGACAGAGAGACAGACAGGCAGGCGGATAGAGAAAGACAGAGACAGAGAGAGAGAGAGCGCGAGTTGGGAGGAAAATAGGCGCGTGCCCGAGGGGGGTTGGGACTGTGAAAGGGGTAGCCGCGTGTGGTTATCCATTTTCACCATAGAAATGGCCGTCTCCGCGTGTATATATAGTCGTCCCAGCGTATATAGCTGCGGAGACAGAGGCGACAAGGTGTGTACATACGCAAGCACCCAGAACAGCGGTGTTAAACTCCATGGTGTTAAGTCGGGGTTAGCTGGACTCCGGGGTGGTAACTGGTGTTACGTAGAAAAGGCCGTGCAGGTGGTCTTACTGTGCGCTCGGGTGTCGACGGCTTTGGGCAAGAAAAACTTATGAAAAAAAAGAAGCCTTTATCACGCGGCGAAATGGATAGAAAGAGAGAGAGAGAGAGATTGTTTTAACAAGAAAGAGAGATTAAGATCGATATTAAGATTGTGAGAGAGAGAAAGAGAGAGAGAGAGAGAAAGGCGGAATCTGACTCGGTGCTCACCATTGTTTTCTAGTTTGCGCTTTAATCCCATTTTATCACGTGCGTGGCTCGTCCGTGATAAAGCGAGAGAAAGAGAGAGGAGATCTCTGTTCGGTTTCGTATTCGGACTTTGTTCAATGGGCCTCCGGTTGGCTCGCACTCGGCGGGGCTGGCGGGGTAGGGTGTTTCTATGTCGTATGTGTTCTAGTTTTTGTCGGGTCGTTTCTTTAAAAGAGAACGGAGAGAAGAGGGGGACAGGGGGGGCGGGGCTGGGTGCAGGCTGGAGAACTAGTGAACGGTGGGGGGTTGGGTTGGGTTGTCATTCACAGGGTTTTGGGTCTCATTAGAGGTCGCATTATCAGCTCCGGCTGTCGCCAAGCTTTGGTCGTCGCCCGACGAGCCTTTTTCCCCTTTTCTCCTGCAATCGGATGGAATCCCTCCGGCTCTCCTTCGCTCCGGGAGAGTCCCCGGCGATTCCATCCCCCAGCCTTTACAGGTATATATACATACATACACTGCGTTAAACACACATATCGTATCTGGCATAAGTGTCAATGAATTACAACGAGTTGTTCTTCTGTTTTTTCTTTCCCTTTTTTCGTCTTTTAATGGCACTTATTACAGATGGTACAAATGAGTCTATAAACTAGCGTACGTGTAATCGATCGTCGCATAAACAAGAAACAAAAGTCAGAGACAATTGAGAGTTGTACGGGGGGTGGGGGTAGGTGGGGGGGTTGGTTGTGGGGGGAGGCACGAGATTGCAGTAAATATAGTACAGGGGTGGGTGGACCGGGCGGGTCGAAGACAGTGAAAAAAGGAGACAGAAGACAGAAAGAGAGACATAGAGAGAGAGAGAGAGAGACATAGAGAGAAAGTAGAACAGTGCGTGACACAAGTACGGGAGTTAACGTGACAAGAATCCTTCCGGATCGCTAGATTAAGGTAACAGTTAATTAATCATTAATTCATTAATAATCGTGTCATCCGCGCGGGAATTCCTTCGGGCCGAGCGACAACAGGACCAAGACATGGAACCAAGGTGGTTGAGAGGGTGGCGGGGGATGGACCCCAGCATACTGGTGGTACCAGGGGCCTCAGAGACAAAGGGCCCAGAATGCCTGGAGGGCGTCTATTGCCACGGTAACTCTAGCGCCAGTCACCAAAGTACACGAGAAGAAAGACAGAGAGAGAGGGGGAGAGAGAAGTAGAGAGAAAGAAAGAGAGTGGGATGAGAGAAAGATGTCGAAAAAAGGGGGTCGGGGGTCGGTGGGGCAGTGCGATCGGCGTTTGAGCCGCTGCCGCTTGCTCCGACGCTCCGGCAATCTCTGCGGACGTGCAGGCAAGGATCTAGGCTGATTGGTCTCGTGTTAAGGTTTGAGGTGGTGGCCGTTCGCCGTGTGCGGCGCGGGCCTATGGCCGAGCAATCGCATGCTCTCTCCGGCGCGCGCGGCCCCCGCCCGCTCTCTGGAGCGGTCTCACTACGGCAGAGGGTGGACAAGGTCTGCCTGGCTGCTTCCTGCGGGACGGCTGCGACGACTCGTGACACAGTCTAGGTACACGCAACACCAAGGGGAGAGAAGAGAGGGCGACACAACAGCAGGTGCTCGTCCCGGCGTCGACGGGGACAACGGGGGTCAAGGCCGATCGCAAGAACCACTTGGACGATGATGAGTCGGGGAGTCTTCTTGCGGGGGGTTTCGGGCGGGGGGGGCGGTCGGGGGATACGAGGGGGATTTGTCGGGGGGTTGGTTATTGGACGACGGCTGGATGCACTCACTCGCTACTCTTCAGATGCTCGCCCTGATCCATGGAGAGGCAGCCGGCGCCGCCGCCGAAGCCGTAGCCCTTAGGGCCGAACTTGCGACCGTGGCAGACTTTGCAGAAGAGCTCGCCCTCGTGCTCCGAGCAGTTTGTCGAGTCGAGCAGTTTGCCGCACAGACCTGTAACAGACCAGTGGACACCTGCACTCTACCGACACCTACTCAACCTCCTCGCAGCCCTAAACTAGGGCCAAACGTCCCCCCTTTGCTTTTCCATCACCCCTGGACGGAGGCTGAGGGCGCTGGCCCTAGGGGGACCCGCTGCGCTGCTGCTCGCAGGTCGTTGCACCGATCAACCTGCAGTGCCACTTGATTTCTGGCTTGCATGCAGTACTAATTAAGGCCAGGAGAAACTATCCGGCATAAAAGCTATGAATAGCGCCGACTAAATTTATCGGCTCGCGATGGCATCTTTGCGCAATCCCCACTGGGGACTTTGAGGGAACTCGTAGCCTCGGTGGTCTAGGAACCCCGAGCTGCGAAGACCTTTTGGGTCCTCGCGGGAATCGGTTGTGGTGGATTGTGATTTGGGTTTACTCACCGCACTTGAAGCACATCTTATGCCACTTAAGTCCACCGGCGACTCGCTCTTCCGCGGCGTACACGGACTTGCCGCATTTCGGACATTTGGGGTGTTCGACTGGTTTGAAAGGCATTTTGTTTATACTGTAATGGAAAGAGAATGGATTAGCATCTTGGGGTGACGTTGCATGGTTGGGGAAACAATAGAATCAGTCATGTCGAGTGAATAAATGTTTGCTTTCCTAACACCCGAGGCCAAACTACTTAAATCAATGTCTGATTACAACTCGAAGAATCTACTGAAATCCGAAACCCGGTGAGTATTCTCGCATTGCAACTGATTCACGTCGAGTGAATTCCAAAAATCTATCTCCCAATTTATTTCCTATTTTCGAGCAGCGCAGGTGTGAATCGGGGAAAGCCGAGGCGCCGGCCAGTGGGAGTCGGAAAAACGCGGGATATTTCGGGCGGCCGACTATCGGGGGGATGGAGAACTGGAGCGACGTGGCAGCCAGCGTCTACGGTTACCTAACCGCGAGGAACGTAAACGCTCTCTTTCTCTTTCCCTCGCGGTGCACGGTGCCCGCTGTCGACGATCCCGTCTATTTCTGGGCCCCGGTGAAACCTCCGGCGCAGCGAGACCCAATGAAAGTCGCCACGCGGCCAAGCCCACCAGGAAGCATTTCGAGACTCTAAACCACCGGGTTCAACACGCGAAAAAGAAATATCTACAAATTCTCCAATTAAATCGATCTGTTATTCGAAATTTAAAGAGTCAGACTCGATTGCGCAAACACGTGGACAACACGTGGAATTCCCTTGGAGCAACCGCGAGTTCCGAGTGGGCCAGCGCGCAGACGACCCCACGCAATCAGTCGGCATTCTTAAATCGATAATTCCAAGAGGAATCCCGTAAGCACCCTCTATTTGTTTTTCCGGCAGATCCGCGGAGGACTCGAGCAGCTATGGGTGCCCCGAGTGCCGAGGGTATTAATAAGAACAGGGTGGCGGAGGTGGTGCACCGGGTGGTATCGGCGCTCCTGCGCGCACGGAGAAAGACGAGGAGAGGATTCTATATCCGTGCGTACACTCAGGCAAGCCGGCCAGCGAGGCCGTATTAGGGAAGGCGCTAGATTCTACGGAACCCGGTCGCCATTACCCCTACCTTGCCCCGCCGAGCATCACCATTCCTAACGAGAGCCTCCAATGAATTTCCAGCATTTCCTGCTGCCGACTACCCCGAGAATTCCATCCGCATTCCCATCCCATTCAATCAAAGAATCGAGAACTCTTCTTTAATCTGTCAAACTATCGCGTTTTCAGGATTTCGTTCTACCAACTGCGTCCCATTCAATGGAAGAATGAAGAAGCTTTGTTTAAGGTCAACCTACCAGGAAGAGGAATCTCGAATTTAAAAGGAAACTTTGTAAGCCTGGTACTTGATTTCCGGCGACAGAGAATTTGGATGAAAGCCCGAGCGAACAATATGCCGTTCACCTTTTAGATCTATTGTCCTATTAGCCAGCGCTGCCAAATGGGATCTTGGCAATATTGTTCCTCGGTAATAGAAAAGCAACCGGCTAACGACTCGTTAGGCTCTGACCGATCGATTAAAGCGAGCGCGGCCAATGATCCGCTACTGAGATTCTCTATGGGACTCGACGACACTAGGCCAACCCCCGTCAATAGTCCAACTAGATTCCACGGATGCAAAAATCGAGAAGACTACTTCGCCGGGTTGATGACAATTTCACTTGGGCCGAGTGGACGTAGTTGGTACTCACCACTGGGTATACGGTTTTCGAGGTTTGTAATTCGGCACGAGAGTCACGGAAAACCCAAGTGGTAGGCTGCGGTAGTCGGTCGGACGAAAAACACCCAAGGGGAAGCACTTCTACACCGCACTAATACTGGATTCGAATGGCTGTTCTCGCGACGCGAGCGTCCTAGTCATAGCCCGGGCTTTGCACACGGCACGTGTGCATCGGAACGTCAGTCCTGTTGACGACAACGCGGAGACGGCACCCAACCGAGAGGAGAGAACGCTGCGGCGAAGGGAGCGACGAGCACCCTCCCATCGGCGGGGGTGTTACATTATACGCGCTACTAGTAGGAAGATGTCTAGTCGCGAGCTTTCGATTCTCCTGTTGAAGGCTGCTTATGGTGCAATTTAGTATCTGCAATCTTTACGGGGATGTAGGGAGGTGAACCTCGTCATTTTTATATATTTTTTAAAAAAATTGGACTAATTAGATTAATCACTCGGTAAAAATTGCGATTTGAACAGTAGTTTAATCTATACAAATTAAGAAAAATTAACGAAGCAATATGATTAATATTATAATATTATATTTATTATATATAATAATATTATAATATTACCTACAATATTGTAAGCTTATAAATAAGCTTAAGGTATATCAAAATTGTTTAGTACAATTACTCCAAGTAAAATTTACTTTTGCACAGTTATCTTTCAAGATACTAGTCGTACATCTCTTTAAGGATCCTCAACTAGGAACCCTGAGATAAAATGTATGATTAGCTCCGAAGTGATTTCTGCCAGTCGTCAAACCCTAAGAACTCATAAGTCAACGAGTGATTACTCGAGGCCAGGATGCAATCAAGAAGGCAACCACCGGTTGCTCTCACTTCTCGAATCGACTGGTCCTACTAGTGAAGCTACTACATATATCGCCCGGTGAAGTATCTCGCGTATTTATTACGATGCCAATGTTCAACCTGACAGGTACACACTCGGGAAAGCGATCGAGTCGAGCTCCGTGCAGATACACGACAGCTGCTAGCGAGTAATTTTAGTCGGGATCCTCGGATGTGCGGTTTTCGCCGGTTTGTTTAATCGCACCGGGAAGTCGCGGCGAGGGTCGAGCCGAAGGGCCTAGGGCCGCGGTATTTGCGGACGCTTATCTCACGGGGGGCAAGTGCATCGCCGAGAGGAGGAATGCGACACATTCCACTGGACGGGACGAGGGATGTGACGGAACTCGAGAAGGCTGGTGGAAATAAAAATAAGAGATCCTGCCCTCGAGTCAAGACTTTAATGACCCCTCGCGATGAGTAATATACGGCTGTTATTTATAAGCGAATTCCTCCGCTTTCACACGTCTGCGAAGACGAACCTCTCGGGCGACTCCCCTCTCGGCCACCTAACTGCGAAAATCAACAAAGATCTCGCCACTTTTCTAGTACTCCTTCGCTTCTACTGAACCCACTCGAGAGTTGGAGTTTTCCATATTACGGAATATTCACAATTATTTTATTATGATTATATCTTTTGCGGTCCCCTATTTAGGGCTCCTATTTAGGGTGGAGGAATTGCAATGGGTTTTCCATACTTCAGTCCATGAAAAATTCGAATAGAATTTGATTGGTGAGGATCGAAGTGGCTGCTCGAGGAAAGTAATTCGAGTGATACCTGAGGGGGTCGTCTGAGTTACGGCTACCTTGACGGCGGTGGATTCGCGCAGAAAGAGAAATGTATTTTCTGAGCGATGAACCAGCGGCGGGCACGCCGAAATAAATTCGTTACTCATATCTCCGGCTTGGACCGGCTCCCGGCTGCACGCAGAGCGGGCGGCATGTCCGCGTTACAACGGCAACACGATACCATAATAATTTTTAGATTAACACCTCCCCCTCCTGGCACCAGGTCAATTCACCACCTGACAACGCATCGGCCGCTCTCTACATTGTCCTGCGGCAATCACAGCCGCCCGTCGTCGCCGACCTCTCCGCTCCCGAGAGCGTACGCTGCTTTCGTGGTACTTTCGAGTATTACGCCGGCGGCCATTTTTAGTATCACCTTCCACTGCCAAGAGTTTACTCGGGTGATTTACTCGCGGTCCTTCACGACGAAAGCCGCGCTGGGCCGAGCATTACCCCAGCGGACGTGAGGTGTTGCCTGAGAATTCCGCGAGAATCTCCCTGGCCAAAAAGAATCGTCAGTCTCGCGTTTCATCGGGATTCTTCCAGCGGGCCGGGCGCTCGCATTCCAGAGGCTCGATGGAAAAAGTGGGCCA
This sequence comes from Crossocerus cetratus, assembly GCA_963675795.1. Lineage (NCBI taxonomy): Eukaryota > Metazoa > Arthropoda > Insecta > Hymenoptera > Crabronidae > Crossocerus > Crossocerus cetratus. Next base: position 16,640,416 of record OY776671.1, read on the forward strand.
TCGTGGGCGTGGAGCAAAGGCCAGGTGATAAAATAGCGAGTACGAGGAGGATCGAGCAAGGATCGGGTTCCGCTTCTTTCGTTAGCCGGCGCGCGCTCTTCCGAAAAGCTCGTAACGAGCCGCGGAGCGTGCTGGTGGTGCTGCCGGGCGAGAGATGCGGGAACACACTCATCCGCTATTAATAGAATCTTGCTCAAATTTCTATTTTTAGCGAGACTTATGTGCGCGCACGTGCCGCGCCGTGTAAAAAGCCCAAAGCAGAGTGGATGATTGTACACGCCCACGCCGGCCACACAGGGGGTAGTAGCTGCCCGAGCATCCAGGAAGTCTCGCCGTCCAACCCTCTTCCTCTCGTTCTTCCTCCTCAACATAAACATCCACCAGCTCTCAATTCCTCCTCTATATATATATATTTCTAAAGATTCAACATTATTTCCGAACGATATTCTCCTATTATCGCTTTACCTTCCCTTAGTGCATTGCACCTTCTAAGCTACTAAGTTTCATTAAGACGAAATCTCGCCAAGCCCCTTTATTATGAATCCCCGTAGACAGGGCGCGAAGGATCGGTGGGTGTCGAGTGTTTCTTACTCTTGCCACAGGTGCGCCGCGGAGCCGCGGGTTCCTTCCCGCTAAACCTCTCTCTCAGCGTTGGACTGAAATTAATAGGCGCGCGCCGTTAGCACCGCAAGTGGCTGGTGAGCAGGGAAGGGCTATTAGTGGCGGTTAGGCCTGAGTTTCTGCAGCACATAATGCAGAAATTCTCCAATTCTTCGACTCGACGTCCCTGCGCTTCCCCCTCTCATGCGCTCGCCCCTTCCCACTAGCCGCTATTTCCGTACGCCGCCGCTGTTATATGGCTGTGGAGCAGGCCTTACGAACCCTCTCACCCACCGGCCCTCGCGCCACTATATTCCACGTTTCCTCGCCAACACAATGCCAGCGGGATTCTGTCGCTTCATTGTTGCGTAGGCCGATGCTCCTGTAAACACGAGGGAATGCTAATTTTAAGTGGATGAACCTGGTAGGGGGTTTAATGGATTTTCTATTATTATTGTTCAAGCCACTAAACTAGTGAAGGATTAATCTGTGAATAAAATACAAAAGTAAACACAAACTTAGAATAAAGAAATTGAGCGAAATTGTGGATATTGTGTATGGGACAGAATTGATAAAGTTTTACTAGTTTGTTACTTGTTTTGGGAGATTTCTGAAAGGGGAGCTTGGAAGGGGCCCGATTCTTAGCTCTTAACTTCTCTTTGGCCGCGGCACTGAGAGCCAATAAGGCGACCTAACCCTACCGATCGCTAAGACGTTAATTGGGCCCCAGCTGTTTCCACGAGCGCACTTCCTTCCTGCGCCGGCTCGCCGAGGTTGCTCAGGAAAGCAGGGATGTAAGTATAGAAAGAGGATGGCCTAGTTGCCGTCGCGGCCGTCCGAAATATTAGAATAAGCCCACGCGCGTAATACAATCCCGATGCTAAGGTAACCAAATTTAGCATGTGACTTAGCAGACGCCCTCGAGACACTTGCACCTACCGTCGTGACTCAGAGGCCCAACGGGCGCTGGGGAGGCTGGACGATAGTGGAGTGGATAAGTCTGTGAGAGTCAGCCGAGGATTCCTCGCGCGTTGGGACCATTAGGGGTCCTAGCCAGAAGATCATTTCGGGCCCTTATTTTCTACCATCAATATTTAATAATTCTCTGGGCCCTGGAACACCGTTTCGACCACTCTTGCGTCCACTGGCACGCGAAACCTTAAATCGCGGAAGCCCGAAGGTCTTCCGAAGCGAGCTTTGCCAGTTTTCCCGCTGAAATCAATAATTTTTCTCGACTCGAAGCTAGCTCGAGGTTTTCCTCCCACTTTGCCGCGGTGCATAGGGCGGTCGGCGGCAATGCCGAGGTATTTTCGAGTTAATTGCCGAGTAAATCTGGCGGGCGATGATTCATCGGGCATCAACGTACTATTATTCGTCTATAGGCTATAGTGGCGGCTCGAATCTGGCCCGATAGTTGGGCGAGATCCCTCGCGCGATCATCGTATTATTAGATGTCGAGTTTTCCTTCCTCCTGGCATCGCATTCCCCGCGCTTTCATCTCACGCTTTCTTATTCGAACCCGGGTGATTTCGATCGCAGAGTCGATTGTTCCACCGGTGAATCGCGAGCGCTCGCGAGCCACTTGTTTGGCTCGCGTAATCCTCGCCGATGCATTAGCTATAAATGATCCCAATTAACGGCGGGCATTAGGCCGAGTGAACGACCCACTTTGAAAATGCGGAGGCTTGGCAGCGGCACAATGCTTCGAGCCCCAAGTTCTCAATCGCCGGGAGATTTATTGGAAGGGACATCTCTCGGGCGGCCGCAGCCCCGACACTTCCTAGCCGATAAAACCCCGGCCAATTTAGCCGCGGAGTCCCTCGACGGCTGCGTGGCCTGCGGATAGGAAAACAAATATTATGTCATTAAAGCCCCGGCGAAAATAGCGCCGTAGAAGAAAACTCGCTGGATCAAAGAGGAAGACTCGCTTTACATAACCGCTGGCAAATTGTTAAAAGTAGACGGACAATCTGTCCACTCGTATATCCATTTCGCAAATCCCCCACGCGGGGTGAGTCACCGGTGCGTTTTGTACATCTCGTTGACGCAGGGAACGCGACAGAGATCTGTTTGGGAAACAAACTTGCCAAGTGCACGAGTCCCCGCCAATGAAATCCTAGAACCTAACCCTGAAAAAGGCGAAGCAGAATTAAAACAGGCCAATAACACCAACAGGCCGCGCTTTGGAAATCATCGACCAACCTTCCCGATCGAATGAATTCGATCATATCGGATCGAGCGATCCGATAATAGTCGCGGCGATGATGCCGAGCAGCCGGCGGCCCACTTTTTGGCGGCTCCGGCGAGGTTTTCAAGGTCGCCTCGCATTCGAAATATCATCCGCGGCACGCTTATGTGCATACCTGATTTATAATATTCCCGCCGCCAGCCAACTCTTCGACTGACATAACCTCCAGGAGTGGACAATGTTGCGGGCGAGTTGTCGCTTACTCGCTTGATGGCCGACGCGCTCGTAAGCTGTCGGGCTTTACAGCGACGGGGCTTTAATTGCGCGCACGGTAGAATGCCGCGCAGTTAAAGGCTGATGATGCGATGGGACGCTGGCGCCATATCAAAGCCACGGGTTCCTGGACGCCAAGTAGCTGGGAAACGAGAGCGAGCCGCGATTTCGCGACCGGCTCTATTCCCGTACGGTGGGTGCTCGAATGAAATCTTCGATGATTCATGATCGCAAAGCTCTGAATAATTGACCCAGGGGGAACATTGAAATCGAAAAATGCGTCGGGTAGTTTAATGATCCGTAGAAAAGATATCTTCTTGATCGAATGTATAAAACTCAAGTTTTCAATCAAAAATACCACACGTTAATCTATTAACTAACTTGCAGATTTGATTTATGATCGATATTTGGTTTATGAACAACTATTATGAATGAATGGGTTAAGTCAGTTATTTAATCCTGTTTTACACTCACCAAACTTTGAGAAAACCCCAATTCATAATTAAGAAAGTTTTCTAAGCATACCTTATATACAAATTCCTGGCAAAAACTACAATCAATCGCCTTCCGCACTCGTACGAGTTTTCTCCCAAGTTCCAACAATACAACTTTACGTTGGTAATCAATCGAACAGCGTGTTACCACTAGCCCGTAAAGAAGAAACTTATCCTCGCTAGATAAAATCACCGGATTATTAACCCGATTGTTGGTAATGGAATTCTCCACTAGAAACAGATGCAATTGGATTGGTCTGATTGTATCGAATAAAAAAGACAAATTGGATTGGCATTTGATGAATAGACTATGACGATATTAATAAAAAGCGATATAGTTAAATGGTTAATGCTTTGGACTAGTCGCGAGATTATAAGCTACTTATTCTTAGGGCGCCTTGATTTTTCCGCTGTTAATATTGTACCATAACCCAAGGGCGCTCGGGGATAAAATATAAAATTGGGCCGATACGGGCGAGCGATGATATTCCACTGACAAATCGCCTCCGAGACTTATTCCTGGATCCGCTTGCGCCACCGAGATTTACTGTTCGTTGCGGAAAAACTCGACACGCGCCCACTATAATTAATCGGCGATTTGCGATCGGCCACTCTTAGGTTAGAATGACCGAACGCGCTCTGCCAGATGCTGTAAATAAGGAAAATTGTCGCGTTCGATTCGGAAGCAATTACAGCAACCATCGCCGATAATTGTCAGCTGTTGGAACCAACGAAAGAGCACCTGCGGCGAATTCCCGCTGAGGCACTAACCTCACACTTGGCAGTTGGCGATCCGAGGCTCGAGCCAAATGAATTCTTTACTCCTGAAAAGTGTAATCAGAGCTCTAATGGTCTCGTTAAATTGCAGGTGTTACCCAAGGCCGAGGTTTTCCGCGGGGCTGACGTAACCTCGGGGCGGATGGTTTCTCCAAAGTTGCGCGCAGTAACGGAGGCTGGAGCGAGGGCCAAAATAGATTTGGACCTGTTGCCTGAGGAGGCTGTGCCAATTGAGTTATAATATCCCGAGACAGTCATCTTGATACGCGAAATTGCACACGGCCAGTAAGAGATAAAGATACTTTACTTGCAAACATTATAGCGAGAAGACTTAGTCGTGACTTCAGACAGTGTCATCGTCCAAGAATTCCTGAAGCAAATCGAGCTTTTAGAGGAGAGGAGAGGGATTGACGATTAATTGTAGTATGCAGTTTATATTATATTTGGATGTTGCTCTTAGTTTTATAAGCGGTAACCTCCATGGAACGAAGAGGGGGAAATTCCACCATCACATAATTCTTATAAAATAGAATAATTAAAATAAAGATTAAAATAATCTTATTATTCTTGCCACGAGGATTAGACACCTTACATTGGCGCAGAGTTTGTTTTCAATTATGCTATCGCATAACGTCCCATCAAAGCGGCTCGTGCCAGCAGGTGCATTAATTCGCACTTAACATTGAACGACTCGGTGTGGTTTACTCCAAAGAGAGAATGATGGATGCCCGACTCGAAGCCTGGCATTTCACAAGACGAATGGCTTGTCACGATATAAATGCACTTGACACAAAAAGACAATTCGCCACGCGACGTAGCGTGTCGAAAGCGATCCGGACGTCCAACTTCGCAATTTTTCACCTGCCAACCCACTTAATTGTTACTATTTTCAAAGTTTCGGCCCGCTGGCTCCCCTTCAATCTTCATCTCGGAGTTTACGAGTCAAGTATCATATGAACGAAACTCGAGCTTTGAAGTTTGGGACCCCAGGGAGGAGGAGAAGCGAGAAAACGGGTGGTAACGTAAATAATAAATATGTATTATATCATTAAAAAATACAAAATAAATATATGTACATATAAAATACAGATCAGAGGGCATCTATGGGCTGATCCTGTTTATTCCATTGGCTCTTCACTTTCCAAGGAGGATCTTGCGGGTGGCACCGAGACTCTGACCGGCTTGGGTGGCTCCCTTGTTGGAGCCGGCTTGCAGGCCGATTATTGATTCGCCGGCACGCAGTTGCTCCTCGGTGAACTCGCGCTTGCACTCGTCCGAGGGCTTCGGGCCCAAGTAAGGCCCCTTCCATTCGGGGTGCTTGTAGGTCTGGAGATCAAAGAGTAGCAGGTTTAGAATCAATGGCGACATTATGAGAATTGAATGGCGGAGACGGATAACTCACCTGGCGACCGAGAGAGAAGAGGGTGGTGATGACCTGGCCGATGTCCTTATGCTCCCACAAGTCGACCGTCTGGAAGACGTCGGTGTCGTTGACTCCGTACTCCTTCAGAGCCTTCTGGAACCTGCGAATGAGGATTTCACGGTAGAGCTTCATTCTTAGAAGACACTGCGCTCGAAAGACTCGAAAGAAGAAAATCGTACATGTTGATGTTCTCCATCATCTTGAACTGTCCGCCGCTGGTGTTGATCTTGGGCACAGCTCCGGGGCTGATCTTGTTCATCAGGTGGCAGAGGACCTGGCCGTCCTTAAGGACTTCCTCGAAGGTCTCGCCCTGGGGGAACTTCTTGCCGAGGACGCTCTCGATCCATTCCTGGGCCTCCCTCTCTTGTTCTGGGTCGCGTTTCGCCGCGATCTGCAATCACAAAGTTACGGTTCAAGCAACAGTCCCGACAATCAACCCACGTGCGTCCAATTAACGTCGAGGATCCCCGAGACTAGTCAACACGACGATTATGAATATTAATCTCCCGTCCACTGGATCACTGGTCTCGGGGCCCGAGGTAGAGGATGGGCCGTACCTTAGCGCGCACTTGACGTTCGAGGGCCATCCTTGCTTGGTGTCTCTGACGGGAAGGACTGAAGTGCCCGATCCGATCCTCCCTCGCTTCTTATATCGGCGCCGGGGCCACCGAGATTCGTCGATCCTCGCGGCATCCCACGCTCGCGCGGAAACTGTCCAATCTGTAGCACCGCCGGCCGTTTCACCACCACGTCGGGAACGTCAAAAAAAGACGGTGGATCAGAGCCGGCGACAGCCACACATACACACCTCTACACCCTGCATGTGTTCTTTCCACGATTCCCCAAATATCTAATATTAGCGGCTTATTCACTTGGACAAGGCGACGCCCGCACGCTGAGGGTCTCCAAAATCGAGACGGGATGCCAAGGCCCCTCGGATTGCTGCGGAGTCGAGTCATACGCTCTCGTTATTAGGCCGGAAGTAGAACAATCTCCACCGACCACTTCTCCTAAAACAATAGCTGCTAATGGATATTCAACTAAGTAACAAGAGCCAACCTTCGCGCGCAGACGATTTCCAGGAGCTCCGCGTCTAATATTAGCGGCGTCTGTTGATCCCCTGGCACTAGTTTTCAAGATCAGCCTTGAATTCCAGTGTAAGCAAACAGGGCAGCTTACATGATGAATCCTGCATTGTTCGATAGCATTGGTGGTCGCATCATGACGGGCCGCTTTTTTCCTCGACGCTGCGCCCCCTGAAATAAACTAGGCCAGTCACTCGGCGATGGAAGGGAAAAAGGAAGAGGTTACGTGGGGCATCGCAGCATGTGCATTCCACGCTCGACGACGCAGCTAATATTAGTCGACTTATTCAGAGAGGAATAGTTCTAGCACCCACGAATTTCCAAAATCACGGACTGCCAAGAGTCGGGGCTACGCGCGAGCCTTGAGGGGCCAGCTGCAATCGGAGGAGGGAGGGCTCCATTAGCCAGAGAATCCTAGGGAATACCAGTCCAGAAGAAGTGTTTTCGTTGCGCAAACCTCTCTCTCCTCTCCTTCGCCTCTAAATAACCCCCGGCGATATGTGGGTCGAGTTATTATTGTCGGATCCGCTTTCTGGATTCACGTGGATTCAAGAGCGCGGCTTTGTTGACGGCCACTTACATAAAGCCGTGAATTAACCGAGAAAATAGTAATTGTAGAGATGTAGAGCGAGAGCTTGATTGGCGCTCTGCAGACCAGAATGAAAACATTCGAGGGAACAGACGGATTTAACTGCTTGTGCGATTGTAATAATTCAGACAGCTCGCACCTGTTAATTCGAGTTTCGTCGGTGTTAATATTTACATCTCATCGCTCTGAATTGGACCAGCTCCAGTCGCCACTATTTCGGTGGCTATTTCTTCCGCAGATTCTAGCGTCCCATCAACCTCTAACGACTCGCTTCCAAACGCTCCAATTCCCTCAGAGGACGCCTCGCTATATCTATCTACCTCCAATAACAATAATCTCCATTACCAAATCCGAAACACACCAAATACCGGTCGAGATTCCAGGGCTCCCTGCCTTGCCGACCGATGATAAGCCAGCAGCGCCGCTTTACCGACGAGTGCCGGAAATTCTAGCGATTGGAACAGGAAGCGGCGAACGCCATCCCGAAGGCGGAGCGACAAGTCCGAATGGTTGATCCGCCGCTTTCCACCAGAGAAACTGCTGACAGCCAGTGGATTTGGAGTAAGAATCCTCGAACGTAGGTCCCACCCTCGATATTTCCCAGTCAGATAGCAGAGTGAACTCGTAGCCGGCTGCCTGGACGCTTAGAGCACGAAGATTTTAGTTATGGGAGTCGATTTCGAGGCGAGTTCTCGAGAGCCTGCGTCCCGAGAGAGAGTGGCTTGGTTGGCCAGGCCGCTCTAGCCCAGCCAAAGTGTTTGTGACTCGGATGTATCTCCCGTGTGTTCTGTGCCGGATTCTCCGAGATCGTCATTGCAATTCGTCGATCGGACTCGCGCGCCGCATATGCCGCTCCCTCGATCGCACTCGAGGAAGAGCGTTGGTTATGTAGTCGCGGCCGAGGTTATGTTTTTGTTTGCCCGCTCGACTTGCAATAACAATAACTGGTCTCGCGCGAAATCTAGCCCGAACTCGGAGATGTTATTTTAAGAATTCTCTTTCGAGTTAAACGAGAGTTTGTTTAAAGTTCCTTGTGCTGGAAATTTAAAGTACAGTTGAACTCAAGTTTATTTCAATGTTAACGCAAGTTTAACTTTCAAGTTGAACGAGCGTTGATTTACCGTCGGTGTATGAGAGTTGTTCTATTGGCTCGGAGGTTCTGTACCTTGGCGAGAAGTTTAAGGGACTCTTTTCTATTAGTAGGCCAGGGAACGGGGAACGATGGCGCAAAGGTTTCCTGTGCCAAACACAGGGAATAATGGCCCGCCGCCGCAAAGGTATACGGCGTCGTCGGTGCCGCCTAACTTGAGGCAGTACTCTGGCCCAAACTTTCCTGTAAGGCCCAATGTAGTAAGATCTGAAAATTGTGTCTCTAAGTATCCCCAGCTTGCAAACTTCGTGGAGTAATACGGCTTTTTCTCCCACACAGATGCCACAGAGGTCAGGGTTCACTCCGCCGCCCCAAATGGGGACAGCGGGGCCCGGGCCCAGTGGAATAATCAGGGCGAGCCAGCCGTATACCAACATGAGGCAGGGCCCAATGCCAACTCCCCCGGTGAACAAGAGAAGCGGCGACCAACGGATTCCCATGGCACAACAGAAGCCGTGAGTATGACTAGGCCCAGGCCCACAGACGGCGTAGAAGAATTCTCATTTTATTTGCAATCTCACAGTCCTCCAGTAGATGCGCTTGCTTCCCAGACTCGCAGAGTTCTGGTACTGAGATGCGTGCCGGCCTCCCCGATTCCTCGCTCTAACGATTAATCAAGCACGGATTTCAAGCCGCTAATTAGTTTCGGTGGGGAGGTTTCGGACAGGCTAGAGTCTAATTGCAATGCATGCTCGTACGTTGTTGTCGCGATGGTGCGATCCTCTCGTAATGCTGCTCGACCTGTTTTGCATGTGCGCACGACGTATGTTCGCCAGGACGACAGCAGCCGCCGACGACGCCAGCCAACCCCTGCCCAACCCCCCACCCTGTGCTTCAAATTATTCTTGATTTTTGAATGTATGATTTTTACGCAAACTCATATAGGTATTTTTGGAACAGTGATTTTTCACATTCCACATCCAAGAAGAAGAAAAAGCTGGCTGATAAAATCTTGCCGCAGAAAGTGCGCGACCTCGTGCCCGAGTCGCAAGCGTACATGGACTTGTTGGCGTTCGAGCGCAAGCTCGACGCCACGATAATGCGAAAGCGCCTCGACATACAGGAGGCCCTCAAGAGGCCGATGAAGCAGAAGAGGAAGCTGCGCATCTTCATCTCGAACACATTCTACCCGGCGAAAGAGGCCGGCGAGGGTGAGGAGGGCTCGGTCGCCTCCTGGGAGTTGAGAGTCGAGGGTCGGCTTCTCGACGATACGAAAAACGACCCCAACAAGGTAGACGATACAGTAAACCAGCCTAGAAGATATTAAGGATGTATGATCGACGTTTCAAAATACCGGGAATTGGTTGAGATTTCAACCACTTAGTATTTAGAGATTTTTCCCTATATTTCTTTCCCATACATCCTTAAACTGTACATTATTCCACAAATTACTAAGCTTCCCTGACTCCGGCCTAGGTGAAGAGAAAGTTCTCGTCGTTCTTCAAAAGTTTAGTCATAGAATTGGATAAGGACCTTTACGGGCCGGACAATCATCTGGTCGAGTGGCACCGTACGCTCACCACCCAGGAAACCGACGGCTTTCAAGTCAAGAGACCCGGGGACAAGAATGTCCGGTGTACCATTCTTTTACTACTTGATTACCAACCTTTACAGGTACTGTTCACGCGTTAGCCTTTCGATCCCTGGGATTGCGCCACTCATTCACTTGACTCTGCTTCCAGTTTAAACTAGACCCTAGGCTAGCGCGACTACTAGGTGTACATACACAAACGCGGCCGGTGATCATATCGGCGCTCTGGCAATACATCAAGACACACAAGCTGCAAGACAGTCACGAGCGGGAGTTCATCAACTGCGACAAGTACTTGGAGCAAATATTCGCCTGCTCGAGGATGAAGTTCGCCGAGATACCACAGCGGCTCAATCCACTGTTACATCCGCCCGATCCGATCGTAATCAATCACGTAATAAGCGTGGAAGGTGCGATGCAAATGATTTCGTAGACAAGACAAAAATCGAAAACAAATCTAACGCGATTCCCTTTACAGGTACGGAAACGAAGCAGACGGCCTGCTACGACATCGACGTCGAGGTGGACGACACCCTCAAGACGCAGATGAACAACTTCCTCCTGTCGACCGCGAGCCAGCAGGAGATCCAAAGCCTCGATCACAAGATCCACGAGACAGTCGATACGATCAACCAGCTGAAGACGAGCCGGGAGTTCTTCCTGAGCTTCGCCAAGGATCCCCAGCAGTTCATCAACAAGTGGATCATCTCGCAGACGAGAGACCTCAAGACTATGATAGACGTGGTGGGGAATCCGGAGGAAGAGCGCCGGGCCGAATTCTACTACCAGCCCTGGGCCCAGGAGGCGGTCTCGCGATATTTCTACACGAAAGTACAACAGAAGCGGGCCGAGCTCGAGCAAGCCCTCGGCATCCGGAATTCCTAGAGAGCCGAACCCGCCGCCAGCAATTCGGAGCACTGAAATGTGTAAAGTATTTATACGGAATAATCTCGTTCTTATTTTAATACGCCCGGACGACGAAGCGAGGACGTACCAATCATGTTAACGGCCTCGTTGCAATGATTAATGGATTGTGTATTGTATAAAAAAAACATTGTGTGAGATCAGTTCGAGCAACTTCCCCTGGGATATGTTCTTTAATCGTGCGGCTGCAACTCCGAGTGATCGAGTCTTCTGGATTCTTTTCTCTCGTACGGCTTCCTCCTTTTTTTTCTTTTCTATGTCACGTATCTCGCCTGTCCACCACACCGCTGCGGATCAAATCTGTACAATCTGGTTAATAAAACTTTGATATAATTCTCGAAGAGCCATTTCCTGATCGAGAGGGAATGCCTGGATGGCGGAGGCGGAATTACCTCTCGCCAGAGAGAGGAGTATCGCGAGTGTATGAAGCACCAATAGCGCCAGGGTGGTTTTCATGTTCCTTTCTTATTTAGTTTGTGCAGTTAAATACAATCTCTTACATAAATCAGTACATGTCGATGCAAAACATTCCCGTTTCCTCGCGGAAGCGAATTCTGCGTCGCGACTGAGAAGGGACACATCGGCAGGGTCTGCCTGGATCAGCCGGGAATCGAACGGTGGGTCGGTGTAAAAGTGTTCTCTTTCTCGCTGGCTTACTGATCGCTTAATTTAAAGGTCCAGCCACGGACAGATGCGTGCGTGCTTTGGCCGATTATTCGACAAACCTACCTAAAAACACTCGCAAAGACACACATACGCGGTTAATGAGTCTTTCTCAGCGGAACGCAGGAAGCCAGGATGCTAGGAGTATGAGAGACACGGACGAGAAATAGAGACAGATAGAACGTGACACGAAAAGCAACGGCGAGACTTGCGCGCGAGACGAAAACTTAAGAGGAGAACGAAGAACGCGGCCTGATTCCTTAAAACTCGCAACTTTCCTGTTCCCTCGCAATAGAATTTCAAAACTTCATATATCCACCGATCGGATATGAAATCACGAATCCAGACTGCGCGAATGTTTCTGCGAAGAACACCGAGTTTACCTAAAACTTACACTTGAGGCCACGATTTGAGCTGAACGCCGAAGCTCCGATATTTCTAACTTGATACTGTGGCAGTGCATCGCGTTACGTACAGGTAACATATGTTTCGTAGAATTTGTTGTTCGATCGATTAGAACTTACACTTCGCAGAAACATTTGCAGTCCTATCAGCCCTCAATCGATTCTACTTTCAAGTTCCAATTCTCCGCACTACACGCTAAATCACAAGTGCACTAATTGATTGATTGTACCGATCCCTAAGAAACACACTGAACTCGAATGAGGCGAGCCACTCCTTTCATTTTGTACGGGCTTTCGTTCGTTCACGAGTCTCTTACTAGTACTTAATAATACATTCACATTTATTTCATCGTACAAAGTTCTTTAAATATACTCGTATGTATATATTTATAGTATGCGTGTAGGTGAGGGGATCGGGGTTCGACACACTCCGCGGATTGCGGCTCGCCAGTGCGTTCTTTAAAAGAGCCGGCGAGCCAGGAAGAGGATAAAAGGGTTTCAAGGGATGAAATTAATCTAATGACACTTTCCCTAACACGCTTTCTGCCAGACAGAGCAACCACCTGCAAACGCGCCGTATCATCTTCCGCTCACTTTCTTCCTTTTGTACATTGGTACATTCGCTGATTATTCTCTCCTCCCTCGGCCCCGCGAATAATTTCCTTTCCTAGATATGACGAGCCTAAAACGATGAGATCGCACTCTCCGGCTGCATTGCTACGGTGCTTCGTCTGGCGCGTGTCCAATTGCACTCTATCATCCAGCGTACTCGATCAAACGAGTGCTCGCTCGTCGCACTCGTTTCTAGAAATACATCCAGCGCGCCTTGATACCGGCGCGTTCTGTGGGAGGGAAGATTCGGCTCGAGCATTCCAGTCTTTCATTAAGTAATCGCTAAGTTTCGTACTGGCCCTGTTTTTCGGATTCTAAACGTTTATGCGTTCGTGGACGCTTGCACAAGTTGCCCAACCGCGTGAATGTCGGCTTCTAGTTTAAAGGATCGCCTCCCTCCCGCAGTACCGGGCCGCGGACATACTCGTAGAGAATATAATTCGTAATAAGCTAAGTGATTATCGCTAAAGCGTAAAAATGCCACCTATTTCCTGCGGGGAACGCGACGCCCTAAGAACCACCAGGGTTTTTTCCTTCCGCCGTTCGAGACGGCAGCGGCTTGAAATGAAGAGCGAGCCAAGAAGCGCGTGGTTCTTGGCCGCCCTCTCGCTTCCCTCTTTCTCTTCGAGACACGTGAGACCCCTCGTAATTGGCTACACACACAGACACAGAAAATCCGCCCGAAAATAGCGTCGCGCACGCAGTGTTTTGGTTCCGTTGGCAAGATCGTGGGTTTCACAGTAGGTACGTACAATTACACATATAAAAACTAGCGTTATCCGTCGCACTTAAATAATAATGCCGATCTGATATATTTGGAAGTTAGCTAGCACCAGTGATCGATGCCGCAAGGAAGATATCGATAGATATAGAGAGACAGGACTCTCTCGCCTAGAACAACTCTTGTCTCGGTGCTCCTCTCTTCAGCCGAGCTTGATAAATTTAGGAATGTTTCTCTCTTCCTCTCTTCAATTTCCTCTCGACTCCATTCCTCCAACAGCCTTCTTAACAAATAGCCTAATTAAGTGTTGCCTCAATACTGATTCGGTAGCCTTTTCGCGATCTCGTCCGATTGGATTCTAGCTGGGACTGAAGTGTCGGAGTTCCTCGAACGGTTCTTGCCTTCCTTTAACTGTTTTTCCGGGTGCTTTTCCTCGAGGAGTAAATAAACTAGGATAAAAAGTGTTCTGTGAGAGTCAACTCGGTACGGAGAAGTGTGCGCCGCTGCCAGGATGACGAGCGGCCGGACGAAGACGGGATGTGCACAGAAATCATTTGGTATAGCGACGCCCTCGGGGACGCGCGTCCTTCGGCGAACGGGCGCCCGCGGAGCAAGGCAGTTCCGTGTTAATATACCATACTGGTGAATTGGAGATCGGGTGGATCGTGTTTACTTGATATGCGATGCGCACACAAATAACTAACGAACTTCTGTCAGCCGTTGTACTGAGACACAAGTCAGACACACTAATTGCTCGCGATTTCAATATGAAATAATATTGTTACATTATGTTATTGTGTTATGTATAGATATCTATATATGTATACGCTAGAATAAAAATGTGCTGAGTCATCCGGGGGAATACGCATACGGATATCTGCCTATCGCTTCTCCTCGACTCTGACGCGCGCGCTTCGTTCGACCGAACTACAGAGCTGCAAGGGAATCGAGGAGGCTCCGAGAAGACAGCGAGGGAACTCCCGCTCTCTGTCTTTTAGACGCGTTCTATGCGAAATCTGAGCAAGTTTCTCGGCTTTCCCGTTCGGTGCTTTCGAAGTACAGAGTCCACAAACACGTGGCTCCCGAGAAGAACGGCGGGCAGTCGGTTCTTCAAAGTGTCTTCGCTTTCTCCAGGAGAGTTGTTATGAATATCTGCAACAGAAAGAGGAGCCGGCGCCGTGTTTTACTCACTGAAGCAGCGCTTGAGCGTTGATGCAAACGAGTACAACGTGCGCAAACTTACATTTATATCGTGTGGGGTTTTTTTTGTATCAACCAGTAATTCCTATAAATGAAACAGTCGAGGCATTAAAATAGGGTAAACTTGGTAGATATAGTAACCTGAGTACATCTTATAAGTTACAGCATGCAACCGCTCGAATAAAAGATCGATTAATATCTCAACATACTTGTAAAAATCTCCGCCTGTGCTCGTCGCTGTCCATGTCCAGCAATTCATCTATGTCGATCTCGACTTCGCGATTCTTTCCACTGGCGTTCTGCAAAACGTTCGAGCAGAGAATTAGCAACAGTCTAACACTGAAGACTTACTCTACAGTCAGTGGCGGGTTATACATTAGGGGAATTAAGGGTCTTCCAAGGCCCAACAGTCATAGAATTCAAGTTCTAAGAAAACAATTAAATTTGTGTTCCAAATGATCTTCAACCTAGAACCCCCAATGGTCTTAACACACCACTGTCTACAGTCCTCGAGAATGATACGTCGTGTCCACACGTTTAGTATCATTCCAAGCACCTTGTTTTTATCATTCTAATGCTCGTTCTCTCTACTGCGGCACTCTGCTCCTTTCTACTCCGATAGTGTGGAGAACTCAATCTGATTAAATGATAGCTGGTGTGCAAGTTAAAGGGATACCTCAGCCAGTACTGCGAGTTTAATCATGGCAATGCAATCAGACTATTAGTGACGGACCACTCTAATTAGGTCGGCCCATGCGCGAAATGCACTCTTTAAACTTACTGTCACGCTTTGCCCTGCGCGGTGAGAGAGAAAGCTTTCAGGATTATGAAAACACGAGGCATTAGTGCTCGGCAACAAATGATTATGAGTACTCTGATGAGCTTATCTTCTAGATAGAGCTTGTTAGCATCGCCGCTTACCACAGGCTCGTATAATTTCTCTAACTCCTCCAGCAGCCACATCTCTACCGCGAGTCTCTTGCGGATGAGGGCCATCTGGTGTGAGCCATACTTGGCTGTGAGGAACTTCTCACGCCTTTCCTTCACTTCTCCCTTCTCGGTGAAGGCCACGTGCAGATTAGCTCGCGCTGGACTCCGCTCCGCTGCCAGTACACCGCCACCTTCCATTATAAAACTGGGAGTGCAAACAAACAGCCGTTATCGCACCTGTAATTAAACAGGCTTATTATTGGACGTTTCTGAGTTTGTGTAAACAGGACTGTTTGCACAGCACACAAAGACAACTCTCCCCCACCAACCAGTGGCAGGCGAATCGGAGTAGAATAATGGCATGTCTAATTGGCCGCGAGGAATTCCGCGTCACTACAATTAATTCCCTCCTAATTAAATCAGTCCTGCCTTTGTTTGACGGCGAGGAAGCTTCGCTGGTCGAGAACCGCGCGTTAGCGAAGTCCAGAGCTTTTTATTGGCCGATTGAAGCGGCAGAACTACCGGGAGGAAATTCCTTCGCTTCTTTGGAGAAAAGGAAGATCGAAGTGCGGAAGTTTACGAATTCCAAAGCTTGTAACCTAGGATTCTCGGAGCAGAATAGGAAAGCAGGTGTGGTGGAGAGGTGATTGGCAGAGATAGGACCGCGACAGATAAGAATCGGACAAAGAGCCTGGGGAGAATTGGCATTTAAATAAATGATTGGGCGGCTCGGCCTCTCGGCGGGCGAAGCATCGAGGCTCTCGCGAGCAAGTAGACTCGCCCGCGGTGTTAGGACTCGAGAGGAGTGGAGGAGAGGACTCGCGAGCAAGTAGACTCGCCCGCGGTGTTAGGACTCGAGAGGAGTGGAGGAGAGGACTCGCGAGGATCTCGCCATGATTTCTAGCTTACTTTTCGAAGCTCGTCTCGCGGAATCTCGGTTACTCAGGCTCGCACAGGGTCTCGGGATGCCAGGATCCATACGAATAATAAACTTTCCTGAAGCTAGCCGAGTTTGATAGCACCGAACGCGCTTCGTCGCTGGGATTCGCCGGGGAACAGCGTGCGGCGCCACCCTGCACTTCCGCTTTCATATTTCCGGTTGCGAATGCGACCTTCGAGTTTAATCGAAATTGTACACATTCAATATCAAGTTATATCCAAGAACTAAATACAATGGAATTGTAAACTAAAACTCTTACTTTTAATATAAAATATTGAATGACATTAGTCGATGCCACTGAACAACTAAACACAACATCAATCAGGAGAAATCAGATTAGTTTCTGGTGGAAGTAGTTTGAGTAGAAAGATTCCTCGAGAGACTTGTTTCGCAGAAAGATTTTTTTTATTTAGAAAACTTAATCGCGACTTGGTACATTCTCGTTCATCACGTTCTCAGTTTGCAGGCCCTTGAACGTGGCGACCGGGATGTAGGTGACCAGGGTGTACAGTTTGAACGCGGAGTCCTCGTCGTCGTTTCTCCTCCTGCTCAGGCGGACGCGTACCCTGAATGGTACGTTTCTGGAA
Organism: Crossocerus cetratus; assembly: GCA_963675795.1. Classification (NCBI taxonomy): domain Eukaryota; kingdom Metazoa; phylum Arthropoda; class Insecta; order Hymenoptera; family Crabronidae; genus Crossocerus; species Crossocerus cetratus. The sequence goes on from OY776671.1 coordinate 16,657,507, forward strand.
GCAAAGAGGAAGATACTTTGTTAGTCCTTGCTTAGTCATGGTTCTACTGGGAGAATTATTGAGTACTGCGACTGTTTATGATGTGATCGTTCTTCTCCACAATGCAAGGAAACTGCATAGAGATATAACTGCTGTGAAGATGCTGATGTACTGTTTACAGTGAGAAGATTGTGATTGAGAAGTAGAATAGAATACCTGATTCCCTTGGACCAGAGCTGCTTGTTAAGGCGCGTGTCGATCCTGACGTCGGCGGTGCCCATTTGTTTCTCGGCGAACTTGCGGATCTCCTTGATCGCTCTTGGCGCCCGTTTCTTGAAGCCGACTCCGTGGAGCCTCTTGTGAAGGTTGACGGTGTACTCCCGAGTCACCACCTCGTTGATCGCGCTTCCCTTCTTCTCGGATTTGGCCATTTTTATCTGCAAACACACAAACCCATCAGTTCACTCAACCCCTCACATAACCTAAAACAATAATTAACCCCTCGATTATTATAAATCCGAACATCGGGCTCGTCGCGAATTTCCACTTTCTCCCCAACAAACTCTACTCATCTCGAGCGGCTCAAACAATTAGACTCTCGCGAGGTTTGCCGATCGCAGTGCGTGAGCTCCAGTCTCATGGAGGAGCATAAACAACACCTCCGCCAGCCGCCAGTTTTCGCCAGTTTTCTCCGAGTAAGCCGGGAAATATTCGGCCCGGATTTTCGCCGAACGAACTCCCTTGCCCAATTTAACGAGAACTCGTGGAATTTCACTAATCACAGCCCGATGTTCGCGGATAATAATCCTGCGGGATATCGTGATTACCTATCCGACGGATGGTCCGACATGAAAGAACTAGGCTCCCTTGGTGTTCGGAAATTGAGCGCTCGGCCGGCAAAGGTACTGCGAGGCTTCGGAATCGAGACGCTCGAGTGAAAATGAGTTTCTTTGCTTTGTAGATAATTGTGGTTAATTGGTAGGTAAATTGATGGTCGAATGAAACGTTGGATGTTAGTTTTATTAATTGAAGTGAAGAATTGATTGGGGTTCAAGAGGATTTTTAGATTTTTAGATTTCTTTCGCAGGTGGTTGATTCTCGAAAGGAACACACTCGCGTCTTCACTGCTGCCACAATTCCCCCAGAAACTTACTATTCTATTTCCTGGGAATTCAATAAAAGCGGACTTTTATTCAATTTTTCACATCATCTTTTATACTTTTACCGACCTCCATTAAATCCAATTAATTTTCTCCCAAATTAACTTCGCTAATATCAAGAAAAGTTAAATTGAAAATGGCAGAAGGTCGATCTAGGGATTAAAAAGTCACCAGTCCCTGATCTCCAGGCCAGTTTCCCCTCTAGCCAATGGGAGGCTCTGCAGACTCGATGGGCGATCGCGCGGCGATATTTTCTGGGACGCTCGCGAGCGTGTGGTTAAAATGGAGTCGCTTAACCTGTGATGTTGATACGATTGTTTGTAACAGCGAGCGAGTCAGCGGCGAGACAAGCCGAGCGAGCCGGGGCGTGAATATCAGGTGGCGAGGGTCGAAAGTGGTAGAATGGCCGGTAAACTCTGGCACACAGATATGTGGAAATCGTGGGACAAACACGGCAGGAACGATTTGTAAGTGTGGGTAGAGAGAGCGAGCGAGCGAGCGAGGGAGAGAGCGAACTTCTAGCTGCTGCGCGCAAAGTGCAACAATCTACATGCCAATGCCGAGTCCGATGCACCGAGAGCAAGCCAATACCTTTATGCCAATAAGACACAGAGTAGCCGAGTACGGAAAGAGCTCCCGTCGACTAGACGACGTTACGGCGGTTAAACTAGAGAAAAACCGAACACCTCGGGTCACGAAACGTACCTCGCGCGAAACAATGAACCTCCCCGCTCACCTCACTTACCACTGCTTCTCGGGTGAAATCGGACTAGACGCTTGCAACTTAAACACTTCTCATCCTCCCGTAAATCTCGTAGCCTACCGAACGGTTAATCCCCTCATTAACGACTGTTTCCAGCCTCAAGTTGTTCAAGCACAAATTCAAGGAACTCAACACAACAGGTACTAGTCCATTGTCTTGGATTCTTGGTACCGAAGGCTTTTCTTATAAAATCACTTATCCACTAGCGTAAGGTAGAGTGGTCACTTGTACAGTAGGAGTATTAGCCAATTGTCTAGGGCACTGTACCGTGTTACCATTATTAGGGATTTTAAGAAGAAAAATTTAAACATTTTCTTGGAACTTTGATTCTATGACCCTCGGATGGGGAATATTGATTATATGACCTTGGGTCTTAGGACTGCGATTCTACGACCCTTGGGTTATATGAGGCCTTTGCTTGTCTTTAGTATAGACAAGTCTTTGATAATAACATTAAATTACTCTGTTATTACGCTAGCAGATACCCATCTTTATAGGAGGCTTTTTACCCATTGGGAATAGAGATTCCATAGCATTGATTCCATGGATCATTGTAGTTAAAAAATACTGGTTTGATTTTAGAATGGAGAAGGGGTTTGTACGAATTAATATCGAGTGGAGTCCATGGGCAGATGAAAAGGGATAATGTGGTGCAGATATTAGGTGAACTCACGGTAAGACTTGTGGGATCAAGTAACATCTAATCATGAGTATGAGGACTGTAAAGAATGAACTTGGTTTTTTTAGAATATCGATGGAGCAATACCATCTACAATTGTAGACATATTTACACTAATAGACGCAGAGGCACACAACGAAGAGAGGAATAATTTTTACTATATTGTGAAAGAATGTGAAAAGGTAGATTAAACCTTAATTCTGCTTCTGACATTGAGGAATTCAAGAGTACAAAATAATATAATGTTTCTTCGATTCCAGTTTCTTACAGATAGGATATTGAAAGAGAGGCTGGAGATAGAGACACTGCAGGATGTAGGGACTCTGAAAAATAAGAACTTCCAAACTAAATTTATTAAAGTTAAAACTAAACTCTAGTACGTACAATTGAATTTAACAGAAATCCGCAGTCCATTGGACATCGAAGGACGACGCGAGTAATTAATTGATTCGGCAATTCCTTTCAGTTACAAACAGAGGAAGTTTAATTTATTTAGGGAGGAAAGCGAGGGATACTCGAAACTGATCGTCGAACTGAATCAAGAGCGTCCTGAGTACGAAGTAGCGCCCACTTTGGAAATAGTGAAATCTCTTATTGGTACGTCCACGTGGATACCTTCGATTCTTGTCTCGAATCGAACTCATGAATTCCTGTTAATCGATGATCATTACAGGATACTTCAATCTCGACCCTAACAGGGTGTTGGACATTCTGTTAGAGACGTTCGAGAACCGACCGCAGGACGACGCGCTCTTTATCCCCCTGATCCGCTCGTACATGAGTGACCAGCAGGTACTCTGCGAAGTTTTAGGCTTCAAGTATTGCTGCACCGTCAATTCCACGCCCTTTTCCCTGCAACGCGTGACCGCGCTAATGTTGCAACACGGTGTCATCAAATTGGAGGATATTTTACCGTGGCTGGTGCCCAATGATCGCTGCATCGTCCTCGATCACGAGAACAACATGAAGCTGGCCAAAGAATACGTGCGAAAGCTCAGTGTCATTTCAATTAAGGATAAGGAGGAGGTGCCGGAGGAGAGGGAGAATCCACAGGTACCTCATTCGTCCAATAATCAGGAATTCTAATCTCTGGTAGGATCCCCGATTAATGTAACTTCTTTGAAGGAGAAATATTCAAGCAATCAAAAGTTCGGCCTGTGCGAGGCGCTTTTAGAAATCGGAGCTTGGGAAGTAGCTCAGAGTTTATTTAACCGATTGCCTGACCACTGTCTTACTGATCAGCGACCAATAGCGTTAGCTCTGTGTAAAATGATTCAGGCTCTCATCGAGCCGGTTTATCGAAAGTAAGCTCACTTTAAGGTAGTTGGCACAGAAAACCAATTAAGGTTTTCTTTACCAACTACCTTAAATACTATTCTCGGAATAATATCAGATATTAACACGTACCAATCTTTTAGACACTGTATCATATCACCCAAACTACAAGGGCGCAAAGTTCCTCCGTTGAAGAGCAGCATGGCGCCGCGGCTGATCGAGAATCTCGAGGACGTTCACGACCAACTGTTGCCAATGTTGATAGTCCTCGGACCCAACTTGCACCACGATCCCGTCTTGATGTATAAGATAATGCGCGTCTGCCACGCTGCCATAAAGCAGTGCAACCTCGACGGCAACAAGCAGCCGACGGACAAGACTAGCACGCTCTATTACGATGTACTAACAATCCTAGATGTAGCACTGCTCCCCTCCCTGTCCTTCATGGACTGCAACTGCTGCGTTGCCGAGGAGCTCTGGAACATCCTCAAGTACTATCCCTACCAGAACCGGTATTGCCTGTACGCCCGCTGGAAGAACGAGACGCCCTTGCAGCACGCGGCTCTCCTGCGAAAGCGGGCGGACGCTCAAAAGAAGATCAAGTCGATCATGAAGCGAGTGAGCAAGGAGACGATTAAACCCGTGGGAAGATCGATTGGGAAACTGACGCATTCCTCGCCAGGCGTACTCTTCGATTACGTCTTGATTCAGATCCAGTTGTACGACAATCTCATAGGTAAAGCTTCGTTTGTTGCCTGTGCCGGGTTTATTGCGAACTCTTCTATATACTGTCACCGTTGGAATTGCAGGTCCCGTGGTCGATTCACTGAAATACCTGACAAACATTTCTTACGACGTGCTCGGCTACTGCTTGGTGGAAGCGCTGGCCGGCGCCGATCGAGACCGTTTCAAGCACGACGGCACCAGCATATCACTCTGGCTGCAATCGCTCGCCTCGTTCTGCGGGGCGATTTTCAAAAAGTATAATATCGAACTTACCGGGCTACTGCAGTACGTAGCGAATCAGCTTAAAGCACAGAAAAGGTATATTGTACGATCTTAAATTCTCATCCCCCACTGCTCCACTCTCATTCCAACCCCCCCTTTGTCTCTCTCTACATTATAAGGCAGTTTGCGAGCACAGACCAAATGCACGCGCGATGCCCGGGCGCAGTTAGTGCGCGAAGAAGTCCCTTGAAATCGAAACGATCTGTGATATTTAATCCTTTTTTGCCTGTTGCCTTTGAGCTCCGAGGCGAGCCGGCCTCCGCAGCAGGCAGGAAACGATTAAGCTCTTGTGACACGTGTCTGTGAAACAGCTCGAGAGAGTTTCGCTGCCACGAGGCAGCCGCAAAGACTGACTGGACTCTCTTTTTATATGATAATTGAAATAAACGAATTTATAATGTAGCTCCAGTACACCTGACTACAGAGTAGACTACGTACTTAGCAAGTGCCCTTGGCAGGGAGCGTTGGGTGGACAGTCCTCCGAGTCTTCTATCGAGTCTCAAGTCGCACGTCTTTCTGGCCGTCTAAACGATTAGCTTCTGTGCTTGTGCCTCGTCGACGAAGACATCAGCCCTGTTTCCTAATCTCAGATTCCGAAGATCCCAGTGAATACACGCGCGCAAGAAGCTGTAATCGCTCGTGTGCTTCTGCTGCGAGAAAACCAAGTATACTCGTCGATGATTATTGAGGGGGAACTTGAAGTGTGTGCGCCGCATTCGCGATCGATTTCCTCTTTTCTTGTGAGAGAGTTTCCTCTCGAATTCGGTTTTGTCTCGAGTGAGTGCTATTTGAAGAAGATGCCGGGAGACCACGTTGCTTGGAGGGAAGATGAATGATCTTGCATTCGTTGCTGGATCCTGTTCTTGGATCTCTGGACTTGGGCCGCTTTCCATAAAGGCCGGAATTGAATTGATTACATAAAATGTACGAGGAGATGGAGAATTGAAGGAGAAATCTGAGGATTCTAACAAGAGATTGATTGCCAGTCGTCATTAATGGAACTGGAACAAGACTATTTAATACAAGAAATTGAAACTGCTGAATATGCAATGGCTTTCCTTGTCGAATATCCACAAAACGTACCATCTTACTATGCCATTTATCAGACACGAAATAATTCGACGAAGAACTTGGAGGAAAACAATACGAAACCATAATACCAACCACGAAGAATTACGAAATCAAAGAAACCAATGAACAAAATATAAAGAAAAGAAAAACAGAATTAAAAAAGATATTAAACCAAAGGAGAAACAAACATTGAAAAACAGAGAAATGAGAGAATGGGAGAATTGAAAGAACCGGACGTCAGCAACTGGGCTATGGCGACCGGGGATTTCAAGGTACAAAGGACACAAGCTTCCACTTACATGATCCACACATCGGACGAGACAACATTCCTAATCACGCTTGTCTTTCACCTTCCAGGAAAAAGATCTATAATGAATTATGATTGGAATATGATTTACCACCTGGATTGGAGTGTGACTTTTACGATCATTGAATCTGAACACGAAAACCTATGAAGGAGAAATATACGAACACATACTTTTTCAAGTCTCGTGACTTCACGTCACTCTGGACACGGCGTTTACGCTCGGAAAGAAAGGCGGACATCGGATTTACGGTCCTTTCCAGTAGAGCGGACAGAGGGACGGTTCCGGCTCGGCTACCGTTTAGTCAGTGAATAAGTCGAGTACGGAGCAACGTTGAGAGTCACGCACGGGAGTTACCTGCAACGCATGTATATAAGCAATAGCCATATATGCGCGGGTGTGATATTCATCCTTCAGTCACGTGAAGAGCCCACTTGTCGATCGAAGCAAATTCAATAATCGCGAACTAGCTGCTTTACTCGCGCCGTAATGCTTTCCAAACGCACGATCTATTAATCTTTAAGATACCCCGAGCGAATAATAAATATAGAAATCTTGAGAAACAAACATAGAAGAAAACTGGCGGGCTCTAGAGGATTAATAGTGAAGCGTAGCCACAGGTAGACCGTGGCTAGAAGAACAACAGGTTCCTTTCTCTCGGTTGAACTTTTACGAAAGAATCGTGCGAAAACCGAGGCTGCTTTACAATGCCCGTTGATTAAACTCACTGAACAAAAACAGCCTCTCGAGCCGAACTTCAAATTAGAGAGCGAGCGCTCGATAAGTTGAAATGCGACTCGGCCATCTAGCGATGCTATTTAATTCGATGCAGGAATTGGAAGTACGGTGCTCTTATTGGCCCTCTTTATTTTCAGCCTAGATTTATTAATATTAAAAGAGATAGTACAAAAAATGGCAGGTATCGAGGCTGCCGAAGAGATGACTTCTGATCAGTTAGACGCCATGGCCGGTGGGGATTTGTTAAAGAACGAGGTATGAAAAAATCTGATTGTTTTATATGTCGAGTTCTATACAACTGTACTTTACACACTTGGTGCTTTTCAGGCTGGTTACTTTAGTCAAGTACGCAATACGAAAAAATCATCACAAAGATTGAAGGAAGCACTTTCCGAGCACGATCTCGCGGTAGCTTTGTGCCTTTTGATGGCACAGCAGAAACACTGTGTTGTTTACAGGGAAACCGATAAGTCTCATCTTAAATTAGTTGGTGCGTCTTCTGGTTGATCTTCATTCGTCTTCGTCCAAGGTATCAGGGTGTTAACGGAGGGAAAATTGCAGGTAAATTGTACGACCAATGCCAGGACACGCTGGTGCAATTCGGCACGTTCCTGGGCTCGACGATGACCGTCGACGAGTACGTCGACCGACTTCCGTCCATCCACTCGATGCTCCAGGACAATCACATACATTCGGACGTGGCGTTCTTCCTCGCGAGGCCAATGTTCGCCCACGCAATTAACGTGAGTTGCTGATATCGAAGTCTCCGATCAAGAATTCGCGAAAATGAACAATTTCCAGATTAAATACGACGCATTGCGGAAGGCCGATCCGAACTACAAAAAGATGTCGACAACGATGAAGCAAGCGAAGTACGCCGAGGCTGCTCAGGCGGTGATGGCTCCGGTCGCTCACTCTGTTCGACCTCTGCATCCTCTCAAAGTCTGGGAGGACATCTCGCCTCAGTTCTTAGTGACCTTCTGGTCCCTGTCCATGTACGACTTGTACGTGCCCGTCGAGAGCTATCAGCGGGAAGTTAATAAACTGAAACAGCTTGCGGCGCAAAGTGCTGATTCCAAAGATATGGTGAGTACAATCCTTGCAACTTGAAACCACGAATCTTTGGAGATGAATTTACTATGAAAATGCTTCTTTAGAACGCTAGTAAAGGTAAAAAGGAACAGGAGAGGTACACAACTCTGATAGATAAACTGCAGGATGAAAGGCGGAAGCAGGAGGAGCACGTTGAGAAAGTCTTCGCTTACCTAAGGTAAGAATAGACTGAGTCTCCGAGTACTTGGCGCAAGACTAATACAACATCTTCGAGGTTTAAACTATTTTCTCCACCAGGCAAGAGAAGGACACGTGGTTCCTGTCGAGGAGCGCCAAGTCTGCGAAGAACGAGACGATCACACAGTTTCTCCAACTATGCCTCTTCCCACGATGCACCTTCACTACTGTCGATGCGATGTACTGCGCGAAATTCGTCCACACGATACATTCTCTGAAGACTGCTAATTTTTCCACCCTTCTTTGCTACGATCGAGTGAGTCCTTTTTTCGAGTCTTCAGCGTCATTGTTTTTAGTCGGGCTCTTGAATATTCGCTGTTGCCCTTCTAGCTATTCTGTGATATCACGTACTCGGTTACCTCATGCACCGAGAACGAAGCGAATCGCTACGGCAGATTCCTCTGCGCTATGTTGGAAACGGTGATGAGATGGCACTCGGAAAAGGCCATTTTTGATAAAGAGTGCAGTAATTATCCTGGCTTCGTGACCAAGTTCCGCGTGAGCAACCAGTTCTCCGAGGCAAATGACATGGTCGGCTTCGAGAACTACAGACACGTGTGTCATAAGTGGCACTACAAAATCACCAAGGTATGAAATATCATTATTTCATTAAAACCGAACTATGAAAATCATGAATTTCATCTTCCAGGCGATCGTCGTGTGCCTCGACTCCAAGGACTATGTACAAATAAGGAATTCCTTGATAATCTTGATAAAGATCTTGCCGCACTTCCCCGTTCTCGCCAAGCTCTCTCAGATCCTCGAGCGCAAGGTGGAGAAAGTTCGGGAGGAAGAAAGGGGCCAGCGCCAGGACTTGCACGTCCTCGCGACCTCCTACAGTGGCCAATTGAAGGCGAGAACGCCTCACATGATTCGCGAGTCCGACTTCCACCACGTCGGCGACAAGGCCGGCAAAACTCCGGATCCGCAGGCCAGCGACGTCTCGGACAAGGTCAGCGAGGTCGCGGCCAAGCAGGATATCACGAACGGCGACACGCGCGCCGAGAAGGAGAACAAGGAGCAACGAGAGAAACGCAACACATCCAATCCCACCCACCAGTACTTAGAGTTTGTTAAAGCATTTTCCTTGATCAGCAATTCGTTACAGTTTTCCTCGAACGTTCTCTCTTGCAGTGAAAATTCGGAGAAGGTGCGGAAGAAGGAGGAGAGTAAGGAGCAACAAGGAGATCACTTGACACAGCAAATCAAGGAGAAACACTTGAAGAAGGAGGATGTGAAGGAGGATGAACCTCCGGAGAAAAAAGAACGAAAATATTACAAGGTAATGAATCGAAGCCACTCGAGTAATCGACTCAATTAACCAGGTGTTTAATTATTCTTGAACGAATAGCAGGAGGAACATTACTATAGCGGCGGTGTGGATAATTTGGACCGGGATCTCTCCAGTGTCTCGAACAGTAGTGCCAGTTCCGGCCAAATGCCAGACGCGACCGAGAGAGGTTCGTAGCTTTAATGAAAATATTATGCCTTCATTGATATTAAACATTGTTAAACTTGCGATTTTAGTGCCGGAAGTAAAGAGAAGGAAAGTCGAAGCCGTCCCAAAGGTGGGTCTCAATTATTTTTATAATATTTTATATTTTTACATTCTCTTATCTAATTTGTACAACAAACAGGAGGCGAGACGGGCAGAGGCTACCTTGGACAAGAAAGAGCGATCCAGTAAAAGCAAAGTCCGAGACGAGCAAAAGGAACTTCGCCGTGAAAAGAAAATGACCCGAAAACGAGTGAGTATACCGAACAATCATCTCATTAATCACTGAGCCTGAATTATTAATGAATCTATGTTGATATTGGTCTTGTTACAGGATCGCGCGGAAGAGTCAGCGGCGGCAACCGAACAAAAGAGACGAAAGGATGACGAAAGAGGTCCGTAGCTTTCTCCCGGCTCGATTAAGTTCCTTTAGCGCACAGACACTCACTATGAAATCAATTGCCAATTTCAGCGAAGGGCACACACCAGAACGGCGACATCCCGGAACACCGTGAGAAACACCACTACAGCAAGGTCAGTAGAAACTCGATGACTATCGACGCACTAGATTCCCAAGCCTCGTCCCATCACCCATTTCCTGCTTAAAAAGGTTGCCAACGACGCGCGCACGTCATGCACAAAGAAACGCACGTAATAACAACCACACTAACACACACCTAGAGATACAGAGGAAATTCTACTAACGAAAACCGATTTACCTAATTATTAGAGTCTCTAATATCTCGCTTGTCTAACGCTGTTCCTTGATATACCCCCCTAGTTGATAAAGACGTCCGCTTCGAGTACATTGAAACGACGAAACGGCAGGCAATAACAAAGAGCTGCAAAGATAGGTGATACTGTCAAGTACCCGAATTTCCCAGTTAGCGTGCTGTCTCGTCCGCGAAGCCGACTCACCAGCCAAACAAATCACTGTCTTTTCAGGAGAAGTCGCCGTACGCGAAGGAACGTACTCATGAGCGGGAAGGACGCGAGACCCGGGACAAACAATATCCTTTTCTAGCTAATGCCAGCAAGCACGGACCGATGCAATCGTCGACGCGTACTCTAATTAAGAAAAATGTCTTTCCTTAACGAACTATACCAGGCGGAGCTCGGACCCCAAGCGAAGATGATGCCCAGCCAGCGACCCGATTTGACTTAAACATTTTATATACTACGTTTGGTGTTGCATGTAATTAAGAAGTAGCATTCAGCAGAAGTAATAGTAATTGAAAAATAATTATTACAATAAAGGAGGAATAGCGGTTACTTTGTATATTACGTTAACGTCCGATTTTATAAAATAAATAATTGCGTAATAAATATCTCAGTCTCGACCAGTCCCCGCGGGAGTTTCCCTTTGTACTGTGATAATCTGGTGCGAATCTGTACAATTGAGATTGGAATAGGCACTTCGTCAGGAAGTGGCGTTAATAAACTTATAGTAATACTGATCGGCCTTCAGACTTTCCTCCTCGAGTCGGCGAAGCCGCGACTTGGCATCCTGGAGAATGTCCTCCGTCGAACTTGTCTCGCTGATGACGGTGGTTGTCGCTTTTATTGGCGTCTCCGCGTCGCTGCTCGGGCGCAATAAATGTATGTCTTCCACTTGTCTCGAGAGCTGCAGAGCTCTCTGAGTGATTTGTTCTATCCGTAATTGCTGATCCGCCACGAGCTTGTTCAGCTCCTCCTTTTCCTTCATTAGACTCTCGATTTTAATGTCCTTTCCTGTCTCAATTATACTTTCTGTCTGGACCTCAGTGGTTCTTACAATCAAAACCTTCTTGCTTGGCAGTTCCTTTTGAACTCTTGAAAGTTGGTCTTGCAACTTGAGCAGATCCTCCTCGAATCTTCTACAAAGGAACCCAGTGTTAAAACTTTATATAAACTAGTCTAATACACAACTTACCTGTTAGCTTCGACTAGTAATTGCTTCTCTCTGCAAGTCAGCTCCAAGTGTTTCTGCAGTGTATTCTCTTCATCTTCTCTTCTCTCATTGAGCTCCTTCTCCTTCAGACTAATCGCTCGCATGACTGTCTGCAAACAACAACAACTATTCAACCACCAAAACCATCTTCCTTCCAAAAATCATATCTTCACCACAGTACCTGAACTTCGCCGAACTTCTCGTCCAACTGGCGCAACTGTTTGTCCACGATAACAGCCTGCTCCTTGAGCAGAGCTTCTCTTCTCTTGAGCTCATTATCGAAGACTCTCTTCTGCTGGACGATTCCCTTCTTCATGGCAATGAGCTTGGCCTCGTGCTCGCTGAAGACCGCGCGGGGATCCTCGGTCTGCGCGTGCTTGTCGCAGACGAGTCTGTCCTCCTCGACGTTGGTCTGAACGGCGAAGGACATCGAGAGACTCTTCAGTATGCAAAGCAGGAGAGGAGTCTCGTGACGAAGATACTGCGAGAGAATGTAGCGGCCCTTCGAGCTCCGCGGATTAATACCCAGGGTCTCCAGAGTGTGGAGTATGTAATCCTCCTGGAGTTTGCTCTGGTTCGCCTCGGGCGACGCATTCGTCGGGAAATTGACCAACATCGGAGCCTCGCTCGCGAACACCGACAAGGTGTACGAGTAATTGTGATTGAAAAGGTACTCGGCTATGAGGAGGTCGTAGATGTACTGTTTGGCGGATTTCGGAGCGCTGTCTCTCTTTAAATCGAGATCGCGATTCTTCAGGGCGTTTATCAAATTCTGTCGCAGGTGCGTCCGGACGTTGGACAGAATTCCGCTCTTCTCGAACCTAAATCCATCAATGAAAACTTCCTTTGATCAAGATTTATTATATTCCCTTACAATAACAAGCTCGGAACGATCGACTTACCAAGAGAACAAATTCGAACTCGCAGTATTCTCCATTTTATACAATTAATCGTTGCGCAACTTAGATTACTGTTATTCTACAACTGTCAGGCTCTGGGGTTTGTTGTGGTTTGGAGCACAGTATTTCGTAATACACGAACCACTCGAGGGTGGCGTCACCGGGTTGTTCTTTATCAACGGTCGGCTTCGGTGGGGATGAATCAATTCTCTCCCTTGACTCTCAGACACCCTACTCGTTTATTGCTTATAAATATCAAGAGGACTCGCAACAATTGTACAAAACACGCGGGGCGTGAAATCGTCTCGGAACGTTTATTAAGTAGTCGTGGAAAGGTATTGCAGACTCGTAACAATCGGCGCAGGGATACCCTCGCCCTTACAGAATTATGCTCGGAATGCGAACTGTGCAACTTCTCCGCTCGGCCAAATGAATAAAGAAAGTTCTCGGTGTTACACGACACAGACTTCTTCCTCGCGGCGGCTCCGTTCACTCGGACTTGCTCTTGGTGTCCTCCCTGTAGTGGAGGAAGACGAGGGAGAAGACGAAGACGCCGCCCATCATCGAGAAGGCACTGACGTAGTACGGGAAGGCGCTCGGGATGAAGCGCTCGTATTGGGTGTGCTGGAGCGGCCGGACTGATACCTGGGTGGTCTGATACAAGTGCGTCAAGCCGATTCGCTTGTAGTCGACCTTGAACTGGTAGACCCCGCAGACGTCGGGAATCTTGAAGCGAGCCTCGTAGCGGCCGCTCCCCACGGGCTTCATCGTCATCCGGACGAATGGATCGATCCGCACGAACTCGAGCTGCAGGTCGTTTGTCTCGTAAGGCACCCAGCTATCGCCCTCGAACTTCTCCACCTTGATCGTGTAGATCACTTCGTCCATTATCGTGTACGCCGAGGGCGGCTCGCTGTCGCCGACCTTGTGGTGCTGGACTTCCGATACGCGGACTACTCCGTTCTCCTTGAAGACCCATTGGGCGATCGCCTTTGCTACTCCTTCGTTGCCGGATTTTTCGTACTTCTTGCCACCTGGAATGTAAATTATATGTTAGAGTTTTGTTTTGAATGAATTTTAGAATTTAGAAACGCGTTACTGGGACGAATTCAAGTACCTTGAACCTTCTGGACGGCGCTGTTGAAAGCATCATCGCTGAAGAAGTACAGGGAACCGGAGAAAACGACTCGCGCATTATTTCTAGCCTGCAGCGCGGCGATTAATAAAGTATTCTTTCCGACAGCGTGCGGATATTCTTTGATGGGATTCTGGGGATTGTAAGAATAAGTTGAACTATCTCCAGTCAACAATCTCAGAACCAGTGGGTTCTCAGCATTAGCAATTAATCCTGTGCCCTGGAATAACAATGGCGCAATGTCCTTGCTGCCGACTATCACTGGAGCATCTATCAAGTTCTTAGGCTCCGCCACAATGGTCGTGTGCTGTCCATTATCACGGACATCGTAGTTCAAGTGGTCTATGACGGAGGCACCTTCCTCGTCTATTTCAAAACCACACTCTGAAGCCAGTTCGTGCAAAGCATCTCCGGATTGAGAGGAACCCGCGACCAGGACATTTCCACCTCCATCTATGAAGTCTGTGATTGCTTCCACATTAATGGCTCCACCGAACTCCTCCACGGACGGTGCGAACACTATCAGATGCTTGTAGAGGAACTCGCCGTACTTGGACAACTGGAGATTGGCGTCATCAGCCAATTTGTAAGTGAGAGTGTAACCGCTCTCTGGAAAGAGGAGAGATGGAGAGTTGAGCGGAGGATTCTCCAGCAGTGCTTAAGCTGTCAACAACTTGTTTACCCACCCTGGAGTGTCTTGAAGAAAATCGAGTGCGTCTGCCGGATAATTGTGTTCTCGAGGAGGACCAGGGTCGGACCGCCGGCGTACGCCAAACCCAGGACGCACAGTAGTGGAAAAACCGACTTCAACATCATATTGCAGTGCCACGAGACAGCCGGTGTTTCTTTTCTCGATGCCGAGCGAACACACACGTAACCAAAGCGGAAGACGCGCGACTCCAGGAAGTGACGCGTCACTTGGAACTAGTCGCCTATACGAAATTGCCGGCGGGAAATCGAGAATCTCTCGGCGACAATGTTAAACCTTTATTTATCAATAAACAGGCTTTGAATATCGAAAATTGGAAATCCACATTCTGATATTAATAAATGGAGTTCAGTATTCATCAAATTCATTCATCTTAGTTCTTGAGTTCTCAATAAATTCAATTAAATCTGTGTCGATAATTATTCATTTGTATTAATGGATTAATATCCACAAATCAGGTGATTTACTTTTATTGTTAACTTTAACCTACTGCACATTTAGATCTATAACCTGTATCTTAACTCTGCGTTAAATAATATACATTATTAATAAATAAAATATTAATTTAATTTATTTATTATTAATTTCTACTAGACAATACATTTTACATACGCACACAATATATTCAATAACATATAGAAAAAACTTAAGCAACCATAATACATTCAATTAACAATTAAAATCCCCCAACGAGTTCGAAGCGAAACACCCACAATGAATCGGAGCAGCTGAGTGATTATCGCCGAGAGGAAAAGGGCCTCTCTACGGTGGGAAAGAGGCGGGCGGAGAGGAGGTGTGCGTGCGTGTCGAGCGGATCCGGAGCGGCGCGTGTGGACTCGGGGAGTGTGGCGCGCGCTCGTCGATCGGTGGACGTCGGCAATGGAGTCGACCGAGTCCGTTATCAGCGAGGGGCCAGCGCAGACCACGACAGAGCGGAGGGACGTGTCGCCCACCTTCCCCCTTTAATCCCCTGCACGCCCACCTCGCCGGCCAGCACCGCACGCACGCCACCGCCGAAATGTCTGCGTGCGTGTAATCACCGCACGCCTGCGAGTACTTGGATTCTCATAATGGTGAGTAACCTCACCGCCAACATATTTCCACACTTTCCCTTGGCCGCGCGGAACCGCGAGCACTCGACCCCCAGCGAGGGCAGTGGGCAGATGCGTTTCTTGAGTTTTGAGGAGTTTGGTCGTTGGGAGTTTCGGGGGCGGAGATCCTAATCTTTTTGCTCTGTCATGTCAAATTGGATTGGAGTGGATTGGGTTGTTTTGGTGGAGTGGTGAATGTTAAATGTTTACATCGCAGGGTCAGCCGATTGGAGGAAGAATTGTGGTAAATAGAGGGAGGGTTTTCTCTTTTTTAGATTGTCGAGGGAACTTTATTATTCCCAGCGATTATCGATGCTTTAAGTTTTATCGGCGCGTTAAATGTAAATCTCGCGGAAGTCGTCGAGTATTGAAAAAGAGCGAAGGGAATTTCGTGCGCGATCGATTTATGTCTAACACGATTCGTTGCGTTGTTACATTGCATAAGGCGAATTAGCCTCTCGGAAATCTCTTCCCCGGGTTCCTGTCCTTTCCGAATCACCTGCAGCAACGCGCGTTGCGAGCACGTGAGATGTTGCGCTAATGCGAAACGTGTTTCTTACAGATGAGGTGACGCCTGGTTCTGCCATGCGGAACAGGTCAGTCAGTGTTATTTTCGGCTCGCTTATCTTATGGGGTTTAATTACATACTTCTTGGTCCTCGATCAGCCGGTGAACAAGGAGCGAGATACCGCGGTGAGTCTGCCGATTGGAAACCTTCGATAATCTCTCGAGAGTTCTCGATAATAAAAACCTGTGCCTCTTTCATTTCAGAGTAGAATATCGAGCCAGATTAGCAAATTTCGAAAACGAGTGCGCGACGAGATCGCTGTTAATGACGAGCTCATCCAGGACATCACCGAGGAGCGAGAAAGGAAGAGTAAGTTACTCCATTCAAAAACCGCGACTTTACTTCCGACCGATAAGATACACGAATCAATTGCCACTCTAAACTACTCCTAAAATGCCTGATAAGCCAGATAAGACCTGTAATAACAATGATACTTTGCGTGAGAAGTTATTAACCACAAGTTCCCCCTACAGAAGAGGCGGAGAAGCTAAACCTCGAGCAAGAGGCAAAGCAGGAGAAAGAGAACGAGATCAATGATAAAAATGAGCCGGACAAGCAGGATAAGGAAGCCTGGGAGCGGAGCAAAGGCAACCAGGCAACGCAGCAGGCTCTGCTCCAATCCGTAAGCATCCAGAATCATCCTCCAATCCTGTGGCAGAGTAATCAGGTTTCCTTTGGTATTTAGTCACAGGCTCCCAAACATGTTCCTTCAAAGAAAATGCTGCCGGATGGCTCGCCAATTATCGCGGTCCTGGTCTTCGCCTGCAACCGCGTCACTGTACAGAGATGCCTCGACCAACTGATTAAGCTGCGGCCGAGCGTCCTCCAATTCCCCATAATCGTCTCCCAGGATTGCCAGCACCGGCAGACCGCCGACGTGATCGGCCGGTATGGGGACAACATAATCCACATACAGCAACCTGATCAGTCGGACATAGATATCCCACCAAAAGAGAAGAAGTTCAAGGGATACTTCAAGATCGCCCGCCACTACGGCTGGGCCTTGAACTACGTCTTCTTTGAACTCGGCTACGAGACTGTGATAATAGTTGAAGGTGCCTAGACTTCTCCAAGAAAGTAATCCTCTCGTTTCCTACCAAGTTCCTGACAAACTCTTGGTGTTCCAGATGACCTGGACGTCGCTCCAGATTTTTACGAGTACTTCCTGGGCACGTACCCTCTCCTAGTGTCGGACAGTTCGCTCTGGTGCGTCTCCGCCTGGAACGACAACGGGAAATCGGGCCTCGTTGACGACCACGCCGCGGACGTCCTCTACAGGACAGACTTCTTCCCTGGACTGGGGTGGATGCTGACGCGCGACCTCTGGTCGGAATTGTCCCCCAAGTGGCCCAAGTCGTACGTGCACGAGTTTACCCACAATTTTTGTTATTCTTGTTCAGCTGGTTAAATTGGAGGATTGTCTTTTGTTGTAGGTACTGGGACGATTGGATTCGACAGCCGGAACAGCGTCGAAACAGGGCTTGTATCAGGCCGGAGATCTCGAGGACTAGAACCTTCGGGAAAACAGGTGTTAGCAAGTGAGTACTTGCGAATCGACTTGCTGCACTCGATAATTAATGATGAAATGTATTCATTTGATTCTTTACCTCCCCAGTGGCATGTTCTACGAGCGACACTTGAAATACATTAAACTCAACACCGAGTACGTGCACTTCACGAAGATGAACTTGACCTACTTGCTCAAAGTGAGTGTGAGCTATAATTGGTTCATTAATATTGGTTATTAATATTGAAAAATCTTTCTAGGACAACTATGACATCGCATTCGTCAATAACGTCTACCAATCGAGCAAAGTGGTTAGTTTTCCCGAATTGAAAACCGGCAAGGTGGTGACGCCGGGCCCAGTTCGTATTCCATATTACACGCGCCAGTCATACAAAAACACTGCCAAGCAGTTCGGCTTGATGGACGACTTTAGGGTAATTATTAGTATGACTTACTGAAAGCTTTCAAGTTAATTAATGATCGCATTTCCCGATTATTCCAGAGTGGGGTTCCGAGAACGGGTTACCGAGGAGTTGTCACGTTTTTCTACAAGGGTCGCAGGGTCCACCTAGCGCCCAGTCCCAACTGGAACGGCTACGACATCACGTGGAGCTAACACTTGCTGCTAATGCGCCGCGGGAACAAGTTCGTGTCGCGGGTCGTATTGCCGGACTCGTTTCCCCAGCTCTTTGACGACGATTGACACAAGTGAACACGCCCGGTGATAAGAGATGCAAGCACAGTGCCTCTAAAAGTCGTATCCACCGTCTCGATGTACAGTAAGCTATGAAACGACGGCGAAATGACGATAAGCGACGGCTCCGTTTAACGAAAGTCCGCTTCTCCTCGATAATCCGACCGGCGAAGGGAACCTAGGGATTCTCGCGTCGAGCGAGCGATCGCAGTTTCTCTGTAAAAACGAAACGAACATTCCTCTCGCATTACAGACCCCCAGTTAGCTTACAGGTTTTCTCCTATGCCTGGTACTTGTAAGAGCTAGTTCTACTTGTAAAATTGTATAATAGACTTCTCGCGTGGTATTATCTTCCTGCCCCCCGTTCGCACGAGACAGTCGCCCCCCGGAAATTCTCCAATTGCCAAAGTTCTCCGGCACTTTTCTTCTATGGGAATAGCTAGGCTAGGCCGAACGCGAGCGTTTCCGACACGGCGGTTCGCCAGTATTGCTCTGTATTACTAGGGGAAATCAGTTTTTAAGGATTGTAGAAATCGAATTAAGGATGTACCGGAGAGAAATATAGAAGACATTTCAAATTAGAAGTGGTTGAAATTTTGTGGGGAGGTTTATAACGGAGAAGAATTCCAGATGTTCCACTCAATCATTGAAAAGTTCTAGCGGAGATTTGTTGAGTAAAACGATAGAAAACACATACATACATCCTTAAACGACGACTATTATGAGATTCAGAATTCTGGTAGGATAGACAATTTCGCACAAAGCAGACCGAAGGACCCAATGAGTTTTAGCAAGTTAATCCTGACGTTACGACGGCCCCAAGCGTAATTGGTGTACGATAAGAACGCCTCCTGTAACTTATTGCCCCATCGACAAGCGGTATTTATTTTTTACTTCCACTATCTACAGTTCTCGACGCATTGTATTTACATGAAACGAGTTGTAACAAGGTGTTTCGGTGTCCGCCATCGCGCGGCCCCGCTGCGTCTTAAACCAGGGTGAGGGGGGGAGGATGGAAAGGAGAAAGGAAAAGAATAAAAGAGGTACCCTCTCGTGAAAACTGGATGAAGGCGGATGCCGCGGACAAAAGGTTCGCTCTCTCTCTCCCTCGCACCGCGCTCGCTTTACCAATCGACTATTTCAGAGGAATCGGCCGTGATCGTGCTGATTCGAGCAGGCTTAGTTCTTGAAGAACCATCGGGACCTGGTCTGCGGACGCGGCTGATCGTCCGTGAGCTTCGGCGTCGCGTCCTCGTACGTGGGACGCGGAACGGGCGTCGGAGGTGGTCGCGGGGAATCATGTATCCTCGTTTGGCAGAAGTGACCGTATGGGGGCCTTTCGACACCCATCTTGTCCAGCACGCACTTGTCCAGTACGGCTTGAGTCTTCCTGCACCTGTTTGTGATAAAGACAGGCTCTATTAAACTCTATTTACTAATACTATAAATGTGGAAAGACAATAAGCCTTTACTGAACTCTGGATACATACAGTTCGAACTCCATGTTTCCAGATGAGTGTTCCAAGCAAGTCTGATAACGCTGGAATTCACCATGGCAATTCTTCTTTAGATCCTTGAAGAACTGCATCGCGCAGGCGGTGACTTTCTTTCCTTCGTTCAAGCACTTGCGGGGATCGCCGGTCTCCTCGCGACAGAGGAGGAACTCCTGCAAGACAAACCGCTGGTTTCAACTTTACGACTCGAAAATAAAGAAACAAAACTTCTTAAACAATAATCGCAAGATTACTGGGCCCTGGTGAACGACGAGCCTCGTTCCAATTGGACCTAAGAATCGAACAGCAAAAATTAAAAGTATACAAACAAAAAAAAAGTCAAACTCTCGCAAACCCTGAAACTTCCTCCGACAATAATCGAACAACTGATCGACGATTCCCATCAACTTTCTGTGAGAAGAAGCCAGTTGTCATTGAGAGTTAATTCGAACAGGATTCAAAACATTGCGCCAAAACACAGGCCACCTCGCCGAAGTGCCGAGGAGTATCGAACTTCCCTAGCATTATATAATAATTCGCAATGGTCGCGGGTTTCGGGAATATCGAGGAACCCAGTGGAAGAGTCGGCGAGAATGCTCTCGAGTGCGGAGCGACGGAGGAGAGTGGCAGAAACTCACGTTGTTCTCCCATTCGCACTTCTTGCCGAAGTAAAAGGAGGCGGCGTGGAGAGTCGCCCAACTCACGCCCACGTCCTCCGGGACGGTGAGCTCGCTTTCCTCCGGGAGGTGCACGGTCTCTGGCAGCACCATTCTGATATTCCTCGAGACAATCGGAGAGACAAGGGACCAGCTCTTATTTATTATGGTTATTATGTCACTGGCGTTTCCTGCGTGCCGAGAGACTCGATCTCTCGGACAACGTTCACGCAAAGTGCATGATAGGCTCGCGGGATTTCCCGCCGCCAGGCGGCGCTGGTGTCGTGCCTCTTCCTAAAGTCTCGTTCGCATTATGAATAAACTTTTGTATTTATTACAATTTACAATTAATACGAGAGTTCTTGTTTAGAATAAGAATTCTTTACAACACACTGGAAAATAAACAACAAAAGTCTGAGTGGGAAAGAAAAAATCTATTTTGTTTGAAATAAAGGTGGATTCGCATTTAAACATCGAAACTCGCGATTCACGAAAATCGATTCCAAGCAATTCCAAGATCCGATTGGATTCCAAAATGGCCGCCGCCTGGTCAAGTCTGGACGGTCGAACGTAAACAATACAACTTCAAGCGCCAATTATCCGGATCTTCGTTACCTTCCTTGTGCTGACAACAGTGGAATTCGAGAGGAGAGTGAGACTGTGATTCGAGAAAAATGGGCGATAAAAGGCAAAACAACTTGTCGGTAAGTATGACTCTCGGAAACGAGGATCTTCCTCAGAGCGCGCGATGTTTGGATTCGTGATTGTTGTTTTGTCATAATTTACACGATTTTATGTCGTGATTTAGAATTTGTTGATTATGGTAGATTGTTATTGAAGATGATTTGTCGTGTAGAAGGAGGAGATCGCCAAGCAGTTTATGCTGCCGGAGAGGAAGAGCAAGATTGCCACTCTGCTCAAACAGGATGGACAGGCTTATTGTATCTGTAGGAGTTCCGACAGTTCGCGTTTTATGATGTGAGTGTAAACAAGCTTTTAAATATGCTTTGAATTGATTTAATTAATTTGTTGTTTTGTTTCAGTGGTTGCGATGCCTGTGAGGAATGGTACCATGGGGATTGTATTAGTATAACCGAGAAGGATGCCAAGCACATCAAGCAATTCTTCTGTGTGGTACGTAGGAATACTTATAAAAGATTTACAAGTATCTTGCTAAGTATATTCAGCTAAGTACAGAAATTCTCTTATCCAGAGATGTCGAGAAGAAGATCCCACACTAGTAACTCGCTACAAGCCAAAGCGCAGCGAGCACACGCCACAGGAAGACAGGAAGTACAAGGAGAAGAAGCACAAGGAGAAAGAGCGAGCCAAAGACCACCGTTACGAGTACGACGCGCCATGGGATCCGACGGTGATGAAGAAATCCTCGAAGCGATGCGGGGAATGCACGGGTTGCCTGCGAACAGAGAACTGCGGCAAGTGCGACGCCTGCAGACATCTAAAGAAGTTCGGTCCTTCCGTCCGGTTGAAGCTGCGATGCGCGCAGAGGACGTGTCGGGTGATGGGCGACCCGTTGAAGCCGTCGAAGAGCTTCAACAAGAGTGTCAAGTTCACGAAGAAGCGTAAACGGGACTCGAGTAATGAGAGAGTCGACTACTCGGACGTGCCGAGACAGTGTTACGGGCCAGCGTGCATCAAGCGCGCGAGACCCGGAGGCAAATACTGCTCGGACGACTGTGGTTTGAAATTGGCGACGAACCGCATTTACCAGGTCCTCCCGCAGCGGCTGCAAGAGTGGTCTCTGACCCCCTGCGTCGCCGAGCAGAACAACCGACGAGCGTTGGAGTTGGTGCGCAAACAGCTGCATGACGTGCGGAGGATTTTACAGGAATTGGACAAGCGGCACGCGGAGCTCGACAGGATAATCGAGCGGGCGAAGCACGCGTGCATCGACCCCGAGGCGGACATCGACGACAACGACGACGCGGAGATGAGCATGTACTGCATCACCTGCGGCCTCGAGATCCACTCGCGCACCGCGATCAAGCACATGGAGAAGTGCTTCAACAAGTACGAGTCCCAGGCTTCCTTCGGCTCGATCTTTAAAACGAGGATCGAGGGCCAAGTGATGTTCTGCGACTTCTACAACCCCTCGAACCGCACCTACTGCAAACGCCTGCGCGTCCTCTGCCCGGAGCATTGCAAAGACCCCAAAGTCACCGACATCGAAGTCTGCGGTTGTCCTCTGGTGACGAACGTCTTCGACAGCACCGGCGAGTTCTGTCGGGCGCCGAAGAAGAGTTGCGTCAAGCACTACGTCTGGGAGAAGCTGCGTCGCGCGGAGATCGACATGGAGCGCGTGCGCCAGTGGCTCAAGATCGACGAGCTCGTCGAGCAGGAACGCCAGATCCGCACCAACATGGCATCCCGCGCCGGTGTCCTCGCGCTGATGCTTCACTCCACGTACAATCACGAGCTCATGGAGCAAATGACCCATGAACAGAGCAGGGAACAGATCGAGGCGATGGAGCAGGAGTTACAGAGGAGATACAACCTCCACCAGAATGAGCAGCCTGTCGAATGAGGCATCATCGCTGATGATGATTGAGACTTCTTCAGAGCTACTCGCTCAAGGGGACCCTGAAAACAACCTCCTCGGATAGGTGAAACTTTTATTATGATTGAACCAATCAAAAGTAAGTGCTAAACTGCCGATTGGCTGCTGGAAAACTGTTGGCAAATCTAGAGCAATCTTTCACTCTAATTGAAGGATCGAATTCAATAAATAGGTTGCGAGTTGTGGGTAAACCTAGGGTCGACAGATGTCGCTGTGGGAATCGTCGCCCGAGGCTTCGACGGATGAAACAAGACTGCAATTACTCAAGAGCATGTGTTCACCTGTATTCCCTAGCCACGTGGTTTGTACAGTGTAGTCGTAGGTGCGCGAAGTGTTGATGCGGTGATCATTCCTTCAAAAATTTCAAGAAATCGGTTGTGATTAAGGACGTAAACGGATTTGTAAAGATATAATCGCGGTTATTACTATCCTGTCTCGCCCTGTTATCTCTTAGTCTTAATAATAGAAATGAAGTATCAATCGAATCATTGATAGATGTAACGAAGTGAAAG
Source organism: Crossocerus cetratus (assembly GCA_963675795.1). Taxonomy (NCBI): domain Eukaryota; kingdom Metazoa; phylum Arthropoda; class Insecta; order Hymenoptera; family Crabronidae; genus Crossocerus; species Crossocerus cetratus. The sequence goes on from OY776671.1 coordinate 16,681,042, forward strand.
CGGCAGAGAAACCAGCTCGAAGACCGCTTTTGTAAGCTTGCAACAAATAAACAGGGGAAATTTATAACTCCGGATTGACTGAACCAATTTGCTTGTATATTGGCTCATTGGATTCAGAAAAATAAATGATGAAATACAACATTTCCTGTGACTTCTACCACCACACTACTGTGACCCCCCATTGAAATTCGCCGCCAGAGCAGCACACTGAAGTTAGGTTTCCACACTCAAAACTCCCAGAGGGCGCAAGACTCGTACTCGTCCAGTGCTGCCCCCAACTATTCACAAAAGCCAAGAGACCATTGAGGAGAGAACCCCTTCTTTTATCTCTGAACCAGCTGAGAGCCAACCACTCCTCTCTCTCTCTCTCGCACCGAGCCAATCCGAGTAGAGAAGGAAGGAGCGGCAGTGGCAAGTTCCGCAGTATCAATCGAGTGGAATCGAGGCTCGAATCGAGTCGCAGGGCGCACTGGTCTCGTCCGAGGGAGGAGAGAGAGTGCGAGCGTGCGCTCAATCGAGGCTCCTCGGTCGCTCTCGGGACTGTCGGCGTATATCGCGAGGAGACGACGAGCGGTGGCCGCCTCTCTCAAGAGCGCGGTGAGACGAGCGGAGAGTACGTGGTCGGTAGCTCGGAGAGTTAGTTCGTGCGGAGATTCCGTGGCGGTGTGCGCGCGTGCGGTGCGGTTCCAGGTCAATAAAGGTCTGGGGAGAGCGAGAGAGGCTCGAGAGGGACTTGCTCGCTGGAGGGTCGAGGGGCCCAAGGAGGTCGCCGGGATTCCTCTCGACGGAGGCGGCGCGCGCGTCCGTGCTTCCTGGTGACAGGAGCCTGAGTCAAGCCGCACGCTCTCGCAGCCAGTATGGCGGGACAAACGATAAACGACAGGCTGCTCGCCGCGAGGCACAGCATCGCCGGACAGGGCCTCGCCAAGGCGGTTTGCAAGGCCACCACCGAGGAGATGATCGGCCCTAAGAAGAAGCATCTCGATTGTGAGTAGCTCTTCTTTCAGCCCAGCATTTCCTTCCATCTACTCTCCTATACTTCTCCTCTACACGAGCACTCTCTCACGAGCTCGCGCTCCTCCAGCTCTACTCTCTTCTCTAATGTGTGCGCTCGACGCGAGCACTCGCGGGCCCAGGCATTTCACTCTCGCTCGCTCTCTCTCTCTCTCTTTCGCTTACTCCGCGAGCTCCATCCCTCTCCGACTCGTCCTTCCTCTTTATCGAGCGCGCGCGCGACCGCCCACAGGAAAAGGCACTTGCACTTCCGAGCCAACCTTTCCACCGGCCCTGCCATTCAGATTCCACCAAAGCACACTCCGGCATGATTAGACTCCGCCGATTACCACGGCGGAGCTAATCAGCCGAGCACGTTGCTCGGAGAAGGTTTTTCTCGGTTGGTGGGGTGGAGAGCGAGGATTCGAGAGGAAATGAGTGCAAGTCCGATTTGGTAATGTGGCACTGGAGGAGTTGGGGGGTCCACTGGGTCTCAGAGAAAGAGAGTAGAGTTGGGTCCTTTGTCCATTGAGGTCGGGTTGGCGCAGGGTTTGCCGTAAAAGCGAGTGGGTTGGAGGTTTAGTGGAGCAACGTGGTGACGCGTTGGACGAAGGAATTTATGATTGTGTTGTATCTCCCTTTGTCTTTGGGAGTGGAATTAGCGAGTTCCTTGGGGAACTAGTCGCAATAGTTTAATAGCGGACGTTCGCGATAAGAGGCTTTTGAGGAGAATTGGAAAAGTGGGATATCGAGTCCGCGTTAAGAATGGAAGTGGTGGCCTGGAAATATTGGACGTCCCCCGTGGGAATTCGGGCTATCGGGGAATAGAGGGATCGGTCGATGCCTGCTGGGAGGAATGCCAGGCTTTCACGTGCGCGCTAACCTCGAGGAGTCGGAGATCGCGCTCTGCCTTCTTCGCGGAATCGATGACCCGGCAGCTTCGATACTGCCAGTCGACTCCCACGAAATTGTAGAAGCGAATTCTCGAGTTTCGGGAGTTTCAGTCTTTTAGGTTATTTCGCCCTCTTGGCTTTCGCCTCACATGTGCAGGATGAACTAAAGTGAGGGAAGGACATGCGAGGATTCCTTGGAATCAGCTGGCAAGGGCCAGGAGAGTAGAATGAACCGGAGGATCGGGCTTCGCCGCGACGAAATAAAGAGGAACTGTTACGCTCCAGTTTGGTCTTACGATCAATAGAATGCTGCTTTACGATCGGCGAGAGCGCCAGCGAGAGGGAATTCCTGGCGAACGTGCGATAGTCTCGGGAATCCCGAATTTACCCGGAAATCTGTAATATTTCATAACGTCGAGGATAATATTTATTTATTTATAATAATTTTGTAAGAAATATTTAGAGTTTGAACACTTTGGATTTGCTTGATCGAAGCCAATTTTAATTTATTTAGTTAAAATTTATTGATCTTTTGATTTACTTGTTTATCACAATTTTAGGAAAAATATTCTCACTTTTAACAATTCGAATTTCGTTGATTAAACATATTTTATGTATTTGTTAATCTTTATTTATTTATTTAAAAACGCCTGTGGAGTTGCATTCGGTTTTACTGTTACTCGACGACGGCTTCCTGCTGCGCTGTTAATCCTCACGGTTCGCGCTGCCAGGAGTTGAACTCCGTTTAACCCGGCAGCGAGTATCGTAGGAATCAGTATAATACGAATCAATAAGCGAGCGCAATCTCTATCACCGCGAGACAACACAATCTCGTCGCGTTGTGTACAAGGACTTCTATTCGAGTCCGATTAACGTCTAATCACTGGAGGATGCCGGCCAGAAATCAGTTAGCGACTCTGTCGGGCTTCGGCAACTTAGTCGACAATGTCCCAATGACAAATTTCACCGCTAATTTCCAATTCAAGTATAATCGTCTTGTTTCAATGACATGGGACTCGTGTGAACCTACAGATTTAAAAAAACTGTTAATATTCGTGTACAATTAAAATAACTAGATTATTTATAATTTTTTAAAAATAGAACAACATATAAATACACATACGATTTCTCAAATTCGACATGTTAATTTTATGAATGTTTAATTTCGCGAAATTATTTTGTTTATTAATTTTAATATGTATTAACACAGAGAAGTCATTGTCTTCTTGGTAGCAGCGACGCGACGCTCACCATCGCCGGCTGAAATTGAATCTGTCAGTGTCAGCGGCGAGTGACAGTGACAGTACTGCCGGTGGCCGGCAGTGAGCCGAAGGTCCATTGTCAATTATCAGTCATTGGCACAACGCTAATCACATGAGCGTCGCGAGCGCCGTTCGCCGAAAGAAACCAGCTCGCAATCCGCCCGAAATCAGCCGGCACACTTTCCTGCACGTCGCGATAACCGCGCGAATTGCCAGATAATCTTTGCGCCATAAAGAATCGAAGTAACTCGCTGGCAAAGTGGCCGAACGATGCAACAGCCTCAAATTAACGAGACATAAAGGTTGAAGACCCGCACATTGTTTCCGGCACTCGTGCGAAGCGCGTGCGGATCCTCGAGTAAGAAGTTGTACTTGTACAGTTTGTTAAGGTTGGTTCACACTGAATTGCAACCTCGACCGGTAATGTTAACCTTAAATCTTGTATTACCGGCTTTGCCTGGTTAAGGTCGCGACCTTTTATACGAACAATGTTTCTCTATAAACAATTTTATATGGAATTAAACAACTCATAACCTTCGAAAATTACACTATGAGTGAAAGAAAACTACATTGAAATGAATAAGTGAATTGCTGAGCTATAAAGTTGCCAAGCCACACGTCTTCCTTTAGCATATGAAGAGAAGAAGAGAATAAACCAAATGTAGAAGAAAACAGCATAAAGATTACCACATTCATTCACGATACAAGTTAACAAAGTCACAGACTTCTTCTACATATGAAGAGAAGAGGAGATTTCGCAAAATCCCGAAATTATCAAGAACATTTTTATTTATCCCGAGCGATTCCCAACTGTGAACCGAACGCTATCGCTGGCGAGCGCGACAAACAAAAATGAGTAACACGGGCCGAGCGACGCCGCAGGATTGGCTGGCGCGCGAATTGATAGGAATATTCATGTAACACGGCCAGTGGCCGGCGTGACGTAGCGACGCCCGCGGGTAATGTGAATCGAGCTTAACACGGTGAATCGCCGTTTCACGCGATCGTAAAGCGTAACAGCTCTCGCAGCGAAGAAAGTGAAACGCCAGGTTGGAGTCTGACTGACTGACTGGGCGAGGAGAGCAGACTCGAACTGAGCGAGAAAGAGAAAGGGCGAAACGGCGCTGCTGTTGCTTTGGAGCCTTTTGCTTTTAGCCAGCTCGTGCTGCTGCCGGTTTCACTCGCTCGCTCAGTTCACTCATGGGAGCATGGTTTTGCATCTGCGATGCTTGCGTTTAGAAGGAGACTCGTGCCAATGTATAAGTAGTAGCGCGAGGGACGAGGATACTTTAGAAAAAGTATGAGAGTTTCCTGGGAGTTAGATTGAGTTCTGTGAAATTGTTTGGGAAACGTTTTCGAGTGGGGAATTAGATTGATAAGCGATACAATCTCTAAATACAATACTGTGTTCATTTGGAGTCGCAATTTTGTTTGGAGTAATTGAAAGTAAGAATGTTTGTGAGTATCAGTTTCGAAAAGCGTTTCGCAGGGTTCGAAAGGGTCCGAAAGTCGGCGCCTATGGTTGCAAGCGAAGAGAAAGTAGTTAGTCATTACGCAAGTGTACACGAATTACTTATTCAAATATGGATCGTCGTTGTTTCTGCAAAAGAGAAGCCATTCTCAAACATGTTCCGCATGATTCAATCTACAATAAATTATTCCTCTATAATAAACAAAAAACCCCCAAAACTTAACGAAGATAAAAAATCAGCTCAAATCAAAGCATCATTATACTATGATACTCGACGCGGCAGATGTGCTGCGAGCATTAGCGAGATACTCGGCCAACACCGGCGCACCGATGGGCTTCGTCGAACAAATAAATCAACAGACACGTAAACAACGCTATTGCCAACGAATCGTCAGGGCCCTGTTTAACCAGCACGCAAGAATTCGCGAGTTGCACGAATGCAAACGAGATTCGCTGACACAGCGCTCGCGATTTCGGCGCGAGGCCGTTGTTTTGCAACGGGAAATCGAGCCGATAACAACAAATCAGTTGCAATCGGCGCAGCGCCGCGCCAGATAAGCCGCTGCGGAGCGAGACTCGGTTGAATTGAAACGAACAAAAGTGGCGGAATTGTAGGGGAGATAGTTGGAGCAAGTCGACGGAGACTTTTTCTCGGCCCTCCGGGCGAAAAGTCGCCGAGCGACTCCTCGACTTTCTTCGGCGGAGGTGTGCACTTGAAACACGAGGAAACCGCACGAGTTCCCCGAGCGAGTATCGATCGCCGACGGCGACGACCAAGGTTTCTGGGTGCACGCGTGGGTGCTGTGACCCGCATACACACTCGCTCGCGTTAACTAGTTGAGAACCACTCAAATTTTAAGGTGTATCTATGATGACGATCTGTGCTATCTATGCTAAGATGTAAACTCGGGTTTTATGAGTAGTCGGTTTTGGACGTAAGAGGTAATTACTCAAATGATTAAAGTTTGAACTATTCTTTTACTATGTAAAAGATTACTTTTACGGTGTAACATAGGTTATGCATTACAGCGTTATATATCAATAAAGTTCAAAGTACCTTTCAATTTTATAAAATTAAATTATTATTAATAATATTCGCGCGAAATGTCGTTCGAGTGGACGCAAAAAAGTTATTTGATAATAAACTTTAAACGGTAACTTCACATGGCGTCAATTAAAACCCAGCCAGCAGAACTAATCCGATCAGAAGGTTTCAACAAAAAGTCCACGTCATCAGAGTTACATCGAACTTTCGAGCGAATTCTATTTAACGAACGGCTTTGTTTCGAAAGTGTGCCTTTAGCACCATCATTGATTGAAACAAAAGGTTCGAATGGGTCATGGCGCAGGCCATAACCTCTATGGCTGTCCGACCATAACCTGTTGGCGCGAGAGTCATGTGTGAAGCGAATGGACGAATGAATGGAGGCGTCTCGTCCTGAATCGTCGGACGTCGATTCACGACAAATCGGCCCTGGGAATGAAGCCACGGGAAACGGTGAAGGTTTGAGCGATTCTAACCTTCTTCGTATTCGAGAATTATTTTTAAAGCTTTAAGAAGCTTTCGACCCCAAGGAAAGCCGTCATTCGATCATTACGCGTGGTGTTCATTCCGGCCTGTGTCATTTCTAGCAAGATAGAGGGGGGAGGACGTTTACACGGCATTCAGGAGACTCTGAATCATTATAGTCTCCAGTTTCTGCGCGTGAATCATCGGGCGAACGCGACCGGCATCAGCAGCCTCGGGAATCCACCGGCCGGTCACGCACTCCCACGAGATCATCGAAATTTCAACTGGACGCGACTCGCAGCCCAATTGCAAAAGTCCTCGGGTTGTACATTTGCTGACAGGGGGCGGGAATTCGGCCGACTGGCTTAAGCCCCGTTCACACTATTCGCATGACTCGAATCGAACGGTGGAGAATGGTCGAATTGTCCCGGGGTTTTTTCCGCCGACTCGAATGGGAGAGAGTGGCGGTTCGCTGTGGAGTTTTATCAGTGAATTATCTCCAAGTCGAAGGGGTGTGCTCCAGATGCTGGGCTCTCGTAACGTGGGCGTCGCCGATAACGTGTTTTGGTAAAGCGAGCGCCACGGATAATCAGGAATCGGCGAGCAACAATAAAGCCGCGTTCACAGTCCTGGCGACTCTTAACCCTTTCGAGGTTTATTCATTTTATAGCGTAATACGATTAAAGGGTTGAGGTATGCCAATGCTGTCCAAGAGTTTCCCCCCAGCGGATCATCATCCAATCAGAGCTTTCATTCCTGTGGTTTCCGATTGGACCACGTGGTGCAAAGCATCAGGACTCGGACAATTCTGAGTTATGTTATGAATCTGGGCATAAGACTGCAACAACCAGTATTAAATTAGAAACAAAGTCGCCGAAAGGGGAGTTAAGAATGATCGTTCGGCTCTCGAGCGACCATTTGACCCGAGGCGCGCGACCCCAGCGCCGTCTGGCGTCGGCCCTTTGACCCCCACATTTCGCCCGACCTTTCCTTTGTTCCTTACACTTCTGTGACACACGCTCCCACATTTCTCCGGGCCAGGTAACACCAAGCCCACACCTCAAACCGCGCCAACAAAAGGACTCGTTTTCCCTTTAATGCTATTAATAATGAATTCTCGACCAAATGATTGGAACCGGGTTTAATAATAGACTTCTGATCTTCCCGTCGCTATTAACGCCGACGCCCCCCTATTATCGTCCAGCCACGCAATCTCGACGGCTGTCATGCGTATGTTACACCGAGAGACACATCGCGACGGGCGAGAGCCTTTTAATTGGCATTATCATAGTAATGTCTTGGTTGATAGGACGAAGGGTGTCACCGTTGGACGTTTCATTTATCGGCCAGTGCGTGTCAAGGCCGTCTACTGATTATTCATTATTCAGCCCTCCCAGTATTCGAATTATAATTTTGCTATCTCACCAGTTCTACCTCAAGATTTTTTGCAACAAGTTCGGTTACTTGTGAGCCGAATTAGTTTTTATACTAGAAAAGATATATGATTATCATTCTTATTATTAATTCTAAAAATGTTGAATGAAAAGTGTAAGAATTGAAATAGCGAAATATAGTTTTTAAATTTTAAAAATTGTACAACACTCGAAATGAATATACAATTACAATCTAGTCTTTTGGCAAAGGACGAGAGCCAATTGTTAACAGAAACGTTCCGCGCTTTATGTATACAGGTGAGTGCACATAGTCGAGGACTATTTTCGACGCCCACTCTTTATATAACTCGACTATTTCGAGTAGTGCGTCTTAATTTTGAGCTGGCAGCCATTCGCATCGAGCGACGATTAGAGCGAATAATGTTCAACAATTTTCCATTAACAATTGGCCCCTTCGACGGTCTCCCTTTACCGGGGGATTAATTCCCGCGGCTGTGGACGATCCAATTGTTTACCTTAGAATGCAATTTATACCGGGCGCTCTTTATTTATAGTCGCGTGTGGGTGCCTCTGTAAACAAGTGAACGCGCGGTTTAATATTGGCCCGAGAAACCTTCGATTGCCCGGAAGTGTCCTTGTAATGAATTGTTGGGATGATTTATCTGGGACAATGTTACAACTAATTGTTGATAGTTGGTGGGAGAATTATTATCGGTGAGATATCGGCGATGAATGGAGTCGTTTAGTTGTCTCCCCTTCGCAGTATCCTCCTTTCCCATTGAATCTGACTCACGTTGTCTCTTGTCTACAGGTTCATTCAGGAATGAACGCAATTTGCTGCACGAAGTAATTTGCAATTATGTCTATTATGCAACCGAAAGCGACCTTTTATCTTTCGCTATTTGTTGTGTAATAATTATCGAATAGGTCAGCTGTTTTCTACGGTGTTGTGTGATTGTTGCAGACTTGATCCACTGCACGAACGAGCCCAACGTCTCGATACCGAACCTGGCGAATATGCTGATCGAGCGCTCGCAGAACACGAATTGGACGGTGGTGTTCAAAGCCCTCATTACGGTGCACCATATGCTTTGCTATGGGAATGAGGTATGTCTTGAAAAACTTGTTTCATTACTTCCAGAGCGACGGCTTACCTCGAGCCATCATGGCCGACACTAGCGCCTCCACCGGCACGAACCAAACACATCAATCGCCGCCAACTTCGCACTGATTCCCAACTGCTTTCACTCGTCTTATCGAATAATCTCGGTTTCATAAATTAGCGGAGGTTCGTTTCGCCGGCGCTCGGATTCACTTTCATTTTCATCGGAGCCGCAGAGCTCGCCCGATGTTGACTGCAATGATGCAACCGGTCGATTTACATGGGGGGTTGGAGAGTCTCTGTCGGCGAGCGGGGACAGGCCGGGCGCAGGTTTTCAAGCGGTATTTAGATTAATTCAGAGGTCGTCCAACTCATTTCGAACGCGCTCGAGCTTGCAGATGGGGGACGTGTCGTTGGCCTTGCCGCCACGCTAGACGCGCGCTCTCCAGATTCATTGACATAATCCTTTTTCGCCACTCTCCCTCGACATTTCCTCTACGCAGCCCCCCGGACCGGTTTTTCGAATTGTGCAACTTGTTAATTAATCCTAGGCCGAGTTATGCGCCTACCATTAATTCCCTCGAACGATCGATTCTGCCAGTAAACATGACTGACCGGCGATATCACATTTCTAAGCCGCACTTTTCTAGAGATCGAAAGTGCCTGGAATGAAGTCGTTTTGTGGGCATGTATGGGGTGGTTCAAGAAGCGCGGGTCGAAATTGCCCTATAAGATTTAATTGTACAGGTTCATTCATAATATGCGTGCGGAGAATTCATTCTTTACTAGTGAGAAATATTGAAACTGAAATCAATTCTTATATTAACCATAAAGTCTCCTGAACTGTTCCACGTAGTTGAATTATACAGGTCGATTCATAATAGGCGTCAATAATCGTCCATTTCCATTCCAAATATTAGATTCGAATGAAACCATCGAGATGAAAGACGCACATATGAATTCTTACATAAACAACAAGTTTTGCATTTATGTAACATTTGGTTGAAGAGTTGTTGGTTTTTCTGTTGCAGCGGTTCACGCAGTACCTGGCCTCGAGCAACAGCACCTTCCAGCTCAGCACTTTCCTCGACAAGAGCGGCGTGCCAGGTGACGACACTAGATTAGTGCGCTAAATAAAGTAACTCTCTCTCTCTCTCTCTCGCAACTACCTGCTGTCCAAGTCCTCGCTCGCAATCCTGGCTTTCCGGACCAAAATCCAACCGAATGATGCCTGATAAAACCCATTCACCGCCATTATCCTTTAATCTCCATTCATCATTTTCTATTGTAACGCCGCTTATGTATTGGTTTATGGATTTATTTGTTAATAAAGCACCATTGGCACTCGCAAAAATCTCGCTTTAACACCAACTCGACTATCCAGCGTCTCGAAGCACATCTTCTTCCCATTCCTAACCAAGAAATGCTTCACTGGTCATCCACCTGCAATCATTCACGTCATCATTTCCTATCAAGCCTTCATATTCGAGAGAGAGTAAAACAAAAGTAGACTAAACTCATTGGAGGGACTTGCATTGCACTGGGAGCTGGTGGTTGGAAATTCACTTGACTTTATATGGACACGTGTCGGCCTCCCTTCTCCGTTTGCCGTCCGATTGGCTCCGTCTGCCTCTCTCCCCCTTACTTACTAACATGGTACTAATTCTCTCTTTATCTCTCTTTAATGCCCCGTCGCGCGCGCGCTCGCGCACTCTCCCTCTCTCGCTCTGCACTTGCCACTGACTCATTGCGGCGACAGCTGGAGCACGTGTCGGTGAGTTACCATGGTAATATCTCTGTAATGCCTTGTACACACCTGAGTGCTAGTGTGAGACCTCGTGGCTCATTGGAGCTTTCTTACTTGATCGATTTTAATTGACAATACCGAGTGACAATTGATTCGATACTGGAATGCATTATTGGACTAATTATGAGGGGGTTGCTTGGCAAGTTCCTGATATTGGTTTCCAACTAAGAGTTCGTCGCGAGAAATTGCACTTGCACTTGGCAATGGACTCGGTACTGGAATGCTTTATTGGATCCATCAACTTGGATTGATTAAATGAGGGTTGTTTGGCAAGTTACTGATATTAGTTTGTAACTAATAGCATTTGCACTTGGCGAACTTGCACCGAGCATGATTGACTTCGGCTTGCTGGTCCTCTGCTCGACTAATCTAGTGATTTGTTCTAATTATCGAGATTAATAAAGGAAACAATTATTAAGTAATACTCGAGTGTACGAGAAATATGTTTCAATTGTTCGGTTGAAGTAATTAATTCATGTTTATGTGAAACTAAATCAACAACTTGTCAGTTCTCCCATTAACGTCGAGTAATTAAAAGTTTTTAATTGAGAGACGGTTGGTATGTTCGATTAATGAAATAAAAATGCCGAGGAGGTCAGAGCCTCCAGTGTTAATGGGAGAAGTAGACGAGGGTTGATTGAGGGATCAGCCAATTAAAGCAGCGATCTTAATTCTCATTGGCCAGGCTACGACATGTCGCCGTTTATCAGGCGATACGCCAAGTACCTGAACGAGAAGGCCCTTTCCTACAGGACCGTCGCGTTCGACTTCTGCAAAATCAAGAGAGAGTACGTATTTTGAATTTGCGATAATCTGACACTTTCAAGGAAAATTGTATTTGAATTAATTTGACGAGTTTCTGTTAACTTTGAATGGACCATTTCAGAAAGGAGGACGGCACACTTCGCACGATGAACGCGGGGAAGTTGCTGAAGACGCTGCCAGTAGTGCAGGCGCAGCTGGACGCGTTGCTGGAGTTCGACTGCACGTCGCGTGACCTGACGAACGGCGTCATTAACATGGCGTTCATGCTCCTCTTCCGGGATCTCATACGATTGTTCGCCTCCTACAATGACGGCATAATCAACCTCCTAGGTATTTCGCTGCATTCAGACGCTCGCCGTTAACTAAAACGTGACAAATGTAGAAAGCAGCAGCAATTCACTAGAAACATTTGCGCCTTCCAGAAAAGTATTTCGACATGAACAAAAAGCAATGCCGGGACGCCCTGGACATGTACAAAAAGTTTCTTATACGAATGGATCGGGTGGGCGAGTTTCTCAAAGTCGCCGAGGTAAGTTTGAGTTGGCCTATCAGTCAATCACTGTATACGCCGCTTTGATTTATTCAATAGAATCATTTAACTTACACTTTCCTTTATTGCAGAACGTCGGCATTGACAAAGGAGACATACCCGATCTGACGAAGGTGAGTTCTCATCAGGACACAGTCCAGAAAGATTCCTTATTAAATCTCGACGCTATTTGACTATTTCATTAGCGAGAAAGTTAATTTCAAGCTGCTCTCAACAGCACTTTGCACTTGATTGAGCTAAACTAATTTGAGGGATGAATTTGCGTCGTTCGCAGGCACCGAGTAGTTTACTCGACGCCCTCGAGCAGCACCTCGCGTCCCTCGAAGGGAAGAAGGGCTCGGCGGCGAACACACCCACCCAGTCAACCAGGTATGTCGATTTTCTTGCCGCTCTCCGTTTCCTCGTCTTGACTCTAGTTCTCGGTCGCGCCGAGGAACCTGTCGTTGGCATTGCTCGACAATTAGCGGGGAAAGCGCCCTCTCGTTTGCCCTCAGTTTCTCTTGCGTTCGATTATTTATCATTGATGGAAAGCCAGGCTCGAGGATCAAAGAGAGCAAAGAGTTTAACATTTCCATTGGCTCGAGGAGGTCTCTTTGCAAGTAAATTCCTAAGAATCGTTGGTTAATCACTCAAGTCTTGGTAAGAGATTTTGGAAGAGCGATCTTTTGAGCAACAGGCAACTGGAGGAAGGTAAAGTTCTCTGAGAATCGAGGAGCAATTAAACCAGGCCTGATTCCATTTCAGAAGCTAAGCAAACCGAATCTATCTTGGATTTCGCATTCTCGCCGCTCGATTTTTCGTTCTCGATTGGACCGGTACGATTAGCAATTAGTTAGTCGAAGCATTCATTAACTTCGAGACTCACTATTCCCTCTTTCTTCTTGCTTTTCCGTCCTTGTTTCTCCGTTTGTTCATTTCTCTCTCTCTCTCTCACTCTCTCTCTGGCACAGTTCACTGCATGGGGGGAATTTGACTGGGGCTGTAAAAAGCAATCTCATGACTGTTACGGTTTAATTGCACTCGCCGTTACGTGCCGAGTGCAGCTGAGCTAAAGCGGCTGCTCGCCATTGCCGGAGTGTGGTCTGTCAAGTTGTACGTTTGGTTGTTCTTGCAATTAGTAGTAGTTTGCTAGGCCTGCGACTACACGTTTCATCGATCCCTCGTCTCTTCTGTTCTATCTCACCAAACTCTTCGCTCACTCGCTTTTGTACTCGTAGAACTTCCTGTTTGTGCCAGTGGCGCGTTACCACCATTAGGGGTTTTGGGCACAAGATCGTTTTGGGCCCTTATTATTTTGTTTTCTTAGAACTTTGATTCTGTGAACCTTGGGGCTTTCTAGATCCAAGGTCGCACGAAATCCATAAGCGTGTGATTTGTTATTTAAAAGAAAATTGGTCCCCGTTCTAATTATGGACTCTAATTAGCCATCCCTATAACGCGCTACTGGTTCCTGCCTTGTTTCGCTGCAATTTTGTGTCTCGTCATTTTGGAAGCCTCACTTCTCAGTCGCCGAGATCCGTTGCGTAGAGCAGTCAGCCGAACTTGTACCGATTGTTTTTGCACTCGGCGTCCACCAGTTCGTTGCGAGTCAGTCATGCCATTTGGTTTCCTAATTAAATTGTTGTTAGTTAACGAGCCCCACTTGTGCCACACCCCTCGGTGCACGCTCGCGCGCACTCAGGCCGGCGGACACGGAGGAGAAATGTAAAGCTTACTTCCACGGCGAGCGTCTGCCTTTGCGAGAAAGTGTTGGAGTGATTCTGGCTTGAATGAAGACTGATTTGCACTGCGAGCTTTCGACCATTACCAATGGAGAACTAGCGTTTCTTGACAATGACACGATTCTGAATTAGTTTCGCCATTTTCACTGTAAATTGACAAAGTCACTGTTAATTAGAGTTTCACTACTTGTAAAGTGGATCAGTCTTGCTAGTGTATGAAAGCGTTTGCGTGGTGAAGATGGGCGTATGCAGAGCACATGAGCACTTTGTACTTATTACACGTCGTTTATATATCTCTTATACGTATTACACAGTTTCTTTGTTTTTTTGTTTGTCTTCTCCTTTGTTTTCAATGATCAACAATCCCTCTCTGCGCTCCTTCTCTCGGCTCTCGGCTCTCGAATCCGTGACACGTGCGCTCCCCATCTATCCCTGGGAATCCCCTGTTAAACCTCCCGAAACCACCGCCGCCACCCTCCGCACACCCCATCATCGCCCCAAAAGCAGCAATAGAACGAATGTAAAGTCGGGAGTGTCCGCCCTGTCTTCCACCAGTAACGCCTTCGGCACGGCAGCCACCAACGCGCGTCTCGAGCACACCGGGAACGGCCACATCGATGAGGCCCTTCGGCAACAGGCCCTCGCCGAAGAGGAGGCCGCCATGAATCAGTACAAGGTGATTATGCCCAAGGGTCCTTGCATTTCTTAATCGAGAGTCTAGGTTTTCAGGCTGTTCGATGTAAGAAATTGGGCCTGGTCTAATGGCCGCAGATGTAAGGCCCACTTTAAGCAGGATTCAATGTACTTTTATTTTTACTGTAGCTTTGTAGGCAAAGCAAGAGGTTTCTAAGGGTCTTGAGAGTGATTGGTTTAATTATTGCAGGCAAAAGTGCAGTCACCATCGGGTGGGCCCAGCACGAATCCATTCCTCAGCTCGCCGAGCCACGGTGCGAATCAGCCAATCGTCGACTTATTTGGTGCAACGCCTGCTGCCAGTGATAGTCAGGTGAGTAGGAAGCCGGTTTTGGGCCTTATCGGATTCATGATTTGGTTGTTTTAATAACTTTGCGTGTGTTTCAGTCTCAGAAGGCATCGGACGACCTCCTACAATTGGCGGGCAATCCATTTGCAGGCATGTTCGGCTCGACGCAGCCGGCGCCGGCGCCCGGTGCGCAAGTACAAAACAATATGTGGATGAACGGTAACGGTAAATACTCGATATCATCGCTTAGACACTCATGCATCACGATGGCACCCACCGCTCATCGTCACACGCTCTATCTCTCTCTCATCACAGTGCACAGGCCCACGCATACAGAGACAGACACCTGCACAGAGACACACAAACACACACACAAACATACGACCATAATCGATGGGCACCAGTTCTGTTCTGTTTGATTTCACCTGCTGTTTTTCTTTCTGTTTCCGGTTTCCGTAGGCTTCGCGGCGGTGCCCCCGGCAAATAATAACTTTGTTACAGATAACGCCTTTTCTTCCGTTTTCGGGACCCAAGACGCGCAGTCTAGTAAGTACCAGGATTTCCCTAGGCGGGTGGGGCGTTCCCGAGGGTTGCGGGCCTTGCCGGGTAACAATCGGTGTTGGGACTTTCGGGGCCTCTTTGGGTACTCAGGGGCGTTTATTTCCGACTCGCGCATTCGTTTCTCCGTCTACGTTCTCTCTCTTTCTTCAGCCTTGGTTGAGCATACGTTTCACGGACATGTAGGGCCCAATTCTCGACTTCATTCTTTCCGCTTGTACAGACGGGCCTCTGGTCCTCCATTCGAGGGAGTATCTCACCTTTTACTTCTGTTGGCAATGACTTGAGTGACTAGCCTGCATGGCAAGACAAGACTTAGCCGTATGTAGAAACAGTTGGAATGGACCCAGGAATTGGGCCCCGATACCGGACACTCCCCCTGCACCTTTTCTCTGTCATGGAAGATATATCTGCTACTGCCGACTTGTATCATACTCTTGCATTGCATCGAAACTATTTAGACCACACGGTATCATGCCTGCTCCCGAAGTGCATTGGCGTCCGGTGCCCTTTTAACTCCGTTCCCCCCACTTTTCTAACGATGGTCTCTCGCATTGGACCCAATTCGAGCCTTGATCTCCTCGGTTTCGCATCGGGCACCAGTGCATTGCCACTGTTACTTGTTAACTAGAGTTTACTGTCTAAACTGAGACTCATTCCAAGTTTACCTGTTGACTTCCCCCCTCTTCCGCGACTCCCTTGCCACCACCACCGTAAGTATAACCTAAGGATTCCAGAGACACTGGACCCCTGCGAGATACTCTCTGCATTAATGTTTACCGTCTAAATTCTTGTGACCGATCCTTTAGCCATGTGATACCACTGCGGTCCAGATGGGAAGAGGTTAATCCTTCTTTTCCGCATGAAATCTTAGAGTGCCATGGTTAACTGCTTCACTCTTTCTTGATACTTACATCTTAACACTAACGCTTGCTATTCACACCATTCGTTGGTTAATATCTAATTAGTGAGATTACTAAAATTCTGATTAGCTGTTGTCGATTTAACCTCTAACGCTTGGTTGATGAAGTACACCCATTTCCGATTAACGCTTGGAGCATTAAAGCAGTTTGGGACTTGCATTGCGACAGTCTTGTTATTAACAGAACGGATACCCAAGGTAGTTGATCAGCCAAGTCCTCCAGCGGCGAACGAACCCTTTGACTGCCTTCACCGCGAAATGATTGATTGGCGAAGTCTGTTGCGAGTAGTATGTCGATGGTAGTCGGAGGGTTAGCGGGTAGACACGTGGCTAAAGGTGCGAAAGGCCAGCGAATGGACGGGCCTAGCTAATCTCGGGGGATTGGTTGGTTTCTGCGCAAGCTGGCGCTCAAGGATCAGGCGGGCAGGTGCCGAATCCGTTCATGTCCGAGTTCCCGGCCCTCGGTCCCCAAGCGTCCGGCGCAGCCGGCTTTGGTCTGTTCGAGCAAGGGGGCGGCGCGGCCGCAAGTGGGCCGCAAGGCCCAGGGGCGGCCGCGGGCGAAGGCCAAGCGCAATCGGGAGACCTATTCAGTGCGAGCGGCCAGGCAGATCTCTTCGGGAGCGACTCCGCAATGCTCAAGACCGGAGACGCGAGCGCCGGGGACGCCGAGGTTGCGATGGCGGGCGTCGCCGCGGCCCCGGCGTCCACGGGTGTCCTGGCAGCCGGTAAGTCCAGTGCCACGCCGCCTCCCAGACCACCGCCTCCCGCGAGCGTCGCTGGCGCCGCCAACGGCGCCAGTCCGCGTCCGCTCTCCCCGACGGGCACCGGGGCGTCGGCGGCCGCGACCGCAAGGGCCGCTGGGCCCGCAGCCGCTGGCGCACCGAACAAGAGCGCGTTCGATTCCTTGAACGACAGTATCCGAATTGCACTGGGTGGGTCTCCCTCGCGGCCCGCGCCACTGGCCCAGCAACAGGCCCAGCAACAAGCGCAACCGCAAGTACAGCAGCCTGTACAGCAGGGCTTCGGTATGTTCGACATGCCGAACGCCCCCATGGGCCAGCCGATCATGCCCGCCGGACCAATGGTCGGCTACGCCATTCAACCCACCCAAGCTCAGATTCCACCCGGATATGGATCCCCGGCTAAGCAGCCAATCACAGGTGACGGGACTCTCTGAGGTTTTCTTCCCCATTGGACTTCTACCTCGAGCAACATGGAACCAACGCCATCGGACCCAATCCCTTGGGACCTGTAGGGTCCTGAAAGAATGGGATTGGAGAGTTAAGGGATTTTTGCCCATCTTGCTAGTTTTTAGCGCTTACCTCTCCAATCGCACTGTCCCCCTAACAATGTTGGGCCTTTTAGTGAATATTCTTTTCACTCCCATTCTTTCAGGCCCAACTGCACACTTTTTCCATTCATTTAATCTCCCAATTACCAACTCAGACGATCCATGTTGGTCCAGGAAGGAGACTGACTCGGGCCCATTTACTCCAGTCCCAATAGTCGCCACGAATTTAGTCACTAACCCTATTTAAACATCAATTAATCACTCACTGATAGAACTGTTGGGATTAGAGTAGCTGGGACTACAAGTTCCCTAAGTATTATTCGTTTTGAAAAGTTTGTTGTCATCTCTTGTTGTGCATCTCGATGCGACGTTCTCGCACGCTTTTTACTATTATTCTTGACGTAGAGATTACACACTCGGTGTACATAGACACTTTGATTTATTATCCCAGTTGTACTTTGTTAGTCACTCGGTAGATCATCGATGTTTAGAGTATCGCTTGACTCAACGGCAACAGAACACACAGGCATGCGCGCCTATTATCTCTCTCTCTCTCTCTAATTAGCGATGCTATCATACATGTTGTACGTGGAACGAGAGCAATTGGACCCCTCGATTAGGCCATAAGAGTGTCCCATAAGCACCCGTTTACTAATCCCTCGTTCTCTGTCAATGTCCTCGAGTCTGTTTCTCCCGGTTCTATACTCCCGGGATCATTGTTAAGTTGGACTTAGTAGTTGGGTATCTTGGGCTTGTTCGTGTCCGTTTCACACGCGTGTATCTTGGGATCGCGCCCCCTCCCGGGGGGCAGACAGCACTGCTTGGGAATGCTTGTCGAGCTTGGTGGCTGACGTAGTAGGTGTTGCTTAGGTTTTGACGGTTTCGGCTCGGTCCTGGCGCCAACCGCTGTAGCTGGAGATAATCACGTTTCAGCAGCTGGGCAGCCGGCGAGCTCGGCCGCTACCGGAGGCAAGGTCCTCACTGGGGACCTCGACAGCAGCCTCGCCAGTCTCGCTCAGAATCTCACCATCAATAAGAGTGCTCAGCAGCAAGTCAAGTGAGTCATATCTACAGAGTGTGTCGAAAATTTGAGTGATGGTTGCCTTGTCAGGAATGAGACCAGTTTTTGAAATTGAGAATCGAGTACAAATAAAGGATTGTTTCAGAGGAATGCAATGGAACTCGCCTAAAAACGCTGCGAAGACGGGTGGTCCAGCAGGATGGACGCCGCAACCGATGGCAGCGACAACTGGTGCTGGTTACCGTCCTATGGTGAGTCCCACCCCTTCCCCCTCCATTCTATCCAATCCCCAAAGAGATTGGTAGGTACAGACGATACCTGTATTAATCCGTAAGATTTAAGATAACTTTTCACTAGTCTGTGTTATAGAATTAGTCACCGAGAATTCTCGGCGTCCGATTTCTTGGTTTTTCCAATCCCCCCCCCATTTTCGAGCGCAATCATTCCCCACGATTTTCGATCGCATGACACTCTCTCTCTTGGTGTTACATTAGCACACGCCGTTATTTACTACTCTCAGTGTAGTTGCAGTTCCTGCGAAGTTCTGCCGTCACTGACAATTTGTTAGTAAGTATCGATAACGAGTTTTTTCTCGCCCGAGTTTATGAGCGGGCATATTTCAATTCCCCGCTGTGTTTACGACATAGTTGAGTGGAGATTAGAGTGTGTTGTGGCTTGACACGATTAATGAGCCGACGCTCATCGAAATAGGCTGACCCGGTGACCCCAGATTAGGTGACGACCGATAATTAGATCGGCTAATTAATTTAGATGTAGATTACGCACGCTTGGCTTGACGCGGCCTGGCACGCGACGACAATTAGTCTTAGGATTCATTTATTTCCTCTTTTCTAAACAAGAGTATACAGCTTCGCCAAACGCCCGCCGTCCGTCTTTAGTTCTCTCACTTCGGAACTTTATACGTCCGTAGAGAAGCAGCGAATTAAAAATTCGAGCCAATTCCACTGAAAATATTAAAGCAAAAGTGAGAGACTGACACGCAATTGCCGTATTAATTTTAATTACTTTCTTAGCAAATAAACGCAAGATTTGAATTTTCTTAGGGATTATTGCTAATTAGGCGGTTCTAGTGGCACACTTAGTTGAATGACGCGTGCATGGCATTCGGCATGCTACCTTGGCTGTTACAGGGCCAGGGAATGACGCAACTTCCGGTGAGCAGCACGATGTCCTTCCCGCCGCAAGCGGCGCCACTGGTAAGTAAGGTGGCACACTCGGTAACCGAACCCGCTTTTCTCGTGTCTAACAAGGCTCTCTCGCCAGTGACTAATCCGCCAATACGTAACAAAGCGGCTGTGTTAGCACAAGCTTCCACTGTGTGATAGGTAACTATTTCCCGTCACCCAAGTGTCTGTCACCCTTTTCGACCCATCTTTTCCATTTACTAGATGGGGCTTGATACGCGTGTCTACGATTCCCTCGAATTGGGCCTTGCTCGATGATTCTTCATCGAGGATCGCTCGACTTTGGGCCCGTTTCGACGGAATCGTACCACAAGTATGGATGTGGAGGTCCAGGGCTTGCTGTCGGCGATTTTTTGTCTCTACGAACTTTATTAGCCGTTCTTGCTTCATAGCTCTAGTTTTAACATTGTATTGAGGCAGCTACTGCGTAGTTTGATCAGCAATTATAATCGATAGTTTGAACCTCCGAAGTTCTAGAACTGTACAGGAACGTTCTATTTGCACTGTTGGGTAAATCTGTAAGTTTTCGAATCCGCGTACCATTGGAAGTATCGAATCATGGAATTAGGGGAAGAATTGCAGAGGAGAATTGGGCCTGACCGGATTGTGTCTGGTGTCCCTTGCAGGGAATGCAGGGCGTGCCGATGGGCATGCAAGGTATGCAGGGGATGCAGGGCATGATGCCGATGATGGGCACGATGCAAGGTGGGCCCGGCGGGATGATGGGGGCCCCCGGTGCCGCGCCCATGATGATGCCCACGGGCGCCCCAATGATGCCCGGTGCCCTCCCGCAACAACCGCCGGCGCAGCCGCAGCAAGCGCCACCTACCTCGCAGAACAACGCGGTTCAGCTCGATCCCTTCGGTGCTCTGTGAACGGATTAGGTACATAAATAACTCGACCATAAGTCATTGGCTGCTATTCGACATGCAGTCATTAAACAACTGTCACTAACGAGACCCACTCGTGATTAATATAACCAATGGCATGATATGTACTCATCGGTTCGATGGTGATATTGTCGAGCATTTCAATAGTTCCTTCAAACAAATTAGAGCGAGAAAATGTTGTTTAAGGATTGTTAACCAAGTAAATGAGAGGCAAAGGAGTGGATGGTAATATTAGATTGGTTTGTTGCAGGACTTCAATTGGAACTAAGAAGCCGAAGCACCAACTCTGTAAATACTGTGTAATATGCCTAGGAAATGTGCCCTGCTTGCTCTCATTAAGCCGCGTGGGCCCCGAGCGGTCCCACGTAGGCCCCGACACGACATCACAGCGAATGGCGACAACGCGGCAGCAACAACCAGCGCCATCATACACGACAACCTGCAATTACCAGCCGCGAAGGAAGCTACGGGCGCAGATCACCGAGGACATCACCGTTCGCTTTAGGTTTCGATCGTCATTCACTCGGCTCTCACTGAATCGCGTTGGTCGCCTTAACCCTTTCTCGACCAAATCCTTTGTAGATCGAAGTGTCTAGTCTATCTTGAACCCGCTGCCAGCGGCGGAGAAGCGATCGCCAAGCCGAACTACCTACAACTTTTCGATTGTTTGCCCCCCTTTTGTATAATTGGTTTAGAGATAAATCGTTTTGTATGTTGCTTTAGTTTGCAATTGGTTTTAGAGCCGATTCCTTTGCGGTCCTGTAGAGTTTGGGCCACCGACATATCGCGCGTCTTTCGGCTTTAAGAACCGCGGGCCCAAGGCGGAACTCGAGACTTAGCGACTTAGTCGGATTACTTAGCGAGAAGTCGATGTTACTTTCGGTGTTGTGGGACTCCTCCCAGGTTAGAAGTACGGGAGTTACATTTAGAGAGGGTTTACCCGAGACATAATCAAGAAGTTGGTGCGAGAGTATGCGGGGAAAGTGTTTAGTTGGTCGGCAAGGCGTTAAGGAGGCGCTGTAGTCGGAGTTGCCTTACTAGCCCCCTCCACTACTCCCTCAGGTTACGGGACCTGCAGAGGGCCCATTCTCCGACATATATCTCACAGGAACAAAGTAGATCCTCCGCTCTTAGGCGAGCAGTGTGCGCAGTAAGGCTAACTCGAGGCTAACTAGTGTAAGGTGCGCAGAGCTAGCTCGTTTCCGCATTTGTTATTCGGACGCTGGTGTCCGTAATTGGGCGAGGAGGGGAAGAGGAGGTCGGGATTGGTGTAGGATGTTGTTAGGGCCTTTTCTTCTCTAGGGCGACAAAGCTACCAGTTACAATACTAGACGAGTCGCAGGGGCAGAATCGCGGAATCGCCAGACTGGACACGGTAAAATATGCGGCTACTCCCGAGACGAGTTAACTGTGATAGTACTGCATCGACATTTAATAGTAAAATATGCCTTTCCCCGGCGGTGTCCAGGAGGCGGCGAGAATCGAGCGGAAACGCACTAAAAGGTAGAGTTAGTCGAAACCTGCGGCGGCCAACCCAATTCCGCGCCGAAAATCCCAAGAATTAGCTGCCACAGAACCCTATTGGTTTGGACTCCTGGCGAAAGAGAGGCTGAACACAATCCTTGCACGTAGTTCCCGGTCAGATTTAGTTGTTGCCGCGCCTTCCCTTAGGCTCCCGATCCGCGTAGCTAGTTAGAGCAGGACAGAGTACTTGGCAATTTCTGTAATTACGACTAAAGCGCCGACACGTGGTATTCCAGGAAGTGGCTTCGAATTAAGCTTAAGTTATTCCGACGGCATAATTGCCGCGCCCGCGCGGCCATCCTACCGCTAATTGCGCCACCGACCGTCAAGCTCGGCCAAGTGGTAGCCGCAGGAGTTATTTATTAGTTCCGAGCAAGCTTGTCGCCGCTGTTCCCGAAGGAAAAAGGATGAAGAGAGAAAGGAGCGCAAGGATGGCCCCGAGTTTTCGTGCTAGCGTGCGCGCGTGTATGTGTATGTTGAGTGGTGGCGTTGAGTCCGTGTATGTGTGCGACGCGACTCGATTAAAGATGGCGCGAGAATCGCGCGGGAAACGAAAGCGGAGGAGTAGTGTTGCGTAAAGATAGTTCCAGATGCTTTATACGAATTAGTAATATTCGCGACGAGTCGTTCTCAGCATTTACTAAGTGTACACGATGTCCTGTCCTAAGTTAAACGTCAACGGAAATGTACCAATTAAATCGAGAGATCATATATAAATATATATATATATATATATACATATACGTATATCTACACAGGCATGTGTAGCTGCGAGGTTATGTTTAAGCTACTATTAACTAGGAGATATAAATAAACGGTTCGAACACAACAACCAGGAATCAAGAGTTTCCCGATTCTCCACCCGATTCAGACCTAAAGCTCGGAAACATTCAGAATCAGGTCAATTATTATGATTAACAAAAGGTTCGATTACATCGCTTTCGGCAAGGTGTTCGTAGTCCTCGGGATTTCCTGCCGCCCAGTGCAGCGTGTACACCGGGTGTATGCTGCGTCCTCTCCTTCGTACAGCGCGTTTCATCTCGTCCGGCCGCGATTCCGCCCGCGGGCCACTCTACACTTAGCCTGGCTATTGCATGTACCAATCTACACACGCGTACACATAACGTGCGCATTACGTATACATATTATACATAGCCATATATATATGTATATCAGAGAGTATGTACAGGTCGCTCCAGAAACGCTGGTTCTCCATTCTCGCGCGATCCATCGAACTTCGAGCCGTAGATATATGCGACGTGCTCGATTACGGGGCCCGTTTCGAGCGGCCTGTACGTATGTAAATATATATATATATTTCCAGGGGGCGAAGAAAGCATATATGTATGTGTATGGGAGATGCGAGTAATGGGAGGTTGAGAGAGCTACGAAACAGATCTAATCGGCGCTCTGCAGTCGTATCCTTTGTTGAATGAGGTATTAAATAAATACAAAAGGTATATATATATATTGACGAAGAAAAAGTATGTATATGAGAATCTATGTATTCTAGGGCGGAGGGAGCGGGCGCGAAGACGAATCGCGCGGCGACAAACACAGCCGAAGTATACTTAGAAATCAGAGACACGAGTTCTATATGCAGATTATTGTGTGCGAGACGCTCCAACGCGACTGATGATCAATCATTCAAGATCCTCTCCTTTCTACTCGAATCATTTAAAGCCTGAAATACCAACGATTAGAGCGAAACACGTTTTCTAACGCGCGCCAACCTTTCAATGACATTAACACTTCACCGTGGGTTTAGACGAGAGTTCGCCACCTCTGCGCAATTATTCACTCGCGTGCTTCACGTAACCGGCATTAGAATGACGGTCATGCAACCGATAGCTGATTCATAGAGCGTTCAAGTCGCGAGGTGGGACGTTCGCGTGTTAAAATGGCGCTAAATGCCGCGCTGGCGCTGGTCGGCCCCGTCGGAGCGTCTCTCGCGCACAATTATATACAAATATTATATATAAACGTATATGCGCGTAGGTGGTCGTTCGCGTAACACGTTCTTTATCTTGTACTGTTCCAAGCTGTCTTAATTAGATGAAATCACGGAAGGAAGGAGGAGATGGCGGAGAAGAGCAAGGCGTATGTAAACCGAGAGCTAAGAATTATGATACTCATATGAATTATGAATGTAACTGTGAATCTATGATTCAGTATGGTACTATTAATATAGTCAATATCCTGTTGTAAGGTCTAACACTCTCCCCCGGGGCTCTTGTTTCTCTCATTCACCGAGACTTGCGCCCGAGGACTTCTGCTGGCCGACTCTTACTTTCGCTCAGCACCCACGAAGCCGCATTTCCCACGGGACTAGACCACTTTCCTTTCGCAGTTGATTGGGTTTTAGTGGGGACTTTTCAGTCGCACGATAATCGTAGGGAAGAATTGTATGGGGAAATCAGGGGACCCCGCGCACTTTCAATGGCACAATCGTTTCTTTGACGAGTGATTGGCGAACTTTCGAGTTCAAATCCGCGCGAAATCACGCCGGGCGGTTTCCAGGCGGAAAATCAGCGGACAACGTGGGTCCACTTGGGTTCAATTGGAGCCAAAGGAAGACTACGAATCATGCGAGCATACTAGTCACCAGTAAGCCGGACACGATGACCCCCTCAAGTTTCCGATGATCCTCAAAACTCTTACTTTCAATGTACACATCGACTCGACTGCAATTGCAAAGTACAGCAACCTGCAAAATAAAGTTTCCACTCTCTGTATAATTTTCCGGGGAAATCGTTCCCCCTCGCGTTTGGGGCTGCAAACTTACCGGTGGCTAAGTGTAACAGGACAATATTAAATACATACATAAACGCGACACCGATGTAGGAATCAAACTAGCAATGTCGATGTGCTGTTCTCCCATTCTCTCTCACTCTCTGTAAACTAGACGAGATAAAGTGACTATTTAGAATTGAACTGCAGTACGTGACTCCCCTCGAAATCCCCACTCACTATCATCCCCGTTTCACGATCATCATCATTCCACGTTTGGCCCCTCCAAGCACTAGTGCATCGAATAATAGTGGGAGCCGACAACTGCACTATGATCGCAAATGAAGCGGAGCTTCAGTCTGCAAGTAACTCTCAGTTGGTTCTCCTGCGCTTCTCTCCACTTATCTGAATTAAAATTGATGAATTTAAAAAGTGTCTTTGAGTGGGATTTCTTTTTTGATTGTTATTCTTGATCTTGCAATTGTCTTGATCTTGCAAGGGCATTCTCGCGATATAAGTAAAGGTGTTTCGCGGTAGATTCGAGTCTGTTGTGTCGATTTGCGATACCACGCGTTCCAGCATGCCCTCAAATAGACCACGCAGTCTGTCAGTGCAGCAACTGCATTCTCATGCGGCATCGGCCGAGATGAGACAGGGCAACATTCGGTGAGTAGCGTGGAAGAGATTCGATTGATTCATTCAGGATTATAGCAGTTTTCTTATCAGCGATCGTTAGTTTCTCTTGTTCTTATTTATTTCGAGACTCGGAATTTCTTGAGGTTCTTCCTCTGCCGTAGGAATCCGCGCTCCACCGTCAACTTCACCATCAACGGGCTCCCTTACACAGGTTCGGAGTTTTCGATTTCGATTTTCAAATTTTTAAAGTACATTCGATGAATCCAAATTGATTTAGTTTCGGGAGATGTTCCGGGCAGCACGTCACTCAACGTCTTCATCCGAGACCATGCGCGTCTCAAAGGCACAAAAGCCATGTGCCATGAGGGTGGTTGCGGTGCTTGCATCGTCGCGGCCGAAATCAATGGGGAAACGATGGCGGTGAATTCCTGCCTGGTTCCGGTCATCATTTGCAATGGGTAGGTCTCTGCCGATGATTCGTCGATGGTCAACTAATTGGAGAGGTGTGCCTTTCCAGTTGGTCGATCAAAACGATCGAAGGCATCGGCAACCGGAAGGAAGGCTACCATCTCATTCAAGCGACACTCGCTGAGAAGAATGGCAGCCAGTGCGGATATTGTTCGCCTGGAATGGTCATGAATCTTTACAGGTAGACTCAACTAACTCACGTTCACTCAATTTCTTGGACATTCTCTCTCAACATTAAGCACTTGAGTTCAATCGACTTAACTCGGTTTAAGTTAGCACAAAACTTTCAGTTTATTGCAAGGCAAGCAGCTGACCATGAAGGAAATCGAGAACTCCTTTGGCAGCAACATATGCAGGTGCACTGGCTATCGACCGATTTTGGAGGCTTTCAAGAGCTTCGCCGTCGACGCTCACCCTAAAATGAAGAAAGACATACAGGACATCGAGGTACTAAATCATTCGGTTCAACTGACTAGTCATATTAAGCACACTTTAATAGAGATTGACACAGTTCGAGTGAATGACTCTCGCAGTGCATAAATTCTATATAACTCGACACGTGCAAGTCGACAATAACCGATGGAATGATCGTGGGACGCCACGTGATGCTAGTTGACCTTGTACTTCGGAGGTCTAATGATAGTCGTTGAAGTCATCCGGCGAATTGTGCCGTAACGCGAAGTATCCGCGCAATCCAAGTTAATGTCGTAATCAATGTTGGCGGATTACGGAGAATAATTAGTTGGGAAGAGGAAAGGCAACAAGTGTGAAGTGTTAATGAGTATTCTTCGCTAGGAATTATATAAAACGAAGCTGTGCAAGAAATCCGGGGCGCCTTGCACTGGGCGGTGCAATGACGATAATGTAAATGAGATTATTGATATGCAACTCGACGGTGCCAGTTTCCATAAAGTCCTGACTGTTACTGAACTCTTTGATGTCTTCAGCAAACATCCTAATGAGAGTTATGTACTCAATGGAGGAAACACCGCTCACGGTATTGTAATTTTCTCGAGTCATTAAGAATAATTTTCAAAATCATTGATTCAATGACTCAATGAACGAAGTTAGAAATTATTCATTTCTTATTTCCTTCTAGGTGTCTATCGATTGACTCCACCACAAGTGTACATCGACATCAACAGTATTCCAGATTTACGTCGGATCGAGAAGAACAATGACGGTCTGGTACTGGGCGGCGAAGTCTCACTGACACTTGCCATGGAAACCTTCGACAAGCACTCGAAGGACTCCGGTTTCGAGTACCTCAGGCATCTGGCCAAACACATCGACTTGATCGCCAGTGTTCCCGTTAGAAATGTATACGAGTCTCTCATTTCAAAGTGTTTCGCTCGATGACACTTAATCGAGTTACTACACTCTCTCATTTTAATCCAGATTGGCACAATCGCTGGGAATTTAATGATGAAGAATCAAAATCATGACTTCCCGTCCGATTTGTTCTTAATCCTGGAAACTGCTGGTGCCGAGATTCACATACGTGAGTTAAAACAATCATGAAACACCTCGAACTTGAGTAACTCTAGTAACTCAACTTTAAATAGTCGAGGATCCTAGAACGAAGAGAAGCATGAGTTTATTGGAATTCTTGGAAGTCGACATGAAGCACAAGCTAATCTACAGCGTCCAATTACCACCTCGCTCCAATGAATACGTATTCAGGTCCTTCAAGGTACTAATAATCAAACTTTTTTCTTTTCATAAAATATATTGTGTGTCTGAAACATTTGATAGATCATGCCGAGGGCCCAAAACGCACACGCTCATGTCAATGCCGGTTTCCTCTTGAAGTTGGATGGTTCCGGGAAAGTGGTGGAAAAGCCGAACATAATAATCGGCGGCATAAATGAGCACTTTGTACGTAAACATTCAAAAAGTCACTGCAATATTTAATATTTCTGTATTAAGCAATTCTTTAAATTATTATTTATTATCTCGTAATTGAAATTGAATTGGAGTTTATATTTCGATGCCAGCTGCACGCGACCAAGACGGAGGAATATTTGTTAAACAAATCCATCTTTGACAAGAATGTCGTGAAGGCAGCCATCGAAACTTTGGACGGCGAATTGAATCCCAATCACGCTCTGCCTGATTATTCCCCGGAGTTCCGGAAACTCCTCGCCGAAGGACTGTTCTACAAGGTGAGATCTACTTTCCCGCGCAGCGGCTGACTCGCGGTGGGGCTATACTACTGGCAGAGTACAGGCTTACTCAGACACAAGGTGGCGCCAGGCAAAATGAATCACTGCATGTATTTTCTTACTTCTACCATTCCAGGTTCTCTTAAGTATCAAACCAGAAAATGTGGATCCGAAATTGCGAAGCGGTGGCTGGATCTTGGAACGGGAGCTTTCCTCGGCGAAACACGATTACGACACCGACAAGAATATCTGGCCGTTGAACAAGCCGATCCCGAAGATTGAGTCAATCTATCAGACTTCCGGGGAAGGCGAATACGTCAACGATTTGCCGCCCTTTCCCAATGAGGTGTTCTGTGCTTTCGTGTCCACTGAAGTGGCCAATGGGAAGATTGGGACCATCGACGCTAGCGAGGCTCTGGTAGGCTAGAGGGGGAACTGTTCAAATTACATGTTCGTAAAAAAATGAATGCTTTACAGTTGTCTGTATGGTGTTTGTAGAAAATGAAGGGAGTTGTTGCCTTCTACACAGTGAAGGACGTGCCGGGCCGGAATATTTTCGTCTCAGGGAAGAGTAAATTGATGATGATGGACTACGACGAGTTGGTAATAATCCCTAAGCACTTTTAACAACAATTTATCTGAAAAATTAAAATTACTCAATAAAACATCATTGTTTCCTTTTATAGTTATTCGTAGATGGAGACATCCTTCACGCAGGTCAGCCAATTGGTGTGATAGCAGCAGAGACTCACCAACTTGCCAACGAAGCTGCTAAAAAAGTTAAAGTCACATACGTCGACGCCCTTAAGGTCAAGCCAATCATCAGTTGCGAGGATGCAGTTCTAGCCAAAGACAAATCGAGGTTTTTCCAGACCCTCAATCATTCCGCCAATTCCAAAGGTGCAATTATTTAACTTACAAAGAAATGTTAATAGTCGACTAGTAGTTGATATTGATGTTAATTCCAGGCGACAATACGCAGCACGTGGTGAAGGG
The DNA here is from genome assembly GCA_963675795.1 of Crossocerus cetratus. Lineage (NCBI taxonomy): Eukaryota > Metazoa > Arthropoda > Insecta > Hymenoptera > Crabronidae > Crossocerus > Crossocerus cetratus. Next base: position 16,709,898 of record OY776671.1, read on the forward strand.
CGTCTTTCAATGCGGGAGTCAGTATCATTACACCATGGAGACTCAAACCTGCATCTGTGTGCCGGTGGAAGACGGCATGGACGTTTATCCGTCGTCCCAGTGGATGGACCTCGTCCAGACTGGCATTGCCGAGTGTCTGGCAGTGCCAAACAATAGGTAAAACATCATCAAAATCTAACAAAAGTTCGAATGAATACATAATCTTGCTTACAGTATAAACGTTCGGGTGAGGCGTCTTGGTGGGGGTTACGGTTCCAAGATTTCCCGCTGCGGCCAAGTGGCGTGCGCGTGCGCCCTCGTCTGCCACAAGCTCCACCGACCCGCTCGTTTCATCATGACCATTGAGAGTAATATGCAGACGATCGGCAAGCGAAACGCCTCCAGACAGGAGTACGAGGTTGGCGTCGACGACGACGGACGGATTCAGTATCTCAACTCCACGCACTGGTCCAACAGCGGCTGTAATTACAATGAGGCGTCGTCCTTTTACATCGGCGAACACATGTTCAGGTGGAAATGGATACTTAGAATTTATAAATATATAAATCTATAAATATAAAGTTTAGAATTTATATGGCTAAAATAACTAACTGCGATTTGCTTGTCGTCGATTCAGTTGCTACGATAACAGCACTTGGAACGTCCAAGGCTTCGAGACGAAGACAGACATATCTTCGACGACGTACTGTCGAGCACCAGGTAAGTCACGAATCGATTTATATCGATTATCAAGAATAGAGGAAGAATAGGCTTCGGGGAACTTTCCAGGCTCGACCGAGGGTATCGCCATGGGAGAGCACATGATGGAGCACATAGCGAGGGTGGTGGGGAAGGACCCAGTCAAAGTGCGCGAAGTCAATATGAGCGACGAAGGCAAGAGCAATCTCCAGCCAATGATAGAGGAGCTCACAAGAACCGCGGACTTCGAAAAAAGAAAGCTGGCCGTGGAAACTTTCAACAATGTAAACGAATTATGGAGAAATGGAAATATTTCATTTATTAGAGTTAAGTTTCACGAATGGTTTGATTGTCGCAGGAAAACCGATGGAAGAAGAAAGGCATCGCCTTCGTCCCCATGAAGTTCCCACTTGCCGAGTGGAGTCAGTTCAGCGCGCATGTTGCAGTTTTCGCGCGAGATGGCACTGTCGCTATCGCGCACGGCGGCATCGAGTGCGGACAAGGTATTCACACTAAGGTGATAAACCGATTTTCACTTTCGTTCCCATGGCGTTTAGTTAATGATTTATGTAGACTACTTGCTCTTTTCGGGCGACAGGTGGCGCAGGTGGCAGCACACACTCTCGGCATTGACTTGAGCTTGATCAGTGTCAAACCGAGCAACAATCTTGCGACGCCAAATGGCGCTGTCACTGGCGGAAGTATCACCAGTGAAGCAGTTTGTTACGTGAGATTATTTAATTGTCAACGAAATTCATTTTCATTAATTTCTCACTAATTAACGATGTCATAATTATTTCGCAGGCCACATTGAAGTCCTGCCAGGAGATCTTGGAGAGGCTCGAACCCATAAAGAAGGAATTAAACAATCCAACATGGCAGGAGTTAGTCATGGCCGGCTATATGAAAGATGTCGACCTCTGCGCTCGTTACATGTGCGTCTAATGTCAAATTTCTATACTTCTCCAGCGCGATATTTCTATCGGACAATAGTTCACTCGTCCGCAACACGTGAGTGTTGAGAAATCGATGAAAGAATGACTATTGTTTGATCCAGGTTCACGACAAATGACCAGCCGACGCCGTACTCGATCTATGGCGTCAGCATCGGCGAGGTTGAGGTCGACATGCTGACTGGTCAGCACTTGGTACAACGTGTGGACATCATGGAGGACGCCGGGGTCAGTTTGAATCCCGATATCGACTTGGGCCAAGTAGAGGGCGCCTTTGTCATGGGACTTGGTTATTGGACTTCAGAGGACGTGATCTACGATCCCAACACCGGGAAATTAATGAATGACCGAACCTGGGTTCGTTTCTCCTTCGTCAATTATATCAATTTAAAGTGGCGTCTGATTAGTAATTTGGGTAATTGAATCTAGAATTATAAGCCGCCTGGTGCGAAGGACATTCCGGTGGACTTCCGTGTTTCCTTCCGGCGAAACGCTCCGAACATGATTCGCGTTCTTCGATCGAAAGGTTAATACTATTTGAAACTTTGAACTTTCCTCATTGCCTGAAAAAGATATCATCATGAATTCCATTGGCTTTCGCAGCTACTGGTGAGCCGCCACTTTGCATGAGCGTCGTCATAGCCTTTGCCATTCGAAATGCACTCAATGCGGCCAGGAAGGACGCCGGCAACACTGACCCTTGGTATCGAATGGGTGAGTCTTCGATGTCCATTTGAATTAAATTTTCATTAAATAATTTTTGAAGTTAAAGAAAAGATCGTCACGACTGCGAGTGCTCATCTGAATTTCAGATGGTCCAATCACCACGGAGAGCATTCTTCTCAACAGCCTGACTAACAAGAAGCAAATGGTGCTTTGATTGGTGCAATCTAGCCAACTAGTTCGGAACTAAGAAGCCGAACCACCAATTCTGTAAATACTGTGTAACACGCCTAGGAAATATGCTTGTTCTCCCATTCTCTTTCACCCTCTGTAAACTAGACGAGATAAAGTGACTATTTAGAATACAACAGCAGTACATGACTCCCCTCAAACTTCCCCCTCACCACCATCCCCCAATAAACCACTTTTAATTAATTTATTTTACTATATAATGAAAATAACATACATAAAATTCCAGTTCAATATAAATAATCAAACCACAAATAGTACGCGTGAAAATTCGCGAAGGGTAATCCGATGGAGAAAATTATTCGAGCAATTACCTTATAAATCGCGAGCGTAGTTTCGAATAGGACTTCCGGGCGTGCGAGTGCGGGGTCTGTCATTACCGGCAAGCGTTAGGTTCTCGCTCCGAGGCTCATCTCACGTTTAGCGGCCCCTCCGAGCACCAGTGCGGCAGACAACAGTGGGAGCCAACAATCTGCACGCCAATAGCACATAAAGCGGAGCCTCAGTCTGGAAGTAACTCTCTGTTGGTCCTCTCACCGTGCAATCTCTCCTGCTCTCCCGCAAAAGTGGAAACCTGAATTGTGCCGTCGGCGAATCCTCTTAGATCCTTTGTGTTAATTAATCCAAAGTATTCCTCGCGTCGATGACTTAATCATTCGGCTATAGAGACTAATTCAGATTTATCAACGCGATTTTCATTAGTTAATTAATAATTAAGAGGTGGCAAATATTGGGGCGTAACTTAATTGACTCCAATTAATTCACCGAGTGTTTGTTGGGTGGGATTCTCTGGGATAATTAATAATAATTAATAAAGAAATAATTGGCTGTTACAATTGTTGGTAGGGTGATCTTTGAATATAATTAAAGGTGTTCGGCGATCGATCGTAGTCTCCTGGGTCGATTTGCGATACCGCGCGTTCCAGCATGCCTTCAAATAGACCACGCTGCCTGTCAGTGAAGCATCTACTTTCTCACGCAGGATCGGCCAAGACGATACCGGACACCATACGGTGAGTAGCGTGGAAAAGAGTCGACCGACCCATCCCGGATTCTAGCAGTGACAATATTTTCCACACAGACCAAACCGCCTTTCAATTCAATTACTGGTTCTTATATAAAATTACATAACGAATTCTTCTACGGAAGAAATCCTTGGAGCTAATGACCTCTCGCATCGCGCAAGAATGACAGTATTTCTACGTTTCAACCAGTCCTTACGGGAAGACTCGTACGTCCTATTAAGGGAATTACATGTGAACCAGTAACAATGCGTTTTCCCTTTACTTACTAATAGTAAATGGAAACAAAAGACATTAAATAAAACGTGCCTACTAAATATAGGTATAATACTTAAAAATTAATAAATAGAAATAAATTTATTTATATAGACGTATATTCTGTTAATTACGTATAAATTGGGGGCGTCCTCTGATTTACGTATTGCTCTAGAGGAAGTAGACACCCGTCAATAGACAACAGACCTTTTGTACTGCGTCAATCGTATCAAACGTCAATATTATGAATCGAAGTCGAACGATCCAGCCAAATCTGATTAATCATCAGAGTAACTTCGATTCGAACGTGTCTCCACATTTACATCAGCTGATAATTGATACCATTTACAATCGTAATATAAATGATTGATGACTTCGAGTCAGTGGTTATATAAAAAGCAAATTACTCCTCGACCTGAAAAGCCTAGCAATGTCCTGCATCTCCTTCAGCCTTGCCAGGTCATCCTGCTAATTCGCTGGCATTAGTTTCGGAACGAAATTGCGCGAATCATTGCGGTCATTAAGTCATGACGTTTAACTCCCTCGCGTTAATGACTGTTCTTTGTACTCGGAAGAAGCGTTTCGCTCGAGTCTTGAGAATCATCGGATGAACTCTCGATGACTTTCAATGACTCCGAGTCCGCTGCGGCGAGTGAACTGACATTCGAGCCGCTCGACTTTCACTTCGGCCAGTGCACATATTTGCGGGGGGTTTTTCGAGCATTCCGCTGGAGAAGTGAGTGAATCATTGAGAGACTGTACAAGTTACTGGTAATCTGATAAGGAGAGATAGTATTCCGGACGATCATTGTTTAACTTAGATATTGTAGGAGATTGTGCAAGTGATTGAAGTGGCTGCTGGATGTCCTTAGACTTAGATGGACTTAGTGAATTATTTATAGTCCCACTTGGTTATTCAATAAATGGATTATTCATTAAGGAGATTGGGACAAGAGATTAGAACTTCAGTAAGTCTGTTATGTTGTGGATTTAGATTGCTTCGACCTTGAAGCGTGAAGTCAAGGTTTGTAGATTTGCACTCATTTAAAGGAAAAATTCGAAAGCAATATTTGTTATTTATGGAAAGAAAACTATGTTTAGTGTAACTCGTAGAAATTGCATCGACGTGTGTCAGTGAGGACTCACTATATTAAAACATCGAAAGACGTAACGCGAATAAAGGTCAACTAGCGTCTGATATTCATTGCTTATCAGTTTCTCATTCTGTCTCTTCCGTCCATTTCGCAATCATTAACCAGCTTTATCATCATTTCGGCGGGCCACCAATCGCCAGTCGTCTTGTTTATTACTTGGACGATGGGTGTCTCTCAAACTAAACTGGCAGTTCTGCAAGCGCTGTACGATATTTAACTTGTTCTTCAGTTTGTGACTCAGAATTTTTTAAGATTCTTCCTCTGCCCGCAGGAACGTGAGGTCGACCGTCGAGCTCACCATCAACGGAGTGCCTTACACAGGTTCGCAGTTTTTCCATTTCCAATTTCAATCTTTAAAACTACCTTGGATGAATCCTCCAGTAATTATTTGCTGCCTTAAGAGATCGAGTTGAGTCTTCAGATAAAATGTGGAAAAATTGATTTAGTTTCGGGAGATGTTCCGGGCAGCACGTCACTCAACGTCTTCATCCGAGACCATGCGCGACTCAAAGGCACAAAAGCCATGTGTCACGAGGGTGGTTGCGGTGCTTGCATCGTCGCGGCCGAAATCAATGGGGAAACGATGGCGGTGAATTCCTGCCTGGTTCCGGTCATCATTTGCAATGGGTAGGTCTCTGCCGATGATTCGTCGATGGCCAACTAATTGGAGAGGTGTGCCTTTCCAGTTGGTCGATCAAAACGATCGAGGGCATCGGCAACCGGAAGGAAGGCTACCATCTCATTCAAGCGACACTCGCTGAGAAGAATGGCAGCCAGTGCGGATATTGTTCGCCTGGAATGGTCATGAATCTTTACAGGTAGACTCAACTAACTCACGTTCACTCAATTTCTTGGACATTCTGTCTCAACATTAAGCACTTGAGTTCAAGCGACTTAACTCGGTTTAAGTTAGCACAAAACTTCCAGTTTATTGCAAGGCAAGCAGCTGACCATGAAGGAAATCGAGAACTCCTTTGGCAGCAACATATGCAGGTGCACTGGCTATCGACCGATTTTGGAGGCTTTCAAGAGCTTCGCCGTCGACGCGAATCCTAAAATGAAAAAGGACATACAGGACATCGAGGTACTGAATCTCCAGAAAGTTTAATTTCATTTCATTCAATTAAACTTGGAGCATTTCAACTCGATATTTATTATAAGCAGAGTTTCATGGAGTTTGACCCACTTGAAATCATTTGCATAAATCAGCTTCCGTTACTCTCGCATTGCACAAATGAATGCATGTAACTCGTCATTACGTCGAGCGACATCTCTCGTCGAGAAGTCGGCGGTGAGTCAAGTAATGATTACGGGAAGCTGCGTGACGGTAATTGATCGTGCGCTTCCGAGAAGTCTAATGATCGTCCCTGAAGTCATCTTTCCAAATGATGAGTCGTAGGTCGAAGTATACGCGCAATAGAAGTCGAGGTCACTTTCAATCATCGAGTTGATTAGAATGATTTTTTAGATATAGTAAACGAAATATGCTTCCTCAGGAATTATATAAAACGAAGCTGTGTAAGAAAACCGGGGAGCCCTGCACTGGCCGCTGCGATGCTGCCAAGGGAAATGAGATCATTGACATGCAACTCGACGGCGCCAATTTCCATAAAGTCCTGAGTGTCACTGAACTCTTCGACGCTTTCAGCAAACATCCCAATGAGAGTTACGTGCTCAATGGTGGAAACACCGCTCACGGTACTCTCATTTTCTCGAGTCATTAAGAATAATTTTCAAAATCATTGGTTCAATGACTCAATGAACGAAGTTAAAAATTGTTCATTTTTTATTTCCTACTAGGTGTCTATCGATTGACGCCACCACAAGTGTACATCGACATTAACAGTATTCCGGACTTACGTCGGATCGAGAAGAACAATGACGGTCTGGTACTGGGCGGCGGAGTCTCACTGACACTTGCTATGGAAACCTTCAACAAGCACTCGAAGGACTCCGGTTTCGAGTACCTCAGGCATCTGGCCAACCACATCGACTTGATCGCCAGTGTTCCCGTTAGAAATGTACACAAGTCACTAATTTCAAAGTATTTCACTCGATGACACTTAACCGAGTCACTACACTCACTCATTTTATTCCAGATCGGCACTATCGCTGGGAACCTGATGATCAAGCATCAAAATCGCGAATTCCCATCGGACTTGTTCTTAATTCTAGAAACTGCTGGCGCTCAAATTCACATACGTAAGTTAAACAATAATAACTCAAGTCAAACAATTAGTATTAATAGTTAATCAACTGTAACTCAGAAGTTCGTTAAGAGAGGTTTAAGTGACTCAAGTGAGTTAACGCGAAAAAAGTCCAATTTTAATCTGATGCTTTTATCGCTGGATCAATCACTCACTCAACGGGCTCGAGTGCTAATTGAGAGGCTCCGGAATAATACGCCTGGCACTTTAAATAGTCGAGGATCCTGGAACGAAGAGTAGCATGAGTTTATTGGAATTCCTGGAAGCCGACATGAAGCACAAGCTGATCTACAGCGTCCTATTACCGCCTCGCTCCAGCGAATACGTGTTCAGGTCCTTCAAGGTACTAATAATCAATTAAAATCCACAATATTAAATCAACTTTTTTCTTTTTATAAAATATGTTGTGTGTCTGAAACATTTGGTAGATCATGCCGAGGGCCCAAAACGCACATGCCCATGTCAATGCCGGTTTCCTCTTGAAGTTGGATGGTTCCGGGAAAGTGGTGGAAAAGCCGAACATAATAATCGGCGGCATAAATGAGCACTTTGTACGTAAACATTCAAAAAACCACTGCAACTATTTAATATCTTTGTATTAAGCAATTCTTTCAATTATTATTTATTATCTCATAATTGAAATTGAATTGGAGTTTGTATTTCGATGCCAGCTGCACGCGACCAAGACGGAGGAGTATTTGTTGAACAAATCGGTTTACGACAAGAATGTCGTGAAGGCGGCCATCGAAACTTTGGACGGCGAATTGAAACCCAATCACACTCTGCCGGACTATTCCCCGGAGTTCCGGAAACTCCTCGCCGAAGGACTGTTCTACAAGGTGAGACCTACTTTCCCGCGCAGCGGCTGACTCGCGGTGGGGCTATACTACTGGCAGAGTACAGGCTTACTCAGACACAAGGTGGCGCCAGGCAAAATGAATCACTGCATGTATTTTCTTACTTCTACCATTCCAGGTTCTCTTAAGTATCAAACCAGAAAATGTGGATCCGAAATTGCGAAGCGGTGGCTGGATCTTGGAACGGGAGCTTTCCTCGGCGAAACACGATTACGACACCGACAAGAATATCTGGCCGTTGAACAAGCCGATCCCGAAGATCGAGTCCATCTATCAGACTTCCGGGGAAGGCGAATACGTCAACGACTTGCCGCCCTTGCCCAATGAGGTGTTCTGTGCTTTCGTGTCCACTGAAGTGGCCAATGGGAAGATTGGGACTGTCGACGCTAGCGAGGCTTTGGTAGGCTGGAGGGGGAACATCTCTGCGATTCATTTTACAAGACTTTTAATACAATTATATTGAAATTTCGAATATGATTTTCAGAAAATGGAAGGCGTGATTGCTTTCTACACAGCAAAGGACGTGCCAGGAAAGAATGTTTTCGTGGCAGCGGCAAGTAAACTACAAATGATGAACAGCGATGAGCTGGTAATGATATCCTAACAACATCTTAATAATAATTACATAAACAATTAATTGAAACTCGCTAAAACATAACTGTTTAATTTATAGTTGTTCGTAGAAGGGGACATCCTTTACGCAGGTCAGCCAATTGGCGTCGTAGTAGCAGAGACTCACCAACTTGCCAACGAAGCTGCTAAAAAAGTTAAGGTCACATACGTCGATGCCCTCAAGGTCAAGCCAATCATCACCTGCGAAGACGCAGTCCTCGCCAAAGATGATTCGAGGTTCCTCCAGACCCTCAATAAAGCCTCTCAATCCAAAGGTAAAAGTACTCGTTTGTTTCCGAAATATTTACTTAGTGAACGGGTTTTTCTTACATAATTACAGGAGACAATACGAAGCACGTAGTAAAGGGAGTCTTCCAATGCGGGGGCCAATACCATTACACCATGGAGACTCAAAGCTGTGTTTGTGTGCCGATTGAAGACGGCATGGACGTTTACCCGACGTCCCAGTGGATGGACCTCGTACAGACTGCCATTGCCGAGTGTCTGGCAGTGCCAAACAATAGGTAAAACAAAGGAACTCATCAAGCAAAGAATTAAATTAATAAAATTAGCAACTATTGTCGCATTATTGCGGTTGACTTACCTTCACAAAATACACATTGTGTTTACAGCATAAACATTCAGGTGCGCCGGTTGGGAGGCGCATACGGTTGCAAGATCTCCCGCTGCAGCCACGTGGCGTGCGCGTGCGCCCTCGTCTGCCACAAGCTCAACCGACCCGCTCGGTTCGTCATGACCATCGAGAGTAATATGCAGACGATCGGCAAGCGAAACGCCACCAGGCACGAATACGAGCTCGGCGTCGATGGCGACGGTCGAATTCAATACCTCAACTCGAAGAACTGGTCCAATGGCGGCTGCAGCTTCAACGAGATTTCATCGCCGTTCGCTGGCGAACACATGTCCAGGTAGAAATTGATATTAATAGTTTTATTTTTAGTGTAATGTTATTACACACTAATTTTCGGGTTTTGTTAATTTAGTTGCTACGACAGCAGCACTTGGAACGTCCAATCCTTCGAGACCAGGACGGACATACCTTCCAATACATACTGTCGAGCGCCGGGTAAAATAAAAATCTTATTAATTCGCAATGAAATACTTTAAATTGTAAGGAGAGACGAGGGATGTATTTCGGAAAACTTCCAGGCTCGACCGAAGGTGTCGCCATGGCGGAACACATGATGGAGCACATAGCACGGGTGGTTGGAAAGGACCCGGTGGAAGTGCGCGAAATCAACATGAACGACGAGGACAAGAGCAATCTCCAACCAATGATGAAGGAGCTTACAAAGAACGCGGATTTCGAGAACAGGAAAATGGCAGTGGAAACATTCAACAATGTGATTAACAATCCACTTGCAATCAACCACAACCTCTTGAATCAATTCAAAGATTTATTACGAAACATAATTTATTGTCACAGGAAAACCGATGGAAGAAGAAGGGCATTGCTCTGGTGCCCCTAAAGTACCCGCTGTTTTTATGGGGTCAGTTCAACGCGCATGTCGCAGTCTTCGCGCGAGATGGCACTGTCGCCATCACTCACGGTGGAATCGAGTGCGGACAAGGCATTCACACCAAGGTAATAAACCTTTTTTCAACCTAGTTTCAATGGCATTTGGTGATTAATACAGAGAACTTTCACTTTCCGTGCAACAGGTGGCGCAGGTGGCAGCACACACTCTCGGCATTGACTTGAGTTTGGTGAATGTCAAGCCGAGCAGCAATCTTACTTCGCCAAATGGCTCTGTCACTGGCGGAAGTATCACCAGTGAGACAGTTTGTTACGTAAGATCATTTCCTGTTCTCTTTAAGTATACCTATGATTCCCATTGTGTATCATTTTTTCATATTATTTTTATTTGCATTAATTTGTCATGAATTGATGAGGATCGAATGAATTCGCAGGCTACTTTGATGGCCTGCAAGGAGATCTTGAAGAGGCTTGAACCGATCAAGAAGGACTTGAACAATCCAACATGGCAGGAGTTAGTCATGGCCGCCTACGCGAAAGACGTCGACCTCTGTGCTCGTTACATGTGCGTTTAGTATCGAATTTCGATATTTCTTTCATACAACTTTTTTCTGGCACATTGGTTCACTTGCCCAGAATGCGTGTGTGTTGAGAAATCGACGAAAGGATCTCTACCGTTCGTTCAAGGTACACGACAAAAGACGATCCGAAGCCGTACGCGATCTATGGCGTCAGCGTCGCCGAGGTCGAGGTCGACATGCTGACTGGTCAGCACTTGGTACAACGCGTGGACATCATGGAGGACGCGGGAATTAGTTTGAGCCCGGAAATCGACTTGGGCCAGGTAGAGGGCGCTTTTATCATGGGAATGGGTTATTGGACCTCCGAAGACTTGATCTACGACCCCAACACTGGAAAATTAACCAATGACAGAACATGGGTTCGTTTCTCCTTCACCGATTATACCAATTTCAATGTTGATCATTGAACATTGAAAGTGGTAATTAATAATTTGGTTAATTGACTTTAGAATTATAAGCCACCCGGTGCAAAGGACATACCAGTGGACTTCCGTGTCTACTTCCGGCGGAACGCGCCCAACATGGCGCAAGTCCTTCGATCAAAAGGTTGATACTATTTTGAACTTTGCCCTTTTCCCGTTACACAAAGTCGTCGATACTTTTGCAGCCACCGGCGAGCCGCCACTTTGCATGAGCGTCGTCATTGCCTTCGCCATTCGAAATGCACTCAATGCTGCGAGAAAGGACGCCGGCAACACTGAGCCTTGGTATAGAATGGGTGAGTTTTCGATTTCCCATGCAATTTCGGCTTGGTAAAGATCACCATAACTGCAAGTACTCGGTAAATTTCAGATGGTCCAATTACCACCGAGAGCATTCTCGTCAACAGCCTGACTAAAAAGGAACAAATGGTGCTTTAATTGCACCAATCCTCGCAACGGAACAGGAAGAATAATGTACTGGAATACATTTGTCTTGAAGGTTTCTACCGCCTGCTAGTATTAATGAAATGGATGCATAAACAATTTATGCGATAAACAAGTTGTTAAACTTAACATTAAGGTGCTCAGAGTATACTTAATAGAAGTTTATTTTTGCAATAAATGCACGTAGCTTAGGTGGAGCAATCAATCTGTCGGTTTCATTGGATTCCCACTGCGATGGCTCCGGATATCAATGGTGCGAGAGGAGAGGCCGATATAAAGAAGCGGCGCTATGAAAATAGTCCGTCCCGATTTAAAACGTCGATCGGAACGAAAGGGTTACGGTGCACCGTGCAGTATAATTAAAAATGCACTTTCTGTCTAATTAAAGGAGAGTCCGTCGCCTACTCTGTCACATGAATCCCTCGCACTTCGAGCTCTCTCCACGGTTCACTTTATTCGTACCACATTTCTCTTCACATATGCAAAGTTTTCTACATTAATGACTATAATTAATTAGTTTTTTCACCCTCAGTGGAAACCTCTGCGATCCCAGAATCTAGGACAATACTCCTCGAAGCTAGTACCTAAATTCGAGAAAATTGAGGTTAAGTCTAGGTTATGTTCAAATTCGATTTACACTCGATGGAAAATAAGTTGGAATTTCGAGGAAAATAACTAGCTGCTGTCGGAAGTCGGTCAAAGAAATAGTTGAGCCGACTTTCCCAGTGAGTGGGACACACGAGACTGAAGGAAGCAGGGGAGGGCTGTGTACTCCGGTAGGGTTTCGCCTTCCAGTGCGGTTACACGGACAGATATAGGTGTAGCCGGTGCAGCCAGACCTCGGCTTGGGGGCGCTGAGTTCTCTTTACGCTTTGCTTATCGCCTAACTCGGCTATTTTTAAGTAGCCGCGTACGCCACCGTCACGCATCGGCCTTTGATCCGGCTTGTCCTTTGTCCGGCTTCGTAGCCAAGTGATCCTACTCTCCCACCAAACCCACCCTCAACCACCCACCCAACAGATCCCCTCAATCTATATATAATTTAATTCGAATTCAGATGCCATTTCGTTCGAATTTAATTCAAAATTTTCCCGAGTTCAGTTGGTACTGGAAGTTCGGGGTTAGTTTGAATTTAATTTGTATTTAGTTCGCAGTTAGTTGAAATTAGTGGGAAATAACAGCCCTCGACATAAGGAAAGTATTTTATAATGGCAAAAATTGATAATTCAATTTCAATGCCAGGCATTTCCAATGGTAAGTGATGCCCGACCAGAAATCATCTTCACCCCACTGTGTTGTGGGCCAAGGAGGAAGAGGCTGGAAGGGGGAAGAGAGCGACGGGCGCCGGACTACGTCATCGTTGGGGAAACAAGGGGTAGATGTACAGGGCGGGCCATTTATCTCGGGCGAAGTAAATTGCTTTCTTAAAATAGAAGATTCGATTCCCTCGGACACCCGAGCGCTCTCGCTTTCTCCCTCTTCTTTCCTCCCCGCAGGCTTATACTCGCCCGGAGAGGTAAATAAGCCCCGTCGAGGGCGCGTCCGCTCGAGAGATGCAATCTCGGTAATTCGACTTCTCCCTTTCGTTCGGTGAATCGCACTCATTTGCATTAGGATCGCCGCGAGCTGTAATGGGATTCTTCTTACAGCGGCTTGTAAGTGAATGGCCGGTTGAGTGAGTGTACACTTCGGGCTTGATGACTCATGAATGACGCTAATGATTCGCTCGCATTATCGTGTTACGAACTTGGAGTCTGTGATTAAGTTTATATTAATTTGTAACTATTATTAGTTACACACTTGTTACTTTAAGATTCTTGACAATCTTCAATTGTCATCGAAAAATGGAAGAATTCTGTCTTACTTCAATGGGATTCTTCTGTTTTCTAGAAGTCAATTGTTTTGCAGCGTAAACTATAAAACGAGTGACACATTAATGTTACGGATCGTCACTAGACTCGGATTGAATAGCTGGGCACAGCTGCTCTCTTCCCTTATCGCGGGCGCTTTCCTATCTCCGTCGCGCCGGCTTTTATCTCCCTGACTTTTTCTCTCGCCTATCTCTCCCGGGCTGCCATCTTACGTCACCTTAGCCTGGTTCCGTTTGCCGATTCCACTTTTCCGTGAGCCGGTTGTTATCAATCGACGGCGAGTTCGGGAGAAAGAGTGCGGGCCGCGGGCCTTTGTAGATACTCGTCGCCGCAGGAAAGGAGGACCCTGGAACTGTTGCGAACTTGCGCCGAGTTCGCCACGACTTACTCCGAAAGCTCTTTCAGGGAGATTTCTCTCGAAATTCTTTGTTAAACTGTTGGAAACATTTGATGAAACTTGCAAGAAAGATTTTTCAGTAGTTTGCACTCGATTTGTTAAATAGTTATGCATTAATTCTAAATTTTAATTGGGAAATAACGAATTTTCTATTCACTGCTCGTAATGAATTGCAAGCGTTCCGTCGGGGTTGGAATGTCATTCGAGTGTTCGTTAATGCCCCTCGCTGTATACAGTGACGGACTCCGCAATACAATCTGCGCAAGCTCGTTCTCGTCGGAGGAATGAACTCGCCGACTTCAGGCACGTAAACTTTAGCGCAGGTGTTCCGGCTGGCGTAGATGCCACCATATCCACTGAACGGGAAATTGGTACCAACTGCGAGTAAATTCATCGCCATGCATCACTTCAATTACCGCCGAGCTTTAATTAAGAGATTCCTGATAGAGCCCTCAATTGATAAGCATTCGAGTTATTAAAAGAACTCGAGCTTAAAATAATGATCTCGCATTAGCTGGACCCACGTCAACAGCCAATCCCGACATCCAAGGGTCAACCCCATTGACGTCAGTCCAATTGCATCGTCCTCAGACCCCAGCAAATCATCCAAATCACCGCCGCGCGCAAACGCTACTTAACACATCAGCCCAAATCGACTCTCGAACCCGCTGCAAGTACCGAAAGCGCGTGCACGACCCCCAGGTGGCTCGCTCTATAAATATTCCCGGGGCGCATTGCCGACTGGCTAAGCATCGAAACCACCCCCGTTCGCCTGAAACCCCAGGAACCTCGCCCCATCTCCTCCCTCCAAATCGAAGGCAACAAAACAACGGAATTGCTCCCAACAAATCTGTCCAACTCTAATTCTTCTGGAAGGAATCGAGGCGAGTGCGTGCGAGGCTGGTGGACGGCGCCGCGTCGAGGAAGCTCGTCGACGCCAGTGTCGTCTCGGGGCGCGCGCGCCGCAAGCTCCGCCCCGTCGGCGACGGGGGCGCTGTGTTCGCGGCGCGGCGCACGTCGATCGCCGCGACGACGGCGTCGCGGTGGTGATGTTGCGCGAGCAGTCGATAGCCCACGCCGACGTCGAGCGGACCTCGTCGTCCTCGTCCTCCCTCTCGCGCGGATCGTCTCGGCCCCTGAGAGAACGGCAACCGGGCGGCTGCAGAGCGCGGTGCCGACGTTACCGCGTCGTCCCCACGGTTCCGAGATCGAGAGAGAGAGAGAGAGCCAATCACGGCGCAGCAGGCCCCGCTCGTTCCCCGCAAGGCTGTCGCGCTGACCTCGTCGCAGGCCTCCTGCGCTCGGTCCACCAGCTCGGCCGCCCCGACGACGACCTCCTCAAGGTAGAGACCTCGTGCGCGAGCCGCTCCGCGGAGCTCCAGGGAGTTGGGACCAGTCCAGGAGGGAACGCAGGCCCACCACTTCTAACCAATCCCCGCACTCATACCTCCTCGGGTACTCCATCGTCGGCTGCTGCGGATCGGATCGAGCTCTGGCCGTCCCCGACACGCTCGGCATAGCAGTGCATGCGCGTCGCGACGCTCCGCCAGCAGCTCTCGCCACTCGCTCTCCTCCGCGCCCCGGAATCCCCGAGAGAGACCGACTACCCTCCATTCCACGCTTAACTCCTTCCGCTTCCTACGCGCATCTTCCACCTTCGCCTCAGCTTCCTCCAGGAATCCTCCTCTCTCTCTCTCTCTCCCCAGTCAGTAGTCCCAAGGGAGTCCCCGCGAGCCTCCTTCTCCATCCTGGCCTTCCTCTGCGCCAGGAGGTTCCTTTCACAACGCGCGCGCGCGCGCCCTTCCGAACTGTGTCTCGCTCGACGTAGAAGCGACGGTATCTCAATTATCCCTGGGTCCCAAAGTGGCTGGTCCCATCTCCGCTGGATCTCGAGTGCGTCCGGTCCCGCAGTGCCGCGGCCGCGGGCATCTACTACAGTGCGTCCGTGTCTCTCCAGGTACCCTGGTGCGCGTCCGGGGAGAGTGGTCCCCTCGGTGAAGGGGCAGATCTAGCCAGGCGGGCAGGCGGGCAGCCAGGTGCCCGGGTGGCAGGACTCTAGACGGACGGAGAAAAACAGAGAGAGCCAGAACGAGAGATAGAGGGGGGAGAAACATATAGAAAGAGAGGGTGAGGGGTGAGAGGAGTCAAGCAGGCAGGCGCTCGAGAGGATATCTCGGCTGAGGCGTCCCTCGGACAACGTTCTCGTCGGCTCGACGTGCGCGCCCCGACCCGAGCCACCCGACAACACGTACACACGTACACGGAGGGAAAGAGAGAGAGAGAGAGAGAGAAGTAGAGAGTGAGGGAGAGAGAGATAGAGAGAGATAGAGAGAGAGAGATCCAGGCAGGATCGGGCAGCAGCAGCAGCAGCGGCAGCAGCGGTTGGTGCAAGTACGAAGTGCTCCGAAAGCCCGAATAAATGTGTCGGTCACGGTACAAGACGTGAGAGACGCGGGGGCCACGGCAAGTAGTGAGGTTTATTTTTAGTGGCAAGCGCCAAGCGCGCGCTAAGCAAGAAGAGGCCAGAGTGAGGATAAACGGCCGGCGCGCAGTGCCCTGATGAAGCGGCGCATGTGACATCAAATCTTCCTCTCTCGCCGCCACCTCGAACGCGACACCACCCCCGGGACACGACACCGCCACCACCACATCATCGTCATCGGCCCATCGTCATCCACCTCGGCCAGCTCTGCCAGGACACGTCTGCAACGTGAGTATTCCTCTGATCGAGGGCTCCGCCGATTGATTCGCCATTCCGCCTCGAGCGAACCGCACCGCCACCCCACCCGACCTCCCGACGTCCCCGACGACGAGGTCCGCCCGCCGTCTATATGCCACTCTCCGCGCCACCCCACCACGCCGCACCCTTTCGCCGACACCGCGCCACACCGTGCGCTCTCCTCCCAGCGGCACACGACCGCGCCTCCACCATCTTTCCCCCCGGAGGCCGCGCCGCCGCCACCCTCGAGCCGAGAGCCTCCAGGTTACCCGAGCACTTCCTGAGGTTCCTTCGCCTCCTAGGGGAATCCGCGCTTGGTAGACTCCTCTGGTTGGGTCCAGTTTGCGGTCCGGGCCTCCTCGTGTTGGTAGACCTGTCTGCGTTGGAGTCGCTTAATCCTGGAGGGTAGTGTCGGGGTTTCAGGGGTTTTAGGGGTTGGTGATCCTCGGCGGACATGTGGGAGTGTTGGGAGGACGAGAGCCGCCTGCGTAGGTCGTTGGAAGAAAGGTTGGATCGGCTTTCCACCCACGCATATCGAGGATCTCGAGGCCTCTCCTCCCCCCACCGCCGCCCCCCACCGGTGGAAGAGGGAGCTGCCTCCGATTCTAGTGACATTAGGGGAATTATGTAACCGTACGCTCGATCCGACTCGCGCTCTCGCCACCCCATTCTGGCCTATCTTGCTCTTGATTCTTGCTCTTGCCCTACTCCCGGCGACGCCTCTCCTCCTCGCACTCCTCCGGCACCTGGGACACCCGACGCCTGCCAGACCTCGTAAACCACATTTCCACACAGCGCGCGCGCTCGCTCTTCGACGCTCGCCTGGCCAAACTGTTTCACCTAGTTCCGAGACAGCTCCTCGGCCGACTCCCCTCGCCCTTTCGCGCAACGTGGACCGACGAACCCGGTGACGTTGCCCCGAGACCTCCCCGGGAGAATTACTTGTTTCGCTCTCGCCATGTTATTACTCTCCAGTGTTTACCATCGAGGAATCCCCCTGAAACAATAGAGCAACCAAAGCAGAAATCAAAGGAAAAGAAAAGGATTGAAGGTGCACGGGACTTGCGTGCCACCGTGTATAATCTCCGCTAGCCTCCTCCCTTCTCCGTGTGCGCGCGGTAGGGTTCTCGCTCGTATTCCGGCGAGGCATTATTTCGGGAGTGCCAGCCAGCCTGGCAGACCCTGAGACTACTCGTGCGTTCTCGTGCACGTCGTCGTGCGCCCGGGATCGAGCAGGCGCATTAGCTTTCGCGCGGAGCCGCGTCTGGCCGACCCCGCCGCTCCCCCTCCACCTCCTCGGCGCCCTCGTGCGCCGCGACGCCACAGGACCCTTCCTTCCTTCCTTCCTTCCTTCCTTTCCCTTCCGGCAGCGCCGCTTCCTAGATCCAAACAGACTCGCCGCTGAATAACGCCGAGCCCCCTCTGGAGGCTGCCTTCCATTTTGCCGACAATTAGGCCAACCCCGCCGGGGCTAATGAAGCTTTAGGCTAAACAGCCTTGCCAGTCTTGCCTCCTGTATTAGCTTTGATGGGATCTATTGGCGAGCCGGGGAGGAGTTCCAGGGCCTCGGGCTACTCGGCGTGTCTCTGCTTCTATTGGATGACTTTAATGTCACTGTAAACACGAATTAGTCTGGTTTTTATTGATCAAGATTGATTAAATGAATGATTATCATAAATTATGATTAATTAGTGATATGATAAAATAGTTATTTTTATTAGAATGCGAGGGGAATTACCTTACTTTGTATGTGTGTTCATTAACAATCTTTCACGGTATATGTTTTTAAAGTACGAAACTAGAGAACCTTTAACTTGTAAAGTGCAATGTAAAGACTGCCATTCGAGTTAAATACGTATTTTAATTTAAACAGTTTTTCTTTTTTTTTATTAAACTCTAGATTGTAAATGCGATCTATTGACATTTACCAACTTGAACTTTGTTAAAAAGCGCAATTTCCATTGCCGGTCTAATATGAAATAGAAGGAGAAACGAGGAAAGGCAGCATTGGTTCGGCGGCACGTCAGTTCTAGAGCTTCCTGCTTAGAGATCTCCGAAGTGGAGTCTCAGTAGTTGATCGTGGGATTCGAGGCGGCTGACTCCGAGTCTAATGATTGTATTTGCACGCAACTACTACCGAAAGTTTTCCAGTGGCTGCGAGGCGGCGGATGCTCGCGCACGTCTACGTAACCTCTCCTGGCACCATCCGCCCCACCGGCAACCCTTTGACTCTCCTCCTCTCGTCGATCCGTCTTGCTCTGGCGCGCGTACATCCAGCACGCTTTCCATCCCCCGATACTCGCTTTGTCCTGAAATACGTCGAACGGCAGAGCGGCAGAGCGGCGTGCTGCGTCTTCTCTCCCTCTCGCTCGCACTCTCGGCCGCCGGCAAGCCGCGCGGCCCAGCTGTCCTCCTCTTTGTCCTGCTTTCCATAGTATCGACCCGCCAGCCACCGGCTGACCTAGACTCACTTGCAAGGAAGTCTACTCAACCTTTGACACTTCGCGTCGCCGCCGCCGCACCAAACTCGCCGCCCCGTGTCCCGCTACTTGGGTCTCGGACCGACGCACGCCCCCCCACTGATCGATGGCAAATATACGAACTAATTACACAGGTGGATAGCCGCTGGCCCAATGAGGCCCCGTGTGGGGACTTGTCCGAGGGGGTTGGGTCAGTTGGCGAAGTGTATGGAGTTGTCGCTTTGTGGTTTGAAATGTTTTGGGGAGAATGTTAAAATACCGTGGTTTCATGACGAGGCGACATAAACGTCGGGAGGGTTAATTTAGTAGGGTTGGGGCTTAGTTTTTATCAGGCAGAAATGGACATTGTTTTATGTGCGGGTACTTTTATTTAATTTATACGGAATAAGTAAAAGGAAACTCGGGTTAAAGTAGAAATGACTAGAGTTCGATTTTTAAGAGGACATTTTAGGTTAGGTTTTGAATTGGTAGAGAAAAAGGGGAGCAAGACGAAGCCGATTAGCATCGCTCGCCCTGAGAAATTAATGCGCGCCAGCCGAAAAGTAGGCTAACAATGGGCCGCGTGATTAAGCGCGCGGGACAATTGTATCGCCGGCACTTTTCCGCCATTCTCAGTCGGCCTCATTACCGCGCGATTCGCTCGGCCGAATATTAAATTAGAGCATCGAGATTACGCGGTGGTTGGACTCGAACTCATCAGCGCGAACATCGAGTCGAGCGGCCCTTGAGTCAAGTCACACATAACCTCGAAAGTTGCGTGTACCGACGAGCACGGCGGCCGACTCATTAAAACTCGAGCTAATAAAAGGGATGAGAGAGGGAAGTGGGTGAAAAATCCTCGGAGCATTCGCCGACTTTAATATGCCGCTTTTAATCTTCGCCCTGGGAAAGTGTGGTCTCTGTGGTTGAATTCACTGGACCTGCCTTCTTCCAGTTAGGCCTCGTTGCCTCAAACGCTAAAATGAAGAAACCACTTTCCATTAGTTAAATTACCTTTTCTTCTTTAATAATTACCAAGAAGAATTTTTAAAAAATCCTAATCTTTTACACTAAACAATGATTAAATGAATATAATTTAATGAGAATTTTTGTTAAAAGACATGAAGAATCTTGGAAAGGTATCAAAGAGAAAAAGCACTCGACCATGAGTCTACTTTTCCGGGTGACTCTGAGCTTCCTAACCTAAAAGCCCACCAACCACCTCGTCAGAGAAGCTTAAAGAAGCTCGCGCGACTCGGAGACTTCGAATTCCGGCTCTCCAATAAAACGGGGATTTCATCGTCGTCAGTTTATCGGGCTCGGCTCGCGTTTATTTTGCCGGCGCGACTCGTGTAAACCCCGGGCTCGCCGAGCCTCGCAGTCCGCTCTGTTTTGTAATCCGAGTCAGTGTAATCTGGCGCGAGCGTACTAGCCGATCGACGTCGTCGTCGTCGGCGCGGGCGAAAAAACTTGCCCGAAAATAAAGCCGCATCGCGTGCTCAGACGCTTACGAGACTTTTTCTCCCTCTGGCTCGCGTGGCTTCTCCGTCGCGCGCCTTCCACCACGGACGCGCCTTGCATAATTCAACGGACCAACCCTTGAATTTTTCCGATCTTCGATCAGCCAGTCCCACCCGCACGATTCCACGAGTTTTTCTCGATTAATTTAATCCCGCGGAATCGTCGCCGGAATTGGACTGCGCTTCTCGTGTGGGATCGGGACCAGTGACCTTTTCCAATTTAGACGCAGTTTCAAGGTCGAGTTTTGGAATCCTGGAATTCTTCTGTTTTTCGATTTTCGCTTGGATTTTGGGTTTGGAGTGGAGCTGGGAAAGTAGGCGAATGAGGGTATAAATAGTTTGGGGAGATCGAAGCCTGTATTTGTGTTTCGATGGTTTTCGGTGGGAGCGTGGGCAGGTTTCCTTGGGAATCGAGTGGATTTGTTATTGAATCGACGTCTGGCGCGATCGAACTGAGCGTTTCGCAAATGCGAGTGAATTTGGCTGGAATCCTTTGTTGCTCGGGGTAACTTTGTTGTCGGGGAGCGCGAGGATGGGAAGGCTGGCGGCGGGCAGATTGCAAAATCGCCGTCTTTTAATATTAGAGTGCGCGAGTGCTATAAAAAGCCCGCTCTATAAATACAATATAATATTAAGCCCTCGGTGCAGATATTCGGTCGGCCTGAAAATCGGCCGAGGCTCGCGCGCCCGGCGAACTAAAGTTTTTAATGCGAGCCAGTAAAAAGCCGCTTTTTATCGACAGCCGGAAAATAAATCCCGCGAGCGCCGCTCTCTCTCTCCTCCGAGTGAGGAGACTCCGGCATCGAAAATAAACCGGGCCAGCTTTTGCTACAATGATGCTTGGACTGCTCTTCTACCAGTACTTTATTAAACTCGATCCCGGCCTCTTATGAGACTGAAATCAATAAACCTTGAATCTACAGGCGGACTTGAAAATAGCTTCGAATCTAAGAGCCTTTTGCAACAATAAGTAGAATATAAGAATCGTTTAGAAAACCTCACGAAACTTACAACAATACTTCCAAATGGGTACAGAAATAATCCCAAAAAGTCATATTTAAAAAAAACAAAATGATGAAATGATCAAACAAAAAACGAAGTGAAAGAATAATTTGACAACATTTATGATTTCCCAATGTTTCCAATCGAAACAAAAATTATACTAAAAAATCATATTGAAATAAAACAAAATGTTGCAACGTGCTTTCCCTTTGCAACGATAACTAAACTACAAGAATAATTATAAAACCCTTAATGAACATCCACATAGCCAAAAAACTCATGCTCAAAATGAAGAAAATGATTGCAACGAGGTTCTCGCCAACTGATTACCAAGAGAGTCTGCACTTTCCCGGGCATTTGCCCCGTAACGAGGTCTGCTGGAAACGCCGAATTTCCCCGGTGATCAAAGGGAAGCGCGCAGGAGGAGGACAGTGCGGCCCTAATTCAGGCGTTCTGGTGGTGCGCACAGTGGCTCTCTCGTACATGGGGTTACGTAATTACGCAGAGGCAGAATAGAAGCCCTGGTTGTAGAGCGCGCGCGCCTCTCGCTCCCTCCCTCCCTCCACCGTTCGCTCTCCTCCTCTCCGTCGCTCTCGGTACGTATGCGTAAGCCGCTCGTAAAAGCCGCTAATAAATGAAGGCCCCGACGATTCCCGGGAAATACTTGGGCGAGTTCGGCATATATTCTTGGTCCACCGTCGGGCGCAAAGGCGTCCGCGCATGCCAAACACGACCCTAGTCGCCTTCTCCAGTGACCAATTGCCAATAAATCTTCCAAAAAAGTAATGCTGCAATTCTCTGATTTATCCTAATGTCAAAAAAACGTGTACGTGCCAATTTCCACGAAGAGGTTAACTCGATTGCATATGAAAATGTTCATGTGCATCTTGGTATCAACCGATTGGCATTAATGGGCGTGCTGGTGAATGTCGATGTGCTTTAAACAAGAACCAGGAAATTTGAACAAGTTGAGCAGTAACGTGGAATTTAATACCAACTGTAAACACGCGCCAGGAAACTGCACCAATAATAGTTAATCCAATAACAAGGACTTTAATACGAATTCAAGACAGAACCCACTAAATCATAACAATAATTAATAAACCAGAAATATAAAAAAGGTCATACGCGAACCAAATCCCCTAATCGCGCCACAAGCTTAGTTGAACCCGACGTTCTAAACGTCTACGCCTCGCGGCATCAATCGATCGGCATTAATGGGCGTCCTGGGGAATGTCAGTACTCTCGGTGCAAACAATTAATCGGCGATGTCAGGAGGCGCGGACTAAATGGCTTTAGGTTAGGTAGCCGGGCCGGCATGCGCCTGGATCGTAACCCTGGTATAAACAGAACAAGGCTACTCGGAAATTAACCGGCCCGTTATTTACGTCCTCTCGAGAAAGAAAGAGCGGTGGCCGGGCCGGCGGGCGCGCTTTTCACGCGCGCGTTTCCCTCGGCTTTCGCGCCCTCGCAGCCTCCAATTACGTAAGAGTAGACGCGCGAGCGCTAGTTGTACAGGCGCGGCCAAAAGGCCCGCTAACACGCTCTCGAGATTGATTTATCGATGGGAAAGTGGAGCCGCCGATGTTGGTGGTCCGAGCGGAGAACGTCTGCCACTTGCCGAAATATTTGCTGTCTGTGTTGTACAGGTGATCTCAGTTATGGGAGGCTACGATTGAGTCGGTGATTTATGAGTTATTTGAGACAATGTTGACGGCTCAATTTATATTAATTGGGAAAAAATTATTATAAAATATTAGGTTTTCGTAATGTAAATGTTTGAAATTAATTTGAACGTTTGTGTATTGAATGGACCTGTACAGGGTGATTCACTTGCTTTTGAGTCACTACTTTCGAGAACTGAGTGCCGTAGACAAAATAATCATAAATTATGTCATAATCATAATTGTACACTAATAATTTCCACATTTTCTTTACACCGTGTATGTTATATTCTTACATAACTAAAGTTACTGGATTATTTATAATTACGTTATACACAGCACTGTCGAGTATAAGCAGTTGCACATAAAATATTTATAAACCAAAACCCCCCCATTTCTCTTAGTAATCTCCCAACTTCTGTTTTCCATTTTCCTTAATTATCCATGAAAATAGAACGCACATAAGACAACCGAGGTTTCAAGGCCAAGTGAATCACTGTCCACATAAACCGAGAGTGGCGACGACAAGCGACGGCAATCACCCCGTACATATCGGCTAGGATAACAATGACTGCTCTCGAGCGATCGAACGCGCTCCTCTAATGAAGCACCCCGACGCTTCCCACCACTTGATAATATTTCCGTGTTAACAGCTGTTGTGCCCGCGCGAGCGTGCACGCGCGTAATTTATGGCTCGGCTCGTACGCCAGCGGCGGAATTCCGGGAGGAGCGAAAATGGCATTCTTCGGATTCAAGCGAGTGCGCGAGACGCAGATGGCGCGAGAGCGGAGATACGCGTTGAGAGGTGCAGTTCGAGGAACATGCAGTAGGAATAAAGAATGAGAAAGGACAGGAAGAAAGGGGAGAGGATGGAAAAGTTCGGGGTGGAAGTCAATCGGTAGCTACTTTATTTCTGGTCTGGAGCCGCATGGTCCAGCGGCTTCGCACGTGTCCAGTTATTTTTAATCCGCAGTGCCGCACTCCTTGCCCGTCTGCGCGCGGCTACACGTGTATTCTGGATACGCGCGCACGCTCGCTCGCTCCTAACGCTTGTACAGGCCCCAGCAGTAATTATGTCGATAGATGGTCGATGGGTAATGGGAATCTGTAATTTATGGGTTAGGTTTCATAAGAGGCTTTCTGCGAGCCATGTTGGATAATAGTAATTATGCTATGCAGTAGTATTACTATTATTAGTATTAATTATTAATGGAGAAACTCGCGTGAAAATTAGTTGTGAATTAATGACTTAGTTCGTGGGTTATAAAGTAAGAAAGTTCGATGGATTTTCTTTTAGTCAATGCATTTATATACGTCAAATGAGAAACAATGTCTTTATAAAACATAACAAACGCTAAATAATCGAAGCTAGTATCTACATAAATATCCACCGGAAACGAATTGGTTGGTGAGTGGCCTATATTTGAATGGACCTGTACACGCGCGAAGATTCTACCGGTGGCTGAACTTCCTGGCTCCTGTTTCAGTGGCGCGCGCGCTCGCGGAGCTGTAACGAGTGAAGTGGTAAAAACCACCCTGCGGCTAAAACCATCGTTTATTTTCGAGGAGTCTTATTATAGGCCTCGGCCCTCCTCATGGGGAATGCGCTTCCCGGTAGTTTTCCGCCGCTCCCTGTCGCTCTCGCCGCATTGTGCCGCTCGATGACTCTTTCGGATATGTCGCGACTAACCTCTCAACCGGCGGCAAGCACCGTGGAATGTTCACACATCTCAGAAAAGAAGTCTAATGATAATAATTTATTCCTACTATGTAGAATTTCGGAAAACTTGTGAAATTGCATTTTCATTTCTCAATGTTTTGAGTTTAAAAACTAAAATTTCATGACCAGCGTCAAAAGGGCAACCAAATTTTGTTGTTACATTAGTCAAATGAATAATTCGCGAAGATTCTTGTTTTCACGAGTACAAGCATCACGATCGACGGAGACCGAGGCGAGAGAAAGAAAGAAAGAAAGCTCGGAAGCTCGGTGAATGTCGATTAACCCACTCGCTTTCATATTTTCAAGAGGGCCCTGTTTCCCACTGCTCGACACTCTCTCTCCCTCTCTTATTCAATATCTCTTTACACAACTCTTTTCATCTCGGCGCCACTCTTTGTCGCACTCGCTCGCTTCGTTTACATCGATTCCCTTCACCTTCCGCGGCACGCTGCCGCCTCTCTTTTGTACCGGGCCTTTGTTCGACACTTTGTACGCGCTCTCTCTGTCGAAACGTCAAGTTTTAGTCGACCTATTACTCCCCCCACCACCCGCCCGCCGACTCGCTCTGGATATTGTTTCTGTCCCGGCACTCTCCATTTACTCTTTTCTCTCTGCTTCTGCAACACATTTCTCCCTCGATCCGCTTCGGCAAACATTTCCCTCTCGCTCTTTACTGCTCGAATGTCGGATGTAAGGAGTGGCTCGTCCCAGTCGTGCGCTCTCATCGAACCCTTTTAGGTAGATTCGTACGCTTTTCTGCTTTACACACAGACCTGCCACGGTACGAATCGCGTTATCGGATATTTCTCCTATCCCAACACTCTGTTATGTTATTGTAAGATTTCGTCTTTAATGTTGTGATTTATAAAGAATTTTGTGTGGTATAGGATATAATGGAAATAATGTTTGTGAATTCGGTGAATATTCACAAGTAAAAATGAAGAGATTTATTCGCAAACGGGAGAAACCATAAACCCCATAAGCGAAAAATATAGATCAAATCATACTCTGATTATTTCAATATTTCAAGCGTCGGACTCTAACCTATACCTATCGAGGAGTTAATAGTTTGGAGGGTGAAGGAATTGTTAGGGTGGAAGAAGAAAGGGTTCTCTACCTTGAGGTGGAAGGCCGGGTAGGCGGGTTCGATGGTTGTGTCGGACATCGCGAATTGGCGTCGGGTCAATTGGCTGCTGGCGAAAAGCCGCTCGAAAATGAAAACAGACGATGGGAGCTGCGAACCTCGAATATAATCCGCTGGTCTGGTTACCCGCTTTCCGAGGACCATTGGCAAGCCAGTCGTTATTTTTAATCGCCACCCTGCTACACTTCTTCGCAGAACAAGAACCTCGATCGTTGGCTTCTTAGCTCCTTTTCACACTTTATTCCCAAGGAATTCCTTGGTACAATTAACAACAATATTGTGTTATTAGTTTTCTTTTAGTTTTTCATTTTTCAGTCTCCAGTTTGAACAATTTCCCGAATGTATATTTTAATATGAGTGACATATATTTTAACATTGCTGTGACTCGAAATTAATAGGAAAACTTGAGTAGTCTTTTGAGTAGCGTCAGGATAGCAGAGGAAGTCGAGTAAAGTCAAGTAGAGGAAGAGCGAGAGGGAGAGGTCTTCATCGAATTTCCGGTGCGCCTCTGATATCCAAAATTAAACTGAAACTACCCCGGGCGGAACTCTCGGCGCGCTGCCGCTCGCCGGCTAAATGAGTTACGTAATCGGGCGATTATGATTCTAGCAGAGAAGAGAAGCGAGGATCGCGTGCTTCCTCACTTCCTAACCTCCTCTCTGCTTGGAGAAGAAATCCCTCGGTGCCGCACGTGCTTCTACTCTCAACATAACCTTACCAAAACATTCCTTCGAAATTGCAAACACATTTTCAAATAACAAAAGATAACACGAATGAAAAACCTTATCTTCGAACTTAACCAAAAAGTGGAAATAATTCCAATTGAAGGGAGCGAAGAAAACAATAATAAACCATGGCATCCGAAGGAATTCAATCGCAGGCAGAATCTGGCGAATACCAACATTACGTAAGTGAGGAGAAGCGCAGTCGCGGCGAGGTTAGGTTAGCCGCTGGCCGTGGAATCTTTGTATGTACGCTGGCAAGCAGAGGAGCGTGCGGCGCATCGGCTGCCACGGAGTCAAAGACACGCTTTGTCCCGTAACGAGCTAGAAACAAATATCGCTGCGAACTGGCTGATCCCAGCGGGCGAACCACGCCGGCCTTTGTCGCGGCGACCTTACCACGCCGAATTAGCTGAGCACACTAATTTAGTGCTTCCTAACCTATTACCTTCCGGCGAGCGGCGGAACAATTAAATTAACGCGCCGGCCGCGGAGAAATTTAAACGAGACACCTCTTTTTCCGACGCTTAATCTAATTCTGTATAAATACAAAATTGAACTCGAAATTGTTTAAAGATATGTAAATTGATCTGTGTTACGCCAGAGATAATTGTATGATTTAAAAATCGAGAAATTTATAAAGAAGATTGTATGGAAGATTGGGTGTAGAATCGATGTCGTAATTAGCGCAGGCGAGCCAGTGATTGTTTCCGAATTCCAGTGGAATTCCGCTGGGAGGAGAATCCGCAGCTTGTTTGCTCGAAGCCCTGCATTTACCTGACGCGGATGTTTTCGAGGTTTCCCGCGCCCCCTTCGCAAAGGTTACCGGGCGAACCTGCGATATTTCGTGATAACTCTACCGCGAATTAATTATTTATACGAGTCTCATTGGAATTGCGAGTCTAATCGCTCCGCTATCGACCACTCGCATGGAACTCGTCAGAGTTTAATGCAATCTCATCACGAAAAAATTGAATTTCTCCCAATCACAATTTTGAATTCTGAATATCTCAACTCAGTCACCTTTCGAATTTCAAATTCGGGCCCCAAGCCAATTATTACTCATCGAAACGTAAAAGTTTGATTACACTTTTCCAAACTAAATTCCCCTGGCAAATGCAATTTCAATGCAAATTTCAATTTTTTAAAATTTGTTCAAATTCTTTCCCGCTTCAAATCGGCCCGGCATGGACAAACGGGTCAACGCGATAGGCCAATGATAATTTCGGCGGGCCAATTCGATTAGCGATAGATTAACCGAGCCAATCGCCGCGAAGTGAAAAGGGGGGTTGGCGGGAGGGGGTGGGGTGGTGGCGGGACAATGTAGTAGGGCGTAGGTGAAATGCAAGCGGATCTTTCGAGGCCTGGCGGAGGTCTAGCGAGCCTTCCGTGTGGCGTGCGGGCACACACATAGTTGATGGGATCGATAGCTGGAATTATTTTTGCCCCGTCTCCTCTTTCCTGACCCATTTTTCATCGGCCTCGCTGCTCTCCGCAGCGCGAGCGCGAACGCATGTGTGGATCGAGGAGCGAGAGAGACTCCATCACTCTTTCTCTCTCCCTTCTGCCCCCATGCACACTGCCACCGGCAACTCAGATATTAGTTGCAGGCCGAAGGGATTACCTGCAGGCTAAAAGTGTACCGGCGCTGATTACGCTAGGCCGACTCCACGCCCGAGCGTAAATTTATCCTGGGAGGCTGAAAGGGCAGCCCTAACCTCAACCATCATATGGAAATCTATTATGCCGCATTGCAAAATATATATATATATATTGTACACTTAAACGGTGTATTAATACAGTTTAATCCGACCAATCGTATTCTTAAGCCGCGATAAATCCTTTTAAGAAAAAGATGTTTCCCAAATTTTATGATTTTCATTTTATATTAGAATTAATTAATTTTAATTATAAAATATAACAAATGAAATATTGACGAAAGCCAACCGAGTGAAGCCGTCTTTGTTAAATAAGTAAAATAATCCGTTTGAATTCGAAATGAAGACGACTCGAGAAGGCGACACATGGTTCGAGAATTTATGGAATGATGGCTTTGAGAAGGGATGTCTCTGTTTGATTTATTAATTATTCTTAAGCCATTAATAATTGGTGGAGAGGAATGGCAGGTGGTAGAGGGTCTTTCAAAGTAGGCGGGTCTCCATTGTACTAGGAGTAAGGCGAGCCACACTGCTGGCGTACCTGTTGTATGGAAGTCCGACGGAACGATATCAAGGACATCGCTTATTATTACTAAGGGCTTCAATACCGATCAATACCGTATAATCCAGTAGCGTATGTTCGTTCCTTCGGTTAGCCTGAGAACCGGCTCTGTAATGGCCAACACTTCAATAGAACCAACCAAAAAGTCCCCAGTAAAAATTCCAATCGGAATACACCAAATTTCTCTTCAAAGTACATTTGATTTTGCGAACCTTGGCATAAAGCGGAACAAAAAGGGATTGTAATTGGAGCGGTGCAAGATTAATAAAATCCGATTAGGTGGAGGTATTTCTGCCAGCAGTGGAAAAGACCAAGCACAAAACTGCAGAGGAAAAATTCCCCTGCGAATGCAAAAAATCCTTTCGTCGTGTTTCAAAGTTTCAATCATTTTTCAAAAAAATCCAATTTTCCAAGTACATTTGGTTTTGGGGGTCTCGTCGTAAAGCGGAACGAATGGAATGAATAGTCGAGAGGTTGTTATTGGACCGGTGCAAGTTTAATGAAATCCGATTGGGTGGAGTAGATATTTCGGGCGGCAGTGAAATTCGGACAATCTCGATGATTCGCCACGCGCAGTAAAGCTTTAGTGCCGAGCCATTTATCCGCCTTCCAGCCAATTTCGGGGATTCGAGTTGCATCGTTAAAAGTTATATTTGCTGCAGACCCTCCTCACTATTTCCACGGCGGAGGCCGCCGGAAAATTTCGCGCGTTTCCCAAAACTAATTCCCAACTTCTTCGCATTTCAAATGGTCAGTTCAAAACTGAAATCCTCGACAATCTAACAAAACCACATTCACTTGCCTACTATTCACTTTGCAAAGTGTTTCGTCCATTTTGACAGCAAAGGCCTCGACAACAATAAAAGTAAACAGTTTAGTTTACGCGCCAGACAGGGTGTATCGCGCTAATTAAAAAGGCGCACTTAACTGCGTCTCGCTCTCGCGAGGTGTTGGACGTGGCAGCGATATCAGCAGGGATCGCCATTAAAATGCAGAGGCCCCTGAGGGAGGCCCGCGCACATTGTTCCGCGAGAAAATCACGAGTAGCTGCGGGACAAAGCTCAACTCGTGACAGCCGCGAGTCTCCACGAGAGAGTGAGCGAGATGTCATGCGATCTTTTTTCATTTCCTCCGCTCATCGGCCTGCTGACGCGTGTTAACCTCACCTCGCCACTTATCGACCTATTTCCCACCGCCTAGGGAAATATCAAAGCCTGATGTTTAAATACAATCGAACCTCACCGGTGAACAAGACTCTCTCCCCATTTTCAACTCGAAATTCGAGAGTTTCAATTGTTTATTTAGAGATTTACAAGTATTGGGAAGCAGCGCTGGCCATCTTGGATCAGACTGAATGTACTTTCCCTCTGAAAAAGAAACGAGATAAATTCTGTATAA
The DNA here is from genome assembly GCA_963675795.1 of Crossocerus cetratus. Lineage (NCBI taxonomy): Eukaryota > Metazoa > Arthropoda > Insecta > Hymenoptera > Crabronidae > Crossocerus > Crossocerus cetratus. Next base: position 16,740,329 of record OY776671.1, read on the forward strand.
AATCTGTGCAATTAAACTCAAAACTAACCACAGGCAATTACCCAGTAAATAGCCAGTTTCTCTTAGTCTTAAATCAGTGTGTAACCCAAGCCAAAGCCAACCACAGGATTCCCCGCATTCCCCCGCCATTAACCAAACACGCGCGACAAATGACTCGCGGTAATGCAACTGTAACTCGATCTCGTTTCCTCGTTGGCTGGCAGCGTCGAAAATCCGCCGGAGCAATTGTTACCGCGATGAGACAACAAAGCCGGGAACAGGCCGAGCGCGAGGCAGAGGCCTTCCAGGACAATAGCGCGCGAGCTCGGGAGGGAGAGAGAGGGGAACCCGGCGCGTATCGATCCGCCATACGGCACGAGATTCGTGACGTAATAACACCACCGTATGCGTCACGGTTTCGGCACACTATAGGTCCTTTCAGTTCTGCTGGTCGCAGTCGATCGCACTCGGAGATAGTCGGGTCCTTTTCACTCGACTCTGATCATAGAAACACATTAGAACAGTCCAAGAAATCGTTAACTTCTTAATTATTATATATAATTAGTAAAAATGAACAAAAAACACACCAAGAATAATGAGTAACATAATTTGCGAATAGTCCTGGTTTACTTATCTGAGGGGGAAAGTTGATGATTCCGTGGGTCATCCTGGATACTAGGGTTATCCGTGAGACTAACACCGTAGGCACAGTTGCCTTGGATCCATATAGGTCACATGGCTTCAGTCAGTACGTAAACTCTCCCTGCATCCCTGGAATCGACATGCTGTTATTAACCATCGGCCAATGACAATGCTGCGGGGAAACATATTTTCCTCCATCAGCTAAGCCCTGGAAATCCAATTGCAAGCTTCGGGATTGGCTGGCGCGCTCATGTCTCGGAGGTTAAGAAGTGAGAAGTGCACTTGTAGCGTGTTTACTTGATCCTGTTTGTCGTATCTTGCGTTAAAGAAATTGCGTAGTGGATAGTTACTGTTTTGAGTTGGTTAATTAATCGGCGATTCATTTGGGCGGAATTGTTCGAATTGTGGGACTTATAAATAAGTTAATTAAATGCAGATTTATTGTAATTCGTTATCTGACACTGCTGATTACTGTCACGAGGTCTTGATTAACAATTGTTCTTTTATTTATCGGATCAACCAAAAGTCGGTTATTAAATATTCATTAAAGTACCATATTTCTGCTGGAATTATTCTTCTACCATAATTGACAGTATTCATAACTCAGTATTGATAAAAGCTGAAACGATTTTTGCCTGGACATTGGGAGTGAGATAGAAAAGATTTCCAATTGGCAAAATCCCATTGTACGCGACAGGAATGGCCGACATAAATTCGGCCTGGGTTCTGGGTACCGCTGGTTTCGCCAGCGGCTGGGCGCGTTTCGATGATAGACACGAGGCTTCGCTCGGCCTGGTGGGTGTATTGATCCGAATCGCCGGCAAGGATTCACTAGGAATAGAAGTGGCAGGGAAGCGCAGACCTTCGCCTTCGATAGTCTGCACGCCTTCCAACACGCGCCTCGGCACACCGGAAAAATTCAATAGGATAGTTTTATGCTACATTTGCCCAGCCAACCAAATCCAAAGTTCGAGCTTCGAGCTCCCATCAATACTTGTTGTCCGAGTGGCCGAATTCGAGATTCATAGTTGGACCTTCAACTTTCGAAACTAGGAAAATTGCTCTCGAGATTATTTGTGGGATAATGTTAGATTTCAATTGCAGAGATTCGCAGTAATTAGCTGCAATTTGGAAAATTGTACCGAGTAGTCATAACCTAGAAACAAATTGATCACTTCCTGCGACTCCTCACTGGTTTCATTCAACCAGTCAATACTTATCTCGTCATTTGCGTGACGGCTTCGTCAATGCGTCTAATTGACACTCCTCGAGACGAATCTCGAGACTCCAAACATAACCTAGATCTTCCACCACCGCTGCTGTTTCCCGCGATAATTAGACACGACCTTCAAAACTCTATCAGGAAGCCCACCAATGTAACTAGAGGATTTTTATTCTATTTTAACAGCTTTGTGATTAAATGGCTATACTTGATTTCCAAAAACACTCGAGAAATCGATACCAGTCACGAATCGCTCTACATGAATACTCCACCTACAGGATTATTACAAATGAACTCGTAATTCGAATTACCCCCGAATCCCTCGCAAATCTCATCATACCAGTTACAACACGGCGAGCGAATTGCAGTCAGCAATTTATAGGTTAGCAATCTGCTCGAGCTTTTATTAGTAATCGCATTCAGTTGGAGGAGAGCTTAGCAATAAAGTCAGTGCGAGTGGGAGTAGTTTGAAGTTCCGATAGGGAATCGGATAGTTGGCTCTCGACTATTCCGAGGAAACGGTTAATATCGACTGATAGGCAGAAGTTGGCTGGATAGTTGGAGTATCGGCAGTTGGCTTTAGAAGAGGGAGCTAACGCAATGGAGAAAGAGACAGTGGGATATAGGTTGATCTGACTGGCTCGGTGTAGGTAGGTAGGATCGTCGAGACATTGAGCTCGCAATCGTCCTAGTTCGACTCTGTTTCTCCGGCAACTGGCCCGCTCTCTACAGGGTGTTCCAGTTGACTCGGCACTGCCAAAGGCTCCCGCCATTCGAATTCCTCGGCGTAAATTGGAATGGAAGAATTGGCTCGGCCAGAAGACGGGAGAGGATTGCTGCTCCTGCGGGGATTGAAAATAGAAGTGGAGCACAGAGGGCGAATCGAGCGCATTAGGCGGCGCCGCGCGCCTAGCGGAATGAGAGCAAAGCCTAAGAAAAGTGACAAGGTCAATTATTCTAATCTTAACGAATAATCGATAGCGGACTTTCTATAGGAAAACGACCCGGTCAAAGGTGGCCCACGCGACCAACTAGACCATTTTCAGAAACTTACCACTAAACTCACAATTATTTTTCTATTCTTAATCCAAGAACATTCTTACCTAACCAAGTATGAAATTTTACTCAATTATTATTAGTCGTTTCGTTGTTATAATTTTCAGAAATTCAGAAAAAGTTAATTCGATTTCCAATAACAGTTTTTCGATTAAAGATTGGTAAAATTTGATAAACGGCCGATTAATCGGATCGAAGTGGTGATTGGTCGAAAGAAAGCGGTAGTGGGTCATTGGAGCGTGCCACCCTATAGGAGTGACGCGGTGGATGGAGCCATCCAATCCAGACGGGCGTCGCGAAGTGTCCTGTCTGTGTACGGATTCCTGTTCCTCCTTTTCCCAGAATAAATATCACCCTCGAGCCCCAGCAACTTATCCGCAAGAATTCCGTAATACACGTCGGGGCTGCTTTATTTAGTAGTCTTTTCTAGGAAACCAGCCACAACTCTATTCTCTATCGAGCCCCTGTTATGCTCGCCCCCATTGAAACTGCCATGAACATGGCATTCCAACTCCATCGTAATCCAAATCAATGTCGATTCAATCTATTCTTAGTCGATTGGCGTATCATCGGCTCCATACAATTCGACGGATTGATATAATTGAACCTGAGTCGCTAATTGATTCGGTTTCTCCATGACTAATTGGCTCCGACTTTCATCAAAAATTGAATATATGTTTAATCAGACAAGTTTCATTCAAGTTGACGTTTCCTTATTAAAAGTGGCAAGCACATGACATAAAAAGCCGATCATAATCGAAATCACTGCCGATTCCATCTATTTTTATCAGATTCTTATATCATCATCTCCATTGGATCGAACCGATTGCTATAATTAAATCCAAATCATCAATCATAATTCCGTCTCTCCGCCATTATTATTTTCATTCACAAGCGCGCGGAAAAATGACACACATTTCCAATCAGACAAGTTACACAATCGAGCAACAAGCCAAGTGTTAGTCGGCTGTTATCAAGAATCGCGCGAAAATAGGTTTCCTTGCAAATGACTCGGTTTCGTAAACGAAGCTATCGGCGCTCGGCGCCGATAACGAATCAGCGCGACGAATGACATTGAAAGCGGTGCAGTAACGCGGGGTTCTCTCGACTCGACGCTGCAGCGAGTTATGTGCACTCGGCTTAACGTGACAATCGCGTGGCCCAAAAGAAGATCCGCGTGCGCGTCGAGGACAAACACGGGAAACGCGTGGGATCCCGCACTTCGCCGCCGGCGAAATTATCATTGTGCAAAGCTTGCCGCTCGTTTCGGGTGATTAGGAGACACAACATTTGCTTTCAGGAATCCGCGTCTGCTTCCGTTGGAACATTGGCAAGAATTCCTCCAATATGCAAAATAAAATTAAAATTGAAATGAAGCTTTTAAGTAGATCAATTGAAATTTCGCGTAAATTCACGAGGGCATATATCGCGCTCGGTGTATCAAGGCGATATCATAGGCGAAAGTGCTCGATAAGGCGGGAAATGGTTGGCGTAATTAATAGTTATCGCCGAGTGTGCCATTAGCGACGAGTGGACACCGATATCTACCAGCCGACAATCTCGACTGGGCTTTAAAAACAATTAGACGAGCGCTTTGTTACAAGAGCCGTAGTAAATGGTCCCCTTTAAATCCGCCAAAATCTCCACACATCAATAATTCATAAAAATCAAAAACCCATTATCCCAATCAATTTCCCAATTTCTCAATTATTCAACAATAACCAATCCAACTTCCCAATTCCCAGATAATTCCAACTAAAACAATAACTCGAACATTGACATTGAAAATTCCGAGAAATACTATAAATAAAATGCAGAAATAACCGGGAGATCGCAGAATGCTCGAAACGACCGAGTGTCGCGCGAGATCGACTAGCGATTTTCATCGGGCGAGCACTCGGATGTTCAATTATTAGCAGTGGCTCAATGTTGTCGCCGGGCTTCTTTACACTCGCGCGGCCGAGCGCGAGTGCCGGATAATGAGAGGCTGACAGATCTCGAGATAAGGGCTATCGCGCGCGCACGGCAGCCGCCAGGACAGATAACGGGTGTCGTGTAAACGCGCGATGACGCGCGCACGCCACCTCTGCCCTGACGTCAATCCTCCGTCCCAGGCAAGAGCGAACCTGCTGCGAGCAGACTGACTGGTCGCTGGGTTCGGAGCTTTCGATGGCACTGTTAGTCGGTTACTTGATAAAGTTCGCCGAGTCATAGTTACTTGATAGAGTGCACTGAGTCACAAATACTCAGTAAAGTCAACTCGTGAAAAAATGAAAATATTCACATTAAAAACTATCATGACGCATAAGCTTTCAATGACTTGGCGTCGGCTCTCTAGCGAGTCTCGTAAACAATCAAACTATCATACTCGATCCACTCGTCACCAATGCTAACTACACGCTCTGTCCATGGCAAACGATGACATTCACACCAACAATCACGACTAGGTAGAAACATAGAATCAGAGGCCGCGTGGACGTGTGTCGAGATTGATCGAGACATGGTGGTGCGATTGATTCATCGGTGGAGATATCCAGCGAGTGTGCCGATGCCAATCGGTATTGCTATCAGTCATTAGCGCGATTGGAGGGAAGAATTCCACCGTAGGAATCCGAGCAGGAGAGATCCACTCAATGGGAAATCAGCTAATCGAAGTGCCCCCGACTCGCCGAACCGTGGCCTGGTGTCGTTAATTATTGATTGGATTGCCGGCTCATTATGATATTGCCAATTAATATTCCTTCGAGTACTTGTCCGGTGAATCTGAACTTTGTTCTTTCTGCTTTAAAATAGACATCGCCATTCAATGGAGAAAGCTACATCTAAATCTCAGTATTATTAAAAGCTCTATCAAAGTTCACATTTTCATAAACGTAACCGAGTGAGAATAAATTTCAGACCCGTTGAGGTAAAGCCTCACCTTCGCAGGCAGCTCTCCTTCAGAAGGTCCTCCGCACGCGTGACCAGGCCACTTACACACTCACTCACTAATTAACTCACTTGCGATATTTATCTCAAACAGCCGAAACCCGAAAAAAACTGCGCCCCCACGAAAACACGCACAACACCCGAGATGACGTCGCGGCCATTTTGGATTGCTGGATTTCGCGGGATCGATACTACGCGATTTATCGATTATTTACTAATTTCATAATTGAAATCTCCCAATTAAAAAGAATCATCAAAAAAGCTTGACCAACTTAATAAATCTAACTTCTTCGATTCATGAAAAATATCGATTCCACAAACCGACCGGCCATTGCGTAGATAGATGCGCGAGGAGCGCGAACGACGCGACGCCAAGCGGCGAACAGCGGAACTAAATCGACAGGTTCAGTCCTGCTCGGAATCGCGCCGTGTTGATCCGTAAAGTGCGAGCGTGTGAGAGGTCGGCGATGTTTACCTCGGTCCGCGCGGTTTGTCGGGTGATTGAGTGTTGGGTGAAGTGCAAGGGATTTCCGAGAGGATTAGGAGGAGCTGAAAGAATGCGCCCTTTTCGAGGATGATCGAGACACGTGTGTAAGGTAGGGTTAAGACCTTTTTCCCACGATGCTCGTAAAGTACTCGGAGCAAATCGAATTGTAGTTCACAGCGCGAAATTTGTTATAAGCCGCGAGTATACTTTACTCGTGTCGTGTAGAAATACGATTGGAAATGAATCTATAAGAAAGTAAAGCAGAATGTTAACCTCAATCGAGAGCCGGTAATTATCGACGCGGGCTAACACCATTATGACGATCAGGCTGGTGTGAATCGGAGAAACAGGTGCATTCGTGATACAGGGAAATCGAGTAATGCGATCACTAATGATATATGCGGGGCTTCGCCACGATCGGAAGCTGATTCCGTTAGGAAGTCTAACTACTGCCTTGTTAAGCCCAACTAACCTCTGTTGGCCCCCTTCCTTCGCATCGTCGGATAATAGAAAAGTCAGATAGACTTCTCGAGGAGACGCATTACTTTCGACAAGGAACTCTTATACATCGAACCTCGGCTACGCTAATCCCCCGACATAGATCGTTAAACCGTATGTTTTGACAGAGACATTGTCTTCTTTAGGAAATCGACGTATTCGACGTTCCAAAGTTTCAAATCCCGATATCTATTGTTGGGCTGCGAATTCATTTTGAACCGACTTTCTCAATCCGTTTACTATATTTTTTGTTCTATGTTTGTTTTAACGAATTTCTATCAGTTTGAGTTCTTGACCTTCGCATTTACTGTTTTAGCAGAGCTTATGCTCGTAAAAGAACCAGAAATGGGCAGTTAACGCGACTCGAGCGGTGCAATTAATTTGAGAATGGGAAGTTGAGGATTCGCTTGATTCCGCTCGGTTGACAGAAGAAGAGAATTGCAGGGGGGTATTCTCGTGCGATTGTTCGGCTGGGATGCAGGTTTCCCCGGCTCTGTGGACGGCGACCCCCTTTTGCCGCTCTGTTTCACTTGGCTTGTCGCGAATTGACTGCTCCGGCTTAATCAATGCTATCGGCGCAGAAACACACGTTTGCCGCCCGAAATGCCACCGGCCTTATCGCGCTTTCGAGAACCGAACAGCTCTCACTCTCCCTTTGACCCTTTGCGGACCCTGTCATTCGTGTTTCGCAATGTTTGCCGGGTAAATATCGTCTTAGACTCGGCGATGGGAAATTTGCAGGGGTGTTTGTAGAGGTGTTTGGATTTTTCGCGGTACTGTTATTAGTTTCAGGTAAATTCCTGGTTGAAACGCTCATAAGCGAAGAGTCGCACAATTATTAATTCAAATAAAGTTCATCAATTGCTCGCATGGTCCGTAATTAGCCGGGGTCTTCGTTTTCGATCGAACATTGAACTTGACAATGCCGTGAAGGAGGGAGCGCCCGTTACATAATTAATATCTAATTGATAATTCGTTGGGTACCATTGGCAGTTGAAGGGTGGAAGGGGCAGGGCGGGCAGTGGAACGCCGAGTGGCGCTGCGATCGATACGTGACTCGGTGTCGGCTATCCGGAATTGCGCTTTAAGTGGATAACTCTGTACAACGAAGAATGGCAGGCGTCGTTGCACCCTCCGTCAACAAAGGGACACAAGCCGTCTCGATTATCACACTCGTCTCCGAGCGGAGAGTCTGCGGCTGGGAAAGGCAAACTTCATTTCGAGATGGACCCACGCGATTCCCTTTTAGTTCGAGTCTTTAAGAGATTGATGGATCGAGGGACTCCATTGTCTTCTGGGAAATCAGTGATTCGAGCTTCGGATTCTAACCTGACAAAAGAAACGAGTCTCTTTTTGTCGGTGTTGATTTGTTGAAAAAAAAGTTTGATTTTGCTCGGATTGACACAGTTTCGAAATGAACCTGCGCGATTTCCTTTTACCTCGAGTCTAAAAGAATGAACCAAGGACTCCATTGTCTCGTGGGAAATCAGTGATTCGAGCTCGGAATTCTAACCTGTAAAATAAACCGATTTTTTTGCCTGGATCGACACATTCGAAAATGGCGACAATTCAGACTTCAGCTGCATGATGAAAGCATCCGTTGATTAGGAATGGTGCACTAATTACCCTCGTTAATTCGAAAGCGGGGGTGTGAAGTTTCTGTTACATCGAGCGAGCGCACCGCGTGAAAGTGCGCTCGGCCTTTTCCGGCCCAATTACGGCATTTAGCCGACAATTAGCGAGCGCTAACAGTCACCGAGCGATACAGCTCTCTTCAAAATCTCCGCCCCCGTCAATCAAACTTCCCCACTCATAGTAAGAAGCTCCAGCCAATGTGATACGTGATCCACTGGGCATCGGATGTCCGGTTAACCTAATAAAGTTAACGAGAGCGACTCCCGATGATTGAAAGCTCAAACGCATCGAGTATTCCGAGCCATCGGCATAAATTCGCGGCCTCGGAGGCCGCCGGCGAGCCCGGCGAAGTTTGACCCTTGGCAATATGGAAAGTAGGACGCGTAATCGGTAACAAGCCATTCTCATCTCAACCCTTTCTCTCGGGGCACAGTGGCCGGAGAAAGGGCGAGAGCTCCGCGCTCCCCCCGGCCAGCCCCATTGCCTGCTCTTCCCCATGGGGAAGCCCATTTGACATTTTTTTAATTAAATTCCGCGCCCTCGCGCCGCCACGCGCATTCCTCCATATTTAAATAATGGCCGACGTGCTGGACCGTTCATTTATTTCAGGGCTCTTCCGGGAAACTAGCCGGTGAATATTCATTCTCTCGGTGATGCGCCCTTGCATTTTTTAGGGACGCGCTCCAACTATGTACGGGCTGATTCACTTAACTTTTAATCAGCACTCTCATGCGACACTTTTTCCCAATTATCTGTGTTATACTGGTACTATTATACAGTAGATATAATGTTATGTGCAATATTATTATTCATTATTGCATAATTTACGGGATTTGAAGAAGGTTGAGAAATAACTAGATAATTTCTAATTAACCTCGACGGCCATTAGTTAAAAGCAAGTGAATCACCTTGCACATAACATATGGAAATCTGAGATGATATGCGACGTTTTATTAATCAAGCCTGCGAACCACTGATTCCCTCGAGAATCAGTGAGAGAAATGGCATCAGAGTGTCGCGGTAATAAAATTTCGCAGATTCAGCAAAGGCGTGGGTCGCCTATTGCAGATATTCAGAGGTTAGCTGGCGTGAGGCGACGAGTGAGCGGCGCGCGAATTCCGGGAAGGCGAACGAGCGCACTGAGAATTCTCGTTTTGTCATCGCTCGGACTCCACGGGCTAAAGAGCCTCGACTATAATTATCTCATTAGATCATCGCATTTAATATGCGCGTCCGGGATTACGCGCTGCATCGCAAATCATCGGAATCAGCTGTACTACTCGACTCCGCACTTGGAATTATCATTGTTATCGTTGGACTTCATCTCCTCGGGTTGAGTCGTCAAGTTTCAATCGGTCATCGAAATGTTTCTTCTCGTGTTAGACAGTAATATTTATTTATATTATTTCATCGAGAGTGCTTCGTTGAGAGATTGATTATTGTTCATAAAAATTATTACTAAATGATGGTACTACCCACTGTGAAGGAGAGAAATCTTATATTATTATTATAAGGTAACATTATATTATTTTGTCTTTTGTTCTGTTGCTTCCTACGATCGCAGTCGACTCAAAATGAACCAGCCACCGTAAACCTCGTGCTAATTAAAGCAGCATCGCCTCAAAGACGCTTTAAAGCCAAGCGAATCCCCTGCGACGCGACTCGTCTACATATGTCCAGCCATCCGCATATGGCGAGCCGCCCGCGGCACGTGCGATCGAAATTCCAATAGCAACCCAAAGCGCCTGCACGCCCTTTCCCACCATCTCTTCTTCCACCGGCCAGCACACAATCAGCCTCTCAACCTGAAAACCCCCTGGCTGGCCGCATCTGCGAAAAATCAGCAAAACTGTCGCTGCTTTACGTCCGAGTGACGTCACGAAAGCTTACACCCCATGCGCACACACTCTCAGGATCGTACGAGGGGCACACGGACTCGGCGCTCGCTTACCAGCGGAATCCGAAAGCGGCGATATTCCGGCTTCCTTCCACACGCGAGGCGCGGCGGATAGGTGGCACTGGATATGCCGGGCGCGAGAAGGAGGGGGAGGAGGGGGATCAATGGTAGTGGAAGGTGGTATACTCAACGAAGAAGGAAGGAAGAATGGCTGGGCCGCGCGTACGAGAGGGAGGGAGCGAGAGGGGGGGCGCCTTCCCTGTTAGCCGAGAGGGGTGGGGGGAAGGCTCGCGCGTCGTACGCGCCCGAGTGGCTAGAGGGCAACACGAATCGATTGCTACTTCGCTAATGGCTTATTTCACTTAACACGCCTTTCCACCAATCGCATGGGCCACGGGTCCGACGAGGAGGACGAGGAGGGCGCGCGGCCGCGCGAGTGCGACGGAGAGCCGAGAGCCCCGTATATACAGCGCGCTGCCGCCGCTGGCGAGAGTCGCTGGCGCGTGACGGACTCGTCATCGACGCCTCGCAGGCCCCGAGTGCGAGTGAGCCAGCCGGGCGAGCGAGCGAGAGAGAGAAAGAGAGAGAGAGAGCTGCGCGCAGAGTGGCACACACCTACCTATACGTATACGGCGAGAGAGAGCGGCAGGGAGGACCGAGAAAAGAAATGAGGCACCAAAGAGCGTGATAGATATCCGGCGCGGCGCACGCCAGGAGAGGCAGGCAGGCAGGCTGGCGCGCTCGCATGCTGTGAATACCCAGAGGCTCGTCTCCCCGTGCGCGCAACACGCAGTCCCGAGGTAAAGAGCACCAGGAGGCCGAGAGCGCCCACCTACTCCGCCGCCGCGCAGGCACTTACCCACACACACACACTCCTCCGCGCACCTAACCTCAATCGCGAGAACCGTCAGAGCCTCGAGGGCATCCGGCGACCCTGACAACCCGCTTTCAATTGGCCCAAGTTCGAAATCCCAACGCCGCCACGACCGTTCGGCCTTCGGGCTAATTGGCCGCCGGTTAATTAGATCGCTGGACACCTGGTGCGCCCGGTACCCGGGTGTCCACCACGTCCTCTACTGGAGTTTGTTTTTTTCTTCCCCTTCTCTCCCTGTCCCCACCCTGGTTGACGATTGTCTAGAGTGTGCGTGTGCGGAGAAGGTTCGCGCGTGTCGAAGAGTCGTGGGGGAATTTTACTGTTATTGTTGTCGTGGGACGTTGGAGGCGTCGACGCCTTGGGACTCTGTCGGGGTCGCGACGTGCCGGCGAAGTGGAATTCACCAGTTACACTGGTTGGCGACTGGTGAGAATTGTCACCAGACGATTCACCAGTCTGCTTTGTTGTAACTCTGCCATCGTGGCAGCCGAGTGTTGACAGAGGCGATAATACCACCGGGGATGTGTGTCAGTGTACCACTGAGTCAGTGACCAACGCGTGTAAACAGCTGTAACGCGAGATAACTGGGGAAGGGACCAGCCATCGGAGGCAGCAGTTTAATTTCTAACACCGGTAAATAAAGCAGGCTGGTGAATGTGTCGTTATTGTCGTTTAACGTCCCACAGGCCTGGCCATAAGGAGAGACCATAATTGTATGTGTGTGTCGCACGAGGAAGTAGTTTCGTGTTACAATTATGTAATGGAGTAACACTCTACACCGAATTGTTTATGGGTACTTAAATGAGCCCCACTAGCTCCACATGCATCTAAAAAGCTCTGGGAGCAGAATCCCGCCACTGATTCCAAAGGAAGTTGAGTTATTAGTCATGAAGCACTTTGATAATTCACTACATTTAAATAGCAATGAGTCAGTGTCGGAGCAAAAGTTAATCACTTCTCCATCAGTGTCAGTCTGTTATTATGTCATGAAAAAGTGTACCGAGGAGCATACTTCCTCTCGTCTAGACATTGTTATCTAATTATGACAGTTATCAAACAGTTTTGAGTAATGTCACGAATGTCATTGTTACTGTTGCAGTTGTTGGGCCCCCGAATTCCCGGAGGCCAGGCCAGTTGGTGTCGGTGAGGACACCAAAACGTAAAAGGCAGCTGCTAGGGCGAAGAGAAGGCTGAGGCAGAGAAGAGCAAGTGTGAGTTGGCTGGTCAGGCCAACCCCCTGTTCCACGGGCAAACATGGCAACGATCGACGGCCGACCGGCACAATATGGTGTCACACTCAAGCAGCTCCGGGAGCTCATGGAGCTCCGGGGGCGCGAGGGTATCAACAAAGTTAATGGCCACGGTGGTGTCCAGGAGATCTGTAAAAAGCTCTACACTTCACCCAGTGAAGGTAAGATCGAACTCGACGTAGAATTGACGGGCGGAAAAAGAGGAGTTTGAGGGATTAATTCGCTTCCGTTTGGATTGCAGGTCTCAGCGGCTCGGCGGCGGACATCCAGCACAGGCGGGAAACCTTCGGTTCGAACATGATACCACCGAAGCCGCCGAAAACATTTCTACAATTAGTCTGGGAGGCGCTGCAAGATGTGACGTTAATCATCTTGGAAGTGGCCGCGTTGGTTTCGTTAGGACTTAGCTTTTATCACCCGGCGGATGATGACGAGGCGCGTAAGTATCCGAGGATAATCGAATCAGTTGCTCGTCGACCAGCACTGGATGGCCTTTTAAGAGAACTGGGATATTAGTATGCGGGTCGGAGAGATGATTAAAAGGTCCTTTCTTTCCGATCCAGCTCCCTTAGTGGACGAAGACGAGGCGAAATACGGGTGGATCGAGGGGCTCGCCATCCTCATCTCCGTGATAGTGGTGGTGATCGTGACGGCGTTCAACGATTACTCGAAGGAACGGCAGTTTCGTGGTCTGCAGAGCCGGATAGAAGGGGAGCACAAGTTCTCCGTGATCCGGCAGGGCGAGGTCAAGCAGATCTCTGTCGCTGACATAGTCGTCGGTGACATTTGTCAGGTACACGCAGCCACCCATCAAACGCAAGAGGCCTCGAGAACTTCTATTTCTATAATCCTCCATCCTCGGCAATCCCAATCCCCCAATACTTAGTCGGAGGAACCGGTCATCTGTTGCAGATCAAGTATGGAGACCTGCTGCCTGCGGACGGCATTCTCATTCAGAGCAACGATCTCAAAGTGGACGAGTCCAGCTTGACCGGAGAGTCCGACCACGTGAAAAAGGGGGAGGCCTTCGATCCCATGGTACTTTCCGGTAAGCTTCGACCGCCCCCCAGGACTCGCGTCTCTTGAAACTCGGACAACAAAGTCGAATTCTCACTTTCCCCAGGTACCCACGTGATGGAGGGATCTGGGAAGATGTTGGTAACCGCGGTGGGCGTCAACTCGCAGGCTGGTATTATTTTTACGCTTTTGGGAGCTGCTGTTGACCAGCAGGAGGCCGAGATCAAGAAGATGAAGAAAGGTACGTGGGAAAGACGCGCGTCCCCGCGACTTCGTCTCGATGTCGAGCGTCCTAGCAGATTCACGTCGAGTTAGGTCCTTGTCGAGTAGCGCAATGTCGAGAAAATATCATTTTGAATCCTCGGCCGGTCGACGCTTCTCTCGCACTCTCGCCGCCAGCGACACGAATGGCCGGGATCTTTCTTTCTGTCTCTGTCTTTCTTTCTTTTTTTTTGTTTGATCTCTTTCTCTCACAGATTGCTTAAGCTCGGAAAGTTCTCTTCAGAATGGTATTTTTTTAATCGAGATATCTCAAGCATTCGAAACCCGCTACTTCTCTCGCTATTGGTAGCCTCGAGATCGCCAAGATAAGCCACTCTCGATCGATCGATCTCGCCGGGGAGAGAGTGGTGCGCGCCTCTCTCTCTCGTCATCGGAGTAGTAGCGGGTGCGAAGGAATCTCCCGCATGACAGAGGATGAACATGACAACGAATGTAGAGAGGCTACTCTGTTCGAGCATGGTGTTTTTGTTTCCACTTTGCTGAATTTGGTGTGACGAGATATGATGTCCTCCCTTACTGTTGACTTTAGTTTAACTAGCTACTCGTTTACCTATTACTCGTCTCCCGCCCACCCCCCTGGTTTTCTCTAGTTTTTTTGTTTCAGCATGCGTTTGCAGTTGACTCTCATTATCTCTCACTCGCGTCTCGCAACGACGTTCGAGCCGTTTCTGTCATACTAATTACCAGCTGCGCCGAGGATCACCTCAGTGATGTTAGTCGACTAGCATTCCTCGCCCGGCGGCATTCAGCCGACACTGTGACTAAATCTAACCGAGCCTCCATCCCGAGAACACTGAATCCCCCGAGACTCGCAGTACCTGACAGACAAAACCTCCCTTGGAGAGAATCGGGAGATTTAGAGATGGTCATTGGACGAAATTCGCCGGAAAGAGTACGTGGAAGAGTTGAGGGAAGAATGGGAATCCGCGCGTGGTTGGTCGCTTTCGGGTTTTAATCGATGATCCCAAGGTGGCGGGCGCGCCCACGGTCCACGCACACGAGAGTCAACAGAAGAGCGCGAGGAGGCGGAGGAGGAGGGGGCCGCGTTGTGAATCAGAATGACGCGAAAGGAGCCGGTTTAATGGAGTGGTCTCTCTCGGCAGTCCGCCCACCGCGCGCTACTTGGCTCAACTGCACCTGGAATGGAATAATTGCCGCTAACGAGCCGCGCCAACCGAGAAGCGTGTATCACTTTCGACGCGACTCGCTGAATTAGCTTCATTCAATTCTAACGCGAATGACGCGCACGCTGATGACCGCGCGAACGCACTCTCGTCAGAGCGGGACTGGTTGAACCGGTTGATTTAAACCGGGAAACTTCGGAAACCGCTAAACTCGCCAACGGTAATCCCGTTCGCCCGGAGTGTCAGGATTCGTAACACTTTAAGTTCCAGAACTAGACTCAGTACTTTTCCTTTCATCGATTTCAACCGGGAAGCTTTAGTAACCGCCAAACTCGCAAACAATAATCCGTTACATTTTGAGTTCTAAAACTAGAATTAGCACTCTTCCTTTCACCGTAACTTCTCTCGTTCCCACAGCAAATCAGCTCTTCCGCTTAGCTCTAGTCTTCTCGAAAGCGACGAGTTCCCTTCCCGCTGGCAAGTTCCACGAACCCGCTGAAAGCAAAAGCCTCGGGCAGCCAATGAGAAAGCTCTCGCGCTAGCAGCAGCCACCTAGCGGCGCTTTGCAAGCGGCGGCCAACTCAAGCTCCTAGTTTCGAAAGCTCTCAGCGAAGCTTCGGCCCTCGCAGTGCGCTTGGTCGCAAGGGAAATGCGAGAAATGAGGTCATCCTTGCGCTCGAGCATCGAATCACACTCATCGAGGCGGAACATCCTCGATCGCCCGCACACACAATCGACCTGTCCCTCGCACGCACTCGGCATTCTTTCGAGTGGAGATTCGTGCAGGATCGCATCTGATCAGTGAATCGTGTCATGAGCGACTTTCAGTCACTGTGATTCGCTCTCTCCTCGCGCACTCACTCCCTCAGACAGTACATGCGTAACGGAATTCCTCTCGGATGACGTGGGGAGACTCGCAGGTCCCCGCGCGTCGCGTTACGTCATTGGCCGGATTCTCGCTCGCGATGAGCCAATCGGCGCACGGGCCAGACTGCAAAAGGCCAAATCACCGGGGCCCCAACGGTCGGCGACCTCATTCGCGGCGCATTAACCCGTTGGACATGCTCGTCGGCATCGCCTAACGGAATTAGCGTCGAATTATCCAATTGACATTGAATTAGCGCTGAGTTATGAGGTTCGATTTAAGTAATTCGTTTCGCCACTTTCTTCTAGGGGCTTGCGCTCGGGTTTTCGGTGGAAGTTGTTGACACAGACAGCATGGAGATGCGCGAGGAGACTCTGTCCTTGCTCCGTCGGATATCCCGTGTAGATTGCATTGGTAATGATCCCGCTGATTGCCCGATGACTAGAATGCAAAGTAGAGTCCCTCGGATGTGGAAGTACTTGCGTCGTCTAATTGGATTTCCCTCAAATCGTGTTAGGCCGCCGAGGCATCTTGAGCAGCAGGTTATGGTATTGATCCGCGGGCCAATACTTTAAGAATTCCAGCCACAACTCGTACTCAGTTGGTTTTTTGACATTTCCCATCAATTTTTAGTACTAGATTTCTTTTTATTCCTGTAGACGAGGACAAATAGTGAAAACATATCCCAGTGTTTAGTTTCAATTAAAGGTTAATTATACCAGATATTGAATGGAGAATTAATGACTCGTAAAAATGATAGTCGAGCCATTGAATATCGTAAATAGCTTTGAGACGCGTTCATCGCGGATTCAGATTATAAATACTTACTGGATGAAGTAATCGCAGAATGAAGACACTACCTCGGAATACCAATCATCGCTCGCTCTGCCAATGACTGTATCAGCGAGTCTGACGCGATCGGCAGTTTCGTCCCGTGGCAGCTCGACCACTCATCGAATATTCATCGAATAATGACAAACAAGCTAGGACGAAGAAATCACCTCGATTTCGGCACAATCGTTTCGCACTCCAATCGCCAGCGAGAATCGTTCTCGAATCATTGAGACCAGGAAACATTTCATACGTCCCACGTGTCATTCTGTCCGTCCTTTATTCTCTCATTCGTCCATTTTCGAGCCACGTACACGTCATTTCCCCCAGTTTCTCTCGAAATCGATTTTGGAATTATTGTTGTTTTTTGACTCGTCACTTTGGAATTTTGTCGATTCGAAGTTTTGATTTTTGAGAGTAATTTTGATCCTGGATTTCGAGAGAAATGGTGGGAATTGATTGTACACAACCGGAAAAGTACAGGAAGCAACGAAAGCGATTTGTGGCGGTGACTACTCGCGCGACCGGCATATGAACCATTCTCCTAGATAGACTGCTAATCGATTTTGTTTTGCATGCATTTTTTTATCTAGAGGCTAAGAAGCAGCGGAAGAAGAAGTCGCTACCAGGTGAATAATAATCTATCATCATAATAATTATTTGTTTATCGTTACCGCCGATCTCGACACGCGTGTACGCCTGCCGCGGCTGCTGGTGATTGCTTACTTCCGGTTACGGTGCCTTGATACTCTCGAATAGCACAGACTTTTTTCTCGATTTCTCAAAATCGCAACTTGTACAAAAAAACACCCTTTTTTTCAAGTGTTGTATCAACGCACCGTCATCGAAGAGGCTCAGCGCAGAGTAAATACAATTCACAGTCTGTTACTTCGAAAAGAAGAAACATGGATTCTCAATTTTGTTTCCATCTTTTGAATTTTGAATTTTGGCCACAAAGGAGTTTTGCACTGAGCCGAAGTTGACCTGAAAATCGCACAGTGTACACGCGTGGATGACTCGAAACTCCAGACCTTCTGGATTTCGACGAAGCGCGCTCGGTTTCAAGGGCGATGTTGATCACACGTACACTTTTAATTTCGATCTTTCTTTCTCTCCTCTCTCTCACACACACACACACTCTCTGTCTCTGTTTCGTTGGTGCACCACTCGAGGTTCTAATAATCCCATGCAATCGCCACTCCATACAATCAGTAAGAGGTCATCACTTTTCTCATCGCGAGCAGCAGCGCCATCCGTCGAGATTCTCTTCTCGCACACGATTATTACCGGAGAACCTCTTGTCCTCCCTGGCTTTCTCTGTTTGCCTTTCACCCAGTCAACACGAACTCTGAATGTATCCCCCTAAGGCGATGATGCTGATGATGATGATTACTACTTTGTATGCATTGGGAAACACGATTAGCGGCTAACTGACTCTTGCGCAGCTTATATTTCTGCACCCTAGCGATTATACCTAACCTCACTTCCTCCGTCATCTATCGACTCTTCTACCACTAATGACCTTTCCTTCCAATATGGTTCTATGTTTTTTGTGCGTGTTGAGATTGATGATTGCTCTCTCTCTCTCTCTTTCTCTCTGACTATTGGCCCCCGAGATTGCCCCTACTCCTGCAAGCGGGGCCCTGCGACTTACATTCTAACCTTATTGTTATTAATTACACCCGACGCTCCGGGCTTGGTCGACCAGCTTGCAACCTGGCAATTGCGAAACGTAAGAGACTCCCAACTGACCTCCAATCATCCATTTATCGTGAATGGTATTAATGTTTTATTAATTCCAATTGGACGATTTTGAGGTTAGAAGGGTAGTAGCTTACGTTTTGCAGGCATTCGCCACGGGGAACTCGAATCCCAACTAATACGGCTTTCCGCACAGAGCTGCAATACGCTTTCGCTCCCAAATCATCACCTGGATCACTGCTTCCAACCTATCGCGTGCAGTTCAGTCCTAGACAGCTGAATCTCTGTAATGATTTGTTTGATGTGATCGAGTTCGAATGACAATTGTAGTAATCCAGGTTTAAGGTTGTCCTATCAGGATGCGTTCAATGATGAGCTCAAGGTTTTCGAGATTTTATATAATTAATAAATGATTACTGAGTTATCGAGCTTGAGACTCGTCATTGGGAAAGGTATGGGGGCTAAGAGCCAATGGCACCGGGGCGTCGAGTGTGGCAGTGGGTTCCTCAAGGAGCGATTCTAATGATTTCCTGGTGATCGAAGGGGACGAGGCCGTGGAAATAACCGGGAACAGCCACGCGAGCGGCGGCGGTGGCAAGCACGAGGGCGGCGAGAGCCACCACGGCGGCGGACACGGCGAAGGGAAAAAGGAGAAGAGTGTGCTGCAGGCGAAGCTGACCAAGCTCGCCATCCAGATCGGGTACGCGGGTTCGACCATCGCGGTTCTCACCGTGGTCATTCTAGTCATTCAGTTCTGCGTGACGACCTTCGTCATCGAGGGCAAACCCTGGAAGAACACCTACGCCGGCGACCTGGTGCGTCACTTGATTATCGGTGTGACGGTACTCGTCGTCGCCGTGCCTGAAGGTCTCCCCCTGGCTGTCACTCTTTCCCTTGCCTATTCCGTCAAGGTAATTGTCTGGCTTCTAGTAATCATTGTAAATTGGGAGGAGACTAATGTCGTTGCTCGCCATCCGCAGAAAATGATGAAGGACAACAACCTGGTACGCCACTTGGACGCCTGCGAGACGATGGGTAACGCGACGGCGATCTGCTCGGACAAGACCGGCACGCTCACGACCAACAGGATGACGGTGGTGCAGTCGTATATCTGCGAGAAGATGAGCAAGACGATCCCCAAGTTCACGGACATACCGAGCCACGTGGGTAACATGGTAGTCCAGGGGATCTCGATCAACTCGGCGTACACCTCCAGGATTATGCCCGGGCAAGACCCTACCGAATTGCCGATGCAGATCGGCAATAAAACCGAATGTGCCTTACTTGGATTCGTAGTAGCCCTGGGCATGAACTATCAGACGATACGAGACGATACCCCGGAGGAAACCTTCACGCGGGTCTACACGTTCAATAGCGTTAGGAAGAGTATGTCTACGGTCATCCCGCGGAAGGGCGGTGGCTTCAGGCTCTTCACCAAGGGCGCTTCCGAGATCATTATGAAGAAGTACGAATTTTCTTTAGCCTCTTTATTTCCCTTAGAAGTTTCGTTCGTTACAAGGTGTGGTAGTTTAAGAATGGGCCTTTTCTCGTTCCAGATGTGCCTTTATATATGGTCGCGAAGGTCATTTGGAGAAATTTACCAGAGATATGCAGGAACGTCTGGTAAAGAACGTAATCGAGCCGATGGCATGCGACGGGCTCCGTACGATCTCCATCGCGTATCGCGACTTTGTTCCTGGCAAGGCAGAGATCAACCAGGTTCACACCGAGAACGAGCCGAATTGGGAGGATGAGGAGAACATCGTCAACAACCTGACCTGCTTGTGCATCGTAGGCATAGAAGACCCGGTGCGACCGGAAGTGCCGGATGCCATCAGAAAGTGCCAGAAGGCTGGTATCACAGTGCGAATGGTGACGGGCGACAACATCAACACGGCCCGCTCGATCGCCCTCAAGTGCGGTATCCTCAAGCCGAACGAGGACTATCTCGTCCTGGAGGGGAAGGAGTTCAACCGGAGGATCAGAGACAGCAACGGCGATATCCAGCAGCATCTGCTGGACAAAGTCTGGCCGAAGCTCAGGGTACTAGCTAGGTCCTCGCCTACGGACAAGTACACGTTGGTCAAAGGTATGATTGACAGCAAGGCGACCACAGCCCGCGAAGTGGTAGCCGTGACGGGTGACGGCACCAACGACGGGCCCGCCCTCAAGAAGGCCGACGTCGGATTCGCCATGGGCATCGCCGGCACGGACGTCGCCAAGGAAGCCTCCGACATCATCCTCACCGACGACAACTTCTCCTCGATCGTGAAGGCCGTGATGTGGGGCAGAAACGTCTACGACAGTATAGCCAAGTTCTTGCAGTTTCAGTTGACCGTGAATGTGGTTGCGGTGATTGTCGCGTTTATAGGAGCCTGCGCCGTGCAGGACTCGCCGCTCAAGGCTGTGCAGATGCTCTGGGTGAACTTGATTATGGACACGCTGGCATCGCTCGCCTTGGCCACCGAAATGCCTACACATGATCTACTTCTCCGCAGACCGTACGGTCGCACGAAGCCGCTCATTTCCAGGACGATGATGAAGAACATCCTCGGTCAGGCGGTCTACCAGTTGACCGTCATTTTTATGCTTCTTTTCACCGGTAAGTTTGCCCCACTCCCTACCGTCGTTTCCAACTTCTCCTCAGTGTGGGAGGAAGAATTGCGCAAACCCTCGGGGGAATCCTTGTGCTGTTGCAGGTGACACAATGCTCGACATCCCCACGGGACGAGGCGTAGCAGCAGCTGGCGGCGGTCCAACGCAACACTTCACAGTCATCTTCAACACGTTCGTCATGATGACTATCTTCAACGAATTTAACGCCAGGAAAATCCATGGTCAGCGTAATGTCTTCCAAGGAATATTTACCAACCCCATCTTCTATAGTATCTGGATCGCCACGGGTCTATCGCAGGTACGACGCGCTCCGCTTAGAAACTTTTATGTCAATAAGATCAGGATAAGAAAATAATCATACCGGACTCCTCCTTTTCGAAACCTGTTAAACAAACATTTAAATCTCCGTCAAAGCTAGCCTGTGTTTTAACAGTAGGATATGTCTCTGTTTCAGGTGGTTATCATACAATACGGTAAAATGGCGTTCAGCACGAAAGCTCTCTCTTTAGAACAATGGATGTGGTGCCTGTTCTTCGGAATCGGCACTCTATTGTGGGGCCAAATAGTTACGACTATTCCTACGCGCAAGATTCCTAAAATCCTTTCGTAAGTGATATTTACGCATTGATAGTGCCTAGATAATGAGTGACTTTTTTATCCGGCGGCCGTGCCAATCCACGGGCGCCTAGATGTTTCTAGATTTCTAGAGGATCTGGCACTGTATATGTCTCTTAATCCTAGTCGATCTCTTTTTTCTCTTTCTTTTCGAATCGCCAGCGACAGATCGCCGGCTTGATCTGTTTGCCACTCTTAATCAGCATCGCTCGAAGCGATAACAATCGGCAATATCTATAATCCAGCTCTCACATTGCATTACTAACTTGGGAGGGCGAAAGCTGGATTTCTTGCTTTCTTGCATTGTGTTATGTAACCCAGACGCGAGCCACACGTGAAAGCCGAGAGAAGCTTTCGCCGAGTGCTAATCTCATCTCGCATATCGGAAATATCGGTGCTATACTCGGATCACCTAACACACTACTGATATCTTTCTTGGGTTCTTAATACATCATCACACGAAGTAGCTTTCTCTTTCAGTTCTTGCATCGACACCTTGATCACCACGTAGTCTGTCGCCTTTGCATGTCGTAACCCGAGCTCTTGCAGCAGGAACTCCTGCGACACAGAGGAATTAGGTTTCCTCAACTCCGATCTTAGTTAGCAAGTAACATTAGCAACGAATCTAGAAGTCCTCGGTTCCTTTTGAAAAATCGATCACCGCGTAGTAGTTTGGCTTCCTCACTTGACCCCCACGAAAGCCTTCGACGCTATGTCCGAACAAGCGTAGCAGCTTAGGCTACCACCGTAAGATGCTTTATGAACCTAGAAGCAATTCATTTTCAGTAGCGTTTACGATATGCAAAGAGGACGTGGCGCTGCCGTCGTTTCTGTTTCACGCTTTCTCCCCCCTCTGGACACTCATCCCGCTTCAGCCTATGGCGTTACTCCACTCCCTACTCCGCCGTAGGCCCAGGACCGTATTTACACTAAATAGTGAACTCGCTTCTCGTAGCATGCTTGGGGACGATCCCCGCGCCCGATTGGGACCGATTTCTGGAAAATGGGTCGTAGAACGCCTCGAGGATCACGATAGTCCCCGCTGTATATTTAGACTACCCTCGCTCTCTTGTACTTATTCACGTAAACTAGGTAGTGTTAGTCGTTGCATGTGTGAAGCCTCCAAAGTCTGCGTACTTGTTTGTATGAGCAATTCTTGAATGACCGAAGCCGGCAACATGCTGTTGTACGACACTTGCGGAAAACGCGGACACGTTTTTGTCTGGGAGAATCGGTTGATCCTGTTTGGATGAGATCCTTGGGGTCATTCGATTCTACCTGGAAATCTGCTACTCCACTTTCACCGACTCTCTTATTGTTCCGACACAGCCTCTGATTTTCTTTCTCTCCGCCTGCGACTAGTTTGAACGACTCTCTCCACCTTTCTCGTTTTCTCTTCCTCCTCGTTTGTCACTCGGCCTTTCTCGATTTCTTTGCGTTTCTCGCATTTAGCGCTTCTGGGCCTTGGCCTGGACGCGCGCCGGATGGATCATTGGAATCGTAGTTAATTAGCACAGTGTTAGTTATATTGGTAGCACGTTTAGTTTGCAATCCATCCGGGCGTCCTCGAGCCAGCGCCCTCTTCAAATGAGTCCCACCATGCCTGGGCCCGAATTCTTGTCCCAGTGGATCAAGTACTTCGAGCTCAGCCAATGGGAGCACTTTGAAGGCGGTGATTTCTACTTAGCTCCAGAGCAGTTTGCGGTTGGCGCTCTCTGTCTAGGGAAAACGTGTCCGCATCAGAGATTCGCTAGTTGTCAACTGTTGACGCAACAATCGGCGACTCGTTGAGCGCTCTTAGCTTTGCGCCTGACTAACATGATTAACAGGCCTGGCGAATGGGAAAGCGAGGGGATTGAATCCTAGGGACTTAGACCCATAAAACTATTGCCCTAGAAACCCTCTGGTTCGAGGCCCACGCCACGTCGCGTGCCTCGAGCAGAACTGCGGGGATTCTCACGGGTGCCTGGAGGGTTCGGTTCTAAATAGTTGAGGGAGAAATGTCCCTGGCTAATTGCGACAAACTACTAGAGAAAGTGTTCGTTTGAACACCTGCGTTAGGTTCTGCGACAGGTAAGAGCAGAACCGCTTGGGTGCTCTGGTGATTAATCCAGCTTCGAATGACTAACGAAAGACTAACCGCAACGCATTGCCGAACGAGCCGGCTACTAAAAACAAATAGTCCCTAGACAAAGATACTAACAGTCTAACAAGACAAGCTTTTGCGCGCGAGTTCACGCGGCACACAATGAAACTCGAGAGTAACACGGAAACAGGAGAAAGGAATATCGAAACACTATACAAAAACACCAATTCCCACACGACCCGTTTTGGGGCCCCCGAGCATAAGTCCCACCCCGGAATCCCAGAATTCCCTCGAGCGCTTCCCATTGTTTCGGCATAAAGTATCTGGCCGAGCTCTCAAACACTTGCTTGAAACGGAGTATTGTCGTTCATGTTCGCTCATCGCAAGTCATTCTCTCGCTCATGATCCGTTCGCATTGCACCTCATCGCATCCCCCTCGATCGTTGCCTCATTATCTCTCTCTCTCTCTCTCTCTCTCTCTCTCTCTCTTTCTATCTCATGTGTGCGTACATATAAACTCGCCTATATGTATGTGATCGTGCGAATCAACCTTTGTCACGCTGTCTTGCTGTCTCTTCCGTTTAATCCTGCTGGCAATCATGCTATTCACCATGAGATCATCGCCCCCCTACGGGGGCGCAGCCGAGCAGGCTGGGAGACGTGACACCAGGCGGCGCAACTCTCGCGAGAGGAGAGCCACCTATCGCGCTTCCCATCTATTAACGAATCAGCGGGCGATCTGCTTAGCGACTCCGCTCGCCTAGAGTGTGTGATTCGCCGAGGAGCGAGGGGAGATTGGCGCGTCGAGGGCCGGCGAGAATTGGGTGCAGTGCGTCGAGGAGCGTCGGCCGCAGGTGCGCGAGCGCAACGCCACCCCCGGCACCTGATGCGCCACCTCGCAGCTTCCGCATCGAGCCGCCAGGCGGCGAGTGAGCGAGCGCGAGAAAGCGATCGAAAAAAAAGATAATAAAAATTAACCACCACCACCACCACACCACAACACCACCGCTTCTTCTGCCTTCTTTCTTAACACAGGGAATCGAGTGATGAAGGATTGGTTTCATGTGTTTCTGAAAACAGATGGGGCCGCGGCCAGCCGGATGATATCGGTGCGATCAATCTCGGAGATGAGAAATTCGACCCCGACTCGGATAAAAAGCCGCGCGCAGGACAAATACTCTGGATCCGTGGTCTAACACGACTGCAGACGCAGGTAACTATCCCTATCTTTCACTCTCATGCCATCACTCGGGATCAACGTTCTCTCGATACGAGTACCCTCCCAACCACTCACCAACCCCGACGTGAGACCAACAGTCGACCGCCAATCACCCCACGGCGAACAACCTTACCGAGCCGCGCACCCGCCACGTGTACAGCCGGACCTGCTGCCACGATCAGGATCATCTCGATGATCACACTCCTCTTACCCTCGTCGCCCTTTCGCCAGACTCACTGCTGGACCCGCTTCTAGCAGACGGAGCCACGCGCGCGAACCCCAATTTAACCCCAAAGACCCCTTCTGCATTTGAAACGTCTCACCATTTTGAGTATATATGTATATGTATGTCGACGTGATGCATATGCATATATACGGAATATACATCTGTGTGTGTAGTACTCTGCCTGATTACCATGCCATCGCAAACAGATCGTTCAGTTTCTCTCTGTTTTGTTCCAGTTCACGTTACCTTGGTTTGCATTTTCATTTGAGTTCTTTCGTCGTTTGCCTCAAATCACGGCGAGCGATACCGACGCCCGCGTCCGCGCGCGCCCGCTTCTTACATTAGGTTGCCAAGTGTTCGTGTGTTGGTGATTTAAGCCAATGACTCCTGGTGGAACGCGATAAGTGTATGAGAGAAAGGGTTCAATTCCAGATTCGATAATTATGAAGAGTTGAAAGTTTTTTACTCACATAACCTAGACACTGGGATTGTAAAATGCCCGTACATTACTTATTGTCAGCATCAGGAGTAATTGGTTGGAATTACTGGTGCAGGAATATCCGCAGCCTGTGATTGGACGACGTGTAAGCGCGTGCGGGCTGTATGGGTACATAACCTTGCATTGCTACCCTATTACCGATCTCGCGCCCTGTAGCCACGAGACGTTCTCACCTCGCGTAGATATCCTGCGTCCTCTCTTCCCCGGCCTTCCTCGAGGACCTTTCGTATGTCCTCGCGTGGTCGAAGGTCGAGGGAAGGGCACAGGGACTAGGAAGCAATGAAACTCCAAGGGACTGCGAGAACAGTAAGATTAAGTGTAGAGACTACTGAAAGGGTTAAATGTGGAACTCGAAGTGAAGCGAAAACGGAGAAACGTAATCTCACCTCAGACACTTAGCTCGCTCGTTGTAGACTCAGCTTTTTTTCAACGCGTAGACTACTCGAGTTAGAGGTTAGGCCAGCACCGTTCGGCGGGAATTACTGTGATAGGCTCGTTTAGTAGCGCTAGTATCGCACGCCACCACCGATCGTTTCGCGCCAATTTAGCAGTGGTCCACGCAGTCCTTGACCCACCTAACCTCAAAACTTCCAAGACTGAGCCACGTCCCCCTAAACGTCGACAGTGTTACTATATAACAGAATCTCCTTGGCACCCAGCGTGGTTATGGTTACACTCTGCAAGGCCTAATCTCCATAGGTGAGAGATTATACTCTACACTCTATGTATTCTACTCTCGCATTCACGTACGTGTATGTTTTTTCATTTACTTCGCTCCACAACTCGTCGAAATGAGGTTAAGTCGCCGCGACAGTCATCGTTGAACACCAGCGCGCCACTCGAGAGCCAGTCGTTAGGGAATAGTTAAGCGAGACAGGCGAGATCAAGCATTGAATACTCGACACGAGGACGAAATCGATGCTCGAGCGAGAGATTGCCGAAACAAGTAAGACACGAGGCAAGCTATAAAATCAAGTCGACGGAAAGCGAGAACTTTGGAGTCTCTTGTTCCACTCGGCTGATGAAGCTAGCGCTATAATCGAGCGTCGCTCGGCGTCGTGCCGTCCGCCATGACACCTCGCGGGCTCACCTCGGCACGAAATCGAGCTCTAACTTTAAGCGCACCTGTAATTTAAAGCTGCCGATGCGACGGTGACCTTTAGCACTGTGGGACGCTGCGAGTCTCACAACCGCAGCCACCAGGGCAGCAGAACAAGCATAGAGAAACGATATTTCAGACTCTACCGGGTCGAGTGGTCGCCATTTTCGATTTTGGGGTGCATAGATTTGCATTCTGGCCTCGAAACTTGTCTAACACGAATTTATATATTGTTTAACTTGTTGAAGTATCTTTTAGACGAGTATAGACACTTTTCGACCAACCAGAGCTCAAATCCGTATGCAGCATTGTCAAACCTGGCAACGACTCGGTCTTCCACTGAAGACCCTTCACTTTCTTTATTCCGTTGATCTTACTTCGCTTTCTCTCTAATTTCCTTTCTTCTCTACTCGCTAGCCGCCGTTTAGCCGCGCGATGACTACTCTCACTACGGACACTGATTTCCAAAGGCTCTTTAAGAAATTACGTGTTGTGTCTCTCTACTCTCTCTCTTTCTCGAGACCGACTCATCGCGCGCTAAAAACACACCATTACCAACTAGACTCTCTCTCTCGATACCATTGCTAATAAATGTAAACTGAATGTGTGTGACCTACTTTCAGACGAGCAATAGAACTCTGGTGCAGAATGTATCTGTGACAGGCAGATCCCCCTCTCAGGATTACTATATGGTTAGTCCGCAACTCCATCTCCGCACTGTTTGACCGTCTTTCTTAATATTGATGACTTTTTTGAGTTTCCATTAACCGTTTGCCTATACTGCCTATCAGTCTTTCGACTTCCTCTTTCCTTGAACTTTTTTCAAGCCCTGAAATATTTTTTTTGTGATAATCTTGTTTTTTGTTCCATCTTTTTCCTAATCTATCTTTTTCTATCTCTTTCTCTCACTCTCTTTCTCTCTGTTTCTGCAATTGAACTAAAACTAACTATTGCTGACTTTGCGTGTTCTCAGTTTGTTACTGACCATGTCTTGTCTCATTTCGTTTTTTCGTTCACGAGTTTGAGTTTGACTACTCACACTCTCTCTCTCTATTTTTGCGTTTTGACTTGGTACTTGGTCGTGATTTTTTATACCATTGCCGTTCTTTAGTTTCATTGGCCTCTCTGTGCAGTACCATCAGCCAATTCCAGTTTTTGGTTTTCGAGCCGCGTACGCTTTGACAAGCTGATACTTTTTTTTGTCGACATATGTTTGTACATTGGTATTTTTCTATCTATATATATATATTATGTGTCAGTCGATATATCCAGTGGCTAAGCCGTAATCTGAGTTTCCTTTGCGCACAATTCTGTAATGATTTTTCGACGTGCGGCTTAGCAGCTTCTCTCGCTGCTTTCCTGCTCAGTGGGGTGTTGTTTGCCGTCGAAAAGAGGTTGGGACTTGTTTTTGTTCTATTTTTTCCCGGGTTTCAAGTTTCAAGATGGCCACCCTAACCTCTTCGTAATCGAATCTCTGACATTCGGCTTTCCTGTAAAGATTCTCTTTTACTTCCTTCGTCTTCTTCTTCATTTCCGTTTCTTCTACGACTAGTTTCTGTCTCTCGACTTCCTCTTCTAGTACTGATTTCCAAAACTGTTACTTGGTTTCTTTACTATTTTACATTAAACGACAGTTGGAGTTCGCAACTTATGCGTTCATGGAGGAAGCAAAGATACTAGGATTGCGATAAAGACGAGTTTCGTTGCCGGTTGTCGTTGTTTGGGTCGTTACGGGTCCTCGCGAGCTAACCATTTTAATCTCGGCACTGTTTAATTTCCCTCCACTCTGATTCGGACGGTGTTGCATGCGCGTGAGATGGCAGCAGCGTATGTGTGCGTAAAACTAGGTTGACACGAGCTTCTAACCTACGATTTCGATGTGTGATCTGCATTAACCTTTGACTTCAGGCTTGAGATTGCAGTGTTAGCGCGTTGACTGCCACGAAAATTGCTTTGAAGCAATCGTTAAATAGCAGTCAACGCGCGAACCTCACTTTATTTTCCAGAGAAAAGGATATTTTTCACTCAGGCAGGTTCGATTAGAGACTGCCAGAACAGTAATTCGTTTTTGCGACAAGAATGTCGCATCTTCCTGAATGCCAGGAAGGGATTTCTCTACGATTTCTGAAAGCAGATGTTCATTGGCTAAGTTAAATCTGTGTGCGTGTGACTGTCGCTCTCTACTTGCCGTTGATTGGTTGCCTCTGATTCGCCGCAGTATGCTCTGCCGCCGTGAAGCCTGGTGTGTCGCTGCTGTCGCTCAGTGTGAGATTGCTCTCGTCTTTTCTTTGTGAATGTGCTCTGCGCCTGAATTTTCTACTGCGCGCTTACGTGCGCCGAGCTGCGTGTGACTGTGCGTGCGCGTGTGATGTATGCATCTGTGTGTCAGTTCGTTTGTCTGTGTTCTCATGGAACCTGGCGGGGAGGGCGCCTCTCTGTGTTGGACGGTGACGCCGAGAGTCACACTCCTCGGTGGTCTTCGGTTTATTTCGAGAATCGTCATCGATTGCCACTTGTGACTCGACACAGATTCAAAGATTTCAATTCTAGTGTTGAAGAGCTAAATTTATCGTCTTACAAGCATTCGAAATTTCTCATCCAAGTTTATATTGTTCTTCAGTAACAGCAACTTTAAATAAAGTGTTCAATTTAAAAGAAAAGTCGTGGAAAGAAATGTTCGATGGTCACAAGTGACGCGAGATATCGCCTCGATCACCGAATCACGCAGGTGTTGCTTCAGTCTCCGCGAATCCTGGCGGCACGAACCAGTGCCCGCACAATGGAACAGTGCGCGCCAGTGTGAGCGAGCTAGCTAGAGCGCAGGTGTACAAGGGAGAACTGAGACTGATGGTATGATTTGTGATTTGTCAGCCAGCGGAACCCATTCGAGAGACTGAGGTATAACGGGGCGGCAGTCTTGCCCGCCGCCGCACTTATCCTGTCGGAGTACAAACAAGTACGTAGCTCATGTAGATCGCCTGCCGTAAAACTACGTTTACAGTCGTGATGTGTACCGAATCTTACGTGCGGCAAACAGGACGAACCGTCGACGTACGAGATGGCGCGCCGATCGCGAAACGTCGCCATCTTCTGGCCCCCACTGCCGACGGAATCCTGTCTTTGGGAACGGTCAACTAGCAATAGTGGTGGTTCCTTTATGAAATCGGCCGGCAGATGGCGACGTGTCGGCGATCGGCGGCCGCGGGCGACGTCTCGTCGCAACACTGTGTTGTTTCTCAACAGTAGTCTAGCTGTCTGAGTGTGCTGCGTGTTTTCGTACTCCTCCCAGTGTCATACACACACACATACAAACAAACACACATACACAGCCTAACCAAACACTACTAGTTTTGTCACTAGTTTTTCTCTATAAGTGTGCGCCTTTGTCTATGTCTCTAACGTGCGGTTCGCAAGTGTGCGGTTACTTGGTGTGTGTAACGGGCTGCCTGTTTTTTTCCTATTTGCCTGTGTCTGTGTGCGTCTGTCTTTCACTTGTCTACCGACCCTAAGGTCGCCGACTCTCAGATGCAAACCACTGCTTTCTCTTTGGTTAGCAACCCGGCAACTCCCGTTACTGTCTTTTGAAAAACATCGATCTTGGATACCCGAACTTGATTTTATCCGCGTCCGGTGTCGCCCCAAGGACCAATCAGACGGGTCCCTTGGACTGAGTTTCGGTGTGCGCGTGGTGTGCGTGTGCACGATTGCTAGTTATGTGTGTCGTATGGTACCCATCGAAGCCGGTAATACGCTAGCACGCAGTCCGATATAAATCGATGTATCTCGATACACGCGTGATAGAGTCACAAGTTGCGAAGGAATTGAATTATTACTGGGGGGGAACAAAGTACTGTGCGACTGCTTTTTGTCTGCTCGTGAGCTGGTGCAGTTCTGTGTTCGTCACTGTGTTGTTCTGGTATAAACACGCGACGATCGCAGCGCCATCTACGTCCCTAAGGATCTAGCGACATCTGGTAGGCTTTCTGATTGGACGTCGTTACACACAATAGCAGGACTTGGATAGTTCTTGCGTATGGTGACGGGAATACCTGTAAGACTGGCTATTTCTGTAATGATTTATTTGGAGGAATGTTCCATGATTGAGTGAAGATGTGACTTTCGAACTTCTGCGATACAGATTTTTGGGCGGGGAATATTTTTAAATCAGTCTTTCTCTCCCTCTCTCTTTCTCTGTCTAACTATCAAATCTGTCTCTACCTTTCGCTGTCTTTACACTTTGACTATTCTCACTCTGCGCTCGCGCGCGCGTGCGTGAGCTTCGATCAGAGCGTGCGCTTCATCAGCGCCGAAGTGTTTGTTCAAGTTGCGCAATCAATCGTCCCTCTCCATGGTAGACTCGGTTCAGGACTGTTGCGGACCATTCCTAATTGGAACATAGTTAACCAGACGCAGGAACGCTGGTCTGTATTAAGGCGATAGTTACTAGGGGATTGATAGATCCACGAACCAACTAACAACTAGAAAAAGTTCGCACGAATCTTGTCGACCTCGCAGGCGCATTTGCCATTACCGACAATTGGTATTGATCGCTGGTTGCGATTTCCACCGCGAGGAGTTGCAGGGTCGCTCGGGATTCGTGCGGGAAGACTAGCCCAAGCGACTAACAAACATTCACCCCAAGACTGTAATATCTTTGCATGTGGTTGCAAAGATATCTGACAGTCTTCTGAGGATAAAATCGCGGTCATTCTAAGCATAACGCGGGCAATTCCAGTCGCACGAGGTGTGCGTTGTGCGACGAGGAATGGCCGGATATCGGCGTGGAACTCGGGTGAAATGCAACCAAGAGTACCCTCCAAGAGGCGACTAACGTGCGCAAGCGTGCACGGAGAGAGTTTGAACAGCAGGCATATATATGTATCACGCGTCCAAAGTCCACGAGACACATAAAAACACATCTCAGAACCCCTCGCCAGAAAGCATTGGACAAGCAGTGGTCGGATTCGCGGCGAGCGAACAGGTCCATGGTCGACCGGCAGGTGTCGCCACATCTCGGACGGCGGGAAAGTTCGAATGTGGGGCAATGGGTGTCCTAGACCCCGCGGCTTCGGTAGACCGTTGGACGTGGTGCGCTTGTGGCGAAGGATCACGGTTACTCCAGGGCCAAACGGGGCCAGTCTCACCACCGGGAAACACCCACAGACACACACACGCCCACTCTGTGCCAGGGGGAAGCGACCCTGGTCTGCAGAGACCCAATCGACCCACCCGCGAGAGACCCGAGAAACAAGAAACCGAGAGAACATGGCGTGCTTGTGTGTCGCTGGCTTGCCTCCTCGCTTCCTGATAGAACGTCCTTCCCTATTTTTGCAGCTTCGAGTAATCAGAGCGTTCAAGTCGACTCTGGAAGATTTGGAGGAGCGTCGCTCTGTCCATAGTTTACACAGCTTACACAGTATGCGCAGCTCACGCAGCCACACCGGGCCCCGACCACTTTCTGACTTCACATACATTGACGAAGACCCGACAAACAGCGGGCAGACCGCGGGCAGCAAGTTCCCGGGCGGCGGCAAGGCCGCCTCGATCCCAGAGGCCAGTCAGGATCACGAGGCGAACTACCGCGGCGGCGCCAGGGGGCAGAACAACTCCGCCTCACCGCTCTTGCTCAGCGTGACCGGACCTGCCAATGCGTACAACCACCATTATACCACTAACACCACCAATGACAATAGATCCAACTCGAACTACTCCTCGAACCAGCCGAACCACGCGGCCCAGACCGCCAGCAATAGGGACGCCACCGGCAACTCCCTGCTCCTCAGCTCCAACAACCTGCCTGTACCCGACCACGCCAAGGTCGTGCATGAGACCAGCATTTAAGGCGCAGTGACCTCTCAAGCATCTTCTGTCGGGCAGATCTTACCCCTACTCTTATTCTCTTATCTCTCTCCCACCATCTCTCTTAAGCAGCTTTGCGTGTCGCCAACCTCAGTCATCATCCTCTCCTCACCTCCCTGCTAACACTCTGACCTTCAATTCTTCTCCGACTACTTCCAGCACGCACAATATTTTGATTTTTCATTGTAACCTTTATTTTCAGGAGCGCATTCCCTTCCCAGACCTTAGCCAGCTGCGCGTGGGTTCTTGGGCGGCCGGCGAGAGCTTTTGGAATAATTGGACTAGTGTTTTTAAACTTACGAGACCTCTGATAGTATTAACAGAGCCTTTTAATGAAGTTGGACATTACTGGGCCGTCCAGGATTCCCACGATCACAGTTAGATTTGACCGGGAACCCAGAGCTTTGATTTATATCCTTCGATATCCGCCACTCCTGCGTACAAGGCCGCGGGAAGTGGTCGCACTCCTTTTCATCTCACCACTGCTTCATTGGCGAAGCTTTAGCCACCCGCTCGGGCCCAGCGATCCCGGGCCCGAGTCACTCGGACTCACCACCAGGGAGCATTCTGGGAGTCGAGGTTCCCAAGAATCTACAAGTACTTAACGCCGTTACAGGTCGTCCTCGCTTAAGGACCGAACCCAGGAACAGGCTCGCACAACTAACGCACACGTCGGTAAAGATTAACCCTGAGGGTGCAACCCTAGTGGTGGGTTCGCGAACAAGTGTGAGTGCTCGGATGTAAGGCATACTTGGAGACAGTCCTGCTTGTGACGCTTGAATCCTGTACCTCACACTAGGACCGCGCCGAGCACGAATTTAGGCAGTTGGGTTTTAGGGTGTTAACGTGGGACCCCATCGAAATTGAGCATTAACCGGAGACCCTGAAACCTGAAGGTTCAAGTGGTCTTAGAAGTTATATCGGGATTTACCAAACCAATAGGACCGTCGCGCAGAGCACGTGTATAGACTTAATAACTCCATTGACACATGTAGCCTTTCCGGATGGAGATATTCGCCCGCAGGGATTTTCGACGCACCTTCGTCCCTTTGCACTCTCGCACGATAGACTCGCTGATGATGTCCGCGGATGCTTTTAATTTTCTAATGGACGCGCGGGTTTAGCCGCGAGGGAGGTGTTATTCATTTCAGAATGTTAAGTTTTATGGTCAGTAAGGGTGCAAAGGGTCGCTACCGCACTTCTCCGAAACGGCATTGCCCACTTCTCGTATCGAGGAGTGGAGTGACAGTAGATTATTAACACTAATGATCACACGCAGCAGTATACCTCGAGCTAAGTTCGTTCTCGAATTTTTGCACCTAACGACCTGCGTGGCACAAACGAATCCGCATCGATCAAGCAATAAACCATTAGGATACGGTAGTTGTAGAGTGTACTGAACGATGATACATTACGATACGTGACTTTTTAAATCAGCGAAACGTATTACCATAGAATTACAGTTGGTGTTACCGGCGGTCCGTATTAAAAATTGGGGGTATTTTGAGACACACGTACGGGGAAGTGCTGTGAAGTAGTTGGGGCGATTTCCAAGTTCTCGGGGTTCGAGGATCCACTTTCTGGATTCGATCTTTGATATTAGTCGTATTTAAACTGCCCGCTACTTCGAAAGGGGTCAGCCCAGATGGGGTCAGGATATTGTAGGACGAAGAGCACTGCCTACCGCCGGGTACTCGCTCGCCGGTCCATCGACACATTGTCTGTCCGGTGGCTTGAGTCCTCGCTTGCCCCTCAGTCTCTTTCTTCTCTCACGACACTCATTCACCTGACTACTAATCTAACTGCCCGTCAGCCTGCTCGACTATTTCTCGTCACTCCGTGCACCCATGTCCCGGTGGGCGGCACAAGCATTTCTCCCATTGGCCCTCGGGCCAACCAGGCGCAGGGAATCTCAGAAAATCTCAAGGGGGTCCCGCACCTCCCCAGGGTTAGGGATGATCGCGTTGAGCGTCACTGCGTGGGAGCAAAGACAATCCTTCCCTTCTCGTCGACGACTTTCCACGCGGATTAGGTAATATGAACTGTCTCGATAATCAGTGTACTTATTTGTCCACGCGAACCCCCGCTATTGCGGGCGGCACTTCGTCCCGGCATGCCCTGGGCAGCGCGGACGAGGCGACCTCTCACGACGGCGTCGGTGAACTAAACGTCGGGGCCCAGTTTTCTAGAGCCAACGCACGAGTTACTCCCGCCGTTCTGGCCTCCGGAGCACAGCTTCCCCGGCGGGGAGGAGCAAAGGGTTCGAAAGGTCCGGGAACGCTGTGCTCCCGACGACTCGGCGGGATTGGCGGCGAGTGCGTTTGGGTGTTAAGTTTGAATGTGCGATTCTAGGGCGGCAGCCGAATTCGTTCCGCATACTTTTCGACTGGCGCGAGCCCTTCGTTAATATAACTGTATAGCTTTTTATCGAAGGACATGGTCATCATGCGAACGACGCCGCTCGCTCGATATTAATGTAAGTCTGTTTAATTTAACGTCACTCTTGTACCCTTGTCTCTTTCTTTCTTTCTTCTGTAATCTGTTACTGTCTCTTTTCGGTGACCCCGAGAATCAGCCTTACTCTGTCCTTAACGTATACGAAGTTATTGATGATCGCTGCTTTCATTGCGGAGCTTTCGTGTTCGGCCTTCAGTGTGCTGCACGTGCACTTTGGAGGTGTTATGAGCTAGGGATTATCGATTAAGTTCTTTCCGACGTATTCCCTTTCAGGAAGCGACGCGAAATCGCGCTTGAAAATCATCCTATCGAAGGACTTGTATTGAAAGATTAGTTATTGTTCTCTCGCTTCCTGAAAGCAAGAGCAATCGCGTCCCAGATTTCTATCGCCGTCACTTTATCGCTAGAAGCAGAGCAAACGGGAGAAACGCTCGAAAGAAACGTACTTAATCGCGAGGACACGTCTGCCTGTGTCTGGTGCTTTTGTATAATCTCTTCTGGACGTCTTCTTAAGCCTCCTAACCTCTTCTTGCTCCTTTATACTATCGAGGGATTTTTATAGTCACGTTTGTACTACCGCAAAAGCCCCGAAGACGCCGTAAGGTACTTACCGATTTTGTTCTCAGTCCGCACGCGTCGAAATTCATTCCCATTTACTAATTAGGATATGTAGCGATTGTAGCTATTGGCGATCGAGCGTGACTGACGTCGTCTTTCTAGGTTAATACTCTCTCGCTGTTTCGATTATACCTTTTACCATAAAAGACTTAACAATCCAATCAGTACTCTCTTCTCATTTCTCGCTCGCAAATCTCTGGTGTTTCCCTAGGAACTTGTTCTATCCGACTACTCTTCTTTGTACATACCAGACTCCATTGAACTCCGTCATCTTCTCATCGATTCTTCGTATTCAGTCTCTCGCTTTCACTCTCTCTCTCTCTGCATTTCTTTCTTCCCCTTCGTCAGCAGCCGATACAGTATATACTTAGCCCTCGACTTAATTTATAGTACGTGTTAATTAAGTGTGTATCGTCTAGCTTAAGGGCCGACTGGAGCACAGTTTTAAGGGCGAGGATCGATTGTAAGACCCGGGGACCGACTCGCTCGGTAAAGTAGCGCCCGCTGTTCACTTAAAACTGCGTTCGCCACTGCCAAGTTCGAACCCCTCGGCAAAGCACAGGGCCCGCGCCACTTCGCAATCCGGTGGCATCCGAGCCTAGAAGCCCGCACTCCTTTTCCCATGGATTTTTTGCTCTAACCTGAAATGAAATGTTGAGCTACGGGAAATTAATTATATTAGCGCGTCAAATCTTACGGTTTCGACAGTATTGTAACTTTAAGGCTCTTTCGGGTGTAGCAGTATTTCTTGGAGAATCAACATGCGTCAATTGAATCCTGAAGAAATATTTGTATCGTCGTGACGCGAGGCTTTTTATCTTATTTCGTGTTTAGGGGTGCTGTTTTATTGGGTGACGATGATCGGATAGGTCATTCTTGGCGGAAGTGCGCGCGGATCCGAGGATCCGGGTTCTCAGTGATATATATATATATAAATATAATATAGATATATTTTTATTTATTATTTATGTTATGTACTATTGATAGGACGGTATTCCCGCAGACTCTATCGTGGATACTCGTCGTTTAAGAATTAAACCTAACCTCTCAATCAAACCTGAAACTCGATTGCGCGTAGGTGTACTCTGTTTTTACTTACTCCAGTTACCGTACTACATTTCCACCGCCTGCTTTATATTATATACATAATAGGTGTGCGTGCGTGTGGGGCATAAGTGAGAAGTTTGCGCGCAAAAGTGGCCGCGGCGGAAATGGCAACTGTCGATGCATGCGAACATATGTCGGTTTGCCCGGCGAATACGCTCGGTGAAGCTGGCATCTCCCGCGGTACAGTGGAGGCGGGAAAGAGGGCGCAGATTAGTTGAGAGGATTGATATTACACTTTTGCAATATCAAGGGTTCCCCTTTCGCGTGCTTTTCCTCGAGGGTTGCCGCAAACCGTTCGGTCTCGAGGCCGCGAGCGTAACACTTATACTAAATAAGACTTACCATTTTCTACTACGTTCTAACGTGTAACATAAAACCACCAGGCAGGCGCACTCCGCTGCATCGCGCGGCCCTCGAAGTCGATCTCGACAAGTACAAAAGCAGCGCGTAGAAAGGAAGAGCAGGATTGACCGAGTTTCGAGAGACCGCGCGGACGAATTAGAATTAGCGGCCGACGAATCGGAGAGGAGGCGCGAACTCTAGCGGTTACCTTAGTTAACTGTCGATCGTAACGTTATGCGTAAAGCAAAGTATATGAATCCAGTTTAACGACTCCTCCCGACAAACCCAATTATTTCTAATCACTGTGGATTAATCGCTAGCGACGTATGGATGATATACGATTATTATTGTTATTAATATAAAATAAAGTTTAAGAGACGTTGAAACGTGTGCGTGCCTTTTGTGTTGTGGGACTCGGACTCTCCGCCGAGGAAGTTTTCCCCGTTGGTGGAATTCGAAGAGTGCGCAATGAAACCTCGGGATAAATAGCTCGGAAAGAGAGAGGGGAGAACACTCTGCTTCGGAAGGAAATTTAGTATGGAAAGGATTCTAGTTACTTTCTTCTAAGTTACTTCCTCTTTCTAGGGATTTCTATTCTTATCTGGTCTCTCCAGACTTATTTCGTATTCTCCTTTCACCTGGAATCTTTATTCGATTTCTCCTTATTTCCGCACGAAAGTTGTTCAATATTTTAGTAAGTGCACTGACTTCCGTCATTACTTTACTTCTGTTTTCCTGCCGAGGAAAGAAACCCGCGGAACATGAACACAGACACAAAATACAAAAGACAGCCTTTTTTCTGTGATATCTGTGCTTCGCTTCTCAGTATGCGCGACTCGGACTGCACACGACTGATTTTCTGTCGATTGACAGTTGGCAAGAGAGACTGTCATTGAATGAGACATTCAGTATGGGCAATCGACAGAAAATCCCTAGTACGCCTGTCCTAACCATTGTCTGTGTCATGCACTTACTTACGGATTCAGTTGCCGGCCGACCGACCAGGTTGTCGCCAACAACAACCATACATCGCCAAAGTTTCAACTCTCACTGTCTTGGTAGTTAGAATACTTGAAATTGTGGGTGAATGCCTGTGGGACTTTAACTATGTTGATCTCCATTATCTTTTAAACCAGTGCTGCCCAAGATGTCTGCTCCAGGAAGCAGTAACAACCAATCAGATGTCCTTTTGTCTTGATTCGGTGCTTTTGATTGGCTGATATTGTTACCAGCAGCAGATCTTGGACAGGATTGTGTTAAACAGTAGAAAACACTATGTCTGTCACTACGTCTTTGTGGAATCTATCAGCTAAATCTCTCTGGTTCCTGGGTACAGGTCTCCTCAAGTTACACGCGACTCTCGCTCGTCCATCGATTAACCTCTCTTGACTAACCTCGAATGTAAAGAGGACTCGTGTCTCCAGAGCAGTCGCCGCTCAAACAGATCTCATCTAACGAAGTTGGAATTGCATTTGAATTTGTTTCATTTGGTTAACTAATGAACCAAAAGGTAGTTTCTACGTTTTTAATTAGATTTGAGCGGCGAATGCCAACTATACTATTCTCTGTGCCGCGTCCTCTCTGTGAATACGCTCTACTTTTCATGGAAATTGGTCCTTTGCCATTGGTACAACAGTGATCCATGGGAAAATGGAATTTTAGTAAGGTTTTGTGCAGTTTGAAGTCGTTGGGAAACAATGGCAAAGGATTAATGGATACTCTTATGCCATACAATTTATAGTCTCCGCAGTCTCGTCTGTGTTCCGATACTCAAATTGCACCCTTTCGCAGAATGAAGTGCGCACTAAGTCGTCAAGTATTACTTCTGGCCTCGAACTCGACGCGAGAGTGAGCCACTGTTCTACAGTGAATTAGATACTAGAAGAGTTTAAAGTATATGTCTAGGGAATTTTATCAAGGTCTGACAAACTCAGGTTTCGTGGGTAGATGGTGAGGTATCTTACTTCGAACTCCCCGTGGACCAATTGACACTTAAAACAGTCTGTAAAGTTTAAAACTGCCAAGACTTTAATATTATTCGTACAAGCGTTTGAAGCTTATGTAAAATCTGACGGTGGTCCATGGAGGGTTGAATCGTCGGAATCGTTATTTATTGCGTTGCATGTCAACAGCTATCCTCGATTTCTGCTTCTGGACAAACATGTTGATTTTCTGTACTTTCGTTCCTCCTCACTCAACATGCGCACACACATCTCATGCGATTTTCTCGAACGCTCACCACAAGGCATTCCGTCATGAATCTGAAAACGACAGGAAACATCGACCTTCACTATTAACAATCGATTCTCAACATCGAAAGACACAATCGCGCGCTTCCCAACCTTCACACACACCGAACTTCCGAGTTTGGAAAGTCAGTACTTAACTCCACAATCTCGCTCAACAAACAACTCCACTCGAGTCTCGTCCCAATTGGACGGAGCAGAACTCTGCTTTACACACGATAGGCCGATCCCCCACGACACACTCGCGCGCGGCCAATCACACGCGGAGTTCTATTCAGGAGCCAATAGCGGCTCGTGGCGCGCTCGGCTCGTCCATTCGCCCGGGCATTTCGAACGAGAGAAGTGCGAAGATATCCGAGCACAAAAGAGTAATCGAGAAAACGAAGGCAAACGAGCGGCGTTCGCCGTAGCGTACTGCTAAGTGCGTAGCTGCTGATACCTGTTACATAACCATGATGTTGTCCTTTGCTCTTGAAGGTAATAGGTGGCGAGTTGCAGGAACGTTTGATACCGGTACCCTACAGCAAGAGTTCGACAGACCAAGCTGTAAGCGCTCCTCTCTGCTCTATCTTTCTTCTCTTCTCTCTAACTATCTCTTTCTCTTTCTCTCTTTTCAACTAAGACTGCCTATTACTATTGGCTCTCTTTCTTTTCTTTCTCTATATCTGTCTGTCTGTTTGTCTGCCTACCTGTCTGTTCTGTCTGTGTCTAAGTTTGCCTCTGTGTCTACCACGCCCGGACCCATTTGCAACGGGAAAGCAATCATTCCTAGCTTGTCCACTAGATCGTGCCTAGATGAATCTTGTTGATCCAATAGAGAAATAGTTCTGTTCCTTATAAGCACTTCAACGATTTTTAATTTTGGAGAATAGAATTTAGAATAGAACATTTTCAAGGACAATTGGATGCAAATGGGTCACCGTAGTGTCCAGGACCTAATTCCATTGGGGGTGCACCCTGGTTTTTGAAATTGGATGGTCGTCAAGCATGGTCATATTACAGGGTGCGCCACCTCCTCCACTCTCCTAACCCGAAATACCTGAATCCCAAGTTGTGCTACTTTTGCTCCAGTTCTATGTTGGACGCCGTCGAGCACTGACTTATACTTTCGACTATTGCACACTGAATGAAAGCGGCGCTGCCTTTACTCGGCCTTGCGCTTAATGGCACGCTTTAGCGATCCTTTCGCTCCATTTCTCTCTTTATCTGTCAATCGATAGCACTGCAGTCATACTTGCCTTTCTCTCTTTCCTCTTTCTTCTTTTCAGCCACTTGAACTTCTCTTTTCTTACTTATTTTGTCTCTTTCTCTCACTGGCCGCTTTCTTTGGCATTGCTCTCTTCGAGCTCTTCTTCTCTTCACCGTTTTTGCTCTTCCCGCCAAGAACTTCTCTTTCTCTGTCTGCCTTAGGCGAACTGCCTCGCTCTCTCACTCTTTCGCTACGCTCGCGCCACCTCTGTGTTCTTTGTTAAACCGATTTCACATGATACATTACTTATATATACACACACACACAGACATACATTTCGCAAGATACACGAATACAAGTTTCTGGACGTTTAGAGAACCGCCGATTGTACACTGGTTTCTTTTCTTTGTCGGAGTCTGGCTTCTCTGTCAACTATTAATTGCGTTAGTTTATTTAGACAACTTTCTTGTTACCCCTTTCTTTCGCGATCTTCGCGCTTGCATCGCTCGCCCGACGAATCCGAGGGCGCCACTGTCAATTCATGTTGAGAATTGATGGCAACCCTCGGATTTGGCGGCCGAGTTAGTAGGTGTTCGACTAGGCATCGCAGTTTCAGAACTTTTCTATCTTAGAGAACTATATTGTCAGTTTAGTGCAACTTACTACTTCTTTTATGGTCGAGGGAACGTTTGAGGTTGAAGTTTGCGTCAAGTAGGGGCATCGAAAAATACTGGAGTTGTATCGCCATCTAGTGGGAGATTGAATCGCAGGCGTCTTTCCCCCATATTCTTCAGTTTCACTGACTTGTCACCACTTTCTTCGAATCCGATTCGAAAGCGCGGTGGGGAAGAAACCGTGGAAGTTGGGCACCTATTGGGAATTAAGCGCATTGTAAATATGTACATATTTGAATTCGGCCAAGTAAAGCAATTCGCAAGTAAAGAGGCTAGAAATCATCGTAGATTTGAGTATCATTATTCGCTCGGCTGTCATGGACGACCTAGAATAAGCAGGTCTACCTGTACACATGTTTAAAAAATGCCTCAGCTAAAACAATGAGTCAGATTGACAGTAATGTCGCTCAATAAATCGAAATGATCACCTAAAATAGTGTACCAAGTACGCATAAGAAAGAAACGCGCACGAAGGTTGAGGTTAAGTCGTGGCAAGTAGCGAAAGCCTGTCATTCAGCGACGATGGGTAATTGCGGGGAGAATTGTTGTCACAAAAACTGAAGAATCACGGCATCTAGTGTAAGTTTCGTCGTCGAAAAAACCGGGGCAAAGTTGCGCTAAGGAAGTTTGACGGTGGTCGCCAGTAAGTATCGGATCCCAGGACACCTGTAAGTATGCCCTGAATGTTTACTGTCAACCTCAGCGCCATCTCTGGCCGGCCACAAGACAAATGCAAGAAAGGAAGGAAGAAAGCATTCCCAGTCGATTGAGTAGTGGGGCTTTGTTATTCGACGCAGGTTCCCCGGGGAAACTCGGGTGCTTTTCTCCCCTCGTTCGAGAACTGAGGCTCCGATTTCTATCGCTGGTTTATATTGCTGCGCCGACTCGTGAGCAATGGTCCAACCTTCACCATAAAGTTCGTGCCCCGAACTTAATAGCGACGACCCCAAAACTGTCCACACGCACAATTCGAGACTCGGGCTGTAAATATTGGAAGAAAGGAGTGCAAGTTTCTGCTGCGCTTTTATTGAGTTCGAAGCACGCGCCTTATTTTCGAGGTTACATACGAGCACCATCGCTCGGCGAGAGTAAGCAGAGTTGCTGAGTTGATCAGAGTTGTTGTATACTTCAGTCCGCTGCATGCGTCACGACGGTGCGACCTGTTACACGCTGTTGGTTAATTGTACTCTGCGTATTCAATGTGCTCTGCTGCAACTGCATATATACAAGCGTATGCTGCGTGCCTACTCTTCTATGTGTACCTTTTGCCTTTGTACTCGCCGCCCGCGGCCATCTTGCTCGGCAAACGTGAAATTCGGAAAAGGCGGGAAAGTGTTGGTTTGAATTTCGGACGTCATGCTGTCGTGTGCTGGCCATCTTCCTATTGTTCGCCACCGCAAACTGACGTATTGTTCTCGGGCCCAGTTTGCTTGGTATATTGGTACATTTACAAGAGAGTGCTCAGGTTTGCGAGTGCAAAGGAGAGTAATTTTCGAGTTCGTAAGCTTGAAATTTCTGAAGGCATTTTCGGAAAGGGCTTGGTAAGAGCGAACGGAATAAGGTTCCCGCCATACTCTCGGGAAAGGTTAACCTCGTCAGTGGCCAGGAACACGCTTCCACGCGCACTCACTTTACTTTTTCTTTCAGCTTCGTTGCCAATCTGTTTGCGCTACTCTCAGTCCCAGTTTTGGTTCGGTAGCAGTGACTAATTGTTACGTTCGTTTTGACACGCGGCACCTTTGGCACTTGATTTCTTTTTGACACGATTAATTGCCAGCGCCGAGAAGCTCGGTTACGTTTAATGAAGTGTCCGACAGACAAAGACTCTAAGATTTAAGATACTTAACAGTAGATTAGTTAGTTAACTCAAGCATTTGACTAAGCCTACGAGAGAAACGATCCAAGGGCAAAGCCCATGTTGGAACGACACTTAAATTAAGTACTTTGTTTCAGTAATGCCATTACCAGATACGTTTTTCCATGACAAAGCAACACACGATACCGCTCACATGCGCGGTGGGTATAATCTAGAATCCTTGGGAAAGAAAAGCGCTACCAGCTCGCAAAGGAAAGCATCTCTGCAATCGAATGTGCGCTTGCTGCCAACAAAATCTCCACAAGCACTGATGTATGATCCGCTAAGCCAATGACATTGCAACAAGCAGCATCAGAACTCGCACAAATTTGTTACCACAATATCACACCTAACCTCAGACACCACAGGAACAGTGCAGCAACGCAACACGCGACACAGAATGCACAGCGGACCATACATCAGTGGAAACCGGCTGATAAATTCATTCAAGCGACGGCTTGCTTCCTGGCCGCCGGCGATTCCCAGTCGATGGATTGCATGTGGTGTTGCGTGACATTGCAAGCCTATTCCAGGGGAAATGTTTCCGACGGGGCCCCGCTATATCTCTCTTTCTAGA
This sequence comes from Crossocerus cetratus, assembly GCA_963675795.1. Lineage (NCBI taxonomy): Eukaryota > Metazoa > Arthropoda > Insecta > Hymenoptera > Crabronidae > Crossocerus > Crossocerus cetratus. Next base: position 16,783,901 of record OY776671.1, read on the forward strand.
GACCCGAGTCAGTGGTTTCCAGAAAGACGTGAAGTAGTGGCTGGTTCCCGAAGAGTCTTCCCTGACCTCTGTGTTTTCTTTTACTGCCTTGCTGCGCGGGGCGTCGGTGCCCCGCTAGTTTTAGTACTTCGTGTGGCCGCTGCTTTCTGTCTTTATATCCTTGTACGTCGGATATATAACTCTATACTCCAAAGTTTACATGTCTTTACATGCGTATACACTTTTGATATAAACACTTCTCCCCTGATAACGTCTCAGGGCTCGATCCTGAATTGCTGGCATTGAGGGGGCGCCTGGGCCCTTTGTCCCAGAGCCAGAATTGGCTTTGTGCTTTGTCCCGTCCACTTTCCAGGCCCCCAGCGAGTGCAGTTGGTGGGGGGTCCAGGTCCCTTAAGAGACAGAGAACAGACAGAGCAGAGGATCGAGCCCCAAGTCCAACTGACGTGGGCGCAGGAGTGCCCACGCGCTAGGTGTCCCGGACGCCAGTAGAGAGACTGAATCTGAGATTTCGGTTGCAGATCCGCGTAGTGAACGCATTTCGGCAGGGCCTAGACGCGCGCTACACGAGCGAGCACGCCAGCACTACCTGGGCGGAGGTACTGAGAGCGCAGTCGACCCTGAGCGCGCGGCTCTCGCAGACGTGCAGCATCGAGTATGCCGACCACAACCCGGACGAGCTGATCATCCCCGATATTGAGTCGAGTCACAGTCACACCGAGACCGCCGTCTAGAGAAGGAATCGCGTCAGCCCGACAAAACGTTGTGTGTCTCCATCCACCACGACACCTCGCAGCTTGACACTTTCTCGCAGGCGACAGGCGGGGGCCGTGCTCACATCTCTTTTACACGCGCGCAGAAGTACACGCGTCTACATGTATACATATATGAGTGCAGGAACACACGCCACCCGACTAGTCAGTCAACTATTGTAGGGAGCAACCGCCACGGGCGCCCCGGATCACCCTGGCCACCTCCATTCGCTCCAGAGTGTCCGCCCGGACTCAGTTCGGCGCGGCGCCACCGTCGGCAAGCGGAGCGACGTCCCCGGCGGACCTCCGCGTTCGCCTGGACACCCAGCGCCGCTGGGAGTCCAGGATGAACCAGGTGTCCTAGCTCGGCTACGTGGTATCCTGGCGGGTGAAGGGAGACGCGGGCCCCGACGAGCTGGGTCCCAGCGGGTGGCCCGTGGGCCGACTGGAGCCAGCTAGTGACTCTGCTCCCTATTATAATTGCGATGCAAGTATCGACCGCGAACAGGTCGGCGTCGATCGAGAGGTACGATCGTCGATCGGTGACGGCAAGCTCGTGGCTTACCAAAGATCGTCGCGGATCCCTCGTCGATCCGGGCGACGACACCAAGTGTAATGTACCAGTAACGCACCACTGCCTCCCCCTATGTTTAGTTTCTTACTTCTTTTCACCTTTTACCTTGGTTACCTGACTCGTCCCCCGATCCATTTACCCCTCACAGTCGACTTACCTTCATTTCGTTTCGTTTTACCCTCTTCAAAGCTTTCTTCACCGTCTTTGTCTCTCCCCATCTTGCTTAAACCTCATTCCCGCTCCGTTTCTACGCGCCCTCTTGGCTTATGAGCCTCCCCTCGACTTGATTTCCTACGGCGACGATACTACGTCTTTCCAACGTATCCCCCCGCGAATCTCAACAAGAGTGCGCGCTCCTCGTAACGGTCCTTTTCCAATGACTCCGCGAGTGGCTCTCTGCAGTATTGCTGACGTGCCAGGGTCATCGGGGAGAGGACAAGGGAGGAGAGAGCAAGAGAATGGACGGAAGATGTCTCTGAAGCTTTGTATGTACCCTCCACGCACCAGCTCGCTGGGCCACTAGCTTCCCCGTACTCTAGAGATCGCTGAAGTCTTCTTGTTATCCGTGTTACACGATAAGTAGTCGCGAGAGTGCTCCGAGAGTTGAGGAAAAGTAGAGTCTGCGAAGCGAAGTTGCCGTGAAACCTTTCTACCTCTTTGATATACCATCTCCGCGTATCCCCTGCTTTCTTCGTCCTTAATATCGTTCTCCACCCGCTTCTCGCAAAGCCCGTGCTTGTCCTCAGCTTCTCACCGACCTTGCCACTGCCTTGCGTTCCTATCCGATGGCTCTTTCATTCCACGTTACTGCCAGACCTAGTCACCTTAACACTTCGAAGCCGGAAACCACCTCGCAGCCACGCATGGTTGATGGCTGCTGCCCCTTGTTAAGCATTTGCATACTTGGCGACGGTAGTACTGCCAATGCCGGATTCCAAGTGTTAGACTCTTGTTTCCTGTCTGATCCTTGTCTTAATGTGACCTCTGTGTCTACCCACCGCGCCCTCCCTCCACTTTCTGTCGCGTCCCTCTAGCGGGTGACTCTTGTACTTGTTCCCCCTCCTTGGTTGTTCCCCGTACACGGACACGTACACGGACACGCACCCACCGACGGACTATCCCCTACCTCCGTCTCTCAATGTCTCTGTCTCTCGCGTGACTTAAGGGTGATCTAGTCACTAGTTTATATTGCTAAATACTTCCGCGAATATACTCTGCACTGGGGGTGCCTTACTGAAGAGAAACGTCGAGAAGGCGCATTGTTTTTTAGCATAATCCTCGTGTTACGAGAGCGACTCGACTCGGCATTCCTCGCGCGCACCCTGGCCGAGGCGTCGCCGTCGACTTCGGCCTCGCCGTCGACGGAGGGGGAAACGCGTCTCCACGACATTGCCATTAAATTACGCTTAACTCGAGGATCCCGACAGTGGGGGCGGGCGAGACGTGGTCGCGCGCCGGCACAGCAAGGCGCGGGAGGAGCAGACGCGGGTCAACCGCCCGAGAGCCGAATGTACTTTTAGGTTATAAACATATGGCTGCGAGAAATACCAAAGAATAAAGAGAGACCAGTTGGAGAGCACGTGATTTATTCGACGCGAGACCCGTGCCTCCGTCGTCTCGCGACACGGGGACCTGCCCCTAGCAGACACACCTATCGAAGGACCAGAGTGAGTGGTCTCCAAATCTGGCCACCTTGGATCAAGGACTATCAAAGGGTTCAACCCGGGACCTCGACAGGTCTGCCGCAAGTCGCTAAAGCCAACAAGTCCCTAGGAACTCCACCCTCGTGTCCTGATTCGTCGATCGGGGACCCAAGGCCCAACCACCAAGGACTCACTTCTCGAGCCAGCAATACACCTCGTTCCAAAAGTACTGTGTGCGTACCACGAGATAGGGCAACCTGACGGTGTTTATCAAGCCTTGACAAAATCAGTAGCCCGGTTTCGAAGCGAGCAAGACCCAGAAGAAGGCCCGAAAGAGTACTCGCGGGTACGCCGACGGGAGAGACGCGCGGCTTGATCCTCGGGAAGGGAGCTCGGAGCTATTTAAGTGTAATGAGACGTTGTATTCATCATCGGGTACGCGAGAACATTTTCTTAGATCCGTAGTCTAGGACTTAGTTTGAAAAAGGGCTTTAAGAGGCCTATTTACTGCACTTTATTCTAGTCTTAAGCACTCTATATGCCTTACACTGCCAGTTATAAAGACGCGCTGTTCTTATTGAGGATACCATCGCGGTATAACACACACACACACAAACACACACACTGACACTGACACGTACACAGAACGATACCCATTATTGTCATCTTTTCTCGCAGTGGTCGTGGACGTCGCCACCTTCGTTCCTTACCCTTGATCTTCACTGGACAGTCCCACAGTCTTCTGAAACCTATCTTTGCCTGTAAATTTGCACCCCTCGCGCACCTGATCTCGATTAAGGCCCCTTCACACCTATCGTCCTGGCCCATTTGTTTCCTGTAGCGCAGTAGGGTGTACTTGACGCACGAGTTCTCACATTTTGTCCCCTCACGCACCACGCCGAGTTGGGTGTCTCACACTCGTTACGAGTCTTTCTCTTTGTAGCTCGACGTTCGAGGAATGACCTGGTCGTCGACGTTTCCTTTCACCGCTCATCGCTTATTGCTCGCGTGTACATACATAGTATTAAAGGGAAGTGACACACTTGTGTGCACTGTTTCTACTTCACCCCCTCTCTCTTTCTCTCTCTCTCTCTCTCTCTCTCGCTATTTTTCCCCCTCTGCTCCCTTTCTGCCTTCTTCCCTTCCTTCGACACCTCGATTGCGTTAGGTAAAAGCCTCGACGGTAATCCGGGGCTTTTAGATCCATTAACTGCACAAATCAACGGGCGTCTGTCCCGACTTGTCAATCGATTCGCTACTAATTTAACGAGGGCTCGGATGGACACGGTTGCGCTGGCAATCCGGGAATCCCGGGGATCGCGTCGTTCCTGGCTGGCAAGTAAAACGTTGTTATGTTGAGATATGTTGGGCCATTGAGTCTCCTGCACGTTATCGTTGTGCGAGTAATCGCCTCACCGTTAGTCGTCGGGAAGACAGCGATGTTGCTCCTTTTCCTAATCGCACCCACGATCACCGTGCAATGCACCCTGAGACGCTGTCAGCAGCCTCCGAGCGTCCCCGCACATCCCCGAGAGGACTACGTTCGAGTCCGAGTTTCGGCCCGAGCCGCTGGGAAATGGAGGAAAATATTGTTGAATCCTTGTAATTGCATCCTTGATTAACCGCTCTGGACGATGCGTTGGCGGCTGTGTGCAGGGATGTCGCCACTGCCAGTGGATTCCGATCGGACCTTGACTTCGACTGCGGCGCGCCCTTCGACCTGTACCCTCAGTCCCTCGTCCTCTCTCTACCGCATTAAGCATCTTTTTACGCTCTGATAAGAATTCTTACTGTAACACTACGTATTTAACCGCGTCTCTGCGAGACTCCAGCTGTTCGCGAGCGGGCTGCTGCGGCTGAGCCGGGATGGCCGATAGTGCGGGAAGGGACTGGAATCCAGGCCGTCCCGAGTGTCGCCGCGAAAGCGAACTCTAGCGGGCAGCCGTCCGCCCCGAGCCTCGGACAGCTGCAGAACTTTCCCTTGTAAATAGCTAGCGTGCACCGTCGCTGCTGCCAACCGCCGAGGAAACCGTCCTCGGCCGTGTCTCGTTCTCTTTCGACGTTACTGCTGTCCAATTGACTGAAGCTCCCTAAAAGCGCCGCCGGGGCTACCGTCGAGCAACCAAGGAGGCCCTGCAAGGGATCGAAGGATACCCGTGCGACGGACAATGCTGAAGAGGAGGATCCTCATGCCCATGGATCGAAGAGGGAAGCAAGTGGATATGCAATGTTCGGCGCACCGTCGCAGTGATCCCATTGCCTCGCCCTGCCGTGCTTCGAACTCTCGAGAGCGTGCGCCGTTGGTAATGATTGTAAATATGAAGAAACCGCGAGCCTTTCATCGATTATTGTATCTCGACGCTGACCGGCCAACCTCTTGCCGATCAACCGAGCGATCCGAGCCTCCCTCGACGCGACCCGTACTCAACTCCTCCTTCTAGTCTCCTCCAGTTTCATCCCCTCGCAAATCCTCTGCGAGGACCTACTCTCTTTCGCTCTCGAAAGACTGGACACGGTTCCAGTTAAAGGAGGAGCCAGTGCCCGGCGCGTCCTGGGAGTAGACGGACTCGAGTACCTCGCAGCCACGTCGCCATTGTATATCCTTGTAAAGTTTAATGTAACGTTAATCGCAGTAGCCATGGGAGAAAGTGAAGGGGTAGCGTTTACCTGCGGGCGAGCTCCGCGGGGACTCAGAGCCTCCGCGGGGCAATCCTTAAGATTAGGTGGACCAGGACCCGGCCTGGCTGGACCCGAAGGCTGCAAGAGATTTCGTGTACACTGCCTGGTGCCGAGGACCTCATTTTACTTCTCGTCGTTCTCACTGCTGTCGAATGTACCCTTAACAATCGACCCTGGTTAGCAAGTGTTTCACCTAACATCGCTCGGCTCTTGGGGCCCCGGCGCCTCGCGGAGCCCCACGCTAGAGATTCACGTTAGTTCATTCTAAGATTCAGAGGCTCAAGAGCTGCAAGTCCCGGTCCACCACAAGCAATAAGAAAGCGGTGCAAGCGAACTGTAATGGAGGGGAATGACGTTCCTGATTACACGCCGAGGGGTCCGGGCAACGGGTCCTGGGCGCGTGGCGTGCGGGTCCACCGGGTAGTACTATATTTTCCACGCCCGAGACGAGCAAGGAAACACACACTTACACACGAGAACCGTTTGTTCGCCCCGCTAGAAATCTTGTCGTTTATTTTAGTATAATTACGAGTACAAGTTACTTATGGTATAAGGTAACATACAGACACCTGTAACATTTTAAGAGGAAGTCTCGCTGTCTCGTCTGCGTCATCAGCCTCGCCGGCCCATCCGTCATCACGCACGCCCGAAACCGACCCATCCACCAAGCCCCCAGAGATCCAGCAACCTTTCGTTCAGGCATTTCCAGCCGGCAAATTGAGCGGCTCCTACCCAATTGGCTTCCGGCTCCCATTCAGGACCTCTTAGCCAGCGTTCTACGAATCGGGCGGGAAAAACGTTGGCCCCGAGATGTCGGTCGACACCCTGGTCTTCCTCAGTACTCTACGTCGAGCCTCTGGCGCCGTCGGCGGCATCGCACTCGCCACCTGCTTTCTCAGGGTACGACATGCATACTAATCGCCGGTATGGATTAGGCCCAGCGACTAGACTGCGCTGGTCGGTGGGCTCGCTCGTCTTCGCTGTTAATCCGCTTCCTCAGGGTTCGGTTGGCTCCCCTCGGCCGACCGTGTCCCCGGTTATAGAGTCAGTTGGTCAATGTCGGCGCGAGAGTCATCGCCGCGCTGAGCATCCGCTTCTCCTCAGGGTCCGCTAGGCACACCGGTGCGCCAGTGCGACGCTCGCCGACGGACACGGCCCTCGACACTAGCGCCTTCCTCAGGCCCCAGGTGTCGGCCACCACCACCATCACCACGGATCTCCCCTTGATGGCGCTCGCTTCAGTTCCTACCGTCGGCCCCCCGATCGCCCCCCACCCCCACACAACCCTTCTTCTTCTTCTTCGTTCTGATAGTCCCCGTGTTGAGTGGGCAGCACTGGTTAACTCGCTGTTTGGCGCTGTTTCTCACAGGCTGGATAAGACAGGTGCGTCCACGAGAGTTTACTAGGATTACGAGATTAATATATTGGAATTGAGAGTTAAGGAGACAGTGCAATGTTCTCGAATTATAACAAAACTAGTTGTCAATAAATAAAGATCTGAGTTCAATCAGCCGGCGCCTTCATTCTCAGATACATGCCAATCGGAGAAAACTCTCTTTCTTTCCACGGGAATCCCCAATTAGCTCAATTTGCCGGGCACCAAGTGGAGCGGCCGCTTCCGTTTCTCGTTGTTGTTGTTGTTAGACGCTCGGGGGGGAGCGACTCTTACCGATCGACACTCCCAGAGGTGAGGTGCAAACTCCTAACCTTGATTCCGATCTTGTCAAGTGAAATTATGTTTAATCGTATTGGAAAAACGTAATTATCGTCAGTCGATCGATCATTGAAAGGGTCGCTCCTCCGAGCCAGAGCGTTTGAGAAACCATATTGTATGGGACCACATCCCATAACCTCACTCTTCCAGGTTATTTAACCTTAAATGTAGGGACATTCGCATCCTTAAGTTCGCCTTTTAATCGGCTAATTGCACCCGGGATTGTCATCCTTTCGTACGAACGTCACATCCAATCATTAGACTGGTCTGAGGAGTCTGCAGTCCGTCTTCAATCATTAGTCATTACGTAACCGCCGGCGAATCGGCGGAGTTGGACCTTTGTATACAGTGCCGAGAGTTCGGCGGGTACTTCGAGGAATTGTCCCGGTGGTCTAAACCGCCGCGGGCTGCAGGTACCTCAGGCGTTAGGGGCGGAACATGACGATGACAGGGACAGGGACAATGGGCAGCGTGTCAGGTGTATGTGTAAGCGCGCGAGCTTGTCCTTTAGTCCTTCATCTGCGGCGTGCAGTCAAGTCGCCGGTAATTGCCTGCATTCGACATCGGCGCCCGTGGCTCTCAGAGAAACTGAACTTGACCGCGCGCCATTGGACGGTTGACTTTTTTAACGCCAGTAATTAAGGGTTACACGCGCCACGCGTGCGTCATTGTATATGTATCCTACGCCGAGCACGCATTCGCCCGTGCGAGCCTCGCAATCAACTCTAACTACTCGTCGAACGGACTTTATACTGCGAGCGTCGAATTTGAAACGCGCAGTACACATGCTTTAGGGACAGCAGCCTTCGAGCGACCTGTAGAGCGCTCAGTGTAAACTCGAACCCTCAAAGATCGACCGCTCGAACGTGAATCCTGTCGGCAATGCAGGCCGCTTACCCTGCGATCGACTCCCGCCGAAATTCAAAGGGCGCTCGAGCCACCAGCCAATCCGCGCGCACGCGGGCGAATGGGTGCCCTATTGGGCGACTTGTAAAGTACTGGAAAGTACTGGGAGAAGGAGTAAGGCGACTGTAAGCGTGTTCGCTGGGGTGATTGAACCCTGTGTGACCACGAATCGCACTTGTTTTCGCACTTAGCGTAACGCTACTACGATAAAACCTATTTCTATATGTAGTTAAGTGACTAGGTTATGGCGGACGAATGGCTGGATGCGTTTCGCATAGACGACGCGGTCGGTCGACGGGGAGAGCGACGAAGCAGCCGGGCGTGAGAGGCGACACGTATATAAATATATATAAATAACGGAGAATATATATATCTATATATATAAACTATAAATATATACATATATACATATTCAGCAGTAATACAAGCGGCAATGCCACCGGAGAGTTGTACTGTGCCAGACACTAACGTAATAACAATGAGGAAAACCAGCAGAGGTGGGCGTCGTTGCCCGGCAAACGCGACTTTGCCGGGCGGGTGCGAGAAGTTGGGCACTTGTTGTAATTCAGAAGTATTTTGAAAGACTATCCTTTCTTAGCGGCGAGAGGCGAGGAAGACTAAGAATACAGGAGAATTGTGAGACAGCGGAGAAGGGAAATGAAGAGAGGGAGAGAGAGGGAGAGAGAGAAAGAGAAAGAGGGGGAAAACCAGTGAGAGTTGAAGCGAGGGGAGAAAGTCTTAACTGGTTTAATAGGGAGAGAACGAAGATCAGCAACAACTTAAGCAAGTAATATATTTATCGAGGTTACAAAGTGTGGTATAAATTTTAGAGACGTTGGTAATGTTCCGTTTTCAATGATAACGAGTTATTATTTTCCTTCCGTTTCACGAGATGCGCAATTCGTGTATAATGTGAAATGACATTGTGAAACACTAAGCTAAGTAATGGACAAATTATATTACTGACTTTGAATTTACAAAAGTTTAATTGAACGTTATGAATAAAGAGAAATACACCATTACAGTGAGAAGAGGCTTTCCAGTTTCTCCTATTTACTTCTCCCAGTAAGCAGTAAGTTTTTCGAAAGCGAAATGGAGCGTTCAAACTGTTTGAATCTCCCGCCAAATCTGCATGGCGTCGCATGAGAATATATTTCTTTTTATTTCATTGCCAACACTGGGCCATGGTAATCTAGATACATTTGTTTTTCTCGGATTAAGATAAGATAAACCGTCGCATAATGAAAATAGCCTTAACGTCCGACCAGCGACATCTAGAGGGAGTATCAAAAATCAAGCATATCACAGCAGAGTTATCGGGAGCCGGAAGATTCGGCGAGGATCGCAAGTGTTTTCCAGGAAGAAGACTGAAATTCTCTGTTAAGATGTGTACGTAAGATCTAGAATTTCCACTTGATTAACCTAAATAACATTGTACGATAAACATACAAGTACACGATTAAAAAAGTAGTACTCAAACATTACTTATGTTTGCTGACGCGTCCTAACCTAAACGGCACCTGTATTCACCGAGCAATGACAGGAGCGACTGCCCAGTTTGAACTAACTCGATTTCCTTAAACAATCGATCTAACACGACAAATTGTTACAGCGGTGAGCAGTGGCACCTCCTTCGTGCTGTCGTCGATACTGACAGTACTGATTTTCTCGGGGATGCAAATGTACCGGGGCTGGCTGGGTTCCTCGCAGCTTTACACCATCCTGGGCGGTTACATAGGTTCCATGCTCTTCATCTGCGTGCTGACGGCGATTGGAAACCTAGAGACAACCGTCTTTGGAAAGTCCTTCCAGCAGAAACTCTTCCCCGAAGGTTCCAAGATTACATACTTTTTTTATATCTGTTTTATTTATTATACTTTACACAAATGCTTGTTTTTCCAGTTGTATTTGCCCTGGTGGTAAGTTTAATCGCCTCAGGCTTGGTTCATCGAGTGGCAACGACCACCTGTTTCCTCTTCTCCATGGTGGCTCTGTACTACATGAACCGGATCTCCCAGCAGACCTACGTTCCAGTGCCCACTGTTCAGACGTACACCAAGAAACGAAAATGAAGAGACTCTTCTATATGCAATTGAAACGGTGCTCCGTGACGACTAATCATTAATCAGTCGATCTTCCAGCGGTCGATCGCTTATTCCACTAGGCTAAGGATTCGGTGTGTAAAGCGGCGCGTTTAATTCTTAAGTACATTTGTAATATACATAAATATTTTACAAAGTATCTCTTTTCATTCATGCTTTGAAGAATATTACAAACAAGATTAATGTTTGCAATATTATTTTAAACACAACGATGAATTTACTTCTCACGAATTCTCCCCTTTATGAAGATTACCGGAATTCTCAATGCTGGGAAGTTTGAAGAATTCTAAATAATTTTTTTCGCGCTTGCGATGCTAGCGACACCTGTTGGTAGTATCACGAAACCAGCATCTAGATAATGGAAAGCCGTGAGGAAGCCCAGTTGGCAGGCCTTGTTGTAAGCCAGCACGCCAACAGGCACCGACACAGAGGGACTTCTACGTGAAAAATGGCGGACTGCAAGGGTGCGTTGAGTGGTTTGTCAAGCTAAATTCGTCGATAGAATGCCGCGAGGCCTCCCCCAAACCGATTTTCCAGCCGGCACAAAGAAACTCCCGCCCCTCCGAACCCTCCCAATAAATTGCGTGCGAATGAACCCTGTAGAAGTCCCGTCCCACGATCCTCCAGTCCGAAGCTCAGTGAGGTAAATAAGTTGCCCTCCAGGGCGAACTAACCGACAGGGTTTTTCTCTGCACTAGAGAGCAAGGAGGAGAAGGCCCGGCCGCCGTTCCTGCTCAAGGTCGACTCGCCGATGGACACCTCGGACGACTCCACCGGGAACTCCTCCAATGGTAAACAAAAGCTGAGCTTCGAACTGCGCCCTAACCATAAATCCCTCCTTCTTCATTTACTTGTCTCCCGATGCTCTCGTTTCTTCTGGCCTTTTGTCATTGGGCATGAATGAAAGTCTCTTTGTCCCCTCGACCCACGGAATATCGAGGGAGTTTCTCCGCTTTTGTGCTGTCGAGTCGATGAATTGTGTAATAGTTGTTAATAGTTGTAGCGAAGACCAATGGGAGATGGTGGAGTAAGTAAAGGTATAGGGTTTGTTACAGAAGAAACGCCAGCAGAGTTGAAGGAGGACACAAGCGCAAAGTTGGAGATGGCGGAAGAAGCACAAGACGAAAACAACCATGAGAACAGCCTGAGGAAGAGACGTATGCCAGTGCTGGAAGAGATAGAAGAGATAGACGATGGGCCGGTGACAAGTCAAAATTCAGAAGGTACTCATTCAGTTTAATATTGTTGTCTTTAATTGGATTCATACTACTACAGAATGTTCTCTCTTCTTCAGATCATTTTGATAGTCAGTTGACAGACCTGAAGAAGCGACGCGTCGGCTTCGGGAAGGAGAGTTGTGTGTCCTTTAAATCCTATGCGAAGGAGTACTCTAATTCGAGCGCAAAAGCACGTTCAATAATCCTCAGACCGTCCCAGCTGGGTTCGATAACGAACAGCACAACAGCGCCAGCGAAGAGTGTCCTACGGCCGGCGAAGTTCCGGAATCCCTTCGGCTTTCGGGCCGCCGAGGAGTCAGCAACGGGGGAAAAGGCGACGAGCGAGAATAATAAGAGCGAGGAGAGCAAGCCAAAGGTCGAAGGATCCTCTTCCGAGGATGAGAGCCCGAAGTTCCTGCCTCTGGCGACGAGTACGAAGGACAGCGAGGTAAACAAAGATGTGAGCAACAGCGGAAGTAGCTCGGTGGAGGCGACCACGTCGACGCCGGTCTTCGTGTTCGGGCAGAACCTCAAGGAGCGAGTGGCCGGCGGCGCTGAAGGAGAGGACTCTGAGAAGGCGGAGGAGAAGACGGACAAAGTCCAGCAGGAGGAGCCCGCCACCGAGAACGGATCCGCCGAGCTTCTCTTTTCGACCGCCGCCAGCGCCTGCCGCACCACTGCCCGACCCGGGTTAACTCTGAGCCAAGCGGCCCAGGAACTCGAGGAGGCGAACCGTGCGAACAAACGCATGTACAGTGAAGTCACCCCACTCACCGGCGAGGAGGGCGAGACGAATGTGCTGCAGGTGAACTGCAAGCTCTTCGCCTTCGACAAGGTACGTTTTCACCACGGCGACACGAAGGAACCTGCTTTGTTTATGAAATATAACTTGACTTGTTTTCCTGCAGGCGACAAGCGGCTGGCAAGAGCGCGGCAGAGGAACCCTCCGGTTGAACGACCGCGACGAGGAGTCGAGGCTAGTGATTCGCACAACTGGCACGCAGCGAGTCATCCTGAACACGAAGATCTGGCCAGCGATGACAGCAGAGCGCGCTGGGCCCAAGTCCCTCAGGCTAACCGCGATGGACGTGAACGGCGATATTCGGATCTTCATCGTGCAGGCGGGCCCGATGGAAACCGAGCAGCTGCACAATCTCCTGCTACCGCGGATAAAGAAGGCGCAGGAGCGCCAGCCCTAGAAGCTCCCCGCGGAGCACTGACCACCGTTCACTTAGTCCTGCGAGATTCATCGCTCCGTTTAATGCAAGTGAGAACAGACAGGAACACCACCACCGCCGCCGCCAGGATGCGAGTCTCGGACAGAGTGAATCGCAAAATTGGTAGACTGCCGAGGAGCCACTGGGACCTGCCAGCCTGCCAGGAGCCCCCGTCGCGGCGCAACCATCGGATCCATCGCTTCCCGACTACTTTCACGATTATTCCCAATCGACTTTCTTACTCACCGGCGCCCCGGAGAAGCAACTGTAGGCCGAGGTTCGCGTCGCTTTTCGGCGAGTGCGCGCGTTTGCCGGAGGACATTTAACGGCAAGCTCGCGTGCGTATCGATTTTATATCAGGGCCGGACGTGGGAAGTGCGCGCCTCTTGGAGGCGCGCATCCAGCCTGGATACACTTCTCTAGCTGTTAAATAGCTTTCGCGAAAGGGAAACGGATCGCGCCTTTTTAGTTCGTCTCGCACTGCAACATGGAGACGCGCGGCGCTCACTTTTCACGAGTAATTTTCTCTTAAATATATGGATGAAGATATATTATATATAAATATATATTTAGGACGCGTTGTCGAATGCGGAAGGGGAAAGCGAGAGCGTGTGAGCTTGGGTAAAAAAGTGAGTGAGAGCGAGCGAGAGAGAGAGAGAACAAGGGAATGGGTGGTACATTCACATAGGTATTAATTCAAGCCGAAGGTGCGACGATCTTACAATACTTTCTTCTATTACTACTACTGATACTCTTACTATTACTACTACTACCACTATTGACTACTTACGGCGATCATCCCCCTTTTTCATTTTGTAAATACGATTGCCCCCTGTTTATCGAGGTTGAAAGAGCGCGAGAAAGAGAAAGAGAAAGAATGTGTGTGAGAGTTATAGCTAGCTATTCATTCATCCAATTTGGACTAGTGGCGTATTTATGCGACGAGCGGGTTACTTTAATTGCAACGCGACAAAGGACGACGACGATGGATACTGTGCCACCAGCCATCCACACACGTTCGACGCGTTCCCTGTATCTCGCTACAAATACAGAACACTCGCTGTACACCTCGTTAAGGATGTGAAAAATACAGTCGTTTGCAGAAAACCGCTCCATCATTCTCCCGTCCAACTGTCGAGGCACTAAACTAAACATTCGATTTTCAGGAGAGAGTGGTTCCTCTACGAGGCGCCGGTCTATTTGGAAAGTCGCCGGCGCCTGTTTCTCCGTTACGCAATCACCTGGAAGATTAATATTCCAAGAGGAATCCGGAATGGCGTCGGTGCTCCGTCGAGAAGCTTCGGATAACTGGTGATTCTAATGATTTTAATCGCGCAAATATTGCAGGACCTGCTCCGACGAGGACTGGAAGGTGTAACGAGCTGGAGCTGGACAGGAGGTGGTTTTCCAGGGCTGGAAAAGCTCGCTGCTCGCAGGGTACGGCCGGGAATAGTTTCCGCGCGGTGCGCTGTCGAGGAACTACATGGCGGGCGGCATTCAACCGCCCGAATATATTTATAGACCCGGGATCGACGTGAGTATCGCGCAAACCCACGGCGTTTAGGCGTCAAAATCCGACGGGCGGCTGCTATCAACATTCACCATCGATTCTCTCGCGTTCCAGGAGTCACCGGTTCCCCAGTGAAAACCCTCCGGATACTCAGTGCAGCCCTCGGGCACGGAGGAAGAAAAGACCGGAGTTCCGAGAGCGAGTGGTGAACGTCGGGATTGACGTTTCGACAGTGCAATCAAGTTGCCCGCAATAACAATCTAATCTCGGGGTGATCGGAGCCCTCGTCGACTCAATCAATCGGACAGGTCGCAAGTGAATCATTGGAAAAGTGAAGGAAGAAGATGGTGGGGGAGCAAGTGTGCCCGGAGAATGATTTCCCGATGATTCACTGTCAGTGATGGGAGACCTTCGACGTAACACTTCCTGGCTCCGATCTCCGCGATCAGCGAGACTTGGCTGCGATCGAGTGTGTCCGCTTTATAACGGATTTATAATGAGAGACTCGCGATTCCGCCATCTTGCAACATTGTGACTCAGAGAGAGCGGCTCGAATCGACGCTGGCCAAACGGCCGAGGACTCCGCCGAGCCTAGAAAGATGTGCCGAGAGGAAGCATGCCGATAATAGCTGGACCGGAATCCCGGATTCTTGAGTGAACGGCACGCGCTTAACCTAACACGGCCGGAAGATGCTGCTGGCATATCTGCAGCATTACGTGTCGGGATACTCGGAAGCAGGGCGGCGGTGCGTCCAAAAATTCGGCCGGTAGCACTCGAGGCCTAACGCGCGCCTCTATAAAAAGTAGCCGGGAGCAGAGGCGTCAGTCTAATCCCTCGAATCGGGAGGAAGCGTGCGAGGCGACGCCGCGCGCCGAGCTAGAGTCGATCCACCCCTGAGGCGACAGTTGGATCGACCCCAAACCCCTTGCGGAAGTCAGGATGCCCTCGGTGAGTGTCGAAGGCCAGCGAGAGAGCAGAGAATACTCGTGAGGAGCGGCCGCAAAGAAGCCTGCCGATTAACGGACGGAAGATGATGTTCACCGGCGGTCCCCACGCCAAGCGACGCCAGGCCGGCTCGGCGTCCGGGCGCAAGACCTCCGTCGAGCACAGGACGCCCCAGACGCGCTCCGGCGCCGAAGGATACACTTACAGGTGAGCTCCTCGGTACGTAGTCTCAGCGCAACCAAGTAGAACTACCAAACACTCCCCTCTCCCATTTACTTCCCATTCGATTTCGCTTTAACATGAATCTCACCGATTGCAGGACGAGAGTGCCGCAGTTGAATCCGACGGAGCAAGCAGCCGGCTCCGGCAAGAGTTATGTCTACAAGACGAGGGTACCTCGGAGGGACAGCGGCGCGTCGTCGCCCTCGCCCTCGACCTCGGTCTCGCCGCCGAGGGAGAACAACATCGCCGTTGGAATCACGAGGAGGCGGGGCGCCGTGAAACAGAACAAGGTCCACGTGGTCAGAGGACACAAGCTCGTCGCCAAGTTCTTCCGACAGCCGACCTTCTGCGCCTTCTGCAAGGAGTTCATATGGTACTCTCACCCTCGCAGTTGCCCCAAGCCAGTAATGCGCGCAATTCCCGGCCGGGCGTCGAAGAGCCAGCAAATTTCGGGAGTAGTCAATTAGAGAAATGCGCGGGGAGGGGGCGATTCGTTGGGTTTCGTAAGGCGGCTTCAGACGAGCTGACGCCGGCGCGCAAATAGCATCGGCCGATAGTATAAGTGGTCTGGGATCGCTTTCAGTGCCAATAACTCATCTCGAACTTGCCGATATCGCGTAAATGCGCGCCGGCGAATTCCCCGATAGTCCGAGACGATCGACTAAAAATACTTGCTTTCGATAGAGGCCGAGGTTTGCGCGGCGCTCCTCGAGGCCCGCGCGCCTCTTGGCCCCCTGGCGTTTCGCTACTGCTCGCTTTGTAATTAAGGATGAATGTCTCTGTTTCAGGGGCTTCAGGAAGCAGGGATACCAGTGCCAAGGTAAATTCTCGCGGGCCAGTTCACCGCTCGCATTCCAATGGAAAGATTATTATCTATTAATACGTCCGTCTCTCTCGCTCCTACTCCCACTCAATGACTGTGTTGGTGCGCTGCACGTTTCAGCATGCCAAACCGCGGTGCACAAGAAGTGCCACGATAAGCTGCTCACCAAGTGTCCAGAGAGCGGGCGGGAGTCCGAGAATACGATTGTAAGTGTCTTCGAAACAGCCAACCTACATTTGCAAATATAGCGAAAGCCGCTCTCGAGAGCTCGCCGAGCGCGGTTCCAAGAGTCGGGCTGGAAGTCTCGGCCTCCGCCAGTAGAAATTAGAGGCTTGTTTGCCTTCATTGGAGGGATCGCTGCTTTGCGCAATGCGGGGACTGCGAGGAGGATAGTAATTAATACACTTCTTTAATGGCAGTACTTGAGGGAGCGTTTCAAGGTAGATGTGCCTCACAGGTTTCGGCCTTGCACCTTCATGTCGCCGACCTTTTGCGACCATTGCGGCTCCATGCTCTACGGCCTGTACAAGCAAGGCCTGCGATGCGACGGTAAGTCACACACTCCAAACCGCTTCCAGTGCGCTCGGTGCATTTCGTCTACTGCAAATCCGCGGGGGAAAGACTCAATTGAACCAGACGTAAACATCCAAACATCGTAGGAACGAATCAAGCGCTCAGGGACCCTCGCATGCCCGCCTCGCTTCTTTGCGGCTTCGCATGCGCCGGCTTACGTGTCGCCACTCTAATCCAGCGGGTGTTTCTGCAACTTGGCCTGTGAGAGTTCCGCCAGGCACTAATAGAAACCCTGTGCCATTCACACTCGGCTGCTAATAAACAATAAACAACAGGGAAGCATCGAGCCCGCCGCCATCTTCCCTCGGTACTCCCATCGCAGGAAACATGGAGTTGGCCGATTCAAAGTGCGCCCGGGCCAATCAGTTCCGCCGGTTTCCCAAGCGGAGAGCCAAGTCCTCTCTCACCCGTGGAATCCCGGTGCCTGGGGGAAAAGGGAAGTGAAAGGGTTAGAGCTCCGGATGCCAGGGATGCCTGGGACGCACTAGCGCGAGGTGCGGTGCGGCAGCCGGTGGCGGCTTATTACAGCGTCTAGGCAGTATAGTTAGCCGCTAGGAAGCCCGATATACTAGAATTCTATTATTACACTGGGTCGCTGGCTTAAACTCAGTCGGTCTTGGCTCCCTGAACCGTGAGAACACGGTTTGCGGGCGCACGGAACACCTGAGGGAAGAGGCTATCTCGCCGGCGGCAGCCTCGCTCAGTCCTGCTCCGCTCGTCGCGTCCGTCCGAGCCGCTCGCGTCCGCTCTCTCATTCTCCTTGCGGGAGCCTCTTCACGCCGAGGCTGACCAACTCCGACATTTTGCGTGCGCCCGCCCGAGTCCAGGATGCCGTATTACGGGGACGGGCTTCCCTACTTCTACGGGGGGGCATTCGCCAATCACAGCTCCCTCATGACCGGAACACCACGGTAAGCCCGTGCTTCCTTCGAACCCTGCTTTCAACCCTCGAACCCCCCGTAAGAACCCCCTGTTTTCTCCCCTAGATCTCCCCAGAACCTTCTCACTCCCCCCCCCCCCCAGCCCGCGATTCCTCTTGCTCTCGCAGACGCACGCAGTGCGAAGGGATTTTTTTCTCTTTTTTTCTGTTCAAGAAGCACTGCGAGATAGAGATAGGCGGAGTGGCTGCGTTTCTCGTGGCTGCTGCGTGGCCCCGTAGATACGAAAATAAGCCTCGGAGGTAATCTCTGTCTCTCTTGGCCCCGGTGCTCCGCTCAGTGTGCGATTCTCGCTTTTCTCTTTATTTATTGTGACCTCTCACTCTCTCTCTCTCTCTCTCTCTCTCTCTGTCTACCGGCCTGCCCTCTCCCATCTTGCTCCGAAGCTTCCCCTTTCTCTCCCGCACTTGGCAACGCAGTACCAAACGCATCCCCGTGGAAACTTCTCTCGGCGCTCGCCGCCACTCTCTTCCCTGGAAGTGCGAGCAGCCCCATTTTGGATCCCGCGGCCGAAATCGAAATGAACGGGCCGGTGAGCTCGCCGAGGGAGAAATGCGAATCGGCGGCGACACGTGAATGGAGCGCGTGGAAGTGTAAACAAAAAATCAGGGGAAATCGGCAACCTATAAAAAGTCGTCGGACGCGAAAGAGTGGGAGTAATCGCACGTGCGTGTTTAGGGGGTCGGAGTTGCGCAATCGGGGCGAGGCGGGAGGGCGGAATTTATTTGTAAAATCGCATCATCTCGCATCCAAGATAATTCATGGGCGAGTGGGAATAATTAGCTAGCTATAATTGCCCGGCGACGGGTATCCTGGGAGGCTTCCTGGTCGGCTTGGCAAGCGCGGCGGCGACGGGCGATCCGTCAAGGCATAAGTCATCGGATAGTCGAGTAATGTGCCGATTAATTCATATGCAGAACTAGAGGCTCAGATTCGCGAGGCAGTAAATCACTGTTACGAGTGACTTATTTTCCGTGCAACTTGGTCGTAAAAGATATCTGGCAAAACAATGACGGGGTTCGCTTAAAATATATATTTACCCGGCGAGGTTTTCGAATTTGGATTTTTTAGGTTGTAGAAATTATTGAATAAGAATCGTTTCGCTAAGATGAGTTCGACACGTGGCTCGCACGCTGTTAATTTGGCGATCGACTGTCAATCGGACGCGCCGGCTCGAGCATCAACAAGTGTCCGCTTCCGATTGGCTTCGAGAATAATGCTTGGCAGCAATCGCGGCGGTCGAAGGGCTCGTCAATCAGTTTCGATATCGTCAATCACTATGTATCGCGGGTGCGCGACCTAACAAGCGAACCTCGTCCCTTGTACAACCGTAGTAATGTTGTCCAATCGTACTTGAGATTTCTACCACCGAGACACAATTCGTTACCGCGCGATTAACATGGCGAAATCTCGGCCAGCAGACGACGCAATCGGCCAGTGCCGGAGCCACGTTCGCCCCGCGGGGACGCCGGACCTCCGCCATATGCAATTTCACTCCAGTCCGCTCCACTTCGCGTTTTTAACTGTCTACCAAAAATGCGGCGATCGAAATTGGGGAAATTCGAACAGTAGATTGTTTAGGGTTCGAGTGAACCTATAATAAGAACACGGCAAAATAACAGGGAATTCAGGGAATTTAAAATTCCAGGGATTCGCTTGATTCTCGGCTCGTAGGATTCCGAAAAAGAAACAATGAATACAAGAAGAATTGAGAATCCGCGTCTCGACGAGCAAACTCACAGCAGGCCTGTCCGGCACTGTGCAAGTACGTTTCAAATCGCTATAGCGCGCCGGCAATTATTTTCGTCCGCGGTCTCGGCCGGCGAGGAGAACCGCTCTACCCTCGTGATATAATGCAAACGCTCGCAGGTCAGGAAACGCCCACGCGCTTTTATCTCCGTTAAAAAAACGTTGCTGCTAAAAGGCCGCGCGAGAAAGGAGAAAGACAGGTGTCCCGAGTTCCTCTAGAGAAGTTTCCACGGTCGTTTAACTAAGTCGACCTTACCAATCGCCTGGATAATGACGCAGAGTCCTCCACACGCCTCTCTCGCGGTTCTCGCCGCATCTCTCGACGATCTCCGAGTCCCCGTTGAGCAGCCTGCGCCGCTACTCGCCGACGGTGAGCACGGTGGTGACGACGCCGCGGGTGCGACGCGTCATCGACACGGCGGACATTGACGTCTCGACGCCGAGGATCCTCGCTAGGGAGGCCGCGCCGCCGAGGAACCGACTGAAACGGGATCGGCCGACGATTAAAATCCGATGCCAGGCACTCAAGGATAATCCAGCGCTGCGCGAGCACCACGAGCGCCATCAGAAGACAGTGGGCGAACTCCTGGTGGAGAAATTTCTGATAAAAGACAAGAAGGAGGAGTCGGAGAGGCGTCTGAAGATTTACCATCAAGTGAGCTTGGACCGAGAGAGTCCAGAGAGACAGGAAGAGCAGCCACTGCCGAGTAAGATCACCAGGAGGTTCACCAGGAGAAGATCTTCAGCGGATATTCAGTTGGACCCAGAACAACTCCAACGGGAAGTGGCATACGCCCAAGTCCAGGCGGAGGTGCTGGACAACCTCGTGGCGGAGGAGCAGGCTGAAATCGAGAACGAAGTCCGTCAAGGCACCCTGATCAGAAAAGGCACTGTCACTGGTCCCAGGACAAATCCTCCTTTTTTTCGGAGCGCCCTCGAGCAAGAGACAATGTCTCAGGAAGAAGAAGAAGCCGCTGCCCAGCGCATGAAAAAGACCCTGAAGAAAATGAAGAAAAAGAAGAAACTCACCGAGAAACCATCGCCCCCCGGCCAGGAGGACAATAGCGAAATCAGACTGACAAGCGACACTGACTCAAAAATGGACGAATCCACCGTCAGCGAGAGCGAAGTCGAGGCCGAAGGCTCGACAGCCCAGATGTTCAAGATCGAAGCGAGCAACAGCGCCGGGGATTTCTCCACCATCTGGGTAAACTCTCCGCTCTTGGAAAAGCAAAAACCGGAGTTCGAGCAGTTTCGCGAGAGCGTGAAGCTCGCGATTCCCAAGAAAACTAGCCAGGTGGAGGAGACGGAGGTGGTCCTGCCGGTGCGCCGGCCATATGTAAAGGACACGTCGCGAAACAGCGTCTACTTCACAGTGAAGCCAACTTCAGAGAGTCCCAAGGACACGCCACCTGAATTCCCTAAAGTTTTCTCCACGCCGAATGGAGTCGACGTGGGGAAAACTGTAGATCAGCCAGTGCAAAGCGCTTCACCGGTCCTTGAAAAGGAGGAGGTTAAAAAGAGCGAAGCAAAGGATGCAATTTCCAAGAAATCGAAACTTCTTTCCACACCGAACGGAATTGAAGAAAAGAAAATTGTAGATCAACCAGTGCAAAGTGTTTCTCCCATTATTGAAACCGAGGAAGTTAAAAAGAACGAAGTCAAGGACGCAATTTCCAAAGAGCCGACACCAAACGGACTCGACGTAGAGAAAACAGTGGACCAACCAGCGCAGAGCGTTTCACCCATCACAGAAGAGAAAGAGGAGTTAAAAAAGAACGAAGTCAAGGGCGTCGCTTTAAAGAAACCACTCATTAAGCCACTGAAGAAGCCCGAGGCGGTCAAGGACCCTTTAAAAAAGGCTGTTAAAGAGGCCCAAAGGGTGCCGAAGGAACCGAGAGAACTTCCGAAAGGCCCCAAGCCCGAGCCAACTCCGAAACAGGTCAGTACCGAAGTATCAATCGAGAAGTCAGTGGGAGCCTCCTCGGACTGGTTACAAGATGACGCTAAGCGATCGGGGCTGTCGATAGTGACCGATAGCAGTGCTGCCAGCTCGAGCACAGCATCGGCCGCAGTCAAGTCGCTGCCAAAAGCGTCTAAAATTACGCCCGTTGAAACTAATGCCGTAGAAGCGCCAGAGCTTTCGTCGAGCGAAGCGGCAGCCGTGTGTGCGAGAGAGCGAACCACAGCGAAGGCAGAAGAAGAAGAAGGATCGAAGAAGCCGAGGTTGCCCGAGAACCGAGAAACGCCAGGTACAGCGACCTTGAAGACAAGTGAAAAACCGAGCGAGGCCAGGGACCAAGTCCAACCACCGAAGGAGTCCAAAGAGAGCGCCGCGCCCAAGGTGACACCTTCGACGTCCGAGGCAAGGTCAGGGAAGCCCGAAACCCCGAGAACAGGAATACCCGAGCCCAAAAGTCCCACGACATCGAGAACTCGAAAGGAGGATAGCGAGAAGCTGACGAAAGAGTCTCGCGACGAGCAGAAGCTCGCGAAGCTGTCGAGTGGTGGAGGCGAGCCAAAGTCCTCTTCCAAAGCTCCGCCGATTGCACTGAAGGGCGAATCCGAGCGGAATGGCAATGTCGAGGCTGCGAAGCCTTTGAAAACCAAGGAGGAGAAGAGCAACGCACCCAAAACCCCTCGACAGCTCTCCAAAGAGCCCAAAGTCTCGAGTCCAGTGGCGGAGGATAAGTTGAAGCCACCGGAGCCCAAGTGGAGGAGCAAACTTCCAGTAAAGACCGACGTGTCTAAGCAAACAAAGGATTCCGGGCCGAAGAAGCCCGAGCCAGTGAAAAAGGGACTAGAAACCCTGAAAGTCCCTAGCAAGTCGAGCGAGCCGAAAGCTGCCCCCGTAAATGAGAGCCAACTTCCGACCATGTCGATTGGCAAGAGTCTCGAGCCAGCACCGACTCCCAGCAAGAAGCAGGACACTTCCAGGATAATACCCTCGGAGTCCACGTCCATCGAGGACTTGGGATCTTTGTCCAAAAGCACCTCCACCGAGTCCATCGACTTCTGGAGCCAGATAGGCTCGCCGGCCAGTCCCCAGGTCTCCAAGTCGAAGCTCCCCTTCTTCCCGGCTTCCTCGATCAGCGAGAAAATGGAGCAGGAGACCGGCGCCGAGGAGAAGAAGAAAAAAGTGTGCGACTCTAAAATAAGCGAGGAGCCCGCGGCAACTCCGGCAGTCAGTAATGAGCGGATAATCGGGCCGAGCGCTCCGGAAGAGCCGAGCGAAGTGGAACGGGTCAAGAACCTCGAGGAGTCGCAACCGACGCCAGTCGAGCACAAGGAACCGGTGGCAAAGGACCCTAAGAACAAGAAGAACCTCTTAGTGAAGATAATCCCGAAGGAGGCGAACTTCGCGACGAAGAAGACTACCCTGAACAGGGAAGACTCTTCGGCAACGACCACCTGCGTCAATTCCCCTGAAGACACTCCGGAGACCTCGGTGCCAGCTTCGGGTCTCTCCACGCCGATTGTCGAGGTTCCAGTCCTGCTGATCAACATCGTCGAGCCCCCTCGATTCCAGGGTCGAGACTCGCAGAACCCGGAAGAGGAAGCCGACGGCTCGGCAACGCCGACCAACGAACCCGTAGAGTCCAGTTCTCCGAGGCTTTCGAGCTGGTGCAACCAGAGTGACCTCTCGGACCTGCTGAGGGACTCGGAGAAGGAAGTGACGCCTTTGGCGACGAGGAACGCCAGTGCCCAGAGCACGCCGAGCGACAGTCCCGGAACTTCCTCCAAGAAGAAGAAGATTGTCAAGAAGAAGAAGTCTTCCACAACGAAGAAGAGCTCGTCGAAAGCTTCTTCGAAGAAGTCTGTGAAAAAGAAGGGCGACAGTAAGAAGGACTCTTCGAAGAGCCTGATAAAGACACCGGACAGGAAGTCTTCGCCGAAAACCAGTCCTCGAAACACACCTCAACAGAGACCGGTCGACCTCATCAGGATGTTCTACACGACGCCTTCGGCACTCCTCACCGCCACTCCGAGGGACCTGTCGAAAGTGAAGAGGGCTAAGGTCAAGAGAAGGAAAAGGACTCCTTCTGTGAGCAGTGATAGTACCGGAAGTACTACTAGTACCGCGACAACAGGCAGCAGTGGCTCCACCTCGACCGAGCTGGACGACGACGCCGAGCAGAAGAGGATGAACTCGACGAGGAGCAATGACTCTGGCTTCGATGGTTCGCCGAGGATATCCAGTACTTATCCCTCCACTCTCTTTCTCTCGCTCTCGATTGTTTGGACACCTGGAATGTCACTTAGGCTTAAGGCTTCACCTAACCTACCTGTCCAAGTTCTGCTATTGGACGTAATTTAGTCCAATCGAAAGGCGGGAGGTAAAAGAATGCAAGTTGTGATTGGATGATTCGTTCAGGGGCAACTCTTGGACAGTTTTTACCTAACTGCGTTTAACCTAATTCGCATGGAGTTGATTGTGAGTTAATTCTGTGTTGAATCGTCTGGAATGATTGATCTTAAGAGTTTATGTACCAGTTTCATTTTCTAGTAGGCGATTAATAGGTTATCGATCAACAAGCGTTGCCATCGAAAAGCCTAATTATAGCCTTCCGGTAAATAAAGTCTTAAGTCTAACCCAATTCTCCTGCAACCACTTAACCTAAGATTCCACCAGGATCGATTAAGAATAAATGTTTAAAATTGTAGAGAGTAATTTTTCGCAGCTTGTTCGATCCTGGAAGTCTTAGCCGTGTAGAAACGAGTGTTCTCTCGGTGGTGAGTGGTGCCGGACCGTTTTAGTTGCGTCGCTGGCAGCGTGTTTTAATAATAAACCAGGCATGAGACGCTCTCCGCATGAGTTGTACGTGGCATTGTTGCGCATGCCGTGGCGAGCTTGCCCTTACACTTGTTTGCGAGTACATAGCTCGTTTGTCAAAAGCGCTGTTCCAACCCACACAGACACGCGCGTGTGCGCACCTACGTACACACTAGCGGGATTCTGGCATGAGGATCGCAGTTTATGACGATTCGTCATCCGCCGCACTCTCCGCCCGATTCTATTTCATGTCTGGTGAAAAATCGCGCTGGAAAGCTGCGAGCGGATGTGTCGGAGCTCTGGTTCAATTGGGTCGCAAAGTTATGTGGCAATTTCTCCGGCTGTCGGTGGAGACGCCGTTGCGTAACCGCGTCGAGGGCGAGCTTTCCCTCCGGGCGGGATGGATAAATTTACGAGGTCTCGCATTACTTAAGGTCAATGACACCGATATTTACCAATCTGTTTACGCGGGAGGAGCCCCGTCGCGAGGGCCGACGGAAAAAGATGCGTCGAGAAAAGTGTGGCTGACCTTCGCCGGCAGCGACGCGAGGGGGAGAATATTTTCGATAGCTCAAGGCCGACTAGGCTCGCTAATGGGAGCGTGACAGATGCTCGAAATGCACCGAGGCACCGCTCTCTCGAAATTCCGAAAATCTTTAAATAAATGACAACCGATCCACCGCGACAGACTGCGACATGGCTTGCCACAAAAAGTGCGAGAGACTCACGGGGAACCTCTGCGGCCTCAACCAAAAGCTCGTCGCTGAGGCGCTGCAGGCTTTGAAAAAGGGTGAGTGACAAGAATTTATAACAAGAGAAACATTCCATTAAACGTGAAAATCTGAAAATTCGAGATTAATTAATTTTGTGAATTAAATTTTGGATAAATATTTCATAATGAATAAGAGCGTAGGTAAAGTCAAAGAACGCGATATCTTTCTGTAACAAGGTAATTTTCTGCAACGAATTCCAAATAGCCGAGCGCCTGATATCAACAAGATCGTAAAGCCCAGCTAATAATAGCAAACACGCCCTCGTAAAGCCGAATACTTTCAGAGGCACGGAATTACAGCTCTATGGTGTCGCTATGATACATTGGCATGGCGCGAAATCTTAAATCGTAGCAGCCACGAACTTGGCCTGCGAAAACGTCTCCAACCTCGAGGGCCACGTGGCTCGCATTAATCTGCTGTCGAGCCAATAAATAATCGCGAGGAGCACGCGCCCGATCTGGATCGCCTCATTAATATCGAATATTACACGAAATAATTACGAGCCTTGGAAGTCATTCGAAACTCATCGCACGCCAACTGCGGCGCCACTTGCGTGGTAAATACTCAGGGAAATTGGACTTGTTTTGTATTGGTTTGGCTTTATGGCCACCATGAAACTGACTTTCGTCACTTCGGAAGTTTGAGGACGATTTTACGTCGATCGGAAAGAGTTTGTGACGTTTTCTTAATCGAAATTGAAAGAAAACAATTGAATCAAGTTATATTTAAGATATTTTGGGAAGTTGGGTTCATAAAATTTTTGGGAAAGTGTTTTCCCGACATTTCAATTGTGCGAAAGTGCGCCACAGTTGGCGGGTTAACTATGGCCAATCAGGAGAGAGAATTACGGAATTCGAAACAAAGCCAGAAAGTCGAATGTTTTCGAGGGTAACGGCACACAGCACTGCCTTTATTCCTCTTGCGCCGTCTAAAATTGACAGCAGCACTTCCACAATCCCTCTTTCTCCGCCGGCGCGATTGCCAACAAAACGCTCGCACACACGTACACGCGAGTCGCGCAAGTTTCGCGGCAATTTTCCCACCGGCACGATTTTCGCGATGTCCAGTGCGCCGGTTCGCGCGGTATTGAGAGCATCGGCCAAGGAGCGCGCGGGCGCGCTCTCTTTCTCTCTCACGCGGAAGGAAAAGAGAAAGCCGAGAACGAGGGATAAAGGGAAACGAGGGTGCGAAGTAAACTAGAGCCCCGGGGGGTTTAAGGGTCAGCGAGGAAAATAGACAGGGTTATGTCAAAGCGGACGAACACACCGGCGAGAGACGACGTGCCGAAGCCCAGGTGCGCGTCATCGGACGGTGAGGTCTATTTTTGAAAAATGTCACACGGCCAAAAGTGCAGCGTCACAGAAAGACGCGCATACACACACACATGTCCTCCTAGAGAAACACATTCACTGGCAGTTTCCACGTGCCAGCCACTAGTCTTTCCTTCGAGTCGATTAATCAACATCATTAGACTCTCCAGCAGTAGTTTTCATCAACGAGCCAATCGGCGCTCGCTCCACCCCCCACCATCTGGCACCAGCCAATAGAACGTTAGTGCGTGGTGGGGTGAACTCCATTGGGAAAGAGTTGGGATCTTGTGAAATTGTGTCGGAATTGCTTAATTATCAGCATGCTGATTGTCAAGTTGAACTTTGGAGTCTGATGATAGGAGATCTAGTGGGTTTAGCCTGCGAACCCTGTCCCAGATCGCTTGGATGCTTAACTCGACTAACCAGCGAATACCAGGACAACGAGCGTGTTGTGCCGAGCCGACTAACCAACTCTGCCCGACTAATTAATCACAGAGGCCAATTAAGAATGCATTTCTCCTGTCGCGCGAGCAGCACCCTCGCAATCGTCGGACAACCAGAGGAACTCAGACTCTTCGGACCACTTCCCCAGCGGCAGGATCACACCACCGGCGACGAACCTCCCGAGATTCAAGAAGTACGCCGTCACAGACTTCACCTTCCTCAAGGTGAGTGTCCAGGAGGCTCCAGGGTGGCAACTGAAACAGAACTTCATCCTAATCCGCAACTCAATTGGCAACAGTACCGGATTTAATTAGATTTTAAAGGACAGCCGTGAGTTAGGGTTGAGACTCGCCGGCGGCGCTAGCGTCGCACTCCAGGAAGTAATCTCAGCTGCGAACAAGGTTCTACTGTTCGCCCGTTTCGGAAGATTTCACCTCGGGCGCGATCAGCACGTGGTCCGCTGTCACGCGATTAATCATCGCTCTCACCCAAGGTCCGCGCGGAAATGTCGATGACGGCGCGCCGGAATTATCCCCGCTGAGATTACCCGATGCACGCCGGACAGCGCACCTGTTGCCGCGCGCGCGCGCTTCCTGTTTATTGTGTCTTCGCTTGCCGTCGATAAATATACGTAGAAATCGCCGGGTGTATAAATATGTCGGCTGCTCTCGACTTTGCCTGGCTGGCATTTCGCGTGCGCGTGAGCAGTGATTCGAGTTAAAATTTAAGTAGAATCCTAAAAATATTGAGTGTTAAATTTTGGGTATTTGTTGGGACTTGTGTTAACACACATAGGCTAGAAGTGAAAATGAAACGGTGGAAATTCCTCGAATATCGGAATTCTGAGACTACCAGTTAGATACAAAGCAACGTTACGTCTTGATACGTATTAGTATAAATATCTGGCCGAGGATCATCGGGCCGCACCGAGCATCATCTCAACATCCCCCCTCACCTCATGATGTCTAAAACTGTAACAGTGCTTGCGCAATTCGTGCTTTGATGTATGCGCACACGGGCGACTTGCGGGGGCGGTTTATGCGCGAACCACCTCTTTCTCTCGTAATCCCGTGTATCAACTCGAGTTCATAACTCTCCGGGCAGATCCGACTCGCCGGTCACTCGGACGTCCAACTGGCTTCATAGAGGCGCTGCTGTCACCGGGAATCCCTCCACATCCAACGCTAATCCGCCAATCCTCGTAGACGTCCGATCTAACATTGCAAAATTTTATTTATCCCCAGCGAAGTTCAAGTCGAATTCTCCGAATTGGTTTATACCCAGGAAAGTTCAAGTCGAATTCTCCGATTCAATTTATTCCCAGTGAAATTCCTGTTGAATTCTCAGAATGTCCGAAATTCGCGAGCCCGCCGATATTACGCGTAGCTGTCGGTGATGGCGAGTTATGAGTGGCTGGACGCCGCTTGGCTCCGATTTCCAAGCGCGGCCGACTAATCGGAATCAGGTGGACGGCCATTAGCGTCACGTGAGCGCCGGCCGAACTGATTCACGAGGCAGCTGCGGATGAAGTGTGAACTTCGCCGTTCGATTCTCAAGTTTACGGGGAAATATGGCGGCCTCGTGGCCGGTGTTCGGTAAACAAATCGCTTGTCGCTAAGCAACAATTTATCCAGAGCAACACGCATCTCTCCCTCCCTCTCTCTCTCTCTCCCTCGAGGCGCTCGGGAAACAGACACGGATTTGTGGCGGACGCCCCGACGCAAATAGATCAGCCACCGAATTAGCGGCACGCACACTCAGTATTTTTAACGCGGCACACGCACACGCAAAGGTAGCCGCTCGCTAGTGTAGAACGCTGAACTTTCACCTAAATTCGAGGGGACACTGCATTTCCGTGAATTCGTCGCGAGGTTTAAAGGCTTGTTCACAGTTGACGCTCGCTTGACCTCGACTTCACCTGAGTTCCGATGGGCGACACGAGAGAACTTTGCAATGTCAAGCTATTATTTACTTTACCAGACATAGCGCGAGCGTATAAATAGGCGCGGTCGTAACGCGAACAATATTCTAGTGTTAAAAACATATTGAAAACAAACAAAACACTAACTTAGGTACTATCTTAGAAGTTGAGCAGTACAAACAAAACATAACGCATTTAATTTCAGGTCCTAGGAAAAGGTAGCTTCGGCAAAGTATTACTGGCGGAGCTCCGCGGCACCGAGTGCGTCTACGCGGTGAAATGCTTGAAGAAGGACGTCGTCCTGGAGGACGACGACGTAGAGTGCACGTTGATCGAGCGGAAGGTCCTCACCCTGGCGACGAGGCATCCTTACCTATGCCATCTCTTCTGCACCTTCCAAACGGACTCCCACCTCTTCTTCGTCATGGAGTACCTCAACGGTGGCGACCTCATGTTCCACATCCAGAAGTCCGGTCGCTTCTCGGAGACCCGCGCCCGCTTCTACGCCGCGGAGATCTGGTCCGGGCTCAACTTCCTCCACAAGAAGGGCATCGTCTACAGGGACCTCAAGCTCGACAACGTCCTCCTCGACTTCGAGGGACACATACGCATCGCTGACTTCGGCATGTGCAAGCTGCAGATCTTCCTCGACAGAACCGCCGACACCTTCTGCGGCACGCCGGATTACATGGCGCCGGAGGTACGGCGACTTTTGGAACTAAGATAGTTTGGGGGAAGCCTTTGGGCCAGCTTGATTCATTTTAAATTATTATTTCGTAGATCATTAAGGGCCTGAAGTATAACCAAGCGGTGGATTGGTGGTCCTTTGGAGTTCTCATGTATGAGATGTTGACTGGCCAATCGCCGTTCTCCGGATGCGACGAGGATGAGCTCTTCTGGAGCATCTGTAATGAGCGGCCGTTCATCCCCAGGTATCTGAGTCAGGAGTCCACGGATATGCTGTTATGTCTCCTTGAAAAGGACTCCGGAAAGAGACTACCTGGCCACGATATAGCCTTACACCCATTCTTCCAAGTAAGCTGATTAAAATCTTTCTAGATTAATCAAGAGTACAATTGATTTCCTAACGAATTTCCTAACAATTTCAGTCCCTGCCATGGGATCGTTTGGAGAGGAGGCAGCTGGACCCGCCGTTTAAGCCTGCGTTGGACCACACCCTGGACACGAGGTACTTCGACACGGCCTTCACCACGGAGAGACCTCGACTGACCGCCGTCCCCGACACAATCCTCTCCTCCATAGACCAGGGTGTCTTTCGGGGCTTCTCCTACACGAACCCCAACGCCACAGACTGATCCCCCGGCGGCCCAAGCCGCCCGGGGAAGACTCTCTCGGCCGACGTCCGACCACTTTGCACTCTGTCGCGCACGGACTCTTGCGGACACTCGGCTTTTCCAGCATGCTAATGTAACCCGGGGAGGCCTCTCGCAATCGACGAGAGGAGCACGAAGTCCGGAAGAGCGGCGTAATTACACGCCGCCGGGTTATTATAACGCGTGCGGTGGCTCGAGTTGCGAGAGCGCGCGGGTTATTAATACCTGGGGATATGTAGTGCCTTATTATTTTGGCCACGATAGATTCGCTCTGGCTCTCTCTCTCTCTTTCCCTCGGAAGAGTGCGCTCTTCACTCATCCCGCGCTTCCTGCCGGAGGGCAATTTTTTCTTTGATTTACAACTCATATTTCCGCCACCTCTTTCTCTCACTGCGTCCTCCCGTTCCGCCGCCTCTCCCCGGCGCTCCTCTAACGGCGACGTGCGGTGTACGTTTCTTGCTTAAGTATATGCCTGTACGGGTATTTTCTCCGTTGCACAGTTGGCGCGGAGCGCACTGCTCCGAGTGTGTGCGCTAACTTTAGACCGGCAAGGAATTGGCAGGGCGCGCGCTGCGACATAAAAGTGCCGGCGCACCTTCCCGAAGACGCGGCCTAATCCCACCGTTAATCCTTGGGTCCTTCGGCTTTAAGCGGCGAGGCAAGTGCGCGCCGCCGGGGCGATCGGATCATTGGAATCGCACTTGATGCAATTGGCGGCGGACCCCCCGTGGCGCCGCTCGCTTCTTTCCCGTCGCCAGCCGTGCAAAAACGAGCCGGCTGCGAGCGGCTGGGAAGGAAATTCGCGCCGGAGATCAAGGCACTCGCCGAGAGAGGGAGAGAGAGAGAGAGGGAAAGAGAGCGCGAGAGGATGAAAGCTGGCGTGGCAGATGACTTCGAGGAAACGGAGAGATAGAAACTAAATGGCGGAGGAGTAGGCGTAGTTAGTTGAAAGAGGGAGCCTCGCGAGAGCGCTCGCAAAAACAGGAGGGATCGGTCAATGGACCCTGAGTCCCTGATCAGCATCGCTCCTCCCTCGCTCTGTAACTCTAAGACCCACCAGTCCATCACACTCTTCAACTCCTCCACTCATTAACCACTAAGCGCACGTTCGAACATTACCTCTATCGTGTAATCAATCCACACACACTCACACACACGCACACTCTCAAAAAAACACACAGTACTACTACGATTTGCAGTCTGCTACTAGAAACGGGAAGATTTCCAGTATTGCCGATTTAAGTATTTAAGACTAGACACGTGTAAATATTTTCTATAAAACTGGTGTTACGAACTGACCCTGTTCTTTTCAATCAACCTCCCTAAACAATGGCCTCTCTTTCAAGCGGCGGCTCCTAAAAGGGTCGACGGCTCCTAAAAGGCTCGGAGCTCGTCCGAGGAGAAAGAGGGTGCCGCGGCGATCATTAAGGGCCGCGCGCGCTCGTCCGGGCGTCTTTACGGCGTCGGGGCGCGAAAAGCGAGCCTTTTAACGAGAAGTGCAGACTTATTCGACGGGGCTCCGCAGGGCCGGCCGCTTAATGAGTGCGGGTGTCCGCACTCGGTATAAATAGATTTCCGCGTCCGCCGTAGGATGCGGCCCTAGCCGGTTATTTTTGTGGAGCGGCCCGCTCGCACGCACGCACACTCCTCTTGGCCTCTCGCTCGCACCCTCGAGCCTGTGCTGCGTCTTCGGGCTGCAGGAGAGTCTCGCCTGCCAGTTGCAACCTCTCCTTCCCTCGGTGTGGAGGAGCATCTTGCCGTCGTGCGGGCTCACCGTCGCACAAAGCCTGTTTACCTCGCGAGCAAAACGACCGCTCGCCTTATCCCGCCGCTCCCATTGGTGATCCAAGTCTTATCGGTGATCGCGCCACCCGGCCAAAACAAGCTTTGATACCTACAGTGTTGATCCCCGCGGTGCATTCTTTCGGTGCATTCGTCGAGACCTGAAAGAGTACACTCCAATTAGACGAGCGTAAACAACCAATTAAAGTAAACTCAAAATTGGACTTTAATCAACTTGGACGCTCCTCGGCAACAGAAGGAATTATCGACTCCGGTGTAGTGAGGAGTCAGTAAAAGCGGCGGTGTCTGCTCGCCGGCTGACTCCACTGGGAATTTCATCATCGGCTCGCGGCGAGATGAAACCGGCGTGAATGTTGTTGCCTGCGAAGGATCCAAGGAGTCCGAGAGCACACTCGCAGCGTCTACAAGCACCACAACCACCAACGAAGATATCGTTTCTTAAAATATCGTCATCGAATCCCTCCCTCTTTCACTCCGCGCCGCATGTCTCGCTCTCTCTGGCAGCGGTAACCAAGAGAGCTAGCTCCCGAGAGTGTTCGCCGCGGCGGCGGCGCCTCTTTGTGGAGGCGCGCTATCGCCAGGAAAAATGTAGCTTCTCAAAATAAGCCGGGCCGTGTGCGAGAGAGATCTCGAGAGCGAGAGGGCGAGAGGGAGAGAGAGCGGGCGGCTAATACAATAATAACCAGGACGCCTCTTATTAGCGAGTGTTTCTGCCACTCGTACACTCGGGCCAAGTGCGAGGGAACCACCCAATCTCCAAAGTCATCGGAATCGGAATCGGCGCCGATCGCCGATCGCCGATTACTCCAACTGGTCTTATCAAGGTGCGGCGATGCCAATCGCCAGTGGAACCAGTCGAACTGCGCAGAGCGGCGGCCAGTAGACGTAGAGAGTGCGACGGCGGTTGCCAGCTGTTGCTGAAACGAGTAAGGATGTTCAGCTCGCTGAGGTTAGCGACGATGCGCTCGCACAAGAGGAGCGCGCGCCCGGGTAGCGTCGCGACGTCCGCGAGCTCGGACTCGACCCGGGCCGACGAGATCTGCCAGACCTACCATCCGCACAGTTTCCTCTTGCTCGACGAGCAGGAGATCCTCGGCGCGCCATCGAGCGTCTCCTCCAAGGTGGCGCAGGTGCGTCTCGAGCGGGAAGGCGGCAGCCTCGGCGTCACGCTGCGCGGCGGCGTCTCGAGGGCGCTGGTGGTCACGGGCGTCAAGTCCGACGGCCCGGCGGCTAAGGAAGGTAGAGTTCGACCCGGGGACCGGCTTCTGGCAGTGGACGACACCGAATTGCGGGGCCTCACCCTGGCGGAGGCTCAGAGGGCCTTGAGGAGAAGCTCCGACGCGCCTATTGCTTCCCTCACGATAGAGTACGATGTTGCCAATATGGAGGAAGCCAGGGCCGCCACTTCGGGCCCTCTTCTGGTACAACTCGAACGAGGACTCTCTGGTATGCGACTTCTCTTGATTTGAATTGTTTTCGATACAGTAGAACCATTGCTATATATGTTGATATGTTAATGTAGAAGATTGAATTAATTTAATCTTCTTCTAATAATTTAAATAACAGGAGAACTGGGCCTGACGGTCAGAGAGACGTCGAACGGCGTCTACATCGAAAGCCTGCGGCCCGCAAGCACAGCAGACAGATGCGGAGCTCTCCAACCCGGTGACAAACTCCTGGCGGTGGACGACACCCCGGTGCAGGACGCGGTGACCGCGGCAAAGCTGCTCAGGAACACCTTCGAGAGCTCTCGAATCGCGAGGCTGCAGATCCTCCCGAGGCCTCCGAGCGGCTCCCAGAGGACGGTGAAGAGGCGAGCGCAGCCGCAGGCGCAGCAGAGTTCCAGCCAAACGCTGCAGACCAAGGAGAGCTTGACGATAATGCTCAGACCGGATCACAAGGGGTTCGGCATTGCTTTGAAGGCGGCCGAGGACAGGATGGGATATATCGTGAGCCTGTTGGAAGCTGGGGGACCAGCTGAGAGGAGCGGGGTTTTACTGCCTGGGGATAAAGTTGTGGCGATGAACAGGAGGATCCTCAGGGACGCGCAGCACGCGGAGATCAACAGCATGCTCGAGACGTCGCAAATGGTAGGGGAAATTATAATTTTTAGATTAACTTTCTAAGTTTAATTAGATTCCAGTTTAAGGATAAAGAACTACAGGAATTATAGAAATGATTGCAATTAATGTGGATGATTTCCCTGGCAGATCGAGTTCGTAACAGAATACAAAGTTGGAGGTGCGGTGGTCCCGGGTTCCGGTGTATTTACCGTGAGAGTAGCAAGGCCCCATGGTGGTCAACCGGATTTGGGCCTCACAGTGAACGAGGACCTGATAATCACTGAGGTTCGCAAAGGATCCTTAGCTTACAGGTAATTATTCAAACCAGGTATCATTATTCTATCAAATCGAATCAGTGGAAACTTTACTAAAATCCATTGGATTATAGGACGGGTAGTTTGGCCCCTGGAGATAGGCTGCTC
Source organism: Crossocerus cetratus (assembly GCA_963675795.1). NCBI lineage: Eukaryota > Metazoa > Arthropoda > Insecta > Hymenoptera > Crabronidae > Crossocerus > Crossocerus cetratus. The sequence goes on from OY776671.1 coordinate 16,818,307, forward strand.
TCGATAGACGGTCAGAAATTGGACCCAGGCGATCTCCGACAGGCCGCTCAACTTCTTCATCGACCGGGAAGCTCCGTGGTCGCCTTGACCGTTCGGAAACCAGACCCAGCTTGCGAAGCAAGGTAGGAAAAGAAGTCCCAAAAATCGTCTAGAAAGTGGTAACAGGAGGATCTTTTCAGGGAATCTAGTATAAATGGGGATGCGGTGCAACCGCAGTATCCTAGTGCAATTCTCCGTTCGGCCAGGGAGAGTCTCCCGAGCGTGGACAGCGCCGTCGACTCCTGGGGCGAGTTGGGAGACAACAGCGCGGCCGGTGCGGATCTCCTTCGTCTGTGGGACACTGCGTCAGTGGACAGTGGCCAGCTGGAGCTTCCAATGCCTCCCTACCCGAGGTACCTTTTCAAGAAACCCTCTACATTCGCCACAGAGTGTCTGATATAGGGAATCTCATGCGACATTACGATTAAAGTCCCCAGGAGCGCAGTAGTTCGGAATCCAGGGCCCAGCAGATCGTCCACGTCTCCCTGCACAAGGACCCCGTCTACGAGGACTTCGGCTTCTCGGTCTCCGATGGTTTGTACGAGCGTGGAGTCTATATAAACAGGCTGCGTCCCGGAGGGCCATGCGATGGTGTTCTCAGGCCATACGACAAGATCCTTCGGGTGAACGAAGCCAGCACCGAAGACTGCGACTGTTGCTTAGCAGTGCCACTCATCGCTGCAGCTGGCGCTCGTCTCGACTTGACTGTCGCGAGGCCCCTCACACCCCCGAACGCCATGAAGACGCTCTAGGATGCCGACACCCTCCAGGGATGTGTAACATTCGTTCTCGCTCGAGGAGGGTTCTCGTATATTTTTGTACACACGTGTATTTTTATTTATAAAAATAAATGTCTAGATTGCTTTTAGCTAGGACACCTCTCCCACATACGACCCACTCACGCACGCACACATCACGAGCACGCACACGCCCGCACGGCAGCGGTGGTCGACTGAAACTCTCGACTCCTCCGGGATGGAGAGACGGGAGCCGGCTGCCCTCATGCGCCAGGCATAATGAATTAAGTTAATTACGAGCTAGTCAATACTACGCGCGCGTTAAAGAACTCGGCTAAAGTCTCTCGAAGCTGACAGGAATGTAGTCGGACACGCGCGCGCTACGACTCACTCCTCGATTGGCTAATTGAGCCAGCAATCAGCGGCCTCTCAGCGGACAACAAACGCAACGGAAGCATCCGGATCGCGACAGCGTCGCGCACCTTGCCAGCAGGTCCGGCGCCTTCAGCCAAGCAATAATTAAACGGAATCGCAACAACCCGACGATTACAGGCTCCGCGTGTCTATCTGTTGCTTAGGTTACTCCAGAGCCGCTCGGTCGGCAGGCAGCCGTTTGTGCAGGGCTCTCCGACAAAATATCTACATATGTGTGTGTATAAATACTTCTATCCTCGTACGAGCTCATCGGAGGCCGAGGCGCCGGCGGTCTCGCTGAGCGTATACGATTCGGTCAAATTGGGACAATTCGCCTAAGGACTTTCCGGACTAGACGGCGAAGAGCTGCTGCTTCTTGTCGGCCCAGCCATTCACCATGAAGGAACTGGCGACGCCGCCGTTCCGGCTGCCCTCGTAGTACTTCGGCAGCGCCGTCTGCCGCTCCTTCTCTTTGCGCTGGTCGTACTTGGCCTTGTTGTAGCAGAGCACGCCGAGGATCGCCATCGTCATCCCGAAGATGTTGACCCAGGTGACTGGATTCCCGAGGACGAAGAGGGTCACGGCGATCACGAAGATCCTCTTGCTCGCGCTGGCCACCGCGTATGTCAGGGGTGTTACGATCGACAGGACAGAAAACGCGATGATGTTCTGCAGCCAGTTCAGCACGCCGTCTAGGAAGAGGAGGCCTATTATCCGGGAATTCCAGTCGACGGCCGGCGTGTGGGGGCTCGGCTCTTGCAGAAGCCTTCGGAGGTCGTAGACCAACCAGATTGGGAGGAACATGAACAGAGCGAGCCGCCCGAGGACGAGGAGGAGTCTTAGATGGTGGATTCCCGTGTCGTGCAGCACCTGCGAATTAATTCTTACATTGAATTTCGTTCATTCTCACCCTGAAATCTATCTAACTCAAAGACATATATAACGTCTCTACCTTCTTGGAGTAAATGTTCTGCAAGGAAAATGCCATAGTGGACGCCAGGGCACTGAGCAAACCAGTCATATTGAAGCTAAGCTCAGTCAGGGTGGCAATCGCAACACCACCGACAATCGGCACCAGACTCATGTAGACGTTCCAGGTCTGCTTCTCCCTGAGGATGATCCTCGACAGCAAGACAGTGAAGAGCGGCATTGTAGCCTTCACTGGGACAGAGCCAAAATTCAGTTAATGCCCGAGACTTAAAAATAAACACATCCGCTCCCTACTCCTGCGATCCCAGTCTATTACTATGAAAACTAGTTCTCATACTCCAAAAATTTCAAGGAAAATTGAACTCTCTCAAGTTAAAACAAATTACTCTCTATCTATTCAAGGTAGTTGATGAAAAACTATCATAATAGTAAACAAACTCCTTATCGACAGAGATACCACCAATCATTTGCATCAGCGATATCAAAGTTGTGCTTCCGCCAACATAGTTAATCGAAAGAACGACGCATCGAATCGAACGACGCTGCGCTCGAGAGTTGCTCTCGGCCAGCACTGACCGACATTTCCCCGGAAGAGCGACCATGTGGGCCGCATATGGTTGGTGGGCGCGCGAGCGTCGAAGGTCGAGGTGGTTTTATTTGGGCGAGTGCGAGCCGGGGATTGCAGGGGCGTGCACGTGACGATTGTCAAAGCCAGGTACCAAGACCCAAAAGGGAGCCAATCTCTCAGAGCCATACCAGTGTGAGCGTAGGAGACTGGCACTTTCCAAATGCTGACGTGGCTGAAGACATTGGCGAGGAACTTGCCCAGTGCCAGCGGCACGATCAGCTTGAGATAATAATTCCAGGCGATGCTGTTGCACTTGCGGACGCCCCAGAGGTTGAAGAACGGCCCGGAGTAGAGGGTGATCGAGGTTAGCTGGACCATCGTCACGCTGATCGGATAGGGGAAGTCCGAGAGCAGCATCTTCCCGACGACGTTGCTGCTGCTGGAGATCCCGTACCACATCAGGCAGAGGAAGAGCACCGTCAGCACCTCCCGGTTGTTGCGCCGATCCTCCATTCTCGCGGCTCGAGGTTCCTCGCTCGGCTGCTTTCTTCGAGCGCTCCTACTCCATACGGATCAGCGGGGATTCGCCCTGGCGAGGATCGACGCGGGCTCGGCTCGCTCACGGAGACTCGTCCCGTTCCACTCGCATATAACTACTGCGCGCGGCTCGATCAAGAGAATCCGCTCGGCACTGCGCTTCTGCCGCCTGCCGTCTCTTTTCACGTTAACTGTCCGCCATCCTTCTTTGCGTCGCTTCCGGATTTTGAAGTAGGTTATCTATTACGCTTTTTACGACACGAGTGACGTCATTTTTGATATGTTATCGGTGCGATTACTGGGTTTTAAATTTTTTTTTATTTATCTGTGACGTGCCATGTATTGCATACTCAAGAATATAACATCCCTTTTCTTCTTATTCTTCTCTATGTTAATTAAGTTATTATTCATAACTTTAATTTTGCTTTGAAATTATTATTAATATTGTGGTTGTTTATTTGTGACATGCAATATATTGTAAGAAAAACCACGAAGACGTTACGTGACAATTAATTATTGTCGATGTCTGATCGCTCAAATACCGGAAGTTCCAACGCAAAGATGGCCGCCGCAACTCACTTCAAGTCGCGTTCTTATTTATCAGTGGTATTCACTCCGCTGGGCCACGTGCTTCGCGCAGGGACAACAACAAACCATTCGACGAACTGGACCATGACGAGGACATCGGATTTTACAATCCGCAACTTGGAATGTTCATAAAAGGAAGAAGAATTTTCAAAGACTCGAAGGAATAATAAACCTAGAAACATGGGGAGGAAAGGATTCAACTGGAAGGCGCGGAGCAATGCGGACATCGAAATTGACAATACTCCAACGAAGAAGGTCTGCTTTTAAACTATTAATTAACATTCCACAAACTATTTGTCGAAATGAAGATTGATATTTTTCAAGTAACGAATGTTGTTCTCTGACCGCAGATCTCTGTCGAGATAAAACATCGTCCTGACAACTATGACAGCTGCAATGCTCTCGTTCTTCCGAGCGACAAACGGAAGACGAAGACTAAAGTGAAGAAAGTGACAGTGACGCGAATACTCTCGAAGAAGCGCAGGAAGGAATTGGAGAAGGTCGTCGAGCGCAAGCAGAAGAAACTTCGCGTAAGTAAAAATTGTTTTCTTAAGAAACTACTGATTTTATTTGTGAGATTCATGGATCTGATCATTTCGCAAAACAGAGAGCAACTTTGCTGGAGGATTTGTCGAAAGTGCAAGCTTCCCAGGATGAGTTGAAACAATATATGTCTCTGGCTAGTATGCAGACGAAAGGTTTAAAGCGTCACTTTAGAGAACTGGAAGCACCTGTTTCCCAATCCAGAGTGAAAGACATTGATGAAAATGAAGATGAAAAGGAGTATAGTTTGAATGCCATCAAGGGTGGGAAGAAAAGGAGATTGGCTATTCTTAGGTCACAGAGAGAAGAAGAAGCTGCAAGCGACCCCAATGTTGTTGGCTTTGAAGTGAGTGGTTTTGTGTTACAATAAGCTCATATTTTTTATATAACTTTGTGAATTTTGTATTTCCTTTTCAAAATAGGAATCCAGTGAATCTGAATCTGACTCAGGTGAAGAGGAAGAAAAGGAAGCAGAGGATGCAGGAACATTGCAATATTCCACCAAGAATGAAACATCTACTAAAGAAGACTCGATTGAGGAAGAGAAAGCAGATGAGCCAGAACCCGTGAAACCCAGTAAAAAAGAAACAAAAGTAACACCAAATGAGAAATCACAAAAGACAGAAAAAGCAAAAGAGAAAAAAGTGGTGGAGAGGAAACCAGCAGTGTTTGTAGCACTCCAGAGAAAACCAGAGATTCAAGCCGCAAGATTAAAACTTCCAGTAGTAGCCGAAGAGCAAGTTATAGTCGAAGCAATCAACGATAATCCTGTTGTGATAATCACGGGCGAAACCGGAAGTGGTAAGTCCTCGCGTCTCACTAAAATCAACCAGCTCAACTTCTGTTTACTGCAACAAGTTCCATTACAGGTAAAACCACGCAGGTTCCGCAGTTCCTGTACGAAGCCGGCTACGCCTCGAAGAGGCTGATCGGCGTCACGGAGCCGAGGAGAGTGGCCGCGATGTCGATGAGCAAGCGCGTGGGCGAGGAAATGAATCTCACCACCAAGGAAGTATCTTACTTGATTCGTTTCGAGGGTAACGCGACTGAGGAAACAAAGATCAAGTTCATGACCGACGGTGTTTTATTAAAGGAAATTCAAAGTGTATGTCTGATATTCGTTCAATCACTGATACTCAAAGAAACTAATTAGTCATAGAAAACATTTAATTCTTGCAGGACTTTTTACTGACCAAGTATTCGGTGATCATCCTGGACGAGGCTCACGAACGCAGCGTCTACACAGATATTCTAATAGGCTTACTCTCGCGTATTGTTCCTCTGCGACATAAACGAAACGATCCTCTCAAGCTCGTAATCATGTCTGCGACTCTGCGCGTGGACGAATTCGTGGAGAACAAGAGACTCTTTAAAATCAAGCCGCCAGTGATATCGGTGGAATCGCGCCAGTTCCCAGTGACCATTCACTTCAACAAACGCACCGGCAGTGATTACGTCGCTGATGCTTTCCGGAAGGCAGTGAAGATCCACACACGGCTACCGGAAGGTGGAATTCTCATATTCCTCACAGGTAAGTAATCGATGGAATCTACTTTTTATTGTGGAATAACTAAAGAAACCAATTTCTTAACAATTCAGGTCAACGTGAGGTAAACTTGATTGTGCGAAAGCTCCGCAAAGCTTTCGCTTTTAAAAGTAAAAAACAGAATTCCGCGATTAAACCAAAAAGCGACGAAGCAGAGAAAACTGACAAGGAAAAGGAGAGTAAGGAAAGTGGTAGCGAGGATTCCGAAGACGACTTCCGCGCGGAGAAAGCATTGCGGAGCAACAAGAAGAGGCGGAAACAGCAAATTGAATTGCCGAACATCAATCTCGACGAGTAAGTCAAATTGTACATCACAGAATCTGTCCAAGAGTTGGTTCCGAATCGAGTAACTACGTTTGCATATATTCAATAGTTATTCAGTCGTGCCGACTGACGACACGCACGAAGATTTAATAGAAAACGACGATGAGGACGACCAGATTGACGAAGACGAGGACGAGGACAACGACGTCGTGGATCTCAAGGAATGCGCAAACGCGCAGCCCATGTGGGTCTTGCCATTGTATTCTTTGCTGCCCAGTCACAAACAGGCGAGAGTAAGTTGAAAGCATCATGTAATTCTTCTGTCATACGAATTCGTATGCTGTAACAAGTCTTTCTAGGTGTTCGAGGCTCCGCCGGAAGGCTCGCGATTGTGTGTCGTGGCCACAAACGTAGCCGAGACTTCTCTCACAATTCCCAACGTAAAATACGTCGTTGACTGCGGCCGTTGTAAAACAAGAATGTACGATAAAGTGACCGGGGTTACTACGTACGAAGTTTGCTTCACCAGCAAAGCCTCTGCTAACCAACGAGCAGGAAGAGCTGGAAGAACAGCGCCAGGTCATTGTTACAGGTCGGTTTCATTAGAGTTGTCCAGGATTTTAGAAGAAAGTAACTCAGCCGGATTAATAAATGTCTGTGTACACAGGTTGTATTCCTCCGCCGTATTCAACGACCAGTTTGAGGAATTCAGTCAGTCGGAGATTCAAAGGAAGCCTGTGGACGATCTTCTACTTCAAATGAAAGTCATGAAGATCGACAAAGTGGTGAACTTCCCGTTCCCGACACCTCCGGACTCGGTGCAATTGAAAACCGCGGAGAAACGACTGTCGATCCTCGGAGCGTTGGACGATCCACCTCCTAGTAAAAGAGGCAAGCTTATTCTCCAATAATTCGAATTCTCTTTAAAGGCGAGAAAATTTGTGGGAGTTGTTAATTGTAAAATCGATTTTCAGACAATTTTGCGGCGCGGGTGACTGCACTTGGACGTAGCATCGCCGCCTTTCCAGTGGTACCGCGTTACGGGAAGATGCTGGCATTGTCGCATCAGTACGATTTGTTGCAGTACACCGTGTGCATGGTAGCAGCGTTGTCCGTCCAGGAGGTCCTTATCGAAGCTGTCAGCTTGGAAGGAGCCGCCAAAACAAAGTGGATACAAACGCGACGCTTCTGGGCCGGTGTGGGGAATAGTCTTCTTCTTGGTACGTCAACCAATGAACTTCACACGCATTTCAATAGAGAGCTTAACAATATTGGGGCTCGATTCTTATGACCAAAGGTGATCCAATGGTTTTGATACGAGCCGTTGGCGCCGCGGAGTATGCCGGCAGGCAAGGGACGCTCTTGACGTTTTGCGAGGATTACGGCTTGCGGCACAAGGCTATTGTCGAGGTTCGAAAGCTCCGGCAGCAACTCACCAATGAAATTAACTTGAACATTCCCGACTTGAATCTGACAATCAATCCAGAGTGAGTTTCTTCAAGTGACACTGTGAGGTCGATGTGATAATTGGGGATTTTTAGTATGAAGCCGCCGACGGACATCCAAGCGAAATTACTCCGGCAACTGGTCTTATCGGGAATGGCGGATCAAGTCGCGAGGAAAGTAATGCCGGATGAAGTGCAAGAGGACCAAGACAAGGCCAAATGGAAATATGCTTACAAGTAGGAATTGTGGTGTACTGTTTTTGCTGTGTTTCATTCGACGGCTAGTTATGTTGGAGTTTCACTTCAGGACAAGAGACATGGAAGACCCTGTCTTCATGCACTCGTCCTGTGTGCTGCGGAAGACCATTCCCGACTGGGTCACCTATCAAGAAGTCTACGAAACGAATAAAATCTACATGCGAGGCGTCACAGCGATCGACCCACGTTGGCTGCCGAAGTTCGCGCCACGATTGTGCCGCATGAGCCAACCGTTGACCGATCCACCCCCAAGGTTCGCACTCTCAATCACAAAGACAGAAGACGTGAACATGTAAAGAAATCAACTTTCCACAGTTGATTAACATTGTGAAATTAATCATCTTGCAGGTATGATTCGGAAGCTGGCAACGTAATGTGCACAGTTACGGGAACATTCGGTAGAGCCGGTTGGAAGTTGCCTAGTATGGAAATAGAATACCCGGTTTCCGCGGAGGGTGCTAGGTGGTTCGCCTATTTCTTCCTGGACGGGCAAGTCTGCCCAAAACTGAAGAAATTTGTGCCTGCAATGTTGTCCACGCCAGCAAGCATCAATAAGACATGGGCTAAGTAATTATCCCTTTGATGAATACCCAAATGTTGTCAGTAATTTCCCGACATTTCCTGAAAGCTACAATGCTATACTTTTCAGATTGCTATCGCGGACCCAGGAAATAACAGCTGCACTCCTCTCCGAGGGTGTCATGTGCAAAAGTAAATTGCTGGAAGTTTGGGAAAGAGACAGTCACTGTAAGCATACAAAGTCCGTGTAATTGAACGATTTTCTTTGTGCAACTTGATACAATAATGTAATTCTTTCCAGTTTTATTATCGGCTTACCAAAAGTGGTTGCCGGAATCCGCCCACGGCGAGGTGACACTGATGTGGCCACCGTTGTAGGAAATCTGCCCATACCTGTTTAATGTAAATAGCAAGGTCTGTATTTTCATACTCGGACTAAACCTTCCAGGAAGCCTGTGCACTTGAACAGCCGTTTATTTAGCCGTAATCGCAAGTTTGTATATAAATTATTTATGTTGGAACATAATTCTATGTTTTACACTCCAAATGAATAAATATCTGTATACGTATAAGTATAATATGACAATAACGATCGAAAACTCTTTGTACGTGGAAATAATACATGTCTACATGGCACGACCCCCCTCCGTTCTCTCGAGTGCTTGCAACAAACAACAATTCAATCTCTGATTCGCGGACCGTCTACCCTGCGAGTTTCGCAAGCGGAACACATTTACCATATATTTAACACATTTAACACCACACATTTGACGCATTTAACTGCGCACTTTGACTGACGCACTAATCAGCGCTGCTGAATGGACCGTGGTTTATCTCGGCAGACTGGGCCAAACCCAACTGTCGGGACAAGTACCAAACCTTAACTCAATTGACTTCATTAGCAATTATGTCGCGTGGACGAGACTCAATTGAGTTTAACTCGGTTTAGCTTTCGCTCCAAGTCTCCTTCCGCGAGGCGTATATATACAGTTGGACAACTAGAATGGATTGTGAAGAAGCTAAACCCAACTTTTACCCAGATAAGCACGGGACTGGATTCGAAAGTACTGTCCAGCTACAATGCCGATTTCTACGATAATGTCATTGATGCAGCGTGAGAGTGGCGCAATGTCTGTCGCATACTTAGGCAAAGCCGAAATTGATGAGTCGGGAAGAAATCGTAAGAATATTCACTCAGTTTCGTCACTTCCGCCTGAAATGCTTCGTAGGAACACACTGTGATCCGCAGTTTCTACTCGCAGAAATCTGCTTATATATCTGGGTATGTCTGGGTAGTCTCGTGATAAATGCCTAATCGTCGCAGGCCGATCATTCAGCCTTTATGGGTTTCTTTCCCTTCGGCTTGATCGGATTCTTCTTGCACTCTCTGTACACATTGTTCAGGTCGAAAGCTGCTTTCGTGTTGTCCTGGAATAAATAAATATCCCATTGACCTTTCCATTCCTCTCTTACCAACTACCTTGAATAGAAAGAATCATAAAGTATTTACCGCGGAAAACAGGAATTTCACCAGCTTTCCTTTGTGATCGGCGTGCGGACGTCTTTCCACTTCTTTGCCGTCTTTAAATAGTATCAAAGTAGGCAATTGTTTACTGGTGCTGGCGTCGCTGACGTGATATTTCACACCAGCGTCAGGACTCCTTCCTATGTCGATCTTTCCGAACTTTAAGTTGTCCAATCCATACCTGTAAAAATCAGTTATGTATTACCTTCCCATCAATAATTGAAGACCCTAGACTTGCTGATACCAGATTGTACATACTCCACAGAAAGTTCTGAGAACACAGGTGCAAAGTTAACACAGGCCGGATTCCAAGCAGTGTAGAAGGCAACCAGCCACACAACTTTCGTGTCTCGGTTCAGTTCTTCCTGCAAGCCATTGGCATCGCGCATGTAAACCACATTTTCTGGACCTTTGTATGTTGGTTCTGGCAGAACCAAGCCGAACACTGAAATCAGGGACTTGTTAGACTTAAAGTACACTTAAAATAGAAAACAGACAATCTCCTCCTTTTCCATCATCTGTGATTATAATGAAAGACGTACAAACGGAAATGACAAAGAACATGATTCCCATCCGAATGTCTGCGTAGAACCAAAGTATCAGATTTGCCACTTTGGTGTACGCAAAGCTGGAGGTCAAGTAATTGATCATAGTGACACTGCCTGTCTTGCGCGTCCTAATCATTATCACGATCATCAGGAAGAACAGGATCTCAGTTTCCCTCTGAAAGGAGACACAATTATTAATGTAAAACTAAACCTCTTTCTGCACAATGTGAGCAAAGTACTTGCGCATGCAATTTCATGGTATAAGTAACACAGACATCATCTAAAACAATTGAACAAATCTCCCAATTCTTACCCCATCGAGTTCGCACTCAGCCTGCGCAAACACATAATTGCAGACAATCGGCACACGTTTCGCAACGATGTATGAGAGACTCAGAAGTATATTGACAATGTAATACGGTTTCAGGAGTAACCAGAGATCTTTCTTTAGAGCCATTCTGTATATCGGTCAAGAACACGAAGCTCGGAGGTTACTGGCCTCGTTCAGCTCCTCCCTCGATTGCCAATCAATTAATACAAATTCGCCTGGCGAGATCTGGAAATTGAGCTTCTGCTGGTTGATTCCTCACTCGTCGGGCATAGTTAGGACTTGTATTAATTATCTTGTTTCGGGAGGACACGTATGACTACTAATTCCAACCATTCATCTTCATCCGCTTCCACACACACGCGCGTAACTTAGTATGTGTGTTACGTGTGCGCCAGGCTGCCGGGTCTTTAAATAGATTGATAAATACAGCTGTAGATATCGACCCCATGATAAACATCCTAGGGTATTTCAAAAATGCGCGTTCCCCTAGATAAATCATTTTACGACCTACGCGCCATCTGGCGGTGAGAGATTCCACTCCCCGCCGCCTTAGCGGTTGGCGTTGGCGGCGCCACTGTCGCTCGAGCTTTGAAAATGCGAGGAGCACGAGCGCCCTGAGCAAAACTGTCCTATATACGCGCGCGCGAGTGGCGATGAGAGCGAGGGAAGAATTCGCGTGATCTCACCGAGATCGTGAGGATCATCGGCCGGCGAGGATTCGGCGACGAAGGAGCCCAGGGAAATTCTTGTGACGCGGTAAGTCGGCGGGTTCTTGCGCCCGGGAAATTTGGCGGCAACCTAACCTCACTGGCAGTCGAGGGCCTCAGCGCGAAACCGTCCTCTAAATGTTTCCGCCGCCGGGACCGCTGGCCCACGTACATTCTGCCTGCGAACCATGAAGGAACTCGAGGAAGTCAACTGCGAGGTGAGTGGCGTCGTGTGTTGGTGTTTGTAGCTCTGCCACTTGCTGTGCTTTCGTCTCGTCAGATTTCCTTTAACTCTGCCCACATGGCTTTTGATTGAATGCTTTGCTTGCCTTGTTGACAGTTTGAGAGGCGCGAGGAATCGAGTCTGAAGTGCAGAGTGTGAGAGAGTTGATGTCAAAGTGACTAATTGGATAAATGCAACTTGCAGGTGCGCAGGGTGATAGACATTCAGCCGTCCGTGTCGGATCGCCTTAATAACTTGGAAGGAGACCAGAACGATGTGTCCAATGGAGAGTCGGGAGAGAACGGACTCTATGTGCCGAATGGAGGATTCCTGAACCAAGTGAACTACGCTTGGCTGAGTTACGCGTGTCACTTGGTAGTCTTTAATGTCAAGACTGGGGAGAATGTTAGTTCGTGGACCTTTCGTGAGAGAGTCACCTGTGTTTGCCAGTTCCCATCGCAGCCAGGGGATTTGCCTCTGCTTCTGGTCGGCTTGGACAATGGTGCCATCAGAGTCAAGGACTCCTCTGGGATGCTCTGTGTCTTTGATTGTGCGACCTCCAGAGTCATGCGTGCTATCAAAGTAAGTAGACTTATGGCAAAGTATTTGTATATCATTTGAGCTGTTATTGATTGTTGAATTGATCAAACAGATGCCGGCTGGAGTAGAGCAAGTTTCCGTGGTATCCGGTGGAACGGAATGGGAAGAGTTTAGTGAAAAGCGGCCGGGGAACATTCTATCCGACTCTGGAGGGGTTGCTTGTGTAGCATTGCGCAATCTCCAGCATATTATTGTCAATCTTCAAAGAGCTTCATGGGACTTGTCGGGTTTCTCTACTCTGACGGACGAATCATCACCTAGCCAATTGGAATTCAGTGGAGCACAAGACACCAGTGTGAGGATTCAATCCGGCAAGGAGAAACACGCGGCAATTAACCTATTAAATATACGTGAGTGATCTCCCTTCTACAAAAAGGTACATGGGAATATCGTTTCTTTATTTCAAAGGAGTTTCATTTGCGTGTCGACAGGAATCGAGCAGCACATTGGCTTCGAGCGCGAGGAGTTCGAGGCGAATGCTTTTTTAGAAGAAAATTTAACCACAGCATTAGTTAGTTCAACGAAAATCGGTTGCCTTATCTCGGGATGTCTGGGCCGAGTGATAATCTGGCAGAACGACGGCATGGTAGGGTGGATCAGTCCGCCAGTGGACGACGCGATGATGGTGACGCATCTGGCGCTCCTCGAGCCAACCGACGATCCCCGACCCTTTTACTACCTGTGGGTCGCCTTCCAAGACGAGGCGGGGAAAGCGCCGCCCCTCTTGCGAATGTACGCCCTACTCTTCGAGCGGAAGTATTGCGACCGAGGGACCAATCTCTATTTCAACTTGGAGGCCGAGCCCAGTCTCAAGTTCGAGCTCGAGTTGAACTCGGCGGAGCGAGTGGTGAGCTTATCCGCGATCGAGCGCGAGAGCAGTATCGAGCAGGCGGACTTGGGGACGAAGCGGGGCGAGGACAACCTCCTGCTGATCGCCACCGGTGACAAGACCTTCCTCTTCGACCTGAATCAGTGGTACAAGGAGCAGATGCCGCAGAGCATTAACGAGTGCCAGAACCCCAACAGCATAATCGCCTGTTACAAGACGCAATCGCAGGCGCCGGTCACCGCTCGCAACGAAGTTATAAGCTGCGCTTATATGCCATCGACGCTGCGCGAGTTCCCGAACAACAGTCCCGGCTCCTCGGAGGAGCTCTACTACCCCAACTCCCTGTCCCTCGAGTGGGTGGAGCTAAGTGCGGCGAGGCTTTCTCTCTGGATGTCGCGAGGCATTCAGGCCGAGTTGCTGCGGGATATGGCGATCGCCGGGCCAATTATTCTCACCCAGCCGGCCGAGACCTTCCACAAATGCCTGTCCGTGGGACTAGTGCCGTTCAACGTCGACGTCTCTTTCACGAACGATCACAACGTCCAGCGGGACATGCTGCTCTCTTTATGCCTCGAGCAGCGCTGGGCCACTTTCTTAGTCAGATGTGCGAAAGAGTGGTCGGACGGCAGTGCCGCGTACCTCTACCCTGGTTTCGTTAAGTGGGGCGTGCAGAGAGCCTCCTCCATCAAAGTGGTGGCCGATCGGCTCTGCGTCCCGCTCTTCGACCAATCGGGCAACAACATCGGCGAGTCCGAAGTGAAAACCTTGCGCTTCTGCTCGCAGCAGCTCGAGTGCTTGTCGAACGTCGTGGCGAAGCTGCCGTTCGAGACGAGCGACCTCGTGAAACAGCGTCGCGCACTTCGTAGAGTCTCCACTTACCTTCAAGTGTTGCTCTGGTTTTACGACGTGGGTTTGCTGCCGGAGTCCCAGGAGATGGAGGACGGACCTCTGCCTATTTCCCTCGCACCGAGGATCCCCTACCCCTACGCCAGGCTCTACAACATGTATAAAGAAAAGCGGGAACAGCTGAGGAAACAGCCGACTGACGAAGGCGCCGAGGACTTGTTCATAGATGAGCTCATCATGCGAGAGTGTCCTGTGCTCAAGTTGCAGTGGGAGAGAGAGGCTGGCGATTCCACTAGCAACGGCTACTACCCACCGTCCTCCCTGCAGTCTTTACTGCGCAGTTACTTAGCCACCAGTCATCAAACGGAAACCGAGGAGATTGAATGCAAGCACCAAATTACCATCTACTTGCTAATGGACCTGGCGATGCTGCTTCTACCGGGAGCATATCCCGGGGTCGAGCAACTCATAAAGTATCCCTCGGCTTTCAAGATGAGTCCCAGCCTGATAAAACTGACCCAGGCCTTCTGGCTCCTCGATCACGAGGACTACCAGGGATTCCTGGAAACCATGACCGGACAACTGGTTTCCGATTCCGATGTCAAACAGTGGCATCACAAGCTCGTCTTGAGGACCCTCGTGAGAAAGGACCAGCACAAACTGGCCCTCACTTATCTCCAGGTGCGAAAGCCACCGTTGAGTTCGGTCGGGGATCAAAGTACCTTGATCAGGTTGTCGGTAGAGCACGGATTGGTCCAATCAGCTTTCCATCGCAGGCCGCAGGCGCACTACGCTCAACTCTTGGTCAGTTTCTTTCAGGCTTGCAAGCGCTTTGGTAAACTCAGTGATATTCTGCACCTGGCTCTCGACGCCGAGGAGGAGGAGGTGTTTATAAAGTTCCTGGAGGACGAGAAGTCGAGCGACGTCCGTTTGCTGTACTACCTGCAGCGCTGTCGCTACACAGAAGCCAGTAACACCAGAGCGATCGCGGGACAGAGCAACCTATTCTCAAAAGAGAGTCAGCCTCCTGTTCAGACTATGCTCAGCGCATACAAGGCGACCTTGCCCGACGTGGTCAAACGTTTCTCCCTGAGCATGGCGACGAACAACGCGGACATGGACTTGGAGTCGAGGTACCCTCGGCCGATGTCCCACCGCAAGAGCATCAACAAGACTCTCTCCATCTACGAGAACGTGGTGAGGAAAGCGCAGGAGACCTACCTGCGCCGGGAGAAGGCGCAGATACCTTTCATCAGTGCCCCCTGCGTGTCCCTAAAGCTGAACGAGGCGTTCAACACGAGTTGCGTCCACTTCCCGCAGCTCGCCGATAGAGTCCACAAGCGGACGCTGGATCAGGTATACGAGGAGGAGGAGGAGGCCAGTGGCCCGGCCCCTGAAGTCGCCAAGCGAAGGAAGCTCGACGAGCGAGAGACTCCTCGCGCGCAGGAGACGAGTTCTCATACGAAGGAGAACAGTTTCAACGTCGCTCTAAGTACGCCTTTAGTGAAGAGAAAGAGTGCCATGGTCAACAGCACGGATCCGCATCTCGACACGCCGCATTCTATACTGAAAATTCGTCGGATGATCTGCAACTCGACCTCGCCGAGCGTCGGTACTTCCCAATGCGAGCCGAGGGAGAGCAGTCCGCCGTCCGACAAGGAGAAGAAGATGAGTAGACAGATTAGATTCAGCATTGGTCAACAGAGGCGAAGTTCCTCGAACGAGGAGGTCAGCGAAGCAGCGGAGGAAGTCTCCACTTCGAAGATGAGTGTAACCGACGACAGCGAGAACGCATACTCCAGTGCGAACGCCACCAACGAGTCCCTCACGGAGACTGCGATCCTATCGGACGGGAGCTTCTGCAACGTCCGCGACTCGCCGCGGCCGAGACCCAGTCTCCGGCGGATCTGCCTGGAGACGCCGGCGAAGAGCCTCCTCGACGAGCCGCAGAATAAGCTGGTGAAACGAGTGGGTTTAGTCAACACCCCGATGAAAACCCCGTCAAAGAGGGCGCTGAACGCCAGTGTCCCGAATAGCGCGAGGAAAGGAACTCCTCTGACGTCGGTGGACGTTTCCCTTGCGTCCACCATGTACACCCCGTCGATCCTCAGCGACGACAGCGCCGCCGAGCTAGGCGTCCTTCCCTGGAGGCCGCAGGACGACGCCAGGAGCTCCCTCAGGATATTCTCCGAGGAGGACGGCGTTGACCACAAGGCGGCTGTTTGCTCGACGCCGCGCGCGAGGGCCGCACGCACGCCGGCCTTTCACGATGTCAGTGTGATGGACGTCGTCGAGGAGCGAGTGGAGTCGAAGTCGACGGTGGTGAGGGACGAGGAGATGGACGTGCAGGAAGAGGACCACTCGCACTCTAGCCTGGCGTACGAGGATCCGCCGGTTACGCTGGTGGGAGAGGAGAGTTGTAAGTACAAGAACGGTCGCATTGCACAAACTAATGAATCCTGTGACAAGCAAGGGCCCGGGGGGAGTAACAAGGAGATGGAGTGCTCGGCGGCGACTGAGGCGGAATCGGACAAGGAGGAGTTCGAGAGTCTGTCGACGGTGACTGAGTCCAGCATTCTCCTGGAGAAGAAGGATAGATACTCCTGGTTCCAGAAGGCGGAGATCGAGACGTCGGTGACGAAGACGATTGTTAAAACCAGCGTCACCACGGAGCAGGGTTACGACATCACCGACGACGAATCTGCGATCAGTGAGGACGAAATGGTACTGGCCTTCGAGGACACGAGTCCGACGGTCGATTCTACTGCGATCACCCCGGTGGAGGAGAAGGTCTACGACGTCTCGAATATCACCGATGACGAGTCCGAATCGGAGGATCGCAAGAAGCCTGAAGAGCATCACGATCTTCACAATACTTCTGCGATCAGTGTTCGTTCGGCGCTGAACGAAAAGACAGTTTCGCAGTCGGGGACGAAGAGGAGTACCAGGGCGAAGGTCAATGCTGAAGAGTCTCAACTGAGCACACCGAAGAAGGGCCGTGTAAAACGAGAGGCAAACGAAACTCCAACTAAGGAACCTGACTCCACCGAACAGGGGAGTGTCAGGATGACGAGGTCTCGACGAGCATCCTCCATTGCCAAGGACATTCCTCCTTCGCCGGGGATGAACTCTCCTTCGAAGGCCCCGGAGAAGAGGTCCACTAGGAGGGCAAGTTCTCTGGCAAAGGAACTTCTAAGTGCCTCCGTCCTACCGGTCGACGATAGACTCAGGCAGAGGAACTCGTCGGGCTCGGAAGATTCCTTCACCGTGACAACCCCGAAGAAAGGCCGAGCACGACGAGCATCCTCCGTGGCTAAGGAAGCCGTCGCACCAGATTCCGAGGAAACCGAGGCGAGGAAACCCGTCACGAGAAGCACCCGACGGGCCACATCGGTGCAGAAGGAAGTACCGGAGGCGCCCAAGGTACTAACACGAGGCAGCAGAGTCTCGTCGACGTCCAGTCTGGTGAGCGAGCAGGACGAGGAAGCGGCTCCGGAGGCCAAGGGTACCAGAAGGAAAGCAGCCGCCGCCACCGAAACGAAGAAGACACGCACCAAAACAACGCGCGCTCCCAAGACTCAGGCCGTTGCCGAGGAAGAACCGGAGGAGACCGAGGAGGCCGTTAAACCCGTGAGACGTCGGGGCAATTCGGTACCCAAGGACTCCGTGCTGGAAACGTCAAGAAGTCGACGGTCCGTCAGTTTAGCCAAGGAAATCGAGCCGGAGATCTTGAGCAATAGTCCGGCGACCAAGACTCGTAGCCATAGATTGTCCATTCAGTCAATCCCCGAGGAGTTGGAGGAAGTTCTGAGCATGCCGACGAAGAGTAGGTCGTTCTCCGCGACGAAACAAGTGTCGCAAGCGGGCACCCGGCAGAGGAGAGCCGTCAGTATGGAGCCAACCGTCCAGGAGAAGAAGAAACCTACGCGCAGCGTGCGAGGAAAGGGAGTCCTGAAGGAGGCCATTGCTGAAGAGGACACCAGCGAAGTTGAAGAGGAACCCAAGGTCGCTGCGAAGAAGCCGCCTGTCAGGAGGACCAGGAAAGCATCGGAGACGAGCCTGCAGGAGGTCGACGCGCGGACGCCTGTAACGAAACCTAGGAGGACAAGGAAAACCAAGGCTCAAGATAACACCAATCAGTACTCGTTCTCGCAGCCGGATGAGGCTGAGAACATGCCAGCGGATCAGAAAGGTAACTAGTAATCTTTGTCAATTCTGAAAAAGGATGTTCATTCATTAATAACTGAACTTAACTCGTTCCAGCTATTGGGGACATACCGGGCTACATCTTTTCTCCACCGCACACCAGGTCGAAGACCACCACGTCCGAGCAACACTGTGAGTAGCTATGCTCTGGTAGCTTTCGATCTATCAATTCATTGCATTACAAGTAAAATGCGACTCGTTTCAGGAAGGTGATTGCTGTCCTATCCACGGAGCAAGGGAAGGAGAAGAGGATCCCAGAGGATTATTCCTCCCAGCTGCAAGCTCCTCCACGTCTTGCCAGTGACAAGCCACTCCGGATTAGGATGCACAACTCTCTGAGAGTAGCGAGTCGAGGAATCTCCGTCGAAGCCTCGACTCGAGCGCGTAAATCCGAGGTAAAACTTGACTCGCCGCCGATTCCCAGTGCAGGTGGAAGCCGGCCGAGTAGAAGAAGATTGTTGAAACTAGTGAATAATGGTTAATGGGCAAATATCACCGATTCTGTTAATCTCCCGCGAGCAGCCCTGCGTTGCTGCGACGTCCTCCAGCGACCTCCCCAGATAATTACCCCCCTCCTTTTCGCACTCCGACTATACCCATCAGTTTGCCTCCCAACGAGTACAATTGAAAAACTCGCCACCCATACCGCGAGACTGTGAAATGCCGTTTTTGTTCCAAATACAGTACCAGTTTTCTTCATGAAATCGTAAAGTATTCTTTTTTTCTTTTAACCGCTCTCCCAATCGTACGTGATCGTCGCCCATTATATTAATCGTAAGTGATTGCGGTTCCTCCTTCGGTACAGTATGTGCATACTTTATTTCTCAGTAATTAGATTAACTGTAAGCTGTCGGATAGTGGTGTACGCGAGCTTGCGACTTTAGCCGATTCTAGTTCCTCGCTTGTCATGTGTTTCAAGATTGGCGAAAGTTTCACAAAGATTTTGAAAATTGTAACAGGAGCGCATAACGAAAATTCATTGGAAAAAAATACCTCGTCACATGTCATGTTGTCCTGTTAAGATATTCTAAATTGGCCAAATTTTCGAAAATTGTAACAGGAGCACATAACGAAAATTCCTGGAAAAAATACCTCCCCGCTTGTCATGTTCTCCTATTAAGATATTCCAAATCGGGGACATTTTCGAAAATGGTAACAGGAGAACATGACATGCGAGGAGGTATTCCTACTTTATTTAGGAAAACCTCCTCGCATGTAATGTTCTCCTGTTAAGATATTCCAAATTGGGGAAATTTCGAAAACAGTAACAGGAGCATATAACATACTAGGAGGTATTCTTAAGTAGAGGTTCCGGACTCGCAAAATTTCCGACCGATTTTCCAGAAGCCTACCAGGAGCACATGGAACGTGAGGAGGTATCTTTAGGAATCGTGGCTCGCGCGCAGCGGGCGTCGCAAGACGCAACCGTTCTTTTACCGAATCTCTTTTTTTTTTGATCTTTTACATAACATATAGATATAGACTGACATGCACAGAGAGAGAGAGAGGGATAGAGATGAAGGGAGCGAGCGTGTAATTTCGAGAGCTAGTTTTCCAAGAACAAAAATCTGTATCATAACTTTGTAAATAATTTATTAACATACTCGTGTATAGCTGTATCGATACAAATAAATGTAAAGAAAAAAATTAATTGTTCTCCAATTCTTCGGCGCCTCGCCGCCATAAATAATACGTTAGATCATCCTGTTGCGCAATACCTAATACTCAATACTTTAGTCGGGCTAATACTTAGGTACATTAGTAAAATATAAGCTTGTACGAAAGATAGGCGTTAAACCTTAATCGTATCAAAAAAGGGAGACTCCTCGCCAATGGGCGAGGCGGGTCTCCGTCCCAATTAGGGGTGGTCTTAATTAGCAATAAATCGAACCGCACTTGCTACTAAAGCGCCTCTCAAGCACTTGGTTAAAGCACGCATTTCCTCGTGGTCGCCGCAAGCACGACGTCCTCTCGCTGTCCGATCGAACGTCATCAATTGTCATCTTTGGCAGCGTCGTGTTAATTGAAACTTGAGCTCTTCTACGTCGCGCGCGCGCGTGTGTGTGTTGCGCGTCTAGCGGGCAATTGTTGGTCGCACTTACAATTAGTCCTATGATATAAGTTGTGAACGTTCTGGTGGTTCTGATTGTCTATCCTGCTAGCTATCTACGTGCTGGAGTACCGGGAGTGGGGGCAGAATGATCCCCACTCCGCTGATTAATGTCTCGATTGACACTATTATCATACACACTGGTCCAATGACAGGCGACAGGGGGGAAAGGCCGATCAAAGAAATCTCCGGACGGTACAAGTTAAGATCGACGCGGCCTCGCGCTGAACGCCCCTCAATAAAAGGCACACACACCTTCGCACTCAGGCGAAGCAATACTCGATGCTACTCTTACTCCAAGTCTAAGTCGTTCTGAGCGTAATCTAATTCACTCGCTCTCTTGGACGCAGGTCCTCGATCGCGGTCTACTCTAGGTGTCTCGAAATTGTACAAATCTCCAATTCTCCCATCGATGGCTCAAGTGTCAAGGGGAGCAGAAACTATTCTAGAAATCCTTCCGAGCAGTCGAACATCTCCCCTTGACAGTTGCCCTTCAACAAGCTACTGTTGCTTACAACCATCTTTCACCTTGCGCTTCTGCTTCTCCTCGTGGCTCTGGGAGGGCGACTGCATTTGGTTGCGGCGTTGGCCCTGAATGGGCATGTAGCAGGGCGCGTCGTCGACCAGTAGTTCCTTGGGCGGCGAGGGTATGGCGTAGGTCGGGCTGACGCTGCTGCTGGAGCTGCTAGAGGCGTTGCGGAGCGCATTGTATGTGGGGTCGATGATAGCCGCGACGTTCGGCACCTCGCGCACGCTCTCCGCCGGATCGTCGAGGCTCTGAATCTCATCGGGGTCCGGGTACTGCGGGTAGCTGGGGCTCTGCACTCTGCTCTTGATCGGCGTACCCTTGAGCTCGAGCCGGTCGGGTCGCACTACTTTCTCTTGGAGAGGCTGCTCCTCCAGCTGTTGCAGCTGCTGCTGCCGCTCGAGCTTTCGCTGTCTCGCTCGCTCCCTCGCCTTTCTCGCTTTGGCGCGCTCCTTGTCCTGCAGCATTCGGGCGAGCTCGGCGTCTTGAGCCTCCATCGCGATTTTCTGGTCCGACAACAGCTGCTCGTCCACTGGCCCTTCCTGGCTCTCCACTGTGCTCTCCTCTTCTTGCAGCTTTCTCGCCAGCTCCTGTCACATTAAAACACTCCGGTCAAAATAATCCCAGTATAATTCATTTAATTCTGACGCTCGTTCTTTACCTCATCCTTCTCCTCCTGGATGCGTTTCTCGAGCTCCATTTGCATCACTTCGTCATCCAGTCTGAGCTGCAGTCTCATCTGCTCCTGCAGCTCCCGCTCCTTTATTCTCTCCTCCCTCTCGAGGGTGAGGGCGACTTGCCTCGCAACCAGAGCGTCCCTCTCCTCCCTAACAATACACCATAAAACATTAAACCCGTGGAAACACTACAGACACACACACCCGAGAGCCGAAGGAACTACTAACTGTTGCTGCACGTAAGAATGGTATCTGATGGCCTCCAGTTCCTGCTCGACCCGAGCCTTCGGCACGTCCTCCCGCACTTGGGCATTGCGCACCTTGTTGCCGGTGTAGTGTTCCTTGACTGTGAAAACAAAGCAAATCAGCTAGTATAAATAATTCCCGTGTGATATGCGAGGATCGTTATCGTCGCCCCTTACTTTCTTCGTCCTGCAGACGATAAGCGAGCGCTCCATCCTCGTGCACCAGCCACTCTCGACACACTGCAACAGAGAACAGAGAGGAGCGTGAGTAACGCATACCAAAGTAGTGAATAATATACTGATCGAGCGAAGAGCCTCCGACTCTTTTCAATCTGTTTATACCGGGACGCTTGTTTTGACTCGACTTCATTGACGATCCTGCGACGACTGCGAGGAAACTAGTCGCGCAGTGGTTTCAAGATCAAGCCTATGCTCGTAGACAGAGGTGTAGGAAAGTAGTGCGTTTCCCACGGCATTAATTAGCGAGTGCGTATAATCGTGAAACCTCATGGGAATCGCTGGATTCGAGACTAACAATATAAAAGCAAAGCGCGCGTTTTTTCTCCCGGGCTTAAATCTTTGATCGTCGATGATCTCGTAGGCGAACGACGACTGGCGTTTCTTCCCTAATTATTCGTACGAAAGAGAAAGAAGGAGAGAGCGTTATGTAAAGTGGGTCGGCGCCGGAGCCTGGGAAGAGAGCGACGCTCAGTGCAAACACAGATCTCCAATCAACAACCACCTCCGTGTCTTTTAACCATTGTCAATCAAGACAACTATTTCCAGTGGCCGTTCGAATTCGAAGCCGCGATTGTCGAGAGGTCTTAATCCGCAGGCGCGAGAGCCGCTCGCTCCAAAACCATATTGCTCGCGAGCTCGCCGAGCGTACCGCACGCGGACGCGTCACGAATGCGTAAATCGATCTTCCAGGTCCCCGGTGCACGCAATACTCGAGCGACTCGGCGTCTACACGAGCACTGCGCCTGCAAGGAGAAGCTGCTGGCAGAGGAAATGAGATGCGTGCGTGCAAGGATTCCAGTGGCGGCACAACAACTCTATACAGAGTGAGAGGGAGTGAGAGAGAGAGAGAAACATACCTTCGTTGACTCGACCCGCCTTGGGCAAGGTATCCGAGCTGAGCACAGACTTCGCCATCGCCCTCTCTCAATTGGCCGGGCGCCCGAGCGGCATGTGGACTCCGAATCCTCGGGAGATGCTCCTTTCACTGACAAGCTCCTTCTCCGCGCGCTCTGCTCTCCGCTCGCCGCCTTACCACGCGCGCTGCTTTCTCTCCATCTTGAATAGGCCTCTGCGCTCTCGCGATCCTACTATGCTCTACTATCCGCTCGCCGTGTACTACTCTCCGGGCCACTTCTTAATACTCCTCAATAGAGCGCCGGGGCACGGGCGACAGTGTGCAGCAGCCTGCGCGGCACCTACGCCAACACTGAGCCTGTGTGCGTCGCCTGGTGAATGCACGCTCCCCCCTACTCCACCGCCCGTGGGAATGCGGGGCTCTCATTGGACGGTGGCGCTGCGCGCGCTTCGGTAACGCACCGACGTACAGCGAGGGAAAGAAATGATCGGGGATTGGCCGAGTTTAAATGTACAGGCTGAATGAATTGTCTTTTAATTGGAGTCATGGATTTCGGAGTTGGAAATTTAATAATTATATAGTGGTCAGTAATTTTAATATAAACGAGTGTTTACATAACCTTTTCCACGTACTGACATTTATTTATAATATATCAAATTGTACCAAAAATATCACTCGGTAAGTATCACTCAGTGTCCTTTGAAATTCGAGGTTTTGTTAAGCAATTGTTCTAGTAAACAGTCGAGAGGTAGAGAAGTATGGTTCGATTGTCTGGTTTAACCTGGATATTCGCGAAGAGGAGGTTGGGATTACGAATTGACTCCGAAGGGAAAAACGAACGATGGATGTGACAAAGTACAATCTACGCTGCAATCGCAATGTTAGCGAGAAAATGACGAAGAAGGACTTCGTCTATGATATTCGCCCGCCGAGTCAGTCTACTCGAAAGGTCTCTCTCCCTCTATCAAGTTTATGCAAATACAGTTTTAGTATTGTTGTCTAGTTCCTTATACTTTGCTTGCTCATGCGATAGTTGCCGGAGGTCGGTCGGTATCCAGTAGTGTTGCCTTTGCAGCTGCGACGAAAGGCGCCGGAAGTGGCGCAGTACTCGGATACAAATTGGTGCGACGAACGCGGTGCGGGCGATGCGCCTTTCGTAAGTAAATGAGACAGGAATTATCGAGAAATGAGTGCCGAATTTCCCTCCGATTTCGTCGCAGGCCTCGCAGCGACGAGTCTTGCGCTTCCAGTGCAACTTCTGCCGGGAGCCAATCGCTACTCTTCATTCATTGTCGACCCACGTCAAGTCCCACCTTCGTCAGTATTGCAAGCTTTGTTACTGGGTCCTCGCCGACCAAGAGACCATGGAGAGCCACTTTGCTGACAATTGTTACTCTAATCGCGTGAAACCATGAAGGATTTCACTTATTCCAAAGAACAAGCACTCGAGTGTCTTCTTAAGCTATGAGATTCATTTGTATAAAAATAAAATCGTATACAAAATAGTGGCAAGACATGTACAATGATATACGTTGATGGATCACGGGCCGTCGTTCCCGGCGGGTTGCAATGATTTCATTAATTCCGGGGCGACGGTCATCAGCACGCCAGCGACATTATCGCGGCAATTGATGCAGACTAACTTCTGCCCGTTCGCTGAGAGATCCGTTGCCAGCAACTTAAGATTCTAAAATAAAACACTTTATTGATACCAGGAAACACTTAGTGAATTTCGTAGTTGTACCTTTGCAACAGTCACGTCGATTCTCTTGAGATTCTTGCAGTCGAAGATGACATCGCAGACGCTTTCCTTCGAGAGCTTCAGAACGCTAGCTCTAACATGCTCCGCCGCTGGGTAGTCAATTGCTTCTTCCGGTGTGATTCGCAGCACAGTTTGACCCTCGACCTTTTTATTAATTGCAGTGGTAAAGACAGAATTGGATAATTAAAAGAGCTTCGCGAGGAGTAATTCCAAGGGGACTCACCTGCTCCACTTTGACGTCCACGGCAGGTCTCACCGAAGAGTAAAGCAGCAGCATCAAGTGGAAAGCGATGCCAATAATGATTCCCCATTCCAGAGTGAGGAAGACGCCGAGGATGAACGTGGCACTCATGAGTAGGAAGTCAATCTCTGAGTAAAAGATCAATTTACATCATCTACTCCTCTCATCCCCCGCCCCAGTATTAAGCGAATAAATCGTGATCATTACTCTTCGCGCGCCACAGGAGCTTGTAAGTCGGAAAATCGAGCATGTAGTACATGGCGGATATAATGACAGCGGCGAGGCTCGCTTTCGGAATGAGGCGGAACGTGGAAGTCAATGATCCGAGCGCCAGTAGGACGAGGCAGCCTGGAAATATAGGAATCAGGAGTCCCAAGCTGCAATTATCGAGGTAGATGAGTTCTAGTCACGCTTTCTAGGATTGCTGACCAGTGAAGAAGCCGCCGAAAGTCGTCTTCACTCCGGAGGCTTGATTGACGGCGGTTCTGGTGAAGGAGCCGGTGACGGGCATCGAGGAGACGAATGATCCGAGGACGTTGCACAGTCCGAGCGCCAGCATTTCCTGGCTCGAGTCCAAGGACTTTCCCCTAGCTGGCAGGGGGACAGAAATTAATTAATTTTAATTCATCCCTTGGTAATGAGTTTGTCTCGATTTTTATTTTACCGAAGGCTTTGGCCACTGCCATGTGCTGGACGGTGGAAATCATAGCGATGGAGAAGAGAGTGGTC
The DNA here is from genome assembly GCA_963675795.1 of Crossocerus cetratus. Lineage (NCBI taxonomy): Eukaryota > Metazoa > Arthropoda > Insecta > Hymenoptera > Crabronidae > Crossocerus > Crossocerus cetratus. The sequence goes on from OY776671.1 coordinate 16,843,896, forward strand.
AGGAACCAATTGCTCTCGAAGAAATACTGTGATGCGCTGTCGTAGGTCACGGTGAAGGACGGCACTGTCCAAGAAGGCAGGCCTCGGCCCACGGACCCTTAGTAACACACAAATTCAATATTAAATACATATTTTATAATTAATATTAGTCATATCTTACCAGTCAACTTGAAAGGCTCCAGGCCCTGTTGCTGGAACAAGAAGGCCATCAACGTCCCGATCACGACGACCACTGTGTTCCTCGAAAGACTGACCGTCCGCGTTATCTTTCGCGACACACAACTGCCAACCATTTCCGGTACATTCTGCTCGCAAATGCATAAAATGACACCCAAATCCCTAAACAATTATTAACAACAATATTTCTTAAACCGACCTTCAGCAGAATCAACAGCGCGATCGAACTCAGGCCCAGAAGAGTGTCCTGATATCGGACCGCGCTGATATCCGAGAATATCGATATCAGCGAGTTGACGAATCCCTCGCTCTTCCCGGCGAGACCGAACAAAGGTTTAAATTGCGACGCAGCGATATTCACTGCAGCTGCTGCTGTGAAACCGGTGATGACTGGCAGCGAAATGAAGTCCAACAGGAACCCTGAGGGTAAATGTCGATGTTAATGAAAAGGATGCGGTTGAAGGGAGGGGAGTTATACCTAGGTGGCAGAGGCCCAGAACAGCAATAATACATCCCTTTAGGAGGGACAGGAGAACAATGATTTCAGGGCCGCATTTGGAAATGAGCTCTCGTGCCATTGTGGCCATAACTGCTGTGGGTCCGATGGTGATGCTTTCGCAGGACCCGAAGATGATGTAAACAAAGGGGGCCATGAATGCCGCGTACAATCCATACTGTAATTAGAACCTTAATTGATATTTCAATATCGATTTCGATGTCAGTGGTTCAAGGGTCTTCGCAATTCGCGAGTCGGTCGGTCAGATCCCTCGAGACTCACCTCAGGGCTAAGGCCAGCAACGACGGCATAAGCGACGCCTTGCGGAATCGCAGTGAGGCCGACAGTCAAGCCGGCAATTGCGTCTTGGAGGAGCCATGTGCTCCTGTATTCCTTCAACCACCCGAGCACCGGGAGACGCCGCTTCGCGTATCCCCAAGCATCTTTCTCCCCCCCGCAATACTCCCGCACTGACTCTTCGGGCATCCTCGCTCTTCGGCCTTTCACACTCCACTGCACGGCCGCAACTCGATCTCTTCTTATCGCCGCTATGCTAAGCTCGGACGTTTCCGCTTGATTCGACCGGCGCGAGCGACCAAACAATCCCACGGGAAATACGCACTCGAGCGACGCAATGTTGCGGGGCACGCGCACGCATCGACGGCGGAGCGCGAGGGGGGACGGGGATTATATATTGTGTTACGTTGACGCAGTGAAATCCTGTACCGGCGTGTCGCGAACTCGGAGCGACGCGCAGTCGATGGAAATAAAGAGTGGCGACTCGATCCTCATGCTTTTAGATGTAACCAAGTACGTGATTGCTGAGGGAAGGAAAGTACTCGGCTGCAGTGGCAGGTAATGGCTGCTGCTGGGTCGGTTACAACAGTGGGTTATATAAAGAACCCGCCGCCTCCGCTGTGTTGTCATCCGACCTTACATAAATCCCACTTATCTCCCGTTCCATTACACTGATTACGGGGATCGCTCATCAGCTACAGGCTCCATCAGAATCCGACAAACAAAACATCGGGAAACTCCATTTAACACAAAGTAAAATTTACTATAAATAAATACAGCTTCTCTTCGCGCGATAATCATGCAATATAATTGCTAGGAATACTCGGGTACTTAAGTGCTTAATTAGGGGGGATTGGGTCTACTGGGCCTTGGTGAACTTGAGGTAGATGCCGCCTTTCGGCGAGAGAATGAACGCCTTTGGGTCAACCACGTATGGATTTATCGTTTGCTCGCAGGCCTCGACCTTGTAGTTCTTGATGATCTTGATGAGGCCGATTTTCGTCTGGTAGACGGCGAATCGCGCACCTGTCGAATTAAAACATCGATAAACATCATTAGTTTAAAAAATATAGGAAATAGTCTGTAGAGTCTAATGGACCACTCACCGATGCAGTTCCTCGGCCCGTCGCCGAAAGGAAGATAGGACATGGGATGCCTGGCTTTCTCGGCTTCCTCGGAGAATCTCTCGGGATCGAAGACATCGGGCTTCGGATAAATCTCAGAGTCATGGTGAATGGCGTACGCAGGGATCCAAATGGGCTGCTTCTCGTCGATCGCGACTTTCGTTCCCTCGAACTTGTAACTCGACAGGGACTTCCTCATCAGCACACTAACGGGCGGATACTTCCTCAAAGTTTCTAGAGAGAAAATCACCTAAATCAGTTAAAATCAAACCGCGGATAAGCTTCAACTGACCTTTAAAGACTTTGTCCAGATAAGCCATTTCCTTGATGTTCTCATAGCGCAGGTCTCCCTTCTTCTTCTCAAGCTCCTCCTTAATTTCCACCCGCAACTTATCCTGTATATCCTGATTCAAGGCCAGTTCGTAGAGGGCGTGGCTGATGGTTGTCGAGGAGGTCTCAAATCCGGCGGCGAAGAAGATCATCGCTTGCGCGACGAGCAAATTGTCCGTCAGCTCTGGGGAAAGAAAGGGGGATTATAGACTCTCAGTCGCCTCGCGATCCTGAATCTAGAACGAAGGTAGGATTATCGACGGACTCATATTGCCGAGGCTCTCGGGGTGATCCTTGAGCTCCATGAGGGTGTTAATGAAGTCATTCCTAAGGATGTTGTGCTTCCGCCGGTAGTCGATGGTGCCGAGGGTCAGGTCCATGAAGAACTTGGGAGTCTCGTCTTTGGGGATGACGTAGCCGAGAGCGGTGCCCAGCCAAGGGAGGAATCGAAGAAGTTTGAACCTTATCGCCCTGAGGGTGTTAGGGTCGAAGATCTTCCTGCCCATCCTCCGGAATTCGCTGTCCTCGTCCGCCATCGCCCTCGTGTCGATGCCAAAAGCGCAGGTTCCGATTACATCAGTCGTGAACCTCGCCGTCAGCTCTCGCACCTCCTGCACCTGATTCTTCTCCACCAGCTTCGCCAGGTAGTCCTCGAGGTGCTCGGAGCACTCGTTGATCATCGCGCACATCTCCTTGAGTTTGCCGGTTGTGAAGGTCGGCGAGAGCTTCATCCTCATTGGACGCCAACGCTCGGGCTCCAGGGAGAACAGGTGCACCGCCAGAGGGTCCACCTGATTAGAAAAAGTGTTTAGTAAATTCGTCGCGAATTTCCTATGCTAATCAAGTGTCTCTTTATTCGAAGCATGGATTAAAATCGTCCAATCAAGCCGGATGAGACATCTGGTCGACCCACCTTTTCGTTAACAGGCATTCCCCGATCAGCGAAATTCGAAAAGTCCTTTATGAGCACTGCCTTGATCATCTCGAGGTCTTGGAGCACCAGGATTGGCTTCTTCCCCATGAATATACCGATGGCAGGGTCCTTCCTCCTCTCATCATAGATCCTCTTCAAGTAATCGCCTATCGAGGTCTTCCCAATCGAGAACTCGTAACTGTTCCCGAAGACAGCGACGGGCTCCGGGCCGTATATGCCGCGGTCCTTCCAGTAATTGAAGCTCGAGGTGAGGTACTTGTAGAAGATGACACCCACCAGGAGGACCCCGCACGCGATCTCCAAGTACCCGACCACCATTTTCGCCTGTCACGATTCCCTCACCTGCAAACGTAAAACCACCTTTAACAACCTTTAACTCACTCAAGACACTCCTTCCTTGAGCCGCTCTGTTCGCCGCCTTGAGACGCGCAATCTTCCGCTTTACGTAATTAATCTGTTTACCGCCGCGGAGATAAGTGCTCGGCGTCGAAAGTTTCTCAAGGGAAAAGGCGACTTAACTAGGCCGTGAAGTGCATCGTGATTATTCTCCAAACATTACATATTGTTTGACTTACGGCTGAGGGTAGAGCGTTGATAAACTGTTTAGCTGTCGTAGGACTTGTTTGTCGGCAAGCACAGAACACTCGAGGCACCGTAGCCGCGGAAATACTGGCTCGAGGCCTCCGAGCGCGCTTTGTTATAACAGCGCGATCTCCGCGAGATAAAACTGGCCAGTGGCGGTGCAATTAACATGACGCCTCCTATCTTGCGTCAGATTCTCTGCTTTGTCACGGCTTCCGCACCTATCCAGTAGCAACAACGTAGTTATCTCTATACTCTGCCGATGGAAATAGTGCAGGCTCCCAATCCACGTGGACCGGGTTCGATTTTAAATTGGCCGTTTCCACTTAGGTATTCCCAGCCATTTACCTGTAATGTAAAAGATTGTGAGAATTTGGAGAGTCGAAGCGATGCGCATCGATTTGCTATCTAATCGCGGGAATCGCTGACATAAGGATGACTGTCCAGAATCAGGGCGGATTGACCGATAAAAAAGGTGCCTCACCCATTTGCGTCGTGTTATTGCTACTTTTCACACGTACCCTTATCGAGCTATTCTCCGATGTCTGATACGATTGTCACAAGTTTTAGGAATTTAATAAAATTGCAATAAAAGAGAAACTTACCTTGCCGTCTTTGCAAACCTCTCCACAGTTTATTGAACCATTAATTTCTGTAGGAATAAATTGCAAAAAAGGGGGGAGGAGCCAACAGCACGCGGTGTTCCCAGGCGGTCACCCATCCAAGTACTGATCGCGCTCAACTCAGTTTAACTTCAGTGATCGGACGAGAACTGGTTTTTTCAGAGTGAAATGGACGTTGGCTGAAAATAGTAATCTTGTCAACTCCTTTTCTCCATCATATGTGACGAATTTCGCTTCTGGTAAATTTGCCTCAACGCGACTCTGCTAACAGAGAGAAACAAGTACAATAATATGTCAAAGGCGAGGTATGCAGAGACCTAATCATATTGAGCCGCACAATTCCTCCGAGTAATCCGTGTAATCTAACTAACATCAGGATTAACTCGGTTCCCATTAACTACAATTACGCAGCTCTGTAACTAGCTGCAAGTTTGATTAATTATACTTACCGGTTGCTCGTTGAAAATACCAGTGGCATCGTCCGGCGGCGGTCAACCATGGAATATTTGCTGCGGAATGTAGAATTATGGTAAACTCCATAGAATTCCCATCAATCACAATCCCCTTCATCATCTTGAGAGACGCGGTGCACTAAATTGGTCCTCAAGGCCCACAAACCATTCTGCGCCGGTTCCTGCTTCCCGCGGGATCTTCCACCTAAATAAAGAGGAATGGAGGAATTTGGAGGGGGCAGGGGGAGCCAAGGATCTTCGTCCCGGTTTTTCACGAGAGCCTGTAGACTCGTAGAACGCGCAGGAACTCGGCAAGGATTTCGAAGGCATGCGCGAAAGCTCGGGGAGTCCGCACCGGTTGAATCAGTTGAATGAAAGCTTCCAGTACCGCGGCGAACACCGTAAGCGACGGACGCGGCGCGACGCTCGCCCGCTTTTCTCCCCAACACTTCGAAACCCTCTCGACCTAACCCTTTCGAGCGCAAAGTGCGCGACGGTGAATAATTGCACCGAGCATCGAACGATCCTCTCTTCCAATTAGATCGGCTCACTGCGAATTTAATTACTCGCCACTCTTTGTTATGGACAGACGACAGTTAGGAAGTGCGCGAGGTTAATTTCCCCGGAATGGCTAAGCCTGAATAATTAATTGGCGGGTAATTAAGTAGATCGCGCGATAACTGTTGCCGGCAATCTCCAAGTGGCGATGAACTCCACTGGGACTCGACTCGACTCGCGTTAACTCTTCGGAGTTGCCCCGGGCGACCCGGAAACGTCGCATTGTAATCCTCGAGCGTGTAATACTCTCGAGTCCGCGTTCCCCCGGGATTCGAAGTAGTGGGAATCGCAGCGGCGAATCCTGACGCAGTGTGCTCGGACCACTCGATTCGGTGATTGGATTGTGCGGGAGAGAAAGCCGATTCGAGGATGATCCTGCCGGAAGTGAAAGTGTTTGCCGAAGCAGCGGAAAGGGAAGCGGAAAGGCGACGATTCCTTCGCTTCCAATATGCTTCCCATTGAGGCGCAAGGGTCCCTGGAGAAAATGCTCTAATGCCGACTGGCCGAATCCACCGAGCAACCCAGGAAGCCAGCAGGTAACTAAATGTCCCAGACAGAAATAGCCCGCTGGAAATATCCGCGGCTATCTTTCCTTCCGGCGGCTCGTCACGTGTCGACCGAAAGCAAACTTGTCCACGGGAGAACTGTTTGCCGACACGTGTCCCCCCCGGGCAGCGATTTAAAGGGCCGGGAATAGAGAAGAAGAATAAGTCGCTAAATCAACACGTATTCTCGCCGGGAGTTTTATTGCTCTAAACAGCTTTCCGTAAGCCGACGGGGCGACAGGAACCTGCAACTTTTCTTGGAGGGCTCACCTTGAAGGTTAAGGTTGGCCCTTATCTAAGGAGGGTCCGAAATGTACTTTTCGCCTTTTAAACCACCCCTCGCTCGTAACTCACGTGATCTTGGGCCGGGGGGCTGGGCAATGATTCTCTTAAATTGAACGACCTTTGAATTAATGATTTCATTACCGGCGAGGCTCCGCCGTCTTGTGTACAGTTCGTTTTTCATGCCAACTTGGGGGGGGGGGGAGATGCCGCGATTCCCGCGTTTACTCTCTCGGCCAATGCGGGCCTTTGAATTCCAATGATATGTACTGGGGAGTTCGCCTTATTGGTTGGCTCGGCATACCCAAACAATTGATTTACACCCTTTTTCATCTCTTTTTTAATAAAGTTCTCTTCGCTGTTGATTCAATCGAGCCAATTCGAACTAGAATTGGGTATTCCGAAGAAAGAAAAATATTGGCCCGTCGAAATAAAATGGAAGTGCGAAGCGCGGATGTGCGTTATCCGAAAATTGTAACGCTCGAGGGAAACTCTAGCCGAATCGATCGGCCCGCGGCCGAGGCATATTCCAGCTATTCACGACACGATCGCGTGTAATGCGGCCATACGTTATTTTTGTCCAGGAGCTTATCGCGATCCGATCGTGTACCCGCCAATGGCCATTTCAACTGAGCCCTAAATGCCCAGGTGTGAAAGCACAAGCATTGCGCTCTTGACCCTCAAATCTCACTCACTTTCCCCCCCGGGGCACCAACTCTGCACCAGCGAGAGAAGTGGCCGCTTTGTTCCAAGGACTCTTTCCAAATTAGTGCGAATTGATAAACAGGCTTTGATCGAGCGAGGAATCGAGTTGAGAGCGGAAATTAATTCATGCGCTTGGGGGGTTTGAGGGTGAAAAGTGCGGGTTGAGCCGAGCCATTCACCGAGGGCTTTCACTGAAAAAGGAGGGAGGGGGCGCTTAGAGATCTAGGCGTGGGAGGCTCGAATCCCACGCGGCCTCTCCGCTTGATCTAAGATGGATCACATTTCCGCCGCCATTACCCAGACTAACTTTCGACTATTGTGCCGCGCGAGCCCGATTTCCCCATGACAATGTGCCCGAGCGATCCCGCGGGATTTCGCCCCGAGGGCCCTCGACAGCCAACATCCTCTGTCCACTTCGCCCTTCGCTTTACTCGGGATCTCCGCGAGTCTCGCATTTCCTTTACATTCAACGGAGATCTAGTTTGATTAAAAGAGAAATTGTTCCCGAGCGAAGGGTACTCGTCAAGCAACAGGAAGATCGAACGAGTTGGAATTTAAGTGAGGTTATTAATAATGGAAGGGAGAGCTGGTATAATCACGGACCGAAATCCCTGGGCCACGGGTCAAGAGCTCGATGACATTAGCAACCCTTTGAAACAGCTGCCGCTTTTGTCCAGAGTCTCCCGGCTCCTTTATCTTGATTTCCTCGGCCCTTTGTCCCTCGGCCCTTCACACCAACACGACACCCGTAAACCCACCTTCCACCCCATAGATCTTGCAGATTAATTCCTGGAACATTGATACATGAATAAAACGAACAAACACTTGGCGTCACAGGTGCAAAAATGAATGCGACGAGATGATGCCTGTTTCGCCGGTGGGCCAGAAGCGACGCATAACAATTCGCTCGAGGGACAATAGCGGCGAAACATGCGGAGAAACGTCAATCGGGAAAAGCACATTGTTCCTGGCCGCAGTGGGGACGACCGTCGATCTCGACTCTTTTTCATTCATGCCAGAGCCGAGGAACCAGCCACTGTATACTCTCGCTCGTTCCAGCCGCGCGATTGTTTGAGGTTAGAATCGGACGCCGAGGTTAGAATCCGCCACGAGCCAATGGGGAGAGGTTGCCTTTATCGCGCCCCTCCCACGCTTTACAACGCGCCGCGACTTATTCCTCGTAAATTCTCGGAAACTCGAGCTATTCTACCGGGAGAAACTCATTTTCAAATGTGTGTTTAACGTGTGAGTTGCAGGTATTTAATGGGACGTTAATGGAATGTTAATTAATAATAGGAGAAGGCGGGTTTTTATGCCGCTCGTTATTCCTGTATCTGGGTCGACGGGAATACTTAGCGGGGCAGAAATTAAATGCTACTAATGAATCCTTGGCCAGTCATCGAGTGAGAAAAGAAGCCCCGGGGAAACGGCGGCACAATTGCCCAGTGTTGTTGCTTGGGGAAAGGCAGAGAGAAGGCGAACCGAATTCCAAGCCGCATAAACATCGCTTGTTCCACCAAGACTTTGTCCACTCTAATTGGATATGTTTAATCGGACCTCAGTCGAGTTCGCCGGAGAGTCCTCCACTCCCGAGGAAAAGAAACCTCCAGAGCCAAACAGGATAATCCTGTTGTCGAGCCAGTAATGCTATAATCGCCGGAGAGCAAGGCAAACTCGAGTAATTTTAATGCGTTTAATGCCAGGATTGTTGCCGAGTTATTTAGCGGCCTCGACAGCAAAGCCGTAACGCCATAATGGAATTATTAATTGAAATTATTTAAATTCCAATTTAATGCCATTCGAGTCGACCTTCGTCGGGCAGAATTGAAAAATCCCGGTGAATCCTCGTGTAATGGACGTGTAACAGGCGTCAAATCGAGAGGAAGTAAAGGGACGTGGTTTAACAGTCATTTCCCTTGGCCCATTTGTGCGTGCATGCGAGTCCCGCAACTCGGTATGACTGCAATTCCTATTACCCCATTGCGGCCGAAAAGCGGACTCGCTGCTCCCATTGTCCTTAAGGAGATTCGCCCGAGGTTTTCCATTGCCCTGGAAAATTAGGCGGACTTAAACAGCTCCCCGGGAATTGGATATGCGCCGTCGAAGAAAAGTCGGGCCAGTTAAGTTGTGCCATTCGATGAAACTCCTAGTAAGTTATTCGAGTTGCGCGCTTTCAATTTTCATCCTTTCTTTCGTAGTTTCGGACCACCCGGACACCTGAAATGGCAAAGCTGACTTGTTAGTTGAATTCTTTAATAGAGACTGGCGTAATTGCAAGGAGAGCGCTACTTTAAGTATGTGCCGCTAGCGCAGAAATCGTTATATGTAAATCGACGGGAGCGCATCGGGCGATGTAAATGTCGGTGTTCGCTTCGCTGACATGAATTCTCGACTGATCACGGCTCCTTGGAGTGCGGGTCTCCGCATAATTGCATTGGAAATCGCCCGCAAATTATATAAATAATGACTATTCAAGGGAGCCCGGCTGAGATCGGTGATTTGCAAGGTGAATAAGGGAGTAGAGACTCTCTAATTGAGCTCACTTAACCTCAATCCTGTCTAAGGCTCGCGTCGAATCTGAAACAGCCTGTAGAAACTTGATTAGATTCCCGAAAGAATCAAACGCGTATACAAGAGTGCAATTACTCACGCAGATTATCCTTGGGATTAATTAGAGTGCGACGGGGAAGCCCGGAGCGCAGCGCAATGAAAACAATAGGAGTACAATAGTCAGTTTAATTGTGTTTCCCGAAGGACGCCATACACCAACTCCACTGCCCGGGGAAATTGATAGCTCCGTTCCCACCTCTTCCCTACTTAATACCCATCAGCCCCTACAAATACCGAGCCAGAAAAGATTCCCCCCGGCAAATTGTCCTTGTATACAAAGATTGATCCCTAACCTGTACAGGAGCCGTTAGTCGATTGGGGGCTGAGCGCGCGCCGATATATCTCGATAATTGGAAGCTAAAGTTCCTTTAGGACTTTCGTCCCAATAGTCAATGGCGTCGGGTTAGGACGCCACTGTCGTGGCAGCCACAGATCACCTGGAACGTGAATTAACGACGCGAGCCTCCCGGGTGTATCGCGCGTCGATCAGCGTGCATTAAGGTTTTTCTCGTCGGCGAGGCGCATAAATCACGGCCGACGGACAAGAGAGCCATCTTCGCCCGGGGGCCTAGTAATTGACTAGCGGCGGCGCTTCGCAATCTTTATCCTTTCCTTTCAGCCAATGCCAGACGCGGATCAAACCGCTTATGCAAACATGCCTTTTTCTCCCCGGGGCTTCAATGGCCCAGACTCACTGGGATTAAAGGGACTTTTTTCCTGAAAAATTGATCGTTTGTTACCTCAAAGATCCAGCGGTTCGAGCATTTCAAACGATGCTTGGTTAATTGAAAATGGTTTAAGTCTGCTAGTAATTCCTGTTACTGGAAGCCATCTTGATTTTCCCTTTCAGCGTCGAGCAAGAGGAGTCGCCAGGGCGAGTAATAGCGGGAATATTGGAGCAAAGCTCGGGAAATTCCGCCGCGGGGAAGAGGAGTATACCCTCTTCTAATATCGCCGTCCCCTTTATGCTAATATGCTTGAATAAAGTATCGCCCTACCCGTTTTGAGGTTAGGAACTTCTCTCCCGCCTCTTCCTCCGCCCCCTTCCCTGCATCAGAACACGATGTCGAGCTCGAGTGGCGATTATAAGAGCCATTTCTTCTCGAGATGTGCCCGCGGTTTCCTTATTAAGTCAATGGACACTGAGACCTGCCTTTTACTCATAATCGCCCAACCAATCCTCTTATAATTGCTCAACAATGATTTGCTACCAAGTAACAGTCAGCATCCACATCTTCTCCGCCCGAAAAAAATACATATTAATGATAATAATATTAATATTAATAATAAATTTCTTATAATTATTTACCCGTGTATAAAAGTCTGCTTTTCTATTTATTCCTTAAATCCGTGGAGGATTAATTAAAGCCGGAGGGAGTTCTGGAGTGCAGAGAAGAGATGAGAGAGAGGCAGGCCTTTGAGTGGAAGAGGGCGCGCAACTTTGCCGGCTCACTTGTCCGCCGAACACACTCGCACACACAGTCGTACACCTGGCGAATTAGAGCGGCGCGGAAACCGAGCTCTCCATTTCGCATAACAGAGCCCTGCGGGGTGCCGAAAGGGTAATGTTCGGGGGCCCGGAATTCGCCCGGGCTGAGAGAATGAGGTTATGTCCGCGTGGGAGAGTGGCGAGGTTGTCGCTTCGCTCTGGCGAAGCGTATTATTACGCGGCTCGCTTGTTTAATTCTTTTAGTCCTCGCTGTCGGCGGCTTAATATTTCCTCTATGTTCGCTGGGACTGGATGTGGGAGTGGGCTTAGTTTGTAGGGCGAAGCTAAAAGGAGAGATGTTTTCGGGGCTGATTGGACGAGCGAATTTGGGGATGCAGAGATATGCAAAGGTTAATCAAAGGGGGAATTATGTGACGCAGGATGCTTGAGGAACGAGAGGCAGTCGGCCAGGAAGTTTGGGCGAATGAGAGCTTCGTGTACAATGACAGCGACGCCCTCTACAACGTCACCATTAACGAGGACTACATCTTCGACAGGACCGACGTCAAAGTCATCTTCATCACACTCTACACCGTCGTCTTCGTCTTCTGCTTCTTCGGTGAGTGACTGCTTTCACTCTTACGCCGAGTAACACGAGAACAGGAGAATTACCTTCAATATTCATCGCTGGCTCCCTCTGGGAATCGAAACTACACCACTCGGAACTTCCGGCATTCCGGCTGACCAGCTAGCCGCGTAACGTAACTCCAATAGGATTTCCACGATCAAACCTTCCGGACACACTCGGACCTCCACTGCCGGATGGGATTCGTGCAATTTTCATTCCCCGAACAAGCCGCGTCCCACTTGAACCCTCGCGTAGAAAGCATTAAAACTCGACGGGCACCTGCGAGCGTTGATGCCCGAACGCGAGATCTGCAGTAGGGACGAGACGCGATATTCCCTTTGTAGTCTGGGAGAATCAGCGGCAACCGAGTGTAATCGAGCGAGTGCGTCGTCGCTCGGCGCCGGCTACTCAATCTCGCGAACATCCGGCCCCGGAAAGTGTGCGAGCCGCCACCTGCAAACTGATTTCCCTCACGTGAATAATAAGCCGTCGCTTGCTGAAGTGTAAGCTCCATTGGTCAGGCGGCGGCTCCCTCCGTTTTATAACTAGTTCGGCAGAGATACCCTCATTACCGGGAGTATCCTCCCATTTCGAGTAGCTCTGGACGTCGGGCAAAGTGAGCGAGGAGCTAGAATGCCGGGGATTCTCGCGGAACACGTATCTCCGGACGTGTCTCCCGAGAGAGTGGGAAGATTGGAAGCCGCTGTCGGGGAAGTCGGATAAATATTGGACGCGCCAGTTTGCCAAGTCGAATAAAGGAATCCCGACTGCCACAGATCTTGTGTGTCATCGCTTTAAGAGCTTATGCTCGTTCTGCAACGCGTCTTGTCGATTTCCCCGTTCCACTCTCGCTAAACCTCAAATAATTTCACGGTTGAGTCGAGCCTGCAAGGAAATGCGACTATGAAACCTTGGTATTTATTTTGTAAAGATGAAAATCGTCATCTGGAAGTTAAGTCTTGTAAGAAAGAAGTTAGAGGTTAAAGCGCTGCGAGAGCCGTGGCGTCTAATTGGACGGCGACCGTTTATCCTCAACGCTGATAGGCCGACGGTGAGAAATGCGCCAATGCGACGGAGCGTCGCAACTCCGATAGCCTGGCAGTTATCGAACTATCGGAGAGCGATCGAGCCATCGTTGCTATTAAGATAGCGGATCTTAATATTAAAGGTGCGAGGCTCGTATGAGCTCGTACTCTTTTACGAGATGTCTCCCACGCAAATAAAGCCTTTGCTCGCCTCGCTCTCCCTCGGGATACATCTGTCCCCTTTCTTGCCTCGAGATTATCCGCGAGAACCACTCGCACCGCCCTTTTTTCAAGGATGGACCAGAGAGCTTTTCGAAAATCGGGGAAAAAGAGGGACGCAATTTTCCCCTAATGGTTTTCACTTCTCTTTCATCGGTTTTCACTTTACTCAACGCTTTCGGGATTATTTCCCATGTCTGGCGGCCTCTGCGCCACTGATTTTCGCTGGAATCTTAGTTCCTAGGCTCTAACTAAAGAAATATTTAACATATATGCGATTTTGAGAAACTTCGAAAAATTGAAATTTTTTCCATAGGTACCCCTTCTCATTTTTTCGATTTTTCGACATTTTTTTAACTTGGCCTTTTTTAACATTTTTCCATAGTTTAAGCCCTAAAACTAAGATCCAACACAGAATTAGTGAGACAGAGTCCATAATTATGTCGTACGAGCAAAATTTCACCGATTTTTGGACGAAAATCGTCGAAATCTTACCAGTGCGACACAGTAAAAGCCTCCGGCCTACTAATTTTGTGCTAAATCTTAGTTTCTAGGTTCAAACTAAAGAAATATCAAGCATTCGGACGATTTCTAGAACCTTCGAAAAATTGCAAATTTTTCCATACCTACCCCTTCTCATTTTTTCGATTTTTCGACATTTTTCCAAATCTCTCCCAAGGGTCTCTGGACCACTTATTCTGCGCAGAATATTAGTTTCGAGGCTCAAACAAATGAAATACGACGAAACCGGGCGAGTTGGAGGAATCTTTTCAATTTTACACAAACGGTGAAAAAAGATTGGAGCTTGACGCCGCCGAGTTTAATCGAGTGAGACTCCCGATGCCACGTGACGCGTGTGCCAAGGAAGCCGCCCGCGAGAAGAACAAGGGAGAGGAGGAGCTCGCTTCAGCAACCTCCCGGAACATAACCTCCTCTCATACCCCGGCCGGCACACGGAATACAAATGACGCTGTCAGCGCGCAGCAACACCTCCGCCAACCGCCACCAGGAATTCATGAAATCTGCATGGCGAAGTGTGAACTCCGACGGTGACGCACGCGCCCTCGCAGCACTACCGTCGAGCGACGGCTGCAATTGTCCGGCGCGAGGAATTCCCTTCAACGACCTGCACTCTTCAGCCGTAATGATCGAAATGGCGTCGAGGTTAATAGAGCGAAGCAAAGGAGAAAAGTTTCGCGAAACACGAGACTCGCCGAGTCTAATAGGTTCGTCGTCGGCGAGGTTAGGTCGCTCTCAACTCGCCACGAGGACACCTTGACGAGTTAAACGCCGGTGTAGCCTAATTATTACCAGGCGTACTGCTTGATTTACGACGCCGTCGTCTCGGGTTTCTTCGGCTCTCGTTAAACGGCCGGCGACGGCCTCTCCTCTCTTCCACAGGAGCTTTCAGCGCCCGATGGGAAAGTTTACAAGCACCGGACGGAGAACATCTCACTCCCACAACCTCTTCTAGATTGCGCATCACCGGCCGCCGCAAAAACAGCAATTCCCTTCATCCGCCGTATACACCGGTAAGATTTAAGAGCCAATGAATGTGCGATCGCGTGGGAGCAAGTCGTATCTCGGCCGGCATTTGTGGGTTTTGGCAGCAACAATAAGACACGTTTCTGTTGATAGAGGAAAAAGCGTCGGCGTCTGCACGCATCGTCGAGACGGGGCTTCTTGCGCGGACGAAACTGGTTGGTTTATGGATTGGCGGGACTCCCGAGGGCCGCTGGAATTCTATAAGACTAGTGCAAGGTATATTTGATGTCGGAGGCTGCATCAGTGAAACTCTTAGACGCGGAGTCATCTGCAAGTCTCGAGAGACGCCGGCGCCGTCGCCATTTGAATGCCAAGCACGCTTGAGCTCGAGTGCGCCGCCGACGCTCCAGCCTCCAGGCCAGACCTTACGCTAAGACGAGGGCGTTTACATCAGCAGTCGACTTACAGGGCCGAGTCTGCATATAACCCTAGCTCGCACTCATCATCGAATCCTCGGAAAAAGCCTCAAGCGATTTCTATTGGGATTTCGAGGCACGCGGCATTGTCCTCTCAGGCCGACGTCGCCCGGGGAATACGCAGACGTCCTGCGCGCTGGTCTTCGCTCTATTAATTTCCCCTGCGACGCCGTCGCTCGGTTTAGGCCGCGGCCGCCCCATCAGCGACAAGTACAGATTGCCGGGGCACGTGACTTGGACCGGCGACCTCCAGCATCCTCGGAGAAACAGACCTTGTTAATAGATTGCGAGAGCACCAAAGGCCAAACTACAAGTCCACTCAGCTCGGCCGGAGGCAGGAAAGCCAAAGAATCCAAAGGGAAAGTAGTTGGTTATTAAATCCGGAAGTTGTGGGAGCCGAGTGCGGGCTGCAGTCGTCGATAACTCGCCAATTCGATTGAGACGACTGGGGCGAGCCCAATTTATTTGGAGGCTCCGAGTCCCTGGAGAAGGGAAGAGTGTCGATTGTCAAGAGTGTTCTCCTTTTGCCAACTGGCAACAGTTGCCGCCGGGCGAAGTGCGAAGCCCGTGATCCAGAGAGGGTGGATCGCAGCCCGAGGGGCTGATGCTGCGGTCCGAGGACGGATGAGTGTTCCAGTTCCTATCTAATCTTAAGTCCCGAACGTTATTAGTCGGGTCTAAACCTATCAAAATAATAGGCAGCTATTAGAACTTATTAGATAGGAGCAGCTATTAGAAGCCGGGAGGATCCAGGAAATAAGATCTCCAGGCTCAAAAAGTGCTCAGGATCTAAACCTACCCTAAAGGGGGAAGAGTGTTAAAGCCTGGGAAGAGAGCAAGGGTTGCTCGGAGGCTCCAGCCGCGATACGTGACCCGGCACTCACCTAGTGGGAAGCAATACCATTATAGTATTATGTCGGCCCCTTTTTCCACATGGCAAACATTGGCGATGGGTTTAATTTAGATGCGCAAGTGAAACTACTGAGCTTCCAATGAATCTCGCCTTCTGGGAGAGACATGACGTGTGCTTTTATTCTTTCGAGCGTTGATAAACAAATCACCCCCTCGCTTCCTTTATTACCCAAACAGGCTGAATTGAAAATGATAATTGTTTGCAGGTGCGAGTGGGCGGTTATGAGAAGAATAGAATCATATTGGAGAATAAATAGCGCATCAGCTGGCCCACTGGGCGGGAAACCGTGGCTTGGACCGGCTGTTTCATCGCACGATAATTCGCGGATCGTTAATGGAAAGCTCAATCGCACACTGCCGCGCCGGAAGTGCACTGGGATTAGCATAATTTAGCATTCGAAATAATCGCCGCGCGTCGCTCCCCGACGCCTCGACGCTCTTCTCGCGGCAAGCGGTGTCTCACCGAGTTTTCCCTGGGATTCCCGAGGGACAAATCCTTCCAACACCCACCTCGATTCTTATAATCCCGCCAGGCTTACCGTCTATTTCGAGGATATTTAATAAAAGAACCCAAAGCCGAGCGAGAAAAGCGCGGGAAAGCGTGAAAGGACCCTGACACATTATTAACTGATTTCGGGGGGAAACGTATGTGCGACAAACTTGTGCGGCCGACAGCTCTTTTATATCCGAGCGCTCTCGGTTAGTCCTGCGACTGAAAGTGAGGCTAACGGGCCGCTGAAAGAGTCGGCGGGCCGCGCGCCTCTACCGAGCCGATAAGAAGTTAAATTGGAACAGAATGCAGAGGTGCTTGGATTCCTGCCAATCAGCGATCGCCCCCTCCCGGGGGTAGTTCCCTCGCACATAACCTATTTCCAAAGGTAGAGCGGCGATGCCGGGGATGCCAAGGCTTGATATATAGACTGCGGGAACTGCTCTGCTCCGGGGTAACTGTCCCCGTTAAAAAGCACGTGTCCTCCCGCTCTTTCCAATCCCAATAAAGTGCGGCGGGCAAAGTACGCCCCCCGCGCTCGGCAGAGAGATTGCAGACGGGAGGACTGTTTTCCTACCATTAGTCCCATCCAATCCCCGGCCGTCGGGTGTATCGTAGCAGAAAATCGACCAACTTTCGGCGCGTCCGCTTCCCCACTAATCTCCTGCGAACACACCTGAACATCGCTAGTTGTTCGCCGCTCGCTGGGGAATTCCTTGGGGCCCGTTTCTTTTCAGCAGCCTTGGCCAATTTGTCCAGCGCGTCGATATGACTTAATGACACGTACCCAGGGCGAGCGGCGCCGCACGAGAACCGACGACGAAGGCGATAGAGATCGCAACCCTGGAATGGCGGTGCCGGGAGGAATTTATCACGTCGCAAACACGCTAATATGCCTCGCGAGGCCCCCGATAAATCTGCCCGAGAAAGAAGAGTGAAGCTGCGAAGGAGACCAATCAAGTATATGTTTTTTTCCAGGGAACCTGATGGTGATCGTGGTGGTGGCGTTTTCTCGTCGGCTCCGCAGTATCACCAACTTCTTCCTGGCGAACCTGGCGGTGGCGGATCTGTGCGTGGGGATCTTCTGCGTATACCAGACGCTCACCAATTACCTGATGAACAGCTGGCAGCTCGGCGACTTCCTCTGCAAGGTGTACATGTTCGTCCACGCGCTTTCTTACACCGCCAGCATCCTCATCCTCGTGGTGGTCTGCATCGAGCGCTACCTCGCGATCGTCCACCCGATAAAGTGCAGATTCATGCTGACCAGGAGTCGGTTGCACCTGGTGATCGGCCTCGTCTGGATCGTCGCGGCGATCTATGCGTCCCCCAGGTTCTTCTACGTCGAGACGGTTCGCCATCGGCTCAACACCGGCGACGTCGACATCATCTGCCTGCCCAATATGAACAAACATAACAAGAACGTGCTGGATGTGGTGAATCTGATATTTCTCTACCTTCTGCCGCTCTTTCTCATGAGCTACTTATACGCGCGGATCGCCATTGGCCTCTGGAGAAGCGGCGCCACCCTGGAGGGGCCGGGGTTGGTTGCTAGGACCAGGAATGGCAGGGTTCACCACGTTCACACGTCCTGCAGGAACATCCTCCGAGCTAGACGAGGTGTTATAAGGTCAGTCAATTATACTACTCTAAATCAGCGTTTAATAAAACCAATACTTCCCTTCCAGGATGCTGATCGCCGTGGTGATGATGTTCGCCGTGTGCAATCTACCACAGCAAGCTCGCATCATCTGGCGGCAGTGGGGTCCGAACTACGACCAGGCGTCCGACTTCAGCACCCTCCTCACCGTCTCGACCTTCCTCGTCTCGTACATGAACTCCTGCCTCAACCCCATCCTCTACGCCTTCCTCTCGCGCAACTTCCGCCGAGGCATGCGGGAGCTGCTCGTCTGCAAAGGCAGCAGGAGCCACGGGAGCGGCGTGGCACTCGGCTGCGCGGGCGATAATAACACCCGTCAGGAGAACGGGACCACTGGAAACATGCCGCATAGTTCGGTAGTGAGACTGAGCTCGGCACAAGAGAGTCCCTGCATTACACAGACGATCAACCGGCAGAGCACCTACAGGCGCAAGAACTCCTCATGAGAGTGGCCTCTCGGCGGGATTAGTCCTGCGAGGGGCGAAGAGGTCACTGAAACGTAGCATACGGTTACCATCGAGATGGAAGACCTGGGCAACAAGGTTCTCGCTCTTCATTCTCGATTGACTGATCCTTACTGAATGAGATGCCGCACAGGTATTACCGTGCGATACGGCCAACCAATTTCTAGTCAACTAAAGGGGGACAGTTTGGCGTAAGCTGGACCACTGAAAGCCGCGGGTCCGAAGTATGCACTCCAAGACCCGTGGGAGCATCTTAAAGTTGTGCAGGACAAGTGTAGTTGTGTCGCGCGGTTGTGGAACTGACGGAAGCGGCGCGAGTTCGGAGAATGAGGTCCTCGTCGATTCTTCGACTCGTCCGATTCCACCCGGGAGAAACTTGGCGAGCAATTAGTGCGCGCTTCCGCAAACTTCCAAGGAGGTGCCAAGTTCTTTCCGCGCAACACGCCATTTTTTCTCCAAGTTCTCGACAATTATTTCCTTCTCTCGCTGGCTGTACTTTGTTCGTTTCTCGTCCCGGAAGAGGCATTGGAGGGACGCTCGATGGAGGAGTTAACTCAGTAGATATTTATAGGCGGAAGTTAAGGTACATGTCTCCGATGGAATAACTTTTCATAAATAAAGTGACTACTATGCTGACTAACGTTGTTTTATTTAGTTTGGTCTCCCGCGAAGCTCCTGCCCGCGGGAAGTAAGCTCGGAGTTCCTGGAAAAATCCGGCAATTGGCCTTTAGGAAATGTGCGATCGAAGAACAACTTGGAGCGAACTTTCCCACTCTCCGAACTTAACTTTCTCGAGGCTCCCGCACCTCCATCTTTCATTTAGGCGGAAGGGAAGCTCTGCGAGTGGAAGAACTCTTTTGAAAAATCTCGAGACATCTCCCTTTAAGTCACTGGCGGCATTGCTATTTCAATACATTAGTCCTCTTTCCGGCAAATAAAGCCCGAGGGTTCACCGCGATAGGAAGAGTCGCCGGCGGCGCACTGTCAGCAGACTTTTTCTTTGTGGGGGATTAGACGGCAAAGCGCAGGGAAAGGTCAGTCACTAGGACTCGGTCCATTCCGCCCGATTCTCCCGCAGGAATATCCCCGCAAAATCATTCCAAGTCTGCACTGCGTCGCTGAAAGGTTCTCGCCGCGCTACTTGAGACTTTATTAACGTCCGGCTGCCTGCGGAATCCTAAAACCACCGGCGAAACTTCAATATTTTTGAACATTCCCCGCTTCTACTTTCCACCGCGCTCGACGTCCCGCCATCCCGACGATCGATCAGCGTCGGGATGCGTCCAGGTAAAATACCGCGCTTAAGCAGAAGCGATATCTGCGAAATACGTAATTACAGAAGCAACGCGAAAAGGTACCGCGGCAAAAAGCGAAAGGCGAGCGGAGAAAAATTGCGAAAGGAGCTCGAAGTATCCTTCATTTCCACCTTAACGACGCTTCACAAAGGGGGAGCACCTTTTTTCCCCCTCGGTAGCTCGCCAGCAATGACGAGTGCTAGTGTACTCGATTACAAATGGCAGTGATTATTCAACACTCTGCCGATCCCACTCGGGTTTCCGCAGCCTTTCAGGTCGCCTCCGCGACGTTTTTCCACCGCAGATGGATACTGTTTCTTAAAGGACCTCGAGGAGCCTTGAAGGTCATCCGCTCGACTGCCTCGTCGAGTGAGCTCATAAATAAATAATCAATTATCACCACAGTCTATTGAGCTTCCAACAGAACATCGTTTGTGAATGAGCCTATAGCCCGCAGCCTGCTCGTTACTTTGGCGATGTTTATAATAATCTCGGGTGATGTTATAATGATTCCGTAATTACTCGGGCCCGGGCTCGTGTTCAAAGGGTCGTTAAGCCCGGCCGGTGTACATATGCTCACCCGGTGAAGCCGTTGTCCAATAAATGTCAGGGCAACCCTGCTCCAGCTGGCGATCAACAAGTTGCTACAAGCAATTAGTTTCATCCAGGATGAATTATGACTACCGCACAACGCGGCTTCGTCTTGTTCGTAGTTCCCCTCTGACAGCTTACCGAGGGCATAAATGAAATGAATCTCTTGATTACAAAACATGTGACATGTCACAAATTAAAGTGTTGGTTATTGAAATCGATTTTACCGGCAGTACTTTGTTTATCGCTAATGATAAAGGTCACAGTCGGTAAAGAAGACAGTGTCGGTAAGAGTACTCTATTTTATCGACCTCGCAAGAATGATAGAAATGGACCAATCGCTACTATGTTTATACTGCGAGGTAAATTATTCAAATACACTGTGTCCAAATGGACCTGAAAGATGCGATTTCGGGGCGCCGGAGAAGAAAGTGGGCAAAGTTCGCGGGGCAATCGAGGAGGACTTAGGTCTGAGTGGACCTTATCCAGCATCCGCACGTGGGCCACGCTCGCAACTGCTGACTCCGGCGGGTGTAATGATCGATGATTGGACTCGAGCGATCGGAAAAACCGTGCACTTTAACCGGTTCGCGCGAGATCCCCCGGCAGCCGATTGTGCAACTTCCTGGACGCCGCAATCAAGCTTCAGACAAGAAGACGTTTCCCACCCCCCTAAAGAAAGTCATACAGAGAATAATTGGAATTTGCATCTTCCGGCTGAATTTACACACATAACCTAATACTCGAAAAGGTGAGCGACTGTGTGTTATATATACTATTTGTATTTACACGTACTCCGTCAAGGTTAGTGAAAAAACTTTCGGAAGATAAAATTCGTTTCTCTTAATTAAAATGACATATCTATATTGTACTGATTTCGAGAAAAAGATCATCGTAAACAAAGCCGAATGTTAGTTAACTCCTGGGAAGGCTAGATCGATTGCACGATCGATTATAAATATTGCCGGTGACATATATACATAGACCGATGCATATAACTAAGAAGTAATCGGAATCTCCCTTTCTCCATGCCGAGCGAATCATGTGAGTGTTATCGGTGTTATTCTTCCCAGCCGGCGATTATCTCGACGGGGGTCCCGAGTTCAGAGCGAGCGAACCAGTTTCCGCCAGAAAGTCGACTTCTTTCCGCACTTTATCGAGCGGCCACTTGTGACCATCCTCTCCCGATCTTCATGGACTTTCGGCCCCAGCCAGCCCCCCTCGTCCGGGAATACCCGCGCGAGCAGCGTTTCGAAGATCGGTGCACTCGCAACTTTGTTCGAGTCGAAAGGCTTTTTCTCGGGCCAAGTGCTTGGAAATCGAATCTTTCCGGATTGATTGTCGAAAGACGTCAATTACTCGGTGGTTGGGTTCTCGCGAGTCATCGGACTCGACGGATTTTTAGGTCACCCTGTATGTAGCCGGCGATCGCGCACATACCCCCAGCAGAGGGTGTTATCTTATCGCCGTGGAAAATAACTCTACCGGCGTCGGATTCGCAATCCTCGCACAAACACGTGCTCGTGCATTCGCGAATCAACGATCGCACATCGACTTGCATATTTAATTGATATGATAATAATTAGCTATTATAATATATAAGTTAGATGTTTAAGTTTAGTGGGCATTTAAGGTAGTCTAGTAAACGCGTGCGTCATTGATGATCACCGGCACTTTTCCACCCCGTTTCTCGAGAGTCGACGCCTGCCACCCTAATGGCCCATTGTCCGGCCCCGACGCCGCTTGAAACTGGTTCGGCCAGAGATTAATTCCCCTGGTAAATGGCTAGTTATTACGAGTGCCGCTCGATTATCGCGAAACTATAATAGCTCGCGCGCCGTTTCGGACATCTAATCGGCTCGAGTTCCGATTAATTGCGGCTATTGTTCTCCGATATTTCGATGCTCGCCACTGTCGCCGCTGATTTCAATTCGATTAACGGAATTACCGCGATTTCAATGATATTAATGAAGTCCCATGCGTAACTTGTGAGCCCTCGTATCGGCGTATTACTAACTGTATTGTTTATTCTTGCAGCTTGTTTCCATTGAAGAGAGTAAGGTCGATCGGGAGGCTCCTCCTTACGCACGAGAGTGTCGTCGCTCGCCGTCAGCTGATTGCCGGCCGCGTCGATCGGCAGATAAATCTGTTGTGAAGCCTTTGCACTGGACGCGCGTGCGATTGTTGTTGCGCGAACAACGGACGTCCAATAAATAGGAAATTATTCACACTTGAAAAACCTGGGTCCAATTGCTGATGTAATAATCGGGCTTTCGCCGGCGTCATGGCCCCGCCAATTAATTTAATAAGCCTGGCTAAATTCAATATCGAAATCTTTCCCGGCACATTCTGCCGATAACTGCATGACGCACTAGGCCCCACGCGATTACAGTTCCTGTAATGTAATCTGCCGAATTAATTACAGCGAAGATAGAAAACTCCACACATCTCCGGCCTGGAGCGATCGACTAGCTTCCCCAAGGATAGAAATTGGAGCTGCGAAGTCCTCGCGGGAAACTTCATCGCTTCGAAAGCGGAGAACGGCATAGGAGACTGGACGAGGGCGAAAAATCGACGAAGAAGAAAGAAGTCTGGTGATAGGACGCGTGTGGGGGAGAGCGGCGGTCTCGGGCAGATAGCAGAGGACAGAGAGACTCTGGATTGGCAGGAGCGTAGCGCGCGCTATCGTCGTAATAGTTATTTATTGCTGAATCGGACCCCCAGCAGCCGTTGCATCACCTAACACTCGCGATGACCTCTTAGTGGAAAATATATTTTGCCAGTCGACGGGAGAGCTACTGGCTTTTTATCGGCGGCCTCTGACGTACGAGTGAATCTCGCGCACCCCGCTTGTTTTCTACTCCAACTTTGGTGCCACGAAAAAATCAACTCTCTCGAAAAAATCGGTATTCTCTCACTCATTGAATCCGTTTAAATTGCTTCCTCCTCTATTCGGCCCGTCAAAAATCGACTCGATTCTTCGCAGGTTCCACAATGTACTTTCGGTGTTTCGATGTTCCGTCCAGCAGGAATCCACTCCGAGGTATGCCACCGGCGAGGAGACAATGCGACGTTCGACAATCGTTGAAAGAAAAGCCGGGGGTTACGAAAGGGATTTTTGCGGGCGATCGGAGCGGAGCAGCGCGAGCAAATAGAGTAGGAACCACAGGGAAACGTCATACCCCAAGCGGCCTCTGGATTTATCGTGGCGGAGTGGGGCGCGCCACTTATAAGTAGATAAGTCACAGTAGAACCGGACAGTTCAGGTCTGGCGTGCCACCCGAGACGCATCGTCGCATTCTTTCTACCGGTTCTTCCACATCCACTGCGTCCACCTTCGCTCGCCGAACACTTTGCTTCGCCCAGTTCCCTTTCTTCACGCTTGCTCTTCACCAGTCGCCAGAGGTACGTCTTGAGAGTTTAAACGATTTTAACTGCTGCAATTGGGAGCAATTGAGGCTGACGCCGGCACGAGTCTCCGGGGATACAGTGTGTCCTATTGTATCGGAACATCGGCAAGAAATTGTTAAGAAATTAATTAAATTCATCGGTAAAATCGACCCAGGGACTCGCCGTTGTTTACGCACTAAGGCGAGTTTGGTATTGAAATCGAGTCGGATCGAATTCAAATGTCCCTGCGAAACGAGCGTAAACATTCCGAAACGATCACTTCCATACTGATAAATTCGTAGTCAGGTTTCCCATCGCGTGCATACGCTCACTTATGCTTTCCCAATTGGCAATCGCAGGGCAGTCGCCAAGTTAGAAAGTCCACCGGCGCAAGAATATTTCCCAGCATGCCGTTGGGCGTCTAACGTTCCTTTTAGTTTGCATCCTTCATTCATGAATAAGTCGGCTCCGCTCGGCTCCGTCTGGCGTAAACATCTGACAAGGGCTCGTCCCTCTCTGTTCCTTCAAGGTTAACATGTCGACCGCATTCAGGAACGTCCTCATCAGCGATCCCGTCCACGAGTCCTGCGCCCAATTACTCGCGCAGTACGATGTTCCTGTCACCACCAAGCACAAGCTCTCCAAGGAGGAGTTGATCAAGGAACTCCAGGTAAGATCCTAGGCATAATCTCCACATTGTCGGGGGAAAATGTTGGCGGCTCGAAAAGAGGCCGAATTTCGTAAGCGGAGATAAGTTTTCGAGTTATCTGAATTCGGCCTATTTGGAAACGACGTATCTGAGAAAATGTTGCAACGATCTCACGAGGGGATAACATGTAGCTAGTTATCAGAGGTTTCCTTCGGCGCGATCTCGCTCGACAGTTCTTGGCCACCGTGTAGACACAGGTAGTACTTGCTACTCGACCTGTCTGGCTGAGGTAATCTTAATTTCCGCGATCGATAAGCCGATCGTTTACATCCGCGCTCCAGACGCTTCCCTCTAGACTACAAATCTCCCTATTTTCGCGCGATAATTGATATACAAATGTACAATAATATAATATCACAGCATTAATATTCAGACTATTTCGAAACTATTCGTTACTCGGAAACGGCGCGGCAATGTCTCGTTAATATTTCAATCAAATTTCACGACCGATCACCGAATCGAGAAGCTCATAAGGAACACGCACCGAATCATAATATGTGTTTTATAATATAAGCATTGAGATAAGGCTCGCGACGTTGTTGCTATTCGGTGAGAAGTGTGTGAGCGGGAAGGCGAGTGTATCGTGCGTGCGAGCGTTATCGAGGGAGAAACCGGGTGGTACAACGACCCGCTTCAGTCAACCGGTATTCGCCCGCCGCAAGCTCACTGGCTCGAACCGGATAGCGACGTCTCTCGAGCGATCAATTAACCGGAATCGATAGGCCGAGCGCACCAAGAAGACGTATCCCACGCGCTCGCCTTCCTTCCCGCTCTGTACTCGGGGGCCTACAGGCTCTTCCAAAGCAATTCACGCGAGACATATATTATCTCTTTACAGAATCACGATGCCCTGATCGTGCGATCTGAGACCAAAGTGACCGCAGATGTGATCGCGGCTTGCCCCAACTTGCGTGTGGTCGGCCGTGCTGGTACTGGAGTCGACAACATCGACTTGCAAGCAGCGACTCGTCGAGGAATCCTCGTCTTGAAGTACGTCCCTTTCTTTAGAACAAACAAATCTCCTTTCAACAGAATAATTAATCTCTTGTTTTAAAACGTTCACAGTACTCCCGGCGGTAACAGCATCAGCGCGTGCGAGCTGACATGCGCTCTGATCTCGGCGCTGGCTCGCAATGTGGCCCAGGCGGCCGCCTCGATGAAGGAGGGCAGATGGGACCGCAAGCTCTACTCCGGCTTCGAACTCGCCGGCAAGACCCTCGCGGTCCTGGGAATGGGACGGATCGGCCGTGAGGTCGCCAAGAGGATGCAAGCATTCGGCATGAACGTCGTCGCATTCGATCCGATGCTCAAGGCGGAGGCCGCCGAGGAGTTGGGCATGAAGAAGATGGAGCTTGATGAAATCTGGCCCGTCGCCGATTACATCACCGTTCACACTCCTCTCATCCCCCAAACGAGAAGTAAGGAGACTCGGATCAGTTCATAAGATTCATTGATTTCTACGAAAACCACAGGAGATGATAAACTAATGCACTTCCCTTTCTCTCTCAGATCTGATTAACGCGACGACTCTCGCCAAGTGCAAGAAGGGCGTGCGGATTATTAACGTGGCTCGTGGAGGAATCGTGGACGAGGAGGCTCTGCTGAACTCGATAAAGGCTGATCACTGCGGAGGAGCGGCTCTCGATGTTTTCATCGAAGAACCGCCGAAGAATCCTGTCACCCTCGAGTTGATTGCTCACCCGAAAGTCGTCGCCACGCCCCATCTCGGTAAGCCACTCAAAGAGTTCTCTTCACATATTTATCTCTCCATTTATGTTTACTAACTGATTGTATTGCTAATTTCAGGAGCAAGCACGGCGGAAGCCCAGCAAAGGGTGGCGGTCGAGATCGCCCAGCAGTTCCTCGCAATGGCCGGCAAAAGCACCGAGTTCGCCGTCACCGGGATAGTGAACGCCCCTGTCCTAGCCGCCGGGATGACCGCGGAGAACGCGCCCTGGATCGAGCTCTCAAAGAAACTCGGCCAGCTGGCCTCCAAGTTCCTCAATGTTAAGCCTGACGAGCCAGTGCAGAGCATCACCGTCGGCCCCGGCATGCAGGACAAGAAGTTCATTCACACCGCCGTCCTCGTCGGCATCCTCACCGGACAGACGAAGAACGGACTGAATCTCGTCAACGCCCCGACCCTCGCGCAGGAGATGGGCTTCGGGCCGAAGGAAGGACACCTCGAGGGCGAGCAAAGAGCGGTCGTCGTTAAAGTTGGAGACCACGAAATCAAAGGTAACTTGATGACTTTATATATTCGCAGAATTTCTTCATTCATCTTTTGCCCCGTGCACGTAGTTAAACTGTACTTTCTCATTCCAGGAACAATAAGAGACACCGAACTGCTTCTGCTCTCCTTGGACGACGCGGTCTTTGTAAACGGAATCGCTTTAAGGGATTTCATCTCCGTCTACCACACGAATAATGTCCAGGACCTCGCTGTGATCGTCAACGCTTACTCCTCCAAAGGCATTCCCATTCACAATCTCAACGCGAACGGCAATTGGCTGATTGTCCAGACCGGCCAGGAAGTCTCGGTGACCGTCGATGGGATCGAGAGCTTCTAAGAAGATCGCTCTGAAGAGGAAGGCGTGCATTGGCAACAAGAGAGTCGTCTGTCTCGCGAACAATGTAAATTCAGTATTCCGCAAGAATCGTTCTCGAAGGGACAGAGTATCGTTATTTATTAGATTGGGCTCTTCCGAGCAACTACGAGACCCCTGACTCGTTCAGGAACGATAGTTCGTAGTTGTGAGGAAGAGCGTGGTCCATTTATTGCTTAAGCGAAGGCCCAGTTCAAGGGAAGTAGCATAGAAGACTTGCCCAGACAGAGAAACGTGAGGAGTATACAAAATATATCTGTTATGTATAGCTATTTATATTTTTGTATCGCTAGCGCTTAATAAAACGGAAAGACACGATGAGTATCGCAAAATGACATGTATTCAATATGAAAAGGTAACACACATTTAACAATATATATCTATATATATGCGTATATGTTGACGTGATATTTTTCTTGTCGCTTCGTCATCGTAGAAAAAGGGAACAGCGCTTGGCTGTCGCCTGGAAAATAATTGTCCTCTGTATACAAAGTTCCCGCGAAGAAAATCCGGTGTCTCTCTTTCATTCTTGTAGAAAAGGTCCGCGACTCGTCGGTCAAATGATATTAGGCCCACTTTGATCTCCAAGTCGAACGCGACGCAACTCGACTAGCACTATTTCCCGGATTGTCGAGAAAATGAACGAGTTGACGTGCGACGTCCATCGCAGTCCACTGAGAACTCAATAAATATATACATCACATTTCGCTCCCTAATTTATGTACAGTCGTTATTAACAGAAGGGAGGAAAACCGTGGAAAAGAACTATAACAACAACTAAGTTCCTAACACTAGGTCGGTGCGTTTAAAGGAAAAGAGGGGTCGAGTAATAATCGACTGAAAGATTAAAGGCCACTCGGGGATTTTTGGTGAGCATCTTAGAAGGAGGCGTGTACGAGAGTGGCGTGAAAGCAAAGTGAGCGTCGCGCAACATGCTCATCAACATTGTGCGCATCGCAAGATTAAACGCAGTAACAAAAAGAGTAATAAGAGAACGACGGACGAGGGGGCGGTTGTCTCATATTCTGTCGTAGCTGTCGGTCTTGCAGCGATTCAGGCAGAACGCGACGCCATCCTGAAAGAATAACACATTGATAAAACAGTTTCAAAGAATCAAAAGCACAAGGAACTCTTGCCTTGACCAGTCCCGGTAGATCCAACCAGAACTCGTGATTCGGTAGCAACTGCCAGCCAGTGGCCCCTTTAAGTAACTTTATCACGATCGCTCCGCCACCGAAGTAGACTCCCGCGAACACAAAGAACATGATGACGAGAATGGAGCCAGTGGAGAGGCTCCTGTCAAGGACCACCTTGCACGGCTTCACCATTTGCAGTATCAAATGCTGCAATCATACAATCATCCACTTATTCCTCTAGTTCGATTCTTTCTCTTTCCCCAAACCCACTTTATTATCCAGAGATATGAGCAGCGGTGTGACGCAGCTTTCGCAGCAAGCAAGCTCTATCGTTGTTGTATTTGGCCCATGTTTAAACACTAAACCGTGATTCTCTGTATACGTGGCAATGGTCGTCTCTTCCGCTGTACCAAAATTGATGTACTCGTTGCTGGTGGTATTGTGCATGCAGAGCTGAAAGAAGAGCAGGTGTCAGAGTCAAACTCTTGAACAAGCAATTAAACAAGAGATTCTTACGGAGGCTCCATTCCCACTGTTGCAATTTGTAGTCTTATTATTCGAGGGGAACTTGTTGTAATTCTCACAGGGATGAAAGTAGAACTCCTCGGTGGCATTGGGTCTGGGTTCACTCTTGAGATACCTGCGCAGGAACGAAATCAGTGTCGGTAAGAGGAAAGAGAAATGAGACTAAATAAAAGGGCGTTGAGGTTAGGATGGCGAAGAGTCGTACCCGTAGTGCTTTATGCTCGAGAGATCGAAGCCGGTGCCATCCTCATTCATGCAGGAGCACGGCGACAGCTGGATGCACTCCGATGACGTCCTGTCACAGCCGAATATCAGAAATATCGGGATTATCACCCTCCACCAATTATCACTCAGCATTTTCGCCGCGGCTCTTGTTTTCCTTTGCGACTCCAACACTCTTCGCTTCTACTTCGTTCCATCGCTGTCCGCTAGATGGCGCCAGCGTCGCGATCGCCGTTTCGATTTCCACCGCCAGGTCGCAGGACCGCGCCATTTCACTTTGCTTGTGTAGAACACATTGGAATACATGCAGCTGTGCCCGCACACACGCGACAAGCACAACAGTAAACTGTGGGAAGGTAGAAACTGCGTTGAGTGCGTTGCACGGTGTGTTGATCGTATGGGATTCGGCGAGAGCGAAATTCCACGCTCAGAAATTTGTAAAAGTAAGTAGCCGAGCGTTGAATCGAATTGAGGTTAAACAGTTCTCTTTAAATATCGAATGAGATGCTGGTTCTATGGTGAATTTGGAAAGTTGTGCGTTGCTGCTTCGAATATTTGTTAGTAACAAACGATAATTCGCTGTGTTAATTAGGTGAAAATATGTCGTACCAAGACTCGCCGTATTCGGCTATGTATGGCCAGGACGATTACGATCTTGAAGAGGACAACGAGGAGTACCTCGAGGAAGAACGCGATGAGGACCAAGACGAGTCAGATGAAGGTAGCATTGAATGTTAGCTTGTACGATAATCAGTCGGTTTATCTAATAACAGCATTTCCGCCGCAGATACCGAAGAAGCTAGTGAAACTGATATGGGCAAGTCTGAGGAGTACACAGAGATCAAGGAACAGTAAGTGCATACGACTATTCTTCCGGTGTTGCGAAGGATTATTCTTGATGGAATCTTTGCTTCAGAGTATACCAAGACAAACTGGCCAGTCTTAAGAAGCAGCTGCAGCAATTGAAGGATGGTACGCATCCGGAATATAATAGGAAACTTAAAAGACTGGAAGCCCAATACAAGGAAAGGTGTGTAAACTTTAATATCGTGCACTTTCCACCTTCCATGTTTTCTCTGTTTCAGCAGCAAAAACAGTAATTGATTACTTTCTAGATTACGCTTGAACATAATCTATCGGGACTACCTGACAGAGTGGGTTGAGCGTGACTATATTCTCGAGAAGAAAGCAGCAGTGAAGGAGTTCGAGGAGAAGAAGATCGACCTGAAGGAGAATCTGCTGACGGACATGGAGGAGAAGAGGAAAATGATCGAGTCCGATCGGCACACGATGGAACTCACGGGCGACTCCATGGAGGTAAAGATCGTAAAACAGTTTTCCGCTAGCCGCACGCGCCAATTTGTGCTTATTTCAACAATTTTCCAGGTGAAGCCTGTAATGACGAGGAAGCTGCGTCGTCGCCCGAACGACCCGGTGCCCGAGAAAGTGGAGAAGCGACGAAAGCCGCCGCCCGCTCAGTTGAACTACCTTCTCGATGAGAAGGAGATCGAGAGCGACTTGAAAGCGATTAGCCGTGGTAAAGTACTGTCTACTGTCCGAAAGCCAGGTACTGACTGCGAACTCGTCGACGATCTGCATGTACCAACCTCGCGCGCTTTCGTTCCAGCAGTCCTGCCGCACTACAACGCCGTCAACGTGCCCGCCCAGCACATCGCGCCGCCGCCAGATACGCCTTTAGTCGAGACCAGGATCGAGGACGGGAAGCTTCTGCACGAGCGAAGATGGTAATGTCCTGCTTTCAAACACGCTTTTCCCGTATTACTATTGATGAATCTCCGCAGGTTCCATCGGGGACAGCCAGTCTATGTGGAGGGCAAGGACATGTCGAGATTCGCGGCGAATATCTCGGCCATCGGGACGGAAGCAGTGAGTTGAACGCTATTAAATTAACTTCGAGTGTTGTTGTTAGATTTATTCCATTGATCGACGATTTCTCTCGGTAGATTTGGGTGAAGAAAATCTCGGACGGCAGCAAAGTGCGGATCTACCTATCCCAGTTGAGTCGCGGGAAGATCACCGTGAAGCGAAGAGCCTCCTAATCCTCGCCACTGGCTGCCCGCCGTTGATCAAGAGAGTGTTGATTGGTCCTCAGTCTTATGATTGTCGACACCGGCCAGGCTGTTCGCTGGTAGTATCACCTTCACCGTGCTGCTCTTTTGCCACCAGTAGAACCAGGCCTTCTGGTGGTACTGGATCGCCATGTACATCCAGACGAAGTAGGAGAAGATGAGCAGCTGCATTATCGCCAGCAACGAGTACGAGGTCCAGCGGACCGGCGGGAAGTTGTCGTAGTTGGTCGCCGCGTAGAAGTCAGCCGCGACGATGCAGATGTACGAGCAGGCGACGGCGATCGGTGTGACGATCAGGCATCGCAGAAGGTCCCCCCGAGGATTTCGCACGTAGATCTGGTGCTCCTCTTGGCGCAGGCATAACCACACCGACACCGAACGCAACGCCTTGTACCTGGGAGTTCGCTCCAGCGCGAAACGGAAGCCGCACAGCTCGCAGGTGTTCCTGTTGCTCTCTTCGAGCCAGTGCTCCAGGCACTTGAGATGGATCGCCCCTATCGAGCCCTTTAAATATTTGCTACGTTGAGATTCCCTCGATTTCACCTGGCAATACCTTTTATCACAACTGTACATCTTTCAGCAAAAGCATCATTTGTTCCTCTGTTATTTGAAATTGAAACGTACTGTCAGTAGGAATCTCTGTTCTACTGGTATACACTCGGGCCGAGCTTTGTAATAAAGTTACATTAGGAGAAATGTATAAGTGTACATAAGTCTTGATTATTTGTGAATAATCATAGTCGAGAGAAAAATAATGCGTTTGTTGAGACAGGCCTGAGTCTAAGGATTGTAAATACTGTATGAACATAACAATATTTGAATAAATTATATTTGCAAAAACTCGTCACTCATTCAAACCTTGCACTTGCAGGGATATATGATAGATAATTGGGTGTTGGAGTCGTAGCAAATCCGGCAATTCAACTCCTCCGACTCGCTCGAGTCTAGACGTGTCAGTCTTCTTCTTTTACACGGCTCGACATCTTCCTCCAGCTTTCTTTTACTCGTTCGCCGCAAAGATTCTTTACTCGCCGATTCGATCTCTACTGTTATCTCCTCGAGGATGTCCTGGACGATTTCCACGGCGACCGAATCTTCGGCCATCGCATTAGCGAAAAGTGAACCTGATTGTAACCTGATGCGATCGAAGCGCACGTGTAAACAACGAACAAGGTAAGGTGTAGCCTGAAATCTGTTGAGAGTGGAGGTTTTCTTATCACATTTTTATTTCGAAACTTCGAAACAGTCACCGAGTCACGGCTTACATCTAGGATCCAACTATTCAACAGTTTGCCGCTCGAGCCGATACATCTTTGACGAAACGCGTCGATTGGCAAAGAGTCAATATGAACTTCCACTCGCACGACAGTGGACGAGCGTACAAGAGAGATTCAAAGGGATGCTTTGAATCGTTGAGCCTGTAGGAATGCGAGAACCAACGTTTATTCAACAGAAAACTCCTCGCTCGACTCTCCTTTTGCCTACAAGTGAGTATCGATACAAAATCCGTATATTTCGTTCAGAGTGGATACAGAGTCGAGTTGGCCAACTAAACAACTTAACGACGCGGGCGAAATAAAGAAGGGAAAGGGGGTCACGTACGAGTAAGTGTATGCGCAATTGTATAATTAACCGCTAGTCTAGCAGCGGAGACCTTCGTCACTCGGCCATCATGTCGACGCTCAGGCAGTCCTCGCCCATGTTGCTCGGCGACGTCTCCAGCTCGCCGATTTCGTTCGATTCGCTGCAAGTAGAAATTCGAACAGCTATTAAACAGGTGCGTCCTACCAGCTGCTGAGACGATGAGTGGGCGAACTTAATTGGTCATCGGACTCGATTAATGTTATCTAAAAACGTGTAAAGCCACTGTAGTCGCCGATTCGAAGAGTAAGCTAGCATTCGAGCCGTTACCTATCCAGGGAGGGATCATTGCTGAACATCTCAGTGGGTACAGTGGGTGGAGCTTTCTCCGGCACGAGTTCCAGGTAGGTTTGCCGCGACTCCAAGTGCCGCTCCACCTCCTCGGGCGTCATGTGCCCATCCGACATGAGGGACAATGGTACTACATTGTTGGAAGATTGTACTATTGGCGTGTTGTTGGCTTTCGCCACTTTCGGCGCAGCCTTCTTCTTCTTGCTAGAATTCAACGGCTTGGTAACCATCGGCACATGGTGCGGTGTGTGATTGCTCACAGTCATCTCGATCTTTTTCCTGCGAGAATCAAAATCCATTCGATTAGTGTTGTTTGGCAAAATGATTCCGGCTCTCACTGAGGAAGCTTGCCTTTTAGAAGTGTCCAGCCGTGTGACTTCTTCGTCAGAGGATTCCGTTTCATCACTCTCACTGAAAGAAGCGTCGACCTTCTCATATTGCAGTAAACGGTCCAGCAGGAAGCTCTTGTCCCTGTTTACCTTGAGCAACTTCCTCTGCGTGGAACGCAGAGCTTCTTGGAAACATTCGTTCTCCTAATAGAAAATCCTTGAGTTAACTACGATTTTGGTTTAAACAGGTCCCTTAATAGTTGTCAATCGATAATTAGGTGACGGAAAACGATAAAAAGTTGCATCTCATAAAATAATTGTATGACTCACGTATATTAAAAACTTTAGCTTCCGCTTGAGATTTCGGTACTGGTCCTTATAATTAGGCGCCTCCTCCTCCGGACTATCATCGTCATCATCCTCGGCGTCCGCGTTGTTCGCGATCGAACGGCAGTACCATCCTTCCAACATTGATCATCTGCAACTGGTCCCTTGCAATTAGACGAAACACTTCTCTCGAGCAACAGAGAAGGGAAAGAGCCGCGTCGACAGTGGACGGAACGAGAGGAACGTAAGACAAACGAAGGGGCAATTGCGCATCGATGTATCCAACACCACGAAATCCCGTCGGGTCTTTCGATGTTTATGCTGTCGGAGAAGTTGTGTACGTCGCAAGAGGTTAAATGCACCGAGAAGCGGAGATAAGCGAGAAGCGCAGTGGAAGTCGGCAAATTCCGGAGATAAAGAGTTCGAGGGAAACGGAAGGGAATTATTCTGAGTTCCTCGGGATTTACCTACTTCGAGCTCGAAATCGATTTATTGTGTTCTGCGAACTGCTCGGGCGAACGATTATTCGGAAGATAAATAAGCTGCTTCGCACTCGCTTCCATTCTGCGCCGCGGCCGCGGTCTCCAGCGACTCTCCGCTCACTTCACTTCGATCGCCGTCTCGCTCGACCGGAAACTCGACCCGTCCGATCGATATTCAATCGAGTTCTGTCCATTCGCTAATCAATTGCGCGGGAACTTTGAATTTCGCTCCAAAAAATATCCTTTTACAACTCTT
The DNA here is from genome assembly GCA_963675795.1 of Crossocerus cetratus. Lineage (NCBI taxonomy): Eukaryota > Metazoa > Arthropoda > Insecta > Hymenoptera > Crabronidae > Crossocerus > Crossocerus cetratus. The sequence goes on from OY776671.1 coordinate 16,878,289, forward strand.
CTTCTATCTCCATCACGAGAATCATCGATTTATATTAAACACTGATCGAATTATTTCAACCCTGTTTACTTAATCTTCGATATTTCCGCGAATTCTAGGAAAATGCGGAATAACGGGACTCGAAATATGGCGACTTGGCGAGAGCTCACCGGAAGTGGTTTCAAGCAGAGTGTTGATGGTCGAAGTGGTCGAACGTATACCCCGCAGTAGAATAATAAAAAGAGTGGGCAAGTGGAAATGGAGTCGTGGAGGATAGAAAGAGAGGGGAGTCGCATGTGTGGCTCCGAAATGCTTCGAAACACGCACACAGAGAAAGACTGGCCTGGTGTCGGGCGCATACGTTTGTATAGAAGCCACTAAATACATTGTATTTGGGATTCGCGAGGGGGGACACGTAACGTACGGGGCGAAAAAAGCGCGACAGCCCGTACACAATAGGGCGCAAGAGAGGAGAGAGAAACAGGCAGAACGGAGCGGAACGGAGAGCCCGGCAGCAACTCTCCGAGAAAAAGGAGCGAATCGGCGGGTAAACCTAAGTCCAACACTGAGCTAAACAGCCACAACGATGGGGATCGCAAAGTTCTTCGCTTACATATCCGAGCGCTACCCTGCTATCAATGAAAAGATCCAGGAGAATCAGGTGGGACGGAGATTTCATCCTCTCCACTTCTTATCGCACTCGCTTCACCTAACAATGCGCCATATATCGCGCCTTCGATCACCGATTGTTGTTTGTCTCGGGGAGTTTATTGCACCTCAGGGATTCCCGCGGTTTGATCCGAGCCCATACTCCAGTTTACAGGGTTTTGGAGGAATGTTTATGTTGCTGTTTATGTACTGCGTGGGAGATGAAACTGGCCATACTGAGGGATGGTCTTTGTCCCAGCGGGTGGCTAATGGACTTGTTGCAATTCGCAGATCCCGGACTTTGATAACTTGTACCTGGACATGAATGGAATCATCCACACATGTACTCATCCCAAGGACAAGGACATCACCTTCCTCATGACCGAGGAGGAGATGTTCAAAAGCATATTCCGCTACATCGAGGCCTTGTTCCTCATGATCAAGCCGAAGAAGCTCTTCTTCATGGCTGTAGATGGTGTGGCTCCACGCGCCAAGATCAATCAGCAGAGGAGCCGTAGATTCTGCACCGCCAAGACCTCTGAAATGCTGGAGGCCAAGGCAGCCGCGATGGGTAAACCCATTCCTGAGGACAAGAAGTTTGACTCCAATTGTATCACACCTGGCACTGTCTTTATGGACAAGTTGAACAAGTACCTCAAGTACTTTGTCACACACAATATCTCCACTAACAAACTTTGGCAGAGGTGTAAAGTTATATTCAGTGGATCGGAGGTACATTGAGCTCAGATTGTACTGCTTGTTATAGAATGTCGCTTGGTCCCTTTCTCTATCTACATACAAAGTGTGTGTGATTCTATTTCAGGTTGCAGGGGAGGGTGAACACAAAATCATGGACTACATTAGATACATGAAGTCACAGCCTGACTACAACATTAACACCAGGCACTGTTTATACGGCCTGGATGCCGATTTAATAATGTTGGGTCTGTGCACGCATGAATTACACTTTGCACTACTGCGAGAGGAAATAGTATTCGGGAAGAAGCAGCGGGTAATTTTGGACCCGGGACAGACCCAATTCTACCTGTTTCACATATCGTTGATGCGGGACTACATAGACCACGAGTTTAACGCGCTCAAGACGACACTGCCTTTCCCGTACGACCTCGATAAAATCATCGATGACTGGATCCTCATTGCCTTTTTAATTGGTAACGACTTCATCCCTCACGCGCCCAATATCTACATTCTGACGGATGGAATACCTATTTTATACAACGTGTACCGGCAGATACTGGGTTCCTTCGATGGTGAGTCTCGGAAGATCGATGATCTTCGAATGGAATCTCAATTATATTTTTGTCCTGCAGGATACATAAACGAAGGTGGAACTCTGAATCTTGAACGCTTCGAGCAGTTCATGGAGAAGCTCAGTCACTTGGACATACTGAGGTTCTCGGAGAATTATGCGGACTTGAAGTTCCTCGAGAGTAAACGGGCGGCGGGTCTCGAATACGAACGTGAGAAAAGCGGCAAGTCGGACGAGTCCGAGAGTAATAAGACCAGCAGTGGAGAGAGCACGGCAGAGGTGACGCCGGTGAAGAAGCCGCGTAGCAAAGAGCTCGAGGCTCTTATTAAATCCACTATGATGATGGTAGGTATATCGAATCCAGCCCTGTTAATCGAACAATCTACCGCACTGCTCGATATCTTTTCTCGAAACAGGCGCTGGGAGATGTCGACGACGATGACGCCGAGGACACCGAGGAGGCGAGCACCGAGCGATACATGCTGGAGTTCGCGCAACACAAGAAAGACTATTACGTTACTAAGCTTAATTACGACAATACCGACAAGTGAGTATGATTGCAAACACATCTCTTTTAATTCGTCACGGTTTTATTCATCAAATCTGTCCACCTCCGTCCAGGGAGTTTCTGGAGTCACTCACGGAGGATTACATTCGCGCGATCCAGTGGAATCTCTACTACTATTACGAGGGTTGTCAAAGTTGGACGTGGTACTACCCTCACCACTACGCGCCCTACATCTCGGACATAACGAATTTCAAGCACCTGAAGCTCGAGTTCGAGATGGGCGAACCCTTTCTACCGTTCGAGCAACTGTTGGCTGTTCTGCCGCCATACAGTCGACGCCTACTGCCACCGGCCTTCCAGAACCTGTTGGTCGAGGACGAGTCCCCGATCATCAACTACTACCCCGTTCACTTCGAGACCGATTTGAACGGGAAGCGAAACGACTGGGAGGCTGTCGTATTAATTCCTTTCATTGACGGAGACAAATTACGCGATGGTGAGTTTTGTTAATTGGATTCATTAGTCATCGAATTAACTCGACGAACTATCATTGGTTACAGCTATGGTGCCGCATTACGGGAAATTGACGGAGCTCGAGAACGCGAGGAACAAGCACGGGCCGATGTGCATCTTCACTCACAGCGAGGAGAAACTTGGGATTTACAAGGCGCCCGCCTACTTCCCCGACGTCACCAATCACGCGCAAATGGTGTTGGCAGATCGGCATGACATCGTAGTACCGAAGGATAAGCTTGTGAAAGGATTGTCGGCAGGAGTGAAGCGCGACATGTTTTACCTGGGCTTCGCTTCGCTGTGCCACATGAAACACACTGCCGTATTGAAAAAGGCTGAGGTAAGCACAAGTCGCGTAAGCATAATTTGACCGCGAGGGATAAATATATGTGTTTTCTTTGACCTGGCGCAGGTGAAGGTGTTCAACATGCCCTCGAGATGGGAAAACATGATTCTACAGATCCCGGAGAAGCCAGTGCCAGACTTGAGCACCCTGGCCAAAGAGATCCTGGGGAAGCCCGCGTACGTCAACTGGCCATACTTACGGCGAGCCAGAATTACCAAGATCTCGGACGGCAACACCAAGTTCTATTTATCAAACAATGACGCCGAGGAGAACCTGGTATGCTCGTACTCCGAGCCGATGAGGAACAAAAACGACCAATGGAAGATCGTAGCGAAACGTATCACTGACTTGTAAGTTTATCGGAGGCCGGTGGCTTCTTCATTGGACAAAATTTCTAATCAAAGCGTACTTGTAACAACGCAGGCTTAAAGAAACTCGTGGCATCGAGATCGGCGAAACAAAGGTGGTGATTCACGCGTGCCTGAGTTCCGGCAAGAGGTACATCTTCGATAGCGAGCAGGGGGTTTGGCGTTGCCAGGAACAATGGTACGAGAATGAGATCTGCTTCCCTTACCAACTGCTCATCCGCGATCTAAAGTACCTCGCGGACGAAGAAGAAAATGCACCAAAAAAAGTCGGCGACATTTTTCTACCTGGGACCGTTTGTTTTTCTCTTGGGGAGAATCACTACGGTGCCATGGGAGAGGTAAAGACTCTGTCTAGTTAAAAGAAGCCTCAAGCCAGGAGCTCTGACCTTGTGTGCCACTGACGACTTTTTCTGCCGCAGGTTCTCGAAGACAAATCCGACGAAAGGTGGAAGAGAGACGACAAAGTTAGACTCTGTCTCGTCATACCGCCGAAGCTCTCACTAAAGAAACTGATGGATGTAGATCCCGAAATGGGCCAGAAATACATGACTGGGAAGGCGGCTTCTATGTTGCTGGGGGTGAGCAGCACTTTCTTCGCCAGGATCACCGGGACGATCTTCGTCACGGAGACCTGCGGCGATTCCGAGTCTGGAATGATCAGACACAACATTGGCCTCAACTTGAAGTTCAACAAAAAGAACGAGGAGGTAAATCCGCTCCGGCTGGAGTCCAGAAACAGTGCAATCTTTTATTAACGCTGTCTGCTCGTTGGCTTCACAGGTGCCAGGTTACACGCGCAGGGTGAACAGTCAGTGGCTCTACAGCCACAAGACGGTAGATTTGATGCGAAACTACATGAAAAATTATCCCGAACTCTTCGAGCGCTTGTGGAAATTCCCATGGAACGAGGATTTCTACATATTCCCGGCGGAGGAGCTATTCGACACGAAGTACGCACTTGACTAACACCCGGCTCGCACGAAACATTGCTGATTTTCTCACTAATGACGATGATCACAGGTCGATGAAGTTGAGTGAGCTGGTCGCGTGGCTGAAGGAGAATTATCCGGCCGTCGACAGGCGTACGTGTGGCGCGGTAGCCCTGTGTCCCGACGTTGTCCAACAGATCGAGAAGGAATTGGACGCGTACGCGGAGAAAGCGGTTGAAGAGACGAAACGAATTCGAGCGTACGCCAATCCGGAGGATCTATTTGTGCCGGCGTTGCACAAGTGCGCGACGATGCCGGATCTCGAGGCGGTGCCTCGGTTATTCGATCGGGTAGTCCACGTACGAGAGGATTCTGCTGTTCCAATAGGCCACCACGGTGTCGTCGTCGCGGTGCTCAAGGACGTGACAGCCCTCGAGAGCATCTACGAGATTGTGTTCGACAAGCCATTCGCCGGTGAGGAACCTCAATAAATATCTTTGATCATTGAATTAATAATTCAACAAATTTGATCATTCATTATTGTCCATTCTGCGCCTGTTACAGCTGGCGTGGCTATGAATGGATGCTCGAATTTCCGAGGTTACCGGTTACCAAGCTCGGCATTCATTAACATCAGCCACAACGAGAGAGCAGCTATGGAGGCAAAGCGCTACGCTCCTGGAGGTCGCAAATCTGAGGCCCGGCGACAGGCGCGCACCCAAAAGCCTCAAATCCACTCGGATCCAAGCGCATTCGCATCGGTCAGTGTGAAGAACGTCCGTCTAGCTCCGCAAACTTCCTTGGCTCCGCCACAATTAGTGGCCAAGCTGAAGAACGGGAATCGTGAGGCCGAAAAAGATCTATCGGAGAAGAGCGGAGTGTCGCAGTCGAAAAACGCGAAGCCAGCCTCGGAGTTTCAAGCTCTGTGGAACGAGCTGCACGAGAAGCAGAAGTCGAACAAGGGCCTGCCGATCAAGATGATGAAGCCGCCGCCGCGGCGAATAATTGTTCCGGCTGCGCAGGAGAAGACGACGGTCCCGCCGCAACAGAGTCAGGGTCCCGATCCCACCGCGTTTCTGCGCGCGATTTTGAACATCAACAACGGCGGCGCGCCGCCGAGCAGCGCGACAAAGGGGATTCCGTACCTACCTCCGCCGGCAAATGCGCCGATGAACAGTCGGCTTCCGTCGTTGAACAGTTCGTCCATGGCGGACGACCAGACGATGGACGCGCCGCCGTTGGTTAAGCAGATGTTCCATCACGCCCGGCAGAACAAGGAGAGCCAGCAGAATATAGAGAGGAAGCCGCCGATCTGGTGGTACTGCACGCAACTGTTGAATTATTACCAGCTCAGCCGATTCGGCGTGCCGCGCTACAATTACTTCGTCGACGGCGAGACCAACATGATCCGCGCGCAAATTGTCTTACCGGACAACCGCGTTTTCGTGGGCGACCCGTCGCAGTCGCAGGAGTTGGCGGCGGGCAGTGCGGCGAAGAAGGTTTACACGGAGGTGATGCAGCCCGATTTGAAGAATCTGGTGCCCCCGCCGCACCAGTGGTTCGTCAATCAACAGAGCCAGCCGCGCGGGCCGCCGCTGAGGCCCCCAATGATGCCCAACTTCCACACGAAGCCTGTGCCCGGACCACCGCCTCGCTTCCAGCACTGGCACGGCAAGCCGCCTCCGAACGCTCCGTTCCCGCAGATGCACATCCAGCCAAGGCCGCCACACCATCCACCTCAGGAAGAAGTACCGAAGCCCGAAGTGAAGAACAGCACCGCCTTCGTGCCTCTTCAGGCGCAGAAGAAGAACCGGAAATTGAGTGCGAGCCAGACGGGCAAGGATTCGAAGACCGGCGGTGGCAACGATCAACCTCCCAAAGAAGCACAGCACTCTAAGAAGGAGTTCGCGTCGAAAAATACGAAAGCGGAGAATACGCAAAAAGAAAAGTCCGGTAGAGAAAGCTCGGCCCAGTCCAATTCGCAGACAGGTCAAAGCGGGCAGAACAATCAGAAAGCCGATCAAGATCAATCGGGCAGATTAATCAAGAGTCGACCAAGGCGATCTCGCTTAGCAGCCAAATTCGGTCCCCCCGGCGCGCCGGCCCCGCAGCCAGCGGAGCCCGGCAACGCCTAGTCTACTTAAAGCCTGTATAAAATACTCACTGTCATTTCGAGAAGCACCGCGGTCTCCGTTATTTGTACTCAGCGCTGCGGTATCAATTGTTTATATGCATGTCGTTGTAAAAGAGTTCTTTCCTTCCCCCCGGGGGGAAGTAAAGTATGAATTTTATTCCAAGGGACTCGGTTGAGCCGACCATGTATTACCTTACTGCCACTCGCTGGGAGATGAAATGGTTCCGCGAAGTGCAGGGGACATACGTGGAGCCAGGCGAGGACTAGATCTTGTCCGACCGGGGCTTCTCTACTGAATAGTACTAGTTTAGTTCCGCCTTCATGCCGTTCATATTGATTGCATAGCACAAAACTATTTTCTTTCTCAACTATCGCTGGCAGGTGTATGTGATATGTACAGACACGCACGCGGGGATCGCGCGAGTACTAAAGTGTGCGGCCGTGTAAGCGGCATATCCTGTATATAATGTTTCGAACGACTCGCCGATGCGGCAGCTTCATTTTTGCGAGTACGACAGGGGCGGTTGCTCCTCGCGGCGGGAACAGTGTCGACGAGACGAGATGCTTGGATCCATTTACTTATTTATAGCGGAACAAGACGGAAGTGTTTTCAGTTCTTTTTATACGTTCGTGCGAGACTGTACAATATATACATATACAATATAAATATAGTCTGTATTTTTGTAAAATATGAATGAAATGAAATGCGCGGTGATTGGACATCTGTGACTGAGTAGAACTGAGGTTTCTTTAGTATTCGAATGACATTCGCCAGAGCATGTGAGACAGATTTTTGTGAATGACGCTTTATACACTTGACAGGAAGTGCTTTTCATTTCGCTGGTTGTATCTACGAGTCTCTCGAGGAAATTATGAATTTCGTTCCATGGCTTGAGACGAGAGCCCACTGGACGGTAATAGAAAGCCACGTTACGAATTATGATGTCGTGATTATGAATTGTGAGGATCGATCAACATACATGTGAGACGATTGTGTTTGTAAATTTTTTAATCGTTCCACCGACTGTAACTAGAAATAAAGTCAATGTATGTTAGCCACAGAACTGAATAGTATTTACATCCTCGCCCTCATCCCATCGCACAGTGCGCGACTCTCGTATACGAAAGTACTGAAACTTCGCGGGCCACTCGTCGGGCGGACACACGCGAGCTACAAAATATCCATGATTCGTTAGACCTCCGCTTATATCGCGAGTCTCTTGTGACGCTCGGGCTTTCATTCACAAAAAAGAACGCCTCACTGGCGGAGGTTTGTACAAAATTAATTCATGCTTGATTGATTATAAGCCGACCCTCTGCTGCCGGCACTGCAAACTGAATTCGTTGACCACCTCGGCCATTCGCTGCTTGCTGGTGCGCGTGCGGAGCACTTGGCGTATGAAGGCTTCCTTATGGTCCGCCGATGCGGAGACCTTGTCCTGGAGGGCGACGCGCAGGCACTGCGCCGTCAATTTCGGATGGGTCTTGTTCAGTGCTAGCAACACTTCGGCATGCGGTTCCAAGCAGTGCCGCGGCACTTCGCCTCCTGGAAGACAAGCGAATCAAGGGAACATAGCTTTGCCGGCAAAGCTAAAGAATCGGTTGAAGGGAGAAATAAAAGGCGACATACCGACACACTGCATTAACGTATTGACGAGCTCCTGGCACATGGGTTCTATGAGGTTCTCGAACGGAAGACCATTATCAGAATGGGCATCGCGGGTGATTGCGTAAAATAGGAAGCTCCCAGCTGCCTTGATCGTCCTCGATAGGTTCAACATCAAGCACGAGATGGCTGGAATCAGACTGGTCACGAAATATGTTCAAGAGAACGTAGCTGATCTCGAGAGAGAATTGAACATACCACACTGCAGCATCTCGAGCTCCTGATCGGGAACCAACTTCAACATATCCGGGTTTCTCCTGTAGATGAGCGCTAGGAGGTAGAGGTAGGCTTCGAGGAGTTCGGCCCAATCGGATAAGTCTCCGCGGACCGACCTGCACGCCCTGATGCCGCAGAGGGTGATCGAGCTTAGTTCCGCGAAGACAGAGCCGACAATGTTCCTCGACTCCTTCGGGAAGAGGATTATCAGTTGGCGAAGGAAGAAGAGGGCTTCGGGGTGCGGCCACTTTTTGTAGGACGTCAAGAGGAGGGGGAGGAGGGCTCGCGCGTCGACCTCAGGGTGCGGGAGCGAGGTCAGTGAGTGCTTGGCACAGGTGTACATTGCCTCGAGGGTGGCATTGTCCTGGCTCCACTCGTGGTGCTCGACAATTTGACTAAAGATCGGCAGGACCGTGTCCAGCACCGTCTTCCCGATGGAGCCCTCGAGGGTTTGAAACAATATTGTCACCATTTTCAACTGGTCCGTGAGTGAGTCTCGCACTCGGAACAAAGGCTGCTGGAGGAGTTGGCGGATCTTGACGATGCACAGGCCCAGCACGGCATTCAAGTGGCCCAGTTGCTCTTCGACGCTGGGCAGGGTGTTGAGCAATTTCCCCACGGCGAAGATGAGCCGCAAGTTCTCGCCGCCGCCTGGCGTTACGTTCGGCAGCATTTGGCCGATAATGTTTAGAATGGAGGGTGCGTAGGGCCCGAGATCCGTAGCGCACTCCCTGGTCAAGTCCTTTAGAGCCATACTAGCCAGTGGCGCCGTTACACGACCTTTCGTTAGGCCCAGGGTGACGATTCGCAGGACCTTTTCCAGGATTCCTCCCGGGTGCTGACTTATCCATTCAGCGTAAGCTCCCAAGACCGAACACGCGCACGCCAACACCTAGTAATGAAACGAATTTTTTCGTTCAATCTCTGATTAAGTCTTATATCAAAATGAAGCGGTAAAATGATCAGGTAATACTGATACCTCGCCGGGGTACAAGTCGTAAGGTATGTGCGAGAGGACCAACTCCATCAGCGCCGGCATATACTTGGATTTGTCGATGTCGACGCTATCGGATAACGCCTTGAAGGCATGGAGCGTGGTCTCGACTTCAGTCCACTTGTCCGGAGAGTCCAACGGCTGACTCAACTTCTGCCCGAGGAGCATAATAAGCTCATCGCGCAGGACAAGGTAGCAGTAGAGGTAGGTGTCGGTGACGTCCTGCCGGTAACACCTGAAGAGCTCTCGCTCTTCAGAATCCCCGGCTTCCGCCGGTGACGAAGGCAGTCTCGACTTCTGAAGAAGAGCCTCGACCACTTGGGTGTAGATCGCTTTCAACGCTAGCCGAGCTCGACTTTCGAAGGGCTCGTCGAGTGTGTAGAAACCGTCCTGCAATTCGTACCAGAAGCCGAACGCTATGTTACTCCGTGTCTCCTCGGTCGGGTATCGTCCCGGCTGGCCGGAGCACTCGAGCATCAGGCGGACCAGAGTTTCGGAGGTCCACTTGCACTCGGCGTTGCTGTCGTCCACCAAGCCGACGAGGAAGGCACGACTGTGGTTAGACCCCATCGCCGCGAGGATCTCGCAGAAGTATTTACTGCTGTGCTGCGCCGCCAGGCTCACGACACGCTTCGCCCAGGCCCATTGCGTCGCCGGTAGCCTCTCAAGCTCCTCGCTCGTTAGGAGGATCGTCAGGCATTCCTGGACGATCGCCCAGCAACGCGGATTCTCTTGCTCCGAGCCGTCCCTGTTCGGCGCGAAGTGAGCCGCGGCCTCTAGCAAGTGGAGGAATATCTCCTCGACGCTCCACAGTGGTACACCGTGTTTCACCCAGGACAATGTGCACTCCAATGCTAGCAAATAAAGGGCTTCGTTGCTGTTTCCACCATGGGGGTTGCAGCTTCCTAACACTTGCTGGAGGAGCCAAGCGGTCTTGGTCCAATTAGAATTTATCGCTATCGCCTGGACAGTAGGAAAGAATACCTTTTCACTTCTCCACTAATCCCACACTTCCACAAGTCCTATTCTTCAATTTACCTCATATGGCAGTGCATTCAACACAGTTAACAAGAGTTCCAACGACACTGGAGAATTATAGGGCAAGACTTCCATGAGTTCCTCCACAATGTGCTTCCTCGCCTCCCGATCCTCCACTGCATGGCACTTCACCAGGAACAGAGCAAGCTGTAACACATAAACAATCCTCTCCAACAATCCCAACACATCACCAATTTCCACACGCCTAAGAAATCAAGATTACCGCTTGGCAGACTTTAGCCAGAATGAACTTGGGCGTCTGCTCCTGCTTGATGCACCCAACAAGCCGCTCCTGCAGAGCAGGATAATCCGTCTCAGGCACTTCATTCCACTGCTTGTGGATCTTGGCGTGCAAGGTGGTGGCAGCGAAGAACTGCACCTCCAAGGACTGCAGAGTTAAACAATTAATCTCAAAAGTATCAACCACTTTAAAAACTACTGTCTGGCAAGAGCTGTACCTTGGTAGGCTGGAGAAGTTGCCAGACGAAGATCCAAGCCTCGGGTGCCGACTGCGCCCGCAGGAGCCAGCTATGAGCCTCGTTATTAGCCTGAGTGTAAAACTGCTTGACGGCTAGTTCGACTTGACTCGCGTAATCCATCCTGGGCTCCATCCCCGCGGCCTCGCCGGCGGACGCACTTTCAACTGCACCGTTGCCGCTCGACGCCGAAGCCCCGACCCCTGCGAACCATACGCCCTTCGATCCTCGCCGCCCGACCCCAAGCTTCACCTGCTCTCGACTTCCTCCTCAGTTCGTCAACATCCCGTTCGGAGCCAGGAAAGTTCTCGCGGAGGTTAACCTCGAGCGCCTCGCCAGGTCGGCACAGCTGATCGCAGTGACACTGGCCGACACATTGGGGAGGACATCGCTGTCGATGTCAGGGTACAGAGTTGTTCAGAATTGATGTCAACCGCTACTTTTTAATCTCCCTGTATATTCGCTCCGAGTCGAAAACCTGTGCGACCGGTAGGACGAGGAAACTTGAATGGTTTAAAAGGAATGTTTTGGTAATATTGTTTATTTTGATTCGTCGAATTTGGAGGAATATATTGTTTTGATTTTATTGTGAATTGATTGGTTGATCATTCGAGCAGGCGTCGTGCGTGGATATAACCAACGCAGCGTGATTAATACTCGAGATTTATTGGATCTATGAAACGAGCCTGCACGATGGATCCTGCGAACGAAACACCGAACAAGGGTAGGAACACCAGTTTCTTTATTATTTCGTCATGTTTCGTAAAATGCTGCCTGATTCCAGTGGTTCTCGTGGAGAGGAATATCATGCCGCAAGGCATTCACTTGCTGGACCCTACTGCAGTGGCGAAGGCCTCCAAGGAGGATCTAGTGGCTCTCGCGTTGGAAATCCAGAAAGTGCGAATCTTCACCTTCAGCAAAGAGATCGCACCAGGAACAGAGTTGTAACATTAGTTCTCCTTGTAGGCGGACAGTTATGTAAAGGCAACTGCGTACAGCAAACTCCAAGTGATAGCCGAGCAGATGAAGATGCTAAAGCAGCAGGCCAAAACGATCCTCCAGGAATCCCAGCTGCATATGAATCTGCATCACGCCGCTTGCAATTTTGTCAAGCAACCTGGACACGTGTACCATCGCTATCAAAGGGAATCCGGACAATTTTACTTGTCCATGCTTAGTCCCGAAGTACTTGACTCTCTTTCTGATTATGTTGGTAGAGATTGATTCTCCCAATTGCACAAGTTTGCTCGCATTACAGGAATGGGGGCCGCCAGGACCACCGCACAAATACCATGGCTCATTTAGACTGGAAAAGAACCAGTCCTGGACTTCTGTGAAAGCGGGCAATGCGAAGGACAGCATAGAGGTTCTAGACAAATTATTCCCGGACGCCGCAACGACTGCCTTACTGCAAAGTCTGATTGGAAAAGAAGATTAGATTATTATCTATAGGGTGTCTATATCAGTTATCTATAAACATTAATTATCTTTTAAGAAACTATCGATCGATTTCATATACGAAATAAACTATTTTAATTACAACGGATTAATCTAAGTGGGATTGGTAGGAAGGAAACTCCTGTACAATTCAACAAGCAAGTTTATTTCGAATTCCGAGTGACTCAGATCGAGCTGAGCGCGCGGTAGCCACTGCTCCAAGGGGTAGACCGCGACGCCAACCTCCTCTTCCCCGTGTTCTCTCAGCTCAGTGTGCCTCGCGTATTTCAGAAACCACCGGGGTTCGTATGTATGTAATTACATAAAGACGTTACGTCTGGAAGAAAGGCAGGTGTGTAGGTGTGTGCCGGCCAAGCGACGGACTAACGTCGCGGCGCCCTATCGCCGAGCTCTATTTACACTGGTTCGCGACGCTACGCATAATATTCCTCTCGGATTACAGCTATCCTGTGATGATTACATCCTCCTCCTCTCTCGCCCTGGGAGTCTCGTGCAATCGGGCTAGTCTACTGCGCGGCGCCACCTGGCGGCTAAAAATATCGGTAAGATTCTATCGCTTGGCTCCGGGTGTATGCAGTGGTGGGGTGGGGTACAATAAGAAATGTCCCGCGGAAAAATCCTTTGAGGCAACATTATTCTCTCACTATACTTGGCGCGTGTCTGTCCTATATTAGTTATACCACAATTTGAAGGTTCTTTGGTACGACAACTAGTTTCCCGGCTACGTTCTATCTGGTGAATTTTGGCCTTCCTTGTCCTCTGTACGCGAACCTCTCGCTCGCCTTCACACACTCGTCTTCTTTCTCTCGTTCTTCACGCCCCTGGCTTGGTCGGTTCGTTGGTTGGAGTACAGGAAACGAGGAATATCCGTGGAATCTCTCTACCTAGACTGTTTGGAGCACTGCTACACGAAAGCACAAACAAGTAAAGGAACACTATAGCTTCGTCGAAAGGAGTGACACTCAGATTTTACCCCCCGAGCGGGGGTCGGATTGAAATACGATGATTCGCAATAAACTATTGCGCACTCTGATCACTCCATGGCTCAGTCTCGCGAGCGCTTGCGTCATGTAGTGTTCACTTTGTGTGCTGGAAGCGAAATGGGAGTATCACGTTGAGTTAGTTGCGTGTTAGAATTAGGGAGATTTATCGCTTACATGGCACTGGTATCCTAAGTGGCGTGTTGTCGTCGACGATGCACTCGTGCGTCTGGTTGTGGAAGAGGTATTGTACCAGCAGTTTCTTCTCCTCACCGACACAGGGGTCATAGAACCCAGGCAACTCACTCTGCAAGGAGATCGATCGTTTAATCAAGCGCTAAGCTGAACTAGAGCATCGACTGTACCTTGGACTGCGTGTGGAGGACAAGTTTCGAGTCTCTGACTAAGCACTGGAGAGGAATGGTGACGTCGATCACTTCGTCCCTCGGCACGTTCTCCTGTCCCTGCGGATAAACGAATCGTCCGTAAAGAGCCTTCGTGATGATCAAGCCTCTCTTCCCCTCCTCCTCCGCTCGAATCCGGCTGACAGTCTCCTTCATCAGGTCTGTCGCGATCTTCGCCTCCTTTTGCTTCTCGACGATCCGCGACTTGTTGGCCTCACGCTGCTTCTGCTTCTCGCGCTCCTTCCGCTCGCGTTGGATCGGCTCGATCACCGCCTTCTTCAGGATCGCCCAGGAGACCAGGGGCACCACCGTTGCGTAGAAGATCGGCGCCGGCAGAACCTCCTCGCTCAGCTGGATCGGAAAGGAGTAGGTCTGCGTCGCTCGAATCAACTTGATTCTCAACGTGACACCCGTTGGCGTGCCGACGCGCACTGCCGCGGAGATTGCGTTGCTCTTCGAGAGCTTCTTCTCGGCGCCGTATTCCACGTAGATGCCGAAGGTGCCCAGTCTGTCGGGGAAAGAATGATAGCTCTCTTTCGGTGGAGGAAAAGGGACTTGCTTACCTAATGCTTCCGTAGAGTTTCATCATTTTGTCTGGCAGTTTGTACGAGTGGTTCAGTCCGACGTAAGAATGAAACATGCTGAAGTGGATGAGGAGGGCTGTGTAGGTGTCCGCTGTGGAGCGGACGATCGTAGTGTTCATGGCACCCTGCATACCCGCCCGGTACGTTAAATATCCTATGGTGTGAGTGTCTAACTGCATTGCTAAAGCTGCGGATACAGATCGTTCGGTTAAATATGATGACTATTCCTTCCTCCTCGTCTATGATTCATTATTAGCGAACACGCGTACTTCCAACAAGACTAGTTTTCATGCCGTAATCGGTGAACTGGAATATCGTGCCGCCGTTGCAGAACATTCTCCTCGAGAGCGTACTGAAGCCTTTGAAGCTGAGGGCGGGTCCGTTGCCAGCGGACATCTCCATCTCCACCCAGCCCCTCGGCGCGAGAAGCCTCTTCGCCGAGACGGTGATTGTCCCGGAGCCAGTGCCATTCTGGGTACCCACTTGTCCGTGCATAGTGATGGTGTCCTTCGGGGTAATCGGCGCCTCGATCGACTGGGTGAACGACATCCCCCTGACTTCGATGTTCGAGAGGAAGCTCCTACTGCAATGTATCGATTGCCAGCGAATAAAGTGTCGCAACTCTTAAGTATTACATTAAACGAGAGCGGAATTCTACCTATTGTCGTAATCATCGTCGTATTTGTTGAACAAATCGGTCGCATTGATATTAACAGTAACAGTACCGCGGGGGTTCGCGAGATACTGTTGCATCTTCTCCTCCTTCTCCTTGGCTAGCTTCTCATACTCTTCCCTGATCTCCTGCGGTGTCTTGGTATGCTGAACAAGCTCCCATCCCTCGGTCTCTAATCCCCGCACTCCCAGGGAGTCGTAGATAGCCCTTTTATGCGGATCACTTAAAACTGGTATTAACAGGGAAACGGAGAGGAAAGCGTAAAAGCATAAAACAAGAAGATCCCAAAGAAACAGTGCGCCCGATCCTCCCGGACAGAGCAGGCTCCGTCTACTTTAGAAATCTGCTATTGCCAGTCTGTTCGGGACGGATGGACGATTCCAAGGATAGAAAACCATTGGAAGAGTAGCCGAGGCGCGACGAACCTTGGTACACTTGTCTAGTGCGATTGAACATATACTCCGCCTCCTTCTTGCGATCCGGATCCGTGTGCTTGTCCGGATGGTAAGTCTTGCTGAGGCGGCGGTACGCATTAGTGATATCTTGCTGGCTGGCCTGCAAGTTCAAGCGGCACTCTTAATCCTTCCACAATATATACCAATGATCTGATTCTGCTACTCTGCGCTAATCACGGCTATGTGGGGGCTGCTCGAAATTTCGAGAGATTGGAGGAGAAATAGACTGTGTTCGGATTCGATTGGATAGAATAGAAATAAAAATATGACATAAACAGAGTTCGATATTGGTCAGCTCCTGGCTTAGATCGACGGGCTCGAAGCCAGGAGTCCCGAAAGCCTCGCGAAACTGGAAGGCGTCATTGCAACAAACTGTTGCCGGCGAATCCCGAGGATCGGTCGAGAGCAGTGTCGAGCACTCGTGCTCGTCGTCATCGAATTGAGATATCTCCGGAGGAGACAGGGAGTCTCGGGGCGCGTTGCATCAGCGGCGACGTGTCACGTGGAAGCGCGCGCGGCCGCCGAGCAACGTGGTGAAGCGGGTCCATGGGGTGTTTCGCGTGGGGAGAGTACTGCGAGAGTATGTGTCTGTTGGAGGACGTTATCTCACATCTCGGGCGACATTCAGGAAGGCGTAGTAGTCCTCCTCGACCGGCTGCTCCTCATCGTTGTTCTCCTCGAACATGGCGCTCCAGAAACGGCCGCCGCCGTCGCCGCCACCTCCTCGTCGTCCTCGTAATCGCGCGCGCTGCCTCCGACGCCTTTCAGATCATTCGGATCAACCCGTGCTCCCGATGATCGTTCCATAGGTTATTACGAAAGATTCCTCCCGTGCGCGCCGGCATCCTGCGCGCTGCTTTCACAGTCCTCCGCTCGATGGCGCCACTTGCCCAGTTATCGAGCGCTGCCGGTAATTGCGCTCTGTTTTAAAGTCGATTACCGACTGAAATATCGCTGCTGCGACACTGTGGCGCCCTCTGCGCTGCCAATTCTGTGCTTCTAGGTGCTTCTAGGCGCAGACTGACGAAATAGCAAGCATATTCGGACAAATAGGATAATTTTTGTAAAATCGAGAATTTTTTCATAGGTACCCCTTCCTATTTTTTCGATTTTTCGACATTTTTTTAACTCGCCCTGTTTCAACATTTTTCCATAGATTTACCACTAAAACTAAGATCTAACACGGAATTAGTGCGACAGAGTCCGTAATTGTGTCGTACGAGCGAAATTTCACCGATTTTCTTGCTAAAATCGTCGAAATCTCATTCGTTCGGCACACTGAAGGCCTCTGACCAACTAATTTTGTCCTGAATCTTAGTTTCTAGACTCAAACTAAAGAAATATCAAGCATTCAGCAGCCAAGTTTGGGCACTTTCGAAAAATTGAAAATTTTTCCATAGGTACCCCTTCTCATTTTTTCGATTTTTCGACATTTTTCCAACTCGCCCGATTTTGATATTTTTCCATAGTTTTAACCCTAAAACTAAGATCTGGCGCAAAATTAATGGGCCCGAGTCCGTAATTGCGTCGTACGAGTGAAATTCACCGATTTTCTTATTAAAATCCTCGAAATCTCATCCGTCTGGCACAATTATCGCCTCTGACCAACTAATTTTCTGCGGAATCTTAGATTCTAGGCTCAAACTAAAGAAATATCAAGCATTCGGACGATTTCGAGGACCTTCGAAAAATTGAAAATTTTTCCATAGGTACCCCTTCCTATTTTTTCGATTTTTGGACATTTTTACAATTCTTCCGATATCGACATTTTTCAATTAATTTCACCCTAGAACTACAATCTAAGAGAGAATTAGTGGACCAGAGGGCCGTCACTCGACGATTCTCAAGTGGCGAACGACACAAGCGCGACTACACACTCGCCGGAGAAGGCCAACCAAGCAGGAGACGGCGAAGGAGCGGAATGTGAATTCCGAACGTGACTGCGTGACAATCGGTGGCAATCGGCTCGAACGAGTGCCACCATAAAAGCGCAGTAAAACGCGAAGGGCAGGCCTCGAGAAAGAAAGGGTTCCGTTGAGCGGAGGTTGCTTTGACATATCCACTAATCAGAACAGAGTACTCGATCCTTCTCGGCTTACCCTCGTAAATTTCTAACCTCCGAGAGCTAATCGGACAACTCGACTTTTCCTACAAATCTCAGGCTTCGGCCCTGAAAGGACCATCCTAACTTGTCGAGCGTATAAACGCATAAGAACCCGCGAGAGCTTATCAAGGGAGGTGCGCGCGGCGGGCGAACACGATCGGCCGCGATTATAATTGCTCGATTGACGGGGAAACAATCGGCCCCGCTATTGTTAAACAGTGGTCATTGTGCCGGCTGACAATGCGCCGTTATACGCCCGGACAATACTGGGCCGCCAAGGTGTTAGCTCGCCGAGACTCCTAGCTCGAGCCGCGAGCGCACATCCGGCTCTGGGCCCGCGACCGCGATTTTCATGAGAAGCGTCGGCCCCGCGGTTGTAAAACTTTTGCCCTCCAATGATTCTGCTCCACTGACTTAATTCCGATAGGATCGGCTTGGGAATGCGAGTCTCCTGCTGACTAGGCGCTCGGCCCGATATCTGCCTGTCGAAATCGCTAACGTAATCGACGGCACGTACTCTTGGGCCGATTTCCTCGAAGACCCCCTAACGTAATCGGCTCGCCTAATTGCTCTTCATGTCGCGAGATTCGGTTCCTGGGAAAGTACTTGGAGGAGCTGCGAGGTCAACGGGAATAATACTATTATTTCAAGTCTACTCAAGAGTGTAAAGATCAGAACAAATCCCCAAGGTGTAATTGATCTGCAAAAGAAGTTTAATTGGAACAAATATGTAAATTTTTCAGGAACACATTGAATCATCATTGGCTCGCAACGAAAGCAACAATCTCGGGATTCTCACCTGAAAATCTGGACTTCGGACTCGGCCATGCAGCACTGCACCGCGATCAATCGTTGCGAGGAACAACTCGCCATTGCGCAGGAAATATTCCCTATGGGCGTGGCCAATCGGTGGGCGGACTTTGCGCCGAGCGGTGGGGAAGATCAGAGGAGCCGACGGTGGATCAGACCAATGAAAATTAAAGTTGTATGCAACTCGCTGCAACAGACTTCTCAAACAACCAATCAGAGCCACGAGACACGTGGACCTCACGCCTTAAACATGTCGGCTTCCTCCCCACCAATTCCACGCTGGGAAATCGACTTTCCTCTCAATCTCTGCACGCATTATCGCCCGATTTCCAATTCTTTTTCCCCATTTTTTTCCAGCCAAAACTGCGAAACGTCGCTTCGGGGATGATTTCGAAATGCAATGTTAAGAAATGCGACCGGTGAATTCCGCTGGCCTCGTCTCAGGAAGTTTCTGTATACAAAATCGACAAGGTAAAGTGCGAGCGGTTGATGTAACATTCGGTTTCAGCAGTTTGTTATTCAAACAAGCCGCTCAGTCCACGCACAGTAACAATTTAATCTTGTTTCTCCAGCAAAATCGCGAGGAGCCGGTCTGTTCAAGGTGTTTATTATTTAAACAGAACATCAGCGGCGACACGCAGACAAGAGGGCCGGATGCAACATTGTAACGGAGAGTTTTGTCGCGACTTATTATCCAAACAGTCTATTCGCACCGGTCACGAATCGACGGCGACCTTAAAATACTGGCCCGATTGCACCTAATACTGATTAGCACGCAGGAAAAAAGTGATTACCGCGCTTGCCTCATCGAGTACGTGGAATGCGAGGTAAGCTCGCTTACATAATCACCTGGATTCGCCATCGGCAGCGCTCCACTTTCCTTTACTGGGTCGCATCCTTGACTCTTCGCTCCTACCACCGAATTCCGCCCCCTTAATTCCAATTTCCATCGCGCGCTCGCCTCTTCCACGCGAAATTCCCTCTCCAGTCACTCCGAATTTGAGTATCTTAATCTTAATCAAATAGAAATGTAATTATTATGATCTGCGGACGAATTCCACCGCAGGTCACAGACGAAACTCGCATGTTGGATGAATATTGATTCGACCGGCGATAAACAAACACTATTTCGCGTGGAAGAATAATTATTGTATTAATATTGGACTAAAAACTAGCCAATTAATGAGATGAGACTGAATTTCAGGGTATTCCAACGGAGTGGATCGCGTGGGCGGTGATGGGCGTGTTGGTGAATCGGCGGTGCTCTTCGAATCCTCCACCGACTCCGCCTCTGGCGGCGAGAATTCACTCGCTCTCCTTTCAATCGGCTCTCTTTCTCGCTCGCTCTCTCTCTCCGGCGAGAGCGGCCGCCCGCGAGACTCGAGTCGCTCGGGCGAGTATGCCAGTCGCAAATCTCCACTGCTCTCTGCCGCCCGAGAGAGTTTTTCGTGCGAGCTCCGCGCGCCCGGAACGTGCCACCACTTTTCTCGAGAACTTGGAGCATTATTCCTCATTCATTCCAACTACTTGTTGTAGTACTCGTCGAGTAGAGTGTCGGTACTTGGGACTTTGAGTAAACGTGCTTGGAGTGCTACCTGGAAGAAGGGGACTTGGACAGATTTCCCTCGGAGAGCAGAGTTCAATGAGAATAGTGCGCGGAAGATTGTGGGCCTGAGCCTCGAGGATCATCAACTTCCAAGGTAATTAATCGTCTCTAGGAAATCAGGTGAAATGTCAGAGAAAGGAGCACTTTGGTCAAAGTGCGGAATCGTCATTTCTTACTCACGTGGATCCGCGGGGAGTCGAAGCCTGGATTAGCCGACGCATCTCGATGAATGAGTCCCAGTTTACTACGGAATTAAAAGAACGAACTCTATCTTCCTGCGAGTGTAAACCGCGAGGGATCTCTCTCGAGTCGGTCGCGGAAGTTTGTAAACTCCGCGAGAGATTTCTTCGGCTGTTTGGTAAACAGAGCACGATAAATACTTCCTCCGCCAGCGGAGAAAGAGATAACCGGCTTTTCCCGATCGGCTCGTTTCGGGGTCCTCTCCACCCTTGGAATCTCAGGGACTGAGAACTCGCCTCCTCAACGAGTTCAATCGAGAATCAAATAAATGAGATTAATTCGATTATTCCACCATCGATCTACCTACGCGCGTCGGACTTAGCTATTGCCAGGACTCGGAGATGATTCTTCGGGCGGAAGTGTCGGGCGAGTCCCTCGGGACTCTGATCGGCTCCTCCAAAGTGCTCAGCTGTTCTTCGCTCGTCAAGGCGCCGCTCCCCGAGGAGAGCTCGGCTCCTCTTTCCTCGGCTGGGACTAATGTTCTAATACCTGACACTGTGTCACTGTCATCGAAGCGAGCGACGGCCGTCCCTCTAATGTCTAATGTCCGACACCTCCCCTCCGTTTGGGCCTGAAATAGTCAACAACTCATTACACATTTATTACCAGAGAGCCGCCCGCCTAACAAATACAATCATTTTCCTGTTTCAGGCGCGGAGAGTCGGGAAGCGACGGAGAGAGCCGTGTGAGGAAAATTGTTGGGACCAGTGAGTGACTGGAAAGCGCAGAGTGTTAGTGATTGAGTCGCGAGTGAGACGCGATTCCTAGCTCGAAGGGACTCTCGGTCTCCTGCGAGTGTTTGAGTGCGATTCGCCGAGAGGTTTGTGCGGCCAGGATTGGCGGGCAGGTGGTGGAACTGCAGTTGAAGTGTGTAAATGCCGGCGACTTTATGAACTTCGCCACGGCGGACCGGAGCGCTATGGTCTCCCACGTGAATCCTGTCTCAGGGGTGAGTCCTTCAATCTTTTCCTATTCATTGCAGAGAATTTCCTTTGCTCATCTTGTAGGCCGAGGCCTAGAGAGGCTACTCGAACCGCATTGCCTCGTTATCTCCCGGCGGCGACGGAGCAGCGGGAAACAAGGCGAACTCGAGGTCCCGACCTCGACAAATTTCGCAATCCATCTGCGTCTTGGACGGAAACTCTTACCACGTCGCCAGGCGAAACTCCGTTTCCCAGATGCTCAGCAAAACCGAACCGACTCAGTTCGTTCCTCCTTTCGAGCGCGAATTCATTAAATCGCCTCCAATGAGCCAATAAGTCGCACGAGCCTGTCTTGTTTAACACGAAGCCCGGATTTGTTGTGCAAACAAAGATTAATTAGCTCGCGTCTCCGGCGAGTGGTAGCAATAAATATTGACTGGGCAGCGCAGCGACATTGAACGCCGGCTTGAAATAACAAACCGGAATAGGAAATGGTCGGGGCCTCAGCTTAGTGAATGAAATGTGGGTTATCGCGGGCTCGAGCGATCGATCTCTCTCCTCTGGTATAGTTTTACAGCGATCGCTCGGCGATCGATATAATCAATGAGAACTCGGATTTCGATGACTAATCGCAAGGTCCTCCCGACAAGTTTTAGCCTGTCGCTTCCTCACGAGCTCCCACTTAATTAGAAGACATTCGCCGCTTAGTAAATCACGCGTGTGTTAATCAGCAACTAGTTACCCGCTAAAACTCCCTTCGGCCACTTGAAAGACACTTGGCTCCGGCTTCCATCTCGATATTCTCGAAAGCGACTACTCCCCGAGGGAAAAACAAATAAGCGAGAGAGTTCCGAGAGCTTACGATTTAATAGCTCTCCGGTGAATTAACGAGCCGGCGGAGCAGCTGAGTTAGAGCTGGCTCGCTGTATAATTCCTCCTAGGTTTCTTGCTGTAAAAGCTCCCCCCTGGCTTTGAAGGGGCCGCGGACAGCCGCACTACTTTCGTCCGACTGTTTCTCAGTGTCAGGCCGCTTGATGCACTTCCCTCGTACTCGGCCCCATCGCTACTTTGTCCTCCGCGGCTTCCCAGGGCTTAAGATAGTCCTCGACCAGCCGGCATTTTTCACGGGACCTGCGGGAGATTATCATTGGCCAATTGGCATTGAGCGAGCAATTTGAACGGGAATCGGCGAGGGTAACTCTAGTTTACTTACACCGGGCCCGCGAGGGATGAAGAGACGAGGAGGGTTTCTTTGGCGAGCGGAGCTCGCGATGTTTGAAGTGTCGTCGCCGGAAGCTTACAAACACCGGCAGCCTGTTGTGACATCGTATTATGCCAGGCGAAACTTACGAGCCTCCTCTAGATCGTTAATTTGCGATCCGGCTTTACGAGGACGTCTGTAGTCCGAGCGACCCCCACACACTTCTCTCCTAACCATCTTCATTCGATATTAGTCCAATACCCAAACTCATTAATTCCATCTCTCAATTATCCTCACTCTCGCCAAGTATCTTTCCTAATGTTTGTCGGTGTGTTGTTCGCAGGAGTTGCAGCAGGGAAACGCCTCCCTGACGGTGGCGGGTCTGAGCAGCATGCAGGAGGCCACGCATTCCTTGAAGATCAAGCAGGAGCCTTTCCAAATGTCGCCACCCTCGCCTCTCCCGCCGCTGCACCAAGGTACTTGAGACATCGGTCGAATTTCCCCGCGGTAAATCGAGGGAATCTCGTACTCGACACCACGAAGATTCCTCCTTTCGAGAAGCGGCGCGTCGGCGATGTCCTCGTCGCGGCGATTTTGTATTATTATTAGAACCCGACCTTTGGCAAACAGGAGCGTGTCGCCAGCAGCCCGGAGCCTCGTCGACGACATATCCTCGGCTTGTCTCCCGCTAAGCCACCCTTAGTCCCCGCACCCTCTCTTTCTTTCTTTCTCTTATTAATATTCTCCCCGGGCATTCCCCGGCGGCTGGTTTACTGGAACAATCGTGCGCGTTCATGGACAATTCGCCGGCTATCTCCCGGACGATTAGAGCGTCTCGAGTCTCTGGTTGCAGCCGGTCGGCACAGGAACATTTCAGGAGAGATAGGCACCGATAGGATTCCTCTTGAATCGCACCGCTCGGATTACCACTCGCATCATTAGCCGCTAATCGCTCGGCGCTCGATATATCTCGCCGCCGTCGGGGAGTTGGTTACTTCGTCGAGTGGGCAATCCTTCGGAATGACTGAATGCGAACCAGCAGCCAATCTAGAAGAAGTCAGAGACATATATATTGGGACGGGGAGCCAAAGCGTGTGGGATGATTTCGGAGAGAACTCTATGGGACTTAGGGGGGGAGTGCGGATCGGAGAGAGCGGGGGTGTCGAGGACGAGGCAGCGACAGTCTCGAGGGCTCCATAATCGCTAACTAAGCGCTGCGAGGAAAGATCAGGGCGCAGCCTC
The DNA here is from genome assembly GCA_963675795.1 of Crossocerus cetratus. NCBI lineage: Eukaryota > Metazoa > Arthropoda > Insecta > Hymenoptera > Crabronidae > Crossocerus > Crossocerus cetratus. The sequence goes on from OY776671.1 coordinate 16,902,054, forward strand.
GCGCTCTATATCATTCACTCGACTTGCCATACTTTCCCGCTCCATCTATTTCCACCGCACACCTCACCCATAAATACGCCGTCTCCCCCCTCCACTCTCTCCTTCCCACCTATCATTCGTTGATACGGAGTTTAAGCTCGATCCAAACTGGACCGTCGCGTCCCGCCCGATTACTTGCCGGCTATCGACTCGCAATCGTCCAGGACCGTCGCCTCCAGGATTAGCAACCATAACTCTCCATTTCCAACAGGCTTAGCTTTTTTCTTCAAGTTTAAACGAGTCCGATTCACTTTCCGCCCAATTCACTCAACCACACGACTAACAGCGTCAAACGCGTGTACCATGCCTGACTTATAACCCCTCTAACGCCTTTTCCACGCGAGGGTCACGGCTGCTGCTCCACATTCGTGTTACGGCTGGCGCGCGCAACATTTATCGGCCAATAAGAATAAAGCCTGATAAATAACCGGCGATAGCGAACGAAATAGCCGAGAGTACCAGCTAATTATAGCACCAACACACTATCGCTCGAGCCTCATTCGCTATTCCATTGCTAATCCCTGGGTTAGTTAGTCGCGGCTATTAGATACACGCAGTCTTTAACTCGGCGCTTTACAGGCTCTTTCAAAATAAATTGCCCGTACTAAAATTGTCGAGAGAGGTGAATGAAATTGAGTAGTGGGATTTAAAAAGCTGGTGAAAGAGCCGGTAGAGTAGAATGCGAGGAATGGCAGGATGAATTAGCGAGGAGGCACGCAGTCGATATGCGTCTATCTCGGCTCGATTGTCGCGAAGGTTCTCCTCTCGAGTGGCGGCGATAGAGGTTATGTCGATAAGAGGGAGGGGGCCGTAGATAGCGGCGTGCCACGACGAACCATGCCGCTCGAAAGCGGTCGGGCCCCCGCGCCACCAATTATCTAGGTTAGGTAACACCTCCTCTCTCCCGCCTTTGTTTTCGAATGCCTCACTCCCGGATAAATGACACCAGATTTGCCTGGTGCATGCGCCTGTATGGGTGCGCGGCACTCTCCTCGCCGCTTATCGTCGCGGCAGCTCCTCGAGCCTCTCGCAAAACACCGCTCGTATTCGTGCGTTCTTATAGTAAACACGATAAACGAACCAGAGATAATTACACTCCCCCACTGGAGCGGCCACCCTGGCTACAGGCTCCTTCAGGCGATCGGTTTCCCTCCGGGCTGTTGAATGTCTCGCGAGTGTATCTCGGGAGTTTGTTGATTGGTCGCGAGTTGCTTGGCCGATCGCTCGTGATACAGGTTGTTGCAAACCGAGTGGAGGGACGTTAGGCGCTGGGAGTGTGGATTGTCCGGGGCGACGAGGGGATTGCCGGGCACTTTGTATTAGATAGCGTGTATCAGCGCCGGGGAAAAGGAAGAGAAGGGGAGAGCGGATAAAAGAGAGAAACTCGAAACGGAGGGCAAGCGGGTCATCTTGAAGCCGGCGATAGCACATCACGCGCTATCTTTCGCATGAGCCAATCCTCCTCCCGTGTATCACGACCTCCCTGACGTTGTCGTCGGCGAGACGACGACCGCGGGGACATCTATCGAAACAATAAGACCATCTACACTCTACAGGGTGATACAGAAGCGAACTCGATCGCGATACGTCTTTCCATTCAACGCGCCACTCTCCTCTTATCTTATTGGCCACCCTGTGTGTCATTCGGGAAATGTATCGGTGTACCAAGTTACACGCACACGCACATCTCACCGACACTCGCCCCGGCGAGCACTGAGGTGCGGATTTCTGCGGAATTTTCCGCTCGCTCGAGGGTGAATTCATATTTTCACGGGGGAAAAGCGAGGATGTTTAATCGAAGGCCGCTCCCTGCCAACATATTTTTCTCGGGCTCTCTTTTCCCCCGACATTTGCCGGGTAATGCACGATAATGAAAGCCGCGGTGTATCGATGATATTAAAAAGAAAATGGCTGGCAGTAGCTGTAAATCGAAATTCGACTTTAACGGCATTAAAAGGTTAATCCAGGCTTAAATGATAATCGCGGGCCATGTTTGCGTCTCCCTCGAGTAGATAAGCTGTAAAAACAAGGTTTAGGGTTAGGGCGGCACGCGCCGGGGAATCAGGGCTAACTAGGGTGAAACCAATCGGAAAGTGACCCCGAGTGAACCGTTCTCCCGGTAATATGGGAGCGGAGGCACGTGCCTCTCTCAGTAGACACTGAAAACGTGACGAGAGCATAATACTATTAGGCTCGCATTTCAGCATGCCCGGTTAGTCATGTCGGAATAAGCTCTCGAGCCGGGAATCCGATAGATCCTCCCGATGGCTCGCTCAATAAGTGTAGCTACAAGGCGGTACACGCGGCCCACGTGTGAGATACGTGTTCGCGATCTGCGGATGCGTCAGGAGTGCGAGCCGCGGAGGAGGAGATTGCGATAAGTCGAGTGAAGAAACTCTTCTTCAGTCAGGCACACCTGACTGCAATTGGAGATGCTTGCCATGCGACACCTAACAGCAGGCGCATCTGCTCTCCGGCCAATGGAATCGCTTGTTTTCAGTTGTCCAACCTCACTTTCGCCTTTCGGCGACCACTCCAACTTTAAATCAGGGTTTTCGATTGATTAATCGACTCTTAACTGCTTTATACCGCAATCTAGAACTATTTGAGGAAAACTTATTGAAATACTTGGATCTCGATTTATAATGGAAATCCCGGGATGACGCCATCGGAAATGCGTCACCCTCTTCGCCGAGCAGAAGGTATAAGATGGCAGGGGTATCATTGGACCCGTGGAGAGATGACCCGGGATCATGCCAGGACGATCTCCGAGGTTAGAAAAGCGGTGGCATTCGCATTCCTGAAATGCTACCGCTTCCAGCGCAGAATCATCGTGGCCGGCTTTCGACGATAAGCGAAATACAATACTCCATGACATCATTGCGAATCGGCGAGTTCTCCGCTGGCACCGTGTAGAGCCCGCCCGGTCACATGACACCTTCTACTCACCAAATCACTCCTACGATCATCGGCCCGACGCACCCAAACTACTTGTCGTCTACTACTTGAAACTACTTGACGGCTTTCGCTCCAAAACTCCGAGTACTTTAAGAAGCGGAGGATATCGGTTGGACGTGGAAATGATTGGGGCGAGCCGCGGCTGAAAATGACAAACTAGATCAACAACAGTATCAGCGGAGCCTGTAGAGCAGGGTGTACGGTATTATTGAAATACGAGGCGAGCTTTTCGTCAAACTGGCAAGCTGCCCCGGTGCTGCCGAGCGAGGCGCTGTTTTGTAAACGGGAATAGTATCGTGGTTCGTCAGTATGCCATAACATCATCGTCCGCCGTCATCTGCCGCCTGCACTGCCAGCAGACGAGCATCGGCCGATTAGTCAACATGTTAGCCAAATAGTCCGCCGGCCGCCGGCTCCCGATGACTCCTGCGCTCCTCATGACTGCGAAAAAAAGAAGATCGACGTAGGCCTGCCGAGAGATTATGTGGAGTATTGTTGAGGAAAGCCGCGGCAATGATCGCAGTAAGTTCCTGATGGAGTACGTGGCCAGTGTAGGATGATACGCGGGGATGACAGTAGCACTGACAATCCTTGTTATGGTAGAGGCCGGTAGTGGAGTATCCTTGCTTTGAAAACACGCCTCCGGGAAATCGAATAGCTGGTTATACTTCGCGTCGCATGTACGCCTCCATGTGCCTGGGTATATTGGACCGTGCGGTACATGTGGGCTTTATGTACTGAGAGGTGGAACTGCTCGCCATTAACGCGATCGGGAAGGTTCACCCCTGAGAAAGGAAGAATTAATTAGAGCGCGGACTTGAATCATCGGAGACGAGGAATTGATATCGGATGAGACAGTCGTTATTTCGAGAAGAGACTTCGTCGGTTTGCCTTGCTCCTGGAAGGCGAACAATGGCGAGACTCGATTGTTCCGATCGATCTAGAGGGAGCCTCGAGAAATCGAGCGCGAGATATTCGAGGAAAAATTGCTGAGGTGTTCGAGTCGAGTATCTGGTTAAATACGAAATTGCACGATCTCTAATAACACTAGTATAAATATTGTTTTGTCTGTTGCAGTGAGTGGTTTCGTGTCAGAAATGTCGAGCGGTTGCATGGGCGGCGCGTCGAAGGAGCTGGACTCCTCGGTTTCGGGCCTTTTGGGCCGCAGCCTCACCCACCACGTCTCCCTGGCCCACCACCACCCCCATCACACTCTCCACAGCCCGAGTTCGGGGGTGGCGATGCACACTAGCAGCAGCAGCCATCACACCCTCGAAGAAAAAGCTTCCTCGCCCAACGAAGCCTTGCACAGCACGACTAACAGCAATCCGTCGACGCCGTCGGCCCCGTCCACCCCGAACGCCGTATCCACTGCCACAGGGCCCAACGAGAGCTCGAGCCCCTCGGGCCCGGGGACCGGAAACTCGGCCAATTCCGCCAGCACCAAACCGCCCTATAGTTACGTCGCCCTCATCACCATGGCCATTCAGCACAGCGCGCAGAAAAGGGCGACGCTCAGTGAAATCTACGCATTTATCACCGCCAAGTTCCCGTACTTCCAGAAGAACAAGAAGGGCTGGCAGAACTCCATCAGACATAATCTCTCGCTCAACGAGTGCTTCCTCAAAGTGCCGCGCGAAGGCGGCGGCGAGCGCAAGGGAAACTTCTGGACAGTCGGTTGGTATTTGTTTGCAGAGGATTTCACCCTGTGAATTTTGAGTGAGCCTGTAGTTTGTATGCTTAGATCCCCAATGCGGTGAAATGTTCGAGAATGGTAATTACAAGAGACGCAGGCGGATGAAGCGGCCTTACAGAAGCGCTGCATATCACAAGCCACTCTACGGGGACCCATTCTCCCCCACTCATGTGCATTTGGGCCCGAGGAGCCTCTTTGGGCATTCGCCCCCCTCCTACGCGCCTTCCACCTATAGCAGATACGATACCAGGTTCGTCCCTTGCGACAGCCACCAATTACAGTTGAGCCAACGGAGAAATACTTTTTTAAATGTGGTAGTTTGTTGTCGAGTTGATTTTGAAGAGTTGTGTTTGTTGTTTACAGCGCTTGGAGCCTGCAGCAGCCGCAGTTGTCCTACAGCCACTGCCAATCCGTGAGTTTCCCTTGCACACACTGTTGGTAAAAGTATGAATTTGAGGTTTATGTGGATGTCGACGATGGGTTGCAGCTTCAGCCGCAGTTGCAGCCGATGCAATCGATGCAGATACCGACGATGAACGGGTACAGCCAGCTGGGCACGTCGTTAAGTGAGTTCCCACTTGTACTCGACCATCCGTCGATCAGTAGCTTCTCGAGCACCTCGTCCACCAGCAAACCCTTTCAAGGCAACTACCTGGATGTTCCAGGTGGAACTACCGCCACCCCCACCTCCATGGGGAGCACCTCCTTCGGGAGTAGCTTCACCACTTGCGCCAGGAGGCACGAGTCCTCCATGCCCTCTGAGAGCATGCCCGCCAGATGTTACTGGCCCGAAAGTAAGCCTTTTTCTTATTAGGGCCCGCGATTTGGAATATTGTTTTATAATAAACAATCCTTTACTTCCTTGTTCCAGTGGTGAATGTGAAAGAGGAACCCGGCAGTACAGTTGTCTCGAGCAGCAGCGTGTCCGGCATGGGAGTTTCCTCGGGGATGATGGGCCCAGCCACCCCCACCGGGGTCTCCAGTACAGGCTTTTCACCGATGGAGTTCCAGTCGCGATCCAAGTGCTTCATGTGAACCAATTACTGAACTTGTTCGACTTGACTGTGGACATTGACGGTTGACACGAATGGTGCATCGTTCGAAAAGACTAGTGCACTTCGGGAAGCCACTTGGGAGGCTGCGAGACTCCTTGCAAGACAGGGTAAGCAAACACCGGCAGAAGCACCGACTGAACTCCAACGCATCATTCTAATCGCGAACACGGCCCTTTTTTAATATGCCAGTTAATCAGAATACCTTGTAATCGAACTCTTTCTCGGATAAGTCGAGCACCGCTGTACTACTTGACTACTGCACAGTATTCGCTTTCGTCGAGCGAGATTCTGAAACGCCCTGTACAGACGTACAAGAGGATTTCCTATTTAATGGTGCACAGTCGTTTCAGGATTTCTTATTTGATGACGCGGCCCTTTTAGAGCATTTGGAACCCTCTAATTGGCCCGATTTACACTTAAACTAACATACAGTAATGGAGAAACGACGAAGTATCCGGAAACTCTCTCGACAAATTAAAAAATCGCCACAAATCTCTTAGACTCCAACTTCTACGTTAGGCTGGTGTTAGTGTAATCTCTAAGAATTCCAAACATTTCATTGAAAGATTATCTTTTTAAACTGTACTTGTCATTGGGAGCAGAGTTTCCGGACGAGACTCGGGGGGGAAGCGTTTTCATTTTCTATGTGACTATATGTATGTCCAAGCGTATTCACTAGGACTATTTGTTATCTAGTTAAACGTAACTAGGCTTAAGTAATTCATTAAGTGTATGTACATATACGACTACCAAGACGATTAAAGTTAATTAAAGCTAACGGTGCTTGAGGTAAACGGAGCCGCGCATTGCGCTCCTGACCTATCAGTCTCACTTCGTTTCGAGGACCAAAGGCCGCTTACTCTTACGTGTACCTCGCTATTCACTCGCCATTGCTGACACTTCGAGTGCAGAACGATTTGCGTTAACAACATCCCGACACTCTGCCGAGAAATCTGTGTACAACTCTCTTACTCTCTCTCTCTCTCCCTCTCTCCGGAGACATAGTGCGTGTAACGTGATGAGCAAATAAATTTCTATTATTTATCGTCTATCGACATAACCCGCCTCTCTTTTTATTACGCATCTACACTTCTAAGTCCGGCCGAATGAAGAGAAGGCGAGGAGAGTGGGTCTCTGGCGCGTCACTCGACGCCCGTCAACAATCCCACTGTTTGCGAGAGGTTTGCTTTGGAAACAGACTGGCAGCTAGCTCGGGGGCAGCTCGGAATATTCAGCAGTGCGTCAACAGCCACTAGCAGCGAGCACGTGCACTTGATTCTTTCGGATATCGGCTGCTACTGTTACACCCACTTCCGTTCGCCATTAGCTGCTGGCTTATGCACGCCTCGCCCGTTAACGGCCCGGGCGAATAAACCCCGTTCCCCTGCCAACGGTCCAGCGGACAATCGACTTTTTGGGAAGAACGTCGCTGAAGCAGTGCGACTGGGCCTTAATTCATTAAGCGCTCGCAAGGATCCGCCCGAAATAAGCGTGGCCAGTTCTTAATGGGTTAAAAATAGTCGAGGGAGTGGATTACGCCGGAGGGAATCCGAGTCATTCGGGACAAAGTGTTTATCGGGCGAGAAGCAATCGGCGACAGCTGTCGCGCGTCATTTACACCACTCCCTCGAGTAGTCGCTCCGTGTCTTTCTCTCTAGAGCTTGCCCGCCGGTACGAGTATTATGCTGAGTTTTCAGGTGAAGAAACTCCCAGCAGGAAGACTACTCGAGTATTCCACCGCCGGAATATTAATAAGAGGAGGCACTCGCTCAGGCACGTGCATCGTTGGGGAACGAAGCGTGTAAATAGGCGGGTTGTGGGTGACATATAGGGCGACAGGAGTCGGGTGGACTTGTCGACCGTTTAGGCGACTATTAGCAGCTTCACGCGACGTCTCACTCGACACGTGCAGGTCTCTTCCTCTCTCTCTTCCCCCACAGAAATCTTGTGGAGCAGATTTTTATTCCACTCTTCCGCGCAATCTTGGTTTCAATTAGCTCTCGCAGCTACTGGGATCCGAGGGAGCAGAGGCCTGAAAGAGAAGGAGAAGTGGGCAAAGAATCCGAGTAATTCTGAGATGCGCGATATATGCTCGGGTGGAGTGGTGGGTGGAGAAGGACGAAGCTTTGCGCAAGAAGAAAAGGAAAGGGGCGGCTGGGATGCGCCCGCTCGAAAATAGAAACGGGCCGCGCTTGACAGTGCGCTACAAATTGTCCGTGTCGTTCTCCTCTTTGTAAACGTTGCCACTCGAGCGGCTCGAGCGCTCGCACTTTCCTCGCCCCTTCCGGACGGACGCCGCTCGCTTTTCCCTCCAGCGAGGAATTCCGAAAGGGCGGCCACCGTCGACTTGCACAGTCGATATTAGAAAAAGTGAGATCTGCCGAGTGCAATTGCTCGGGAAAGTGGTAAATGACTCGGCGGAGCTAAATGCCGAGGCGAGTGTTCCTGCTGGGCCGAGAGCAGCTTTAATAAAACGAAAGCACATATTTCGCTACAGCACGCGCCGCCTTCCCGGCGTCGCTCGAGCACGTACGACTGCACCTTTTTATTTTCCCTGGCGCAGCTCTTGACACGTACCGAGCAGCCACCTATACATGCACCGATCTATCGGTCGGCCGTGCTCACGCACAGCCAATCGCAGATACGAGATTGTGCCGGCTACAGCTACAGGCTCCTTCAAAACTCTACCTCTACCGGCTCTTCTGAAATGAAAACCGAGAGAATTCAATTAAACAGACACAGATAGTTATTATACCATTTTATTATATTAACAATATATTTAATCTTCGGTGCACCGCGGCTCCGGTGGCGGCGTCCGCGTGCACTTCAAATTCTCATTCGTGAAGTGGGCTGCGTTCTCGATACAAACACACTCGCTCACCAAACACTACCCCTTTCCTCTCTTCTGCTCTTGCGGCTGTTTCCTCTCTCGCTCTCTCCCTCGGCTTTCTTTAATACTTGAATTCTAGCAGGACTCTCGCGCGTCCACCCGCGGGGAATGACTTCGAGGTGAAATGGAAAAGCCACCGTAACGTGGCCGAGTTTAATCCAGCAGCGATTGGGATCCGATTGATCCAGATATCGAAATGGTAAGAATACTCTCTGTTACGAGGTTCCTCTAGCGGCCTGTACTATTATTAGACGTCGCGTTAATTAAAATGGAGTGTGAGTTGGATGCAATTGTTGATAAGGTGTCGCTATCCGGTTGACCAGTTGTCCTCGCTGGATGGAATCGATCGGCCAGGCCGGTGATGTTCGATCACTCAGGTGGCAGAGATCGGCTAGTCCTCCTCGAGGAGATCGTCGTCGAGATTCACACCCTGGAATAGATGAAAGGCAGAATTGTAGTGCGAGCGCAGACGATGCGGAGGGCGGCGGCCGCCTTTTGCGAGACGGGATGAAAGGGAAAAGCGGAAAACGATGCGTGACCAAACGTCGAAGCGGCCTCTCGGCCTTCTTTTCTCGGAAGAGGCGAGCGCTGCCGATCTGAATTCCGGGGTCCAGTGTTATGGCAACACGGCCGTAAATAAAGCGAGCCGTGACTCCGCCGGAGTCGACGGCTATCGGCCTTTACGGCCGAGTCCGACGATTAAACACTTTATTAATCGTAATTTAGATACGCCTCGTTTACTCTACAATTCGATCCGCAGTCCCGCCGCCGGGAGTCGGAGCTCGGCGTACAGCTTTCTCTAAAGCGGAAGGTCCTTCAATTTTTCCACTGCAAGTGCTGGTTAGTCCGATAATTTATGAGAGAGTTCGGGGGACGAGCGGCCGCCGATAAGAAGTAACTTAAGGCCAATTTTGGCGTAGAGTTACAGCCGGGCATCGATTTCGCCCTGGCGGCAGACGCAGCGCCCGAGGGCCTCGCTCGCTACCGTCTCTGCCCCCCTTGTTTTATTTCGCCCGCTGCCTTCTTCTCGCCGTGCGCCGCCTTCCTCTCGTTTGTTTAACGACCCGCTCGTTCAACCAGAAGAAATGCGCACCTCGATCACTCGGCCACTGCTGATCGCACGTGCTCTACAGGCCGCTTCACAACAAATACTTGTCGCACTTTGCCAAAAAAATTCTTTAACCTTCTTCTTATTCAACTTCGACTCTGACAATTTAAAGCCTAATAGCGCAGTACTTGATTCGTGGAAAGAAATTGACTTGAAACTTCGTAGATCGTTCGAATAAACGACGACGGGACGAAACTTTTGAGTGAGCCTGTATACGTTGCAAGCGATACACGAGCGTCTCTCTGCTCACGGTCCGAGTGTGTTTCGGTAACACTATACCCTGCTAGAATTTCCCGTCCATATTTAAGGGTATTAAGCCATCGTCTAATTGCAACTCTCGTTTCCACGGGAGTTGCGCCCCTCTTGACCCCGATCTATCGCTTATTACTCGCGCGCGGCTACTCCGATTTCCGACGCGTGTCAGGTGATACCTTCCGATTTGAATATCGGCGAGATGATTTCCCGTAGTAGGAGTCGCCCGAAAAACTCTTGGGGGAAAGCTTGTAGTACTGTCGGGAACTTACGCTCACTCGCAATACCACTTTACGCCAGCATGCACAGAAAGTTCGCAGGTCAACAGAGAATAGAATAAGACGTGCGTGTAGGAAATTGAGAACAGAAAGAGAGAGATGAAAGATGGTGAGTTTGAATGGTGAGAGTACTCACCGACGTGTCGATCGACTCGTCGATTTCAAGATCAAGATCCAAGTCATCCTCGTCGATGGTGAGCGGCCTCGTGTTACTCGTCGGCTTGGTCGTCTTCTCGAGAGCCGCCGAGGGCTTCGCTGTCGATGTCACTTCCTTTCCAATCTCTAGGCCTTGCAACCTGTTCGTCAACACCTCTGTCGAACCGACCTCCGGCTCGCTGGCACTCACGCCGGGCGGTTGGTAGGTGAATCTGCTCGCCATCTCGGCCGCCAGCATCTCGCACCACGGGTCTCTATTCACGTTGATCTGAAATAGCCAAGTAAATACAATCAATTCTGTTAAATTCGACGATAATAATTCAAAATCAAGTATCAACCTGTGCTGATGGAAAGTCCGAAGCAATAATCTTGTCCTTGTCCTCAAATCTGAGGAACTGCTCGAGCCTAAGAGCGTCCCTGTATCCTGGGAAGAGGTTCTCGTACTGCTCGGGATCCGCGAGGCTCTGGCCCGCTTTCTCGCTGACCGCCGAGAGCTTCTCCTTCCAGAGTTTGACGATCGAGGAGATCCTGCTGGGCGCGTAGGTCCGCGCGAAGAAGGCGGCCTCCGGGATCCTGTCGGTTTTGATGAGGATGTCGAGGCACTTGTCGAGGTCGCCGAGGATGAAGTTGGAGAGGAAGGAGATGTTGTTCTTGTCGGTCTCGTCGGCGTCCGTGCCCAGCTTGCGGATCATGCTCTCGTTCCCGGTGCTCGTCGCCAGCAGCAGGAGCCCACCGAAGTCTTGTGCTTGGTGGAGGCATTCTTGCGCCAGGCAGAGCTTGCCCTTCTGCGTGGCGAGCGACGCCAGCTGACGCCACTTCTGCTGGCTGTTGGCCTCCTTGGCGAGGGAGTGGGCGGTGGTGAGGTCGCCGAGGGCTAACGCCAGTTCGAATCTATGCTCCGGATCGGTGGACACTGCCAGTGCTTGCTCTTTGAAACCCTGCTTCTCCAAGAAGTGCGCCACTCGCGTTCTGTGTTCCTTGGGGACGGTCGGCAGAACGCGATCGGCCGTCTCGAAGTCCTTTCGCATGACAGCGGTTTGATACTCGAGGACAGACAACAAGAGCGAGAACGAGACTACCGAGAGCTCCTTGTCGCATAAGTACAGTCTGTTGTGCCTGGGCACGTAGCCCAAGAGGTACATGGGCCTGTCGAGGTGCGAGACTGTGACGATCTCGCCGCCGACGAAGTAGTTGACGCGGTTCACACTGTTCGTGTAGATGAAACAGTCGCCCACCCAGAGACCCGTCTTCACTACTTCGCTCATCTCCGCGACCATCTGCGAACGAGACAATTCGTGTTTATAGGAAATCGTAAATAAGCAATAGCGAGAAGAATAATAGAACGGAATCGTACTTCAAATGCATCCTCAATATCTTCGGCACTGTCCGCTGCATTGGACACAGCATCCGAGTGGTACTTGAGAATGAAATACTGATCGGACGTGGCGAGTGCGACCAGAGATGCATTCTCCGCCCAGTAGACGTGCGTCGGCTGAATGTCTATGCGACGAACCAGCTTGAGGGAGTCCCAGTCGTAGAAAGAGAGGCCCGAGCCGGACGAGACACCCAGGAGAAATCCTCCAAAGATACCTTTCAACAGCAATCGACATGATAATGTTAATTACATTCGATAAATATCAATAAATAGAAAATTCTCCATAACATTCCATATTTACCATCAGCACCAAAATCAGGCATGAAACTCTTCTTCTCTTTGAAGTTCTTGAAAACCTTCACCGTAGTGTTCGACTCTCGAACAGCGTACTGGCTCGAGTCCGCGGCCCAAACGAATTCAGCTGCTTGCCCAAAAGCTTTGTTTCTCAGAGCCATGGAGGTGTAAATGATGTACTCTCCATCGCCGCAGACCACGAGGAATCTCCCATTGGGATTGTGCTGGATAGTCTGAGGGTAAATCTCGCAGGCGCCCATGTCTTTGACCGCCAATGGCAGACGTTCTCCGTCCTGAGCCTCCTCCTCGCCAAGAGCTTTCAGGTTGACTTGCTGGATCTCGCTGTGTTTCGCCCAGACGATCTTCCCACCGAGAGAATCCATCGTCACTGCGGGCTCCTCTCTTCCCACTTTCACCATGATGCTTCCCTCGTCGTAGCCGATGGCCACGTTGTTCGAACCCTTCATGCAAGCGATCGTCCAAACTCTCTCGAAACCGTACTTCAAGGAGAACTCCAGCCGATAGGTGCCCGAGTGCCATATCCTCACAGTTCCGTCCTCGGAGCCGGTGATTATTATCGGCAGCTCCAGGTGGAAGCAGACGGCGGATATGTTCTGGGTGTGGCCCTCTAGGGTCTGCACGCACGTCTTATTCTGGTAGTCCCAGATCTTCACGTACCTATCGTCTGCACCAGATATCAGGTAGGGCTTGTCCCCGCCATGGTAGTAGTCTACGCAATTCACTCCCTTCTCGTGGCCATCCAGGGTGAAATTAGCTGTGGAAGAACCTAATTGCCAGACCTTGACTGTTCTATCTAACGAGGCACTGGCAAAGGTGTTGTTGTCCTTGGGATTGAACACCACTTGCATTACATAGTGCGTGTGACCCTCGAACACCTGCTGGCCGATCCAGGATTTCTCCCAGTTCCATAGTTTGATTAACATATCGTCTGAAATCCAGAGAAAGAAAAAATGAGTGAAATCTGATGATGCAATAGAGTTGTGGTTGTCGTCTTACACTTACCACTACTAGTTAATATAAATGGCTGTGTGGGATGCACAGCGATGCATCTGACATAGTCACTATGAGCCTCGAAAGAGTGCACACGCTCCAAAGTGTTGTAATTGAAGACCCTAATCTGCATGTCATCCGAGCCTGTGACCACCCAGTTCTTGCGTGGCACGAACTTGGCCGTGCGCACTGGCAAGTCGCATACTTCAAATGTTTTGACGAGAGTGGTTGTCTCATGATTCCAGATGTTGACATTGCCCTGGTACAGCGAGCACAGCATCCATGGCTCTGTCGGATGCAAGTCTACGCTCTTCACTCTGTCCGACCTTGCGGTCAGCTTCCGCTTGATGTCCAACCTCAGCGGCTGCACAAGAAACAATCACAATAAAACTAAAAATCTTGGAACCGTCAGTGTTCGCACAGTGGACCCCAAAACTCGGCCACGCCAATATTGCACTCGAACGAAACATTGTCAAAACACAAAGTGAAAATATGTCGCGTTGGCAGTAAAAAAGAAGGAAAGAGAAGACGAAACTCTGAACAACATCGAGCGAAGGGACTTCAATCGGAGAAGAAGTTTGGCGATCGAGTGGCAGTGATACGCGGCTGGCCGAGTGGAAAAGCGAATATTTTGACGTGTCAAAAGCAACGAGGGGAGTCACTCGGTGTGTCAACGGGGGTCCACAGGTGTCCACCGGCGAGAATCGCAGGAATAGCTCGGCTCCGCGAGCGAGAAATCACCGGCCGATGCAATTACCATTGTTCACTGCGGCGAGTTGCGTCAGTCGACTGGGATGAGCGGGTGGACGGACTGACCGGACGCATTAACAGCACCCGAAAACTCCTGCCATCAAAGTTAGGACGTGGCCGATTGATGCCCGCAGCGAAAATGGCGCCCGCATGCCCGAGACGTGCGCCCGGGTGTTTGCCAGCCTCCACGACACCCCCGCACTGATAGATCACTTCCAGAGCCGATAACGAGCTCCTCGCGTGTCAGAGTTTGATGTGCAAGCACGATTTTACGGAGGCTGCAGCAGCTTTTTCACTTTCGGGCCAACACTTGGTTAGGTGCGCTCGGTCGGTAAAGCAGAGGACGAATGGTCGCCGCTGGCGCCACTCGACCGCGTCGGTGAAGCAGAGCGCGAAAGGGATGCCTGTCGGTAAAGGTGGGATTCGATGTTTACTTCTACTTCCCAGAACTCCGCCAGATGGCAGCACCGATGCGATTTCCGCCTACTTCCCTTAGCTCTGCTCGCAATCGTGGAACGATCAATTACAATGTAAATTAGATAGAGCTGTTTCATGAAATCGTGTCAAGTATGCGTACACAGTATCAAAGTTCACAGTATCACCGTAGCATTCGTAATCCAACTGATTGACCGCTTGCGTTCGCGGTCGAGTGACGTGTCCCGCACTATTTGACATCGCAGGCACGTCTCTGATATGATGAGATTCCGCGGTGCAAGATAGCTCATGTAACTTCATCAACTTTATCCCGATGAACTCGTATAAAGGAACACTCGCTATTGAACTTTCCAGTATTCTCCCAACTGCTTCTGTTTAAATGCTCACTATGTTTCCGCTCATTACACTCCTCGGTAAAGTTTCCTTCTATTTAACAGCTCAACTCGTTGCATTTAGCCAAGAATTTCATGAAATCGTTTCCAGCCCTCGGAACCGGCGTCGCCGCCGGAATCAGGTACTCGCCGGGGAATGAGGGCGCCTTTTACCAGGACTGCGAGATTTTTAATAGGTCGCACGTGTACGGTGGTCCAGTTTGCGGAAGCGACGGCCAGACTTACGCCAACAGTGTCTACCTCGACTGTGTAAACTATCAGAACTTTGGGCACGGTGAGTGGATTGTTTCGTCCGTGTCGATCGGTTTTATTGATAAACAAAGAAATGCTTTCAGTGGCCACACTCCATTCCGGCGAATGTCTGCCTTCCGAGGAGTACTGCAAAGAGAACTTGCTCTACAAACCTGTTTGTGGATCGGATAATCACACTTATTCGAATGTAGAGGCGCTGCTGTGCATTAATTTCAAGGATGATGGGGGTAAGAAATTGAATCGGTTTCCTGAAACATTTATTATTGAAGAGAGAGAAGAATGTCCTTTGACTGTCTAGATTTGAGTGTTTTATTCGACGGGCCTTGCAAGGTGTCGGATCCTTGCTACCGGGACGCCATGGAGGAGTATGGAGCGAATCCGGTCTGCGCGAATAACGGCTTCACCTACCAAAATGCCGGCCAAGTCAAATGCCTGCAACAATACAATGACGGTGGGTTGCGCAATAACATGTCCGAGATAGGAATCTTGATTACTGTTCTTCCTTCCCGCGCTGCTTTGTCTGATTGACTCTGACGTTATGAATAATACATGGATATGCGTTACATCCGCGGAAGTACGGTTTTACATTCGCCGATCTTTAACTGTACAACTTTATACAACTTCAGATCTAAAAATAGCCCACGACGGCGGCTGCAAGGTTCGCCACGTCTTCTCCCTTTACGGGAGGGAGCCGATCGTTTGTCAAATCGCCCGAGACAGATACGAATGGAATCCGCTCTGCGCCGCGGATGGCGCCACTTATCCCAATCCCTTCGTTTACCTTTGCTTCGAGTCCCGTGAGTAGAACAGTAACTTTGGACAAATGGATCAAGGAGCGTTTGAGGAAAGTGTTGTTTATGACAGAGGCGAGGATTCTCTCGGACGGGGAATGCGGCACAAGCACGCAGAATGCTTGCGCTTATGTGCAATCGCAGGAATCACTGTTGAACGGAGAAGATGCGACGCCGAATGACCAATTGGAAGAGCGAGTCTGCGGAAGTGACGGAAAGACGTATTCCTCCCAGCGTCATTTGCAATGTCGCACTAGTCAGGACAAGTGTTAGTGTCTCCAATTGATACTCGGAAGATTTAGAGTATTTTTTAAAAGATCGTTTTTGTTCTTTAGATTTATATGTGCGGCACTTTGGGTCTTGTTCCGGGCCGGACGACAACCCCTGCGGCCTCATACCGGACGAGGAGCACAGATCGCCGGTCTGCGGAAGCAACGGACAGACCTTCGTCAGCCCCGAAGCCCTTTGGTGCTCTTCCCTTCGCTCGCCGGCCAATGGTAATTGCGATTCGGCGAGATTGGTATTTCACACATCGCGAATTGCGAGCGCCCTCCCATTAGCAGCGACGCTTTTCGCTCGACACTTCTTAATTACCGCGGCCGCGCTATGACAAACCCTGGGTAATTGTGGAAAGAATCGCGCGCAATGCCACTCGGGAGTACAGTTACGGCACTAGGACTGCAATAAACCGAGGTAATTAGCGTGACGGAACTGGAGATGGTATCGGGGCAGGAGTAATCGCTGGGAATGCGGTAGTCCCGCGAGTATCGTCGAAATAAATTACAAGAGTAAGCGGCGCCGCGCCGCGGGACAAAGGGACCTCTCCGCGCTGACAATGAGATTGGAAATTACTTCTGTTTCAGAGCTCTCTTTCCTCCACGACGGCCAGTGCTGAGCGAGCCTCCTCCACCCTCCCACCTCGTTTCTCCATATATTTAATGTCTACAATGGACGTTAAAGATGCAAAAAGGGGGAGCCAACAGCACGCGGTGTTCCCAGGCGGTCACCCATCCAAGTACTGATCGCGCTCAACTCCGTTTAACTGCAGTGATCGGACGAGAACTGGTTTTTACAGAGTGATATGGACGTTGGCTGAGAATAGTAGCTTTCTCAATTGCTTTTATGGCGCATTTCTCTCACTGATACTAGTAGTTACTCGTTACGAATCTTCATTATGGATGCTTGTTAAAAAGTAGCAGAATGTCGAGTGGAATAAGTCAATCTAGTCACAAGGTTGGTTGGAGTTGCTCCTAATGGTCCTTAAAAGCGGTTGGGTAAGCAAGTATAAGCACAGTGAGGACTAATTTCCTGCGGAATCTTAGTTTCTAGACCCAAACTGAAGAAATATCATGCATTCATGCGATTTCGAGAACCTTCGAAAAATTGCAAATTTTTCCATACCTACCCCTTCTCATTTTTTCGATTTTTCGACATTTTTTCAACTCATCTGATTTCGACATTTTTCCATAGTTTTAGCCTTAAAACTAAGATCTAACGCAAAATAAAGGGGACAGAGTCCGTAATTGTGTCGTACGAGCGAAATTTCATCGATTTTCTCACTAAAATCGTCGAAATCTCATTAGTGCGACACACTGAAAGCCTCTGACCAACTAATTTTGTGCTAAAACTTAGTTTCTAGACTCAAACTAAAGAAATATCAAGCATTCGAACGATTTCGAAAACCTTCGAAAAATTGAAAATTTTTCCATAGGTACCCCTTCCTATTTTTTCGATTTTTCGAAATTTTTCCAACTCGTCCAATTCCAACATTCTCCCATAGTTTTAACCCTAAATCTAAGATATTCCATGGAATTAATCGTTCAGAGTCAGATAATTTCGAAAATTCCGAAGAAAAACACTAAACACTCGTAATGATTCCGCACCGAAGGAACATCCGACTAATTGCGCGTCGCGCTAATTGCGGCTCGACCTAGAACAGCGGAGCGCGTTGTAAACAATTGCCCGCGCGCTAATTAAACAGGTGTTCCTTAACCCTTTTTTCCTCCGCGGCGAGCATCGCTTGTTGACACGGCGGAAACGGAGGAAGTCCCGATATAGGCTGACTGCGAGTACCACTAACTCACCGGTCCCCTTAATCGAGCGGCTCACTCGGCTTCTCTCAGGACTCGCAGAATCCCCGCGCACTTCTTCACTCGAGTTTCGTCCCCCGGCAACAACAATGCGAATAAAAGTAATGGCTGGTATTAGCGTGGCTTCCGTGTGTCGGGGCGCGTGACCTCCTATATATCTGTTGACCCAGTGCTCCTTTCCCGGGGCGATACATTATTTATCGTCCTCCTCGTCCTCTTATCCTTTGTCCGGCGGGCCGCCTCCTTTTTGCTCGGCTGAGGTCGCCGGTGCACGTGTCGCCGCGGCGATTCGGGGTCACAGGTAAAAAGTGAGCCTGTCCTTAGAACAAACAGCGCGCGTTCCTCTGCTCTCTCCGGGTCTCCGGCGATTCGCGGAATCCCGTGGTTTCTTGGGCTTCCTGGTCGCCGGGATATCCAGTTGTTGGAGCCTCGCATGCAGGAAGGCGGGTTCCGTTCCTGACACTGAACCAGTTCCCACCTTCCCACTAGGAACTGTGCCTTATTAGCATTCATCCGCGGTTCGCCAGTTGCCAAGGTAGAAATGGGCCAAGCGTGAGGTCTCTGCCAAAACTTGGAAACGATTTCGCTCGAGCGTCACGGAGAATGATTAGATAATCATCGGCGGAGTTTATAAAAGCGTGAGGCAGTTGTTAAGAAAAGTCGCATGGAATGTGGAGGTGGTCTATGAGGAAACGGTAGCAGCGCGGGCAAGAAACAAGAGGAGGAAACGAGGCTGGGAGTTCCGGAAGACCCAGATACCGCTGGAAAGGGGAAAGGAAAGCGTGGTCCAGTGGCACTATCACCTTGTTGGAGGGTCCGCGGAAGAAAGGCGCATTAGCTCCTCGTTCTTTCCCGGCTCTGATCGATAGCCCATTCGCCGATTAAGCAATCCATCCCGTCGATGCTACCGCAACTCCCTTCGCCATTGGCTAACCGCCGTTTGCATAATTCCGCGCTCACCAGGAAGTCACCTCTCCCCCGGCGTCCTGAGAAATGTTAAATAATAGTCGCACGAGACTATTACCATTCCATTGTCTCTCGGGCCTAACCCCTCTACCTAACTGCAAGTGGTCCCCCTCGTTCCCACGTTTCTAACATTCGGCGGCGTATCTCTCTCAGTGGTACAGGCTAGAATCGGGGATTTAGTGCCGAGGCTGGCAATACAGTTGTCAGTGCTGACAATGTGAGGCGAGTTTATTAATAAAAGCGGGAAAAGAGTGGCGGTGCCAGTGGTTGAGTAATAGTCAGTGAGTAAGGACTCGGTTGACTCGGGTAAGGAAACTCAGAAATAGCACGGATCGAGTTGGCACTCGGCCACTAGCCTCTCTCAGGCCTAACCTGATGCGCTGGACAGGTTTCCTGGCAACGCCGCATTCCTCGAGAGCCTTGACCTATCAGCGCCGAGGACGACCGGCAGCCAATATCCGCCCAAACTCTTCCCACTCATTCCGCACTATTAATTATTCCCACTATTCCAATCAATGGCCATCTCCCGCGAAAGCCTCTTCTTCCCAAGCCCAACGAGCCAATCCGTACTTATCAATGAAGTAATCCTCATACCTGCTATTGTTACCGCATAATCGTAATTAATAGCCGACACGTAACAGCTCGGTTTCCCCGAGCGCTTCGACTCCTCTTCGAGGAGTGCAAGGAGAGCTGTAATTAGGCTCTGGATAAGCACTTCCTGGATTGGAAAGCGGCACAATCCCGCACAACACTCCGCTAACCTCCATCCAACTCGACTGGCCATTCCGAGCTCATTGGTCAGCCAATAGCGGCGTCGACTCGACTGCGACGTTGCCGCTAGGAAGAGATCACTTTTTACCTCACACATTCCATCCTCCCTGCTAATTCTAGTCCTCTTCCGTCCCACATATATCTCGGGGGCGAAAAGCGCTGGGAGCGCGTGGCGCTGGTTGGCCCGAGGGGAACTAAATCGATGCAGGCGCCTATCAGGTCTGACGGACTTTAGGCGGGAAGGTGGGAGCGAGCGCGAGGCCAGTCGAATCCAGCGGCTCTCACTCTTTCTCCGGCGCGCAGACGGCCGCTGCGGGGCTCGACTCTGGCCCAGGCCCGGCACTCGAAGAGGGCTCTCTCTCCCGTCTCTACTTATAGAGGTGCACGCCAGCCGTTCTGCGTTTCAGTCAACGAGACGTGCGCGACACTTAAGCAACGCATCCTCCGGCTACCTCGCAACCCTCTATTGATCCAATCGCCGCGGTTCCACTGCACTCCGCTACCGGTGACGACCCTGTAAACACGCCACGTTCGCCAGAGACTCGCGCCTCATTTACATCAGCCCCGTTCAGTTTCGACACTGGTTTCGTTGGCCGTTGATCTGCCCCCGGTAGCCTGTGAATCTCTGCCAGTGGAAGTGCGATTTGTAGGTGGGTTCCTGTGGAGATTTATCAGGCGGATTGAATTTATCTTTATTGTGCTGATTGAAATGGATCGAGGTTTAGAGTGATGGGCGGATCTCGTTGTCTGTCAACCGACCACTGTTTACTTACAAGTATGACGTGCAGTGATTGTAGTCGCAGAGCCAGGGAATAGAGTTTTGTTGGATAAAGTTGAGTTAGAGCGGCGGCTGACCTTTAAGACCGTCTGACCCAAATGTTGTTGAAATATTTGCAAAGCTCGAGTGCACCACTCGAGAGTCTACCCGAGATGGTTATCGCGATTGGATCCCGCTGGTATCTATCACCGGTCGATGACAGGTTACACGTGTTGGTACATGTGTATTGTTTGCGACGACTAACATGTACGCACGTGTCCTTAAACAGAGCAAAAGAAATGAGATCTAAACTAGGAAAAAATCCAATCGACTCGGTAAACATCTAAACATCTAAACTCTAAAAATGTGATATAATCGGTTTCAGAAAAGGGGAAGCCACGATGGAGCAGGGTGGAATCTCAATAATTTCGCCGACAATGTCGGAGACTTCGATGTCGAAGACAAAGAGCATCGGCATCGCACTGCGCACCAGCACCAGCTTCCAATCGGCCAAGGAAAAGCTCAAAATGCCCTGTGAGTGAATGTTCACTTTGATTCCAATGTCTACTACGGCCCACTTGAGCTCGAGTGCTTGGAGAGTATTGTTTGGCGATTTTTAACTCGGAAATGGAATAATTCTGCGAACGCCGCTCGGTTTTCTAGAACAGGTGCCCGGCGAATCGAAGCGGGGCAGGTGTACTTTCTTTCTTTCACTACGAAACGATAGGAGGTCACGGGAATGCACCGTTCGGCCGCTTTCGCGAAAACTCCACACTTTCTTCCTCTCTTCTTTCAGCGGACTTTCTCTATCCCCCTAACACCTAACGCTCGCGCGCTCCACGCGCGGACAATCATCGCGAACACAGGCTTTACTCCGCTTTCCTCCAATTACTCCCATCGGACACGGCCGATATCTTTGCATTTATCCCGAGAGCATGGTAATTCAGTGTTGACTCACTTTCCCAACTGACTCATTAAACTATCATCTGGTCCCTTCTTTCTTGCCGCGCAGCTTCCCCTGGAACAAAGCGAGTTGTAAAAACGGCTGTTTGTTTATCGAAACGTGTGGAGTAGTGTTTGCTATCCTTGGATGCTGAAGCGATGTTTATCAGGTGTCTAGGAAGAATGCGACTATCGTCGCCGATCGGAAGGTTCCATCATTATGCAGAAGTGGTGCGATAGTGTGTCTAGCCGGCCCTAATCCCATCGATAACACCATGGCTAGAGCGCGTGGGGAGTACGTCACGCAAAACTCGTAAATTTCCGCCGCGTCTAACGATACCGATCGAACCTTTAGAATCTCGCTTTATCGATCTGCGACTGCCACTCGCTGCAGTCTTATCACCGAAATACCTCCGGGCCAATCGTTATCTTGCCTACAGGCTCATCCAAGAGCAGCAGATTTCCTCTCGGCCTCGATGAATTGCTCGCCGCGATTAATAAGCGACTAATTCCTAATTAGCGCCAGTAAATCACTGCCGGTTTATCAATGAAGTGCGCAGGAAGCCGCCGCCTCCGAGATTGACGGGCGCGATAACTCTGATCCCCCGAATCGCTGCGCTCCGAGGCGAAACTGTCAGCCGACTGCAAACACGCCGCCAGTCAAGAGGAGGAAGAAAAATGGAGACAAGTAATGGCCGTGGTATTATGCGGATGAACGATGTATTCGCGTTGCAGCCGGCGAGCCTGGAACAAATAGAAGAGTTAATATTGTTCTGAAACGCGGGCTTGGATTTCTCGAGCGCCGTCGTTTTATCTTTGGACGCTCGTTTTTAATTGGACGAGCGCCGGCCTTTTTCTTGGGAAGAAAGTAATAGGCGAATGTATCGGGGGAATCGAAGGTTTATTAGAGAGTTGTTTCTTCGGGGATTAAACTCCGCTGAGAGCCCAGCAATTAAGCATCAAAGTCCCGTAATCCCGGGTAGTCTTTAATCAATCTCGCGAGACTCTCGATTAATCGACTGATAATCCTCTTTTTCATCGCAAGATCTCCGATCTTTCGGGGCTGAATTGGAGGGTGCGGTTAAACGGGGGCAAGTTTACCGGGCTAATTAGCAGCCGCGACCTTAATTATCGTACCAGAGTCGGTACAGTTAAAGCAGCAGGTTCCAGCAGGGAATCGGCCCCGAAATCTGGCACCGTTAATCCCGCGGTGGTGTAGGTGCGCGCTTGTGTATGTATACACAGAAATTGGCGAGACGCGCTGAAAAGTCTGATGGTTCAGTGTACTGCGTGCGGGGGTACAGGTCGACTCAAAACACGCGGCTCGCCGCACCGGGAAAATAGTCGAGGGCGAGGACGCGAGTTTTGAATGGGCCTGTAGAATTATACGCACAGTGTACATATGGTGTCGTTAGCTGCTCGGCCGTTCACCGCGAACTTGACCTACTGTCACACTTGTGACCTGCTCGGTCCATTTGGACAGCTGGCTATGGGCGATTAGCGGCCGCTTCGGCAATAAGCAAATCCGACCTTTCCAGCCCTCGGAATCCTGAAGAATCAATCACACTTTTTTTAAAAGACGAGTGTAAAGAAACACGCTTTTTCGCAACTCGAGTTAATATTCCTGGATTTTAGTTAATTCTAGTCGCAGCGCCGGGAATGTTGCTCAAGCCCAGTTAGTTTTGGTGAATGATTGCACAAGTTGGCTGGGCTCTGCACCCGGGGAAGGGTGAACGACCCCGATTACAATGGATCGAGTAATACACGTCGGGATTTCGTAAGAGATTCCTTGGCGGTAGACAGGTTGAAAATGGATGCTCCTATTTGGTGTTATATTACCTCGGTCACGATTCACCGCCGAGGATGGCACTAATCGCTGCTCCAATTGCATAACGATAAATTGTAATCTGACAATAAGTGTAATTGGAGTTGCTCAACTTGGTCGGGGAGAGGCGAATGGGGTTGCGTTCTAGAAGGCGCGTAACCTCAAATTGGGGTCGTCGACCCTCGCCGAGAGTAAAATAAATCAAACCTAACCCGAGACGTACGCAAAACGTTTGAATGAGAAAGGCGAGTTGTGATACGTCGCTCGAACGCTTCTTTAGAAACGAATCCCAATGGTTCATCGTCCGTTAAGTTTGACCCAATAGCGGGCGAGCACATATCGCGGAAAGTGCGTTCACGCTACGTTGCTGTCGGCCAATGAAATCACTTTCGAAATTTCGTTGCAACCGTCACTTTCCCATTGCGCCCCGGATGGCTTATTATACATTTTCCCCTATAATAACCTCATGGATGGTTTATCGCGCGATGAAAGTTTCTTTGTCGGCTGATGTTTCAATATCTACTGGGACAGGATGACACTAATTGGCTGGGATTATTCTCGCTACTTGTCACGCGGAGCTCGCGTGTTTGGACAGTTGTGCTCCCGTTTCTAGATACGAGAATCGAAACTGCTTTCCGTCGAGGATGGAAAGTTATTATGGGAATTGAGCAATTTACAGTTTACTGCGCATTGATGTTATTATCGGAGACTCCCCACCTAATCTGTGCTGGTTATTCACCATCGTCCGACGATGTCGGTCGTTGATAATGAAACTCTGCGTAGCACCAGTCGAGATACCGATAATACAGAACACTGCGGATAATACAGAAACTATTGACTGATTTCCACTATCCAGTTCTTTGCTGATTGCTAGATGTCGCTAGAATGACAAAAATGTAGTCTTTCGAATCCAAGAGCAGACGATGACTCGATGCAATTAAAAATGCTACGATCCTCGTATAAACAATTATCGCCCATTTATCGATTAATTCTTAATTCAAACTCGAGATATGCTTGGTCTGATTCCTCTATTGGATTACTCTATTAAAGTGAAACCACCGGCCGACAAACGCTGGACGACTTGACCTCTGGCTGCACTGATTATCCCCGAGTCGGCTACCCCAGCCCATCACTTGCGAGTCCGTTACACGCGTGTAATGTGTAATATTGACCCTAGATTGGATATCGCGCACGCCGATAACTGGCTACTCACTGAGCATTGTACGATTAAAGACCGACCCACTTTCGAGAAACGGAATCGTCCCACAATTGCAACCACTCAAATAAAATCAGAAAACGCACTATTATCCGATCGATGACTTTCGAGAGTCGACAGCCAACCCTATCGACCCAATAAATTGTCCCTCGAGCATTAACCCTAAAGATCGACGATTATTATTCCCGCATGAATTCGAGCAACGACGCTCGCGAGAATGCCAAACGAAATATCTGCGTGGACTTGTGCACTCGCGTCGGCAGATATATTCGTCGATTTTCCAAATGTGGGCGGAATTTTAATTGACTGAGAATTGTGTTTGAACGAAACTTAAAGATTCGTGTTATGTGTCTGTGCAGGGTTGGTGAGTCTTACAAGAGAGGAAGCGACGCTCTGGGACACGGTGATCCTGGGTATCGGCGAGGTGATTGGGACGGCGATCCTGATATTCCTGGGGTGTCTGGGCTGCGTGGGCAGCATGGGCGGGACGCCGCCGCTTATGCAGATCTCCCTCACCTTCGGATTCGCAGTGATGATCGCGATCCAGTCGGTGGGCCACGTGAGCGGGGCCCACATTAACCCCTCGGTCACTCTGGCCTCCCTCATTATGGGCAAGATGTCGCTTCCCATGGCGGCCTGGTACTTCATCGCACAGTGCGTCGGCGCTTTGCTTGGCTACGGCTTGCTGAAGGTACGCCTGCCTGTGTCTCGCTGAAAAGACACGCTTCGCAAACACTAATTAAAACAATTTGCAGGTAATAACACCGGAGGACCTGTTACACGCGGGCGACCCGGCTACACAGGACACGTTCTGCGTGACGCTCCTGCACAAGGACCTCTCGGTGATGCAGGGTCTGATAACGGAAGTGTTGGCCACGGGACTCCTGGTGCTGTTCGTCTGCGGGATCTGGGACGCGAGGAACGCGAGGAACTCGGACTCGGTGCCGATCAAGTTCGCCTTCTGCGTCGGCGTACTCTGCTTCGCCTTCGCCCCGTACACCGGCTGCAGCCTCAACCCCGCGAGGTCCTTGGCCCCCGCCGTCTGGAACGGCTACTGGACCCACCATTGGATCTTCTGGGCGGGCCCTTTCATCGGCACCATCCTCGCCTCCGTACTCTACAAGTGCGTCTTCGTCCCCAGGAGCGAGAAACTTCAAGCGGACGACCCTTTGACTCGCGTTGAGTCGTAAATCGCCTTTTGGTGAGTCTTGATCTTGATAGGTTGAGTATTGGTTGAGTGGGGATATTGATGATTGAGAATCTTTCAGGACCAGGAAAGCATTCCGTGTCGCAGATCCAGCGAGGAATCCTGATCCATTTCCCTCGGATGTCTTCGCCATTGGAAGTCGACTCTCCGAGGGCGGGAAGCGGAAAACAGGGGCCGTCATTTAAAGGAGGAAGCGAACGCGAGTTCCTGCTCAGAGGAAGTTCGTAGCCCTCGACGAGTGCTCGAGTGGACTTCTCCATTTTAGATTGATTCGACCGACTTTTCACACAAAGGGCCCCGACGCTACTCTAGTTCGTAGAGAAATTGGTACAGTTAATCTCGAAATGAGTGATCGAGGCCGAGCTACCTCCAGTAGAGTGTCGAACGAGAGCCGCTGGTGTAAATAATATAGAGGAATCGCGACGTCTGGGTGGAATCGAGGGTTAAAGATTAATCGATTCCATTCCATTCATTTGATTAGTCCCATCGACGATGAATCCGCTCGATGGGGTTAATGGAACCAATTCAATTGATTCAACGATTAATGAAATTGCTTCGATATCTGTTGTAAACTGTCGGTTAGACGCTTGCGGCCAATCCGATCTCCACAAAGGGATCGAGGTTATTTTTCTAATTGCGAGGAATTGTAAATTGTAAAGATACGAATCGGAGGAGTATATCTGCGGCGTGTGTTACTCGAGTGAGGACACATCGACAGGGTCTAGCTATTAAGGAAGACTTCGCAATTCAAACGCATAAATTATTGCCAGTAATGCAACCATTACCGTTCATGTATTATTATTTGTATTATCGTTCCACTGGTCGATTTCTTCTCCGACTCGCCGCCCACCTCGCCACTTCTCCCGTGGGACTTTGTAAACTTTATCCGAGACACAATAAACTTCTTGTTTCTTTTCTTTTTTATAGAAATCGCCTATTCTTATTCCAAGTTCCACCCCCGCTACCCCCACCACAGGACTCGCGCGAGTTCCCGCGCAAAGTAATCGGCGGTTCGGCTCGTCCATTGGCCGAGAGTAAGCGACGCGATCGGAAAAAGATAAGAAAATCGGCATTGTTGGGGGCGCTAGAGCAGTGGTGCGTGCGGACCACGTGGTACGCGATAGCGGACTGGCAAGGGGAAGCCGAGACGCGAGCCACTCAAGCGCCGCGCATTTGCCGATCGGCGGGAAGACGAGGAACGTGGACGCGCGCGACCCACTCAAACTCAACCCACACCTTCCCAGTGCAGTGTCTTCTTTCCTGAGCGAGGGACTCGATCGCAGCAAAATGCCGTCCAGCGACATCCGTTCCGGTGAGTTCAATTGAAATCGATTGGAAAAATCGGCCGAAAATCCTAGACGTCTTTTCTCTCTGTAACACACGAACAGAAGAGAACTAACGATCACAGAGTTGTTGCTTCGAAGCGAGTCGCATAACACCGCGAACAAAGCAACAACGCTCGAAAACATCGTCAGAGTCTATTTATCGACCAGCAGATGGATCGAGCCGGAAATACAATCGGCCCATGAATAATTCGAACCGGCAATTCTAGCCTGGTATAAATATCGTCGAGCGCGAGACAAAAAAGCCAGTGGAAAAAGCTGAGTAGGAAAAAAGTCGGTGGCGCAAGTCGGAGATAGCGTGTTTTCAATACAATGTTGGAAATGGAATGCGAGCGCGTGTGGCGGCTCGCGCTCGGGATGAAAAGGGGGGAACTCGCCCCCCGTTGGATCACGGACGCGCTTATCTTTGCCCATGGAAATCGTGTAAACAGAGCGCGCGAGTCATTCATTGGGAGGTATGCCGGGACGGCTGCCCATTGGAAATGGTAATTTCCCCGCGTCAACCCGATTGTTTTGGATTAGGCCTCATTAAGTCAACAGAGAATTAATGGTTTCTTTATCTTTCCGCGGCAAGCTCTGCTTCTCGCGCTGATTAAATCGCGTTAGACAGACGACGAGTTGTTTCCCGCAATATCTTTCAACTCGGTCCAGCTGTACACGTGAATTCGATTAGCTGCGCTCGAGCATCAACTCGCTAATCTACATTGGAGCCTCTCGAACAAGAACCGCACGGGCGAACTTTCGATCGCGATGACTTTGAGACGCAAGTGTCCGCTGAAACCTTAGGGAAATGATTACCGCGAGGAAGAGAACTGTGTTACGTCAGTCGGACACAATGCGCGGCGCCCGATGAATATTCGCCGATTGAGATCTCAAGTTTCTCGAATTAAAATACGAGCCGCGCGCGCGCGCGCGATTCATTGCCGCGGTGCTTCCGCAGAAGTTGGAGCAAAGTGCGAGTGCTCGCCGGCTACAAGGTATTCCAGTCTTCACGGCCGCGGCCGCGGCCTACTCGGCTTCCTCCGCCCAGCCAAATGGCCTAACCCGTGCATGATCAATAGTAGCCGGTATCGAATGCCAGTTTATCGGTGGTGCTTATTTGGCGAGACATTCAAATCCACCGATAACACCAGATTGCGGGTCACTCTAGCCGATATCTCCCAGTAGTGTTTATCGCTCGCACCAGCCCACTCTCTCTCTCTCTCTCTTTCGTTCCTTTTTTCTTCCCGCCGGCGAGTATCAACTGGTGGCAGAATTGTTATTGGATTTTAATTATTCCATATTGCGCCAATTATGAGATCGATCGAGGACTTTTGAGGCGATGGAGGTAATTAGAGGCGAGATCGAGTCGAGTACTTGACCTTTATCGGGGCCTTGGAATAAAGGAATAGAAATGCAAAGTTGGTCGGTTGGTGGAGGAGTAGGTGAGCGTGTCGTCTCGATGACGGTGCCGAGTCAATTAGAAATTAGTCAATTTGCGGGCAAATAGGCGAACCGGGTGCATAGAGCGGCGTTCATCCCCCTAATAGCCGGATTATACCGGCTAATTGCCGGCTAACCTCTCTCTCGATTGTCTCTGTCTGCCTCATACGTCCAACCTTACTTACACCGACTCCCCAGAGCCAATCAGCCTCGAGGCTAAACGATCTACTTCCAGGAATTCATCCCTTCGACTTCCAACCTAAAAAAGAGTTGCGATTCCAAACTTCAACTTTTTCACATATTAAATCATTGAAATTGGGTGAAACTGACGTAGGTCTGTCGTCATTTTCTATTGATTTAATCTATACTTTCTCTATCTCGAGTGGCAAGTATCGACGAATATTTGTGCTATCATACCCGATTAAAAACTCGGCCGAAGGACAGGTGGCGATGAGTTAATTTCCACATTTAAACTTTCCTTCTCGGGCTGTTGGACTCGGTCGCCGTTCGGACGCGGTGGATCCAATGACGAGCGGTTACTCGGAACTCGAGTGCGGCTCATTTTTCTTCGGCTAATGGGAGCGCCGCTTTTATTAAGGCGATGGCGGCACTTAGCGTCCTCGGCCGGTGGCGCAACGCGCGCATCCCCGAACAATTATCCTGTCATCCTCGATTGGACCGCGCTTCCGTCATTAGCATCGCTTCGACCGCGCTGATCTGCGCCACTTGCATCCCAGAGCCCAAACCACGCCAAAGCCTTTATCTTCCTTGTTCATCCTTTCATTTTATTATCAACCTTAAAATCAAGAAAAAATATAAAATCTCAACAATTTATAAAGAAATAGCCGATGTAATTTCTAATTAGATACTTGTTTCCTCGAGCACGAGTTGGAGTTAAGCGGACATTTGCATAGGCCGCGAGTAAATTGTTGCATGTTCAAGACCATCGAGATAAGAATTGCACCAGGAGCCTGAGAGACTTGTCGAGCTAAACTAATGATAGTATCCATTGTTGCGATCTCTGTGAACATCGATGTAATGATGCAACGAACAGGTGACGGTCGGATTGTCGGATTGTGCAAGATGCCGGTGAGAAAAACATATAGGAAGGAAGAGGAATGAAATTGCCTCGAGGCAGTCAATTCCGAGTGAATTTGCAATTAATATGGCATTAGCTCTCGGGCGTATCGGCGATCGTACAGATCGACTCAAAACTCATGCTCGTCCGACACTTCAACTGTCATCGATGATAAGACAGATACGATCATATTTCGGCAAGTGGAGCTCTCGCCTGAGCAAACATATCTCCGCCGACACTTTTCTAATTTGAGTCTAATGAGTCTAATCGTCGACTAGTCGACGCGTAACGCGCGATAAGTTGTTGGCGGAGATTATCGCGAAATCATTGCCTCACAGTAATCATATTTCATTCGAGAGTAAATAATAAGTTGCGAAAGAATGAATGAATTAAGTATACTTTGTTCCGTGGATGAGGAAGGGTCTGGCTATTGTAAATTAGAGGCGCTAAAGCAACATAAGTACAGGAAGCACAAGCTAGAGAAGGAATTGGGCCTGCGGCGCATCAGATCCCCATAAATCACCGAGTCACTCGTAAATCATAATGATAAGGTTATTTTTTCACCCGGGCGGGAATCCCGCTGCCGAAATTACACTGTCACAACTGTGCACATAACCTGTCAGCCGGCTCTGTTGACTAGTTCAGTTTATCTAGTTTCCCGGTCACATTTTCCCGCAAATACCCTTCGGCCTGGAACTAACGGGGGACTCTGCCCCGACAGTCACAAATCGTGCAAAATTGTCGAGCAAACGTTGGAAGATGAGTGCGCGAGAGTATCGGCCTCCTCCGCACACATTGGATAATCGAGAGGCTAGTATAATACCTTAACATTTCCATCGCGTACCGCGGCCCAGTGGGTCAAGAGAAATCCCTGGTATACAGGTCGCCTCAGGAACCGCGGCCGCGATTCCAGCGCCCTAACCCTCGAGTCCTGCAATCCCGCGCAATCGCCCGCTCGGTCGCGCGATCTCGGAGAATCCTGGCGGAACGCTCGCGGTTATCGAGGCTCGATAAATCGATGCGGGAAGTGGAGGTCCGAAAAACGGGCTGCCGCCACCTGTAGGACTCGGGCGCGCCGAGTGTTGAGGAAAGTGAAGGGGGGCGCTGTAACCGGAGAGCGCGCTCGGTCCCCGCGTGAAAGCGCGCGGCGCGCTGGAAGCAGCTGGAAGAGTCGCTCTTCTGTCCGCTGGCGAGTTCTCGCACTGTGCAGGTGCTTTCGGTGGTGTGCTGGTGGCGATTGGCTGATCGGGCGGGTCAGAGCTGGGGCTCATGGTGCGGCAGAGTTGTTGTCCTCCCGAGGATGCCGGCAGACCTCTCTGCAGGATCAATCGGCGAGAGGACATGGCGGAGGACCGCGGTGAGACCTTGTCACACTTACGCTTGTCACGTACGCGGACACAATACAACGCGCACATGCGATACTCGTGTTGATGTTGGACGAGTGTAATGAACATATGTTGCGCGGTGCAGTTGGCGAAACAGTTGTTTGATTATTTCAACGTGTAAATATTGACTGGGTGTTGCTGGCAGGGTTCAAGAAACTGATGCACGGCGAGGGCGCCCTGAAGACGACCATCCTGACGGGCCTCGCCGAAATGATCGGCACTTCGATCATTGTCTTCGTCGGATGCATGGGCTGCGTCGCTGGCCTCGGCGTCGTACCACCACACCTGCAAGTCACCCTGACCTTCGGCCTCGCGGTGATGGTCGTCATCCAGGTGAGCCGACTCTCCAAACCCGGGGAGATTCTTCCTCGTCCGTTGCTGTCGCCAGCGGAGGATGACTTGGTTTTGTTCGCAGGTGACAGGGCACATAAGCGCCGCGCACGTCAACCCCGCGGTGACGGTTGGCTCCGTCATCCTCGGGAAGAAGTCCATCCCGGAGGCGCTCGTTTACATCCTCGCGCAAATCACCGGTGGCATCATCGGCTACGGCATGCTCAAGGTGAGTTGGTAGATTCAACCCCGTCGAGCAGAGGCGGGCGACGGATTTATCTTTATTGGAGGAGTTCGTGCGTTGGATCGTTTCTATGCTCGGGGAATGGGTCAGTGTAACGAAACGGGGGGACTGCTCGCTCGCTCGGGACACGACCGATACAACCTCGGTTCAAGACCTTTCTCTAATCGCCAGCGGCTTTTATTTTCCTCGGCTGCTGTTATCAATGCCAGTGCATATTAGTATTTCCGATAATGGCTCACTCGCCAATGTTACTGCGTTCAATTTTAACACGAGTTTACGCAATGTTGCTGCTTGTAAGGGAAATCTTCGGGGAGATAGTGGGTTCTTGATAACATTGCATAATAATCTAGCAAACACGGCGGCGAGTTAGTCGTAGTGGATGTTATTGTATTGTGGGAGTCAGATTTTCACGATTTTCGGGACAGTTGCGGCCTCTCACCAACTAATTTTGTGCTAAATCTTAGTTTCTAGACTCAAACTAAAGAAATATCAAGCATTCAAACGATTTTGAAAACCTTCGAAAAATTGAAATTTTTTCCATACCTACCCCTTCTCATTTTTTCGATTTTTCAAAAAATTTTCAACACGCCCGATTTTGACATTTTTCCGTAGTGTTAACCCTAAAACTAAGATATAACACAAAATTAATGGGACAGAGTCCGTAATTGTGTCGTACGAGCGAAATTTACCCGATTTTCTTACTAAAATCGTCGAAATCTTATTCGTTCGGCACACTTATGGTCTCTGACCAACTAATTTTTTGGTAATTCTTAGTTTCTAGACTCAAACTGAAGAAATATCAAGCATTCAGTCGATTTCAAAAACCTTCGAAAAATTGAAAATTTTTCCATACCTACCCCTTCTCATTTTTTCGATTTTTCGACTTTCCCCAAATCGCCCGAATTCCTCACAATTTACTAATCACGATGTACCTCTGTGCCCCAGGTGGTGACTCCGAGCGACAAACTAACCTCGGGAACAGCGGCGGACGTGGACAACTTCTGCGTGACTGACCTGCACATTGACGTCTCGGCGATGCAAGGTCTCCTCCTGGAGGGTATCTCGACCGGAATCCTAATGCTGGTGGTGTGCTCGGTGTGGGACAAGAGGAACGAGAGGAACACGGACTCAGTGCCGCTCAAGTTCGGCTTCACCGTGGCCGCGCTGGCGACTGCCTTCGGCCCGTACACCGGGTGCAGTATGAACCCCGCGCGAAGTTTGGCCCCGGCGCTCTGGAACAATCAGTGGTCTCACCACTGGGTTTACTGGTTCGGGCCAATCGGCGGCGCGCTCCTCGCCTCCCTCATGTACAGGACGATCTTCGGCGTACGGGAGGAGGAGGAGGAGGACGAGAGCACGTTGCCGGAGGCCGTCGCCCTCAACAGCGTCGACACCCAGAAGAACGAGGTTTGAAATTCTTTCGCTCTCTTCCGCGTCGCACTCGCTGCATTCGATTAATTCACACACTTTTCCATTGTTTCTCGCAGCAGTCCTGAGCGACGCACGCACATCTCCGATTCCACTCGACAACTCGCCAGGGAAGACTGTCCGAGATTAACGTTCGCGACACCGAGAGAGAGGGGGAGAGAAGAGGGCAAGTGGCAAAGTAAATGAAACGAAGCCCGCTGACTCTAACCCTCTCGAGGTTGCCCGAAATCAGATTCCCGCTTACTGCCAATGGACAGAAACCGAACTCGCTCGCGCGCTCGTCAATCTGACCACGTCTCGCTCGACGCAGTTGGCCTTTCATTTGTTTACGTCTCGTTATGTCGACAATCAAAGAAAGACTAGAAGGTCGCTGGCGCGCCCTGGCGCCATCACTCACGTAATCGATCATCCATAGCCGTACACTGTACCTTTAATTGTAATTAGAAAGTGTAATAAAGTTTTTCTATACCCAACTCGTCTACGATTGCAGAGTGAGAGTGTCTGGGAGAATCGCGAAGAGCGGAAGAAGCACGAAATTGAGAGACACGCGTAAGGTTTACGTGCGAGTATTGGGCAGGCGCGACAGGCTTAAACCTGTCGGCCCTGTCGGCGTCACTCGGCGGCGTTCGGGTGTCGCGTCTCGCTCGCTCGGGCAGGACTCGCCGGCTCTCCCTCCCTCCAGCCGGGCCAGGTTCGCCTGGCTGTCAGTCGACCGAGGGACGCTCTGCAGGTCGGTCCTTCCTCCCCGGTCCTTTCCGTCGCGTTCTTTCTTCCCGCCTTTAGCGCATCGGGCGCACGCTCCTCCGAGGCCGAGGCTCTCTCTCCCTACGTGAACTCGGTGAACTGTGCAAGGAGACTCTGTGAGCGTGCGAGGAACAAGAGTGTCTGTGTGCGTCGTCCCAAAAGGTGCTCCTCCGCCGGACTGGATACACACCTGCCGGGATTGGCTCGTCCCTCCGGCACTGTGCCTGCGTGAGTAGATCCCTTTGTCCTCCGCGAGCACCCTCGATCGCACTGCGCGCGCGACACACGAAACCCTCTCTCGCCTCTCGAGAAAGAGACTCGCTTGATTTCAACGTAAATCCTCCGCGCGCTCTTCCCCCTCCCCTCCCGGTTAGTCGACTCTCGACAAAGGAACAGCTGCCCCTTTGCCGCAGGATTCCTGCTTCGAGTATGGCCAA
This sequence comes from Crossocerus cetratus, assembly GCA_963675795.1. Taxonomy (NCBI): domain Eukaryota; kingdom Metazoa; phylum Arthropoda; class Insecta; order Hymenoptera; family Crabronidae; genus Crossocerus; species Crossocerus cetratus. The sequence continues at coordinate 16,935,971 of OY776671.1, forward strand.
ATATATTCAAAGGGACTCTGGTTTTCTTGGCTGAATCAGTTTAGAAGCATCGTGGCTTGGACTGAGAATTTAAGTAACGGGCTCGATTATTGGTGGAAGACGCTCGCGCTCCCCCCACTCCCCGGCATAGGACGCAAGCGGTCAACAGAACGATCAACAGATATTCACTTCCGCCGGTGGCTGTCGCGGGCTGTCACGGAAAATGACAGTAATTATAACAGGAGTATCGCGTCTTAATCGCACGCGCGTCTTACTGGTAGTTAGGTATCTAGTCGGGGGCCTGGACTTTCGTCGAGTCAGTCGATTCCTGCGTGTTTACGTGCGGGACGAATTTCTACAAATAGAAGCCGCCGGCTCGAGGCTCCAATGTCAAGCGACCGCACACGCCACTGGAACCCTCGCGCACTCGCCAATAAACACCGCTCGATAATCTGATCGAATCGAATAAACTCGCAATTCATCGACACCTCAATATTCCACTATTTATTATTAATTTACCTCTTTATTTAGAACAGAATTAACTCTAGTTTCTAAAGTCCGGAATACTTGTATTAACCATGTCGCTTTATCTAAATACTAAATTACACAAACTTAAAATACTAAATTACGCAGCACGTGTTTCGGCGATTGGCGTACACGCGCCGGCGGATTATTGCGAAAGCGGGGACGATTAACGCGCAGTATTAATTAGCCGGGCTAGTCGAATCTTTTTGCCCCGGTCACTCGCACTTGGATTGGCCGCGCGCGGGCCGGAGCTTTGGTTCTTTTTTTCGGGGGGGTCGGGGGGGCCGCGGTGATTTTGCGCCGATGCGGTCATTACGCTCGGCGGAGCGCGCGCTAATGATTTCATATCTGGACGGCTCGCTGATTTATTGCTCGTATTTGGTGCGCTCGGGCCGAGCTCCAGTTTCACTGGCGATTGCGCGGCCCGATTGAACTCGAGCTCCTCTCTCGCGTCTCCGACAGAGCTTTCGCTTGCTTTTCCGGAGGAGACTCCGCCCGCTAAAAGGAGAAACCGAATTGATCGTGGCAGCTGGAATTCAAGGCTGCCAATCGGGAGGAAGGGAGGGGGGAACCGGCTGAGTCGGGGACCGAGGGACGTAAAGGCAGCTTCACCCGAAACCCCAAGGCTGACGCGACTCCTCTCTCCGCTCGCTCGCCGAGCGAACTGCGTATCGAGCAGCTCTTGCATTTATTCCACAATTTAATCCTCTCTCTCGCGACTGTTATTCATAAAATGGACGATTATACTTGTAGAATGCGATGTAAAAAATTGGCTGTAAATGCGAAGGTCGATTGGCAGTAGTTTGGGTCGATCTGTCGCGTGTCGAGGCGGAGGCGACGCCAGTGGGTCAGGGCTACTACTACGAGCCGCGAGGCGCACAACTGCCGTATCACTGCGCCCTCGCTTGACAGTGAAATTTCACTGTCAAGTGACGGGCGCGTCTAAGCAGACGCTGCCGGATGCCCGCGCGACTAGATCGATCTACAGGTCCCTACACAAACCGACCATCGCGATGAAAGGCCAAGAGGTCGCGTTCAATGGGATTCCATGGAATTCTCCGGGAGCGCGCGCCTCTCCGCCGGAAAGACGAGTTTCACTCGATGGAGAAGGGAGAGCGGTGGAAAAAATCGACGGCGCAAGGTCGACCGGGCTTGGTTCGACCTTCGGCGCAGTAGCTCCCAAACTTTCCGACACTCGTCACACCTCGTGTAATAGGCCTTTGGCGAGATATTAATCCGTCCAATTGTTTAATAATAAGTGATTGGTCGGTTGATTAATGGGAGCGTCGACGAGGAAAGCGGAGAAAGGTGGAAAAGTTTCTCCCAGGAGGGCAGCCGTTCCCTCTCGCTTCCGGCCGCACTTTTCCCAGTTATCATCGAGATATCGCCTAGCAACGAAAGCTGATAGCTCCTGGCAATCGATAGGTCGTATCTGTAATGCGATACATCCGACTCCACGCGCTCCCGATCGCCGGATTATTTTTAATATTCTATATTATATTCACTCTCGAACGGGAAAATGGTGGTTTTTATTCTCGCGTGTTTTAATCATCGCAGCGACGATTCCTGGGAATGAGAGTGCCGGAGTGGATTAGAAGATAAAGGACGAGCGGAGAAAAGCGAGTTTCACCATTGGTGAAAGGAGGAGTAGTCAGTGGGAGAGGCTTGCAACTGTTGTAGCAGCAACCGTGGAAGCACGTAGGTTGTCGGATTGCTGGATGGTTTGATGGAGCCAGTGACCCAGCGGCGCAACCATTTATGGGTCTCTCTTTGTCCCACTCTCCCACGTACACCATGTCGCCGACTTCTCTCTTTCTCGCTCTCTGGCGCTCCGCTCTGGACTCGGAGAACACGAGCGCAGGAACGAAACGCGCTCTCCACGGGAAATCGCCTTTCGAGCTTTCTCACGATCGATTTCTGCCGCGCCGACATGCAGATTGCCACACCGACCGCTCGCTCGCTCGCTCGCTGTGCGTACATGCCCGCAATTTGTCACGATTGTTCGCCCAACGAGTTTATGAGCGACGGGACTGGGCCTGCTGGCATTAACCTTGACAATGCTGATAAATTGAGAATGTTGTTGGTCGGGATGTTAATGCCAGTCTATTCCTCGAGTCGAGAGGGTTAGGTGAGACGGAGCGAGAGAGAGGGAGAGGGAGAGGGAGATAAGGATGGCGTCGTCCCGCCGAATGACTCTGTCCGAGGAAGCCGCTTTTTACCGGAAGCACAAGCACCTTCTAAGAAGTAGTGAGGGAGTCGGGCGGGGAGAGATTAAAAGCAGACCGAGGGAGAGATAGTGAGAGATAATTCGAGGGTGGAAAAAAGAGGGAGAAGAAGCGCGCTGGCAGTAGAGGATTGTTAGCGGAGCTGTCCGCAGTTAAAAATAATAGCGGCATCTACGGAACGATCTTCCAGGCTGCGTCTCTCGTGTCTTCGCCTCTTTTCCCTAATCTCGCATGGGCGAATCTTCCGCCGTTGTTATCTCGCGGCGCCGACACCGAGCTTCCTCGTTAATCCGACTGCTCTTAATCCGGCGACGCGCCACCCTCTGCTACGCGCGCATTCTTAATAATGTTGGCGAAAAATTCGATTGTTGAGATATAATGTTGAGAGAACAAAATTCGATTTTAATCCAATAACGATAGTCATTGTTTAACAAATTCGATATTTTTCTCCTACAAGATGCATGAAAATTCATCCCGATCGGCCCATCCGTCGCAGAGCAGTTAGCCGACCAACCAAAAAAAACAATATACAGAAGTCGAATGGCGAACCTCCTTCTTTTTCGAAGTCGCTTAATAAAAGCATCGCTGTCCAATATAAATTCAGCTTCTCCATCATCCGACATTGGAATTCCATTGCGATCTGCAATTTGCAGACGGTACATTCCGCCCGCGGGAAAAAGGAGACGAGTCAATATCGGGCCGAACGGTTGTTTAACAGGGGCGGTGCGCGGGAAAATTTAGCAAACGAACAAAACGGCCGAGGGAAGTGCGGGGGGTGTGCTGCGGCGGCGGTAGTGTGGAAGGATAAATTCTCCGGGAAATTCTCGCGGTCATCGACCCGGCGCGTCGAATTTTCCGAATAGTTCGGCCGACATTTTCGGCGAACCGGAGCCTGGCATGGACATCGCATTTTTCTGGCCAACCACGCGCGCCCTCTTTGTGCGCCTCTCAGCCCACTCGCTACATTAGACCTTTTGTTTGGCGGGAGAGGCTTGGTGCAGGGGAATCCGCCGCTCGCTATTTCGATTCGAGTGGAATTTGTTATTATTGAGAGTATTAATGGAATGATTGGTAGGTTAGGTTCGATGCCTATGGTTTGTGAAGGAAGCGAAAGGTATTTGGCTTGTAGAGAGGAAAAAGTGGGTGGAGCGCAAGAGAGTCGCAATGCGAGCGCAGCGCTCGAGGCCTCGAGGCGAGTTACTTTGGCGGAGTTTGGCGACTGGCGCGCGCGCTTTACGAGGGGGTTTGCGCTCGGTAGAAATAGCGCCTCGGAGCAATCGTGTCTCGTTAAAGGTCTCCCGGTGGAGCGCCGCTCGTGGGAAAAGGGTTCCAGCCTCTCTTTCTCTCTCTGCGATTTGATTTAAGGCCGCGGCCGGCAAGCGGAGCGAGCGAGAGCCCGCGACACGATCGAGTGGCTCATTCTAATCCGATCTACTATCGCTCGCGCGATCGATTTATCCATCGAGCCAACAACTCGCTCTCTTAGCCTTTGCAATTCCACCAGTCGGCTCGAACGTGTGCGCATATATCGCCGGGGAATTGACTTTGTCCGTGAGTGAATTAACCGATTGATTATTAGTGTAATCGAGTGGAGCCGAGGAAAATTCGATAGAAATAGCGCAGGTTTCGCGCACGAGACTTTGCGTGGAGTCTCTCTCTCTCCCCGAGGGCGTGTTTCGAGCGGAATATTTCATTAGATTAGTTTCCTAACCAAAGTTTGGCTGGGCGCACACAGACGCGCGCCATCTGGACGAGCGAGCCGGGCGGGCCGGGCGATAATGTCGGACGGGCGAGAAGGAAATTGTGCCCGAAAATCCGCGGCGCGCTCGTGCGGGAAGCGTGAACGCGCGCTGGTTGGCTTTGCTTTTTGTCGCGCTTGGCACATTTCGCATTCAACGCGCTGCGCCACCATGTTGAATTAGAGTCAGTATGTGCTCTTCCCTCTCTGGTTCGCTCGCCGGCTCCCTCGCCGGCTCGCTCGCAGAATTGGTCGGCTTCGTTATTGTGTTGGGAGGGCGAGCGTGGCGCCGCGAGGCCGCAACGGGGATATTATAATTAAAGGAGCCGCTGACACATTTCCTCGTTTGCTCCCCAACTATTGTGAACCGCGCACGTGCGCGTCCCCGAGTATTTCCAGTATTTCCAGTATTTCCAGTATTTCGGCTTCCCTCCTTTTCGGGAATAACACCCACTCGTCCTGTTTGTAATTCCGCCGTTTGTTCCCGTGTCGCTTTAATACCGCGCGATTCCACGGGATTTGCCCTCCGCGATTCATCTATTGTGCGGCTCGATTTTTCCGCTATAAACATCGCCCTCTCATTCAATTTCATTCACTCGACGAAAACACTAAAAGAAACCTTGCGCCTAGGAAAATGGAGTACGCGGCCCCGGTTATTCACGCGCGAGGAAGCTCCGCTGAGTAAACAAGCCGGCGCGGTGGCGCTGGCGTCGGCCTGCCGATCGGCATTGCCTCCGGAAGCGCTCGCGTAACAGCAGCTATGTAGGCGTGAGATGGCGCGCGCGCGCCTTTGTTTACGAGAGTTACGACGACTTTATTTCGCAGCCGGGTGCTAAAGCCTGCAGCGGAGAAAGTGGCGGATCGGCGGCTCCCACGTCGCGGCGGAGAGGGCGCGGAGTGACGATTGGGCGCACTGGAGGGGGAGAGTGGACGCACACGGCACTAACGGTTTACTAACGACCGTGACCAATTGCTCGTTTCCGACCGCCGATTGCCGCCTCGTGTTTTCATTATCCTGTCGGCCGCCGGCTGTCCAGCGCGCCGCGGCCGCATCAAAGGAAAGCGGAAATCTCGCATTCCGAACGCGCGACATTCGCCGGATTCTCCTCCGAAATATGTATCTATGTATATGTGCCTGTTGCGAGTAGACGATTTCGAGTTGGCAGTGAGTTTGATCGCCAGTAAATGAGAAGCGGGTGGATCATTAGTCGGCGGGCGTAGGAAGAGTCGGCGAAGGCGGCCCACTAATTTTCCGAAACACGAGTGCAGGGGGCAGGGAGGAGCGGCGGTACTAATTATCGAATTCACTAATTATATTTGGAAAACTCGGCGCGCAGGAGTCGGCTAGTGCAGCCGTGTAATTATCCTGCTAGCCGGGTGATAAGTTTCCCCTCGGATACTTAGGCTAATTAACGCGGCGAGTGCCTCTTAATTCGATTCCGGCCCGACAGCGCCATCTACCAGTCTCCTTCCGACTCGCCCGACAATTTCCCGTCTTCCCCTTCGCCCCGCCGACTCGATTCAAATTCGTCATTAAGGACCCAGTCGAACCAAACAGAAATAACCACTGGATTTCTACACGAGCCTCCTCCTCCTCTCTAGCAATCCAGACCGAAATTAATAACTCGGGGGGACGTTTTTGCGCGAGCCTCGCAAGAGGGTATAGGGAGTTACACTTGATGTTTTGATGTTTCTTTTAGAATTTTCGAACATATCTTACTAATTTTATGTGGAATCTTAGTTTTAGGGCTAAAACTATGGAGAAATGAGGAAATCGGGTGAGTTTGGAAAATGTCGAAAAATCGAAAAAATAAGAAGGGGGTAGGTATAGAAAATTTTTCAATTTTTCGAAGGTTTTCGAAATCGCCCGAATGCTTGATATTTCTTCAGTTTGAGTCTAGAAACTATGATTTAGCACGAAATTAGTTGGCCAGAGGCCATAACTGTGCCGAATGAATGAGATTTCGATGATTTTCGACCGAAAATCTGTGAAATTTCGCTCGTGCGACACAATTATGGACTCTGTCCCATTAATTCTGCGCTAGATCTTAGTTCTAGGGCTCAAACTATGGAAAAATATCGAAATCGGGCGAGTTTGAAAAATGTCGAAAAATCGAAAAAATAAGAAGGGGTACCTATGGAAAAATTTTCAATTTTTCGAACCTCTCCAAACTTGGCTGAATACTTGATATTTCTTTAGTTTGAGCCTAGAAACTAAGATTGCCGACAAAATAAATGGCTAACAATATAATAATAAGGTAAAATAATCTATAACGATCCATCGGGCCAGTAATTCCAGGCGAAGTGAATCAGCCTGTACAGGTGGTCGTCACGCAAGGGATATCGAGCCCTCGCCCGGCAAGATTTAGATTGGCCTACTGAAGTGACGAAAGCAAAGCTCGGTGCAGGAAGTCGTCCGTCGTGCGCGGGCGCGTTGTATCAGAGGAGATCAGCTTGCGCCAGCTTGCACGCCGTAGACTGGCGCACACCATAGGGCATAGACCGATAGAGCGCGCGGAGGCTTTGGCGTTGACAAGGAAAGGCCGGTCTCTCGTGTCAGTGACAGGCAATGCCTCAGCTCGCGAGCCAGCCTGGCACTCGCGCTCTCCACGTCATTTGCGTGCCGACTTTACACGGATCCCAGGGGTCCTCAACCTCCCGCTAATTGACTCGCCAAGCCGTCCAGTCGGCTCGGAACCGCCACCGAACCCCTGTTGTCTTCGGTAGCTCTAACTGCGCTACTAAGAGGGCGCGGATACTGATTTACTGCGCCGAGTCACGGGAGCGCGCCGGGGCGCCCGTTTATGCCGGCCGCTCGGCTAATTTTATTCCAATAGCCGATAACACCTACTCAACCAGAGGAGAACAAGCTTCACTCGGCTCCGGTAATTGGCAGATAGCCGGATAATCGAGTAAGGATCCTCATCGACGCCAACTTACTTTTCACCCCTTTAATCTCCCTCTCTCCCTCTCTCTAGCAACTGTACAGTCTTCCGCGAAGGGAAGGAGAATCCAGCAACTAAAGAGGGAGACGGGCGACCTTAATTCAGCGAAGGCAGCTCGCGAAGGGATTAAGGGAGGAGCGGAGATTCGGCGGTGGGTTAAGGTTCAACTGGCGCGCAGGGCAGGTAGAGATTGCGCTTCTCAATAGTAGACTGCGCGGCTGGGAGTATCCGAGTGGGCAATGCGAAATCGGGCCATCAGCCGCATTATCCCCCGCACGCCGAGTTTTGCGCCAGTGGAGGCTGGCTTCGAACCGTGACTGGGCTTGGCCTTTGTACGCTAGCATTAGTAGGGAGCTTACGAGCTTAACGACTAGACTTAAACAGTCCCTTCCGACTACTGCTCCCGCGACAACTCGCAATCGCTATGCGTTGTGATAGTCATCGCCGACACGATAGACCATTTTCAAGGTCGCTTTTCTTCTTATTTCTCTCCTCTAATATTTCCAACCAAATCATATATGGATAAGTTGCCATTCCTGTGTTATAATTTTCAAAGTACCATCAGAAAAACGCCCTTGAAAGATGGCGTACGCTCATTGGCCCTCAGAATGCGCTCCTTCCCAGGAAGAAGGGTCTTGTTTGCCTAGGTTTTGGCAGAGGGTTTTGCAGCGTCGCCGATGCCGGTTATTTAGAGAGCGACGTCGGGCGAAAAAAAGAGAGGTGGAAAGGTTTTCTTGGGTTTTGGTGCGCTTGCCAGGAGCGGGTGGCTCTTTGCTGATGTCAGGTTATGTGACCAGGGTGGCTGAGCTAAGCTCGACCTCTAATTCCATTTTTCCTCGAGCCAGCGCTGGCACTAGGATTAATTGATTCCTCCGATGCCCCGACGGCCAGTTCCGTTTATATATCGAAGGGCGTCGAGCCTCTAACAAGACAGGCCGCGAGCAAAGTGCATTTCTCCCCGAAATGGGCGCAGAGAGGATAAAACAAGAGTGAAGCCGATATAATATACAGTGGATAAAGTTGGCCGTGGACGCGAGCGGACTTTATGACTGGATGGCGGCGGCCTCGGGCTCCTTGTAATGCAAGGAGAGTTCCTCTGTCCTTTCCGGCGTAGATGGCCGGGGGGCGGTGGCGGGGGGCTGGGCGATAAAGACGAGCGGGGCTCATCCGATCGATAACCAATATCCCTGGAAACTGGATCTCGCCGGCTGTCTCAGACATCCTCACCGCCATTCGCCACCTGGAACACCTTTTCCTTGTGTTTGCCGCACTCGCCACCATCCTCTACAGGAGCCTTCAGAACGCGCGGCTTTCTCTCGCTCGACGGATGTTCCACTGGGGCTTGTAAAGGCTGCTGGTCATTCGGGGATCAAGCCCGCGCCCGGTTAAGCTCACTTAGCCGGAAGTAGCGCGGCACGTCTGAATGGAGCTGAAAAGCGGGGATCTCTAAAGGTCCGGTGACGCGTGTCGCCCACGCACTATTTCACCCGCTCGGAATCAGTGGCGCACTCCTCTCCCCAATGGCGGCGGAGGATAACCTCGCCGGCGACACGGCGAGATTTTTTGCCATAAAGCAGAAGAGCCGGTGGTGAGGGTTTGGCAAGAATCTGTCGCTCGGACCTTGGGCTCTCTGGGAAAGAGTGGGGTAATCGGGGATCCAGCGGGCTCTGGCTATTTCGGTGGTGGCGGAACGCTATTTCCGCAGTCGCACGCCCTAATCGAGTCTACGAGCCCGTGATATTCCTGCCCGCAATCGGGTTAGCTCCGCCAAATATACTCTCCCCGTCGAAATCGAGCCTTCTCTCCTAACCACAAAATTCCCCTTTCTTTATCTCACCTCTTACACTTGTTCTATACATTCTCGCATCAAGAGTCGCCAAGTCGACCTAACCTAAAACCGGTTATCTTCCCCGGCCAAGTTTCCCAAGCAATTTCACTTTGTAGTTAAGACGGTGCTCGACTTCTTCCAAGTCCTCTTGCATTCCCCGAGCGATGGCCTTGGCGAGCTTTTTACCAAACGCCGCCGGTTTAATATGCAAATAGAGAGCGGGCGAGTGGTTGCTCGGCGAAGGAGTCGGCGCCCTCGCGAGGTTGAGGAGCTGTTATTTTTGCGCTAATTGACTCGTGACAGTGGCGCCCTCCGCCAGTCGCCGCTGCCAAATGAGCCTCAGCGTTATCACAATCGTTTCGCCGAGCGCCCGCCGATACGCTACGTCTATTGGCTGATGGATACTCCGTTCTTCGCTAGAGGCCTTTTCAAAAGACGCGCACCTTTCCAGTGGGATCCAATGGAGGATGAAATTGGGCGAATTGGAGCTCGTTATTGGAATATGGTAAATTGTTGGGATTAAAGCGGCGGGCGGCGAGCGGACGATGAGTTCTAATAGCGGATGAGAGCGGTGGATGGTAGAGTGTGCGCGCACACGTGGCGCGTTCGATCAAGTGCACCCTAATCTCGTAGCACCTCGTGCGTCATCGCGATACTTTCGCTAGCGGCGGAGCGCGCGCGTGCATAGTTGGCCCGAAACGTAGCTGGGTTGTCTGGCCAATGGCCTTTCGACCTCGCCGCTCTCTGCCCTCGGTTCCTCATACGGAACTCGCGTTATCGCGGTGCGTTCAAACTTTGACCTCTTTACTCAGATAGCATCAATTAATAATAAACATTCTCCGGTAATTAAAGCTAAAGTTTCCTCGTTTCAGGTTCGAGGGAATCGTCGCGAGTTCCCATGATCGAAATCGCCCGGACAATGGGATCGACGGGAGAGAGGAGGAGGAGGCGAAAAAATATCGCGGCAATTTCACCGGGAATACGCTGATAGGCCCAGTCTGCCAATTGGTCCCGCGTGGCCAATCGGCGGCACCCGAGCTGCTCCTCTCTCCCTGCGGTACACGCGTTCTCCTAGCGGCGCGCCGAGACAAAACGCCGGACTTTTTCCGGCCGAGTGCTCGAGGGGGGGAGCTCGGCTCGTTTGTCGAGAACGAGAATGGTTCGGGCAGCTGGTGAAAAACGACGGTAATCCCGCCAAAAAATATACATTCATCCCTCCGGCATTAAGCATCCCTCGCCCCCTCTCTCTCGGGGAAAAAATCCTCCCGCGATCCGATAAAAATCGCCTCAGCTGGCTTTTGTTTTGCCGGCTGGAAGTGGAACAATGCTTCTCGGGGAATTGGTAATTTTCGGCCTGAATTTGGAGGTTTATGAAGGGGCGGGAGAGGGTGATCTCGCGCTAGGTAAAATTGTGAGGAGGTGGGGGGGATTTGTTATCGGGCAATTGGCGATTGACGGATCAGTTGGCCCCGCTGCCAGCCGAGCGGCTCCTTCTCTCCGCTTTTACCTCGGCCGGCTTTCTATACACACTGGCCGCGTGTATACAAGCCCTCGCACATATGACGTTTCCTGTTGGTGGACTTTCGCGGCTGGTGCGCCTCCATTCACTTTATTGCAGCTTCCCCGGTTTGGCCCGTGCGGGCTAAACTCCCCTGTGTTTGACTGCGGCGAGCACCAACTTCCCGCTCCGGCTCGAGTTTCCTCGCCAGCGGGAAAAAGTACATGTCGGCGGCTCGGAAAACTCGATTCGAGCAGCTTAGTAATTTAATATACGTGAAAGTGAGCCCGCGAGGGGAGAAGTTGGAAATATCATGGAATGATTAAGGTTAAAGGAATGGCGGGCGATAAGACTGCGAGGAGTGGGGGGGGTTAATGGTTGGCGGGGGGGACGTTAAGAACTCCGCTGGGACAATGCTCGGCCGGTAATCACGGAGTAACGAAGACAACAAGGTCTTCCTGCGCCCCGGCGAACTACTGTGCGGCCAGTCCCTTCAATTCATGCGAGGCGTCAACGATTGCGAGGCATAAAAGTCATTAACGCTCATACAACCAGGAACTCTCTCTCTCTCTCTTTCTCTCTCGCGCTTGGACTGACCTTAAACCCCGAAGAAAAGCTTTGCTTTGAATGATCCCTTTCGATTGGCTGCGGCATAAGCAGAGAGAAAAACAGGGGATAATTCCTCCGGATATTAAACGGCGATATTAAATCCGGCCCCCGATATATATGTATCTCTAGAGAGAGCTCGCCCAGAGCGCCGCCGCTTCCCGGTAATGACGGCTAGGTGGCGACACCGTACCCGGCAAGACGGCCAATATCGTCGCGCGAATTAAGTAATAAAGGATTCCGCGGCGATGTAATTCCTCGCATAAACATCCGCCATCCAATTACCCGGAAATGCAATTTCCCCGGCGAATCGGAACCACCTCCGGCATAGCCCACCGCCGCTCCACTCTCTTTCTCTCACTCCCTTGCTCTCTCTCCCCCTCTCCCTCTCTCACTGTGAGGGATGGCTGGGAGAGGCGCCGCAGTCGCCTGCTTAGGTTAAGCCGTGATACCACTTGGATTCCGAGCTCCCAGCACCGGCAATTCCAGTTTAAGGCGACCGCTCGCTTTATTAAAGGGACCATCTCGAATCTTCCGTTATCACAAGCGTTCATTCCGCTGACTCGACGCTTAGCGCCCCCGGCTTTCCTCCGTCGTTGAGGTTAGGAATGTGAGTTGTATCTAACTGCACGAAATGATTCGCTTCGTTTGGAACCTTATGACTGTTTGGCGATTTTCTTGACAATTTTTTGAAATTTCTTTCGTACGAGACAATTGTGGCCTGTGGCCAACTAATTTCGTGTAGGATCTTAGTTTTAGGGGTAAAACTATGGAAAAATGTCGAAATAGGACGAATTTGAAAAATGTCAAAAAATTGAAAAAATAGGAAGGGGTAGGTATGGAAAAATTTTCAATTTTTCGAAGGTTTTTGAAATCGTTCGAATGCTTGATATTTCTTTAGTTTGAGTCTAGAAACTAAGATTTAGCACAAAATTAGTTGGTCAGAGGCCTTCAGTGTGCCGAACGACTGAGATTTCGACAATTTTCGACCGAAAATCTGTGAAATTTCACTCGTACGACACAATTACGGACTCTTTCCCATTAATTCTGCGTTGAATATTAGTTTTAGGGTTAAAACTATGAAAAAATATCAAAATCGGACGAGTTGAAAAAATGTCGAAAAATCGAAAAAATGAGAAGGGGTACCTATGGAAAAATTTGCAATTTTTCGAAGTCTCCCGAATTGGCTCGAATGCTGGATATTTCTTTAGTTTGAGCTCAGAAACTAAGATTCGAGAAAGAACCAGTGGGCCAAAGCTTGTAATACAATAATAAATGTAGTATCTGAAATGACCATGCTAACAAAGTCGCCGACAACACTATTTCCAAAAGTTAGCGGTCCCATCGCGCCCGGGCGCTTTCCCCGGATTTTAATTCCCCGGGAATTGGTAGTTGGTCCCGGGTTGAATGGCGGCGAACCCATTGTCATTGGACGTCCCATTCGATAAGGATAACGGGCGCGTCCGTCTGCGCGGGGATTATCCGTCGGCGGGGCTTTGTTCCTCGGTTGCGGAGCGGCGGGGGGGGGGGGGGCGGGGGAACTCGATCATTATTCGTAAATATTAATCTCGCGGCGACGAGCGCGCGCGCGAGAGAGAGGGAGAGGGAGTTGGCCGGCTGTTTACGGGAATTATGTGGACGCGGCGGTGCGGCATACCTCGGGAAAACAATGCTTATCGGATTGCACCGGGGGCGCGCTGGCGAGCGCCGGAATTCACAAGTGGCCCAACTCCCGAGGAGACTCGGAAGAATAATTCCCATCGGTGTTGAGAGACGTTAAAGAATCGCTGGGAGACACGCGCTGCTAGTGCGCTGCAGAGTGAGAGAGAGAGAGAGAGAGAGAGTGGGGATCTAAAAATGAGTGGGGGAAGGGCAGGCAGACACATTGTCGAGGAGTATTTATCCGGGCACATGCCGGGAGAATAGGGGCGAGAAGCATTGGGAAACTGGTGCGCGCACTTGAGCTAAACATCGGGGGCCACGGCGCGGGAGAAAGGCTCGACTAGAGTCGCCGAGGACATCAAAAGGGTTAAAAGGGTGGGTGGATTGGGGAAGGGTTGCTTGGGAGGTCTCCGCGCCGACAGAGGGTTAGGCTAGGTGGCCTGCGTGCCTCGCTACCGAGTCAAAACAGCCTGCGGCACCAGCACACACGCATCCCCGGACTCCGCGGCAGCGAGAGAGGGAGTCTTTTCTACCCCCTGGCCAACCCTTCTTCCACCCACCCACCCCCCGTCCCCTTCTCTTTCTCTCTCTCTCTCTCGCTCTCGGGGGCCAGCGAGCCTCGTCCCACGTGTGGCCAGTCCTCGTCTCTCTGTCTCCACCTGCAGCAACGTGGATTATATTGGCACATGCGCCCTCGCGGGCGTCGCGACGCCGGAAAAGCGGATATAGCCACCGGCGCGGCGTGTCAAGAACACTGCGCTCTCCACCACCGACTGTTTAGTACGGCGTGGTTCTTGCTCGAGGGAGTATCGCGACGGACCTCCTTCGGGACGCGACCCTTTCTCTCTCTCTCTCTCTCCCGTCGCGCTCTCCTCTCGGGCCCCAGTACTGTTGCCCGTTCAAGTTCAAAGGTACAAACTCGCCGAGTTGAGTCCCAGTGTTATCCGAGTCCCATCAGACATCCGAGAACCCAGACCACTCGACACCCTCGCCATCCGACTCGAATGAATTTGGGCCTCAAGTTGCGGTCCAGTGCCAACTGACCCCTCGCGCGTCAGCTGTGAAGTTAACCCGTGTGCGGCAGTGGCCTGGAGGTGGAGAGGATCCCCGGAGTGATTAGCTAATGATGCTGCGGGCGGAGACAATGACCGGATGATTCCTGGCTCGATGACCGCGTAGAGAGGGAGGGCTGAGGGCTAAGAGTTCAAAGGGTCTTTCGGCGTGCAGGCGTGCAGGTAGGCCGGGGCTTGGGGATGGGGCTTGTTAGGCTGATGCTAGTCGAAATGTGATGGACGGGTGGTCGGGCGCGTGGGAGGATCATGCTGTTGTGATCAGGATGATTGGCAGGATGACAGTTGGATGGATCCCTCGGAAATGGGGCCTGGCAAAGGGAAAGGGATCGATTCTCCTACCATGATTTATCTGTTGCGCTTCGCTAGTCACCCTACTTTCATCATTCACCAGATTTTCTATTATTGAAAATGATTCATTCACCGCTCAACCGCCCTTTCATCTCCAAATCCCATTAACATTAATATTCGAGGGCATCGTTAATGTTAATGTTAAGTGGAGTTAAATGTATTGCGAATCATTTGCGTATTGATGAGTCCAATTAACAAATGCGCATTAACGCTCGATGCGGCGAGCGTTAAGGAGGCGGAGGTTGTCAATAAAACCTGTAGAAATAGGGGCGAGAGTGTCGGGGATGCTCGAGTGAGTTGTAGGGAGCGAGGGCGTCTCGCCGGCGGCGCAGGGCCAATCAAAATTCTAATGCAAATTTCATTCGCACCACTTGCACCGCTCATGAGAAATTCAAATTCGCGTTGCTTACATTTTTAGCGGGCGCCGAGTGCCCTACCACTCCTTAAAGAAGACCTCTCCTTCCCAGTCGCTCGATGTAACTCTCGGCCTTCTCCTTTTACAGCCTTTATTCCTCCCGTCGCTGATTCTCCTTTCCGCTTCCTTTTCATTCTTTCGCGTAACAGGACACCGAGCCTTCCGCGTTCGAGCGGTTCGTCTACCCGACTTAATTCGCCTGGAATAAATAATGCAATAACGAGGAGGATTCGAGGAGAATTTGGAATTATTGTTAATATTGGGGGAGTAGTGGGCGAGTGGGCTCTTGGTAAATAAAATGGGCAGAGGCTCACATTGTCAGGGTTGATTCGGTGATCCGGACTCCTTGGGGCGCGCGCGCCCGGTAAGCCGATCTGTCGGGCTTTATTAGCATGCGATAATTGGCAGGCTTCCGGGGGCCCGGACCGGCCAACCTTTTGTCCCCGGCAAGCTTTTCCAATTTCCCGGCTTTGCGCCCGGCTAATGCCATCAGCAATTTTCACCCGGCCACGCGACCCACTGTATTTTTCGGGCCCGCCAGCTCGGATTAAACCTCGGGACTACCACTTACCGCTCGAATAATCGAAATCCCCTCGCCGCCCGCGCGCCGCCGATCCCCATTTATATGTAAAAGTAACAACCTCCCGCGAATTATAGTGAAATTAATTGAATCGACGCGCGAGGAAAGGTTGGCGGGTGTCTGCAAATGTAGAGACGGCCGGTAGCCATTGAATGGGAGAATTGGGCGGAGAATGACAAAGGAAAAAAAGGTCAACAATCCGGCATTGATGGAGTCGGAGAAAGGCTCGATATCGTTTCTGGATAACCGATAGTTAAGGTAATCGCGACTGGCTCGTTGTTGTTCTTGCCCGGCGGTTCTGCGAGGGCGGCATTTTTTGCGTGCCGAGGCCAGAGGGCGCATCGCAATGCATCACGGGTATATCGAGGGGCGAAATATAACCGGAGCCGCCGGGACGACGGGTATCGGCTGATCGGAACGAGGAAACAAATTAGCCCGCGGTGCGCGCCGGCCTTTTTCCTCGTTTTCGGCGGAGTGCACTGGCGCCGGTGCTGCCGGTGCACCGTTGGCGCTGAAATATGGCATCCAATTGTAGCCGGGAGGTGCGCGCCTCTTCCATCTGCACTTGTGACCCATTTCCCAGCGGCGCTCCACTCTCCCACTAACTACGGCTTGTTCGCCGCGCTAGGAGACAATTAAGTCTCACAAAGAAGACTAAATATTCTCATCAACATCTTCCCGCTGGCCGTCGATCTAACCAAACGCATCCGATTGGTTCCAGGTGCCGCGTGTGGGGAGAAGCGCGAGGCTACTGGCCCGCGTCCGCAGCGTCGGCCAATGAGAGCGCGCGCTCGATTGGCGCGCGATTCGAATGAGCGAGCGGATCCCTGTAAAAAGGAAGCCGGTCGGAAGAAAGTGAAGTGAAAGTGAAATAAGAGTCTCGCGAGTGGAAAGGCCGGGGGTGGTTTTTATAGGGCGGGGGAGGAATATCGAGTGAATCTCGGCTGGTCGAAAGGACCCTCGACGCGTCTGGCCCTCTTTGCCTGGCTGCCACTGTCTCGGCCGCCCTTCATCTGGACAAAAGGGACAAGCGCCGGCTTGAATTGGTCCTCGCTCAGGAGCTCGCCAGCATATCCGCCCTGAGCCCCCGCTCCCCGTCGGTTTACACTGGCCTTGTTATCGGGGCCGCGTCGCCGGGGGAGAAAAAAATCTCGAGTCCAACTGCTTGGCGCGCTCGGCTGCTCTCGGCGTCTGGATCGATTCTCGACGAGTCGCGCCAGGATTCTTCGGGAACAGGTGAGAGCCGAGCCCTTAAAGCCGCGCACGCATCTTGTTAACTGGCCGGAGGAGATCCCTCGATCCATCGGGCCCGATGACGAACGAGCCCCGTGGATTTGGGGGGTTGGCGCGCGAATTTCCGGAGAGCCATCACTCTCCGCGGCCAGGGCAGCCGCTCGGGGCCGCCAAATCTTTTTTATCACTGTGCCAGAGGGCTGGATTTAAAAGGGCATTAGGGAGGGGGCTGATATGACAGGGCGCATCCATCATGATAGGATCGATGCCTCGCTAATGTGTCTCCGGCGAGACCCCATTTTAAGCAGCCTCTCACCCCAAACCCCCTCTCAAATATTCTTGGCGATCGTCAACAAATAATCGCGCGATATTACGCCGGCGAGAAATGGATCGAGTCGGCTTTGATTTCCGGCCGGCAGTCTTGTTAGCGAGTCAACTGGTGGAGAAGCAGAAGCGGCGGGACGATTAGCCCACATTTCGTGCTTATTTGCCCCGCGCGCGAGCTCTCTCCTCGAGTTCTAGCTGCTTATCGAACAATCGCAACCTTATGGGTCCAATTGACTGCCGGGCGAGTCTCCCTCTGTGTGTGTGTGCGTCCCGGTGACGGTCGCGATCGATTAGTCTCTCTGGCACGACCTTAGGGCACACGTACTGATCGCCGGACAGCTAGATAGGGAGAGACTGCTGGAGGAGGAGAGAGGAGGAGAGGAGGAGCCGCGTGGAAACAGGGGAGACAGTCGGCTCAGTCTTTCGAGAGGGGTTCTGGGAAACGGTGTCTCTGGTTCACCGGGCTTTTCTTACTTCCCTCCTCCTCCTCCTCCTCCTGGCGTCTCTGTCTAGAGTTTAGGTCAAAGGTGACTGGGTTCCATTTTAGATATCGCATTGATTCTTGTCGAAGAGTTTTTTATACCAGGTTTTAAGTAACCGGCGATTGGACGACTCTCTTTCTCCCTGGTACGCGCGCTCCCTCCCTATTTAGCGTTCCCGGTGCAATTGGATTGCGGCAATTACGCCTTTAGCCTTGAAGCGGGGCCGCTCTGCCCCGGCGCCTCTTTAACCCCGTTGAACTCCTGGTCGGATTATCCGCGACTGGCTTTCCCCAGCTGTTTATCGCCTCGGAACACTGGCCCCTTCCAGCCGGCCTGTTAAAACTCCGACATGTCGCGCGCGAATGTATGATTCATTGGGAGACGAGAGCGAGAGGAGTGTGGAATTGGTTTGCGGAGTTGTAACGGGGTTGGTTCTCCACCTGTTTGTTGCAGAGCGCGCGCTAGCCCGAGGGTGCCGATGAAGTCGACGGGCGACGTAGCCAGATTGGGGGAGCGTTCGTCGTATGCCAATTGCAGGCCGAGCCTGATCAGCGAGAGGATCGGCAGTGGCGGGAGGCTGGCCTGGCTGGTGAAGAGAGCATCGAGCAGAAGGTGAATTCTCGATAGCCTCAGGGCCCGAACCCGAGCCAGGATGTACAAGCTACTGCGACGCGGATCGAGCCGAGTGTTCGTCCTCTGCGCGGTCCTCCTCACGTTGCTCCTCTGCCTGTACTACGTGAGTCAGGCCCAGGCCCCCTCCACCGTACCCTCCGCCGGCATCCTCAACGATGACGTGAGGTACGAGCGCCAGGGGCCCAGCTCCGTCGCACCGGATTTCGTCGAGGCCCCCGACTCACAGGTCTCACTGGCCACCTGCCCCCTCATCGTGCCGAGGAACGTCAACATCGACACCCAACAGGAATTCGAGAAGTTTGACTTCCAGGTGAGTGATTCTTAATATAATTGAACATTCGCCGACAGCTTTGGGCCCCTCGATTTGCTAACAAGAGGGGGACACCGGGGCCAAGAGGTTAGGAGAGTAATGATTCCGAGAGCGGCGCCCTGTAAAAGAGTAGTGTGCGCGTCATTAGCCAGGAAAGTTTCCTTGCCCGAGTCCCTGGGGAGCCGGTGGACTCCGCTGATTTAATGGTCGAGCGGCGTAATAAGGGAATTTTTTCCCTTCCACCTTATTCTTCTGGTGGACGAGAGAGGGAGGACGGGGGGACTCGCCTTCTTCCGCCACCGCCTTTACTCGGGGTAGCTTGGAAATTATTTAGTTCCTTCGCTAGCCTCCGCCGAGAAAACGCGTCCCCCTTTAATTTATTAGACTGAGACTGCTCGTCCGGAATACTTAGCTTTTAATGAGCGAGACTTTCCACTGTGCTTGAGCACGGCTCGCGCTCCCCCTTAGCCCGCACTGATTTTTGTTAGGTTAGGTTACCCGGCTTGGTTGGGTGCGGCTCGGATTTCAGCGCCCGGCTCTCCTCCTTTCTTTCGTATTGAAATCCGAGGAACGGACACCGGGACAATTCTCCCCCGGCCGCCATGCAAACCCGATGTTTGTAATTAACTCGAGCGGTGATTCACGCGCCGCTCCGAGACGAACTCGTAAATTCTCCACTGGAAAAAATCGGCGCAGGCCGATAGGTTATGTTCGCCGCGGGGAAAGTTTCGACGGCTGCGGTGATTTGTCTTTGGGGAGGGGGGCGTGTTAAATGGCGGGCGAATCGAAGCGCGGGAAATTCGAGTGGTTCTGGATGGGCCAACTCTCGGGAACTATTGCGATTAATGCGAGCGGCTTTCGGGAAATGAATTAGCGTTTAAGAGAACTTCCAACTTGGGGATATATGTGCCCGCGGGAGATATGTAGGCGAGATATAAAGGGGAGCGAGTCTTGGAGTGGGACGCGGGAAAAAGCCCGGTTTGCAGCCTCCGGTATTTCACTCATCCTCGAGAGAAATATTGAAATATGATTATTGTCTGGAACAAGTAATTCGAGTCGAACGAAAAAAGCGAGGATTCCGCCGGTGAGTTTAGCATGCCGGTGGCTAATCCAGGCTATCTCGGCGCACAACAAGTAGTTCCTGGACGAGCTATTAAGCAGCCAATTCCAATTAATAGCCGGCGGAACGGAAGTCTTTACTTACGGCGAAATTACTTCCACTCAAGCCGTGTCTCGGATGTCATGGAGAAGTTGTGGTGGGGGCCGCTGGAGGCCGTGGCGGAGGGAGGAGTGGGGGCCCGCCACTTCTCCAGCAATCAGTCTTTCATTTCGTTCGCTCGTATACTAATAAGGCTGGAGTTACCAGCCGGGGAATTTATTGCCCCCCGGAATTTCCGCTCGAGCCCACTCCCGAAGAAACCCGCTGTTTTTTTCGCCCCACGATTTACTGGCGGGATCAGCGACCGGCCGATTAATCCGCCGCCAGTCTCGACTAAAAGTTGTGTTTTTCGAGATTCCGAGGGGGTTAGTTTTGACGGGGGCCTATATATCCGAGAAAGTCTTTCTCCGGCAATAAAGGTTGCCCGTCAACAGTGTGGCAACCCGGGGATTTCGGTGTCAACGGTAGAACAATAACGGCAGTGTGCATTCCCCTGAAATGGAAGGCGCTGTACGTGCCTGGGAGAAGCATACGTGCTTCATTAGACGCCCGCGACAAAGTAGTGAGTCAGGCTCGAAGCACGCGCGCCGCATCTTTCACCAGGACGAGAGTCGTTTTCATCCTGCGGCAGCGAGAGGGCGGCAAAGCGAATGTTTAATTTAAAAAAACGCCACTGTAATTAAATCGCCGAGGACAAAAGCGCCGCCGGCCGTATAACCTCTCTTTCGCGCCCGCCCCCCACCCCCCACTATGGGGGATCCGTTTGAAGAGGTTTCCTCGGGATTCCCGTCACGTTCCTTCTCCTGTTTCGAGATTTTAGGCAAGACAGGGATGAATCGTCCTCACGTTCTCGGACACAGTGTCCCAGATGGCGCTGGCCTCGCTCGCGACAGGGGAGAAGCGTGCGCGCTGACCCGGCGACTTGTCACACAAATTCCCCAATTTTTCCGTCTCGCCACCTCCCGAGCCTCGAGGAAAGTTGCGCGAGTCCCCTGCCAATTAAATCGCGCTCCTGCGATGTAAACACGGCAAATTCAATAATTCCCGATGCTCGCGGCACACGCGCAAGTCCAATATTTGATTGGCCCGCCGGTTTAAGCTCGTTGAACTTTCGCCAATTGCAGTTGCCTAGCCCGCGCGGCAGCCTCGGGGAATTTCGAGGGAGCTGCGAGAGAGATCGAGTTCGCAGCGCGCTATCGTGTCCTCTATTTCATTATCACTTTTCGAGAGGTAACCTCGCTTTCCTCCCAATTGCGAGGTACACGCTAGAAGAGTCCTTGGACGGATCCACCCATTTCACCCCGAGCCATTCCCCCTTTCAATCTAAAACACACAGGGATACACACCCTCTCTCTGTACTTGTAGGTTAGGTGATCTAATTGGCCTAGGTGGCGCCCTCGTAGAATCTCCCGGCGTGCATCTCGATCGTATTGGTTGTCGGGCGTGCAGGAGGCTCGCGTGTAACGATGCGAAGCCTCTAATTGAACTCCGCAGGAATGCTCGGCCTCCTCGAGGCATCTCCCCCCTCTCCCTCTCTCTTGCGACGAGAGAGAGAGAGAGAGGGATTACAATGGACCGACTGAGTGCCGGTGTAACCTGGCTGTCTGGCCGCTTACAAGCAACCTGGCGACAGGTAAACAGAAGCAGCGCCCAGCCAGCATACCACCGGCACTGTCTCCGGTCAAGCAGCCTGGCAAATATCAATTAGCCCCGCTAATGAGGAGTCTCGTCATCCCTTAGACCGCGCGGCACTCGGAGAGCGGTTTAACCTAACCTATATTGCCGCTGCCACTACACTCCTGCCAGTCGGGACGTGGTGAGGTTAGGTTGGCCCGTCGATCATGTCAAACGCGTATCCAATGTATTCGCTTATTTGCCCGGCTATTGCCGAGGACTACAGGCTCTTGCAAGAATCACGCGGTGGATAGATGCGGGTTAAATTGCAAAGACGTTGAGTTGTCTATGGTTTCGAGATGGTTCCCTCGAGATTCGCGGAAAACAATCCCGTAATCGTCTCAACGGACTGCTGGAAGCGTCGAAGGGAAGAGTGAAAATGCGAGGTGGGGTTGGGGTATCGGGCGCGCGCTTGACGTAGCGTCGCTCGGTACTTAGCTGTAAGCGTGTAAGCTCATTTCCGCAGTGGGATCCGCCTGCAGAGGCAAAGAACTGCATCTTGCTCTCTTTCGTCTCGAGGATGCTCGCGTGACACCGTGACAATGGGCCGTTTGTTCTATACAGGCTCTCGCTCCCATTGTTGCGCACCGAAAACTTTCGAGCGCCGCCGCCGCAATAAGGAAACACGAGCGCCCTCGGCCTCCCCCTCTGGAACTCGAGACTTTACCTTAACGCCGCTCCCTTTACCTCGAGAGCTCTGGGTTTCTACTGGTCCTTCCAAACAGCCCACTCTCTCTCTCTCTCTCTCTCTCCCTCCAGACTTTCCCCTCGAGATTGGTAATTACTCGCTGGGAACGGACCAGTTGAGATTTTCTGCTGCTTTTCGTTACTTAAACCGGTAATTTAATTATGAAATTGTAGTTTCCCTTGTGGATTCTTGGGAGGCTCGCGGCGGTGGTGGGGGGGTATTCTTAATGGCCTGCTCTCGCGGCTGACCTCGAGCCCCTCGCTTCGAAACTGTTACAAACAAGCGCGACCGAGGGAAAAAGTTGGCCGCCGACTTTGACGGGGCTGGAGTGCCGGCGGAGGATTTCCCTTTTTTCGAGGGCTACTTTGTCGATAGTTTGGCCGCGGCATTATGATTTCCTAATTAGTCGGAGCGATGGCACGTTCTTGGGAACAAGAGACCGAGCGAGGGCAGCGTTTCAGGCATTTCCTCCCCAACAAATCAATTCTCTCGCATAAATTGAGCGTGTTGGCGAGAGGGAGGTTTGTCCATCGAGTGTTTCTGGACTGACGTAACACTCGGACCCTCCTCGAGGAGATCTCGAGCCACGATGGAGTCCCGATCGAACTTTCTCTCTCCCTCTCCCTCTCGGGGAGAGTCGCTCCAGGAGTTGCAGTGACAAAAGCGAGTCCTTCCCTTCACCCGGCGTCTCTCGCGCAGCCAAGTTCGCCCTCTGTGTCCACAATCGCCGGGGCATCTTCGTCGCATCGTCGAGCACAATAGCGCTCGCTCCGCCGGTCAACGTCCTCTCTCAACGCTTTTTGCGGCCCCACATCCCCAACGCCACCCTCGGCAACCCTCCGCGCTTATCTCGGCTCATCGAATTCCTCTCGCTTTTTCGGGCCAACGGGCGAGCCGCCGCCAGGAAGGAAGGAAGGAAGGACTTCTTACCCGCGCGGATATTCGAGACGCGAACCAACCCCTTAGATGGAAAACAGCCGGCGTTATTAACATTTTAGAAGATGATCTTTCTGGATTTTCTTCCGCCGAGCAAATTGAAGATGATCATTTCGGAAAGTAACAAGTATTTCCTGGCGCACTCCAATCAGAGTACGTGGCGGCGCAGCGAGGTAGTTGGTCGCGCGCATCCACTTTTCCAAGTGGGATTCAGCCGTCGCGTCGCCGGGATGGTTTTCCATTTTCGAGGTGGTTTTTCTTTCCCAAGACGGCTCCCTTTCGCGGCGCGCGCGGGGGGAGAGCCTTTCCCGCAGGCTCGTTCACCCCGAATCGATTTAGAGCATCCCGTCTCTATCTCTCACCCACTCCCCCCACTCCGTCGAGCGCCCCCTTCCACTAGCGGTCCAGGCGTCCCCCACTCTCTTCGCTCCCCCCCACCCTTCCGACCCCCTTCTCCCTCGCCAAGATGCCAGAGAGCGCGTTGCTCAAAGGGAAAGGGAGACATCCGCCGTCATCTACGATCTACAAACATCCCTAAGCCCGTCTACATCCACTTGGAGCGGAACTGCCAGAATTCCCGACTCCACACACATTTCCTTAACGCAACCCTATTCTCTTCCCTCTCGATCTTTTCCCTTCGGCGATCCCGGCGAACCGGCGAACCGTCCTCCCTCCAGAGCCGGCGATGATAAACCCTTTGTATCGGAGAGGAGCTTTGTCTCCCCGGGAAGAGTCCGCGAGGGATATAGGGCGTTTCAGGGACATCTGCTTGGCCGGCGTCCCGGGTTGACCCGCTGCCAGATCATCTCTCGGTGATTGTCGCCATTTGGGACGCCGCCTACAATGACCGGGACTCTTTCGAGGTAGAGGGTCACTCGGGTTTTTGGTTTATAAAAAGTTTTCTTGTTCCCCGGAAGAATTGTGAGGCTGGTGGAGGGAGATGGTGGAAGTTTGCGAGGGGCGTGGGGGTGTGGGGGTGTTGCGGCCCCGGGCGGATAAATAAAACGGATCCACCTCATTGTTTCCGTTGATTGGGCGGCGGGAAGTTGGGGAAAGTTCGGACCCACGTGAGCTCACCTCAAAGAGCGAGGGATCTCGGGGGATTCTCTTACTTAGTGCTTCCAGTCGAGTACGCCGGAACTGTTATCTACTTTTCTCTACAGATCTCTTCATTTACCAAACCCGAGCGCCTACTCGTACGCCTGTTCATTTGAACGGAAGCCCTTTCTCGCCTAATTGATGAATTCTCGGGCGAGAGCTCGCGCCGACGATTCCCTGATAAACAATTAATTGGCGTCGAATTTCACGAGGTATCCCGACGCTCATAACTGAATGGACCTCTACAAGTTTCGGTTTGCTTTGGCCGAGGCGGAGGGCTCGGGCAAGTTTCTTGGGAAATTCCTCTCGTAGAGGGAAACTCGATTCTCCGGGCGAATACGTAATTCGGTTGGGAGGATGCCGATTGGCGGGCTCGCGCTGCCCTTTCCGCCGGCGGCCACCTCGAATTCCTCTTCGACACAGACGTTTCTTGTTGGCTCTCGATTGTTGTTGTAATGGAGTTTCTTCAACTCGGTTATTTACCGGCGCGAGAACATCCCTCGGCCGGGCCGCGCACTCGTCGAGAGGCTCGGTTTAAACCTCCAAACAATTAGAATAAAAATGTTGAGAAGGATAGCAGTTAAACGAACTTGGACGCCGAGGGAAGTGGCTGGCGAGAGGTGGCGATAAAAATTCCCTCCAATTCCGACTTAATATCCAATTAACTGCTATTTGCCGGGGAAGAAGCGCCGAGGGACAAGAGTGGCGGGCGAGCGCTCGCAAACTTAATCACAGTGTAGCCGGCACACAGTGCGCCCGCAGGAATCCCGGGATCGAATTAAAATTGAATTTAATACCGCCAATGAGAAAGTAACTCGTACTAAATCCTCTAAATCATGAATGCCTCTGGATACCACTCACGCCGCTCGCCAACCCTCTCTCTCTCTCTCTCTCTCTCTCTCTCTCTCTGCCCCCTTCACCCCCTCGAGCCACTCCAAGTACTGGCACTCGGAAAAACGAGTGGCCGCGCTCGCCCGGCTCGAGGGATGGGAAAAGAGAGATAGCGGAGGGCTGGACTTGAAATTAGCCGAGCCGCACTAACCTGAAGTACGTGAGGCTGGTTCGAGTCATTTAATTATTACTGCGCCGACCGACCGGAGAACCGGATCGAGTCAACGAGTCCCAATAAACCTGGCGGCATTCTATTCCGACACCATTCTACTAGTTTCGTACTACTGCAATTCTCTCTATTCCGTTAGCTTCTTTATTTTTAATAAAAAAATTGCAATTTCATTGATAACCAGCCTATCGCATCCAAGTTTGATGGGGGAAAATCTGGGCTATCGCAAAGATGAGATGTGGAATTCCAGGTGAGTGAAATGAAATTTCACCGACCCAGCCACCGTGCACATATATGCCTCTTCCCCCCACCAGGTGGCGAGTGCACTCGCCGGGGGAAGCCGGCGTCTGTTGCGAGTACATCACTCCATGAATCTTTTCAGATTTTCCGCCGGGAAACGAGCATTGTCTTCTTTCCTGCGGTGCTTTCATTTTTGAACATGTTTCTCCCCTCTCTCTCTCTCTCTCTCTCTGGCAGCGCGGACCGCAGGGGAATATATGGGAGTATCTGCGGTAGCGCGGAAACCCCGCCCGAGGGCGCTGTTGC
The DNA here is from genome assembly GCA_963675795.1 of Crossocerus cetratus. Lineage (NCBI taxonomy): Eukaryota > Metazoa > Arthropoda > Insecta > Hymenoptera > Crabronidae > Crossocerus > Crossocerus cetratus. The sequence goes on from OY776671.1 coordinate 16,961,539, forward strand.
AGCGGAGGCCGACTGGATTATTTAGGGGTAATCTGGCAAAGTGGGAGATAGAACTCTGCCGTAGTTTTTTGCGCTAGAATTTTTTCTCCCCCCCCCCCCCCCCCCCCCCCCGGCATTCCGGATTGGGCCAATCTCCGCGGAGGCACGTCGCGCGATTGTTGGTCCGGCGCGGAGCGGCAACCCACCTGGAATGTTAATTCGCGGCGATTAATGCGCGAGCCGTTAGCCCGGCGATATTGGCCGACAATAGTTGGCTTATGTTTATCTCTCGAATTTATTTGATATTTATAACCGGCGCGTGGATTTTGCGGCGACTCGATGTTTGCGCTCGGGGGGCCCCGCTCGCATAATGCTTTATCTTTTATTCCGGATTTGTATTCCGAGCGAGTTTCTCTGCAGCTCGCATTTCATTCTCCCGTCCATTCCCCCGAAAGCGCTCAAATCCCATTAACAACATCGAGTGGACTCAAACACTTTTTACATGGCCGATTTTCTAATTCCCCCTCCCTCGACATCCCTCAACTCGTACTAACGAAAGTTATGTGAAAAGCTCAACTCGTACGCCTGCGAGCCTTTCCGCCGACAGTCGCCGCCGCCAAGCGCGCTGAAGTTTGACTTGGGCCGGCGGGGATTTCGTTAGGGAACTCGATTGCAGAGAGCACGAAACCGGGGAGGCACAACTTATTCCCCGCGGCGACGGCGACGGCGACGGCGGCGCTGCCTTCGGGAAATATCGGCGGGGATTGCTTTCCTCCCCCAAAGAGTCGAGGAGAGGACGGAGGGTGGGAAATAAGATCGTGTTGTTAGCGTAAACAAGAGGGGGGAGCGCGGGCCTCGCCGGCGTCTCCTCGCCCGATGAATTATTTATGGGCCGAGGTTTTTCGCCGTTTTGCTACCAAGATGAATGCTTAAGCGGCCGGATTCGAGGAATAATTGAATTCTGATTGGACGAGTGCGATCGAGCCACTGAGACGACGCGTATTAAGCGCGCGATGTACAGGCTCCTTCAATAATTGCGGGGCAGCCTTTTCTTTAGAGATATTTGTTAGTCGGCCGCAGGGAGAGAGAGAGAGAAAGATTGTCTGGGCGATTAATCGAGCCCGGTTAGCTCGCGCGTCTTTGATTGCAGCTCGCATTTCGTCCGCGACGTTTCCAATAAATCGGCCGCGGCGAATCGACTGGCAATCTCGACCGGTTAATGACTTTCGTTAGCCGAGTCCTTTGTGCGCGCGATTAGTCCGCTCCTTCTTCGAGAGAGGGAGGGGGGAGCTGCCGTTGCCAGGAGCGTCGATTTCGGGGCTTGTCAGCCTGTATAATTGGCAGTCGGGCCATTCTAATTAGCCGTTTCATTATTCGAGCGAGGGCGCGTCTCGAACACGTCCACCCTTGTTTCCCGCGCACGACCTTTCGAGAGCTTTTAATTATGAAGCCGACCCTAGTTTCGAGGTTAGGTTGGGAGCGAATGCTCCACGGAACTACACTCATTTCGCCCAATCAATCAATTATAACCAATTCCCCAACAACGAACCTGACTTTTGTTGTTTAATTATTTGTACCCGTGTCGTTGTCGACGCGTAGAAAAGAATGTCCAATTTGTCGGAAGCCAAACCGAACGAGATCCAAGGTAACCCAGTTAAAAAGCCACTGATTACGACCGTGGCCCAGAAACTCGGAGGAATTAGCGAGTAGGGCAAAGTCATTAGTTGCCCCGGGCGGCGGCCAACCCCCATCGCTCCGATCAATTGTTTCGCCCAACTAAATCATCCCCCGCCTCATTTATTCGCGATTTTTTATTCCTAGCCTCGATTACACTGAATTCGCCGTGCGGCGAATTGCGCTTCAACCGCTTTCCGAAATGGAATGCTAAAAAGTAATGGGAGTGATTTGGGGCCGGTGGCGGAGCGAAGGATTGAAGGGCTGACGAATGGCGGACGAGTGGCGCCACCGGTTTAATCGCTTTCGGGCTGGTCGCGCATCCTGGCAAGGAGAAATTTACGGGGCGCTCGTGCCGCCGGAATCTTTTCCAGTCGGCCGAGCGCGCCTTACTTTCGCCCCAGCGAACATAACCTCGCATTCCAGCGCCGGCGATGATCCAGTTTCCTAAATCGCTGCGGCATTCCCGGAAATTGGAGATCGGAGCGTATTGACGGACGTTAATCTCATTGTTTTCGATTTAATTCCACTTGCTGGAATGGCGGAGTCTGTGAAGGGTCTCGCGTCTGAACGCGGCAGACTCTCTCTCTCCCTCTCCCTCTCTCTGCCGCGCTCTCTGGGGCAGCGGAGTGATCGGCGGCGCGCAGCCCCTCATTCAACGCCTCCCCATTGACCCCGACGGTCATTCTCCTCGGGGCGTTACGCAACAATTGCGTAATTATCGAGTGGCCGCTCTCGATCCGCCGGCGCCAGCGTCGGGATGAGCAGCTTTCGAGTGGGGCGCGCCTCAGAGAAATAGAGGAATGCGCGTCCGTGTGAATCGAGCTGCGAGTAACTCGAAGGCGGCTCGCTCCAACGAGCATTGGCAGCGCGCAATCCCTCCGACGCTAGAACTAGGCGAAAATAGAGTTAAGAAATGGGAAAACATGAGAAAAATTCTTTACGATGTTAGTTCGTTTTAGGCATGAGAGAGGAACTCTTGAATTCCGCTTAGGGACGCGAATAGATTCTCTAGGCCAGCATCGATCGATAACCGGCGCCGTGATAAAAGTGCTCGCTTATCTTGAGCTAAGATCGCGCGAAAGGCACGCAACCACCCGACACCAAATTGAAACCGAACCCGCCATTTTTCACGCTCGCACTAACCTCTAAACGCCTCTCCTCGGACCTTGACATCCAGCCGTGGAAGTTATTAATCAATCGCATTAGCGATTACCAGGAAGGAATGTAGGTTAGGTTGGGCATCGGGGCCTCTTTTCGGCGTAAACACGTCGCGGCGTAGCGTCCGAAGCGATCGAGTCGAGGGAGTCAGGGTCAGTGAGGAGCAACTGGCGGCTCGTGCCTCTAATAATTGGTTTAGTCGCAGCGAAACGATGACGAGGTTACGGCCTTATTAAGGCTAATTTCACTCGGCCCTACACTGGCGGCGACCTCGGCATTAAGCACCTTTCGAGTCACGGCAAACATGTCAGGGCGATTACTCATCGGCCGCGCAAACAGCCCTTTCCTCCGCAACGCGCTCATTACAACAAGTCATTAATTTCTCGACAGGCCAGCGGGAGGCTTTCGGCGCTGCTAATTTTACTTTTTAATGCGCAACGCGTGTCTGTCACGGACAGAGAGTGGGCCTCGGCAATTGGGCGGAAAGCCTCTCCTAATAAGCGGCCGGATGCCGCGGAAAAATGCGGTCAATTTCAGAGTATAAATATTGGCGCGCTGTCCACAGTGTGTTTTTACAGTCGAGGAGAGACAGGTAACAGGAGAGGCAGGAGCGCGAGCGCGCGCCGAGCGAGAGTGGTGTGCCCTGGAAATACGTGTGTTAACAGTCCCCCCCCGCTCGAATCACGCTCGGCCTGTTCGCACGTGATTCGGCCGCTTTAACCGACTCAATCAGACTGTCGCTTTATAATTCGCAAATAAACGCGTGCTCGCGTCAGCGTATCATTAGCGCGCGAGCGCCAGAGGGAACTAGGAAGGGATTCGAGAAACAGTGAGAGTAAACGAGAGAGGGATTTTTCCATGGGTATTTTTCATCCCCCCCTCCCCCCCACCCGTCCCCCAACTCCAACTTTACTCTCTGTGTACCGATTAGCTTTACGCACGAGCGCGCGTCATCGGCCTGTCTCCCCACCCCACTGGTCATTGGCGTCCCCCACCACCGCGCGCCGGCCGCTTCCCGCCCAACCAGCGCGGCGCCATCCCCGCCCGAGCAGCCAGCGCGAAATAAACTACGGCGAATGGCAGTTAATCGCGCGAAAACACGCGCCAGACAAATTGTACGCGCGGATATCGCCGGTGTGTAAATAGGCGCCGCGGAGTGAATTTTTTGCCGGGGGCGCTCTCGCTCTCCGGCCAGTTGGATCGCGAATGTTTATAGGGAGAGTGGACGCGCGGCGCATCGATCCTCGTACAAATGCGGGAAGCTTGTAGCGAATTAATGCCGATTGGTAGAAGCGGCCTCGGCCATAATCGCATTTCCCTGTTTACACGCGCGTCTTTGTTTATTCGTCGCCGAGAGCAAGTAAGGAGAAATGACCGCGGCGCGGCGCTGGCGTCGCACTCGATTAGCGCAATTAGGTTGCAAACAGGAAGGGGCCGCGATAATGGGCGACGACATGCGGTCGACGCGACGCTCCCGGCATTTTCTCCGAAAGCACTTTGCGCTTAATGCAGCCTCGTCCCCGCCCGGCGGCCGCCCGAGCTCCTGGGTGGGGGATGAAAAAGAGAGCGAGAGAGAGGGAGATGCAAGCTGAGAATGCGATTATCCGGGCTCTCAGTTAAAAGCAGCGCGTTGCCCATTATCTCCGGGCGGCGAATACTGTTTGTCGCCGGATGATGCACTTTGCCTCGAGGGCTTGTAAAATTCGGGCCTTCTACCTCCATTTACAAGTCCATTTCCAGTCGTGCCAGAAAAAGTCGTTTGCCGATCCTTGTTTCTTTCCAATTAAATCGTGTCGCGTATCCGCCAGAACCGCGATCGCGCACGAGAGTTGAAGCCGCCTGTAGGGAGGGTTAAAAGCCAGACAAGCAAGCCTCCCCCCTTCCGTTTATTCCTGCAGGCTCTCCAGACAGTGCGACGCCATTGCCCCGCTCCCCCATAGAGCCGACCCGCGCACAAACGAAACCAACGAAAATGTCCCTTTGACTTAGGCGCGCGTGGCCGCCTTCTCTCCCGATCGCCCCTCTAAAGTGAAATTCGCCGTGCTAAACGCGCGCGGCTGTTGCCTGCCATCCTTCATCACCCACCCCCTCCACCCCCTCCACCCTCCGGGCCCCCACCTCCTCGAGCTCTGTCTCGTTGGCGAGGACTGTTTGTCCAATCAGCGACGAGAGCGCGAACGAAAGCATTCAATGAGAGTTGTTCGCACCTTTTCCCATTTGTCCGGCGTTCTCATATAAAGCGAGATCGCGCTTTACGCCATCTGTCGTACAGGGCTTTTCACGAGCCTCGCCAGTGGCACTCGCCTCGCGGATATATATTCGTCCCTCTGCCATAAAGTCCGAGGAAATATCGAGGGATTGGTGGAAAGAACATTGGACGAAAGTTGGCTCGATTCGCCGAGCGATCGCTCCCGCTCGTTGCAGCGTTGGTCGATATATTCAAGGAGCGTCCATTTCCCGTGAAAACTCGCCTCATTAATCACCAGGCCGACGCCGGCCAATCGAAGATTAATCGTCGCGCGAGCCCGCGCTCAGCGAGCTTGTCCTCCTAATCTCCCGGCGGATTCCACCAACACGGGATCAAGTGGACGCCGCTGAAAATCCCCTCCAATAGCAAACTGGTACTTTGAGTGGTCGCGCGCCTAATTAACGCCGCGACATTAATACAATTAATATAATGATGTATTTACCGCGCGATAATTAATGCGATACTATTGACTTTAATGAGGCAAGAGTATCATCCAACGCGGCAGCGGCCTCGTTTTAACGAGCAGCAACCTCCCGCGACTACAGCGCCCCGCGCACTACACGGCCGCCTCGCCTCGCCGACCTAACCAAACAGAGAGCGAGCGAGCGAGCTAACGGTCCAGTTTCCCCGCTAGCGCGCGCGTCCTTGTTTCCTTAATGACAATTTAATATCAGGGTTAGCCGATGTTGACCCCGGACAAATGCACGGCGAACCAGCCGGCACTCCACCACTCCATCCTCGCCACTGTTATCCTCATTATAGCGACCGCACTCTCGCGCTCGCGTCCTGTCGATAGTGGCGCCGCCCTCCGCGTCTAGTTATATTAACCGGCCGGCAGCGCCGCGTCGAGTACACCTTAAGCCAAAATTACAGCTTCTACCCGCTCCCGAGGGAGAGCCGCGTTATTTCCAATGGCGGGAGAGATACTTAAAAGCTGTTCTCCACTGGCCTTTTTGTACTGGAAGCCGTTACGAGGAGGAGTAAGGATTACAGGGCGATATACTGGCCGTCGCGGCTCTAAATAGAGTGTTAGAGCCATTCTAGAGCTTACTCTTGTCGAGGCGACGCGACGCGACGCTCCCGTTGGTGGCGTGAATTATACGCCCTCGCATGGGAGTGCCCATTGTTGCCAACTGCTGCCGGACACGACAAAAGCGGACTAGCCTCTGGCCCCTCGGATTTTTCACTCTTTTCACCTATCACCAGTCTCTATTATATTCGCGTCATGGCTTGAGTATCTATTATAGTCTGTCTAGTCGCTTCTCTCACGCCCTTGCCTAAATGGCTGCCTGTAGTTTGGAGGAGTTGTCTGGTCGCAGTCGTTTTGGAATATATTTTGGTGAAATCGCTGAGAGGAATAGTGTGAAGGCGAGGGGAGCCTTGCCTTGGGACGAGAAGCGCGTAAGGCTTCGGTTCGCAGCTATCGATCTTGAACAAGGTTTTGGTTAGGGTAAGGAGGGTACCGTGTCGCGGCATAATCCGCCATGGGAATGCGAGTAAGCGGCTTACCGCCTTTTTAAAGTGTGTCGGGGCCTGCGAACCTTGACCGTACTGTACCCTTCGAACAATACGAGTCAAAGTCATCCACTCGCACTCGCGAGCTCACCTCCTAACTTTTCCAGTCTTTTCTTATCGCTCTGTCTAGAAAAGTTTTGCACTAAATCACAGCTTAATTGAGCCTAGTTTTCCGCGAGGCTTTAAACTTTTCTAACCAATAAAAGCTCGGGTGTGGAGTCGCCCGATCGACTATGGCAGCGAGACGAGAGCCGGGAACGACAGCGCCATCTACGCCTCCGGCCGATTATCGGCTATCAGCTGTTTCCCGGCCATTTACCGATTCCAATAACGCTGCTACACGGGGATTACGAGGATATTGTCCTAGTTGAAATTCGATAGGATCGGGCGGGCGCGCATTAATTTGGCCCGGGGACTCATAAATTTTTCAGGATATCCTAGCCGGCTTTAACCTATAAGCCCCCCAAGGGCCGAATAGAGGCGCGCGCGCACGCTCGCCTACCAATGAATGCGCTTTGATTTTGATACAAATTCCCATCGCCTTTCCCGCTGGCGCCCTCTCCTCTCCCTATAAGCCTTCGAGTCCAGTCTGCTTTTTGCATTGCAAATCCTTGCCGATCGAAACCTCGTCCTCTGTTGACTCCCCGGCCCACTCGATAGCCGCGTCGAGCTATCCCTTCTCCATTGGCTCGAGTCCTTGGATGTGTTTCATGAGTGCTGCCACTCGCAAATATTCTACAACTGATTAATATTGATTTGCTACCCTTTCGAAGTAAAGGCACGTGTGCCTTGAAAGTTGGCAAGTTTGTCATTGGCCGGAGTGCCACGTGCGCCAGTCAAAACTGGGTGAGCCTACGGCCAATTGGGAAAGAGGACTTTACTTCACCCTGGGCGACCATTTCCCGGTGACACGCTGCCGCAAACCACTTTCAGCGGAATAAGGTCGACCCGGAGTCACTTCGGGGTAGGAATACGTTAAAGTTTGGAAAATCATATTTGGTATTTGGTGTGGAAGATGACTAAAGAGTCATACTGATTCCAAGCCATGTGAATGATCCTGCAGAGATAGAAAGGGAGGATGAAATGGGAAAGAGAGGAGGCATAAATCCCAAGAGAAAGCCAGCGGAAATAGGTTTGGGTGGATGGCGTATGGGGAGTGGTGGGTGTAAGAGGGTAGGAGGCGCCTGGCTCGTTTCATTAAGAGCTTGGAAGCCCTTCCGTGAGGACGTATTAACCCAATATCCTTTTAAGACTCTCGTGACCTTTACAATATCCTTCGGGCAACTGTCCCTCGAGGAAATAGCCTCTTTGCCAACTGGACTATCCTCGCCGGCCAATAAACAAGCTCGAGCTCTTTGCAACAATGTTGCCGCATTGTCGAGAGTCTAGTTAAAAAAAGAAAAAAGAAGAAAGAGAGAGAGGTTAGGCGAGTCTATCTGGAAGAAAGGATGGAGGAATTGGATGGATGGTGGAGGGAAGTATCGAAGGAGTGCTTTAATTTCGTTAAAGGCGCGCGAGGGCTGAAAGATGGATGGAGCGATGGAGCGCAGGGGCGAAGAGGCGAAGAGGCGAAGAGGAGACAGCCGTCTGGCAAATAATCCGGAGCTGAAAGAACGGCCCCTGGGATGGATTAGGGGTCAGGGCTTTTCAGTGCTTAATTAACGGCACCGCCGGATTAACCCTGTTACACGGCTGCTCCCCTGATCAACGGATAATCGACGCGCCCGTCCTCCACTCCATCACCTAACCTCCACCTGGCTCCGACTCGCCCGAGAAACACCACTTTCTACACTCCGCCAATCCGACCACTACTTCTTTCATCCTATTGATTTCCCGCCCATTTCTCCGACTTTCCGGGCCTTCTTCATATTGCTCGCCGAAATTCCCCGGCTCGATCAGACTCCCAGCAGACGTCGCGTCCCGAGATTAATGAGCCGGGGGGATTTGGCCGGGAGTACAGGATGCATAGAGGGCGTATCGAGCCGTCTTATCCTCCGCATCTAAAACACCTGCTCGAAAGAAAGGAGGGTGGGTCGGAGGGGAAGGAAAGGGGCTGGCGGCACGAAAGCACACGGGCTTTGTCGCGCGTTAACCTGCGTTTACGCTATCGGGCGGGTATCGCGTCAGGACTATTACGGCGATAAAGCGGTTATTAATATGGGAGCCCGGGCGAGCCGAGCCGGGCGATCGCAGCGCCGCCCACCGTCTACCCACCGCCACTACCACTAGCACTCAGATGGATCGGGGATTACGGGAACGGCGTCTCGCTATCCCGCCGGTTAAACCTAATCTCGACTAAAGACAAATTATTTTTACCTTGCGCGTTCAAGAGAGATTTCCTGCACAAAAAACGAAGCCATCGAGATATCATTTGAGAGCAGGGTTGCGAGGGTGTCGGGGACGAGCCGGGGAACAAGATTGCACGCACCATCGAGGAAGAAGCGTGGCGCGATAATCTCGTCAGAATAACTCAAGCTTTACTCGCAGGCCGGCGTCGCGTCGGTGAGGCCGTGAGGGGGCGGCCAGTGGGACGAGGCGGGTGGGGTTGAATTATTGGCGGAAGTAACTGGCAGTTCCGTTGTCACCAGCTACGTTCTCTCATTCCGGAGGCCTCATTAATAACCGGCCATTTTATGGCCCGCTCTCTGCCCTCTTATCGCCCTCTATAAATTGTATTACCACTCTTAGGGGCCTAGCCGACGCCGAGGTCGCTACAGGTCCGTTCAAACTTGCACGTGCTACACGTGTCATGGGTAATCGCCGAGAAAGAAGCGGCTCGCCAAGGGTCTCTCGCCCTACGTTTAAAGGAGAGGCTAGGTGCAAAAAGGTTTGCCGAGGGAGAGAGCGGGTTCACTGACCTACCGTTCCGCTCTCCGGATGAAACATGCGTGCGGCAGGGGGGAACGCGGCAGTCCCTACGTGACCAGGGCAGAGGGCGTGATTTGTTGAGAAAGGGAGCGGCTCGGCAAGGGCTTGATATGTGTGGCTAAGGCGCGCTACGTGATCCACATGAAACATGCCGTCTATTCACACCCTGGCAGAAATAACTCTAGAACGACGAGCTAACTAATTATTGTGTCTAATGAGATGTGTCTTTTGTTGCAGCCCTCGTGGATGCGCAGCAGGGAGTACTGGGACGATGCCTTCGAAGCGCGATACGCCGAGCTGAGGAAGGACCCAACCAGACCCTCTCTCAAGGTACGTGAGACGGAGGTCGCTCGATTTGAAAGGACCTGTAGAATGCGAGGGAGAAAGCCGAGATACGGATGGAGCTCGAAGGGCTCTTTTCCCGGCCAAGTGCCGGCGAAGGCGAGTGCGCGCGTGTCGATGGTGCGACTTCATCAGCGGCTCGCTTTGAGCTCGCGTCAAAGATCCGAATCTTTCCGGGCGTCAAATTACCGACGCCCGCCAGGCGGAGCCAGTTGCGCGCGGCGCGGCGGCGCTGCTAGTGGCACGCTGCCAGGGACGGCGTGCCGCTAATTACGAGGAAACGAATGCCGAGCGGGTAACGCTTAATGGAGCGTGATAATCCTGAGTACGTATGTAAAATGCCCACTCTCACCGGGCCGCCTTCGCGCCGCGGCGTCGGGCTAACGAGATTTCGAATTCTCCCGGCGACCACCCCACCTCTAATCCTATGTACTTGCTTTTAACGCCCTCTTCGTGACTCCCTTTGTACTTGGCCCTCCGCGCATCGCTAGACACCGTCGACGCTGCCGTTTTAGCCCACTTGCCGAAAGAACGGACCATTTCAACTATTCGAAATCTCCCGCGATTAGGGGATTCCTCAAACAGGCAAACTATTCGGTAGGGGGGGCTGTGAGTGGGTGGCCCGGAGTATTAGGTGGATCCGTCTGCGTATGCGAGCGATCCCGAATTGGGATTCTGGAGATTGCGGGGTGAGAGACGAGCGGGCTCGTTCCGATGGCAAACAGAGTTCGACAAGTCCGACAATGGCCGCTCATCATCGGCGCATTGTCCTCCTAACACAATGCCGCCAGCCCTTTTGAAAACGCGCGCCTACCACAATGCCCAGTACGCCATGGAATTCCACCAATAACCTCTGCCCGCCCGTGCCTCGCGAATCGACCGCCCGATGGCAGCAGTGTCGTAGCCTGAGACGATAGTTTCTTAATAATAATTTAGAAACATGAGCTTTTGCAACGAAATAAGGGAAGGGTGGGAGAGTTTGGAAGACGCGGGAAGTCATGGGGAAAGTTTGGCCGACGATATTGCAGGCGGATTCTAGGTTATGTATGCCGGTGAGGGCGGTATGACCTTGTTAGGGAAGATTGGAGGATATTGGCGTGTTTATGGCCTCGGAGGGCACTCGGCTGAAAACTAAGTAGACGATACCTTCGAACCCTCCACTCCCCCTCTCTCTCTCTCTCTCTTTACTTACTTGGCCTTACGCTCACTCATACATTGTCTCGCGGCTCAATAATTCACATGAGTTACCGCTGCGAGTTCAATCGGGCCGATTTCAATTATCGGAGATTCAATAAATGGGGACTCGAGTCATTGGAAGTTTAATCGTAAGTCAAATGGGAGTTCAATGCCGTACGTTTGCTCGACGGCATGTCGTAATTCATTACCGGCAATACAGAGGGAATCACTGGCCTCGAGTGAGAGAGGGCGCTGTCTGGAGGTAAGAGGGCGAATGAGAGTCGGCGTAGAGATTGACGGCGAGAGGGGCAGGGTGGGGGATTCGGGCGACATTAAAACGAGCAGTTTCATGCATACCAATAAGCCGAGCGCTCGCAATCGCCGTCTCCGCTCTTATTACGATCTGCTTCGAGGCTCGTCCGACTTATTGAACTGCTACGGCTCATCCTGAATAATTAACACCTTCGCTCCACCAATGATCCCGATAGCCGTTCTTCTCGCTAATTCTCCCATTAATCGTTCGATTAATTCTTCCAGCGGTATTACGCGGAAGCTCGATCCCCTACGAATTTGTTCCAAGCCGGGGAGTTTAAGGCTTGATTAAATTATTGGGAATTTATAACTCGGAGGACTCGGCCGCGCCCGTTTGCCGAAAACCGGCCGGCTGGAAGAGCAGTGGGGCACAGTGGCAGTATGAATTTTCATTACCGACCAAGCGCGCGACCGCCGCCGCCGCCGCGCCGTCCAATTGGTCGTCGGAGGGCTTCGTGTCGGGTCTGCAATCGAATTAAGTCCGACGAATTTGATATATCAGCTCACTGTCAGTGCGCCCCGCCGCCAGCCGGCGACGGTGAAAGTTTTGACCGGACGTCCGCGGCGCCACTTGCGCCCGCGCTCCTCGAAGGGTGCGGACAGCCGCGGCGACTCGTGACACCCTCTTCGCTGGGACTTGGCCTTAATAGGTTAGGTCGCGCGAGAAATCGTTTAACGCCCCCTGCCAGCAGAAAACATTGCTAGTCAACGACTCGGCCGGAAGGAAACTTGTCCGATTCTCTTGATTAAATAAAACCCGGCAAAAATTGCTCCGAGTCGAGCTTAGACGGAGAGGGGGATATGTAAATAAAAGAGAAGCAAGTAGAAAGTTGCCGAGTAACTAAAAAGTCCGGAGATAAGAGCGTCGAGGTTCATCGAGGCGAGAGTAGAAAAGTTTGTTTGGGTCCCGAGTTTCCAAGTTTATCGCTAACGGATCCCGGTCTACTTTCGTTCCAGGTGATCCTGGTGCCGCACAGCCACACGGATCCAGGATGGCTCAAGACCTTCGAGCAGTACTTCCACAGCTCGACCAGGAGCATCCTCAACAACATGGTTTCCAAGCTCCAACAGTGGCCGAACATGACTTTCATATGGAGCGAAGTCTCGTTCCTCTCGCTCTGGTGGGACAGGTGAGCACTCGGCTACCAAGAAACCATACTTGAAACGATCAATCGAGGAAGAGAGCGAACTCTCTTTATAGCAGCAGCAGCAGCATACAGCAGTTTGAGGATTTCAGTAGCCTTAGAATGCAGGGAGGATCGTTTCCCCCGTTAAATCGAGGTTGAAGTGAGGTTAGGAACGGAAATCGCGGTTGGTTTATGGCTCGAGGAAACCACGTGATGGGATGCCGGGGCAGTCGGGGGTGGGTCGGGGATTGGGGAACAGTATCGGAAGGCAGCCAACCCGGGCTTGTATACTATATAGGTCAGCTACGCAACACTTGTCCACACAAATCACGTAATTCCGCCAAGGTGTACATGTGTGCCGGCGTATAAGCCAATAAATACGAGTAGCCCGCTGAATTTGCGGCGTGTAATTGTCGGTCGCTCATTTAGCCGGCATGATTAATGGATAACCTCCAATCGGATCCACCTCACCCGCCGATATCTCCTGGAGGAAGCTTTCTCCACCAAATATCCACCAATTGGCTCGCGGGAAACCTAGAGTTTTCCAGGTTAAGATTTCCGTTGGCTGTGATTTGCGCAATCTCGCGGAGGAATTGGCGGGAAAGTGAGGCGGTGGTTATCTCGAATCAGATAAATGATTTCTTAAGCGAGAGGGGCCATTATTTCTTGCGGAAGGCGGTGGGCGAGGATCTGAAGGAAGGTTCCGGCGACCGCGGAGGAAATGGGAAAGGCGCCGGTGGTCGGAAGGAGGTGGAATCCGCGGTGGCTTTATAGTCGGAGTCGGGCCGAGGGTGGGGTAAACGATGCAACGGGAAAACCGCAACGGGCAATGCCGAGCAGCCCTACAAATCCCAGAACGGGGAATCCTCCTGCCGGGAGGATGTATTATTCAGACGGAAAGCCGCATCGACGATCCTCCTACCGAAATGGCGATTACACGCTTCCGGTTCCGGCCGCTCTCTCCCCCCGCGCAATTTTCCACAGAGCCGCCCTCAATAATACGCCGCGATTCTTCTTCAAATTTAATGTCATGGAAAATTGAGCCTATTAATAATTGCTTTACGGAAAATTCAATGTTCCAGCGCTCACCCGACCAAGAAGATGGTGGTGAAGAGGCTGGTGAAGGAAGGCAGACTCGAGATGACCACCGGTGGATGGGTGATGACCGACGAGGCGACCTCCCACATCTACGCCATGTTGGACCAACTCATCGAGGGTTTGTTCATTTGAATTCCTCACTTTCAATCAGTGAAGCAGCGTTGCCGATTAAATCGCGAGTGCTGTGTTTCAAGAGCGCCCGGCCCGGCGGCCATGCATGCTCCGGCTTAGCGCGAAGCTTGGCGTGCGCGCCGCTAATGACGAGTGGCGCGACCTCTCTCCGCTATGAGGTAGGAGCGTCGACCTCGCCAACAGCGGCTCGCTAATCCCCGCGAATGTTGCTCTTCTGTCGCGTACAGGTTAACCCGGCTAAACCTGCCGTGTTCCGCGGTGTGTCGGCCTTCCGGCGCGAGCAGCTGAAATATTAACGCGTTAACTGGGCCGAGGCGCTCTGTTGCACGCGCTGCGCCGCCGCTGAAAGGAGAGAAAGCATCGGACTCCACTCCTATATGGTCAATCTAATCGAGGGGTTAATTGATTCGTCGTTTGGTTAATTAAGCCTGATGTTATTCCTAGAAATTCGCCGTGATCCCCGTCGCTCAAGATTTAAAGCATTTTTGAAGCCGCCTCCCTCGAGCGCCCCCTCATTACCGTAAACACGCAATTCGCGATCAATTGTTATTCAATCGTTACGCGCTGAAATTGGAAAAGAAACGCTGGCCGCCGCTGTTGTGCCGCTCGGCTGAAATGTATCCGTAACGCGGCAATTTGTAATTCGAGGCGGCCGCGGCGCCAGCGTCGAAGGCTTTACGTAACGTCGGCATAATTAGATTTATTATTCACCGATTAAACTCATTATTCAGTAAGCGAGTGGAAATACGCATCCATTCGCCGATACAATCTCCCAACCGATATTTCCTAATTAATCAGAGCGCTAAAATAATCGGCGGACTACGTGCGCCCTTGATATAGAGGCCCTTTCACGAGTAATGCGGCCTGAGAAAATGGGAGACTTGTAATTAAGAGTTGGAGATAGTCGGCTGGTGATGTTGCAAGTGTGTTGGCTAAACGAGCGTTGGCACTCGGCGGCAGTATGACCGATGGATTCGAGGGAAAATTGTCATGCGGCGGGCGAGCCATTCCAATGCATATTTAGCCAGGGTATAATAGCCCGTTAATACAGAGCCGGGTCGAGCATTATTTCGACTTAATGCCCGCCCTCGTCCTCCAATCGTATTTTCCCGATGAATTACAATGAGCATTGTACCCGCTGGCCCGCAAGCCCCCCGTCCTTTCAGGTTATGTTTCATCGACATTCCCAGCGTGCACTGCGCTCGGCCCGTCCATTCCCCCGCGAACGATCCCACCTTAATTAACACCGCCAACTGATATGTGACTCGAAAGTCTAAACGACAAAAATGACTGATTTCCACTGATCCGAATTCAGCCGCACCAACCGACACAGAGCGCACTGAGCCGCTTAACGTTCGCCGACCAGTGCATATTTGCAATTGAATAACAAACGAACCTGCCGCGCTCACTGGTAACAATTGGTTTTCTGAAACGGCGCGGCGGAAAAGTATCGGCCGGGCGGGCGGTATCGATCGATTTCGGCCAGCGGGACAAATGTTTCGCAAATTTGATCGCCCGGCCAGTTTGCATCTGGCCGAGAGAGAGCTAGTGTATCCATTAGCGTGGATTTTAGTGCGGCAGCTTTTAATACCACTAGCGCCGAGTTTGCCAGCCAGTGGCGGCAGTTTGCGCCGCACAAACACCCGCCATCATCTATAGGCTCGCACAAATATAAAGCGCGGCTCTCCCTCATTGGTCGGGGGATGAGCCATATTAGTGGAAATATGAGAATGGGGAAAAAGGACCGGAGATTATATACTCGCACGATTTATCGGGGCATTATGCGCTGGCCAGATTTGAGACGCCCTCCATTCATCAGCCAGTAATGAGTGACGGGCATTTTTCGCAATTAGCGCCGCTCGGCGTACAAAGGGCGCAAATTAAAAGAGCAGCCTCCCTTTTGGGTTAATTCAATCCTTGCAGTTGGTCCGAGCACTAACTAGTGTTCACCGGTGGCCTCCCTCGAGAACGATTATTCTTTCTTCGCCGCGACAGGATAGGTTAGGTTGGTCGCCGGCGACATTGAGACAAAGGCGACGGGGCTTCGAAGGGGTTAAAAGGTCTTGAAAAGAGGCTCGAAGGGGCTTCGGCAATTAGGCGACTAACGATCCTCATTATTTTCCTTTCGGCCACGTGTCGCCTTGCTACTCGCGCGCTAGTCTAACCTCGGTAAGTTAGGCGTCTGAAAAGAGAGCTTTCTGCTTGGTTGATTTTTTTAATTGTCCCCGAGACAAAGGTTGACGCAGAGAGATTGTCCGGGAGTTTTGCGCGGCCCTGTAGATGAGAAAATACGCGTCGCCGAGCGAGAGGGCGCGCGATACCGTTAAATAACAAGGGTGTTTTATACAACGGAAAATGAAATATGGAATTGCTTCTGGATATTGAAAGTGCGGCGGGGGATGGGTCGGGGGACAAGGAAGGCAATCGATCGATTGGTTTACGTGCCTGTTTGGTCGTCACGTCTCACTTTCCGCCCCTCGCGCACCCGCTCGCGCCCGACTTCTCGTCGCTTTGTCATCCGACGGAGCAGCGAACTCCATCCCCCCACCCAACTTTACAGACGACTCGTGAGAAAACAACTATTCGCCGAGCAACTCCCCCCCTTTATTATGTACTGAACTAACATTTCAGGTTATGCCACCAGGCATAAAGCCAGGGTTAAACGTCGGCGGCGCGCGACCATTTCTGGCAATCGGATATCAGCTCGGTAGTGGAGGTCGAGCGAGCTGATATCGCCGGGTAACTGACATCCCCAGGAATCGAGATAACCACCATCTCGGCCGGTGGGCCACGCCGGAAGTACGATAATAACCGGAAGTGCAGCGGGACGAGTCCATTACCGATCCTCCCAGGAACCGACCAGACCCATTTCCCCTTCCACCGCCGCGCTAACTCCTCCACTCGCCGCCAGATGGCGGTGGCTTCGCCTCATTTCTAAATCGACGCCAGTTAGCTGGCCCCCTGTCATTAGACCTCGTCGCCTCTAACTCCTGCTCGTCGAATAGGAAACCAATCATCAAACTCTATTCCTTATCAACGTATATCCGATTTTTAATTTTTCAACCTCCAGTTGGCCGACGCGCTTGAATGCGCCTGTAGCGCCTCCCACTGCGAAGTGTGTCGCAGTGGAGGGGGGAAAGGTCGCCGGGTGGGAGGAAAGGGGGGTACGAGTTCACCGATGCTATCAGAATATGCATTTAGCAAGTAGCAAGCGAAGCAAGAGTCACGCTTGGCGTACTCCGCACTATTGCGTATCCTCGAATTAATGTGCGAAGCCTGAGGGGGTGGGGGGGTGGGTGGTGGCTGGGTGACGGGGCATTTCACTTGCAGATGAAACGCCATAAAAGCTTTAAAAGCTTCCCTACCGCCCGTCATTCCGTCTGGCGGTGCACGCCGAGGCAGAAATCATTGTGCACGCCTGCCACCCAACTTCCTTTATGGCCTTCCATTACAATCCTAGGACAATATTTATGTTTTGTTGCCGACGAATGGGAAGCCGGGACAGGATTGATTCGCGCGCGCGGCCACGGAATATCTGGAGCGCGAGCCACTCGTTGCTCTCATTGTTGCTCGGGATTTCTTGCGAGAGCTGTGCTTCCGAGATAGTAAAACGTTGCGGGTAATTGCATTCATCGTCCGCTGCCACCGGATAGGAGAAACGAACGGCGAGCGGCGCGCTAGCCTCACCTTATTGGCGTAACGACGATTAAATTTCAGCCGCTGCCCGATGCTCGAGTAAGTCATCGCCGGGCCAGCAAAGCCGTGTTTACTCTAACCACTGTGCAGGTCGACTCAAAAAGACTGTGCCAGTATTAGAAATTACTTGAAAAACCGAACTCAAGAGTTGCGAGATTGCCCTTACTCTTTCTTAGTAATGTTTTAATTATTCCCTCGATTGTAAAATGTGGCAAGTAGCGAGCCAACAATTGTGAATGAGCCTGTAGAGGGCGCCCGAGGCGAGCCAGTGGCTGTTGTCTGGCGGAGCCGGTGTTTCGGACGGAATTTAGTTTCCCCGGGAATTTCGGGAGGCAGCGGACAGGAACGATCGAATTACCCTGATAATTTCGGGCAGCGGGATGCTCTGGAAGCCTCGATTATTCTCGACTGCAATTGATAAGCCCGGCCGTCTTATCTGGCCCCGGCGAAAGCAATCCTGGATTCCAAAACCTTGGATGCCTCTTGATCGGCCCTACAATCCACTATAATTTGGGAATTTCGCGAGGACCAATTTCATCAGGAATATAATGGCAACATTTTCCATAGCGTTAATCACCCCAGTGTCTGGGTTAATATTTCGAAAATAGCGCGTAGTTGGTCGGACGTCGGATGGGCAGGAATTGGATTTACGAGTTCGCGCGAGCGAGGCGGAAAGGCACCGAAAAAGGTGTGAGGGCGCCAAGTGGGGGCTAGAAAGGGACGCGCAGTGGAGGGGGAAGGGCGAATGGTGGGGGGAGCGGCATACAGGTGGCAGCGTCGGCTGCCCGAATCGAATCCAATTTTGCCCGGCTCTCCGCGCGCGCGTTCCTTCTGTATACAGATTGGGTCGTCGCTTCCTTTTTTTCTCCGCCGGGGCGAGAACTCCTGCAGGCTCTCTACGAGGGCTCTGCCACTAGTCGAGTCCCGCTAACTCTCTGACGAAGCCTGTTTCCTTCGGGAACATCGTTATTTCGCCTTTCGTCCCCCCGGCCCGAATCGATTCCCGCCGTCAAAGGGGGCCAGATCGATTGGGCACTCGCTTTGAATATTTCTCGGCGGCCCTTTTTCACCAAGTCCGCCACTTCTTTCCGAGTTCTTTCCTTTCTCCTAATTAACCGAGCTGGATTACCGAGTCTAATAATCGAAGGCGGATCGTCCCCATTAATTGGGACGCTTATCTACAATTTTACCGCCTAGTTGAGCCGAGGGGGTGCGCGGCGACGGGGGATAGGGGAATGGGGAAATTCGTGTTTATCCCGCAAAGCGTGAAATGCATTCCCGATCCTGTGGCGAGCCTCTGGATTAACTCGCCCTCGTCACGGCTCCACCGTAGAATCCCTCGTGAGTCATGCTGGTGGGGGGAACTAACTCAGCAGTGTGAGTAGTGGTGGCGCTGGGGGGGATTGGAAATGGTGGGGGGGATTGGACTGATAAATAGCCGGGGTGCTTACGGGCCTGTCGACTCAGGCCACCTATCCAAGCGGGATTCAGTCCTGAGGAATGGAAGAGCTCGTGGGTTACGACAGCGAATCCTCTGTTAACAGAATGCACTTGTTCGACCAATGAAACATGCGTGAGCCACGAATAATTTCCAGCTGGAGTCAGATAGTTGGCTGGCATTTTTGGCTGGCCTCGCGGTCCTGTAAGGACCTGTAGCGCAGGGATGTGTCCTGCGGTAAGCAGGCTAACGCGATGGAGGCGGCAATGCCTTGCTCACTCGCAGCTCGGGCAAGCATAAAGGGGCTTTGGATATATCGGCTAACTAGCGCTGACTTGGGCTAATTCTATTAGCCATCCGGCTCGCTTCCCACCCTCCTCCTCGTCCCTCCGAGGGATCTCTTCCCGCGGGATTAATTTCGTGACTTCGCTCTCTGTACTGTCCGCTCCTCCGAAGGACAGCTCGCTCTTTAACCTCCGCTTCAAACTACGCACTACCAATCACTCGATGTATGCTTATTCTTTTTGTTACATCCATTCGCAATAATATCAGTGGGATCCGTCACGATATCTATAATTAGCCAGGAATCGATGTTTATTATTCTCCCGATGCCTCAATTGGCACAATATCAGCTAATGATGTTAATTACCAATCGATTGCCAATTCAAGCTCGATCAATAAACAACGCACCTGCCAACACAGCGCCAATCTCTCTCGTTTTTCATTTACCAATCTGATGAACAATTAGAAGAAAAATAATCTCGAGAACCGGCAGCGATTGAATTGGATTTTTGCTTTGACCCCGGGATAAACAAACCCGCTGCATTCTGCCGAGCGAACGTTCGCATGGGCGCTACCTGTTACTCGATCCCGGGGGGAATAAACAAGGCAGAATCGACCAAAAGGACGAACAAATAAACAAGTGGCTCGTCGACGGGAATAATTAGTGTAAATGTCTGGTATTTGTCGACAGGTCACCAGTGGCTAAAGACGAACCTGGACGTAACTCCGGAGTCCGGTTGGTCGGTGGATCCATTCGGACACGGCGGGACGATCCCGTACTTCCTAAAGGCATCGGGCGCCTCTGGGACGGTGATCCAACGGATCCACTATGCCTGGAAGCAGTGGTTCGCCAAGAAACAATACGGCGACTTCATGTGGCTGCAACCGTGGGACCAGAGTGGGAAATCAGACATGCTCACCCACAACCAGCCCTTCGACATCTACAACATCAAGCACTCCTGCGGTCCACATCCCCATGTCTGCCTTAACTTCGACTTCCGCAAGATACGCGGCGAGTACACCGAGTACTCGGTGCGGGCTGTCGAGATTACGCCTAACAACGTTAAGCAGATGGCCGAGCTCCTCCTCGAACAGTACTCGAGGACGGGCTCCTTGTTCACGCATAATGTCGTCCTAATGCCTCTGGGCGACGACTTCAGGTACGTAGGGGCTTGGGGGTCTGGTTCTCGGATTACACGCTCGCTAGGCTGTAATGCCGGTTGATTGTGGATTAGAGTTCGTAAGGCTTCTAATTCCTTGGAATAATATGCTTGGACCTAAACCTTCTCTCGTAGATATGACCACGCGATCGAGTGGGACCAGCAGTACACCAACTACAAGATCCTCATGGACTACATCAACAGCCGGAAGGAGGAGTACAACGCGGAGGTGGTGTTCGGCACGCCCAAGGACTACTTCCGTGAGATCCAGAAACGAGTTGAGCAGTTCCCCACTTTAAAGGGCGACTTCTTCGTATACTCGGACATCTTCAGCGAGGGGAGACCGGCTTACTGGAGCGGTTACTTCACGACGAGGCCCTACATGAAGATTCTCGACCGGGAGCTCGAGGCCAACCTCAGATCGGCCGAGATCCTCTACACGATAGCGCTGAACGTGGCCAAGCAGTCTGGTAAGGATTTCATGCTGTACGAGACCTACTTCGAGAAGCTGGTTAAGGCGCGCCGTAACCTCGGACTCTTCCAACATCACGACGCAATTACCGGCACCTCCAAGTCCTTCGTTATGAAGGATTACGCGCTCAAGCTCTTCGAGTCCATCTCGGACACGACCAGCCTCCAGAGCTTCGCGATCCAATCGCTCGCGGCCACCACCTCCAAGTCCAATTCGGTCTACGTCCTCTCGGAATCCGACCGGGACAGTTACGAGAAGCTGCCTAAGAAGATACCGATCGGCTTCAACGGTCAGGAGACCAAAAAGATCGTCTTGTTCAACCCCCTCGCGCAACCCAGGCAGGAAGTTATCAGTCTCAAGGTCACCTCCTACAAGATTCGGGTCCTCGACCCGCAGAGGAATCCCATACCCTATCAAATCGCACCAGTGATGAATGCCACCAGTATCACCCACGACGTCTACGTCCTCTTATTCGCGGTCGAACTGAAACCCTTGTCGATCTCCACCTACCACCTGCAGCAGGTCGACAAGGTGCCCATCGAAGCGATTTCCACCGTCTACTGCAGTCGATGCGGGAAGGACACCCTCTTCCCCATCAAGCCCATGCACGTGGGCGACGTTCAGTTGGAGAATCAGCGGATGAAGCTGTTGTTCGACGGACAGACCGGCTTCCTCAAGAGGGTCACGAAGAAGGCCACCGGGAAGATCATGCAGTGCGCGATCCAGTTCGCGGCCTACCCCTCCGCGCAGTTCCACAGCGGCGCCTACTTGTTCATGCCGGACCCCAACCTCAGGGACACCGACAAGGACGTCCTCGAAGCGTACACACCTCATCAGAAGATCTACATCGTTAGCGGGAGTGTTAGTTCTCGACTGACGGTCGAGTACGGAAAGCTACTCACGCACCACGTCGCCATCTATCACAGGGACGGCGGCCTGGGCGAGGCCATCTACATTCGCAACATCATCGACTTCGAGACGCCACCCAAGAACCGCGAGACCGAGATGTTCATGCGGCTGCAGACGGACATCCTGAACGGGGACCCGCCCGAGTTCTACACCGACCTCAATGGTCACCAGATGATCAAGCGGACCAAGATCGAGAGGATAGGGATCGAAGGCAATTACTTCCCGATCACGACAATGGCCTACATCGAGGATACTAATCACAGGCTTACCCTCCTGGTGAATCACTGTCAGGGGGCGGCCAGTTATCAACCAGGCTGGCTAGAGGTGATGTTAGACAGGAGGACTCTCTACGACGACTCGAGGGGGATGGGCGAGGGACTCCTCGATAATCGGAGGACCGTCATCAAGCACTGGTTGCTTCTGGAGGACATAACCGGCGAGAAGGACAAGTACTCGAAGCCTTCCCTATTCGCAAACCACCTGAGCAACGCGCTTAATTATCCAGTCAACATCTTCGTGGTCGACGGCACCGAGGCCGAGATCACGATGCTCCCGGAGGTGCGACTGCTCAGCCAGAGCTTCCCCTGTGACCTGCACATGTTGAACCTGAGGACCAATCATGATCTCAAGCTCCCCCACTTCCCGGTCAACAGTGCTCTGATGGTCCTCCACCGACAGGGCTACAGTTGCGCCGTCGGAGTGGATGTTGCCCTGAAGCACTGCCCCATTTCCGAGAGGATCACCCAGGGTACGTCATTCTTTAAACTGGGCAACCTCAACGTCACCAGGACGACCCTCACGGGCACCAAGATGAAGAACTGCCTGAAGGAAGGCCTGCCCGAAGTTAGTCTCCAGCCAATGGAGGTGGAGACCTTCAATATCCAATTCGTCCAATGATCCTGAGCCCCTTTCTCAGTGAGAATCTCGCGCTCCCACTGAGAAGTTGGACTTGGTGCGAGGGCCGCGCCCTCTGCTGGACACTGGCGTATCCAAATGTTGCGGCGGACCGTACCTCTATGAGTCTTCGTGCTTTCCCCACCTGCGACACGAACCCTCGCGAGCTTCACGGACCCAGATGAAATTCGCGGGAAATCACGGGTCCTTCACTGCTCCCAGTTAGGGTGATGATACGTCTCCTATTTTCCTCGTCGTGTTTAATCCTATAGTTGACAAAGGCTCTCGCCAGATCTCCGCGTAATTTCGCTCGTTCGAACAAGCCTCGCCAAGCTGAACTCTTTTTACTCTTTTGGAAACTTTCTATTCGCTGACTAGACAAGACTTTTTATACGAATGATTGAAAGGTCGATTGAACTACATATCAAGTTCCCGTGACCCGGTCAAGCTCGCCCGTGCCAAATGGACTTTCGGAGTGTGTCTCGAGGCAAACATCCTTCCCAATCGCCAGGAGGTGTTGCACCATTCCGAGATCCGACTTTCCCCCCCACCATCCGAGATCCCGTCACCTCGGCCGCCAGAGGCGCTGGTATAAAAGGGCCAGCGACTTTGCCGAGCAATCACTTCAATTACCGAGTCGCTCGCCGAGCGCGGAAACGAGACGTGGCGCGATGCTGTTCGCCGATTTTCCGCCAATTCCGTCCAATTTCCCGCGAAGCCTCGCCGAGGGTGACAGACGAACAAACAGACGGCCAGGCACACACATAGACACGGGGGAAGCGTGTAAATACTCTTCGCGAACCCTCTCTCAGTGTACATAGACCAGTGTACGATGGCGAAGGGCCGCCGGGGAGGGGGAGTCTGGAGGGATGTGCGGGCCTGCGAAATAATTGGGATCAGCCTGCGAAAGTTTGTGTGGACACGAGCTTCTCTTGCTCCGTCGTTGAGTTCTCTTAAAATGTACCGATTAGTTTAATTGTCCACAGTTGTTCTTGGTAGATTCGCGCGAAGAGTAGTCGATTGGTTGGCCCACGAGGGAATCAAAAGTGTGGAACACCTTTAGAGGTGTTCTCGAAGGTGTTTGTAATCAAAATTTAGCGACCTAACATAACATTCGTGACGCTGAACGAACCGTTGTATTACTTTAGTTTCTATTCGCGACTAGTATTTCGATGTTAGAGCCCTGTGAGCTGGTAAAAGGGGGTCGACACTGGTCGAAGCTAAGATGCGAGATGACAAATAATGCGTATATACATATACATATAAATATACATAAATAATATATTGTACATATCAGGCAAGGACTTCTGCTGTAGAGAGTACGTTGTGATAGCTCGACAATGTAAATCATATACACCTATTTTCGTATCGACGGACCTTTTACGAGCGACTGCCCTTTTCTCCCATCGAGGTAAGTCATTCGACGATGATAGGGAATCCCCCCAATCATCACTTGTACTGGCCAGTGTTGGGGGAAAGGCAGTCTTCAAACCACGTACTCTCGGCTCCCCGCAACTTCAACTTGATCCGCGAGAGTGCGCGCCGGTGCACTGTCCGAAGTCTCAGTTTCCCTTTGGGCCAAGTTGCTTTCGCCTCTTTTTCCAGCCAAGTTCTCGGGATTAAATGCGCCTGGAGTTCCGTGGAAGTTGGGTGTCGTTGGAACTTTGGTTTTAAGGGAGCCAGCCTGGCTTTTGCCTCGGCGAGCAGTGTCTCCTGCACGCTAGAGGGCCGAGAGTACGCGGTGGCTCCATCTGCACGAATCCAAGTACACTTTCGCGGCTAATTCCCCGGAACGCCCTAGTGAATTACTTAAAAACCGCGATGCATCGTGGTGTCGCGCGCTCAGAATCTGTTCTGTTGACAATTCAATGTGGGTTTTTAGATGTAGAAATCTCAGGAGTCTTTCGGTGAGCTTAGACTTGTTTGATGGTGCAATATTGCCTGGCGTATTGTTGATGGAAGTATTAGCGACAAGTATTCAGTTCTCGATTAAGTTGCCGCGTGAAAATCACTGCCACTAAGTCAATGTCGAGGTGGGCAATAGTTCGGTGTACCCAGTGCTCTTCCAACGCTAATTAAGGGCTCGCTTCGATCGAGAAGGACACTAGGCGAGCGGGAGACAGACCTTCTGTACATACTAGACTATAATAATTAGGGGCAATTAATTGTAATTAGCGAGAAACGTCGTGCGGCCTTCGAAATGCATCGCCGCAGACACGGATTACCAGGCTGCGACGCGCAGAAGTGCTTGAAATCTCGAAATACTTGCGACAACCATTCCGCGATCGTGCGAGTCTCGATGGCTGACGCGTCAATTATGAGCGTATTGAAAGTTGGCGGGAATAGTGAATCAAAAGGGAGAATGTGGCCGATGATTTCGGGTTCGCAGGGCCCAGGACTGCGTGCCCCTTGTAACGATACTGTACCATACTACGTGTTTGTGCTGTCTCTAGAGAGGAAAGAATCTATATTGACATTGTCGAGGGGATTAAAAGAGGTTGGCGAGAGACCCGTAGATACATATACGCCCGGTGTACATACGTGTATGTACATAGCGTGCATAGAGATATATTTGCTATCGGTCTCGCGTGACTCCCGGCGATCCTGGGAGAGACAGAGGTTAGGTTAGAGAGGATGTCCGGAATCTCCTTGGGCATCGGGACGCACGGCACTAGGATGCCCGCGGACTATTACACACGACTATTCCTCTATGTTACGATGTAATATTATATTTATTAAATAAAGATAGTAAGTGACGTATTTTAATCCCCCCTCTCTCTCTCTCTCTCACACACACACACACAGACACACGCCCTCACGGTTTAGTTCGTTAGCTTGGTAATTGAATCTCGAGTAACCAGTGCATCGGGGAAAAGTGCGAACGAGGCTGGGGACCGTTCGAGTGGGCTCTCGAGGGCGCATTTGCATTCCCTCTTGAACCATCCGCCACCAAAGGGAAAGTTCATCCGTCGATACACAATTTCCAGCGTACCACCTCCACTTCAGCCACATCGCCAACGCCAATCCTCGCGAGCGCAAGTTCTTTGTGAGGTTAGGGCCCAGAAATTGGAGGGAATGGAGGAGAATTGGGAGTAGACCGTTGGACCAGTAGTAAGTAGGGGGGAATGAATGGATTAGAGAGAAATTCGGAGCTTTCCCTGGGAAGGAAATAATGGAGCCGACAGATCCCGGCGAGGGGATCCGCGCCGTGCGATGGAGAGATGCAGGTGCTACGATTCTCAGCTGAAGGGGTGAACCTCGTATTTCCGTTAATTAAAGGAGGGAAAATTCGCTCGCGTGAAATGGACAGCGCTCTCCCACTCTCGCTTACTTCCTATCTTCGCACTAAGAACACTGCTACAGGAGTATTACTTACTGATAGTCTACAGGATCACTCAAAACTCACTTTCGAAAGTAACCTAACCTATTCAGAAAGATTTCCTATTGAAATCAAAAGATTCTGATGACGCTTTGCTTATACATCTTGATATACTTGTGATTCTATATAGTTGTAGAGTTGGATTCATCAATTCTGGATCAGCCTGTACAGTATCGAGTAGCAGGAGCAGGCGATTACGAGTGCGGCTTCCGCGAGGGAGAAGGGGGCAGAAAGAGAGAAAGAGAAGGCGAATCGGAGTCGGCCGAAAAAGGGAATCGAAGCGATTGTAATTAAAACTTGGTATAACGAGCTCGGAGGCAAGAGTTTACAGTCGATCTGCTGGCATCCCCAACTTCCCCCGAGGAATTCTTTATGCAGAGCGCTCCCAATGGCCTCCGTCCGAGCGCGATAACCAAGTTCCTATCGGAAGCAGCCAGCCTGATTTTTCCAAACTTTCCAACCTACTTTTCCACAGGCAACAATAGACCGTCTGGTGGGTGCGGTGCACGGGGGAATAACTTTATGCCGAAAGATATTGCGCGCCAATGGCAGTCGCAATCACGAGGAGATTTCAGCGTCGAGATGGAATAAGTAATTGCCGATGTAATATCAATGCGAGGGCGCTGGTGGAGGTAGCCGGGAAATCCTGAGCAATGATCGCGGAATTACTTTGCTCGGCACGTTTGTCAACAGAAAATTGCGGGATTTCAGGATCGCTTCCTTTCAATTTCTTCTGGCTGCCTGCCGTCCCTCCCCACTCCCGCCATTCACTACAGCTTCCACCAAAACTGATGTACCTCCGAGAACTTTTTCTTTTCAATCGAAAGCCTAATTAGCAACCATTTCTGCTGTATACTTGTTAATCGAATGATTTATTTATATAAGAATTTGTAAGTAATTCCTCTTGGCTTGGGTTAATTAATGAGTTGATATAATATTGTAAAGGGGAGGACGATGGTACTTCTGAATGAGCCTGTACTTTCGCGAATTCGTGGCCGTGGAGCTCCTATTTCGTCGTAAGTCCGCCCGGCTTTCAACTCTCTCTCTCTCTCTCTCTCTCCCCACTGCCCCGAGCCTTTTCGTGCGGCCTTTGCTCGTTCGTCTCTCGAGTTCGCTTTGATTTTTTCGCCAACTCGCCTCGGCCAAGGCGAAAATGTGGAAACACCGACCGCCGTGACGGTCTCCCCCAACTTCCAATCTGCCACGGATTATGTAGGCCAGCACCTTCTACCTTGCGTGCTCTGAGGACCTTTCGAGTACTCTGGACCGCTGATTCTATACGGCGTCTTAGTTTCTAGGCTCAAACTAAAGAAATATCAAGCATTCAGACGAATTCGGGAACCTTCAAAAAATTGCAAATTTTTCCATACCTACCCCTTCTCATTTTTTCGATTTTTGGACATTTTTTCAACACGCCCAATTTTGACATTTTTCCATAGTGTTAGCCCTAAAACTAAGATCTGACGCAAAATTAATGGGACAGAGTCCATAATTGTGTCGTGCGAGCGAAATTTCACCGATTTTCTTACTAAAATCGTCGATATCTCATTCGTTCGGCACACTGAAGGCCTCTGACCAACTAATTTTGTGCTAAATGTTAGTTTCTAGACTCAAACTAAAGAAATATCAAGCATTCGGACAATTTCGAGAAGCTTCAAAAAATTGAAAATTTTTCCATACCTACCCCTTCTCATTTTTTCGATTTTTCAACATTTTTCCAATTCATTCGATTTTGACATTTTTCCATAGTTTTAGCCCCAAAACTAAGATTCAGCAGAGAATGAGTGGGCCAGAGGCAGTGATTCTATTATTCGGACGATATTTCCCAAATAATACGAATCCGTCCTCTGTCGAGGACTAAACGAATCCGAACTAGACTGAAGCTTCCAGGCACTAGTAGATAACTTCCTAACCGACGAGGGTAGGCAAAAGAGATCTAGAAAATAATGCGTCGGCAAGACGGAGCGTGACACCGAAATGGTAATGGGATCCAGATTTGTAGGTTAGGCAAAGCCGTGCAACCTAACCCGAGTCGGCGTCCAAATGTAACCTAAAAGGAAATCAGTGACTGTGAAGTTCGATGCTACCACCGAATACGCAATCATGAAGAAAATGGATTGTTTGAAGCCACCGGCGTTCGTAGTAGGCGAAATCGACGACAACATGGATCTCGATTTGCCGCCGGCTTCGGGCGAAGAGTATATTCAACGAGTGGTGTGAGTACACTGTCAACAAACAATTTCTCTTCTTTCATAGAGTTGACTAGTCTCGAATAAACGTCTAATCCCTTGGCAGAATAGAAGCTCAACAGTGTGCGGACGTGGTCGTGGCGAATATCGACAAGAACCGCTTAAAGGAACCAACTGTTCATGTTGAGCCTGTAAGACCAACACAATAATCAAGATACTTTCTTTCATCTACATGCTTTGCAATGCCAGTTGTCAGGATGTGTTGAAGCTCCACCTTCGCTGCTCCCAACACTCGAATGGCAAATGCAACAGATGTCAGACTTCTCCAATGTACGCCTGTACATGAGCCAACTGAAGAACGAAATACAGACTGCTAAGTACAAGTGGCGCCCACCCAAAGAGATTGATCTGGTACATACGTCTTATTGAAATCCATCATTTCTGTATTACCAATTCATTGGACCTTCTAGCCAGGTATGCACCACGATGCTGCCTGGGTGGAGCTCTGTACCAATCAGAGTAGCACGAGGCTCCAACCAACCCTTAATCTAGTCTTTTGTCTGAATCATCCAATGGTCGAGCGGATATTGGAGAGTTTAGTGGAGCACATAGAAAAGGAACAGAAAATCGGCCACAGCTTGGGCCAATGGCTGTACGCACTCCTGGTGCTTCTAGAGATGCCTCTCACCCCTGAAACCTGCTCCTGCTTGAGGACACTCGCGCGGACTTGTTCACTAATTCGAGCCAACTTGGTAATGCCAGTGAAAAGATTAATACAAGCTCTGTTTCAGTGTTAAATTCGAACTTTGTTACTAATTCAAGTGTAAATTCTTTGCAGACAAATTTGGAGCCACAAGAAGTTGGAGCATTGAACCTGTTTATCTGCCTAGTCGCGAGATATTTTCGGCAACTGGATCTCGCCGATCCCTAACAATTATCGATCCTTTATGAATCTAAATAAATGTATTTTGCATTACATCAAACACTGTTCCACGTGTATAGAATGAATCCATAGTCCTTAGCAGGTAAAGAATGCGGAAGAGGAAGAAGATCCATATAAGGCAAGTGGATTAAATAAAACTGTATTAGAATAATTACAATTAATAATCGATATAGTCGTGCAGTTGGAGTTTTGCTTGAAAGGAAATAAAAAACCGACGAGGCTCCCTTAAGCTATGTTCTCTTGGTCCTGGACGAGCGCGGTCGCTAATCTCTCGAGGTCATCGAAACTAAGATTGTTCACTTTGTCCCTGAGGTCCTTTATCAGCTCCTTCACGATCTCCTCGGTCTCGATCTCCGTGTAGTAATTCCTGAGCACACGCGACACTTCATCCCTGAGTAGGTGCGTGCCCGACTTCTTGATCTCCAAGAGGTTCAGTTTACTCCCATCCTTGATTCCTGGGTAGAAGCTCAACGGATTCTCGTCTAAAAGAGGCAGAAAGGAAAGACAGAATGACTGGAGTCACGGTTGACTTATCCTTCAACTCCGAATACCTGCAAGAGTCTTCCCCGTGAGTAGCAGCCGCTGCTGTGGCACGTCGATTCCCAGGAGATCGCTCACCTTGTGCTTCAACTGCAAGACTGTTTCGCTCGGCAAAATCTGTCGATCACAGTACACATGTATCTCCATCGGGACAAAGTGTCCGGGACTCGTGGCGGAGCCGAGGGCAGGTGTTGTCCATTTCTACTCACGTCAACAACGCACTCTTTGCCCTGGAGCTTCTTCACGGTGACTTTCATGATGCGTGGAAGGCGACGAGTGGTGAGGGCAAGGCGGGGCTTCCTGCTCGAGGTTAAAAGAGCCTTCGGCCGGCGAAATCAAAGGAGACGCGAGCCAGGGAGGAACTCGAAGGCGGCTGATAAGCTGCTAAGCATTTTACAGCTAGAGGTTAGGTTCTGCGAGGCGGAATCCTCCTGCACGGCGAATACCATCGGCGCGGTCACACCGACTGATTAGATATGTGTCGCTCTCTCTCTCTCTCTCTCTCCTGCTGTTGGCCGCCGCCTCGCAGTTCCACCGGCGTTGGGAGATGGCGCCAGTTATACCGAAATCGAGCGGCGCTCGCGCCAGTGGAGGGGGAACGCCGGTGGCTAGCAGGCTTGCGAGGTTCCACCAACAAGCAGGAGATGGCACTGCCTACACCGAAATCGAACGACGATGTCGCTGTCGAGGTCCCAACTTTTGGCGGGATTTCCCCGCTGGCCTCTGTTCTAGGTTAGTGAGAAGTGTCGCGGCGACGTCGGACAAGTTGGACGATGGACCTCTCAGGGAAAAGCGACGAGGGTCGCGAAAAGCCGGAGCATTCGGAGAACCACCGCGGTGAGGAAGAAGCGAGCACGCAGTTCACGTGTCGCCAGGAATTGACGCCGTATTTCGAGGCTTGGAATCATTCTGTCAACAAGGACCACTTCTCCAAGGTTTGTTTACCACCAAGTGTCGAGTTGTTTGTATATTTCGTACGAGTGCTGACGTGACAAAGAGGGTAAATGACGACTTTGTTAAATGTTGATGAAACCAACGAGAATAGTGAAACGAATAGGCAACTGTTGAATGACCTGTGCGGTACTTAGTTAATAATTTATTCCCATGCTCGTATGATACACGTTTCAATCGCCGCTGAAAATACCGCGGACAAGCGCTGGTACGCGAAATTAGTACAATTCTAAAGCCAACGTCGTAACTTATCATTAACTGGACTGGCTGTAAATAATCCGCGAAACAATATCCAGGGTCAAGTGATTATCCAATGCCAATGAACATAACTCGAGATGAAAGAGGCTTTGATGAGGTTTCAGGTGCCAGAGATCTGCAAAGATGAGCCGTGTCAGCTGGGAATCGACGAGGCAGGTCGAGGTCCGGTGTTGGGTCCAATGGTGTACGGGATCGCGTACGCGCCCCTCTCCAAGAAGGAGCTCCTCGTCGAGCTGGGCTGCGCCGACTCGAAGAGCCTCACCGAGGAGAAGCGTGACGAGATCTTCGACAAGATCTGCGAGGTCCAAGATGAGATGGGTTGGGCGGTGGACGTCATCTCGCCGAACGTCATCGCGACGAGCATGCACCGCCGCAGTAAAACCTCTCTGAACGAGGTCTCGATGTTGTCGGCGATCGCGTTGACCAAGGGGGCGATCGAGGCGGGCGTCAGGGTGACGGAGATCTACGTCGACACGGTCGGCAAGCCGGAGAAGTACCAGGCGAGGCTGCAGCAGATTTTCCCAGGCATTAAGATCGTCGTGGCGAAGAAGGCCGACTCGACCTATCCGATTGTCAGCGCAGCGAGTATCTGCGCCAAGGTCTCGAGGGACCACGCCATTCGAGCGTGGAAGTTCCTCGAGGGGCCGATCGACACCGAGTTCGGCAGCGGCTACCCGAACGACCCGGCGACGAGGAAGTGGCTCTCGGCGAACATCGACCCCGTCTTCGGCTTCCCGAAGGTCGTCCGCTTCAGCTGGTCCACTGCGGCCAAGATCCTGGAGACCGAGGCCCTCGAGGTCGAGTGGGAGGAGGACGAGGATGAGGAGGCTCCCCGAGAGCTGAAGATCTCCAGTTTCTTCGCCAAATCTTCGGCCAAGTCCACTCACCATCGGAAACAGCATGCCTTCTTTACCGAACGATGCCTCAACAACGTCTCGCGCTTGTGATACTTAACTCTAAGGGACAAGGACTCCTGATCTCGGCCGCTCGCCAGTCCTCGACCACTTTAACATCATCAAACTCCACCGAGTCTCGACCCCAAGTAGTCGAAAGTGACGAGACTCATCGCGGCTCCCTTTTTCCCCAATCATGACGGGATTCAATAAATTTTCAGAGGTACCCCCGGCTCAAACGATTCTGTTAGTTTCTTGGCTTCGTTTACCTGGCCATTCCTAAGAGAATCGCTTAAGCAGACTGTCCAACACCTTTTGTATTGATCGTAATAAATAATAATGGAATATTTTTATAGGATATGTGGCTTCAATTGACTCGCCCTTTTGCTTGTCTCTTGATCTATTTCGCATTTATTACAAGTACTGTCAGCGGCGTGTTTTCAATGAATTGGTTAGAGCGATCGATTACTGGCAGCCGATTGGGAAGCGACGCCTTCGTCCTGTTTAATGATAGTAACATTACTCTATGATACACCTCGCGTTCTTATCCCGTAGTTAATCAGACATTATAAAAAGTGCCTCTAACTTATACTGCTTATATCATCGATTGACGGCCGCGATCGGCCCCGAGTTCCATCCATTTATTTGTCGACATAGATCTTTATGTATTTATATATATATATTTATTTATTTATACCACTTTATTTTCGGAACGATAAGTTAATGTCTGCGAGATATCTTATGTACATATGTACAGGGTGTGCCCTTATGATTAAGCTGTCGTACACACAGAAGAAAAGAGAGAGAGGGAGAGATAGAGAAAGAGCGAGAGAAACTGGCCGACAGGTGCCGGACCTCTCGGACTATACACCCTAGCCACTGGAATATAACAATTACGTAGGAATGTCCTTCGTTTAATTAGCGACGAGAATCTCACCTCATGCTTCTTTGGTACCACACGCTCTACTTCCGCTCGCACACTTAACGCTTAATCGGAATTAATCTAGGATCTCTCTCCGCCGTTGTTGCGAGCCCTGGCCGACTCGATCTAGTAACGTAGCTGGCGCCAAACTAGAAAGTGCTGGAGGGGCTCTTTCCGTCTTTGTTACTAGATTGAACTCGTTGAGTACACCATGGGTTCTCGGGCATGGTTAATAGCGACTAGACTGGGAAAAGCTACGATGAGAGTGAACGAAACAACGGTCTCCTCATTGGGTTACTCGAGCGATCAATTCCACCGCACTAATGTTTTTACTCCGAAAGATTTACAAAGATCCTTTGACTAGAAATTTTGGGCACACATTCAACTGAATCTCTACTTTCCCGCCGGTTTTACCAAATAAATAATTAATTTTAACTCGAAACTAGATGAAAGCCAATGGTATTGGCGAGAGGAACGAAATCCCTGGACGAATCTTCTCCACTTCTACTTCATTGTACGCGCGTTGATGCGGATATGTAAGGTTTGCTTCGGGGATTCGAGGAAGATGAGAGAAGAAATTGGAAAAGCCGAACAACTCGAACCAATCCCGAAAGAAGAGTTCGAAATCCGAAGAGCTGGAAACTGGAGCAACCGTTGTTTCATTCGTGAAAACGAATTCAGACCACGTCCGTCCATACTCCTTTCGGGCCTAGCTCTAACCATCTAAATATTCGACGCCATTATACATAAGGTTTCTGCGTATATGTATAAGTATATCATATAGTCGGCCACCACTACAACCACCGCGGGTCCACTAGCGCCCACTAGCAGCGATTATAAAAAATAGAAACAACACGGATAATTTCGTACGCTCTCAGTACTTTTGCGGAGACTTGGCGCCAACGAACCGTTGCCGCGCGAGGCCTCCGTCGTCTCTGTCTGCTGTGTCCGTCTGTGTCTCTGTATGTTTGTATGTGTGTACATATATGACCTAAGTGTCTGTGTGTGTGAGCACGAGGGGGACGAGGACTCGCCCGCTCTTCTCCTGGACATCGTACCTCCTCCTCTTCTCTTATCGCGTCAACACCACACCGATTATCATTAGTGCGATACTGGACATCAGCGATTCACTACCACTCGCTGCAACGGAAAAGAAATCACCCGTTAGACAAATGAGAGATTCCCAGAAAGAAACTAGGAGAATATGGAAGTTGGGGGATGGAGCATAAAATGAAGAAAGTCGACGCGCGTCAAGGGGGATGCGATTCCTGGCGCGGCGGCGGCGACGGCGTTCAATAGAAAAGTTTGAGCGTCTCGTCGATGGGTCGCTGCTAATGCGATCAATGCTGTCGACGAAACCACCGCTACAGAAGCAAGCAAGTAAGCGCGCGGGCGCGCGCGTCGACGAAGGACAGGAGGAATGTAGTGGCGTTGACAAGAGCCTGTCTGACATTCAGTGAGCATGCGACGTCAGTCTGAAGAGTGGCAATCGACACGAACTATTTCCGATCCGCGCACCCGCCGGCGCGTGAAGCAGCCTTTATTATGCGCGCGCGCTCCCATTCCGCCGGTTCCACTCGTCTAGTCTGGCCGCTCGTCTGCGCCTATCGTCCCATTGGAAATAATAAAGCACTCTCGCGGCGCGATCCCCCATCATAAAACTCGGCTCCGTCGCTGCGCCAAATGAACCGGCGCGCGTCGGCGAGATAAAATTTTATGCACTCGTCCGCCGGCCAACTTTTACGGTCGCCCGCCTCGACGAGCTCCCACTTTCCGAGGAAATGGGA
Organism: Crossocerus cetratus; assembly: GCA_963675795.1. Lineage (NCBI taxonomy): Eukaryota > Metazoa > Arthropoda > Insecta > Hymenoptera > Crabronidae > Crossocerus > Crossocerus cetratus. Next base: position 16,995,884 of record OY776671.1, read on the forward strand.
GAACCGCTATTGCTCCGGGCCGAAAGCGATTTTTATTTAATGCTTTTCACCTCAACAACTTTGCGCAATTATTTCGCGTTTCATTCGATATCAACGTTCCGGCCAATCGAATCGTCGGGATAATTGAAAATGGGAACAATGGACTTTCGCAACCGCTTTACCGCTAACCAACCCACCCGAGAGCCACCCGAGAGCCACCCTCGTCCCGCGAGATATCGAAAAACACGTCCCACTTAATACCCCGACATCTACCGCAACAATATCGGGGAGAAAAAGCGCGCGCTCCGGGCGACCAAGAGCGAACATCCAATTTCCAGGACGATTAATCCGAGTCATCAAAAAACGGCTCGTCGCCATATAAATCCGTCGCTTCGATCCCTCTCGCGATCGAGCAAGAAAGGCCAACACGTAGGAGGAAATCCAAGTATCGCTAAAAAACTGAAAGGCGAAATATAGAAAGATGGAGTCCCCCGACCTTGCTCGGGCAGGCAGAAAAAGGGGCGAAACGAGGGAAGAGGAGGGTTGCTGGATGAAAAAAGAAGGGGGTGCGAGAAAAAGGATGCGCCAGCGTCGATATATTAGTGAGTGGCCCTCCACTTTTTTGGATGGTACGAGCCAGTAAGTGGGTGGGGAGGTGGTGGGGTGGGATGGGTAGACGGTGGGGGAACTAGGTGCTCGGTTACCTAAGATATGTTCGGCGCGCGTGTGCCCTTGCGCCCTTGTCTCCCTGCTCTCCATTACTGGCATCTTGTGGGGCCTTTCACCCTCGATGCTGAGCTCGTTCGATTTCCAATATACGGTCGCTATCGTCGCCAGGCATTTGATCTTCAGGTCGCCCGCTTTGAAGTGCTTCCTACGCAGACGGAACTCCAGACCGAGCACCGCCGTCTCCAGACCCTCCCGATCCACCTCGGTAATGTGAGGACCCCTCAAGTACTGCGTTTCCACCTGCCGCACAGAACAAACGATACACTCCTCTCTTCTTCCCGTTATTCTTTCCGGGGCATCCTTTAGAAATACACTCTCCAGTCACTCTCGATTCCCCAGGAATTCATTTCAGATCTTTTCTATCTTCCTTCTTATAATTCCCTACAAGCCCTTACGGTGCCCTCTCTCCAGGAATAGAATCCCCGGTGGCTCGAACCCCGCGATTTATAGGTCAGCCGGCGCGTGATTGGCCAAGTAAAAGCGGGCCGGTGCATTGGAGGTTATGTCACATAAAAATCCCTAACGAACAACGGGCCGCCAGGGCATTAATCAGGGCCTGGAGTATCTGAATATCAGGCTACGAAAATAACCATAAAACGAATGCGAAATGAAGCAGCGAGAATAGCCCGGAGTGTCGGCCGAGATCGATATATGCCGTGCTCCGGAGTATCGCGGTAAACCTCCAATGCTATCTGTCTCCATCTCGATGTTTTACGCGTCGAGACCGCCGCGATTATTGCCGAGCCAGGCAATTAGTGCGTCGCCACTTTCCCTAGGCTCGTTCCTCAGGAATAAAATCGTCGTTATTAGCGCGAGGCGACTCTGCCTCGAGGGGGTGAGTGAGTCATACGCCCCGGGCGACCAGGGACATTGCGGCTTGCCTTTTTCCAGCTGGAATTACCACTCCAAGGAGGTTAGAGTAGCCCATACGCTTCCCCAGAATTCCCCAGAACTCTCTCTCGCGCCCTCTATACTTCCCTATGGCCCACCGAGTTTATTTCAATTAATCATTAATGATGCCCGCGCGAAGAAAGCGCAGAGTTTACAGGTGATTTATTTATAGCGTGACTCTGGCCGTCTAGCCTCGCTCTGGAATGAATGTGCAAACTTACCGCCTCGCCGTTGATGAACCAGTTGAGCATGGCGGCGGGCTTCGACTTGGCTGAAGTGCAATTGAAACGCACCACGTCATCCTCTTGATAGCGGCGCCTGCTCGATCTCCCGGTTATAATAGGGCCGTCCTCCGGGAGCGCTGGAATTTTTTACGGTCACACTCGTCGACAATACGTCGCCGCTTCCACGCGGCCATTATTAATAATCGAGGAGTCGAGAAGAAAATGTTGCTCACCGACGACTAGCATGTCCGAGTGGTCGGAGACTGTCTGGAAGGAAGGAGCCTCGGCGGACACCTCGCATCTGTATCTCCCGCTACTCATCAGGTTCACCGAATGCAGAACCACCGACCTCTCCGTCGAATTGTGAATCTGAAAGACCAAGCAAACCTCTCACGTCATCTCCCGCAACTGGAACACCCTCCCCTGGATCTTGAGCGTCACGTGTGTCGTTGAATGAGCGATCGCGAAGAGAGCGAGCAAGAATCGGCCATTGAGAGCGCGTGTCAGGTGGAGAAATAATTGGCGGGCGCCGGTAATTAACGAGGGAAAGTCTCATTAAGGAATTTCGGGGATGGAATTGGAATTTATGGGCAGTGGGTCCCCGAACCACCCTCGGGGATAGGATCTAGCTTCTGCGAGCACGAACGCGCCCGAGTCTTTTATTATAATCGCGAGGTTAGGAAGGAAAAAAGAGGCGGAGGGGTGGGGGGAGCGAGGGCGGGCGTATCGCAGCCCGTCTGGGGAGCACTTAGCCTCCCGGGCGGCTTTCGTGCCCGGGATGCGTGTCTTGTGTACAGCAATACAGCGGCCGAACTCGCCGCCGAGTTGAGAACTCGCCGGCATAAATCAACCGCGCCTCGCCTCCTTTCTTAACCTCGGCGGGGCCGCGGAGGGCTCAATTTCGCTAGGGCCAAACTCCCGCCATACTTGGCCCGCTGCTCGGTTTATACCAGGCTAATTACCAGCGGCCGACCAAGTTAATTCATTGGACGAATCGCGGCTCGAATGGGGAGGAATGGAGAAAAATGCTCCGCTCACATTGGCAGTGACCCCGGGCAATTGGAAGACCAGTACGGGCGGCATGTCCTGGGGCACGTAGCGGTAGAACTCGTTGCCGTCCTTGTACCATTTCACCGAGTAGAGTATCTCGCCATCTAGGTTGAAGTTGCACTCCAGTCGAATGTTCTGGCCACGCACCACGTGCTGCGGCACCACTAGCTCCAGCATCCTCAATGCATGGCTCTCTGAAACACCAACAGAGATGTCGCTGTAGGCTTAACGATCTTAAACGATTTCAACATGGCTGTAACATAATCTGGGATTAAGGTCTGTCTGAAAGTGGTGTCTCCGACGGTGACCTCCGACGACCTTGTAACAAGATCTAGCCGCCAGTCGATCCTTGGGATTGTAATCCTAGCGGCTACATATTCCCCGAATAAAGCCCCTAGAAAAAGCCCTATCGCCGAGGAAGGACGAAAAAGTCCTATATGAGAACATAACCTTGCGCGGGAGAACGAAAAGGGCGGGAAACCCGGGCGTGATGCCATTATCAAAGTCGATATTTTAGGTTAGAAGCTTCTCGCCGTGCTTTCATCGGGCACAGTGTCTCGAAGGGTGGCTTCTTTACGGGGGCGTAAATATTCCCACGGACAACCTCGTTATGCGAGATATCCGAGAGCTTTTCACGGCTAGTAAACTAGTATCCTTCGAAAGCTCAGCTTACCACAAGCTCGGCCATTGTTGGCCGTCGTGTTAAATTCGAAAATCGATGGGTTCGTCATTATTTTATGTATACTATATTCGAGGAACGACGAGAGGGCCGTCAAGTTTACGAGGGGAAGGGTGGGAGGTGGGTGACATTCAATGTCGATCAATTTTTCAGTGGGCAAACTACGAGCAAACAGTAATGACGATACTAATTACGTCCGGCATGTTTCAATGGAGACTGTTAGTGAGTTAATTAGCTGCGGAATAAGCTGGATGAAGTAGTGTTTAACATGCTGGTGTATCAAGCCACCAAGCAGCAGTAATTATACTTCAATATTAGTGCCAATTCAACGCTATAATTACGATTAAATTGACGCGTCCTCCTCATTCAATACGACCGTGGGAGACGCGTTGACTTTTTTCTTATTACATATATGAAGTGTAAACTTGTCAAGTTTCCCGCATAATTAGAGTTGATCGATTGCTCAACGTTTCCAACGAGAAAATTCCCCGCCAAGCGGTGCAAACGTTTAACCCACGTGTATCAACTTTCTCAGTTAATTAGAGTTTGATTGTTCGGTTTTGAGGCTCTGGTTAATAGAACCGGGCGAAGTTGAGGAACTTTCCAGAGAATCGCGCTTTCCAAGAAACAACTTGGAACAACCAACGACGGATTAACACGGATCAAGCATCTTGCCGACAGATGTTTTAAGGTTCGATTAATATATTACCGGACGACACCGGTCCTCTGCCGCTGGCAGCACCGTCGGCCTCGCTCGCGTTTAACCTACGATCCCGCATAAATTGGCTGGCATAACTCACGGCCGATTGCAGCGCCAGCGGCCAACAAAAAAATCTGGCGGTTGACGGTGCGACCGGAGTTGGATTATAAGCGGTGGATTTCTGGCTATGTTCAGACTGTCAAAGACAGGCGGGCGCGGCAATCTAGCGAGCCGTGACACTGCGATAATCGGCCAGCCCGATGAATTGTCCTCTGGCAGCGCACACCTCCCAACAGCCACCCTCCTCCACCGATTCACGCATGTTTCCGTGGGAATACAGCGGGCGCGTCCCTCGAATTGTCTTTTAATCTTTGACAGGCGTGCCCTGTTTTGCGGTTATGGTCGCTCGATTCCGGGTGGCGCAGGCCAATTATGGCTCGTGCTTAATTTCGAGAGGGTAATGGACGTCGGCGGGCCGACCAGCGGCGATGGTCGCTCCAAGCTTGCGCATGATGAACCAATTGGAATTAATGAACGATTTTATTCTACAGGTCGCGCGGCCCTCGGGGTAAATTGCTTTAATAAAATAGACAGGAACCTTTGACCACTTGAACTTTAAGTAACCTCGAAAAATAGCCAGTCAATTTTCAAGCCCGTCAAGTCTCTCGCGGTCGATCGGCTGAATTGGGAAACGTGTCGATTCCTCGAGGAGGAGAGTAAGCAGTTTGGAGAAGGGCGAGCGCTCAGCCGGCCGTTGAAATATTGAGCGTCCAATTAAACGAAGCCGGGGCTCATGAAAAGAAAATTAGCTTTGCCCCGGAAAAGTGTGCTGCCACCGTCGCCGTCGCCGTCGCCATCGGCCAATAAATAATAAGTGAGCCATCGAGCACCTCGGCGAGCTGGCGAATTAATCCCATTAGGCCAATGCCGGGGCAAAGAGTCACTCGCACGGCTGACAAAGCTAACAAGGCCGCGGCGGTGGTGGCAAAAAATTAATAGCACTTAATCGGTCGGCAAACGGCCGGTTTAATGAACGGACCGAGCCAGAGCGAGAAACAGAGAAGTAGAGAGGCCTCCCCATGGAAAGTACTACCAGTTGCTCGGGCATGTCAGTCAATGACTGATTGTGGCGCGCCAAGTGTCGGCTCCAACCACTACGGCCCGTTACTTTTCAAACTGGCATCGGTCCAATTCCTCTTAGCCACCGGTTCCCCGGCAAAAATCCACGGCGATCCCAATCCAACGGCTCTAAAAAATCGCTGGACCGTGCGCGCAAGAGTTTGCATTGTAAATCAAGGGCCTAATGAGTTGTACTCATACTCGAAGAAGTGGATGCGAGAGCGCACCACTCTGACAAATTGAGGACGCGTAAGGCGAACCTCTTTTTCCGTCTCCGAATTCCCAGCTTGGAATTTCGGCCGACTCTTTCCAGAGCGACGCTCTTCATAATCCCGGATTCGATCGGCGCCGCGTACGTCCCACCCTTTTACTTTTAGCCGCGCTCTCAGCCTTTAGGTTAGGTCGCCTGGGACTAGCGGGCATTAGCGGATATTAAATGCACACGGAGAACCAGCTTCAGGGTTATATACAGGCCCTTTCACAATTCACAGTCCCCCACTAACAACAAAATATTTTAGTTGGTAGATTTGGTTGGTTGTGGGCTTTAAGGAAATTGTCCCAAAAGAGGTTAACAAGTGGGACAAGTCCGAAGAGCATTTGGAGGGAAGAGGAGCCAGTTTAGCCCCGAGACAGAGCTAAGAAATGGACTGGGGAGCTCGTCCGGTAGTTTTATGCGGTGGTCACGTGGCGCGCGCCATACATATATAACAGGGGTGTCCTCGGACGGTCCGCCATAAGAGGTATTTTCTTTATTGAAGGCCTCCGTGGCGCTGGCACATTTTTTATTCGCAGCTTTACGAGTGCCCGCTTACGGCCTTCGTCGCCCACTCCTGGACAAGTAGTTCCTTATAGCAGCCTCTTAACCCCGGCGTAACTCTCGAGACGCTCGCCATGTAAATGTAACCAGTTCATCGGTGCCCGCCGCGACCTATTAATTCCTCCCTCGACGCCCCACCGCGCCTCTCCAACCTTCGATTACCGCCAATAAATAAAGCCTGGTATTCTTCCCTGGCATACATTTCCGCCAGCTATTTTTGTCCTCTTCATTCGACCTCTCCGATCCACCTTAAATGGAGATAACGCGTTCTAATCTGCTTCCAGTCTGATTTAGGTTGGGAAGGTGGATTTCACGAAAATAAACTCGAACCAGTGGCAATAACATCTCTGGCGCAGGAGAGCGTGGAGGAGTTTTTGCTCGGTAGAGGGCGCCAGCGTCGAGTGGTGGCGCGCGCGTCGAATCAATTAGAGGCTTGCGGAGACAAGGTTCGCTCGCGCCTATAATCACCGGATTTTCGATGGTTTCGATGGCGGCGGCGCCAGCGCCCCCTCGACGATATTAGTTTGGGCTTATTAGCGGCATATTGCCGCGTCAAACTCCGGTTAATGAACGAGGCCACGATCTCTCGCTGGCTTGTTAATTAGCGCGCGAGCAAGCGCCCTCCGCCGGCCAAGCGGGGAACCTCGAATTTTCGAGGGCCGTGCGCGAACACCAACCGGGCGCTCGCTCTATATTGCCCTGTCAAAAGGATCGCGCGTGCAAAAAGCGGCGGCGGCGCGTGTAAATAAAAGGCCGTGATTAGCGGCGAGCGCAGCCTGGCCGGAAAATTCGAGGCGCACTTTTGAATAAATCGTCGGGAAATACGAAACCTCCATGTTTTTTCCCTATTTTTTTCCCCGGGGGGCCGAGTGCATCATACCGCGCAATTACTAAACCGCGAAAGTGTGCGGCCTGTCATTGCACTTTCGCGTTACGCAAATGGATATTGCCGGGGCGAACTGCATATAAACAAAATTGTTGACTTTCCTCGAAATCCAGCCGCGTTTCAATTGGCCCGAGAGTACGACGCGTCCGCATTAAAATGCTGATAATAAACAGCGGGGCAATAAAACCGTACTTTATAACAATCAGCCGAAGCAGCGTTAAACCACCAGCGGATTACTATTATGGGCTAGGAATCTCGATGTTCGCGTGGAATAAGAACTGTGTCCATGCATACATTAATAAAATTAAGCCCATGCATGAAACGACGAAGATAAAGTAGGGACTTTACGAGGGAACCATTTGTCCTGCAAGTTTTATCAGTAAGTGTAGCCGACCGGGCTATCATTAAATACCAGTTAGTTACATTTGCCCGCAGGAACCGCGCTGGAAATAAAACTGAAAGGAAACGGAGAAAAGCTACCCCCACCCAAGCGCCACCATAATCATCAGGTCGTGGGGGCACTGATGCCGGATGGATGATGAAGCCTCGGCTTAAGCCAGGTTATAATACCTCGAGGAGGTAACCGCAAAGTCGAGGTTAGTTTGCCGGGTGAATTGGAAATTGCTCGGAGACAAAGATCAGTCGAGATTGGCGATGGGTGGAGGCGAAAGGGTTGTAGCAGCGAGGCGAGCCTGGGGACGAAGAGAAACTGCCTGCTCGACCTAATTAACAGGAACGTCTCCTCGGAAGCGCAGCGCCGATCTTTGGAAGTCTCGCGCGACGATAAAAGGGCGTCTCTGTGTGTGCGTGCGTAGCCTTCTCCCCCCACCAGCCCCCCCCCCCCCCCCCCCATGCCGTTATTCACCCTGGCTCGGCGGAGGAGCATCGAGTATCCTGAGTCAGAGGGAACGCGTCGTCGCTCCGAGCTCCGAGCCCCGAGCAAGGGCACACGCTGTGACGGGGGGAGGACCCCCCATTGTTCAATATGCATGAGTTATCATTGCTAACACGCCACCAATGAATCATATTCGCGGTGTGTTGGAGCCGCCACTCGTTACGACGACCCGCACGCCCTTAACACTCCCCCTTAACACCCCCTGCCGACACAGTTCGACTGCCAGCACTTCTCACTTGGGGCGAGGACACTTTTAGCCTGGCTGCTGCCAAAAATCACCTCGATATTAGTAAATTAATGTTAAACGAATTCGGTGGAAGCGACTAATTCGAGGCTCTGGTTGGTCCAACAGTTTGGAGGGAAAAGTTCAGTGACACGATAGCGCCGGGAGGCTGTGGATCGCAGTTTACCTGGTGTTTTCTCTTGGCGGCGGGGTTCGTTGGTTGGGCCTATCAGCGCCACCTTATCTTTCTTTCATTCCGCCTTGGCGGCGCGACGCTTCTTTAGAGCAATGGCCCACGCGCGCGCGTTTCCTTTGCCCCGTTTACATCGCACTATTCAGAGCCTGGGCCCTCTTTCTTATCTCTCTCTCCTTTTCTCCCGAGTCTAATAGCCACTCGCCTTGCCCCTCCCTCGTCCTGCTATCTTTCGCCTCCTTTTGCAAGGCTATCTCGTCGCCACGCTGCAGACGTCGCCCGTCGCCCGTCGCCCGTCGCCCGTCTCCCGTCTCCGGACCTCCGACACCCTTTCAACCCGGACACCTGTCGGTACACGCGTCTGCGTTCCTCCCATTGTACTCGGCGACAAGCCTGCCATGCGAGAGATCTGCCAAGTTAGGTAGAGTAACTTTTAGAGTTAGCGTTGAAGTTGGAGGAACAGTCAACCTGACGTGCCTGCCTAACCCAGGCCTAATCTGCTGATCCTAGAGTTTGGGAGTGGAGTTTCGGGGATTTGATGTCCGGCCGAGTTAGCATCAACCGAGAGCTGTTTGGCCGAGCGGCAGCCTGCTCCTCTGTCGAGGAATAATGTTGAGGAACTCGGTGCTCCGAGGGGCGAGTGCCTTGAGAGTCGTTCAAAGAATGAACACGCACCCTCGACTTCTCGAGGAGGTGCTTTCGCGTGTGTGCGGTTCTAAGCAGACACGTGGACCTCGCAAGATTCTCCCAAGAAAGAGGGCTGCCTCCTCGGGTTAGGTTGGATTCGCCGGGGTTTATTGGGCCAGTAATATTTTATCCAACTCCCGGGGATCCTAGGGGAATATCTCCAAGTTTACGCTCTGTCATTATCTTCCTTCCACTTTACCGGCCCGACACACTTATACACCAATATGGCCGCGAAGATCGCTTTATTTATCCTCCCGCGATACTTGGCTCCCCGCACATTTCATTGGCCTCACGCGCCGCTTTAGAACCTGGCGGCGACCGTGTGGAAAGTTGAGTCTGCGAGGAACTGTGTCAAGGAGACGAGTGACCATTTCAGAACCAGCCCGGTTATCTTCGCAATTCTCCGACAGCTTCTTTCCAGGTTCTACGCAAGTCAAACTAGAAATGACGCTCTCTGCTAGTAAATATTAAAGACTCTCCTAGGGATATAGATAAACAAAGGGTGTAGGACGCGGTAATCTGGTCCGAGAGGAGTAAGTGCAGCGCCACGCGCGTCACCTCCTTACGGCGGCCCGTCGAATCTCAGCAGGACTGGCGAAGGAAGAGACCTCTTCCGCTCTAAAGCCGGGTGCTTTCACGCGAGACTCGCGCCGGTTAAACTCCCGTAGTCGCTCCAATGTCGATCTATCCGGCGCGCACCTTCCTCTTTCACTCTCTTTCCAGCACTCTCTTTTTTTCGCTCCGCCTGCCACCGATTTCCCAGGCCCATTTTCCCCCAGCCTGCACACTTGCGCTTTGCCACGTCGAGTGAGAGAGCGAGAGAGAGTGAGAGAGGGAGACAGCGACGCCGAGTCGATAAGGAAGCCGCTCGCGCGTGTAACTCTCGCCGCCCCGGCTACCACTGACTGAGACATCCCCGTTAATATAGCGGATAAAATCTCATCTCTCGCCTCCGAGAGATGAGAGAGTGAGTCTCGGGCTCGCAAGGGGCTCAGCCCCACTTCTCAACGGATATTCAGACCCTGGAAACTTCCACCCTTCCATTTTAAAGCCTCCTCCGCTCGAGGAATACCAAAGTATTACTAGCAATCATTCTTATTGTTATTGTACCTGTAACGTCCATGAAGAATGAGTTAGTTAATTTAAGAGGGCTCCGTTCTAGGGTGAGAACGTTGGCATCTTAGGCGAGTGACTCGGAGGAGGGACGATGTTGATCTGGCGGAGAATGTCGAGCAGATATTAGCAGAGGCCTCATGTTGGGTCACGTGCACCCTGTACATAGAGGTTCCACTCAATTCTGACGAGCACGCCTGGCCAGTTAGTCGCGCGGCTATGTAACCAATCCGACCGCAAGCTGGCCGGCCTGCACTCTGATTTGTTGAGAATGGACCACTTCCATCGGGCCATTCGGGCCGCGTTTGCCCGCCGAATTTATCTCTTACAGGTTACTTGGGAGTAAACTGCAATAAGTCGGAGTAACAGTAAATTCCCGCTGATCGATGGCAATCCTAATATCGATCGGGCTTGATATTGTCAGTGGCGGGTGGTGCGGCAGCGCCATCGAGACAGACGGTAAACTAGGTTACCAAAATCGCGAATGGTGCGGTTGAGGTTAAGGCCTCGCTAATTCCGATACGCCGGCGTTCATTGGACGCGCGTGAATTCTAATTAGGATAAAAGCCGCTAGCCGGTCCTCGCATCCCGCTAAATAACTTATACATTCGGCATAATGCACTTACGGCTCGAGGCTAGAATGAAGAGGAACAAGTAAACGGAGCGCGGGAAACCCACTAATGCCGGGAGAAATGGCGCCCGGTGGGTTATGGAATAAAGTATGCATCCTTGAACGTCGGTTAGCTAATGCTCTTGAATTATTCCTCCAGTCTACCTGCCTCTAACCTCTTATCTCGGATGCTCCTCTCCCGATCCAATTCCAATTCTAACCTCCAAACGCCTCCGCAAGCTTTTCAAGCAGCCTTCGCTCGCTACAAGTTACAGAGGATTATTTCCAAGCATACTTGCTCTGCCGGCAAAAAGTTCAAATTGAAAACTGCGGATCCAATTTGGCCGGCGGAAGAGGAGTTAATAGCCCGACAAACACCGGCCGGAGGTGGAGGAAAAAAAGGAACTAGTTTTCGAACAATTCGTCGAAGCGGCAGCGAGCGAGGCAGCGCGGCGAGCGGACGCCGCGAGAGTTATTCAGTGGTCCGGAGGAGAAAGGGAGATCGTTTCTTTACACGAGCCATTGTCGTAAGTGCGCCTGTTTGTCTCCCAACTTTCGCATTTATCGGGATATTCAGGTCGCCGGTATAATTATGCGCGGCATTGTACGCGGTCACATACGAGCTCGCGCCCGGCCACCGGCGCAGCGCCACCTTCTACAGGGTGGCTCCTCAATGGCCGCGCGGGATCCTTAACCCTTTCAGACACACTCGTCCACATTATCAGCTTTCCCAGGCCAGATTTCTTTCTCCTAGCGCGTCGCCAAATTCTCCTCGTCCAACTTGGGAGGCTCGTCGAGCAATTATAGCTCAGTCGGGGGAATCGCAGGTGGAGGTTTGGAGCGAGCCACCCCGTAGAGGAAGAGGCAGAGCACTAGCTCGCGCAAAGGAGTGTGAGAGAGAGGGGGAGAGAGAGAGGCTAAGGGGAAAGAGAAAGAGGGGTGGGTTGGCAGGAGTGCGGAGGGTCGATGCGGTAAGCGTGCGCAGGCAGATTCGAGCCGATAAAAGCACCGAGCTTTCCGCATCTCTCTTGCTCCCTCTCGCCTCGCATCCACCCCCCGCAACCCACCCTCTCCGCTCCCTCGAATAATTGGATCGGTTTTTCTAGCTGTGAATCACGGCCTCGACAATCGTACCAACTTTTTCTACCCCTCCGCACTCCCAGCCCACCGTGGCCCGCAGCGCAGGATATTGCGCCTGCTTCCACCGGCTCTTATCTTCGGCCGAGGCTTTTTCGATATGTTCTCGATGCTCCTTTACTCCCCCGCACCCCTCCACCCCACCCAACCCATTGGAGTTGTATGCGCTTCGGGCGGAGGGTGAGAGGGTGAGAGGGTGTACGTTGCCGAGTGAGATTATCGCCGGGAAAAACTGACCACGGCCGAGTGCATTGGGCGAGTGGGCGCGCGCACCTACCGCCACCTCCTCAACCCCCCACTGTCCTCATTTACCCGGATGCTTAACCTTTATATGCATGAATTAGTGCTACACTTGAGAGAATCAGCCGATGTTAAATGCACGCTCGCCCGGCTTCCAGCGGCGCATTCGCCATCCGAGATTCGCGTCCGAGACCTGTACCGTCTTGCGCTCCTGCCGCTCCTACGAGTCTCGTGTACATTCCGCCAGTAATTGTCGCCGGGTGATTTACTAAGCCAAGCGAATCACTCTGTCACAGTCCTCGGAGATCCCCTGATTTACGAGGAGTTTCTCACCACGATTCGGTAATGACGCGAAATAACTGACGAACGAAGAATCTTAAATGATTGATGAACTTTCGGATCCTCCCGAGCGAGGTGTCGTTAGGGTGGCGCCTTTATTGCTTTGAGGGAGTGACAGGGCATCGTCGCGACGGGACATCTCGATCTCCTCGATGTTCGAGCGATGACGATCCCAATTCCACCAGCCATCAATTCCGCCAGCGCGCTCAGTATTCCCGACACCGTCCAAAAACTTAGAATCCTATCGTATTAAGAGTAGAGCGGCGAATTCCTATCGATGAGGTCGTGGTGGGGGCTCGGAGGTTAAGTAAAAGCTGTCTGAGAAGTGCGTCGATGGCAGAGGTCTAAATTCGCCGACCGCAAGCTCCGGCTTTGCCGGGCTAAGCGAAGCTTAGTGGGCTCGAGCAGGAGGTGAGCACGCTTGGCAAAGTCTCGCCCCCGAAGTATCGATGTCCAGTGTGTAAGGTGGAGGAGAGTGGAAGCCCTTGGCAGCAGCAGCGACGGCGGACGGCGTTCGGCGCCGTCAGGCTCGTTAATGGGGTTCGGGGGTGGCTCGGAGGGTATCAGCGTGCGATCGCCGATGCGAAAGGGCAAAAGGGAGGCGAAAAAGGGAATTGCAGGTGTCATCGCGGCCGACGGCTCACAGAAAGAGATACTCTTCCCTCCGTTTCTCTATCCCCCGCCGGCCGCTTAATTTCGGCGCGGCCGGTATTACTTTACGGAAATCGTACACCCGGCCATAAACGAAGCCTCCTATCTGCCCGTCGCTCCGTTCTTTCCCCGTGCCAACTACCGGCCATCCATACAGGCTCGTGCAAAACTCACGCCGCCACACTCAACTGCGACGATCCCTCTTTAAGCAACAGCACTCCAATCCACTCGCATTCTAGCTCGGTTCAAAGTTCGAGGGACTTGCCGGCTTTGGCCATTCAGGAAGGTCCGAGTGTGATGGAGCCTGTAGAGTACACGTAAAGGGCAAGCGGTGTCGTGTGTCCGGTGTACGAAGGTCGGACGCGGGGCGTCCCCCCCTCGGAGGGGAGCGGCCGGGCGAGCTCGCTCCCTCTATTTCACCCTGCGGAGCCGTACGCGCTATTTTCTCCGGCCAGGAGAGTAATTCTAGCGGTGGCGTAATATCGCTGGCCTCCCCCTCTGATGGTTGCGTGCGCGCCACCTGATTTCTGATTACGTCTGGTGACCCTGCACTCCTGCGACGAGGGATATCGTGTTCGAACGCTGTCTCGTCTAACCGATCAGCACACTGGCTGCTTCCGCTCGCGCCGAAAGCCCTCGACTTCTTCGAGGATGATGGCGATTCTCCACCGAGATGCGATAATTACGATCTTCGCATTGAATTAAAAGGATTCCTTCTTGCACGGTAATTGGAATATTCCAGGGTTGCATGCAACCTCGGCCACCAACCACGCAGACATTCGTAACAAAGCTTCTTTGTTGCTGGACAAAAACTGTTATTCTTTATTTCGCGTCCGGCTCGGCCCGAATCGCACGATATCTGCCGCGCCAAGAATGAATTAGTTAACCTGGTTTCCATATCAGCATAATAATAATGCCGAGCGGGCGGTGGCGTCGCGCCGGCAAGAATAAAAGAGCAGCGTGGAAGAAAGAGAAGGAGTGGAAGGGAAAGAAGGGGGGAAGGAGCACTCATCGAGGCAGTAAAACAATATGACAAGCGAATAAATCGTCCGGCCGGACACATAAAGGTACTTTGTCCGCTGAATTAGCCCGAGCTCGCATCATTATTTTTCGTCCACTATTTTTCTCTTGCTACGCCAACCGCCTCCCTCCCACCTCCAGTTTCCACGTTGGTGCTGGCTACCACTCGAGAGCTTTTTCTCCTTTTTTCCGCTGTACCGCGCCACTGTGCCAGCCTCCCTTCCTCCCCCTCGCTCGTACATCATGCACCGCTGCGCCACCTACAAGTCTCTCCATTATTACGACTTGCGGGAGCCCGGCCTGGTACTCAATTCAATTTTGCGGTACAGCAGTTGCCCCGATCGCCGCGTGCTACTCGAAATTCGGAATTAAGCCTCGAAAGATTGTCCCGTGCATTATGTAGTACCGCGAGGTAGGTGTTGTCGGATGCTTCGTCCGATCGGGGAGACCCGTGGACCCCTGAGGAATCTTTGCCTCGATTGGCAGCCTTAACGCAGTTCTGATAGCAAGTAATATTGTGGGAAGATTCGAGTGGCGACTCGAGAAGTTGCGCGCAGCGTAAGGCGAGGGGTCCACCACTGGCTCCGGCAAGTATTTAGTTGGAGGAGAAGATTGCGAGGGGGTAAGTGGGAACGGGTGTATTGAGAAGCGGTGGAAATTGGTGGTGGCTGGCCCTATAGGGAATCGATGCGGGAAGAAACCATAAGTCGAGGGAAAACGAGAAGCTGCCGGGCGAGAGACCTTTTCAAGGAACCCCATTCAGAGCACCTCGACCCTTTCCTACTTCGCTCTCTCGCCCGAGCTCTGCTCGCTCGCTGCTTACCTCCTCTCGCCGCCCTCTTTCTTCATCTGGTAGAACCTACCGGCGAACCTATCTCCTCGTACGAGTGCTTTATATTTTATGCCCCGCACAATATGCCCTCGTCCTCTCTCTCCACATCTCATTCTCCCCTCCAGCCTCTCTCGCCCCTTTGATCCACCTCTCCTCTCCCTTGTACCGGGGACATTCAATCCTTCCTTCCCTTATGGGCAAGTAGGGAAGTAGAGATTTTATGCCGTGCGGATCCCCGTCCCTCATTCGCCGCCGAATGGTACAAGTTACTGCCACTTCCAGAGCCAAGTCAAGACCCGCACCAGTCATTGTACTCTTTTCTACAGCAGTACAATTACTTGGATTTGTGCAAAATAGTACGCGGCTCACGCCAGTGTACTAGTTTGCCTTTAGAAAGCGCAGGGTGCAGTCGGCCGGTGGAAGAGGTGGCGGTTGGTCGGGAAAGTTCACCTTAGAGGTTAAGTCTGGAGTGAGTCGAACTGGCGTAACCGTCGGACCAATAGCTCGATAAGTGTTGGAGGAGTAGCGGCTGTCGTTTCAATTAGTCGGCAGGCCATTCGCCGTGATTCCACTGCTAGCGGAGGTTAAGTCCCTTTAAGCCGTTAATCCCAGGGGCGAGCCAATCGCCGACGTCGACGAGCTAACCTCACTTTCCAGCCGCGTCCGGACACCACTCGCCAAGAACACGAAACTTGCTCCGGCGAACCTAGGGACTTTGACCAAACCTTCCTCCCACCCCTAGGGAAACTCGGCAAAGCTCCCTGCTACCCACTGATTTGTGGGAGCATTGAAAATAACGGGCGACAATGACAGTTACGATCTTCCGTGCTCGGGGCTTTAGCTCTTGTCCGCGCTACACGACTTACCACTCTCGCGTGCACCTTCTCACTAACTCACACTTTTTTCAGGTTATGATGCCTCCGGCTACTAAAGCCCTGCCTTCTTATTGCGCACTTCCTTCTATGTACTTAGTCTGCGAAGAGACGTTCGCCCTCTTTCCAAGCGAATCTCTCGATTTGCCGAAATTATCTCGGCAACTTTGTGTGGGGGGCGAATCAAATGCAATATGACACGCTTGGTGATCGCGCGTGTCTCATTAGAATATCAGTTGAGATCTGAATGCGATTGAAGGCAAAGGGTCTGCCAAGGGTTCGTTCGTATGCGCGATTTTTATCCTTCGCCGACTGACTCACTCTCTGGAACGTGAGTCAGCTGGTCGCTGGTCTGGATGCCTGTGTGATTCAACCCCTTTGGTCACTGAGTTGACTTTAATTTCGCCCGGCGAGCGGTTCATTGTGCTTTAATGATCGCACTATTGTCGGATGTAGAGTCGCAGCTTTAATTACCGACTGATGCAGTGGCTAGGCAGAAGGGGCGAAGCGGCCGCTTTAATTATATCCAAAATAAGTGGAGCGGCGTGAAGTTTGCCGACGAAGAGGAAGAGAAAGAAGAAGAAGAAGAAGAAGAAGAAGAGGTGGAGAGTAAGAAAGGCAGGGCGGCGAGGGAGCGCCAGATGCATATACCTTCTAAGAAGGAGGAAACGGAAATGAGGAGACGCAGAAAAGCTCCTCTCAAGGAGCGGCGCTGGAGTGGCGCGCACTTAAAAGTCACTCTCATTCTCAACGCCATTATTTCCATGGCCATACATATTTATAAATGGGAGGTTATGAAAGAAATTCCCACCGTCCCGCCGGACAAATGGAACCTTTCCATCTGGCATATCATCCGGCATAGTTTCCACCCTCAAAAACCAGCAAAATCCCACTCAAAATCGACTTTTCCTCGAATCGGGAAAATCAATTCTACTCATCGAGGAATTTGGCGAGATTTCCAGGAGAATTAGAGCGAGTTGTAAATCCGAGGGCGACGCGCGGCCAGTGAAATTTATGTCGGCGGGCGGGCGGGCGAAATATAAATCGGAGGAGGACACGGTGTCTGCAGGAGTCGCAGCCCCGGCTGAAATATTACGGCAAGAATCAGTTGGGCAGATTTATGGCGGGGGTGCGTGGAGACCCATATGCCTGCCGAGCCGTGAAAAGAGGGTTAAGGGAGGCCACCCTGCCGGAAAAATAATGACGCCATCCAATAAAGACAATTACAGACAATTGCCGCGGGGGTTGCCCGACTTCCTTCCGCTTCCGGGCTACAAATATTTCCACCTCCCTCCCCTCCGACCAGCGACCTATAGAAAAATGATTCTCATACAATTCCGTCTCCAGTAATTCGCGTAAATTCGCGTGCGAAAGTTTGCGACTATTCTAGCCCGGCTGGTAGTCTCTTCAAACGCACCAGATTCACGCGAGGGTTAAGTAAATGCACATAATCCCAGCTTTTTTTAGGTTAGCCAAGAGAATCTGCATGTCGCGCGAAGCGTACTCGAGGCGGGACGCGCGAGATATTCACTGAAATCCCGACAAATAGCCGTAAACTTTTTTCCCGCCGGCTTCGCGTCCGCCGAGCCGTGAAAAGAGGGTTGCGAGGCGAGCAAGATCGAGTGAGATCAGCAGCGCCATCGCACCGAGTGAAAAAGAGAGAGAGAGAGGGAGGGGGGAGCGAGCGAGCTAGCAGAGAAAAGAGAGAAGTGACTAGAAAGGCAGCGGGAAGCGTAGTATACGGGAAATATGTGGCATACGGCAGCGCCGAGGGAAAAGAAGAATGGCCGCATATTCATTCTTATGGAATTGGAGTATGTAAGTGTGCCACTGTAGAATCCTCCAATGCCACCCTTCCGCGTGCGCCTAAGGTTCCGCCCGCATTCCCATAAATTTCCCCACGACTCTCCCCCTGCCGGCTATCATCCTACAGGCCCCTCCAAAAAAAAGTGAAAGCTCCTTTCCCACCCCGAAGATCGTGCCGGCTGATGAAAATGCACATTCCCAGCCGGCGAGTAAAAGCCACGGGGAAAAACCGTCCGCGAAGAGGTTAGGCGAACTTTGGCCGTCGGAGAGGTGGTAAGAAGCGGCGGCGCGCGCGCTCTTGTCCACGAAATACTCGGGACGCGCGCGGCTAAAGTTAATTAGGAGTGCGCTGGCACGGTAAATCGTGGCTTTTCTTCGCTGCCGGCGATAATTAAGGGGCGTCCACCCCACCCCAGCCCCGAGAAACGCTCGCCAGCAAGAACGATCGGAGGGAGGGGGCCAAGCAACTGCAGGAGAGTGGCGAGAGCCGGGAGAGGTTATGGTGTCCTTTGGCTTTTGTGGCAAATGAAACAAGTGCCGCGAGCAAAACATCCTCCTGTCGGTGAAGTCCGCTTAATAAGCGGTAATTTCACGGATAACGCCGCCCCGAGGCCGCCAGAGCCCACTATTGTCAAAGGGTCACATTCATTTTCAGAGACCTAACCCTTTTCGCCCAGCCAACCTCCCGCACCTAACGTAATCTCGCATCCTGCAGAGTACAGGCTTTTCGGAATAAAATGGTGAAAACATGTAGATCCACAGTTACCAGGAAGTATGTCTGTAGTTCTAGGAGAGAAAATCCCTAGGCCACCAACTACGCGGAACATGGAACTCCCTCGACAGGAGGCCAAACATACAATTACCAGAACACGAAGCACACGGAAGCCGTGGGCCAACGGGAAAGAGGAACCACCGGAACACGAAGCACCGAGGAACCAAGGGAAAAGCTAGGAACGAGGAGGAACTATGGGAAAGTGAGAATCCGAAGTCGAACTGTCGGGGGACTGGAGAGTACACATTGCCGGATCAAACGGAGTCTGTAATGGAATGGGACTCTTTTGTTTTGCCTCGACCAATGCGCGCCGCCGCTCGCGGCTCCACTCTGTGGACAGAGCTTTGCAATCGCGCCCGGTCGATAAAGAAACTCCCGCGGATTTAATTACCGATCCGATTGCGGCCGTCGCATCGACACACACACAGGCCCACACACACTCTCTCTCTCTCCCCCGAATGAAAGTAGTTGCGGACTGCGGATTCCGTTCGGCCAAGTTGTGCGCTTGTCATGTGGGGACCAAGGGGAACCGATGTCGCATGGACAAACAAATCCTGGCCACCGCAGATCGCAGTATTCCCTCTCTGAGTGTGTATGTGTGTGTGTGTGCGAACGCGCTACTTTTTCAATCTCGGTGGCTCGCACACCACGCTTGTTTGTCCAGGGATTTCGATGGGAGTCGCTCTTGCGAGAAATCCCTCTTTAAACGTTACTGCGCTGCTTTCCGATATTACCGCCGTCCGGTGGAAGAGTGTCCGGCGGTGACAATCAGACTGCGAGTTATCCTCCTGCTAGTTTTTGGAAGGCTCGTTTCCCGGTATCAGTCCGCGCAGTTACGACTAGTGGGTGACCCTGTGCCTCCTCGAGCGTGGCTCTCTTCCTTTTCCGGCCAATCTGTTTGTTCCTCTGACGCACTCTTTCCCAGATCCTCGGCCAATTGGCACGTCTTTGTTTGCTAATGCCAGTGGCCAGCGGCGAGGTCGTCTCTTGCTCAACGGGCCCATCGGAATCCGAAGGCTGATGCGTCTTTAATTGTGAACAGCGGCCCTCGCCATGTCGAGGTTACGTAACGCGTGGCGGGATGTGGATGGGCGGTGACTGGCTGCAACTACGGCTCAACTATCTACGGACTTCCTCGGGACAGGATTAGGCCGGACGTGCGCTATTCATGCCGGTGTAATTTGCGGAAAACTGCCCGCCGATTGTTACCAGTGCCAGGTATTCTTCCTGGCGTGCCCGCCCGCCCGCAGTTATCGAACAAAGCTAGGCGGCCGTGTTTAACGGCCTATCGTACCCTCCCGACCACCTAACCCACTCGACTCCTCTCATTTCCATCAGACTTCCCACGCACCATTCTTACCCCACCTTTTTATACTCCGGCCACTACCGACTTAACCCTTTTATGCCTAATGCCCATTCTATGCAAGTGGCCGCTCGTCACTTGCAGCGCAACTTTGAAATATAATGTAAAATAGCAGTCAAGCATCGTCGCAGAGAAATTTCTATTCTGAAAGACTAGTGGAGGATGAAAAAATGTTAAATCCTCGGCTGCGCTGCTGAAATTGGCTAGTTGGCGAGGGAGAGGAGGTGGGAGAGAGGGAGGGAGGGAGAAGGGAAGTTTCACGTATGCAGGTTGTTCCACCTGCGTGCGCCTATTGACAAGCGGGGACAATGTCGAATCACCGGAAGCGGCACATCCGTGCCACGCAAAACTTATCGCTCGGAATTTCCCATCGAATGCTGTCGCACGTGTCGCACGGGCAGCGGCGCGCCAATGTCATCTCAGCTGCGATTGGAGCCGTGTAAACGCCCGCACCGATCGCATACCAAGCAGCCGCCGCGATCGGCCTGTCCCGGAACCAATCATCCTTAATATACCAGAATCCGAGCGGCCAAAGAAACTCCACTGCCAATAAAGAGACTTTTTCATCCCGCAAGATTGAGAAAGGCCCACTTATAGAATAATGCGGCCCCCTTCTATTGTCAGCGGGAAAAATCCCTAAAATCAACTTGACCCAATACCACCGATTTGACAATCAGAACGTCGGCCATCTTTCTTACCAAAGCCCACTTCAGCACTTTGCACGCCCCGAAAACTCCGACGGCGAACCCTCTCGGCTTTTTCTCGTGAAAATCGAGCCACTGCCAGAGGAACCAAGCGGAATTTAGCCGGGAAGCGGTGATCCGAGAATGTTTCGTCAATAAAATAAGGTGTACTGCGGGTTTCATTAGTCGGCGGGCAATAACGCGGTATTAATTTCTGCAAGTGCGGAAGGCACGTCCGAGGCTTAAGGGACGAGGATCGATCGCGAATCTGGCAGTTTCGGTGTGGCTTTATAATTCTCGGGCGGCAATCGCGTGGCGTCGGGACGCGTCCCATAAATCCCGGCTCTTCCACACCTGATTTAGGATGCGCGCTTTCAATCGCTCGCGCCATCAGCTGTCTACTCTAGTGCGCGTACTCCCGCGATTCCCATCGGTGACGACGATGACAGCTCGATCGGCCAAGAGATGGAGGGACCTCGAGTGTCTCGCCGATAAATCTGATAAGATGCCTGGCATCTGGCAGTGAAATTCACTGGCTCTAATTAATGGGCGCAAGTAGATGCGAGGTGGATTTAATCGGGCGGAGGAAAAGGCGAGGGCGAGGGCGAGGGCGAGGGCGACGGCGCCCGTGCGTTTTCCTATCGGAATGACTAATGAGGCGCGCGGTAATCAGTGGGAGTCGGGAGAAGTTGCGCTTTTTTTGTACTCCGGCTCGCTTCCTATCTGACTTGCACAGCCGTTTGACGGCCGCACGGCCCCGATAAAGCGCAAGTGTTATGCAACCGGGAGGACTCTACACTGGCGCCCTCTGCCCCCGGCCATTCTAGCATGCTCACGCGTATACATACCTCTTTTCCTCTACGTCTGACTCTATCGCCCTGGCCAATCGGCGACGATTCTTCCCTCCGCGCCACGCATTCTTTCACCGACCTAGCGTGATTGCGTGCCTCTGTGTCTGTCTGTGTGTGTGAGGGTGGTTTTTGCCGTTTGTCGCCTGCTTTACACCGTCTTTGTGCAGGCACTATCGCCCACATTGTCGGAGCACTCGTTATGAACCTTTAACATGAGAATTAGCCACTTTTTGCCCGCTCGAAAAACAGTTCACGCCTGACGTTGCGACTCCAGTGACACTCCAACTACTGTTGGCACCATTTCTCACTTGGAGTCAATGAGAATTTCCTCCTGCTGGTTGTGGGCCTAGATATACCTATGTGATTAAGTCTGATTTAGAACTGGCTAATTATGCCCTTGATCAGCTGGAGTTATGAATGATCGTGATCGAGCATTCCTACTAATTAGAACTGAAATAGTAGAAAACCTCGGCTCGAATAAGGCAGGCTCTTAGAGGGAAGCGGGTGGGTGGTCCAACTTTCGGAATAAATTTCGAGCCGATTTATACGCTTTGCCAATTGAACTTTGCGTCGGGACATATTTCTCGGGGCCGGGCGATAAATAAATCACGCTCATCGGCGATAAATCAAGCGGGTGGGCAAAATCCACTGTATCATAGAACACGAGTAGCAACTGCTTGAAATTCCGATGCAGGACAAATCGCCGGAACGTGTCCGGAATGTTTCAAGGGAATCCATCGAGCATCGACCCAAGGTGAGAGGAGCGGTCCAGTGGTCCACTTGATCCTTCGTGGCAAAACATAACTAAGACTAAATGAACTGAACCTTCCCGCCAACTGAGCAAACCTAACCTTCGAGCCAAGTAGAGGCAAGTTTCGAGTGGGGAAATTCTCTCTCTCTCTCTCTCTCTCGAGCGTGCTTCCCAACACTTGTGACTTCCTTTCGAGGCGAGATGGCTGTTATCGGGTTTGCGCGCGGAAGAAGCCGGGCGTCATAATGCAGAAATATGAGGTTATGTCTGGGCCGCTCGCCGATTTCCTGGCCGGGGGGCTTTATTCTGTGTCTGTGTGTGTGTAGTGGGTGGCGGTGGTTCGAGGCCGGGCCAGGCCGCCCGGAAGCCCTTATTATTCTTGGCGGGTTGCGCCAGGATGCGAGTGCTTGCCGCTCGGGGTGCGGCACCCCCGCCATTAATCACTCGCCGATCACGATACTCGGCGACAGTACGACCAACCTAACCTCCGCCATCCGACAATCTCGCCGGCCGCGCACACTTTCCTCCCCTTTCCGCAATTCCGCAGGCCTGCTCTTACATCTAACGACGAATGCTCGATAAGTGTTGTAAATATTGTTTCGTGCCTTTAATTGGACGGACGCAGAGCCTCGGAGACACGCGACTCGCGACTCGCGCAATCACTCCCTCTGTTCGATAAACCTGTCGGCTTCCCTTGTTAAGTCATTTTGTGTGCAATCTTGGTTGTGGGCCTATGCGAAACTATTGAAATGGGACAAATTGAAAAAATACTAATAATAGAGAGGAATCCATAATTAGTGAGGGCGAGACTAGTGATTGGAAAGCAAGTGAATCCAAGTGTATTTATCTTGGAGAGGGACGAGCGATCTCCGATATCGGAGCCGCAGACGCTCGACTCGCCTAGCCACCGGGCGAATAAATAAAGCCGGTCGCCGCAGGATGTACACGCGGACCGCCGCCATAGATCGCCCGTTGCTTTAATTATCCGATATGTTCCCAGCCCGCCCACCCAAAATTCCCTATACAATTCACCCTCGGCTATCCAAATAAATAACCAACCGATTGAAACAATCCTGCATTATCCACCCAAGCAGCACCTACACTCGCGCCATTCTAATTACTCGCACTTTTACATCCCTAATCAATATGAAGCGGCTGTTTTCGCGGCAGTTTCCCACGGAGGCGGACCCCGACAAATTTATTCCTCGCGAGCCGTAAACAGCGGGACGTGCGCGAGTGCTCGGCTTCCGGCTGGAGAAATATTTAGGGAAAGGAGGTGGGGGGTGGGGAGTTGGCTCATCAGGGGAACCCATTTAAAAAGTGGCAAAGACACACAGAGGCTCGCCGGCGGAGGAGGAGGCGCCGTACTTCAAACAGTAGTTCTCGCACATTGTGCGGAAGTGGCGGGCGAATAAATAAATTCCACGTACGTCCGTCTGGCGTGCGAGTGTCGAGGGTTCTCGCCTCCTCCGGGCGAGCGTGTGCTTGGGATAAGCTAGGCCGGGGAAGAGTGAAACTTGATCGAAACACGCACTGCGTGTTCACGAGAATCTAAAGAGATGTAAAAATTGTTAATAGCCAGTTACACTTGAAATCCCCTTTACAGCAATTGGCTGGCGATGCAGGGGAAAGCGGAAAGAATGTTTCCTCCCAAATGAACCTTTATCCCTACAGCATTCTTCATGTAGAAGGACCTTTTCCACTCGTCCATATCCACCCTTTCAACCAACCCGGCCGTCCCCCCTTTGTTCGTTGCGAGTAGTTCTTTTTTGCCGGAGCAGCGCAGCGCGAATGTCACTGCGGTGAAAACTCGGGGTTGGGAGGGGGGCGAACGTCGGTTGCACCGCGTATCGGCGTATCACGCAACCGGAAATGTCACTATCGGAGTATTGGTCCTCGATAAGGTCGCCGAGGTAACTCCTCCCCCACCTCGGGGCAGGCTCTCTTGCTTTCATAAGCGTTAGCGCTTTCACGGGGTGCATCGACGTTGAAAAATCGCTCGACGACGTCGCCGTCTTGACGTCGACGCTTATTCCCCCCTAGGGTTTTTCCCGCTCAAGTGGCTGCCGTCGATGTCGCTCTGCCATTTGTCGAGAGCAGCCAACCCCGTGTCAATCGCCATTCTAGACTGGCGAAGTTAGACTCGACAGTGGCGCCCGACTTGTTTAGCGAGCTTCGCAAATGAGACTATAATGGGAGATTCGTGGGAGATATCGAATGAGTGGTGCGGGGGGCGGGGCGGGGGCCACAAGGCGCTGGTGTCGCGTGAAGGTAACCTCTTTCCGGGCGGGTGGTATTGCGCCAGTGGTATCGGCAGGGCAGGAAAGATCCCGGAGGTACTATTCCCCGAGTAACTTCCGCTGGAGCGAGCCCCGGCTACAATGGAAGTGGAGTACTCGCCCCGGATGAATAACATGAAATATTCCTGACGTCAGATGCAATAGGAGGCGGCGTTTGCCACTCGGAGCTCCACCTCCACGAGGATTTCTTAATCATTCGTGCTTAATTCTCCCTTTAATCTTACTTTCAGCCCCACTTTAGTTCTCCGCCCGGCGAGCCTGTAGTTAGTACTCCAATTATTCCAGGAGAGCAGAGCTACCGACCGAGTTCTCTCGTGGCAGCCGGCCCGAGCGTCATTCCGTACATTTCTTATCGCCACGAGACCCACTCCCCCTTACTTCACTTTATTTTCTTCTAATTCCAATTCATTCTAATTCATTTTCACTCTAATGCGCGCGCGCACCAGTGTTCATTAAAAGTCGCCCGCCGCCGCCGCTCTAATAACTAGTAGTTCTCAGTGGCGGCGCGGGATTGAAACGGAAAGTCTCGAAATAAGAAATAACCAGCCCGAGAACTTGAGGAAAGCACTAATTGAAGCCCACTAATTAATCCGAAGCGCCGTTGCCCGTGAAAGGAACCGCGCCTTCCCTCCACTAAGAGACACTGACTAGCATCCTTTTTCCCTCGTCGTACCTAACCTGCAAATCTTTCATAAGGCGGCCGCTATTTCCTAGCCAGATGGCGCGACCGGACAGAGGAAAATTCGTGATTCCCTGACACGGACTGGGAAGTCTGTGTCACGTAAGGCAGCCAAGTGTCGAGCAGGCAAAGTAGGCGCTCGCAACAGCGAAAGAAACCAGGGGGGGAAAGAAAGTATAGGCCTCTCCATAATAAAGGTGGCAGAGCAGAGAATATCCGCGAGGGTAAAGTTGGCCTGGGAAGAAAAATAGTGAAAAAAGAATGAGAATGCGAGGGGCGAAGGAAATACAGGCTTATCCATAATAAAGGTGCGCCAGGGTTGGAATATTCCTGGCGACAAAGTTCGTCGGGGGCTTCTAAGAAATCCAGGCAGGAAATCCTCGGGCGCAGAAAAAGGTGGGGGGCGGGGGCCTAGACGGTGACTGAAAAGCGAATATATGAAAGATGTAAAAATGTAATAAAGCCGCAGGCGGGATATATGGCACGCGCCTACCCCGCCCGAGACGTGTCCCCGGCATCCGGCATAATGAGACGCGACGCGGCGCACCGTCACGCCGAGATGAGAAGGGAAAAGTCCGGAAGCTGTGGTTTGGCAGGCGCGTGCTCTCCTCGGGACCTAGTTTCCACCGTGCGAATAAATGCTTCTCAATAAGAAATACGCGGCGGGCCTTTCCACGGGGGAGAACGGAGGTTATGTCGGCCGCGGAATAACTCCGACTGAGTGAGCCGAGTGCACTTTGCACGGGGCTGGATAGTGAAAAGATGGTTTTGCTAGCAGCTGTATCGGCTTCCCAGGGACACCCGGCAATTCTATCCCAATCCTACGGGGAGGATAATATATTCCCCTAACCACATTTCGCTGGGAAGTTCGTTTCAGCGCTAAAGCCGCGCGCGCTGCCCGTTGTAATTGCTCGAATTACTAGTAACTGCCGAGTAAATCTCATTTTAATCCCCTTAATTAAGATGCAATTTGCAATAGATCCCAGGCTACTTTGGAGGGAACGTTTAGCCTGGCACTGGTTTCTTGTATATCCGGTCTAATGATGGATCGACCGCCGGAGAAAGTGGGGTTAGAATTCGGCGGGCTCTACCGGCCGTTATCGGCGGCCGCATTTTTCCTCCGTGCAGGCCTTCAATTTCGAATTTGGCCGGCGGCGGTCACGCGACACCGGCGCCCAGTCCCCCGGACAAATTGCCAGTTACCACGCAAAAACACTATCGAGATGATAAAGGCGGCCGAGCGGCGGCCGGTGCCGCGACCTTTCATTAGGACGGATGCCAGCCTGCTTCTCGTAAAGAGAGATTTGTCGCTCGAGCGGCAACGATACCAGCGAGAACTTACTAGACTGACGGAGAGAGAGAGAGAAAGAGTTCTCTTTTTACAGTCGCGGAGAGAATAAATCCGATGCATTTCCTTCGCAGCCGACTGTAAAAGTTGGGGAATTTTTCTGTTGCCTCGCGTTTATGCCAACCTGCCATCCTTCAAGGCCCCTCCGCGCTTTTAAGCCCCCTGGACATTGCGGATATGTGACCGGGCAAATGGAGGAGCAGCGAATCCGTGAATGGCGAGGCGAGTAACAAATGTCCCAGAAATTCTCTTATCTCGAGCGGCGGGTAGCTGCGTGATAAAATGCCAGCAAGGTGGAAAAGGATCGAAATGAGGAAATAAAATGTGTTGCGAGTTGACAATTGCGGATTGGGGGAGGGGGGTGAAAGTTGCAGCATTGGAAGGGGCTGTAGAGGTGTCGGAGGGGGGCGCATGCATATCCGATGCTTTGCTCGCAAGAGACCCTTTTCCGGCAAGAGCTGCCGGGCGAGTGACACCAATACTCTGACACATATCGCACTTGGAGGATAAGCTCGCCGACATATATCTCGACGAATTCGAGTATCGGATCGTTCTCCCGAGTCCCCCTCGCCGCGCCGCGCGCCCCTTTACTACCCCCGCTGTTATTACGGTGAAATGGGCTAGATAGTAAAGTTCCAAGTGAAGAAATAAATTCCTCCCCCCTGCCACGGGGCTCACTGCTCCACAAACTTCCGAATGGCCCCAGCCTCGCGCGGCCGCGCCGGATAATCTTTCAACAACTTTTATCCCCCGCGCTAAGGCCGCCGAAATCAAGACGCCTATTCCTATGTTCCGAAACCGTTCACATTTCAATGATTCGGGGGAGGAGAGACTTCGGCTTTAAAGATCCACGAGGAGGGGGACGGAGGGATCTCTACTCTACTCCCCAATGGGCGCACGTGCCGGCCACCCCTGCGGGACCTAATTACAGTAATCTAACATTAATTACGGGAGGAATCGATTGAGTGCCAACCTACAATTAACGCAAACCCAATAAAGACTTGATTAACTCAGTTTCGGCCGATATATAGGCAGCCTGAGGGAGCCCTGTCAAGCTAATACACCAGAATTGAGCCGCAAACTTTGAAATACGTACCCCACCCCCACCCCCACCCCCTCGAATTTCCTCGATGGGAAAAATGCGAGAGGCAAGCCAATCCTGAAATGGCTGAATTAATTAGGAGGCGAGAGCTCGTCTTTGACGGCGATTCGTGTCACGCACCGGCTGGGATCGTCTAATTAATACGCGAGGGATTAATGGGACGGTGTGCGCCACTGTGCTACGCACACACTGGCGACTGGCCCCCCTCCATCATCTCCGCTTTCACGTGCCGAAACAGCCTGCCCCTCGACCCAACAACAACACCGGCTCCGCAGAGATTGTTTGCCGATTTTTCCCCACCGTGGATTGTTTGCCTTCCGTGAAATTACGTGAGCGACACTAATTTCGCAGACACGTGCCGCCACTCGAGAGGTTAGGTCAGAGCGAATCCTAGTCTCCCTAGGATCGACACCCCAAAGGGGTCCACGCCAACTCTGCTTCAATTGATCCCCCGAACGGAGAGCACGTGTTTTGATACTCGGAACAAGATCTCTTGGAGTTTAATCTGGGTTGGTTTGAAAAATTGAAGGTTAATTAATGCGCCCAACGAGTATCTGGACGCGGGTTGGGCGATTGACAGGTTCACCCGTTGGAATGCCGCGACAACAGAACAACGGCGTGAACGGTGTGTCTGTTTGCGCGGCTCGGGCGCGCTGTAACGAGGTTAGAGAGCCGATTGGTCGAGATAGGAGATAGAATATCGTTGGCAAGTGGGCCGATACTCTCGAGGGCATCCAATTTTTCGTCGTCCGGCACGCTCTGCCTACGAAATTGGGTGCGAGTTCGATCGATCGATCTCCAATTGAAAAGCCAATCTTCCCTTCGTCTACCCACCTGCCCTCTCATGCAGCTTTCCCTCTCTCTTTCTTCTTTTTTCTCGGCTCTTTAGCCTTTCTATCTCTCTATCTCTCGCGCTCGGGCTCGCACTCGTCACTCGACTAATTTGAGTATTCGGACCGAGCCATTGTGCCGCGCGCACCAACTTGAGTGGCCCTGTACCAGATAAATCGGTATAGGCCGCACCGGCCGCCCCTACTTTCTATCTTTCGCCCTCGAGCTCCAGGTTCCATCAATCAATACATCTCGAGTAGCCGATCCTTTTGCTCGGACGGTTCCACGGGCCAGTTATACTTTCCTCGGGCTTGGAGTTTCCTTGCGTCGATTCGAACGCGCTTTAAGACCACCGGCTTCGGCCTCTCGAGGGCACTTGCACTTGGCTTTGTTTAACCGCTGTTTATTCTCTCGGCTGATTGGACCTCGATATTGCACGGCACTCGGATCTTTCTTCTTTACGACGGGGCCGGTGTTGCTCCAACTGGTACTAACTAACTCGAGTCTAATACCTAATTGGGAGGAGGAGTCGGCTGGCAGCTGGTGCGTTCCTATGTTCCTATTGCCGTTCGCCATTATAAATCCCATGAATATATCGCGCGGGATTGGGGCCCGCCTACGAGCGCGCCACCTGAAAATTATCCCGATAAATTATAGCTGTAATCTGGCAATTAGCGCGCGCGCTTCGCTCCCTCTCGGACTCTGCGCCAGTTTTATCGACGACGGCGTCGCCGCGCTAATTTCCCTCGAATCTCGCGTCACTGCCGCCAGAATCTTCCGAGTCATCGGCGGAATGGGCCTCGTCCACGGGACGTGTTAACCTTATGTCGCCTGTCTGGATATAATAGTGGAGGGCCGGTATCCGAGACACTTAATAGCCGGCGCGCACTGCCGGGGACGAAAGGGCCCCCTCTTCCGGGATATATCGGGTTGCGCGGCGATCGAAAATATTTTCGGTATCGGGTTCCCCGCAAAAAAAACTCCCTCTCCCTCCGAGCTCTTTTTCGGCTAGGAAAACAATGCCTCGCGATGGAACAAGCGTTCCGGCTTCTCCTCTCTGGAAATAGTCGACGCGCGCGCGCTCCAACAGTCATATCCGACTGGAATCGATCGCAGCTGCACCAAACACTAAAGTTAGATTGCTCGAATTAAGTAAACCCGCTTTCCCGAACGCGGCGAAATATCATTCTGGAGAGCGAGGGCCCATTCTCTCCAGGTCTCCAGTGGTGGATCTGACTCGGATGCCGGCAATCACTGTCAATTGGAGAGGGCGCGCATTATTCGCGCGGCTCAAAGGCGAGCGCGCCTCATGGGGGTTGGGGAGTCGATGGGGTCAAGCGTTTCCCCCGCCAGTTTCCCATTCAACCAGCATTCAAGCGAACCGAGCCAAAGCGAGAGCGAGAGCCAACTCTGCCGGGGTTGGTGGGGAATAAATTTTTCATCCTGTTTTGACGAGCTCAAAATTGCCACGCGCCTCCTAAGTGGGTTAGGGGGCTGCTTTTCACAGGGGCACGCGTGCCCGCCGGCTCCGACGTCTGCGCACGTCTACAGGGTGGCGGGAAATTAAGGTCGAGCCCAAGGTAAACACATGTGACCTCCATCGACTCGGTGACACTCTTCTCGACGCAACTCTCGCCAAACACAAATCGACCCTAATAGAACAATGAATTAAAAACTCTCCAATTCTACGTAGCTCTAATATTACAATAATGCAGAAGGTCAATAAAAAGTGAGTGATTAGATGAGAGTCACCCTGTAGATTGGTGTATGCTCGTCGCCCTGGGGTGCTCACACGGCCTGACGACCACCGGCGCTCGACACTGCGACTCCCATGAATATGCATGCATGCGCCGCAGTCTATTGGCGAGAGCTGTTTTTCAACGAGACTTTACTTTTCAAATTAAGCCGCTCTCTTGTAACAGGATCAATCGCCGCGGCAGCCGCCGCTTTTTTTTTATCGGAAATATTTCCTTTCTTCCCCTTGTTGCGCCAGTTAGTCAACTCGACTAACTACCTTTAAATTTAATCATTCAAAATATTCCGTGCTTCATTAAAACCGCTCAACAAAGTTAAAAAAAGCTTACTTTTATAATTCGATGAGAGGGTTTATTGTGGGGGGTGGGAAGGTTTACCATGTGGCGCGGGGTCCTTTAGAGGAATACAAGCTGTTAACGACACTTGGGCCAGTACACCACCATGTCGGGGAGTGGTGGCCTGCACTATCTCCATAGCCAGCCAGCCGACGCCAAACAGGAATCCTAGTGTAATCTCTCGGAGCTATTACGAGAACAAGTTCAATGTTCTTCCGGCGGACTATCTCACTCGACTTTCTCATGAGCGGTTTCAAAATCGAAGCAGTAAAAAAGAAACGTAGCCCCAAGAAGTTTAGATAATTAAAGATGAAAGGAGAGAGGGCCCGGCTGGGATAGCAATCGACTGATAAACCGATAGAGTTTCGCCATATGGCGCGTGGCGCGTGGCGCGTATTTCCTTTCGCCCTAGGGAGGCGCAAGCAAGCCTTTTTCCCCGAATGTGTCGGGCTCGGCCAGAAATATGCATCGATTAAAAACCGGCTGCATTTCAGGGGTCGACGAACCCTCCGACACGAGCCCGGACACGAGTCACCCACCAATCCTTCCTCCCTTTTCCCACCGGGAGGAATGAGTGGATATCGCAAATTTGAGGGAAAAATCGCCCACCGAGAGCGGAGCATTGTGGCAAAAGGGCCACTGAGGCCCAATTATCAATTGTCGGGGAATAGTCTGGCGCAGATGGGCCAGGAGAAGAGGCAGAGGAGACGCAGGGAGTGGCCTTTTGTCGAAACTGGCATTAAAATGGCGGAGATTTGCTGAAAATGTTGCAGAGAGACTCTATTGTCTTGAGGGCAGGCTTGCGTTCCCTCCTGGTCTAGTGGACGTGTGCTCTTTTCTTGATTAAAACAAGAGAGTGCAACGGCGCCGCGCCGGCCCGCTCCTGGCTCGTCTCGTTGCGCCCTTGTCCCCCAGGCCGCTGACTGTCAATGGCTTTTGCGATAGGATTCTCTGCCGTTTTGCGGGGATCCTCCATTTTTGAAAGAGTCTGTAGTCGCGTAAGGAATAATGGAGGTGTATCTCGGTAGTTTGATCGGGGAATCGAACAAGAGGAAGGAGAATCGAGGAGGATGAGAAGCGCGTTCGGCTTCCGGCATTCCGGACACGTACACTCCATTCGCAAGCGGCGATTGCGTGTCGGAATATGTGAGTCGGCCCGCGCGATAACAACCCTCGATGAGCCTCTATCTCCTCCCCAATTCCCGATCAAGCCTCTCCACCGACCGATAAAAACCTCTCCTTGCTTACCGATCCCGATTCGCCGATTCGAGGTTAACCTGCCTTCTTAATCATCGGCCGAATTTCCTCGGCGGCCAATTATCATGCTGCAAGAAGCCAAAGGAAGCCGCACTGTAATCGGGTCGGGATTGGAAATTGCATTTCCGTGGATTCTCGCACGAGCTGCTCGTCAAAGAATACATCGCGGCGCGCGCGCGCCTCGCAGAGAATGAACTGCAAAGCGAGAACGCGCCGCGAACAAAGCCAGAATGGAATCAAAGGCGCGCGGAATCGAATTAACATAAAATCGAAACTTGAGCGGGCGCGAAACACAGAGAGAGAACCGCCCACTCCACGCAATCCCTTCGTCCCGAAATGCAGCGCGCTGAAAATCCCTCGTAATTATTGCCGATCGCGCGTTATTAATTCACACCTACATTGTAGATTCAGTCGAGCGCGAGCGCGCGCGGCTCATTAACCGTGCGAGAATTCCGGGAAAAAGCCCGGGCGCGCGCGCTCGAGGGAGACGCTAATCTAAATCTAAACGCGAACAAAAGGCGCTCGAGCGCACCGGCGCGACAGTAACTCACGCGTCGCCATAATTAAAAAGCATCGCTGCAACAATGTGCGTACACTCACGTGATGCCACTCCAGGGAAACAAAGCGCGTAGAATATTTCGTACTATGTTGCGTTGGACTCACCAATCTGCGAGTGAAGGAAGGAAGTGTTGAGAGTTGTTGGTGGTGGATGTAGAATTGTAGAGTGATTGCGAGGTTCGATGGGGAAGAGTCGGCCGGGAGGTTAGAAGGCGAGCCGGCGATATTTTCGAGGACGGCGAGTCCGAATATTAATAAGAGTCACTTGCACTAGTACAGTGGGCCGTCCGGGACGATCAATAGCCCAGTTTCCCGATTAATATATGTATGTGGGCCGTCACGGAAGATTCTACGTAAGGATAGAGGCCGCCCGAGCTGAGAGCAGCGCTTTTTGCGTATTACTTGAGCCGGTTAGCGTGCACTCGCACAACCTCCGCTAGATTGGCTACTCGAGTCACCGACAGAGCGCTCTGCAAGACCGTTCGCTTCCGGCAGTCCGGCTCGGTCCATCTACTCAACCCTCATACAAACACACAACCTTTTCGCCACCTTGTCCTCCCAACCACTCCTAACATCGACACAATGGAAATCCGACATGCTAACAGTTAGACTAGAGTAAATCTCATTATTCTTTTGAGCTGCGCTTGAGCTACGCATCGGCGTGCTCATTACAGGTTAATATGTAAATGAGTGGCCTTCGGGGAAATTGGATAGAGTAGAGAGGCTGGGTAAGCGGGTCAAAGTCAATCCACTTGAAAACGGCGAGCGATCGGCACCGGAGCCGACTTTCCAAGTGCGACGCCTCGGCGGCGTGTCCTCCTCATTCACCGGACCTCGCGAATATTATAATGAGCACTACATAGTCCGCGCACTCGATGAATCCCCGACGAGCGTGCGCGTCGCCCAACGCAATCCCATTCCCTTTATTCGTCGGGCGCGCGGGGGACAATTTTCAATTGGATTTCGAGCCTCGCTGACTTGGGTGTTTGCCGATATTTCGCGGCGGCCGCGGCGAATTCGCCTCGGCGCGGCAATTGATTCGCTTATAGGTTATAATGAATACAACAATGAGCGCGTGCACAGTCGAGCCTGCGGGTCATTAAAAATGGAAGGCGCGCCAGATTAAATTCCCATCGCGGCGAATTCGGCGAGAATCAAAGCGCCTCTGATAAACATTCGGCCCGATTAAACTCGCGGCCAATCTCAATTGGCCGCCCGATTAATTAAGTAACCAATCAATGTATGCGAAGGAAAAGGGAAACACGTCGATTGTGAAATAGGGAGAGCGACAGCGAAAAAATCCACTAAATTGGAAGCGCAAGCCGAAACCTCGATTGACCGTAGCTTCTGCCTTATATTGAAAACCGAACCAAAAATGGGAAAAAAGAGAGAAACCGAGGCGGGACAAGTCCGGCCGCAATATTTTCCGATTTTTTCAATTTTCCCAACAGTAGGGGGTCATACGGCTGTTGCAGCGACCCCATTAATCGAGCAGAAATTCCTATTCCTTTAAAAGTTATGCCGACGCTCGGACGCTCGGGCGCCCGGAAAAAGCTGGTTCCCTCTCGCGTGTTGCTCTGGTTAAATGATCCTCTCAGTCGTCAGCATTAAAGGCCTGTTTCGAGGGAGAGAGAGGAGGATTTTTGGAGTCTGCATGCGCGACCGAGCAATTATCCCGCTTTGGCCCTAACACCGGCAACAGCTCGCTCTAATGACCGCGTAAAGTCATCGTGTAAGTTGGCCGGCTTGTTTATGGCAGTGGCAGCGGCGCTCGCACTCCCTTATGGCCGGCAAACGTGAGCGCTGCCACGCAGCCCAATTCAGATTTCATTTATAATCTCCAACCCTTTGACCCTACCAAGCAGCCTACTTTGCACTCGCTCGTGCCAAGCCAAAACTATCTAACAAGTAGCCTACAACTGGCCGCCCATCCTTTCCCCGAACCCAGTTAGCTATCGAGGAAAAATGACCCAACCATAAATTAAAGCGTCGGACGTGATTAAACGTTTGCCGGACGCGTGTGGCCTTATCATTCTGGGAAATCATCGAATTTTTCCGGAGAGCCATACATGAGGGTCGTGAAAGAGCGCTCGAGTTTAGATAGGAATCAGTGGCGGCCATTGAAATGCCAGGACACGTGTTAATGGCCGCGGGAGGTTAGGGTTGAAAATCACCAGAATCCGAGTGGCGCGCGCGCGAGCCCCTATCGCGTGGCAGCATTGAAAATTATGGGGAATTACCTTGGACCTTCGCCGCATAAAGCTCGCCCGCCTAATTAATTTTCGGCCAAATGACCTGGATTCGTTTCCAGCCGGCTTTATTAATGCGATAAAGCTAATGCTAAAACGAACCCTGAATAACAATTGGGTGGACGCCAGTCGAGGGAAAAAGGGCGGGTATTTTTGGGGAAATTTCCTTGGGGCTTCGTTGAATCGAGTAGAGAGAGAGAGAGAGAGGGAGAGAGAGTGAAATGGGTTTGAACAATCGACTGTCAAATTGATTCATCAGCATTATTCTCCCTGTTGTCATTACGCGCGAGTGTTATCGCTAGGTCGAAGCGCCGCTGTCATTAAGGCCCAGCCGGCGGGGTTGATCGCAGCGCTCCTCCAGGGACGCCATCAAATTATATTAATCCACTTCCATCGCGAAAATTGGAAGCAGCGACAAATGTGTGCCGCGCGCCTTCCATTCCCGTCGATTCCCATTAATCATTCATTAAGTACTAGCTAAAATCATTCTCAGTATTCTCGCTTTTACTTCAAAACTAAGGAATGCCAAGTTGTAATTTCACTTTCGACCCGTCCAACTAGCGGGCAACTCGGAGCAATGAAAGTCAATGAAAGAATTCCGCCTAGTGACACGACGAGCCGCCAGCACCGAGAGCAAGAAAGCCAAAATTAATTTCGGCCACATAACTCTGAAGAAAAACAACAAGCAAAGAGCCACTTCCCGGAATCGCGCGGCAAGAAATCCCTATCGCGTTACACTCCCTCCAATTCCCCTCGAGTACACACTTCGAGCTGGCATAAAGCACCGTACACAACCGTTTCTCCCACCAACTTGCCATTTCCAGCGAGCATCAGCCACCAAATCCCTGATAAACTCACTGAAACCTATTTCGATGGTATTGCAGAGTTTCCGTTGGAAAGTATCCGGAGAGAATGGAATGGCACGACGTCAGCATCGTCGAGGATCGTCGGCGATAAGTGTGAACGAAGATTAATGCGGACAACGCGTCGATTCAGGAGCGAAACGAGTGCGAGGGATCTGTCACTCACCCTTACTGACGATGCAGAGCAGTAGCAGGCCGAGCAGTCCGATCCTCCGGTACCAATCCATGATGATGATGTTGTTTACTGATGACAGCTAGGCTCCCGGGGATCCAGCGGTCTGTGGAATCCAGGCACACCGGCTCTCCAACTACACTTATTGCCAACTGGGATTAGGTCCTTCGGCTGGAGAGGGTGAGAGGATGCACTGGGACGAGGGGTCTCTGATGAATCGAGAGCGATTTCGACCACGATTTGTAGGAAACCGGAGCAACTAGGATTAACGGGGGCTTCGAGGGACAAAGCAGCCTCTGCCAGGACAAGCTAACATCAATTACGATGACGTGGACCCAAGGAACTTGCGGATCAAGTAGCAGAGATCCAAACTAACCAGAAGGGACCAAGTCGAGTCGAGTCGAGTCCAAGCAAATTGGATCCAACGGGCTTAGTAGTCACGTTCACTTACGAAAACTCGCAAAACTCCAATGAGAATGGTTCGGACGAGCTGCTCGAATGGGACTAGGAAACGTCTGGGGACGGGACCAAGGAAGGACCAAACACCCAAGAAGTACAGCAGGTAGGACCAACTGTAGTCACGTACTTCCAACTATGCACCTTAACGAATCCAGTCCACTCAATTGGTCGAATGCGCTGCCGATCGAGCGAAAAACCACGCAGTCCAATCAAGCTCTGACCGCGCGTCTGGGAATAATCCTCGTTGGAAGTGAAGTCAGTCTCAAGTCACTCGGTGCACTTTCTTCGAGGAGCTATCACACGCGAGGGACTCTCTTGCCGTCAAGCGGAGCAGAGAGGAACCGTCGACCGAGACCACCAACTTCCGCTGCTCGCGGTCCCCGATTACGAGATCTGTCCTAGGAGTGCAGGTGGTGCGCGTGTGGTCTCCCCTGTGTCATTTGGAGAGCGCGAGCCAGGAGAGTTCGTCTCTCTGCCGTAGCGAGGGAGCGCGCGTCCTGGTGCTGGTGCGGGCTTACGGGCTAATGGCACCCTCGTCCGGTGCTGCGCCCTTCCCGCTCTGCTACCCTCTGCTGCCCCCACCAGTCGACCCTCCCCACCCCCGCACACTCGTGCGCCAGAGAGAGAGAGAGAGCGCCAAGCCTACCCTTTCGCCCCACCACCCACGCTCCTTCCGGCCAAAGCCACCCTCCAGGGAAGACTGGCTGGTGGTGGTGGTGGTGCTGGGCCGATCTCCCAGCGCTAGAGAGCACCGACGACAGCTCAACCCGGCCGCTCCGACGACACCCACCGAACTGCTCCTGCTCGGCCGAGGCCGCCCGCCCGCCCGCCCGCCCGCTTCCCTCGACCGACGACCTCACTGATACACTCGTAGCCACGCTCGGCTAACTTCGACGCGCACACCATCCCACCAACACCACACTACACCGCCAGTCTAGTTGTTTCTCCTCTACGGATCCCTGTCTTCCCTCCGACTTACATTCACCCCCCGCGACCGATACTTTCCCCCTGCTTTCACTCATCCCGATGGCCCGGCCACCGGACAACTGTCTCGTCTTTCTTTTTCGACCCAAGGATCTCTAAACCAGTCGAGACTCTAGGTGAGTCCTTTGCTAATTCCCAAGTACAATACTCTTCGACAGCGAGTACACTCGGCGAACAGCCTATATGGAAAAAAGAAGGAGAGGAGGAGTTGGCGGTAAGCGCAGGCGGGTATTGGGAGTGTGGTGCGAGTCGCCTCGCCACGTGCTTCTGCTCGGCTCGAGCAGTTGGTGTGTCACAGTTTTTGCTGCTTTGCCGAGACGGCTGTAGTGGCGGGCGCCGCCGCTGCCGCCGCCGTCTGTTTACTACTCGGATGATGAGCCACCGAGCGAGCGCGCTTCATTGAAACTCGTGTTTTAGCCATGTTTGACCGACCCGCGCCCCTCGACCCGCACTTACACGCCAAATCTGCCGCCTTTCTCCTTCCGTGGAACGCGCTAAACATGCGATATCCCTGGCTGAATCATGCGTTTCCCCGCTCCCTTTAAGTTTCCCGAGTAATTGCTAGTCTTTAAGCACGTCAGCAGCATTCATTCCGGCGTGTTGCGGCTTGTAGTCATTGTAGTGATCGTGGAGGATGTTTGGCGCGTGCACTGGGGGATCGGGGGAGGAGGGCTCGACAGTCGACGGTGGCCTATTGTGGCGAGCAGGGGGAGCGATAATATCTTCTTCTGGTTGTTGCCTGCTTTCCGCCCGGTGCCCACTGCATTTGTCACGCTGCTAGATGTCATGGTGTCCTGGTGGTTTACCCGCTGACCAGCCTGCCAGGACAATTACACTTGCAATCCTGATTTACAACATACGCCGACGAAATGATTAACAAAACTATCTCGTCCGCCCGTCCAGTCAATATCAACGTAAAACATTAGCGGTGCGGGGAGTCGCGCTATTAGCGGCTTCGGTTTTGATGGATTTGATGACTGCGGAAGTTAACAGATGGCTGGGCTAATGCGAGAAGGTTAGGAAAAGCGTCGCGTGATCGGATGATTCACTAGGTTTCGAATCACTAGTCATGGGTATATCCCCTTTGGCTCACTGATTTCGCCCGGAATCATAGTTTCTAGGCTTAAACTAAAGAAATATCAAGCATTCGGACAAATTCGGGAACCTTCGAAAAATTGAAAATTTTTCCATAGGTACCCCTTCTCATTTTTTCGATTTTTCGACATTTTTTCAACTCGCCCGATTTTGGTATTTTTCTATAGTGTTAGCCCTAAAACTAAGATCTAACGCAAAATTAATGGGACAGAGTCCGTAATTGTGTTGTACGAGTGAAATTTCACCGATTTTCTTACTAAAATCCTCGAAATCTCATTCGTTCGGCACACTGAAAGCCTCTGACCAACTAATTTTGTGCTAAATCTTAGTTTCTAGACTCAAACTAAAGAAATATCAAGCATTAGGACGATTTCAAGAACCTTCGAAAAATTGCAAATTTTTCCATACCTACTACCCCTTCTCATTTTTTCGATTTTTCGACATTTTTCCAACTCGCCCGATTTTGACATTTTTCCATAGTTTTAGCCCTAAAACTAAGATTTAGTACAAAATTAGTAGGTCAGTGTCCGTAATTATGTCGTACGAGCGACATTTCGCCAATTTTCGGACGAATATCGTCGAAATCTCATTCGTTCGGCACGCTAAAGGGCTCTGACCAACTAATTTTCTGCTAAATCTTAGTTTCTAGACTCAAACTAAAGAAATATCAAGCATTCGGACGATTTCGGGAACCTTCGAAAAATTGAAAATTTTTCCATACCTACTCCTTCTAATTTTTTCGATTTTTCGACATTTTTCCAACTTGCCTAATTTCAACATTTTTCTTTATTTTTAGCCCCTAAACTAAGATTCTACTAGAAATTAGTCGGATAGAAGCTGTAAATGCGTCGCACGGAGGACATTTTCAACAAATTCTCGAAGAAAACCGCTAAACAGTCGTAATGCTTGGAAGCGAAATGAATCATCCTTTGACAAGTTAATAGAGTGGACGTCCGTCCTTATCGTGACTGGCAGAACATATCGGAAGCATCGGCAGCTGCCGGGGAAATTCTCGAATCGAGGGTGGATTCCCGAATGCGGTCGAACAGATGCTCGAGA
The DNA here is from genome assembly GCA_963675795.1 of Crossocerus cetratus. Taxonomy (NCBI): domain Eukaryota; kingdom Metazoa; phylum Arthropoda; class Insecta; order Hymenoptera; family Crabronidae; genus Crossocerus; species Crossocerus cetratus. The sequence goes on from OY776671.1 coordinate 17,035,042, forward strand.
AATAAGTTAATTGGAGAGAATATGTCCGCATCTCGGCAAGACATGCAACTCCATTACCAATCTTGTGTCTCCGCGAGTAATGATCGCACTAGACGCGGAGTTGTTATTATAATTATCGAAGGCTATATTAGAACACCCGTTAGATTGGTTGGATTTGAGTGTGAAAGAAGCGTGGAGCGTTTGAACTGTGCGGATCATGATGGTTGACTGGCGCGAAGTCAATGGACGTTTATTAAGATAAATGAGGGAAAATCGGTGAAAGGGTTAAAGCTGTCGGTCGGCCTGTTACTTGCCGCTAAGCTGACGCAGCGCTTCTTTCGGCTTTCACGGCTGGGATCGATGCTGCTTTATGTTCTCGCGTGGGAAATAAATTCGGCATTGGTCCGCGCGTATATCTTATCGGGCATATATGTATCCATGTATGTGCTATATGTGAGAGTGGCCTCGCCCTTCGCCAAATAGATATACGATTTATATTGGCCGCCCTCGCACCATATGGACCATGTTCGCCCGACGAGAATTGGGGATAGTAATTCTTCGGACGTCTTCGAAGCGATCCTAGTGCGCATCGTGCCCGCCACCGATAATCCGCGAGATATAAAGCAAATATCGAGTATATGGAAAGGTAGGGAAGGGTGGCGCGGTGGTAAAAGGACGGCTTTCCAATCTGCGGGATCCCAGTTCCATTCCGACTGAGCTGCCACGGATATCTCCTACAAAACTTGCTACAAAAAAAATATATGAATCTCGAATAATACTCTCAAATTATTCAACTTGGCTAAATTAAGGCGAGTTGTGTATTTCGTGAAAAAGCAAGAGAACTCGTTAAGTGAAAATAAACTGCGGCTCGCCAAAGCTCTCCTCTATCAGCGGGCAAACGTGTCCCTCGATCATTCTCGCGATTAAAGCCTGACCACAACGAGACCGACTTCGATTTCGACAACTCTCTCCACCGTTTCCACGCTGCAGAACGCAGAGCAGCAATTCGCGCGAGGCCCCATCGGCCAGAGATTTATTACCATGAAATTCCTGCAGCCGCAACTTGCCCAAAAATACACTTTCCGCGCTCGAACAACGTAGAGAAGCGTTGGGAAAATTCGAGGTAGATCCGGCAGAATTGCGCAGACCGAGGTAGAAAGCGGAGGGGTGGGGGGCGCGAGAGAGGGGGAATCCGGTAGGAAAACTCGGCATCCTAGGAGAAAAAGAAGTGTTCCTCTCGCGCGGCGACTTAATGAGAAATAATTGAGTTAGGCCGAGTTATTTTAAGCGGAAAAGTAACTAGGGAAAAGTTGCTCGAGGTACACGGGGACGAGGAAGACAGTGCTGACTCGACTACTTCACGCCGGCGATGCCGGAGTGTCCTGAATTCGAGACAACAGAACCGTGAGACACCTATATATATGTATGTATATCTCTCTATGTATACTGGTAGTGCACTAGCGGCCAACCAACCTGCCGGAATTCCGCTGCGCCTTTGTTCTTCGGGAGGCGCTGATTGTCGCCCTAAACTGATTTAAAGCGCCACCTGCGCAAACCCTGGAATCCGCTTAACCTCGAAAAACGAGTGGCGGCACGACGCGGCGAGGTGCGGCGCGTTTCGCCTGCGAATGAAAACCCCTCGGAAATACATTCTTCCCTTTTCGTTAAGATTCACCGAATTCAACTGGTAGCTGAGGATGTAGGAGGTGGCGGGACTGTTGCGCGGTCAACTTTCCGCCGCTCCTCCGGACTTTCTTTTCCTCACTCCTCCCGTTTTTCTAGGGTCCCCGAGGTCGAAGCTTTGGATAAATTTAAGGCCGCTCGTTGAAACTTTCGAGGGTACTTTCTGGAAACGGAGTTGTTGCTGGGAAAGGTATACTCGTGCCATGTTTTCTAACAAATTAGAGGCCCCGTGCCAACTTGCCGCCGCGTCAGATACACAGGCGCCGGCTAATCTTGCAAATTAACCATTAGCCTCGCGAGAAATATCTCCAAAAACAACAAGTATCTTCCCGACCCTAAAAAAATCGCAGTCAATCACTCGGCAGAGGAAACTGGGTTAATAAGAACTTGGGCCAGGTCGAACGAAATTGCCCCGGAATGACAAACCTCCCGCGAAGCTGCCACGCCCGGCGAAAAGCCGCTCGAAAATTCCAAATTAACATGGATTCACATATAGTATGCGGCGGGGGGTGGGGGGAAGCGCGTTGTGGCGCAGATGAGCGCTCTAATTAATCGAGGCTCCAAGTGGCGCCGCGAAAATTCGTCGAAATTAAACGCGGCCCACTTCGCCTGGACAGCGCTACGCATTCAGCGTTAATTCCGCCCTCATTAACCCCACGCCGGTTAATCAGTGCGTGCTAATTAATTCGATACGGCGCACGGCCTTTGGCCGAGACTTTGAATTTACCGCGGTGGGCTCTGCGCGCGGTCCTCGTGGCGCCCTCTCGCTCTCGCTCGGCTTGAGATTAATTGGCGAGCGGGCAGAGCGGTTTGCAACATTTTTTTTAGAGGTAGACGGCTGGTGGGGGAAGCGAGGGTGGAGGAGGAGTGGGAGGAGAGTGGAGTGGGGGTAGTCGTAGGGCATAAGTTTGCTCTGGAGATTATCGCGTTTAATCCGGTCTGTCGTAACGCGCTTTATCGTTAATCTTCCATGGTATATCGCTCTGGCAACAAAGCGCATCAATGTGTTGCCCGGTGATTAATGGCCGCGTCTCCGCCGGCGGCAACACCTTTTTAATCACGCTACCGACGGCCCCGTCCACTATCAATATGCTCTTTCCTGCGCCGCAGCTGCACTCTACCGGGCCAATCTCAACGAGCGCGCAATCATAGATATTTAAATGAAAAAAGCCAATTACACAGAGACATCAATCATTGGACATATATGCTCAGTAGGGCGGACGTTTCAATAGAATGAAACTTTGCATGGTAATTGGGATTGTTTGGCCGATTTCCGTGGAAACTCTCGCGGAATCCGTAAGGTCTTTTGAGGCTCGTGTGTCGCCGCATCGAAACCATATAATTCTTCCGCTCGGCTTGTCAGCTCGCAAGCCCGACCAATCAAACCCGGCAAACAATCAGCTTCCAATTAAAGCGTAAAATCGCGGTGTTTCGCCGAGTGCTCGGTCCTCGTTGGACAAAGTTCGGGCGAATTAATTCCTCGTTTACCGCGAGGCGCCGCTGGCGCAGCTGTTTCCCGAGCTAATCGTCACGCATTATATTGGATGTGCGGTTGAGCCTACAGGGTCGCTAGTATCGACCCTATTAACTGGCCCTAAAACTCCCTTAATCATTTGGCCAATCTCGAGCCGATAAGCTGCGATTGATTCCGATCGCGATTTTATGCAAAGAAAGTTGATAAGTCGAGGCAAGGCTGCTCGAAAGAAAGAGAATGTGGGGGAGGAGCAACCTGTGGAGGCAAGAGAGGAGGCTCAGTGTTAATTAATCGACGCGCGCGCGAGCGTGCTGGTTCGATAAACATTCGTTGGATTAATGAGCCTCTTGTGCTCAGGAGATCGAGAGAGATAGGTCAGTCCATTTAGCCGATAGATCGCCCTTAGCCTCATCTTCGCCTGGAGAGCCTCCAACTTCTCCACCGCACACTTACCCACCTCGATTATGCGATAGGTTAGTTCCAGCATCCTTCGAAACTCCTCCTACTTGCCGCCACCGATTAATGTACTAGTTCGCTCATGGCCAACATATTAAATGCTGCGCTCTCCCAAGTCTCCACGAACCTCCCCGCATTTTGGCCGACCGTCCTGCTACCTATAAGGGTCGTTTAAAAAATGTTAGACCTGCAGGAATCAATTGGATTGAAAGGAAGCGGCGGCTTTGTACGCGGAGGACATTGAATTGGCGAAACGCGGAGGACTCGGCGATGGAATATGTCGAGTGGGCAGGGTTCGTTTGAGCGAGGACAGGGAAATTTGCGAGGCGGCGAGTACGCATGAATCGTTAAAGAGCGACTCTGCCAGACATTTTTGTTTCGACGGCTGAAGCGAGAGGGTGCGCTTTCTCCTCGGCGGAGCACGCAGTTGTTCGAGGCAGCCGAGGCTTCCTCCTGCACTTCTCTTTGTGCTCATCCGAATACACACTGGCTCGGCACGTCTTTGTTGCGCGCCTGTGCATGCGACTGCCTTCCTTTTCCCGCAATAATGCAAATGTAAAACACGCCATTATCTTTCTTCAATTAGCCTCTGGCCCCTCCGGCCCTCGCAACCGAGCCTCCAATAATACTCCCGGACATTTATAATAAATGGAAATATTGGCCTTTAATTCGTCGGTGGACTCGGGTTGAATTCGCAAGGCGGGGGCCGAGGAAAAATGTAGATTTATCAAAGTTGCTCGATGCAGGAACTCGCGTTAGGAAAAGTGGAGCTGAACCTGATGGGAGAGATCACGCGAGCCAACCAGTTTTAGCCACTGTTCTACTAAACTAGATCGGCGAACTTCACATCGTTTCGGAGTTTCATATAAAAACATTGGCATTCTAATTAGTAGAACGGTATCAGTTAAACGAACCTGCGATTCAAGAATTCTGATTAAAGAGAAATCTTAGGTTAGGAATCCTCCATCTTAGCAACTGCGACCACGTGACTGAGGACAGTGGAGGGGATAAGGGGAGGGGGCTCGCTCGAGGCTCCACTCTATTAAAAGCGAGCGACTGCAGAATGTTTTGAGAATCTTGCGGCAATTTCTGGCGAAAGTTTTCGAGGCCGGCCCACTCTCGCGCCGAGAGACTAGTCTATACGATATTACTGACTTATCCCGAGAAGTTTTCTTATCGCGCTGCCCACTCAGCAGCAGCAGCAGCCCCGCCACTTCCGCCAGCCTGCAACTCCGCTCTTCCTCCGATGATTAACGAATTGGCGCGGTCCTTCCGAACGATAGGACTCAATTCGGCCGATTGTAAATTGAGTTTGTGAAAATATGTCGGGGAATTCCGGAATGGAAGAGCGTTCGCGCGCGTGTTGAGCTGGTCTGGGATCGGTGCCCGTATAGGTCCCCAACTATTTTATAAGCCCGCATTTCGTTCAATTAGGTGAGGACGTCGCGTCCCTCGACAGGGACAACAGGAACGCCGAGAGGGCTCGAATCCTCAAAAGTTTCTCCAACAGAATCGATCCCCATTGTCCCGGGCCGCTATGAAAAATGCCTTTTTGAGGGACACCCTCGATCCATTCGGCCGAGAAAACGCTCGCGTCTGTCGGCGATGGAGAGCCACCCATATCGAATCTACCATTCTTCTCGACCTTCCGCTCCATGGACAGTCCTGTTCAATCATCCACCACCAAACTTCACTTTTTCTTTAATCATTTCTCAGGACATTTCTTTATCTTGCATTGGACTTTCATTGGAGACCTCGCGCATTTCATAGTCCGATGATGAGTTAAGAGGTACTACACGCCCTTTCCCATTCAACAGAACCCGAGAGCAGACATTCAGCGCAGCATTAAATCTTTTAAAAAGAGAAACATCGCGGTACGAGTCTTCCTTTCTGTACTTTCAGTATTTGTAGTAATAAGTCTACTTCCTTTGCCGCGCGGTCCATTTCCCCGAGTCTTAATGGATCCTGAATAATGGTCGTGTGTGTTTGTGGCCACCTACTCCTATCAGTGTTACCACCGCACCCTTCAAGAACTCGACTGAAACTACACATTCGCTCCCCTTCGCATTTCTTTGCCCTTACCAAATTTCGAGTCAAAAGTTTCCACGAAAAACATGGCTGTATCGGTTTCGGCATCGAGGAATGGGGAATTCCCGAGGTCGAAATGGGCCACGTTTCCGAAAGGGGAGTTTCGAGACTCGCTGGCCAAGTGGGTGCATTGTGCCGCGGCCTTTAAACCGGGGGGAGAGGAGCCGGGCGGTTTGCGCCGTTTGTAGAAAAAACATTGTGCGCGACAATGCCGGGAAAGTCGTGCGGCCGCTCGCGCAAAAACCGCCCTTGTCCGAGTAACACAGATTGTTTTCAATCGGCGACGGCGGCGCGCGCGCGCGCAAACCGCACACATAGACGAGGACAGGCAGAGAGAGAGGGAGACGGGAGGTTTGGCCATGAAAGCCACAGAGTTTTGCCTCCGCCGGAAAGAGACCTAACTTAACCTAACTAAGGCCCAATACACCATTTGTATCATTACAGGTCTACCAGGGCGTCATCTGCATCTCCAAAGACCAGGTGGGAGGGGGAAAGGGTTCTTGGGCCCTTTCAATAACCAATCAGCAATGTATCATCCAACTCCCGGACGCCATTAATAGAAGCACAGTTATCGAAGGAGCGCGCGCACATTTACAGGTTATCTTTTACTGTCTGGTACGTGCTCGGCCGCGGGGAGATCTACGGGAGGGTTGTGGGTGGGCCGGGTGGTCGCCGGTGCTCGGCGCCGAGGGAAGGCGAGGGAAGGCGAGGGAAGGCGAGGCCCCTGAAGTGGGTCATCGAGGTAGAAGGCCGCGAGAGCGTAAAATGCAAAGGCAAAACGAGCAAGCGAGCAGGAGAGGAACGAGTGGAGCGGAGTGCTGGCCCGAGCACTGAGAGCCCCGGAGAGAAAGAACTGCCGGCGAAAGTACGAAAGAGCCCGCCACCCCCTGGCGAGGCGAGGGGCTGGCGGCTGCTGCACCGGGACAGAGCAGCTTCTGATATACTTCGAGATGATTTGCATAAAGTTCCCCGGTGATCTCCGGCCGAGCGGCACAAGTAATAGAAGGAGCAAAGGCGGCCGGGAGATGCAACAACAAGGAGACACACACACACACACATACCCTGAGATGCCCCAGGAATGAATTACGCCGCTGGACAAATCTACTCGGACACAAAGGTCCTTCCTCGAGGGTCACGCCTGAATGATTCCCCGGTCATTGCTGCGCCCGGCCCCGAGATATTAGTAGAGTAATTGTACTCGCGGAGTTTATATCGATGGAGAGTGGACACCGGGCCGCCCAACTACAAGCCGTTTCAACCAGAGCGACGACAGCCGAGGCGGCAATCCCTTTTTCCAGGGCGTTGATTTTCCACCTATCGATCATCATCCGCTTATAGTCGTCCGGCGCTCGCCCGTGCATCTGTCGTTATTGAAATCCGCCCTCGTTTGTCTTCCGCGCTGAGTAATTACCGGGGGCACCTGTCGATGCCTCCAGCCAAGCGTTCCGCGTTCTCCCTCCATTTTTCTCCCTTGCCCCCTCGCTCTTCGCGCTTCCCCACCTTCACGCACTTCACTTGCCATTTCAGCATTCGCTTGTCTAGTTTGACGAAGGAAGCTTTTACTTGGAATCGATTAAGAGTCCTAGGATTTTTCGTTAGCAAGTATTGCCGGTATTGTTTGGGGGGACAATGGGCGGGCGCCACACTTTGGGGGATTTCGAGCGCTCGAGGGTAATTGTGGGCCGATCTCGGTGTAAGAGGAAGCCCCGGCGCTAATTTATCGCCCGAGATCCGGAAGATCGCTTGCCAGATCGCCATTCACCTCCGACTCCGTTGGTCCGGAGTGGCCGTTCGAGAGGTGGAGCCAAAACCGGCAGCGCACTGTTTAGACTAATTGCTCTCTGTTGCTTCCTGCAGAATCATTTGGATAGCATCGGACCGGCGGGCCGCGGGCTTATCCGAGAAGAGAGCCGAGCCACTCCATCTTCGACTAAAGGATCCGCACCTCGGCCAGACAAAGGAAGAGTAACAAGACGTAGATAGAAATGACGGTGAGACCTGGAATTGGTTCGGAGGCAGCTTCTGACGGCTCAATTGACTTTCCGCGTATCGGGCATTAGGTCTCCCGGAGCAGCTGGCCTCATGGTGACTCGGACCTAGGAACGGAGATGAGAGACCGAGAGAACGAGAGAGGGAGAGAGAAAGATGGAAAAGGCAAGCCGCAGGGGTCACGGACACAGAGCGTGTCCACTTCAAGCGGCAGATGTGCGCCTCGAGATAATTGCCGGGGGCCTGCATGTCGCCCCCACCTCGCCAACTTGCTGTTTTTCGCCCCTCTGTCATCGTGTTTCGCTGTCTTTCCATCGCCGTCAGTGCGAGGCCACTTTTCCCCCGGACATATTTGTCCGGCCATTACCTCCGGTGCGGGGGAGGAGCAATTAAATTTGCGGAAAGGGCCCGCCGAGAAAGGGAAAAAAGCCATCGGTGCCCGGCGACCTCCTTTTTACCGCGAAATGTCGTTAGGAGCGCGCGCCGGAATCAACTTCTTCTTGGTAGCTTTGACTCACTCGGACAATAGTTGATTGGCTAATTATCCTCTTTCAGAGCCAAGACCTTATACGGGAATTAGTTTTGTCAGTATCTTTGCGCCATCTCTCGCCTGACGTAAACGCCGAATTTCCCTGATTTGTGCAAACAGGCCTGGTACAGGTTTCTATGACGCTTTTTTATTTCGCGAGAATACGACGTGAGAGCGTCATTCGGCAAGTTGGGGTCTACGCCGGCAGTGAAGGAGAGCGGGAGAGCGGGAGAGCGAGGGAGAAGGACGTCTGTTTCACGCCAGCTTTATGCTTGCATAAGCATCTGTCACGGCCTTTAGCGACAGACAGCACTGCGCCCGGAGCGCGCAGGTGCCAACAAATTGAACCCCCGTAAAATCTTTTTACTGCCAGACCCGGCCAGCATCCCATTCGACAAGAGCTCGAGTAAAAAGTGGTTGAAAGCATTTTTCCACTGTTTCTTGGATCGAGCTTTCGACTAACTGGCCTGCAGAGAGCCTCGGTCTCGCTTAGCCTTCTTTTACAACTTGTTCCTAGCCCAACCTCTCTTTTAACTAGGCTCATTTCCCTATTACATGGCTCCACCTCGCGAGTTTCCGCCCCGATAGTTTCCCGATGAGTTCTTCAATATGGAGGATCGCGAGTGTTTGACAATCAGTGCGAGTGAACAATTCAGTGGACGTCAAGTTGGTGGGATTGCGGCTATGAATCGCAGGGTTGAACCGATAGGAAGAGACGGGGATCTCTGGGTGGTACACCGACTGATACACTGGAGAATTTTCCCCGGCAGACACTTTGGCTGGGCCTTAATTATTTAAGGGCCAACCGACGTCTCCCCGCTAATACGGATGAATTTGTCTCCCCACGTTGGAGCGAGCAGCCAGTGAGCGCGAGGCGCGAGCCGAACCCCTGGAACTCTGAGGCGGGCGGGAAAGTGGAGTAGCGCGTGAGCCTTAACCTACATAAACGCTCCGGGACTTGGAGACGCTTAGGGGCTTAGAGTTGGATGTTAATTTCGCGCGGCTTGATTTTTGGACACGCCGTGCCGGCTGCCCGGCAAACACTCCACTTCCCATGGAAATTCCCTCTGGCCAAAAGTCCCCGTCGAACTCGCAGTCGACGCGAGGAATGGTCAAAGTTGGATTCGCCCTGGCTGCTATCAGCGGCCGACAATCGAAACCAAGTCCGCCGCCATGCCGGATAAAAGAGAAACGGCGCCATTACGGGGCCGAAATTGCCGTGGCGTAAAAATGACATCCCGCGCCAATGGCGTGGAAGCAATAGGAGCCGATATCCGGGACTGCCGCTCTTATATACCTGCGAGTTCCGTCCTTGGGATCGCTAATATCCTCATTTAGCGATATCAATGACCCTCAAAGGCGGGCTGATGTACCGTTCGAAAAAGTACGACAAAGTACATCGATAAACTAATTAGGAATGAAAGAGCGAGCGGGGGTTGCGTGGTTGCTCTGGCGGATCTTTCGAGCCGCGAGGCATTGCATCCGGCCGATTGAGCGCTCAATCGCATCCCGCCAAGTGGATCGCGGTTGCATCTTGTAATCCTCGGGCGACGCGACAGAGTCGGTGAATCCGAGCGCGAGCTCGAGCGAGAAAGAGTCTCTACGGATGAGAGAGCGAGAGAGCGAGAGAGCGATGAGTGGAGGGTAGCGGAGAGCGTACGGCTAAATGGGACGCGCGATTGCGTTACCAACTGCGAGAACGTTGTAAGAGCTGTTAGGGTAATTGGTTTATCGTAACGATTATTCGGGCGGCGGTATAATGCGCTTACGGACACAGCCAAGGCGCATCAACGCGCGACGCTGCTGGCTTTACGCGAGCGAAACGGGTCAGACTGTCGCGTCTCTCAGCCTCGCAGCCAATCGAGGAAGAAACTCTCGTCACCCTCCGCACTACTCCAAGGCCCTCGCGTCTTGGCTGCTCCCAGCCGATTTTCGTGCAAACGCCCAAAACGCCACTCGCGCTGCCAGCGCATAGGCCAGCCAACGAAAGAAAAGCCGACTAAGAGATTCCATTGTTTCTGGCTGTCTGACTCCCCGAGTAAGTAAACCCCCATCGCCAAAACGATAAGTATCGTTTAGGAACAATGCCGGGGAGACTTCCATCCACCTAACCTCACTTTCCGCTCCGAGAGAGTATTGCTCCAGTAAGCTCGGCTCGCCCGTTCAGCCTGGAATCGCCGAATTCTACCAGAGGAAGAAAAGTGGCCGGTCCAGGGAAAAAAGGGTCGGCGAAGGAAAAAGTTGGAGGGCGCGCGCGTGTGTGCGCCAATTGGAGCATCGAGACCCATTGATTTACGGGTTCCGCTGTCACCTTCTAATTTATTATGAGTCCCGGGGACAATGGAGAGCGGCGAATGAAGGCTCGCATTGCTACATAAATATTTATGGACCCTCCAATCGTAACCTCACATTCATACGCACTTCCTTCGGCCAATATGGCGGCCGAGCACTTTTCCCGCCATTCCCCGGCGCTCGAGCGTCTTATTAAACTTGTTCTTCGAACAAGCCGGGATTTTTCCACCTAATGAAAGATGAGGACAACTCTTCCTTCAAATAAATGATAGTTTCAAGGTGTCCTGGGAGAAGAGGTGGGAATATTAATAAGAGTCAGTGTGTACCGTCGTTTCTCGGAATCGATGGGCATTCGTCGGTGACACTATTTGCTCAATATTTAATAGCCGCTAAAAGGTTTTCTTCCTCGCTGCGTCCTCCCCCAATCGACCACCACCGCCACCACCACCCACTTAAACCAAGCCCCATCTTCTCTTCCCATCGAGATTCCCTTTTCGGCCCGAGCCTGAATTATTGAGAGGAATATCTTCCCTGACGCGTCGCTGACACCCCGAATTAGCCCTGAGTGACGGCGCTTTTCCCGATTTTTTCCTGCCACGCCATCCCCACGCGGCAAGGGTCACCACCCACTGGAAAGAAGACCCTTTGTATTAGTATTTCCCCGGCGATTCCTCAAAAGCTCCGAAGGAATTTCGCAAATGATTTGGAGCTAGTGCGCAAGCTGATGTTAAAGCGGACAAGGTGATGCTTGTAGCAGGTGCTCGATCGAGCTTGTCCCCGATTCGTGTCAGTGACTTCGGTCAACCTGTTACATTAAGCTATTACCAGTCCTTAATGAGCTTATGTCCAACGCCACGCTGTACTTCTATACCTAAACGGCCCGTTGATTGAACATATAAGCTTTATATAATGACGCCCTCCGATATACGACAATCCCAGCCGTCACTCGCTCGTCTTCCGTGCCTCCCCAGTGAACCTCGCGAGCCCACCGACTTTCAACTGACATTAATCCCGTGGAAACTAGTATTCTTAACAGTTCCGAAGGGCAATTAGTGGAGAACGAGCGAAGTAGCGACGACGGGCGGTAAAAGTGGCGAAGCAATGGCGCAGCAGTGGTTAGGAGGTTTTGGGGTGTGGAGGGTGTTTGAAAATCTGCGAGAACCCGTGCGGCCTGTCATCCCTCGTGCTCAAGTGGGATCGCGAAGGGGGGGGACGCTGGCGGAGGCTCTTCTTGGCGGAGGGTGGAAATGCGCGGACAGACAGCTCCCAGTTCTGACCAACAAGATTAGGGTCATCGGCGAAAAAATCCCGTGACAGAGTGCGCCCTGATTCCCGATGATACTACCATCTAGCAGCGACCCCCCCTCGATCCCATCGAAGGCAGCAGAGAAAGAAGAGTAGATGACTGCTTTCGAGAGTAATTCACTTTCAAGCTTAGAAATTCTAATACTCGTACACGGCCGTGTTTCATTTTACTCGGCCACTTTCAGCGTCGATTCTATTAAAAGCCCCGGCGCGTCGTCCCTTCGTCTCGCTTTACAAGTCTGCGAATGTCAGATTAGCAGGATCGTTCGAGGGAATTAGAGACGGGTGGAAAAAATTGGAATCACTTTTCCACGGATTTTGATAATAGGAGTCGCGGACGAGAAGAGCCCTCTCTCGGTCGCGAGGGCGGTGACAATGGGAGGTAATTCGGTTGGCAGTTGGGGAATAATGGGGGATGGGGGTATAATCGAGCTGACAGTAAAAATTAGTTCGAACCCGAATATCCTCGGGCGCTCTCTTTCCTCTCGGTCCTTGGAGCGCTGCAATCGCTTTAGTCCGCTTTGATCCGATTAGGTAGAATCGAAGATTAGTCCGCTTTTGAGTGGCTTTTGAATGGATACGTCTGCTGATTTCGCCCAACTACCCTTCTAGTTCCCTAGGCTTCTCTTAACTCTTAGACTTGTCGAGTTCAGACTATAATCCTCCAGGATAACAAGATTTTCATCAAGGAGGCATTGCCCTTCGATATAAACATAGTTCCGGCTGATTGCACAATACATGAAAAATAATTAATCGCCAATTTAATCGAGAGGGCTAAAAGTACAAGGTAATTAAATCGGGCGAATTCTTTACGTTTGCGATCTAATTAATTGAAGGGAGTTCTTGTACCGGACGATTTCGATATCCTCCAGCGATTCTTTTATCGCCAGGGGAAAGGAGATCTCGAAAAAAGTGGCTGCCAAGAGAATTTCGCGCCCTGGAATTCCTTTGAACCCGAACGTTCAGCGCCGCATTTTTCCTCATTCGCTGCTCGGTATTAGACCTTTTCCCCTTATTAAAGAACCCTTTGACGAATCATCGGGATTTCGAATTATCGTTGCAGGTCGTTGATGACCCCCAATGAAATTGACAAGTCCTTTTAAACTTTTATTATGACTTGGTTAGATATTGGTCGCGAGGCAAAATGACGGATTTCGGTCTTTTGCAATCGAGCGATTCTCAAGTGAAGCGGCGTCGACTTCTCTGGGGGGAGCTGTAGACCGAGTGGAAGAGAGCGAGAGACGGCATATCGATTTTCGGTGGCGCGCTAATAAATAGGCGCATGCGTCTCGTTCTCTTTCCGTTACTATCTACCACCAGCTCTCCCATTCAACTTCTCCCTCTCCCTCTCCCTCTCTTTTTCCCGTGCGCCCTACACCAACATTCACCTGCCAGACAATAAATAATCCCCGCGACATAACTAACTACACGGAAATCCGTCCAAAGTGATGGGGAAAAAGTTCGGCGGACTTGATCCTGATTCATTCACTCCGCTTCGCGACGTGCAATCAACTAATTGTACAATGTCAAATAAAACGGACGTATAGTACAATCCGATATGATGAGATTCGATCGGTGCCAGTGTCAATCTTCACCGATGCCTGTCAATTAATTGGGGAAAGAGTTGAGTGCGGGAGAAAGCCACTCGATTCCCAGTTGCATTCCCCTCGGATCCTTAACTCATCGCTAATAAACGGACTCGCCTGATTTTCCCCTGATTTGCCAGTCCCCCCAGGTTCTCTGGCTGGTGTGGGGTGGCGAAAACAACCTCGGCCCAGCGGGGCTAGAAGTGCGTCGATTGAACGTTCACGTTCATTTACCCGCAGCGATATATCTATGTGTATATGTATATCTATAGAGGAGAGAGGACGAAGGCGCAATTTGCATGGTAAGCGGCTACTTGCCGGCGTGGCGAGGAGAAGAAAACCAAATGAAAAAACAGTAGCGCGCGAGCGCAAAAAGGGGCCGGCCGCCTTCTGTAACTTCCTGCCGGGCGTAGTGTGGACGCGACGCGTGTGGACGCGGCTTTGCATTCGGAATTCCTCCTCGTGCCTTGGAACTGTCGTGTCGGCTCCCATTTACCATAATCTCTTTTGTATCATTTATGATGGGCTTTGCAGTATGACGTTTCCTTTAATGGAGAATAATTTAGCGAGAGGCATGTAAACTGCTTGGTAAATCGAAGCAACCTAACGCAGGCCTAACTCCAGTTGTCGGTGTATCGGCGAGTCGGCGAGTGAGAGGTCTCGGGAGGCAGTCGAGGATTCTCTCAACAAAACAGGAGGCTCCGTAACTCAAAGGGAGTCGGAGATAAGCCGCGTTCATCCGAATTTTTACTATAAGCCGAGATTGCCGGCGCGCCACTGCCGGATAAAAAGTGGCCGGTAATCCCGGAAAGGTACATCGCCCGCCAAGAAATAATAGCCGAGGGCGCCGGCATTCATACAAAAGGGCGATTAGCATACATCAGTGACACGAGGGTACCTCGGAGTACGAGAAGCAGAAAGAATGAGAGGCTAGTGGGAAATATCTCGTGATAAATAATAAGTATCATAAACGCGAGGCTTCCGCACGGAACAACCATTCCGTATGGGGTGAGCCTACGCATCCTCTCCAGCTCCGAGGCAAAAAATCCAATTCACACTAATGGCATTTTTGTTTATAAATTTCCCGCTTTTTAATTAAGTCAGTGAATCAAGTATTTATCCTGTTATTCCGTAACTGAGCCCATAATTCTTCGGAGCCCGCAGCCCGAGGGCTGAAATTCATTCTGACACGCGTACAACTGGTACCCTAATTATGGGCGTCGAGGGCGTCTCCCCCACCCTTATGGGAGGCCCCCACTGGCGACCGGAAGTTGCCTCCACTCGCCAGCCAACTCCAGTTCCACCCTAACCTAGTGAATATTTAACCTTGAATGAATGGCTTGCTGCCATGTCGAAATCAAGGGTTAGTTTGTACATCTGGCATTATCGGCGCGCAAGCTGACCCCAGAATTTAACCCCTACACGGACAATTAAGATCGGGAGAGGAGCCGACCAACAGCTTGAGCGGTGAGAGTGATCCGACATCCGACGGGGAAGAAAGGAGCCTCTGGCTCCGTTAAATCCCGTGGAATGCCAATGTCAATGATGGCAAATCGGCGGAAGATCGCTCGGATCTATGTCGGGGCGTCAGGCGGCCTCGGAATCGGCGCGCAATATGTGTCGCGATGCTTATCGCTCGCGCACGTACCAGACGGCACAACGTGGCCCGCGGCACAATTGGAATTATCCCTCCCGCGATGGCCTATCTCGCTTCGCTGAGGAAGCACCTGCGATATTACATGCTAAGGACTCTTATCTCTCGTAAGATTCATCGTCGGAGACGACGAGGTTAGGACGAGAGGGAGGAGAAGGCGATAGGCTTGAGATAATAAGCAACTGAAGAAAAAAGAGGCTTAATCCGCTACGCTCTATATTTCGGTCTCCTCTCCCTGAAATATCGAGTCTGCCGACAGAGGGCGGGACGCTTTGCGAAAGAGATGTTGGAGGTTAGGGGCGGCCGATCCTATTAAAACAAGACTATTAGATAGCCTGCAAGAAACGCGCCAATAAAATCCTCCCCACAATAATCCCCGAGCATTTCACCACCGAAACTCCCAAGTTGAACTGGCGAGCAAACTGGGACAATTAACCTAACCTCGGCCGGTGGCGCAATTACCGGCGCTGTTTGACGGA
This sequence comes from Crossocerus cetratus, assembly GCA_963675795.1. Taxonomy (NCBI): domain Eukaryota; kingdom Metazoa; phylum Arthropoda; class Insecta; order Hymenoptera; family Crabronidae; genus Crossocerus; species Crossocerus cetratus. The sequence goes on from OY776671.1 coordinate 17,050,556, forward strand.
ATTGGGCAAATCCAGGGACAGCATCGAGTGCAATAACGGCCGGCAGTAAGCGGCCTCGAGCGGCGAGAGGTTAGGTTATTGTTTCCAGGTGGGGAACTCGAAGAAGTCCTCTCGACCGGGACCGGATTGGCCCCACAGCCATGAGCAGCCATGCGTGTGTCCCTCACCACCAACCCCCCTCTCCCCTCCCGCAGCCGATATTCCAGCGAAGTCCTCCTGGCTGGCGCCACTTGTTGCAAAAATGATAATGGAGTAATAACCGGTGGGAATCGTTGCTGACCTCGTTAACGCTTTTCTTATCTCCCAGCATCCACGCGCTCCGTCTGTCGCCCTCGACCACCGGATGAAACCAATAATTCCGAGAATTCCCTCGAGCTTTCGAACCACCCTTTAGCTTCCTTTCCCTCGGCGTTCATTGCGAGAATTACTACCAATACACACTATGTATCTGAATTATTCAACGAAATCAGTGCGCAATCCTCCTGGGAATCGATCGATTCCTCGGCCACCTTATTTAGCGAGGGGAACATTTCCATGCAACTTTTTTGAAAATGTTTGCAACGGCTGCGGGCGTCTGGGTCGAGCGGAAAATCCCTCCCTGGCTAGATTGTTTGCGGATGGCGTATGAAAAAAAGATTGGCCGCTCGGAAAACTGCCTTGGGGACAGAATTGAGCGGCGGCTGAATTATTGCCGAGGCCTGATAAAATGATGTACGGCCGTCTAGTCCGCGCCTGGCAAAAAGAACTATGACAGAATGTTCCTGCCGACGGTCAAATTCGAGTTTACGTGTTGCATGCATATTTCATCTTTTGGACCGGCCTGTAGAACTAGTTGGGGAGTTCTACTGCAACTGCATCCACAAAGTTGAAAATATAGCCCTCCCTGGAGGGGGAGCGTGGAATGTAATCTGGAGTCATTGGAGCTCAGATTACACTGACGCTCATGAACAATCGAGGATTGCCACCGCAGGATAAACATGCGCAAACACCCTGGGATTTGTTGCTCCGAGGAACTCTCCAGTGATAATTGCTGGTAATGGGAGTAGAATAAGCCGCGACTAAACTGGAATAAGTCGTTGACGCACGGGGAAATTCGTTAATCATCGTGGCGGGAGTAGAAGTCTGGAGTGGCGGAAGTCCCGGACTCCCAGGCTTGCTGAGTGGCTTGCCCGATAAGAAAACTTCTCGGGATAAGTCAGTAATATCGTATACACCAGTCTCTCGGCGGGAGAGGGAACTGGCCTCGATAACTTTCGCCAGAAATTCTTCCAAGATTCCAAAAACATTCTGCAGTCGCTCGCTTTTAATAGAGTGGCGCTTCGATCGGCCTCACTTAGCCGACATTTTCTCAAGATGGCGGATTCTTAACCTAAGATTTCTCAGATGAAGATGAAAATCCAAGATCCATTAGAACAGTGGCAAAAGGAGCTGGTCAGTGCGGTGGGAAAAAATGCGCGGAGGTCAGTGGAGGACTGGCGAGGGTGAAATTTGCAAAAAATCAATATTGAACGAGTGGAATCGCGGGGTAACCTAGTTTTCGTGGGGTGCTGGCAAAGTTGGCCAAATGAAGTTCAAAGTTAACAGAGTTGCGGCCCGGCGATGAAAGAAGGCGGCGCTACCGATCGATTAACAGTTTAGTGCACCCTCGCTTTTCCGCTGGGTGTCACTGTATCCCACTATTCAAACACTCGCACGAGTGACTGGAGACAATAGCCATTCACGCGGCTGCTGACAAAAGTTAAGGGACAAACGAGCCACTTACGGCTGCCTCGCCTTTTATCTCATTCACTCGGCGCCGCGGCAGCCGAATTAATTGAGCACCGCTTCGAAGCCCGCTCCCCCTAAGGAATTCCAAACTACCAACTAGCACGCTCTCTCTCCCCCTCATTTTTTGCATTATATTAACAAGCCGCGCAATAGCAATCTGTCCCACCGGCTCCGACTCCGACTACGCCGCGAGCCCGCAAGGCCACCCTCCCGACATTAACCCCGCCGTCCCCCAAATCAAGACGTCCAAACAAAAGGCCGCTAGTCCGATTTTCAATAACGAGCGAATCGTCCCGACCCTTTAATTGGCGCGGCGATAATTCGAGCTATCAATTAGCGCCGCGGGAGAAGGAGCCGAGGGCCTGAAAAAGGGTGTAAGCCGAAATAATTATTTGGGAGCGGGAGGGGGAGCAGTGCCTTGGCGTTTAGGCAAACGAGGCCTGGGAGTAAAAAGGGGAGCAGAGAAGGGGAAGCAGAGAACGGCAGAGTTCTCAGGGAGGCCCTTGATTAATCTTCCCAGTTGTTGAGCAAGATACATGTCCCCTCGGCTGGCAGTCAACGAGCCCGAAGTAAGTCTCGACTAACACGGCACCGCGTCCGAGGCCCGAGCTCCCAACTCCATCAAGACTCATCCTCAACGGCGTTCGCCACCCTCTGCTTTTTAACTCGAACGCGCGACCCCCCTTTAACTTTGGAGCGCGAGTGAATGGAAGCATTTGCCGAGCATCGCCTCGCGGCAACTTCCATCCACCGATCGAGTTGGACGATTTTCTTGCGGAGGAGCCGATCGAAGAGGCGCGCATTATTCGCAGACGTGGCGTGCAACGAAATGGCATGCATATCGGCCGAGCCCGAGCCGGTAGCTGGCCCCGCATACTATGTATAATCCTGTTACGTCTGTATAACAGCTCGACGATCTCGGATTAGTGCTGGCGCGACTAATTGCCGATATTACGAAAACGGCCGCCCCTTACGTAAGCGCCAGCCGTAAACAATCCGGCGGAAGTATAGCCTATCATTTCGCGGGGCATTTTAATTTCTAATCCGACAATACCAGCCCTTTCCGCCAATGAAATACCTGGCAAAGAAACGCACTGGCTATTGCTCACGATGAATAATGACCATTATGGCCAAACTTTTTCATAAGTATGATTTACGAGCCAGACATATCTGATTACCAAAGTTTCTGGGGGCTTGGGGGTGGAGTGTAAAGGGTGATTCACTTGGTCTGGAATTACTAGTCACATGTATAGGTCGCGATGATTACTCTGTGCAGGCTTAGGATGGGCCCGGGACTATAGAGTTCAGCAATGGTCCCCCGATCCTAGGTTCATTACCGCCAAAAGCCGCGACGAGAACCAAAGTCAACCGAGTCACCGATAACCGATAGGAAAAACCAAGGGAAATGAGTTGATTTAAATGGATGGCGCGACCAAAAGCAATTAAAGTAAAATGGCTCTGATAACAGGGATCATTAAGGTGCGAAGCGTGGGCCGAAGGGCTACAGGACGGCAGCGGCAGCGCCGTAAGGCAAAGATCTTCATTGGACGATAGGGTCTGGTGGAGGGAAGACAGTGCTGTTTCCGAAAGGAGGAGCGCAAGTGAAGCCTCGCTTATTCCAAGCAGTCATCAATATGCAAGTGCGACATATACGGCGAGATGGAGGTATCCGATCAGCGGAGGATCGCTGTATCTAGCGGCGCGGCGTGGCGGCGAGATGAACGGATAAGGAGGAAAAGTTAGTCGAGGGGCGATGTGGGACGGGGGGTAAGGTTCGGGTGGATGAGTGTTCGTCCGCTAGGTGGCGCTCGCCGGCGTATTTCGCCAATTTCGTTAGCGCCTCCACGCGACGGCGAGCGAGAATTTTGCAGCGATCATCGACTTGGAGCAGCGCGCAGACGCCCAGGAAGCTCTCTCTCTTTCTCCGCGGGAGGTCCTCTCGCCCCTCGGCCACCCTACACCTACACAGTTCATCTTCCTCGCACCTACCACCTCCCGTCTCCCTTCCACTGGCGCTCGGAGGGTGAGGGTTCCTTGTTCGACCTGGGGGAACAAGTGTCGGCGCCGTTTCAGCTTGGCCCGGTACCCCGGCCGATCCTCCACCCCACGAGAGAGCCCCACCACACTCCCTTCCCGACACCTCCTCCTCCTCCCTCACCTCCTCCACTACCACCACCTCCCCCAGCGGCGGCGGAGGAAGCCAGGCGGGCATCGCCAGTGCTATCAGCAGCAGCACCGTCAGCGCTAGCTCCCGCGGCGAGGGAAGATCGCGTCCTCTCTCCCTGCGACAGCTCTGCGCCCCGTTGGACTAGGCCCGCTCGATGCGGCACCAGGACCCCCTCCTCGGGACCTCCCAGCATCCCGTCGACCTCCGAGGCGCCGGACTCCTCCAGCTCCCAGGATCATGAGTGCCTCCTCGCGCGTCCACGGTTGAAGGTGTCCTCTCCGCCGCCCGGGCGACTTGTCCGAGTGCCCTGCTGCCCCGAGTGCGCGATCAGTGCGTGTTCCGGCCGTTCCGGGCCGTTGGCTACCTTGGTGCCCGGAGGACGCAAGGAGCGCCGAAGAGAAGAAGAGCGAGAGAGGAGGACGGTGCTGCGAGGGGCGAGCGGAGGGTGGCAGAGCCAGAGGGCGAAACTCGACACCCGGGGGTGCGAGAGGGAGAGAAGGACAGCGACAAGGAGAGATCGATTTCCCTCTCGACGTTCGAGCGTGTGCGTGAAGAGTGCTAATAGTAGTAGCTACCAGCCCGTGCAAACCGGGACGTGAGGATGCCCGAGTGACGATTCTCCAACAACCACCCCCACCACCCACCCCACTCTTTGCTCGGATCATCCGGGATTTCTCAGCCGGCTGTCCATGAGACCTGACTATGGACGGCTCGCCTCCAGAAGGAACATCCCCGAGGATGACGGTCCTCGCCATGCCGCGAGGACTCCTCCCCATTCATTTGCTCATCCTCGCTGCAACCCTCATGCAATCAGGTACGGCACGTGCCACTTCTCTCACATGCTCTCTCCCCACTTGACATGGACTCTTCTCCTCCGAATCCAGAGATGTTGGACCGACCGCCTTAGATTACGCAATCTACTGCACACTTTTCAAAGGGTTTGCGCGTCATTTCGCGCAAACAGGTGTGGGAGAATTGACAGGCGTGTTGCTAATGTCGGCGAGGATTCAGCAGATTGATAGTAGCGCCGGTGATAACTCTGAGCGCTGATATCCCGGAGATCGACAAAGGGACGGTGGCCGCGTGTTTGGCGACTGGTCCCGATTAGACGGCTCCGTGTGTACAGACGTATCGCGCCTATCATTCCCAGGTCGAGTCTGCTTCGACCCATCTAATTTGAGTGTTTAGACACTTGAATAGGCCGAGTGCCGAACCCTACTTAAGCCTCTTCTTTAGCCTCGATCCCGCCAGACCCTAAACACTCCAATTCAACAATAATAGATCCTCCCGCGGTAGAGGCTTCCATTGATTCAGGCTACCTGCGAGCGACAGTAGTTTCCCAAACTCGTCGAGACTTGACCTTCTCACTTGGACTGTTCCTCCCGAATGAGTAACTGAAATGGGGATTTGTAAGTCGAACGAGCTCGTTAATCGAAATGTTTGGGATTAACGAGCGGCATTAAAAGTGAGAGGAGAATCGAATGGGAAAAGGTGAGAATGAAGATGGCAGGGTTGAGGGTGTTGGTGGGGGAGAGTTGGCCGCGGACGAGGGGGCGCTGCGGTGAAATTTAATAATTTTGATTACCATTTTCGCTGAGCTTTCCGGCCGGCAGCCGGCTATTGACCGGGCTCTGACCCCATTCCGAAGTTTGATCGAGTGCCGGGTGTACGGCTCGCCCGAGAATACACGCGTGCTGCCTCATTCAGGATGCAATCATCCAATCTCCCGAAAATACAAGTGCGCGCCGCGTTCTGCTCGGAGAATCTCGACATCCATTCCCGAGCTATCACCGGAACGATTTGATCCTGCCGAGTGGCGTGGTTCGCTTATTCGAGAATAACCGTTAATTCGATGGCTGAGAAACGTCCACGTGGATTGTAAATTATTTAAAGAGCAACGGATAGCTGCCATTCGAATTGGATGATCGCGGTGGTAAAAGGGGATGGAAAGCCGCGGGGCCGGCAATTGTTCCTGTTTGGGGCATCGAGTGTTTCACGGTCAGCGGTGAAGGTGGAAGTTGCTGGACGGTCGAGGGGGGAAAGTGGGCTCGGGAAGTGGGAGAAAAAAGGGCGGCGGGTGGGCATTGTTTTATTTAAACGGTTCAACGTGATCCGGGGCTTTACTGGAAATTGAGCCAATTAGACCACTTTAGTTAACGACCTATCGTAATACTCACGCGCGCCGGAGGACCTTTCCTGCGCGCGCGACGCGCACTCTACACTCCTCGTTACAAGTCTCACTGTGCACACACAAAACGCACGTTACCTCCGCCTCGCTTGTCCGATTTAATTCGTTGGCTTAGCCACGTCGAGCCGCAAATGCAATTTTCCCCCGGATTCCCAACAATTTTCCGCCGATTCTCAAATTATTCGAGCTTCTATTAAAAGAAAACTAGCATACTAGGCTTGCGAGTATGCCGCTCGAATATAGGGGCCTTTCAGCGGGCAATTGACTTTAATTAAATGGTGCGTGTCCGCGTCCATCAATAGCACGTGCCGGGCCACGCACGCACGCGTGTACTTATTCGCGCGATGAGCCAGAAAGATAGGGCGAATAATAATTGTTAATGTTTCGTTGAGTGCGAGGAGCTCATTTGAGCAGAGGCTCGGCCCCCTTTCCAGAAATATTCCTATCGCCAATCGGATACCTGCAATTGGCCCATTTCGATTAATAAATGTTAGTAATTTAAAAAAGGATTAATCGAAAGATGTACACGAGCAAGTCAACTCACCCTTTTATCGTTGATGCAAGGCGTCGAGAGCCATCGCGATTGCAACGTCTTTCACTTGGAGTGGCGATGGGAGGGGGGTGGGGGTGACGGTGCGGCTAATTAGAATTTATTATAATTAGACGACTCAATGTTCCTTTCAGGGATCGAGGCACTTCGTATGACGGCCCTCGAGATCCCACAGCACGTGGTGCTGAACGAGACCGTTCGAATGCAGTGCAACTTCACCCTCGACCAAGAGCCACTTTATTCCGTCAAGTGGTACAAAGACGGCCACGAGTTCTACCGCTACATTCCGAGCGAGCTCCCCACTGTCCAGATCTTCCAGGTCGCCGGCGTTAACGTCAACGTAAGTATCCGCCTTGCCAAGTTTGTCGATCTTTCAAGACGATTTAAGTGATCTCTACCGGGCAGATTCGAAAATCGACCGAGAGATCGGTGATGCTGAGCAACGTGAATCTCACGAGTTCCGGAAGATATCGCTGCGAGGTTTCGGGCGAAGCGCCCGATTTCCAGACGGTCTCGGATCACGCGGACATGATCGTCAGTGGTGAGTGGGACTATCACTGATTTCAGTAGAACAAGCGCTGCTAGTGCCGGGCCAAAGGCTGACTAGTTGAGTAGAATGTGTCGCCATCTGTGGAGCTAGGGGTTTGCGAATCTCGTTCTACTTACAGTCCTGCCGAGCGAAGGCCCACGGATAAACGGAGGTCGTGCGCGCTACCAAGAGGGCGAAGTCGTTCGCATGAACTGCACGTCGGCGCCTTCGAAGCCTGCCGCCCTCCTCAATTGGTTCATCAACGGCCAGCCGGTGAGAGCCAAGTTCTGCACAAATAAAACAACGATTCATTAGCATGGCGATGAAAAAGCAGACGGAAAATTGAAAAAATAAAAGAATAACATCCTGCGATTCCGTTAATTATACCGTTGACTAGCGGTGCGACGCGATCGCCCTCGAAAACGAATGTTCGCCGGCGAATAATTGCGAATAATATCGCGGCCAATAATGCATGAGGACTGAGAATGGAAAATCCATCAATTCGAAATGGCGCGCGCCCGGCGACACGCCATAATCGATGCAGCCCGTAATTAACTCGAGTGCGCATCGAGAAATGTCGATGTATCGGGCATTGTTCGACCGCCCCCGCCCCCTATAATTCACCAGCGAGTCGAATGATTTCCTGACATAATTCGCGCGATTGTTACTCTAGCGAGCAATTTACAAAATACCCCGACAATATTTGAGCAACGGCGATTATTTACCAGGATAAAGGCGAGCGCTGCGAGCTAATTAGTCCGAGCGCGAGGCCGCCGACTCGAAGTTTCAGGGTCAATTGTGTCCAGGGGGCACAATTGATCAGCGAGAAACAATGGTAATGTCGGTTCACAGGCAGACAGCCAGTACCTGAAGGGTCCGCACATTACGGCGGTGGACGAGAGGGGCTTGGAGACGGCGGTGCTGGGTCTCGAGTTCCCCGCGGCGAACAAGCACTTCAAGCGCGGCGACATGAAGCTCAAGTGCTTGGCGACAATACCGAGCATTTACCAGCGGAGCAACGAGGAGAGCGTCGAGGGCGACGAGAAGATCCTCAAGGCGTCGGTAATGGAGAGCCGGGAGACGCGCGCGCAGAGTCACACACGAAACGACCTCACCAATGGTAAGACACAACAACAACAATCAGACACAAACAACCCGGCCGACAGAAAGCTCCGGCCATTCAATGCGGTCGGATTAACTTTGCCAACATATCAGGCTGACGGGGATGGCGACAGTGTTTCAAAGTTATTTAAAACGAGCGGCCATCGTCCATTCAACCACCTGCTAATGCGCCCGGCCACTAATGCTGTCGACATTACTCAGGGAAAGCTTTGAAAATTCCGCCGGCGCGAACTACGCTTCATAATTTCCGGCGTTGACGCCGAGTCTACAAATGACTCGCACGCGATTAATCTGGAATTCGTAGCCAGACAGAGCGAGAGAGGCTCTGCAATATGTCACGAGGTGTTCGCGCGTATCTGGCTAGCCCCGGTGGTGTTAGGTTAAGCGCAAAACAGATAGAGCGTCAGCGAGTAATTGCGTTATGGATTAAAGCGCGGCCGAATTAAAATCCATTAATCTAATTGGACGCTGATATCGAATTTATTTGGCCCCGTCGCGCCATTCGCCCGCCAATTTCTATGGGGGATCGAACAGCCAACCTCAAAATGAATCTGGTAACAAATGAAAACGGGGGGATTGGCGATTAAATGGCCAGAGCTCAAAATACGCGACCACCAAAACTGTAAACAAAATAGCTCGTCCCTTAACCTGAATGGGACAAAATGCTTTGATGGCCCCATTCGAGTGGGAAATGTCTTGCTAGTTGCAAATGTTGTATTAATGGATGTTTGTCAGCAGGATCATCAGGCGGCGCCGTCAACTGGTCATTGGTGGCTCTGCTCACGTGGATGATGGTCGGACGATAATGGCCCTCTTGTCACTGCTTCCTGGGGTGCAAGCGCGAGTATGCTAGAGAGAGTCATCGAGATATCGCTTGCGATATCATTCTCATTCGTATCTAACATTAACTCTTAAGCCGCGTAATCGTGCATATATTATACCATATCGATATCGTTTAATTAAGGCTGTGTATGCCAGGTCGCGCGCACACTGGCGTGTGCGATAAGGATCTCCTGGGTCGATGCTTCGCTGTCCCAAAGTGACATTACTCTAATTATCTACCTTCGTACTGTGATATTTAGCTCTATCGTTAATTCTATAAACTCGTAGCTAGCATGAATCTCTTTTACCAAAGAATTTGGTTCTCGCTATTACGATTCTACCTCAGTTAAAACTTTTAATTTAGTCCTAACAGGAACTTCGTGGAAAATCTCTCCTTTCATTCTAGAAGTCTATTAATATATTTTGCAATAGCCTAGGTTTTGAATTCCTGTGGAACTGAGTCATAGCACAAAGCGTCACTTGGGCACAGGAAGCATGGCGATCCCGTATACACGCTGCATCAATGAGTGTAAAATTCAAGATCTAATAGTCATTGAGTCGGCCTGTACACTTACTTTTAAGGTCTAAATGTAATCCCGCGCGAGCGGAGAGAAACTCGGAGGGAGACTCCGCTCGACATATCGCACGGGATCCAGCTGGACTAATTACCAGCTGCGAGGGACGTGTACTTATTGCTCGGGAGGCAGATAATAAATCGGTCTAATTAGCGCGTGCGTCTGTTAGGTCGTCCAAGCTCCCCTTAAAGTTAAAAGTGGCCGCGTACTATCCGAACGCGAGGTGCGCATCCCCTTTGCCCAACTTAAACCCTGTCTTTTCCTAACCGAGGACTTTCCTTCAGTTGCTCTAACTTTGTCTAGGGTTTTAATACGAGCGACTTCGCACAACTGTTTCCTTGCCAATTGGAGATTAAGGCCGGAGAATGAAATCGGGCCTATTAACTATCGTTTGCGATCGTTGCTGTTAGCGTTGAAGATTGACGATCCTCTCGACGAGTGGTCGATTGTTTAGAGAAGTTTATCAGTTATAGATCTATTTTTCTGTTCCATCGCGATCGATCTGTTGAACTATTGGCGATGTTAGGCTTTCGGTGTGAGCTGCTCGAGATATTTTACGAATCGTTGTGTACGCCTGGCTCTTTTCCGTCTGACTTTCCTAACCGCGAGAAGGCAACGGGTAGATAGTAAAGGGTCGAGAGAAAGACGTAATTGTGTATCGTGCGTGTGTATCCTCGTGTACTGTCTGTTCACTTAAAGCCCCGTACGCAGAAGCATGTAGGCCGAGCCCGAATCCCCTTGGGCTCCGAAGGTTTCTTATCGGATCAATTCACCGACAGAGAGAAACTATGATAACCCCGTAGCTGTCGTATGCAAGTGTTTACGAGATACTGTAAATATGTACATAATTTTCATCGTTATTAAAATTATTCACTATTATAATAAACCTGAATTACCCTTCCTCCTACCGAACCACCAAGTCCTAATCATCGATGATGATTTCCTTGTGCATTTAAGGGATGAATCAAACAACTTTTAATGAACATCAGTTTCAATACTGAAACACCCACGAGGATTCCAAATAAAGAATTGTACTGCAAAGTAAGGAATACGAGGAAGGGGAAACTCTAGAAGCATCCGGTCAATAAAGTTGCCACTCCCGCCAATCTCACTGCATCGATAAATTATTTATCAATCCAGCAAGTATTATATATGTATATCTGTCTAACCACCTCTAATTATAAGGTTTGTGCTCCAGCAACTAATGACGAGACCAATTACAATAAAGATCAGATACGCCAATGCGTGTGCAGTGAATGTGTATGGCCGCACATACTTATACTGTGTATGGCCGTGAGGAGTGAGGAGTGAGGAATACCAGTTGGAAGGAATCACAACAAACGCGGAAAAACAGTGAGACGACAGGTTTCGCAGTGAAGAGAGGTCGAAATTGAGAAGACCGAAAAATGGGAACGTTGAGGATTCTCGCCTCAAGAAGCCTTCTTTCGTCTAGGCTGCCTCGTCTAAGGTAAGCTCACTTAACCTCCGCTGCAGAGACTCGATCGTTCTGCGCCGACTTGTGCGTGCGGCCGTAAGAAAAGTGGCGCGCGCAACTGCGACGTTCGACACCTCAGCGCGGGATGTTTGTTTTTGAGAGCACGAATGGGAAAAATGATTCTTTATTAACAGGACGAGCGAGCAAACGAAGAGAATGATGTCGGCCTCCAATCGGACGACGGCCGACAAATCGGACATCCAATTCCACGGGAAGCATGTCAGTATCTGGTGGGACCCTTTATCTCAAATGCGTGCCTTGCACGCCTTCAATCCTCTAAGAATCCAACTAGTGATCGACGGTTTAGCCAATATGGGAGGACTAAAATCGGAGAAAGCTTTCCCCTCGTTGGAGGGAATTAAAGTCGTAGACGTCGGCTGCGGCGGCGGAATTCTTTCGGAAGGGCTTGCCAGGGTGGGAGCCGACGTCACGAGCATCGACGCTTCCGAGGATCTCATCCAACTGGCTAAAACTCACGCGGAGACTGATCCACGAATCTCCAGTAAAATCAATTACGTGAGAGCACTAGTGGAGGAGTTCGCCCCGGAGAATGAGGGTACCTTCGACGCGGTGGTCGCGTCTGAGGTGATAGAGCATGTCGCAGATCCTCCACTCTTCGTCGAGGTAATTAGCATGTCGTTAAATCTGTCACATCCAGCTTAATGAAATGTTAATTAATGTGACTTCCTTGTTCAGAATTGCGTAAAGGTGCTGAAACCAGGCGGCTCGATATTCATAACAACTCCAAACAGGACCTTTGTCTCATGGCTAGCGGGCATAATTATCGCCGAGAATATCCTCTCTATCCTTCCCAAAGGGACTCACGATTGGCACAAGTTCTTAAGTCCCGAAGAGACTCAACGTCTGCTTCAAGCATGTGAGCGTCGATTGTTCACTTTCCGACTTAAGCTACAGGGTCACAATCGTATTTCAAATATCGATTTATGGATCTATGCTTCTAGGTGACTGCAACACAAAACTAGTCCACGGCCTTATGTACAATCCCATGACAAACGCATGGTCCTGGACGAAAAACACCAAGTTGGCGTACGCCATCCACGCCGTCAAGTCCAACAAGCAGTCCTAGAGAAATGCAGTTTACTATTTATTGTAAAAAAACTCCCTCTACAAACAATACGAAGCGAGTATTTATTTCTCCCACTGACCATTGCATCACACGCAGACGCCTAGTAACTAGAAACAGATCTTAGAGGCTCTAGAACTGTTCGACCTGTAGAGGAAATTGTTAGTTTTTATACGAGAAAAACAGTATAATAGAATTTATTAAGTTGAAGTTCCTTGCCTAGATAATTGCCATTACCTCGCGAGCCATGATTGACGTCGCACCAATCTGCCCGGTGATGTGCTCGACCTCCGCCTCCATCAAATCCTAATCATTGATGACGGTAAACAAGTCGCTTATGCGTTTAATCGACTGACAAAATGATTTTGCAGAACATCAGTTTTAACGTAATGTAATGTAAAGTTTGAAACATGTCAAACAATTTAAAAAAAGGCTTGAAGAGAATCCTGTCGATAAGATTCCTGCTTCAGCTAATCAGGCCATATCGAGGCGGTATTTATTAAACAAGCAAGCATTTTTCTATCCGATACACCAATAAATGATGGCGAGGGAGGAGGGCAGCTATTTAAATAGCAAAATGGCAATAAATAGTGCAACGACAGTATTCGCCGTGCAGACAGATCGAAACTCAGAGGAGTGAACAATGGGGACGACGTTGCGGATTCTCGCCTCAAGAAGCCTTCTTTCAGCTAGGCTGCCTCGTCAAAGGTAAGCTCACTTGACTTCCGCACCACCTACTCGAACGGATAATCTAGTGAATAATGGTTCTGTATTAGCAGGACGAGCGAGCAAATGGGGAAAATGATCTCGGCTTCCTATGCGACGACAGTGCATCAACCGCAAGTCGATCATCACACGCGGCTTGCTGATGTCTGGTGGGACACTGCAGGTCGAATGCGTGCCTTACACGCCATGAATCATCTGAGAGTCCAACTGATAATCGACGGTTTAGCTAATCCGAAAGTTAGGTCGCAAAAACCCTTCAGCTCCTTGGATGGAATAAAAATCATGGAAGTCGGCTGCGGCGGCGGAGTCCTCTCGGAAGGGCTTGCCAAGGCGGGAGCCGACATGACGAGTATCGACGCATCCGAGGAACTCATCCAACTGGCTAAAACTCACGCAGATACTGATCCACGAGTCGCCGGCAAAATCAACTACATGAGAGCACTAATCGAGGAATTCGCACCAGCGAACGAGGGTGCCTTCGACGCAGTGGTCGCGTCCGAGGTCTTGGAACACGTATCTAATCATAAACTCTTCGTCGAGGTATTTAGCAAGTCGATAAGTCCATCGGCGCCCAGCTTAACGATCTCTTAAATCATTCGACTTCCTTGACAGAATTGCGTGAGGGCCGTAAAACCAGGCGGCTCGATATTCTTCACAACCCCAAACAGGACCTTTACCTCATACATAGGGGGTTATATCATCGCCGAGAAGATCCTGTCTTTAATTCCCAAAGGCACACACCATTGGCACAATTTCATAAGTCTTGAAGAGACTCAACGCCTGCTTCATGCATGTGACTGCAAAACGAAACTGACCCTTGGCATGATGTACAATCCCATGACGAACATGTGGTTCTGGACGAAAAGCACTAAGATCGCGTACGCCATTCATGCCGTCAAGTCCACCAAGCAATGGTAGAGAAATTCACTACCATTTAGTGCAAAGAAACTCCTTCCACAATTAATACGAAAAGAGTATTTATTTCTGCCACTGACCATTAGAGCACACACGGACGCCTGGTAACTAGAAACACAATACAAGCTAGATTTATGCTAACATCCTAACTCCAAGTAGCAATCACAATTCCGCAATAACTATATCACATTTTTATCGGAATGCTGCGCCGTCCACCATGTCGATCGACAGTGTTACAATAATTGTAGGATCTTACTCCTCGATTCTTTATCTTTTTTGGTTGATATTTGGCCCATTATCGGGCACGATTACTTGGCAATGGCGAAGCCAACGCGATCGTTTTGCATGTCGAACTCGGTGTAGTAGCGGCCGATGAAGACATCGCCCAGGATCCAGAGGGGACCATTCGGTGGTGGGATGTCCATCCCCATGAAACCACTCAGACAGATTGTCTTGCCGAACTGTTTGATCTGTAGAGGAAATTGTTTGTTTGCATACTGGAAGAATCGATAGAATGTGCTAAGTCGAAGATTTACCTTGAGAACGTAGTCCTCGCCTCTCAGTGGGAAGGCCCGTCCTCCGAGGACGAAGTTGATGGTTGGTAGTTTCGAGATGGAGTTGCAATCCACCTGTAAGGAGACTCAACGCTATGACAAACCCATTTCCTTAACTGGGAGTCTGTACTGTCGCGGGATAATTACCATTGCCTCGCCAGCCACGATTGGCGTCGCGCCAATCTGCTTGTTGATCGTCTCGATCTCTGCGACCGGTCCAGCTATGAGGGAAGTGCCGGTGTCGGCGATGGCCTCGCAGCCGTTCTGGCAAACGGTCGCATCACCGACTTGGATGCTGCAATATTCCATTGAAATAAGAATCCCGGCTTGGGGCTAATTTCTATCGAAACCCACCTGTCCACTTTGAATTGCCAGTAAGCTTTGCGATCGACCGGGACGTAGGTGAAGTCACCTTCATAGTGGTCGGGATCCGAACCTCCCAGGATCATCTCTCCGCCTTGGGGTGCCGCGGGATCCCTGCAATTCACAATGCCGATTAAGATTTGTTCCAAAACAATCAACCACCCAGGCCGAAACGCAATCAGCGACTTATATCAGAGGGTATGACGTTAAATAAACCCTGCGTGTGCGATTCGCTCGACAACACATCTGCGCGTCGCTTCCTCGACATGCTTTATCTGGCGCGCGAGAATGCGGCTGCGAAAACAAGCCGTGCGCGAGCCTCGCGCACTCTTATACTCGCACCTGTTTAGGTAGAAGCTGAACACGGCTTGCGGTACGAGGCCTTGCTTAACCATATTATAAAAGACCGGCGCCACACCGTCCACGGCTATCTTCGAGTAACCCATCCCAAGGATCCCGTCGAACTTTGCCGCTACGAACGCGAGACCCGGCTCGCTCATCGCCTCGGCGAAAGTTTGGTCCTGCACATTTACGCCTGCGATCTGCAAATTCAATTTCCATTCATTAGCTTTTGATTTACTTTGTGTAGATTGGTGTAGTAAAGGGCAAATGGTGCTTACGTTTACGGTATCGGTGGACAGGAAGCCGGAGAGACTGCCAGAACCATAACGAATGGCGAAGTCTGTCCCGTTTGCCTTGTAAGTCTGCGATTTGCTACTGTCGTATTTGTGATGTAGCACTAAAATCAAATGGGGTTCCAGTGTTACAAGTTTTGTTATTACCGAGGAGGTCGCTGAACGCGTCTCTGATTCATCGCGCAACTGAAGGATCCACGAACAATGAAGACCAGCGATTTCACTTCGATCTGTCATCCGAATTCAATGAGTTTTTGCAGTCTGTCCACGCAATAACAATTGTTTCACGGCTTCTTTTATGCTTCATATACTGATATGCGCCAGGCTTATCAGGGTGACTCATCCGCGACTGTTACTCACAATATTAATTTATTTCTACTTTCCTCGTCGAATGCAAAACTAGAGTTCCATAAGCCGAAGAAATATGAGGTCATCAGGGCGCTTGATGACAATCGGTCACGAAACTCGAGAATTACTTTGTTTATCACGCGATTTTCTTCGATTTTCAAAGTATCTTTCCGCACGGAACAACGATTGAAATGTATTAGACGCAATATTTCCACGTCCACGTCCTTGGTTGCCTAATTGAATAATTTACAGTACAGTGAACCGTGGTGGACCTTAATTAAAGTGGTGTTTAATCAATCATGGAGATGCATGGAATTTAAACGAGCCCGTGCCCTCCACGCAGCCAGGACACACGAGCCCGCCTGGAATCTCTCCCATTTCTCGATGCATCAGCGACGTAATAATAGCCAAGGAAATCGAGTGACTAAAGGTCGAGGGTGGCTGCAATTTCGCCCCTAAGTAGACGAGTCGGGAAGCAAAATTGTTATGGCGAAGCCACCGATGTGATACATTGTGACGTTTCCGACTGGACTTACTGACCCCCTTCGCTGCGAAATCATTTATCGGGAGTCAAGGGTCGCGATTCTCCCGGCAATAAACAACCCGAGTGACACTCGATTCCGCGACTGATGAAATCGCTCTTAGACTTTCGAGCGGCAATTACAATTGCTACTCGGGCGAAAGTGGAGGCGGCGACCCTTTCTCTTGTGAAATGAAATTTGTTATGTTTAGGACTTGTTGGTGCGAAGTGCGCCACTCACTGCAGGCAATGTTGGTTATATGACACTTCTTCGAGGGGATCCAGAGGTTCGAGGAGCCGGTGTCGAAGACGACGCTAAAGTTCTGCGGTGGCGTGCCGATGCTGATGATTCCATAATATTGGGCGTCGAGGTAGTTGGAGAGCGGCTCCGGCGGCGGGTCACCTTGGAAGAGTCGGTACTGGTGGAACTCGGTGTTGTATTCCTTCAGCTGCCTTCGCACCGTGTCCACTTTGTACACCGGAATTCGCCTAAGACGTGCAATCGTTTTTCATGAGATAATAGCGAATAACGATCGGAAAAAGATATAAAATCAACAAAACAACGAGCTCGAAACAAACATCGCAGTTGGAGATTATTTAGAGAATCTTCCGAATTTGCTGCGACTCTTGTTTATAAATAGACCTAGAGCTGGTAAACAAAGGCGCGCTGTGGAAGATTTCCATCACGCCCCTTAATCGCTTCGGCGAAACAATGACAAAGAGAGAATCATGTTCATTGAAATTACCATTCCCAGTAAAAACAATACTTTTCATTCCCCATAAACCCAATTACCTCACTCCAAGCACATTGTAAAAACAAGGGCGTCATCGAGAAGCAGCACAAAGTATTGCTCCAATTAGCGTAAACGAATTAACCACATATAATCGTGGCCGCTTTGCCGGAGAAAAGAAAAGAATCTAGAAAAGATAGGCAAATGGCGGAGATTAAGCCTGTCCTTGCAGGTGGTCGCCATTCCGACATCCGATGTCCGACACGAAAGTGAGCTGTCATCGTTCGTTAGGGTTCGAAATCAGTGCGAGGAGTTTGTACTCACTTGAGGTCATCGACGGCTGCAGCGGCCGCGACCAACGCCAGGAGACACAGGAACCGAAACATGATGTTCGCTGCTCGCAGGATCAATTCAACTTGGATTCTTCAGACTCCGAATGACTCGCGACCGGCCCTTAGAACATCGCGGGGGAAGAAGCGACGATTTTCACGGGGTTTTGCTCGCACAGACACCTCGCACAGGACATGCAGACAACAATGAGCTCGCTCGAGATATATAACGAACGGATGATCATGTGGAATGATGGTCGAGCATGCGCCGACCTTCGCCCAGTAGCGTACCATCGCTGCGATTCGCTCTTTTTTCTTTTCCATCTTTTCAACTCGATCAATCAAATCCCCACTCAACTCGACCAACATACAAATTCCTTTTTAGTTATTAATGACGAGTATGAAATCTAAAGATTCGCGATGATTCCTGGCTTATGGCCAAAGTGCATTTGGCTCGTTGAACTTTTATGTAGGGCAGATATTGAATCATCGAGTTTTCTGTATTTAAGAAAGTTACGCATTTTCGATTTTTAAACTTGATCCAGGACTTATCACTTATTCTATAAGTATTTTTCTTGTGTCTCAAGGTGGAAGGGGACTGATTGTAAGAGCTCGCAGAGGTTGGTACGCTACTGCGTCGACAGTCAGCTGACACGAGAGTCGGCATTGCGCATGCCTGGCCGTTTAATAACCCACACAATGACCCTCTGCCCGTAGGCACGGAGCATCCCTATCTATGTGTGGCTCATGCAATGACGGTTCGTCACTGAGGGATCTATTCTCCTCGACTCTTTGACTGCCTCCGGGAACTCGTGGCGAGGCGAGCATGCTTTTCAATTCGAAAATCATTAACAACTAACCCACGCGTTCCATCAACTTAGAATATGATCGGATTTTAGGTCCGCGACAATTATCTACGCAATTTCTAATGTAAATAAAATAAAATGTAAATCAGTTGGAATAAGAAGGAAAGGATGAGATGAAAGAATGATGGTTTATGAAAACTGGGAAAATTTGCTTGTATTTTAAAAGCTAGAATTTTGAGGTTCCTGGAAAGATATGAGAGTGCGTGAATATGGAAATGTCGCGATTAGCTGTGAAGTCGCTCTTCAATATAAGGTGAAAAGTGTTTTTTAAAAAACAATAGTCTGAAAATAGGCTCGAAGAAGCGGGCACTTGCCACTCCATTCAATCTGCTCGTCGACCAAAACGTTCCAATCGCGTCTATCTGCGGCGTGTCAGAGAGCTTGTATCGCGTTGGCCTATTGTCAAGAATCGAAGGAAGGAAGGAAGGATTGGAGTGAATTGAGAATATGAAGGAAAGGGCGATAGGATCTAAACTAAATGATTGGAATGCGCGTGTGGAATAAAAATCGAAATCAATATAGCGCGAAGAGAGTTAGAGCGCGGCGCGGTGCGGCGGCGGTGTCGGTGGCGTATTCGTTTGAGCGCGGGTTGAGGGCGCGCGCGCGGTGCATGCCGGTCCGATAGAAGACCGTGATAGAAGACCCTGGTGGCGGGCCAATCAGGAGCGGCGCTCGGTGAACGGAGCACGGGCATTTCAGTCTCGAACTCGAACTCGGGGAACTGTCGTCGTCGTCGTCGCGGTCTGCACACGGTCTCTCTTGGGCGCAGGGTGCGAGCGAGTCGAGCTAGAGATAAATTCCTGAGTAAAAGCCGAGTAAGAGCTGTGAGAGAGCCGAGGCCACCTTTGTCGCCGCTGCCTGGAAGCGAGGACCGTTGCTGCTTCCAATATTCCGAGAGGGTTTCGACTCCAAACTCTGTGGAGAGCTGTGACTGGGCCGAGCGAGTGAGAGCGAAAGAGAGTGAGCGAGCGAGCGAGCGAGCGAGCGCAAGAGAGCACCAGGGAAAGAACATACACATCGCCCGTCGGAGAAAAGCCCGAGGAGGCGCAACAGCAAGAAACCAGGCCGTGCGATCGCCCTCGCCTCTGTTGACAGTCCGCTCACCGCCAGCTAGCCGAAAGGTGAGTCTCATTTCATATGGAATTGAAATTCCCACTGCTCTCTCTGCACCTCGCCGCCCGCCGATCCGGACAGTCCGGGCCAACGCCGCGCCGGTTCACCTCGCCTCGCCTCTCCGGCTTAATTCTCCTCCTCCACCTCCTCCTTCTCTTCCTTCCTCGCCGCCTCCGCCTGTCAGCTTCCTCGCCACCTTACGTCAAAAAACGCCGCCTTACCAGGACCTACACCTACCTCCCGTGGGACACCTTTATCCACCCCTTCCTTCCTTCCTTCCTTCTTTCGCTATAAGCCATCAGTCGCCTCTTTTCTAGTCAAAAAGGCCTCGAACCGCCAGCCAAATAGAGAGGTTTATGGGACCTGTGGAATGATTCCCCGGCTCCCGGATCGAATGCACACTTACCATCCTCCCAAAGTATTCCCAGGTCTCTCTGCCGCGCGATTTCTTCCACTCATCTAACTCTCTTTTCGCGAGTATCTTACACTCGGCTTTATGACATGTGAGATTCGATGGGTTGGTGGAGATTCTGTTATTTCGATTGACGGTTCATTTCCCCGTCAACAGCCGGCCCCCCGGCAAACACTCTGTCCGTTTGCCCAATAATAGCGCGGTCAACATTTCTCCTGCGGTGAGCCGCGCTCTCTCTCGTTCTCTTGCGCGGGAGGGCGAGAGAGTGGGGCTGGGAGGGAGAGGGAAAGAAAGTATTAGCAGTAGGAAGAGTGCGTTTGAGTCTTTGAGCGTGCAGGATGTTGTATGGGGGAGTGAGCCTCTATGAGATGTGTTTTATGGGAGGATGTTTCAGCGCTAGAAAACAACTTTGATCTTCCACCAACGGTCCTTAGGTTGCAACTTTGTTGCGATTCGCGAGAGAACCAGTACATTTTGGACGATGCTTAACATTTTATGGGGAGTGAGTGGTATGGGGAGTAGTCGCACGAGCTCCCAATCATTAAACCAGTTATTAATACGCCTGGTAAATGGTGAATTTCATGTATGCCCAAATGGAAATCTGATTATTCCGCAATTATATATTATAATGAATTATTATCACTTATTGAGCAGGAATAATCTCGTTTGACTGCGAGATATTCGCACTCGTTGAACTTTTGTTAAACAATTTCGTCTGCGGCCGCTTCATTGCTGAATATTTATTGATTCTATTGAATTAAAATCAAGAAGAGAATATCATTATTACACCGATCCAACACAGGTTCTCTATAAATGATATTTCCCTCTTTATCTTTGAGTTTGGCTCGACTTCCGCAGGTATCGGATCATTAGCAATTAATCAAGGGAAATATGAAGATAATTAGAGCGTGGGAGGAGGAAGCAGTATTAGTTGGGATTGGAGGAACTCGGTTCCAAGTTGAGCTTGGGATCGAAGCGACTCGGTATCCAAGGAGAGCTCGAGTACTAGGAACGCGACGGCTCGACTCCGGGCAGGAGTTGGCTGAGGCCTAAATCGGTATCGCGTGTCCACGATTTTATTTGGGAGGCCTGCTGCTATCGACAAAACACCAAGACTTTCTCTCCCCTCTCTCTCTGCTTCGGGGGATGTATGATGAAGTGTGTCGCGATAGCAGTCGCCGGAGAGAGAGAGAGAAGGGCCAGCGTGCGGTTTCGCGTGTGTGCTCTCCAAGTCGATTCGGCCTTATCGATAATTAGAAGCGGCCCGCGAAAACATTGCACTTGGCCCGCGATGCGCCGCTACTAGCTGCCGGATAGAGCGAGCGGAGAGCGGAGAGCGGAGAGCGCGAGCTGTGCTAGGAGCGAGAGAGGGAAAGAGAGTTTGCCCGGTTGCCTGGCAACCGCCTCCGCGAGCCGTTTTGCCAGAAGAAGCCTTTTCCTCAAACACCTTCCGCCTCCGTCGCGCTCGCCTCACAATCTGCCACTGTCAATCGCTCCTCTATTCGGTAAACCTTCTTCCTTCCCTGCCGACCTGATGCTCTTAGTCCCCCGCCCGCCCGCTCGCACCACTAGAGACTAGAAGCAGCGGGACGGGCCGCCGCTAGATTTAGCCAGAGACTCGCGAGATAGTTGCTGGCAAGTGGTATTTTTCGTGGGCCCCAATTATGTTATCTCATAAGAGGAGAGCGGCTCTCTTCCTCTCTTCCTCTTTTCCTCTCCTGGCCCTTGCGCACTCCGCTCTCACGTGTCGGCTCGCCGCTTCCCTTTGAGTGCGAGCGATATCTCGATATATATCGGCGCACGGGATTTATTTAGACTCACCTGCACAGGGTGACCTAAAACTCGCCGGATCGACGAGCACCGGGCCTCCCACCAAATCAAAACTACAATCGCCATCGATTTTCCCTGCTAATCGTTAGAACTCACTGGTGTAATGCTGGTGTGTTTGAATTCTTGGTTGAAAATCTCGCTTGCCAAGCCGATCACGTATTGCATAGGAATGAATTAATCGCCGGTAGGTTTGGTAGGCGTCGACCGCGAGGATTGCGGCAGATTTTTAGGTCACCCGGTGCAGCAGGATCGGATAACGTAAACGCAATGCGGCTTGGATGTGCCGGGACTTAGGAACTCGTCGGTTTTCTTCTTCTTATGTACGCGAGGCGGCCGCTCTGCCCCCTCTCTCAACACCTATACCTTCTAACATAGTTACAATGTCGGCGTACCAACTCTACGCCACTGTCACCATCGGCCGAATATCACTCACAAGGTTCCCCACCCAATCTCTATCATTTCTCCCGAAAAACCTCCTTTGATTCATCTAATTAAAAACTGTACAATCGACAGTTGATTAGCTCCCACTTATTCTACTTTGACTTCTTTCAGTCTGTCTTTCCTTGGCTCTTTCTACAGAGCCTGCTAGATTTATCTCGCAGCCACTTGCACTTGCCGTCGGGGATCCTTTGTGTTGCGAGTACTTTAACAGGAAATTCCGAAATTACGCGCGCCACGAGGGGTTGCGCGGCGGGGGTGGTGAGGGGGCGATCGCTTTCCGAGTGGAGAGCCTACGCACGATAAATGTCAATGGGAGTCCTGGAAAATAGCCCGGGAATATACACACGCAGGCGGTGGCTGCCGGGCTCGAAATGTCAGATATCGTGTGGGCGCCGCTGCTGGTGCTGCTGGTGCTTCTGTTGCAGCGGCATCGGAGCCTTCACCCTCCTCCTGCCGCCCCGCACCAGCCCGTGAGCCACGACTGTTTACACGATCCCCTTTTTTCTCTTTGCTCGCAGAAGCACTAAGATGTCGGACCGAAAAGCGGTGATTAAGAATGCTGACATGTCCGAGGAGATGCAGCAAGACGCTGTGGATTGCGCGACCCAGGCGCTCGAAAAGTTTAATATTGAAAAGGTAAACCTGCTTCTTCTACGCCTAATTCTTTCGTTCTATCCCAATTGGAAGGAAGATAAGATTGGCGGATCATCTTTAAAGGGAGGTAGTAATCCGCAATGCGTACCTTCTCCATTCTCTGTTACAGGACATCGCTGCCTTCATCAAGAAGGAGTTCGACAAGAAGTACAATCCCACGTGGCACTGCATCGTCGGTCGCAATTTTGGCAGCTACGTGACGCACGAGACAAGACATTTTATCTATTTCTATTTGGGCCAGGTGGCGATCCTGCTCTTCAAGAGCGGTTAAGCGCTTTTAAGATTCTCACTCGCGTGTCTCCTTACACACTTACACACACACATACACACAGACACAGCATACAGACACTGCTACTCACACGACGACACATCAGCAGCATCCCCTCTTCCTCCCCACTTGAGCTGTTAAACCGAATAAAAGGCAAAACGTAACGACAGAGGAGAGACAAGCACACTGCTACGAGACCCACACACTCACACAAGACACACGCGCGAGAAACCTAAAATACACGGACACACACAGACACACAGAACCGAGGCAAATTTTCTTCTGTCTTAAGTGGCATGAGTTCGTTCTTCGCCGGCGCTCCCGGTGGATCGCGGCGTGCGATGGAAAGAAAGCGGGAAAGGCATGCACACGGAGCTGAACGGAGCGGAGGAACGGTGAGAAATCGCAAGAGACGCGATCGAGATAATTGAATCGTATCGGGAGGAGAGACTTTTCGAATCTCCCGCCGACAGAGTTTACGGTGCGAGGGTCGATCCAAGCGGGAGCGCGGGAGAGAACGAAGCAGAGATATCGCGTGCGAGAGGGAAAGAGAGGAATACTAGCGAAGGGAAAAGGAGTACTTTTTGACATACAGTGTTACATTGTAATAATGTATTGTGTATGCCAGCAAATTTCTTGTGTTCTTGTTTTATATTAGGGTTATAGTATGTATAATGCGAGAACGAGCGAGATTGTGCGAGAGAGGATGCTTGGGTGTACGAGTGCGTGAGAGACCGAGAGAAAGAGGAAATGAAAGCATGAAAGGGAGAAGAGCGAACGGGAAAGCGCGAAACGTTGAGTTTTCATTTCACTGGCGACTCTTTAAATTAGGAAGGTTTTTTCTTAGTGCTAATCACGCACGTGTTTATACACACCGAGATATATATACATACACATACATGTACACGCGCGCGCAGAGAGAGAGAGAGAGAGAGAAAACGACAGGGACACAAACTGCATGCAGACCAAACACACCAACACCGACAGACAGACAGACAGACACCATATAAGACAGAACAGGCAGACATATATAAATATATATATGGTACATAACGCTAAAGAAAACATAAAGAAAAGCGCTACTCGAAAAGAGTGAAAGAAAGGTTTTTCATACGAAGAAATAATCTAATCCTTCTATGATTTTTATTTTCCTTACCGTGCTCGAGCGAGAGAGATAGAGAGCAATCGGCGCTGAGAGAACGAAATAACGAGCGAGAGAGCGAGCGTGAGAGAGAGCGAGAGAGAGATTGAGATTGAATAGCAAAGGGAAAGGAACAAAATCAACCAACCGCGCGAGTATATATAGTCAATAGTGTCTATGGAAACGTTGGATTAATCTTTAGGGAGATCGATGACTTCTCTTCCGAGCGATCGGAGCAGTCATCGGGAAAAGCTGGAACTTGATCGACAGAGAGAGCTCGTGTGTGATGATTCGTTAAAATTGTATCCCAGTCACTTTGTCCATGCATGCGCAGTTCGACGACTCGGCCCCACTGGTCCTCCCCGAGGGAAATGCGTCGGAAGCGATGAGCTTGTAGTGTCCGTGGAACAAAGTTCGCAAAGCGAACGGAACGCAAGTCCCAAATTTTGGGTCGGCGCAACCTCCTCGGGGAATCTCTTGGGCCCGCGCCGCCGGCTGACTCGCTCCAGTGGCACTAGATAAATCTCCGGCAACATTACAACAGACATTGAATAAAGTCGATAAAAAATTTCATTGGGGTTCGATCGCAGTCCAAATGCACACTTGATTTGCGATTGGAAGTGATTTTGAGAGACTGGTGGCGGGGCGGCCTTTTGGGCCTCTCGAATCGCGAAGGAAGATGACGATATTGAGAGAGGGAGGGAGAGAATCTGCCATCTGTACTGCCCACTGATCATGGTAATAAAAGTCGTAAGAGTCATTGATTCGTAGCACAAAACTCGCAGGGAGGATCTCCACTGGCACGTGTCCGTGGCGTTGAACGATCATTGGGGTTGAACGGTGCGGGGGAATACCAGTGCTTCATTTACGGGGACTATTTTTTATCGCTCGACCTAACGACTCGTCATTAACACCTCGGCTAAAGATTGTCCATCGCGACAATCAACTAGTATTATTCAGCTTCACTGTCATTGGCAAAGAGTCGTCGCGACAAATCATTGGTAAACAAGTAGGCTGAGACCTCACGGATGCTTGTATAGGTGGAACTAAGGGAGTCCAATCGAAGCAGGTAGATTCTAGGGCGTCTCTTTTTCAGAGAGCTTTCGAACGGCCCACTTTTTCATGTAACATTCACTACCCAATCTTATGGTACTTATATAATTAATATATATGGTAAACATAGCTATATACACGCGGACTATGCCCGATTTGCTCGCTTGTTACGCGAAGAGATTTACCTTCAGCACTCGCTCTCCGCAAGAAAAGATAAACAAAACCTTCTTCTGTGTTTGCTCATCGAGTGGACTGGGTTCTTTTTCAAGCCACCTGTACACTCGCTCGTCGCACTGGGCATTTTCTCCATTGGAGATACCTGCGAATCGGGCGCAGTCGGCGCCACTAAACTATTTATACATAGGTGCAATCGTTCGGCGACCTTTTTTTCATCGCGTACTCTCCTTGCCAGGAAATATATTGTTCGCCACTCTAGACTGAGCAACTAATTAAGCATTTCACGGCTACACACGCATCGGGAAAGGGGCGAGAGGGAGAGGGAGAGGGAGAGATGTATGTATACACATGATTCACGTTCACCTTCAAAGACTACAGGTCGATCCTTTCCTCACGGTTCTTTTACGCCCCGAGAGAATCCACATTGCCATTCTTATGAGTCCCTGCCGAGTCTCTCCCACTCAGTGCAACCATCACTTCCTCATTTCCTCCAGTCAAAAACATCCCAGGAAAACATCTTCATTTCTAAAGCCAGATCTCTATTAGGAAGCAACTATAACGATGCTTATTTCTTTGACTGGCTGGAAATGATCCAAGTGGTGGTCTCACGTGGCGAGTGCTCGGGAACTTCAGCCGATAACTGAGGCGAGAAAGAGAAAGAGAAAGAGAAAGACACATTGACAGAGATTAAAGGAGAAAGAGAGAGAGAGAGAGAGAGAGAAGGGGGTGGGGGTAGTTGGTTCGAATATCGAGAGAGTGCGGTGGAAGAGTACTGCTGACTCCCATTAGCACTCGGGCACCGAGCGATTAGCAATCGCGGCCCGCACTCGACTGAGAAGTATTCATTTTCTATGACTTTTATACGCCGAGTTCTTCTGTACGATGCCCCAAACTGCATTAGGCATCCTTTTTTTACCAGCACTCTTGTTCTCCGACTGGCATGACGGTGGAATTGTTTGAAAGGGCCGGGAATCATCGGCGGCCGCGAACAAATGGGAGTCGGCGTGTATTTCGAGAGTGTATGATGGTTGACGAGATGCTGAGGAGGAAGAGGACGCAAGAGGAGCTCTCCTATCTCTACTGTTCCGTTAAGATCGCACTTTAGGTGGTTTCACCGTTGAAGTCTGTTAAATAGTAAACTTAAGATCCAACCAACAGAGTCAAATAAACTTATCATGGAGAAAGAGGTTGCCTTTATTCTTACAACCCGACCCATCACCGATCTTTCAGCCTGGCGCAATTTCCCCTAGGGAAGAGAATCGCATGGGTTGACCCAGTCCGGTTGACCTAGAAATGAAGTTCAAGTGGTTAGCGAGTGCGTCGAACTCTGTTTACTGTTTGATCGACTGGGACTTGCTCCTCGTGGTAGGTGTTCTCTGGGGAGGAGGGTTGCCAGGGAAACTCCCTGAAACAACAGGGCCAAAGTCGGGGCTGCCTCACCTGCTAAACTTGCCGAGCGAGAGGATCGCCTCTGTCAAAGTAACTACGTTCTCTCGAAAAGCGACCATCAACAGTCAAGAGTGGCCAGTCATGAGGGAGAACATGAAGTTCATAGTGACGGAAGTGAACAAGCTGTTGAAACGGAACTACAACATCATCTACTTCAATGCCCTCAGCCCCGAGGAGCTGCTACAAGTAAACACGAAATCCCTCTAGAAATAGCCAACCAACCAACCCCTGTCGACAATAATCAAAATCGATGAAAATCAAATTGTGCGCAGGTGCTGAAAGAAGTGTTGATAAAGTTGCAAGATGAGAATCTTCCGACTGCGGAGAGCGCGACTGAAACACCTGAGCAAACAGCTGTTTATGTTCTCTCCATTTTACGCGTCCTTAATTATCAGCCTCAAATGGATCCCATAACTTTCAGGTCACTAATAAAATGAGAATATTTACGAGTTGGGCAGTTTTGCCCAAGATTACAGTCGGAATGATAAAGTGTGTGTGGTGTGGTTTCCAGGCAAGGGTTGATACGAGGCGATACCGACACAATCCACCCGATAATGAGTTGGCTCTTGTCCCACGGCGATATCGTTCGGAAGCGGGCGTACCTCTCGCGATTTCTCGTTAAGGTACTCTCTTTATTCCTCTAAGGAGCTCCGACTCCCGGCATACTTACACTAGATCTCGCAACTTGATCGATTGACGAGCAGGCGGACGTGCCGGTGGAGTACCTCGGCGATCCGGAAGTGGCGGCACTGCACGAGCAGTACACGGCATTGATCGACAACTTCAAAGCTGCCCACAAGGAGCGCGATACCGGCAAGAAGGTAGAAGCTCAATTATTCCGACCGATCTCCCATAAATTACGCCGCTAATTCTAATCTTCGTGGACATTTTCTCGCGACAGAGCGTCGAGTCTGCGAATGAACTCACCGCGGACCTGCAGACAATGGAAAAGGAGAAGGAAGTAGGTTTGGATCGAGAATCGTTGAGAGGAAGGAAGAAATGACGACTCTCTCTTACAGGCGGTGACCATTCGTATAGAGAAGATGAGATCGAAGGCATCGGCGGGGATGCACCTGCTAGATGTCGCTCGAGCACTGCGCCTAGAGAAGGAGAAAGAGCGTGATATCGGGATGCAAAGGGAACAGGAATCCGAGACGGCAGCGCGACTGCAGGTTGTCCTTTTCAAATTGCTTTTGAATCGCTAGGAATCTTCTGATTCGAGTTTTCGGGGCGAAACCTTGCTTTTTCAGCTGGCACTCCAGCGGGCCGAGCGGGAACTCGAGATTCTGAGGAAAGACGGGAGCCAAGTGACGCCTGCGGCGCTGCTCCAGCAGCTCTCGGAGGCAGTGACCGTGCAGAATATAGTAGTGAAGGAAAAACTGCCGTCGGAGCTCGCCGCCAAAAAGAATCGCACCAGAGCTTTGGCCGAAGTCGAGCGGCACACTTATTTCGGTCCAGATCAGATCACCGCGCTCCGCAGCAGACTCGATGCCCTCACTAAAGAGATCCAGGATCTCGTCGAACGGAAGGTGACCGACTTTCCCGCTTTCATCAAAATTCTAGATTCATTGGACGAAAATTCGAGAACATTTAAATTCGCCCCGGTAACATTCAAACCAGCTCACTTCTCCAAATGTTAGATATCGAAGGACACCGTTGACAAGATGGAGCCATTTCGCCAGCAGGCGGCTGCCGTCGCCAATCTCAAGCGGAACGCGCTCGAACGATTGGAAGACGGCGAAGCGAGCCTTCGGGAATTGGAGGCGAGGTTGGAGGAGAGAAGGGAACTCTCGAGGATGGCTGTCGAGGAGAGCGCGCCGAAGGGCGAGGAGTTGAAAAAGTACGTGTCTCGCTTGAAGACCAAGAGCACGCTCTACAAACACTGCAAGGCGGAGCTCGCAGGACTCACCGCGGAGAACAGTGTTCTTCAACGGACCGCTGTTATCCTCGAGAACAGGGTACGACACTCCCACAGAAAGAGTCGATGGCAATTGATAGCTTGCGAATAATCAGAAGAGTCTGCCTTCTAGCTCAATCAATGCAACCAGGAGAGGAAAATAATCGAACCATTGAAAAAGGAGGCGCTGAAGAATTTCACCGCGGAAAATGGATTCGCTCGTAATCTGCAACTGTCGAAAAAGATCTCTTCTTTACGCGCGAAACTCGTGCCTCTAATGACTGGTAATGTTGAAAGGCTGAATTCGTACTGTTAAAATTTAAGTCTGTGGAACAACTAAATGAACATAGATTAATTGTAGAGGTGCAGGGTCTCCGGGAAAAGTCCTTGGAATCCGAGCAGAAATTCAAGATGGTGAGCAAGAGCCACAGCGATGTTGAAACAACTATTAATAATGAGATTAGTGACCTGATTAGTGAGATTTCGGAGCTCAAAGGGAAACTGGAGCAGGTACTTGGACATTAATGAATCAATAGCTATTTCCATTTAAAAATGAATTACATAACATGATATTTAGAGCACCGAAGAGAAGGAGAAATTGGAGAGGGCGTCGAATAAAATGAAATTGTTCGAGGAACGAATGAAGTACGACACAGACGTAAGTTGTATGTACTACGACCGTCAGTTTTTCTGTCAATCATCAATAATCAAATGAATCAAAAGGGCCCGACGGTATCCGATCCGGCACAGAAAATGAAGGACGAACTTCAGAGTGCGATCCAAGGGGAAGAGAGCGCCATCAAGAGTCTTAGCTTGAAGAAGAGCGCCGCCATCGAGAACGCCGTGAAAAATGAGAAACAGTCGCATATGTGGTCCAGCATTATAGCGTGAGTACTTCCACCCCATTCCAAGATATTCGCAATAATTGTGTTTTCTGCAGGATTTTTGAGGCGAAACTAAAATCCGCCGAAGAGAACAAGCAGTCCGACGGCATTCTATTCCGGCGAGGTGGCGCTGAAACTCTTGTCTTACAATAATTGCTCAGTTCTCCGGGCTGCATGAAAAAGGAGAAATACAGTGATCACAATTAGCATATAAAAAAGTGTATTTTACAATCAACATTTTCCCTCTTATTAACCAATGCACACCTGCAGGTTCGCCAGTACAAAAATAGTTGGAGTCGCCCTGTACTTTCCAAGCTCCCTCCACCACAATAAACCTCCCTCTTTTATCCATTTACACAATACAGGATTATTCTACTGTGGGCGATTGGGGGGTTGCAATTGGCTGATATGTCGGCTTGGAGTGAATCGAAGTCACCGCGACAAGTCGCTACGCAATCTCTAAAACATTCTAATCTCTAGTCCTAACAGTGAAATCGTCTCGATATCTTTGGCTTCTATACAGGGTGATTCATTTCCCTTGGAATGATTACGACTAATTTCATGTAGAATCTTATCCAAGATCCTAGGGGGAATCGCAGTGCCCCAAAGGAGATATTCCGAGCCATGTGAATCACCCTGTGCAAGCAACTATAAAAACTCCAACGACTTTACTAATCACAATAGAATTCGAGCATCCACAGCAGTCTCTCGGCCGCGTTTTCTCTGCCGCCCTATACATTCCGCTATCTCTCCGTGCTTAAATCTAGCTTTACAATTATCCCACGCTCAATCAGCGTAATAGTCGCGCGGGAAACGATCGGAACATTTCACTAGAACACTAAATAAACAAATGCAATGGCCAGCTTCCTATAAATAACACCTGTTCGCAGCAGAGTGCGAGGAGCAAATGCAAACGCTGGAGACTCGATTAACAAGAAACATATCGATCAGTTGTTATAGATCTGCCCACTTTCCAAGCCAGTTCCTTAAGTATAGTCCGAGTGTTAAAGGAATTTCCGGTGGCCACTTCCTTGCGAGCGTATAAAACAGTCGCACATAACCCGTAAATTGCAGGGCTCGGCAATTTAAATCGGCTCTGATTTACTGCAGCTGATCACGCGTGGCTGAGCTCGTAAGCCCCAGTCAGTCCACTGATAGAGGACTATTCAAAAGTAGTGGCACCCGGGAGGAAAGGAACGCGAAGGAACTGCGGAGAGCTTTCGTTCCCGGGCCACCCTGTACAACAGTTACTATCGCGGCTCTATTACAGGCTGGCTTACTATCGTTCCGGCACTTCGTTATTCATTATCAAGACAGTGTTTGTTCAATAATCGGCCCAGTAAATCTCGGCTGATTTCGATCGTACAGGGCTCTACTTAATACTGAATCATCCGCCATCTCGCGTCGCATCAATTGTTCCTACACGCGCCAGCTATCACCTTCGTCCGTTTCTTCCACGCGAAAGTCTAAATTTGGCAAACGAAGGGCCAGGAAAGAAATGGGTCGAAAAGCTGGTGTCATCTACTTCCCTCTGGATCAGAAGTAAGACTTCTTGTACTCTGTGGTTGCGGATCACTCGATGCAATTGGTATAATTGCCTAACACATAATTAGTCTCGTTCTCCATTTTCAATAAGATTGGTCTAACAGATAAGGTTTAGGTACAAAGTCTCGCCTAGAAAAGGTGGCAGTGTCGAAGGTCGATTTACGGAGTGGTTGGAAAGATCTTCAACTGGAAGTGAACTCTCCTACTCTTTAGGAAGGGCGACGCTTTTGTTATTATTGTCGCTTACGTGGCTGTTGCTAGTGGGCTTCGAGTCGACGGCACTGAGAGCGATGCCCAGTTGAGCCGCGTAGTAGGTCAGCATTATCGAGACCTGAAACAGGAGCGTGGTAATCCCGACTTTGTGACGAGAGAGGACTTATTCTCGGTTACCTGGGAATACGGGAGGGGCTTGTAGAAGTAGTGGAAACCGAGTATCGTGTCGGATATGAGGAAACAGATGCCGCCGATGCAGCTGCAGAGCTTCGTCCACGTCCACAGCTTCTATTCAACAGAGCCCAAGTCGATATCGATTATTGAAATCCTTTCACATCCCGGCAACAATCGCGAGATACGAACCCCGTCGAACTGGAACCTGGAGATGGCTCGCCACGCCATGGTCGTCAGCAAAAGAGTATAAATTGGCACACCGACTGCCAGGACACCGTCCAACCCTGGCATCAGTACGTAAATCACTGAAACACAAACTTCCAACTTATCATCTGCCACCAAGTCTACCCACTCTAGAACCTTACCCGGGGAAGTCATAGCGTAGAGGAAGGCGCCCAGCCGCAGATTAAGCGGCCTGAAGCCAAATGCGCTGATGTAGGTGATCTGAGCGAGCGCGAACATGCACATCCCTGGAATGAAGGAGTTGGGCCATACTAGAAGAGCGTCGCCCGCGCAACTGAAGACCAAACCCGTGAGGATCCGCCGGGAGAAGGTGTACCTGCGGAGAAGAAGCGAAAGCCTTTAGAAATTCGTTGAGAATGAAAAGGTCGATTGACGGAGACTTACTCGCGTGAGAAGTTGATGCCATGCAGTAGAATGAAGATGATGAGGCTGATGATCGGCAGGCACTTGAAACATGCGGTGAGCAAGGAGGGCTGCTCCGCGAGGATGAGGAAGTAGACCGAGACACTTTTGAAGAAGGGGACGAGCTTCGGCCCGATGCTCTTTAGCTGGAAAAAATTTCATAGATAGTACATAGATAGTGTTCAATCCTCTGCCCAAGTTCGAGCGCAAGGTGACAATAATCGCCAGTCTCGAAGCAAGAGTCAAGTTCACGTGACGCGAGTCGCCGGCTCAATCAGACAAATTGCCGTCCCTCGGCCCAGGCGGCGAGGAAAATGACTTTATTATGTAAACGAGCGCTCGAGCGCTCTGTGCAGTCAAGTGGCCGAAACGCGTTCTGCTTTCGTGCGACTAACTCCCTCGAACCGCCGCGCAATCCCCGCTCAATTCGACAACAGTAAACAAGCCGCGATCAAAATATCTTTACCAGTGTCGAAATGAGAAAAAAGGATCCCGAGAGATTTCTTTGTCGCAGCCCGGGCCGACGATTAATCATTGGCCGTCGTGGCCGCAAAAACCTCACCGGTCACCTTCGACGTCGACGACAAAGAACAGCGCGTTCATTAACATACTTCAACCCCGCCTCCCATTAAAAATAATGAATGCGAGTTTTCAAGAATCCATGTAGAGTGCGACTGAAAGAGCTCCCGCGGTATTTTGCACAGGGTTTTCCCTGAGAAAGGGACCCGTTTGTTGGGATGAGCTTGTAGAAAGGGTGGGGGCGGAGTTCGCGTGCATCGGAAATCGGAGGAAGGGTCAGCGCGATAAGATAATCATTATCAGTCATCGTGTCGGAGGAGACTCTCTCGCAATCATAATATTTATCGCCGCCCGCACGATATAGACCGGCAGAGTGCATCGATAACATTTGATGACTGATAGGAGAGGGGCTAACACTCGAGGCTCGCGATCGAGATGCTAGTGTCAGCGCTAATTAGCGCCGCTCGCTGATTAATATCCTAGATAGAGTATATAGATGGAGAGCGCGACAAGATTGTTTAGCAATGATTTTAACCCGTACAAGTAAAATGATCGATCGCGGCATCGCCGCGCTCTAGAGCTTCCTCGACTACACAGCTGCATGAATAATCGAGCGAGGGGATATGACGGGAGTGAGTATAATAGGCCGCGAGAGAAGAGGGAAAGAGGCTTCCTTTCCCGCAGGATCCGCTCATCAATAAACCCTCGAGATCCCAACGAGAGAGACGAGGCCTCAACGGAACCAGGTCACATCTACTGGAACAAGGTGGCTTAGCTTGGCCCGCTCGCCTCACACCCTCGTCAACTCAATACCGCGGACAGCGCTCCTTCGCCAACAAAGTAGCGGGCCCTCTTTGCAAAGAAAAAAATTAGCCGCATCTTTCGAGGTTACAGGTTTCCTGAATCCACCAAATCCTCCTGGCGCACGCCACTCGCTCCCCCGTGTTTTGACGCGTGCGAATCTAGAGCACGAGAGCAGAGAGCCGCGAGGGAGTGAGGGAGAGAGAGACCAAAACAAACTTCCCTCGGTCCTTCATTGAGAGAGATGGTTGCACGAGATGATAAACCTTTCCCTTGGAAATTCCCATTAATTTTGATGGAGCCGTTTAAAGGGACACGCGCCAATCAGAGCTAGTTATACGCACGTGCGCTAATCGCATCTCGTCGAACCCGACGTTCCTCCGGCGAATGAAAAAAGTAGCGAGTATACTTTTCATTGTAATTGCTTTCGAAATCCTTACCACTTGCGTGGACGATGACATGTCGCCGTGCGAAAGGAGCGTGGAGAAGCAACACACACACACACACACGCACACACAGCCAGAGAAAAAGAAAAGCGAGCGAGCGACGCCGCACTCGAACCGCCGTCCACGGTATTTTCCGATCCACTGCCAATTGCCAAGTGCGATCATATGCTGCCTCGGGAATGAACGCGCGACTCCGGAGGGAAAGAGAGAGAAGGAAAGAGAAGCTGGCCGGAGAGTTCGAGCGGAGGTTCGGACAAGTTCGCCTCCCCTCGGCCGAGCCTTCCGCGATTGAACCGAACGGCTTTGTGTTTGTGTTGTTGCTCTCCTCCGGCCAATGGCCGTGCGAGTGTGCGACTCGCACTCTCTGTCTCTTCGCCGCACCACCCTTTGTTTTTCCTCCATTTTTCCTTTTTTTCCGCCAGCACCGCGACGCCGGCCAACTGTTGGATGAATGGGAGATTGGTACCAGCTGATTCATCATTCGCGATCGGGCATTGATTCGCCACAGTTGCGTCTCGAACAACTTGAAGAATTGGGAATGTGGAAAGAAAGAATAAGCTGCAAGTTATCGATTCGATCAACGATTTATTCAAGGAGGGAATCGCCAATTGCCACCAGCTCTCGTTACACTGATTGGCTGGTTTAGAGGATTAGTGAATCTCGATTGAAATTTAAGTCTAACGTTAATAGGGAACTCGAAGTTGTCTTCTCCTTTATTTAGCGCTTGCTGTTCACCTCCTTGGCTTTCTCCAGCAAGTGCTGGACCAGCGCATTCCACTGCTCAGGCTGGTTCTTCGTGTACCAATCTGCCATTTGATCGAACATCACCTTCTGCCTCTCCGTGCACCGGTTGCATTTATTCGATATCACCTCTGGGAAGTTCCCTGATGCGAGGAAACAGTCGAGATAGCGTTGGTCAAACAACAGACTCGAGGAAATTGTATTAGTAATATTAATAATGTAGTACCGTGGAAGTAGGACATGTCAGCAGTGGTGCAGGGTGCAGTGTCCATGAAACAACTGTAGTATTGCTCCCTAAGCCGATCGTTCTCGAGAATCTCCTCGACATTCACGTAGTCGTACTTGTCCGAGTAAAGTTCCCCGCTTGCGGCGTAGGCTGTTGCGACAAAGAGCGCGAGCATCGCGAATCCCAAAATCGTCCGCATCTTCGTTTTCTTCTTCCTTGTAACTTGGTTGACACGGAACTGAATGATGTGCGATTGGCATTCGCCTATTTATACACCAATTCCTCACATACTTATACAGAATCGCCTTACGTAAATCAAGGAAATGCAAATCGACGGATATTGTTCGGATCTAATAAGAGCCTCTTTCGACATCCAATTGCTCCTCCTATTATTGCAAATCGTCCTGTCATATAGACATCAGCATATTTATCCTTCCGATCCCATGCGAGATTCGTGGAACTCCACTTTGCTTTTTACTCTACTCGCATACGATTCTCCCAAAACAAACATCGAACACAGATAATTAGTTGGGCGCAAGCCGAAATTCTGTCGTACGGAGAGGAGACTTGACCAATTTTCCAGACGAAATCGGCAAAATATTGTCCTTACGGAATAGAAAATTCCGTAATAATATATCGATCCCAACGCTAATTAGACGCTTTGTCTCAACCTATGATTCCTTTTTGCAAGTCTCATTTACCTCATCTTTCTGTCAGGTTCTCAGATAACCTATTTGGTTACTCTCGGCGAAGATAGAAAAACTTTTAATGATAGCTGACGACTAGATATGCTAATGGCTTCTAAGAAAGATAAAGTGTCCGCTCTGTAAAAGAATATGGGAAGAACGAGAGAGGATTGACGAGACGTAAAATATGAGACAGGAGATATTAGACATCGAATACAATGTCTGTCCATCCCGGGTGACCGAGGTTCCCAGGTTCTTCATCGACATTTCGGCAGATAAAAACTCTCGATCATCCTTGCTATCTAAAACAGAGGTTTTCCTGTAAGCCGGTATTGTATTTTGGCCGGACGGAACTCCTGGTGCACCCTGGCGAGCAGGAGGCTAACTAAGAAGAGCGTGGATAGTGGGAGCGCGTGCCAGTGCCAGCCAGAGGTTATCCGCTCGGAGAAGAGGCCGAGCAGAAAGAGGAACTGTCATAGAAACCGCGAGAATTCTGAGAGGAAGATGTTCTCGACTACCGCGAGGCAACTGGTCCCGGTTCTCGTCAAGTCTCTCCGACAGAATGCGCCCACCCTCGAGGTACCAAAACCAAAAACCGGCCCGAGCACTAACAACGTTCCCTAACGTTCCAGAAATCTTTGTTCATGAGAATCTATAGCTGCAAATCTCTCCTTTTAGAGACGAGGCGCCCTGAGGTGCTGCGCGGCCGTGGCCACACAGAAATACCACACGCCCTCCAATACCATCATTATGTTCGTCCCTCAGCAAGAGGTTAGAAAACGAAACCAACCCGATGCTATATAATAGGCTTGGAGAAAGTTTGCTACTTGTAGTCGTGCGAGTGATGCTTTTATTGTTACTTCGAGCAACGCTGTTGCTTGGAGATGTCGAGATTTTGTTGCTGATTTAATGATGCAATTCTGTCACTGTTTACATGGGGTGAATTCTTCTAGGCATGGGTGGTGGAGCGAATGGGCAAGTTTTACAAGACCCTTGAGCCCGGTCTCAACTTTCTCATTCCAATCCTTGACAAGGTCAAGTACGTCCAGTCACTCAAAGAATTGGCCATCGAGATACCGAAACAGAGTGCCATCACTGCAGGTTCTCATAAGACTATTACCATCGGATTACTAGCAGTCAATGGAAAGAGTTCTGACTTGACATTGTAATCACTAGGGATGACTTTTTCCCACAGATAACGTTATGCTCAACATCGACGGGGTGCTGTACGTGAGGGTCACCGACCCGTACTTGGCGTCGTACGGGGTCGACGACCCCGAATTCGCAGTCCTTCAATTGGCTCAGACGACGATGCGATCAGAGCTCGGAAAAATGAGGCTGGACAGCGTGTTTCGGGAGCGAGAGGAGCTCAACACGAGCATCGTCACGAGTATCAATAAGGCGAGCAATGTCTGGGGCATCACTTGCTTGCGATACGAAATAAGTATGAGTGACCTGACGCGGTCGATATATCTTTCTTCAAGCCCGCATGACTTATTCTCGTTGCTGCTTCTCATCAGGGGACATCAAGCTGCCGAACAGGATATACGAGGCGATGCAGATGCAGGTGGAGGCCGAGAGGAAAAAGCGCGCGGCCATCCTAGAGTCTGAGGGAATCCGGGAAGCGGAAGTGAATGTCGCGGAGGGAAAGCGATTGGCCAGAATATTGTGCTCAGGTATACTCTTCGTCGGGAAGACGCAAAGGGCGACGAGAGAATTCCTTCTCACGGAGAATGACATTGACTTTCAGAGGCGATTAAACAGGAGGAGATAAACAAGGCGGCGGGAGAAGCCGCGGCGATAGTCGCCCTGGCCGACGCGAGAGCGAGGGGCTTGAGTGTTGTGTCGGGGATGCTGCGAAATTCGAAGGCGCAAGAGGCTGCGGCGCTGGTCGTCGCCGAGCAGTACGTCAAGGCATTTGGCCAATTGGCCAAAACGAACAACACTATGATCCTGCCGAGTAATATGGCTGATGTCTCGTCTTTTATTGGACAAGTACGTTCTCCTCCTCTGGCAATATCACCTGTGAACATGAAATTCCATTAGTAGAATACGTGCGAGTGCTTGTTCAATCGAATTTTCGCAGGCACTCTCCATGTATAGACACCTGACGCCCAACGCTCTCGGAAGAAGCTCGTCCGACGAGCTCCAAGAACACCCGGCTAGTAGCCCAACCGACGACTTCGGCGATACCTACAGGAAACTAGCAGATAGTATTCAAACGCACGAGGACACGGTACATTCCGAGGCGAAAGCCAAGGCGAAACACGCGGCAAAGACGAAATCGAGTAAGCAAGATTCACCCCCCGGCGAAACACAGCCCGAGCGTACGTCGCCCGAGTCGTTGGAACTGTTAAAGTGAAATGGCTTGATTACTTTGTAAAATATTTATGTATATTACAAACGTACTTGTTAAGAATGACACATGTTTCTTTATTCTCCGCTTCCTTGGTCACGTCGGCGTCGGTCGGTATTTCTTCGGGACTCGAAACTTCGCGTTTTTCCCGCCAGGAGTGTTGGCCGCCAACTCCCAGCATCAGACCACGTGACGGCTCTGAGCGCGACATGCGCGTTGAACTAAAGTAGTTCCGCCAGTGGGCACGATTAGATGGCGGCGCGCATGTCGGGCTCAGAACCGTCACGTGGTACAAGACAGAGTCCCTACTGGTCCCTACTCACTGCGCTCGCTACTGTGTAATAGTGCTGTGGTATCAGAGTGTTTGCTGGGCTGGTTAAATGCAAAGTGTGACGAAGGCAGAAGCGCAGGAGTGGAGTCCGAGGGATCGTGCGTGAATTGGTGCGTGTGCTGTGCGTGAGTGAGGATGCCCACGAGGGAGACTGGCTGTTGAGAGGAGGTCCGGTCCTCTAGGCGAGTGCGTGGAGAGGCAACTATCCCTTAGGAAATCGAGAATGTGCGTCACCGTCACGGGTGTCTGAGCGAGGAGGCCTCGTATCATGCAGTCCATTTACTGGACCGGGAGGCTGCTCTCTCGAGCGATCTGGAACGGCATCTCCAACTATTCTGCCTGCGCCGAGCCCAACGGCAACAAGAGACAAGAGGCGTCCCTCGTCTCGGCCGTCTGCGGCTTCCCCAAAGACTTCGCGCGAGGATGCATGCGGAAGGGACAATTCGGCGATGACGCGTGGTTCAGTGCCAAATTCAAAGCCTGTGAAGTCATAGGTGAGCAAGACCAATCACTTCCCAAACAGAACCCACGTCCCGCTCTCGCAGGCATCACCTCGCCAGGACCACCAGTCTACTGGACTTTAAACATTCCTATCTCGCCTCACTGACACATTTTCCCAGCTAAATAGCCTCGACGCTCCGAGCAGACTAATTGGTCACCACATGGCCCCAACTCGAGGGCCTTGGACTCTAACCTGCTTCCATGTGATTACTCAAGGCTTTCCCCTAATTTTTAGGTGTCGCCGACGGAGTGGGGGGCTGGAGGCACTACGGCATAGACCCCGGGGAGTTCTCGAGCTTCCTCATGCGGACCTGCGAGAGGCTCGTCACCATGGGTAGATTCACCTCGAGCGAGCCTGCTGGCTTGCTAGCGCGTAGTTACTATGAATTACTAGAGAATAAACAACCGATACTAGGTACGCACGATAACCTCTACTTCATCTTTCATTGCTTTCTCTTTATCCTCCTCCTTCTCTCGCTCTTTCTCTTTTCGAGCCTTTTCGTCGCTTACATAATTCTTGGGATCAGCTGGTGCCAACGACGCTCATACTTGTTTATATCGAAAGAGTTGATTAAGTTGCCTTTCGACTAGCTCTGCAATTCTCATTGTTCGCGAATGCTACTGCATCCCAAGAATGATGTGTAACATATTATGTGTTGTATGTAGTAGATTTTCGAGATGATATAGCGCGTCACCTTGCACGTGTCCGCAGGTAGCAGCACCGCGTGTGTAATAGTTCTTAATAAAGAGACCAGCACCATTTATGCGGCGAATATTGGAGACAGCGGCTTCGCCGTGGTGAGGAAGGGCGAGGTGGTGCATCGTTCCAACGAACAGCAGCACTACTTCAACACGCCCTTCCAACTGTCTCTTCCACCGCCGGGACACTCGGGCTTGGTGCTCAGCGACAGGTATTGCACCATACCAGCGAGTCTTGCGTCAAAGTCATTAACGCGAGCCGCCGCGTCGCCGACAGGAAATCCAACTGACTAGACCGATTACTCTTTGGTTCCGTAGTCCGGAGTCGGCAGAGACCTCGAGCTTCGGCGTCGAGGACGGCGACGTGATCCTCCTAGCGACCGATGGGGTTTTCGATAACGTGCCCGACCAGCTCCTCGTCACCGAGATGAAGAAGGTCCAGGGCGAGAGAGACCCGACGAAACTCCAGGGCGTCGCGAACTCGATCGCCTGGATGGCTCGGAGACTAGCGTTCGACGGCGCCTTTATGTCCCCGTTCGCCCAAAGTGCTAGGGAAAATGGAATTGATGCTATAGGTATGTATGTAGACCGAGACTCGATTCCTTTCAGTCGGATCTCCAAGTTGGTGTAATGAAAAAGATAGTTTTATTCGTCCCATTTAATGCTAAGTCTTTGGTTTAATGGCATCCCGGGAAATTAAGCTTACTCTTACTGTATATCGTACGAGAGACGGGAGAGGAAAGATTACAGCTCACAGATGAGGATGTTCTCCATTTGTTTTACAGGTGGCAAACCGGACGACATTACGGTGCTTTTAGCGACGGTGGCAATATGATAAAATATGTATAATAGACTCTTTGATCATTGTATTATAGTCCATGTCCATTCAGCGTATTGTTGTGTACCTAACTATACATCATTATGAATTCCATTATAATAATCATTTATTATTTAAACCAGAATAAAATGCTTTTGTAAATCACTCCCCCACGTCTCTACGATCCGCAGAGCGAAGGCGGCCAGCACACGATCGGGCTCCAGGGGCTTTGGCTCTTTGGCTATCAGGAACTTTTGCAATGCGAAACTTCCCTTCGAACACTGTACAATCACCCCTGAAAATCCTCCAAAGTATTTTAATTATAAACTAGACACTTCAATTTCTACACTTGCTTTGTACACTTAAGAACCGAAACACACGAGAATTCATTCAAACTGCGACGGGAGGCAAGAAAGCAACTCGTACTTCCTCAGTCCTTAGATTGGGCCGATCGCCTGATTTTTAAGAGGACTTCCACCAACGAGGAACTCTTTCCATTCATAACAACTGATGCTGGGAACAAGAAGATGCCAATCACGACCACGAGAAATCTAAATGGCGCGCAAGGTGGTGGTATATGGTGCATAGTCTGAAGAACGATGGAGAGTGCGAATGACTGCGGCCGAAGGAAAGAACAGCTCGTAAAAGTCCTTGTTTCCCTTTATATTTAGAGTTTTGTACTTCACAGATAATTCCTAAGTTGCGTGTTCTTGCTATGAGACATAATAAATAAATGCTGCGACACTCGAAAACAATCTGCGAATATCAGTTGCCGGTCACGTGACCGACAGACGATAACTTTCATTCGACAACCTAACTCTATCTCTCTTCTCTCTCTCTCTCTCGGTCTCTGTTTTTCTCTCCACATGATCGTGAATTATGATTAGACAAACGGATGCCGAAGGAAACACACTCGGCTTACGTCAAGTGTCCATTAGAGAGTTAAACGAACAAGTTACTCTCGCGACTTTGACTCGGAAATGAACACTTGGCTTTATACCCTGCGATACGAAAGGGTCCGCTCCAGCAGTGGGAGCGGCAACTGGATGAAAGAAAAGAAGCCCTGTAAAACATTGGAAGTCTTATCTACAGAAGTACACGAGAGCAGTGTTCCCTTCGAAATAGACTTCGGGTCTGGCGCAGCAGAGTCTCAATCCCATTCCGTACTCGCGACTCTTCCATCAGTATGCGTAGTTAACTGGACAAATCAAGGAACAATCGGTTCGCCGGCTGAGCATCGAGGCTCCATCGACTCGACGCGCCAATCGTGCAAAATGCCCCGATGGACTTTTGGAAGCAGCCTTCCGCGCGCTTTCCATCACTGTACATTGGCCTCCTGGCCCCAATTGAACCCACCGGGCCTATCTTCAGGCGGTGGTGTGTAGTCTGTGTCGTCAGGGTGTGCATCAAACAAAGTCTTACTGCGAACATAGTACATATTGGAGGTAAATATCACAGGTAAATCAAGAACCTGGCCAACTTGTACTTACAGCACTTGGGGAGTCCTCAATATCCTAAAGCCACCCCTCAGCCTTGGAAAGACATCTTCGGCGAAGTAGTACGTGTGTCCGGTGGCCATACCGACCAGATCCACCCACATAGTGTTCCCCAGCAATACAGAAAAGCCCAATAGTACCCATGGCAGATACGGGGCCTGTGTAAAACAGACTCTATTCAGATCAACATCAACCATCAAACACTACTACCCAGATCCACTTACATGGAAATTGAGGATGCCGAAGAAATTCAGTCTAACAAATGGGTTCCTACGTGACCAGACGTACACCAGCATTACTGTGAATGCATGCCCCAGGAATAACAAGTTCCCAAAGAACGCGAAGCTCTAATATCCGCTATAAGGAAAATACAGGCTTCTCCCTCTCAGCTAAAATCAAGGCTTAAACATTTCTCTAAGGATACGATCATACATAATCCCCCGAACATGAACATCATGACAAAGTCTGCGGTCCTTCCTCTGAAGGAACCTTCCTCGAGCATCCGGCAGTACCGGTATGTGAATATCATATTGAAAAGGAAGTTGAAGCCCAAATTCCCAAAGTAGAGGAATGTTGTTAAGAATCTCCATACCTAGAATCATTCGATAGAGGATATTTCCCTTGAGTAAACAATCACAGCCATCGTACAGAGAGTAGGATATAGAATAGGGCGAATTGTACCTGATACTGTTCGATTATGAGAAAAGGGTTGAAGTAGAGCTGAAACGGCGAGACCAAGTCTAATTGCTAAAAGAAGAAAAAACTCTGTAAGCGGAGGGAGCAAGTTAGAGGACTCGAGTATGAGCTCTGGTACGAACCACCGCGAGAGTGGTGATGACACAAGCCGTGGTGTAGGTTCGTGTCACCACTGGGACGTCGAGGTATTCCTGGCGAAAGGTTTGGTAGGCCATGGTCGATGGGTGCGCGTGTCAGGCGAAACTCCTCCCGTGCATCTATGGACCGAGAACTCTCTTCCTGGCGAGCGACCTTCGCTCGGCTCTGCGCCTCGTTCCTCGTCCTTTGCCCGAGAGCAGTCTCGCGATCACATGTTGCACAGGTGTCGGACGTGCGTTATCTAATTTCGATCCCAGGACGCATCACACACTCGATCCCAATCGACAGTACGCCACTATAGAACCCACCAGCTGCAAATCCTCTCCTCGTTCTTAGTCGCCGCGCACTATTCTACAGCGAGAGACTATCTAGCGCGGCCGATCTTCCGAGTCACTCGAGTCTCGACGAGCTAGTTGTGTATCGGCAGAGCGACTGCGTGCTCCTCGATTGGAGCCTCGGACTTTGACTCGGCGAGATCTCCTCCTCGAGGATCGCAGTTGAAATCTGTAATTATGCTGGCGTCTGACACGTATGCCCCGCGGCCACGTCGCTAGAACCCGCGACTAAAGATAAGGTTGGCCAAGCAGAAGAATCTCTAGATCCTATAGGGCAAGTATATAGTGCGCGGTCGGACGGATACGCTAGGCCCGCTAGGTAGAAGCGAGGATGGAAACGTGTCCCAACGCGACTGGCCTCCGAGGGAGTCTTTCTCCCCGTCGTCCGAAGAATGTCGTGTCATCAGAGCCTCATTTG
Organism: Crossocerus cetratus; assembly: GCA_963675795.1. Lineage (NCBI taxonomy): Eukaryota > Metazoa > Arthropoda > Insecta > Hymenoptera > Crabronidae > Crossocerus > Crossocerus cetratus. The sequence continues at coordinate 17,093,944 of OY776671.1, forward strand.
CGTAAAAGACGCTCGGCGTCGGCAAAGGCTGAGTAGAGCTCGGATTCCTTTTGAATGGGCCCGATGACGCTCGCTCGGCTCACCTCACGGCCGCGCCGATGCCAATCAATTGCCAATCAGCAGTGGACGCGCGCTGCATCTCCAAGGCTTTCCCAATCCCTAAACGCAACCTTTTTTATTCGCAGTCACGTGCACTCGCCTCTGCTAATCAGCGCCGAGCAGCCAATCCCAGTCGAGAGATTTCCCGCCAATATTCAAACAACTTGCTTTTATTCATTGTGTCTTTAATATAACGTGACCCGTAAGAAATACGTGAAAAGAATGTTCGATACAAGATGCACTGCCTCGATTGATTTCACAACCAAACTATTCACCAAGTTCCATGTCCATCCGTGGAACTGTGAACTCGATGAGAAGACTCGCAATAAATAAGACTAGGCCGATGGGGAATCTTCTTGAAGAAATAAACATAAAAAAGGATATATACAATTGAATTGGGGGCTGATCGGGAGGGATCAGTGGGAGAAGAAGTGACACTGTCCCAGAGTAAGGATCGTAATGCTGCCGACAGTCAAGAAGAGGCAGAGATATCTGCCGGTCACGGGGACTCGGAACAATCTCGCGCACATCTTTAGGGAGGACGTGTACAAGAGTATAGTGTCGAGGTCCTCTTCGGGGGTGCTCTGGTAAACGAACGGGCGGATCCGCACCTCGTGCCCGATGCTTTGTATCATGGAACAGGTGGTGGTCAATCTGGCGGCCTGTCGATAGAAATCTTTATTACTCCCCGCCTTTTCCCAATGATCCCCACCCTCCACCGACAAATACCTGAACGAACGGCGCTATAGAAATGAGTATCCACAAGAGGACGTTGACAATGCCGACGTATGTGACTGGATTGTTGTGCGCCTCGCAGTCGTCGTATCGGAGCAACCAGACAATGCCAGCGACCGCCCACGCGAGATTCACCACCGTGTAAATGCAAACCGCCGGGCCCAATTCGTCATTGAAGTACTTGAGCAGTTTCTTGAACTCCGACAACTCCTGCAATTAACTAATAATTGATCCTCTCTCTCGATTTCGATAGAAAGGATTACTCGTCCCTTGATTCCTCTTACGAACCCTCATCCAATCCATCGCGGGCAGCGTATGCTGAAGAAGCTTACCCCGAAGGAACTGCAGGTGGGAAATGAGCAATTGCGCTTGCAGGCAGTAGCTCGTTATGATCGTACCCTCGACCATGTCGTGCCACAGAGTGCACACGATTAGGAGGATCTTTAGCGTGAGTTTGACCTCGTAAGGACTGCGGGAAGAAATTGAAGAGAATCGAGAGTGAAGAAATGAGAGATGGCCAACTGGAATTACCTGTGCTCTAGCCACTGAAAGACAATGCTTCCCTGAGCCATCATGACATTGACAGTGACTAATGCCATCAGCATCCAAACGACACTCAGAGCAATGAAGAACCATAGAGTTCTGACGAGCTTTCTCTGACTGCCTCGATTGACAGGGTTCGAGGAAAGCAGGAAGGCCCGTTCCATGAGGTTCTGGAGCTGCTCGTTTTCTTTGATTCGAAATAGGTAGACCATGTAGAGGTAGGCCGCGAGGTGGAGGATACTCGGTATCAGATAGATGAATATAACATTCCCGTAGCAGGAGGAAGAATGATCGTGTTCCTTAATCGAGCTCGGCATCATATTTAATTCGAGCGGCAGTTGCTTGTAGCAGAAGCCCCTGTCTCTTCTGAAATGTTTATCATCTATATACTACATGAGAAAAGGCAGTGGGAGGAGTTTAGTGGCTCTGCTTACCTGAAACAGGCCATGTACTGCAATATGTAACCGATGCACATGAATACTATGACTTGGAAGGTGTGATAATTGACGAGTATGTAATAACGAGAGAATCGCTCTGTATCGTCGCCGCTCGTCGGTTTGAGGCCCATCACTCCCAGCAGCCTCAAGTAGGGCCTTAGGATTTTGTGCTTGCAGTAGTGAAGAACTGCGGAGGTGCTGAGGTTCTCGTAGTCCGGCATCTCGGCGATTTCGCCTACCTAGCGGCTCTCAATTAATCGTCAATGAACAATTAGAGTGGCAAGATCCTGCCATCGCGTCAGGGGACTCTTACTTCGGTGCTCTGCATTTGCAATTCGGACAATACCGACGCCGAGGAAGCCTGCATAGTCTCCTGATTGCCTTGTGGTGGATCCTTGCCATTCTTTGACTCATTATTCGAATTGCTCTATAATGACAAGGACAAGATTGAATTAATCACTGTGGGGAGTGGATCGGGCGATCGGGCGATCGGCTGCGCGCAAGAAGCTCCTGCGAGTCTGGTGTGAGATGATTTACTTGAAAGATTTGGAAAATCTCGCGCATAGCTATAATGGGAGTTAACTTCTCGAGCCCGCACATAGGACCTCGACGGTTCCATCGATACTGGAAGTCTTATTCACTGCCAATTGTATTCGAGCGGGCCGTGGAAATCAAAACAAACATGGCATCACTCGTTGGCCGGTATTACGTATATTTGTGCGGCTCGGCTCGGCTCTCACACTTTCGGATATCCCGCCAGGAAGCTGCGCGCGGCTATCTGGCTATCCCGTAATTATCCCCGAGGCAGTTCTCGCCCGCTCTCTTATCCACTGGCACACCAATTGAAATAGCTGTTACGCAATCGAGTGGTCCACGATGGCAGGAGTGTTACACTGGGCTCCGGAGCCTCCGGGGAGCACAACGTCGCACCAAAGAAGAGATCGAGTTCGCAGTACTCACCAATGCCATTTTTCCCGATCAACGGGCGCGATGCTTTTGAACTTGAAAAGAAAACATGCGTTATCGATAGTTGGTGTGATTCACCCCGACATATGTGCGCGTATGTCAATTATATCAGGCCACCGCCGCGAGCTGATGACACTTCACCTCGGCCGCGAGATATCCGCGGTGGTGTTGCGCCTAAACAAATTATATTGTTACCGCCCGGCCTATCGCACTTCTTTCTCCTCCATGACGAGCGAGCGGGTAAAGTCAGCGTCCAATGCTGGGAGGACAGGAATCGTATTTATTTCCAGGGTAAAACACAATAAATATCAACGTCGCTTCTTGAACAGATTTCGAGCAGGCCGCAACATGTGCCGGTGCTCTTTCGCGTGTCGCTGCACCTGGGATGCGCCCCGTTTCCTCTGGGGATCAATCAATTCATAGAGTAGTTGTAGTCAAATCATTTCGATACCTCATTGATAATTAATAATGACTTACCTTGCCAACGGTAAAAGTCATCTCCCTATTGCCCCTCGAGCCCGCAACTTTAACAGTGTTTGCCTCCTCCTTCTGTAATCTCTCACCCAAGCTCGCTCTGGAAATATGTTCAGTGATCACTCGACTACTCCCTCTGGCTTTCACATTAACAAAGAACTCAACACTCCGCATCGAAATCACGTACTTGTCTCGTTTCTTAGCAACTGGCCTGGCTTCTCGGAATTCTACATCCTCCTTGATTTCATACAAGTGTGGTTGTTTCTTGGGTCCCTCGTCGTCCGATTCGTCCTCTTTCCTCTCGGCTTCGCGCTCGGTCTTTTTGATTAATCTGTACTGCTTCCTCACTTCCTTCACCCAGGGTTTCTCGTCCTCGGAGCTACTCTCTTCGTGGATGAAACTCTCGTCCGTGCTGTTGTCAGCTAGATATTTGAGGATAATGTTTATTGGGAGATGTCGGGATGATTTATTAGGAAATTTAAGTTAAGTTAGAGGGTCTACCATCTTCTTCCTCGTAGGGGCGCTCGACCACTGTCTTTTCACGGGCCTCCTCCGCCTCCAACTGCGCCTTTAATCTTTTCGCCCTGCTCTTTTCGAGTTGCGATATCACCGGATTGAGCAACGAGTACTCTTCCGCGGCCTTGTCCACTTGGAAGTCAGGATTCGAAAAGAGAGCCTTGAAACGATCGTCCTTGAGCAGATTCGCCGAGGCCTTCTTGTTCTTCTTGGCAGTGCTGTCCGTCTCGTAATCTATCAGCTTCAACGCCAGCTCCTTGTTCACGCTCGGAAGTTTCTGGATCTAAAATGCCAAGTTCTCTCCGTAAAAGTTCTGCACACTAGCTAATTATCGAAGATTGTGACTGAATTATACCTGGACTCTGTTCTGACGAGTCTCCTCGATCTTCTCCTGAATCTTCTTCTTCTTGTAGGCCTCGAACTCGAACGGTTTCGCAACATCTCGTGCCTTTCGGTACAAGCGAATGTCGACGAAGTAGCCGTGCATGTACGCCCTTAATAAATTCGTGCCCTTCAAGTGCGACAAGTCTAACTCGTCCAGCTCCTTCTCTGTGATGAACTTGTAGTCGTCGTAAATCGTCTCATAACTCATTTCCTCCAATTCCTCGGTGAGATTATCCAAGAAACTGCACCAAGACGGCGCAGGGCCGAGGCTCGGAATGTAATAAGTTTGCATTTTTGCGTGTTCGTTCGCAAGTAATAGCATTCCAGTGTCAGGTATCACGCACAAGTCATTAAGATCGTGTTCGGTTTCGATAGACGTGTAAATCTTTCCCTGAAAATGTCGGACTATGAACTTCAATGTTCCAACATGAACCAAGTAATTTTCTTCAACTTACACTATGTTTGTGCCAGATTTTCACAATCGAACTGTCCATCGAGTAAACTAAATCCATTTTATCGTGAAATTCGATATTTCTAATTGGCAAGCCATACATGTGATCTTTCACTAGGAAAGGCTTGCTGGATCTGATATCATACAACATTATTTGGCCGGTGGAACTGCCTACAGCCAATGTTAAACCACCTTGGAATTTTAAGCTTGTTATAGAAGGCACTGATTCCAATCTGTGAGCAAGTAAATCATAAAAATTTTAGAAAATCTATAACAATCAGGGACACCAGTTTTTCCAAACAAACTTACTTCTGATCAGAGATACAATGTAAAGCACAGTCCAATGTGCCGACTCTATTCCTAACTCTGGGATCCCATGCCTCCACCTTGCCATCCTGTGTCCCAACAGCCAACAAATGATGAACAGGATTTATCTCACACTTGTTCATGGATGAGGCCTCAGTTACATATGACTGGAGAAATTGTCCTCTCTCTAAATTTATCCTATATATCTCATTACTGAAACAATACAAGAAGATGAATTTGTTTCTGCGAAAATCTGAGTCAATTGTACCAAAGAATATTACCCACCTATCACCAACCACAAACAAATCACAGGTTGGATAATGATACTTGATGTCCCTGCCAAATCTCGGTACTCTGACCCTGTGATACTTGCCATGTGCAGCGTGAAACTCCACGCTTCTATCACAATGCAGGAAGACTACCTGAAAGGGAATCGTGTTGAGAGACACATCCAGTGAAGAAAAGATTCTCTCACCCCAGAACTTACTTTGCTGTAATCATCGGAAAGCATTTCGAAGGTGACGACCTCGGCATCGAAACATCGCTCGAACTTCAACGAGAGATTATTGACATCGAAGCATTTCACTCGGGGTTTGTATATGCCTGTAGCGAGGATGTGTTGGCCGTCTTTGGATACCCTGATGGAAGTGCTGACACCGGGCATGTCGAAGTCCTGTATGAGTTCGATTCGTCGTCGAAGATCTATCGAAGAGAGAGGTGCGGTCAAAAATGTTGGAAAGATCCTCGGAAAGAGTGAAGAGATCTACGCACCGACATTCTTCTTGAGCATAGCCCGCCTCTTTCGCTCGGACAGCCATTCCGGCAGCGATTTGCCCGCGCTGAGATTGTAGATCTTGACATCGTTCGGGCAGGAGACCTGCATCTTGTCAATTCGATCGCAACAGCCTCAACTATCTACTTTCGTATCATGTCAAACTGGAAAGGCCACTGCGAGAGCACGTGGAGAGCCACTACAACAACGAAGTTAACACCAATTTGGACAGTCGGACTTTCATCAAGCGAGAACTTCTCCCAGGACACGGAGGAAATTCCGCAAGTTCCGCCGCGGAGCGCAAATGAAATCCCTAGGGTAGACCGGCACATTTGGAACGTCCCTGCTCGAAGAAGAGGTTGGCAGAGCCGTGAAGTCCGATGGCGGCGATGTCGGCTTGGAGGGGGGGACTCTCTGAGGGAAAGCCTGGGCGCCGGAGGTGAGTTGGGGGGCGACGTCGGCGAATTGTGGGCTGTTGGCGGGGCGTGAGGGTGGAGGGACGCGGTAGTTAGGGGATCGGGGCGGGGCGGGTATAGGGGGGAGCAGCAGGAGGAAGAGTGTCGGGGGGGGTCGAAGTGGAGAACCGGCGTTTGAACGCGCATCGGTAGTCGTGAGACGAGTCAGTCGGTGACGGGTTGTGTCCTCTAGTGCCGTAGTGAGAGAAGAGTTCGTTCGGTCGGGACCCACTTGTGTGAAAAAATGAGCTGGCAGGATTACGTTGACAAGCAGCTGCTCGCCTCGAGGTGTGTTACCAAAGCCGCGATTGCGGGACACGATGGCAATCTCTGGGCGAAGTCCGAGGGTTTCGAAGTGAGTACACCTCCACCTCAGAATCAGAGTGAGCGAGAGAGAGAGAGAGAATGAGTGTTCGCATGAGAATGAGAGAGAAAGAGAGAGAGAGAGTGAGAGCGAGTCCTCTAGACCCGTTCCCTTCGATCGCAACCTCTCGCTTTACCTCGGACAAAAGGGAAAGTCAACGCGGCTCCGAAAACCACATCCCATTATGCAGAATTATATGCTGGCTGGTTGGCTCTGCCCCCCCGGCAGCCGCCTACTCCTCGCGCGGATCCTCGGCTCGAATTCCTCGTGGCGGAATATCCGGCACGAGGATCCGCGCTCTCGTGGGCGACACGGCGCGAGCGTCTTACTGGAAGCTACTCCGAAATATTCTGCCACGTACGGGCCGGAGGTATGTCGGCGAGTCGGCGAGTCGGCGAGCCGGCGCCGAGAGGAGGCTAAAAGTGGGCGGCTTTCTACGCCAGAGTTTTCCCAGGGAAAGAGAGGACGAGCTGGTGTGTCTGTACGCTGCCTCGTGTCCGCGCGGCTGCTACGCCGGTTACGCCGGAAAGCAGCAGCAGCAGCAGCAGCAGCAGCAGTCCGCTCGGCGGACATATTTCCGAGATGTCGCCGGCCACTCGTTCGTCCTCCTCCCCAGCCGCATATCCCAACCCGGCTATAAGCTCCGCCCGGCGAAATCGCTTCCCAGGAGAGAGAGTGTCCGCCGGCATTTTCGCCGGCCTCTACGAGGGAAGGTGGCCCTTTATTCCGAGTGCCGGTGGAAGGTCGACCAGAGACAGAGCGAGAGAGAGAGAGAGAGGGAGAGTGGAGCCGGCGGTTGATTGCGATAAGAATATTTGAGTGTTCCTGCCCTATGGCACTATCGGGCCGGGAGAGGAGCGAGAGCGAGAGTGGCGTATCGCGCCGGGGAAGAAGGGTGTGGCGGCCTTTTGCCAGTGGAATCTTTTCGCCCGTTCGAACTTCAACGGTTTTTCGGCGAAGCTTAATATGGCTGCCTGCCGGGCACGTTGTGCCGCTGCTCGCCATGGAAATGGTGGCTCCTTCTATACGTTACGCCAGCACCACTCTGCACATGCGATTCTCTCGCACTCTCTCCCCCCCGCTCTCTTTCTCTCTCGCCGCTCCTCTTTCTCCCTTTGTTCTCATAATGAAATGTCAGCCTCCGCCTGGCCGAGTCTCTCTGCCAGCCGTGTCGAATAACTCGATAAGGGAATCCCCTACACGCCCTGCACGGCCATTTGGAGCCTCTGGCCTCTCTCGGCAACTTTGCCATTTTCGAGGTTAGACACTCCGCACCTCTCTCTCTCGCTCTACTTGGGATGCATGTGTGTCGCCTAATGCTTGGAGTTTCCGAGGAATCTCGATGCCGATGGGGAGGGCGACGGTAGATTTTTGCGGAGTCGAGTGAAATGGAGATATTTGCGGAGGAAAAGTGAGGAATGATCGACGCGCCCTCGGAGGCCCTCGGTATTAAAACTGGCTGATCCTGTCGGTAAATCCCGCGGAGCGGAAGGGCGGAGGGCGAGGGCAGGTCCTTGCTGCGAGGACGAAATTGAGGCTGCTCGCCCACGCGGCCGTGCCGGCCGGCTGCTCCTTCGCTCTCTCTCTCTGTCCCTCGTTGGCTCGGCCTCCCTCGGACTTTTGGCAGCGGACTCGAGGACTGTCGAAACTGATGACCTTAGAAGCTCGATGTGCAGATATGCGCGATTAGTCAGCCGATATATCGCGCTCCGCTCCACCTCGACAAAGTAACACGCCAAGCACGTAGCGCACGTAGTGCGTCGGTGCGCCTTTTTCGTCCTAGACTAGACTCTAATCCGTGGCAGCAGCGGCTTTCTCGCATACGCGCAATCCCTCGCGCGTACAAACTTGGAATCGGGCAACTTGATCCCCGGCTATTTTTATAATCGGCCATCGAGAGCATCTTATCTCCGCCGATAGCCATCGCACGGCCTCCTCTACTAGACGCGGCTGACTCTAGCCACTTTAAACGCAAAGCCCTCGGGAACGCGGCCGGAAAACCAAACGCTTTCCCCATATGCTCCCCGATGACTCCACTCCACTCCACCCCCCAAGGAAGAATAACATTTTCCTGGAGAAACGTGAGCATGTGCTCGCTGCAGGGAAAATGGTTGGGGAGATTTGGGGATCGGATTACTGAGGGCCGCGGCGCGGCGGTGACAGAGGCGGACGGGCCGGACGGGGAGGGCACGTCCTTGGCGGTGGCGGACATGTGGTGCAGAGACGAATGCCGGCGGGAGGCAGCCGGGCGAAGTTGGTCGGAGGTTTTTTTCAGCCGTGCGTTAAGTGAGCGTATATAGATAAAGGTCGGCAGCTGCAGAGAGTGAGCGCGAGGGAGTGAGCGCGCGGAGAGTTTGAGCCTGGCGAATGCCAAAATGGCGATGCCGGCCGGGCAGCAGTGTCGTGTCTCCAACCGGCTACGCCACTGCCCTCCGACACCCAGGAGGACGCATTTATCGCACCTCGCACCTCGCGCGCTCGATATCGCATCATCGCTTTAATCCTCTCTCTCACTCTCTCTTTCTTTCGCCATCTCTCGTTATTCGACGGATAAGCACGCGGCCAGGATCGAACCCTGTTGCACCGGGTGCCTCGTCCACGGCGCGTCATCGCCGGACCTCCTCCGCTCGCGTTATCGGCCGGGCGTCATTCTTTCGAGCGGAATGACAGTGCAGCCGCAGATACAGGGCTATCGTGCACTCGTGTAACTCCTTTCGTACCGGAGCGGCGAGCGAGGGGGGCGCGCGGCAAAGAGAGAGAGAGAGAGAGAGAGGAGAAAAGTCGATAAAGGGAGGCGAGTGGGAGTGAGACGGAGGAGCGGCAGGCAGAGGCAGCTGCGGCTCTCGCGGGGAGGGTAGCCTACTGAGAAATGCCGGTGTTTCCCCTGACAATGGGAAAGAGCGGAGAGGCTGACGTCTCGCGATTGCGAGTGGGCTCTTGAGTGAAAATGAAGGATCAGCTGCCCGTGCGGTTGCGAGCGGCTGCGAGCGGCTCGCTCTGATTCATCGTCATCGTCGCGATGCTTTCAGGGCTGTGCCAAGCGCCGGTAAGGAGCTCTCCCTCGCCTCGCTTACTTTGCCGGGCCCGCCGCGAGTCTCTTTCACGCGTGCCTGCGTGCGTGCGTGTCGCCGTCTCCTCCCGCGATTAGTGACTCACGCCACTCCGCTCGGCCTTCGCTCTATCAAATCGATATGCAACACGCTCTCCACTCCTCTCCTCTGCCTTATTTTGCCATCTTCTTCTTCCTATCCTATCTAGTCTCGTTGCGTGCGAACCGCCCCGCCGCATTTTGCCTACTGTCTTCGCTCGTCAAACTGAGAGATGGCGCGAGTGCGGCCCGGCCCCGGCCCCGGGCACGTGTGCACCGTCGAGAGTCGAGACAGAGTCCGCGTTCACGCTTTGATGCGGACCGATTTAATCCGCCACACCAATCACCGCGCGACCCTCAACTCACCTGTTTACTTTCCCCGCAGCATCTTATCGCGCCAATCGCCCTCTCCCGCGAGACCAAGAGAGTAAATACTACTCCGTTATCGGCGAGCATCGGTTAATCCTCAAATGAATTAATCTGCTTTTCAAAGCGCTAATTGGCCAGGCCCATTCCGAACACGGCTGCCTCGTATCTCATTGCTTATAAATGTGCAGACGGCATTCACGAGCAATGGAAAGCAGTAAATAATGTGTGTATAATGATTTTCGATCTCGAATCGCTAAAGAGTTGTGGTGTCGGAGGTAGAGGAGAGGAGTCTGCAAGTCAGGAATTGATAATCTGTTTTGGTCAAGTTGGTTGAGAGTGAGTGAGAGAGTACATATGCCGGTGTGTTGTTGTGTTGCAGGTGAGCAAAGAGGAGCTGGCGAAGCTGGTCCAAGGTTTCGACGAGCAGGACATTCTGACGTCGTCGGGCGTTACCTTGGCCGGCAACAGGTACATCTACCTGTCGGGCACGGACCGTGTGATAAGGGCAAAACTCGGCAAGGTCGGCGTCCACTGCATGAAGACGACGCAGGCCGTAGTCGTCTCCCTCTACGAAGACCCCATACAGCCACAGCAGGCCGCATCTGTCGTCGAAAAGCTCGGCGAGTACCTCGTCTCCTGCGGCTATTAGGTTTGTGCTTTCTCCACCAATTCTCACCTTAGCTTTGGCTTCTGGGACTCGGCGAGCGAGTGCCGACGCGGATATCCTCGCTCCACGAAAAGCGTGCCTCGGAGGGCTAATCGCCTCTTTTCCATGACACGTCCTTCTCCTCCCCCTCCTCTCAGCCCCAGCGCTCTCTTACCTTCGGCAGGCTACTCACGTGAGCGCCAATGACTCACGCGCATAATTCCAGTCGGCTGCTTTAGTCCGATATCAGCCAACTGCGATGACTAATCACGATACATACTGACCCCTACCCCCTTCCCCTCTGTCTGACCGGTGAAACGATGCCAGCACGAGGAGAGAATATTCCTTTTGGCCCGAGTTAGCATTGATTCCTCATAAAACTAATTGGCCACGCTCCCCTTCGCCTGTAATTGGCGCTTTCACGGTCGCGTCTCCCAAAGGCTAACAATTCTCATTGGTAACTGGGGAAATGCGAGGCCTCCCGACGCGGCCAACTACACACAAGATAGTAGATACATATATATCTACATACATAGTCCATAGTACATAGGTCGACGCGCCGGACTGTCTGCTGCGGGAGACTAACGCTTTCCCACTGTCCTTTTCTGTTGCAGTAACCTCTGGGACCCAACACAAATATCTAATATTAATAATAAACGATACGATCGATTATTTTAAATGGAACAGCGAGTGGAATGCGCGCCATGCCGCATGAGTCGCGCCGGAACTGCCGCAAGCTTGCCGCGCGACGCCAAATACGATCGAACAGAAGCAATAGCCAAGCAACAACCAGGAAACAAGCAGTACACGAGACGCAAGCAGTAACAAAAGCAACAACAACAACAACAATACACCGAGAGGAGGAGGCGCTAGCGTGCCGCTTCCCTCGTCCGTCGTTCTCTCCTCTTCGACTTGACCGACCAACACCCCGAGAGCCGGCACCCGTCGATCGAACCGAAAGAGCCAAGAGACTTCACCGGCAGCGCGGACTCTGGCCAGCCTACACCCGCGACCGCGTCTCTAGAGGATCGTCCTCCTCCTCCTCCACGTCGGGGGCGTCTCCAACCCACCACCACCCCCTTCACCACCGGCCTCACTTTTCCATGCCTAAACCACCACCATCCACAGCAACACACCTCTCACCTACAGTCGAGTCGATCTATCGCTAGGGTGATCAACTTTTCTCGAGGAAGCGTCAGAAAGCGAGCGCGAGCCTAACGTAAGGAGCGTCCTATCTCAGGCGGCAATGGTGTGTGCTCGTCGAGAAGGCCTCGTGTTCCTCCTCGAGCCAGCCGAGTGAGAGGGAGATGGGAAGGGAGAGAGAGATGAGAATGCGAGAATGAGAAGAGCCGCGGCTAACATGTGCGCACAAGTATATTTACCCGTGGAGACTGTCCGAAGATCAAGTCACCTGCGACACACACACACACACACTCACACATACATGCATACATACACTGTATACCGAAAACAACCCTGATACACACACTCACAATCATGCACTAGACGAGGACCGGCCGTAAACACGTGGAGGATGAGACCATCTACCGAGGAAGCCGGGTGACACCGAGGGACAAGCAGAAGCCAGCCAGCCGACACCACACAAGCGAGATCTAACTATAAGGAATTACGATAATAAATAAATTAGTAGAAGTACCGCGTTAGGTTTACAGTCCTTCTGTGGAGAAAGTGGAGAATGTGCGTGTGGGTGTGTGGGTGCGCACTGGATTGGCGCGTGGGGAAGCCAGCCAGTCAGCAGCCGGCAGTCGGAGGAGGACAGACCGCCGATGCGCGCGGAGAGGGAGGCCGAAAGGGGTGGGCGAGAGTGACAAGTAGTCGAAGCCGAGAGAAAGTGGACGAGCAAATGGATGCGCGAATGAGGAGGCCGAGTTTGGGAGGGAGAGAAAGGAAAGAAAGGGTGCGCGAGAATAAGGAAGCACGTGGCAGAGAAAGATCCTCCAAGTAGCAAGGGGGCGCCGAAGGAAGGAAGGAAGGATCGACGTCGAGGAGGAGAGTTAATGAGTCGGAGAGAGCATTGCGGGCGAGCGTGCGGCAGCGGGCGAGATACGAGACGGACTGGCCGCAGCAATCATGGCCGCCTCCCCCCAGAATCGATACGGTCCTTTTAGCTATTTACTGTCTTTATTATTGCTATGTGTAAGAAGAATAAAACAAAACGACGAACGATGTGTCATAATTGCTGAGATTTTTATCGATGTGAGCTAGAGCATATGAGGAAGTGATGTGTGAGCGCCTGATGCGAGCACGAGAGCGAGCGAGCGTGTGAACAAGTAAGTGCGCGAGATGTCGAGAGCGAAAGGTAGCACAGAGAGGAAAGAAAATATAGCGAAGGAAAAGGGCGTGATAAGGGGGATGAAAGAATCGCGAACATACACGAATACAGTATATATATATGGAAATATATAGACAGACAGACTACAGCTACTACAGCTACCACAGCTACAGCCACACCACACCGACAGGGAACCAACAGGCGGGCGCAACCACGTGAGTGGAAACCAAACGGAGAGAGAGTAGTATTTACGTGGCGGCGGGAGGCCCGGTCAATTCTCAGCGACTACCGACTTCCAATATCCATGTTTGCCCGGCCTCATCTCGCTCTCCCCGTCGGCTTCCGGCCCTCGCGGAAGCGGCTATCGAACATCACCGCGATATCCGGCCGGCCGTTCTCCACTCCAAGGAGCCTTATCGCCAAACCGATTCCACTTTCCAGGACGGCTTATCGCCTGGCTCTCCCTCTCTCTCTCTCTCTCTCTCTCCTTCTGCGGCCAGCTCGCAACCAGAATAACTCCTCCGAGTCGCACGCGCGCGCGTCGCGTCGGGGAGAGAGTTGGTCTCAAAATACGAGCATCAAAAATAAAAGTTCCCCGAGGAAAGTAGGAGGATGCGCGCGCGTCCTCGCCGCGCCAACTACTGGCTTCCACTCCCGTGGATACGTCGCACACATCATGACTCACCACACCTTAAATTCGACACCCACACACACACAAATACTACATAGACACAAACACACACACGTGCGATACCGCTACCAATCATTACTATTACTATTATTACTACTGCTACTACTATTACTATAACTGGTTGCTTGTCGATTCGTCTGACGCCAAGCAGCGGCCCAAACTACTATGTAACGATTTTTATTGATAACAAAGGAAGGAATAAACATTGAAGTAATAATTGTAGTAAAAAGAGAACGAAAGGCAGAACCCGGGCCTTCGGTGAGCAGCCCCGAGCAAGCAGAGAGTCCTCTCTCTCTTCTACTACTGGCGGTGCGGTGGTGGTCGTTGCACGTGTGACGCCGGGACCCGGGACCCTCGGCCCCAATTGCCTTTGCCGAGCCGGTCGGCCAGTCCTACTCTCGAAAGTCGAAAGGGCTAAGATACGAGCAACTATTGAACTATAGTTACTCTCGAGGACGAACTTACTGGAGACACACGAGGCAGAGTTGGTGAGATTGTGTCTAAAGAGTAATAAATTTGTACAAAGTGGTCAAGTCTTCAGTCATCAGAACACGATTCCTCTGGAATGAACCTTGGTAGTAGTGTGTAGTAGCTGAAAGGGGCGAAGGAGAGAAAGGGCCAGCCCGCCGGCCGAGCGGTAACTCTGCACCCTGGTTGAGCATGGACTCTCGAGTCTACCGATATCATCGGCGCACAAAGACCTTACTCCACTTACCCAGTGCACTCTTATCTATGGCGGTGCGGCGCGGTGCGGTGGCTTGCTCTCCTCGCGCACTCTCGATGGGTGCGGTAGGTCCGGGAAGCGGGGACCTCCAAGGGCCACTCGTCGACGGCTGAACTCTAGGGTGACGGGGAAGCAGTGGCAGTTAATCGGACGGTAGGTATCTGGGGTAGGTTACCATCATCCTGACGTTCCTCTTGTCTAATTTATTATATAAACTCTCATCTAGCTTATCGTTGGAGTAAAATGACAAAAAACGAATCTTTACAAAACTATTCGAGAAATTTTACATAAAAATCGCTTTCATTCTCGTGTGAGTGTGCGGGTGCCTGTCTCTGTCTGTCTGTGAATCTGTGTGTGTGTGTGTGCAAAAGTATGACGAACGCATGTCTGAATCTAGTGTGAGCTTGTGTGCTTGTACAGGATGATTCACTTGGCTTCGATCACCAGTCACATGTATAAGTTGCTATGAATCATTAAAGATTATTCTCTATTATTATTATATTAGTAATCGGAATAACCGGAATATCCGCTTAGGCTGACTGATTCCTCGGAGAGAAGTTGTTAAGAAAATGACTAAACAGTCATAATGATTGGAAGCCAAGTAAAAGATCCTGCAAGAGGCGTCGTCCGTTTAGCTCTGCCTCTGGCCGCAATGACCGTCGACTCCCGCTAGTTGTAATCAAGCTCTGACGCTTGTAACGGAAGGGGCTACGCGCTCCTCGGATTGGTTCTCTCTGCCAAAGTGTCCCCTCACCGATGGAAAGAAACGACTTCGAACCAAGGAAATGGAGTGGAGTGAAGAGATTGCGCGCGAGGGACGCGCAAACGGAAGACGACGTGCGTCGACGCACCTGGGAGGTACTTGAAAAATGTCAGATATATTTGTAGTATCCTTGGTAAATCGGGTTGTAATTCAATGAGGTCTCGGCATACAAATTGATTCGGGGGCAGTACTTGGCTCGGCCCCACAGCCATTCCCCCCTCGGGACCAAACACCCCCGTCCCTCCCGGCCAATTGAAATACTTGATGACCCACCACCACCAACCACCACCACCCCCCGGCTCTCCTCCTCGAACCCTCTTCTGCTTTTTCCTTGGTCTGGTAGTTTCGCTACGACTCTACCATCTCTTTCTTCTCGTGAAAATAGTAAAGCTATCGAATTTGTACTAAACGCTTGTCCGGCGAGTCTCGGTTAACGTGTGTCCTTTTTGTCTAGATCAGGTAATGCTCTAACGTGCTGGCGAACGCGTCGCCGCCTACAAAGGCTAATGTCTCTGCCAGTCGGGGGTGAGTCGGCTGCGTGCGCGTGTCTCTTTCTCTCTCTCTCTTTCTCTCTCCGTGTGTCCGTGTGTGTGTGCGTGTGGCTTTCCCTGCCTTGGCACACTCGCAGAGCGGGTGGGTGGGTGGTTGGAGGGGTTGGACTCGAGGGGCTAATGCCTGTGGTGGCGAGCCGATTCCATTGTTCGCAGAGATTCGACTTATGCGACTACATAGGCGATGAATTATGAGCACGTATGATACATCCTTTAGTATAGTGTATAGCGGATTGCCTGGCCACGGGAGAGTTTACACAAGTTCGTCCCGTGGCAGTGTGAAAATGCCTCCAAACTACTCTCCTCTTCTCTCTTCCTCCTCCCCTCGTTCCGTTCCCCTGCTGCTCCCCAGAAAATTCCGAACGCAAAAACGTTGCTTCGAAGCGTGATAAAAAAATAAATCTAGCACTCCGATCTCCGTCCGTGGGGGGAGAGGGAGGGAGTGAGGGCTGCTCTCGTCTCTCGTCACTCGTCACTTCCTTCGGAGAGGCAGCCTTCAGCTCGCTCTCTCTCCCCCCAAACAAGGCATATCTCTAACAGTGCTCGGTCGTGATTTGGAGTCACCTTCACTGGATTGAACTCGTTACCTTCCTCCTCTCTCGTTTCTTGTAAATGACATTATGGATCTCGAGTGTATAAGGCATGTGGTTCGGTGCTTAGCTTCTACGTACTACTATCTTCGAGCCTGGATTACCCTCTACTCTCTCTCTTCCTTCTTCCGGTGCCCTCTCTCTCTCACTCTCTCTCTTTCTCTCTCTGCTGCCGCCTCTTGCTCCCTCATCGGCATCCGTCCATCCATCCATACCCCTCAGGCACACCCTTCTCTATCTGGCTCGATATCTTTCTCCCGTCGAATCGAATCGTCTCGTGGCGCTGGCGGTGCCATCGATCGACAAGTGTTCGAGCGGCGATCGCAAGCTCGTGACAAGTTTCGCGAAGCAGGACTCTGGAAGTGGTGGGGGGCGGGTGGGAGCGGGTGGAGGGACTGGGAGTGGTGATGATGATGATGATGAGGTTGGTGATGACGAAGACGAAGGGCTGTCGCGATTACGGGATAGACAGGCGCGAGAGAAACTGGGGAAGCTGGGAATCACAGAGAAAATCGCTAGTTACTCGCGGCTCGCAAACTCAACCGATCATCTAGAATATATATATAATATATACCGATGACTTTATCGATTCGTATGTGTGTCTTTATGATAACGCGGTTTATGTCCGGTATGCAAAATATACCCCTCGACAAGAAAGCTCGCTTCTTCTTCCGCTTCTTCTCTTTCTTTCTTTCTTTCTTTCGCCTCTTGTTCCGCTCCTCTTCCGCTCGAGCTGCTACCGCTGCGCACTGGTGGATCCAGACCGACGTGACTAGGAAGACAAATCTCTTAAGATAACTAGGCTCCGCTCCAATTAAAATCTCTAAGCGGCATTCTCGCTCCGGTGTACCTCTCTCCGGCTGAATTCGCCTGCCCTGAGGTACTCATCGTAGGCGTGTACGCGTAGTACCTGCTCGCAGAGTCTGACAAAACTGCCTTCCCTCTGAATCCGCCAGTGGGGAGACTCGCGGTCTCCCCGGGCCCGGACCGACTTTTTCCCTCCTCTCAACGCGGTAAAACTTCTAACGAGACTTATCGGTAAGTGTGCCAGCGGATCGCGAACGTCCATGGTGGCCAACGACGACACTTTGTACCTCGGCGTGGCGAATGCTCCTCGAATGCCCATTCTAACTGTTCTGCCACCCCACCCCAACCCTCCCATCCGTCCAATTCTAAACTCGCTTTGATAGATCGACAGAACAGCTCGCAAATTACTTTTCTTCCCGCACGCCGCGCCGCGCCACCTTCTTCTTTCAGCCCTAGCCTTCTTCGGTCTATTTACAATTCTGTACACAATGTAACAAACGGCTTCCCTCCGGTACACAGACGAGAGTGTGTATCTCGGGCGAAAGGAGCCACCTTCCAACTTCTTCTTCTTCTTCTTCTTCTTCTTCCCTTGCTCGGCCTGGTGCTTTTATCCCCTCGAAAACCGACTCTACACTAAAACGCCCCCCACCCTCATCCCCTCTCCCCTCTCGCCCCCCGCCGTTCGTCAACTAATATAATCTTCGATAACTATGTATATATTTATATTCATATATATAATATGTATGTATATATATATAAATATATTTATATATTTATATGTCAATAATAATGAGTTCATAATAATGTTCGGTATTATTATCGTGCATCGCGTGGGAGGCGCTCTCTCTCTCTCTCTCTCTCTCTGTTCGGCGAGGGCCTCGAGATCGGGCCGAGAGGCCCTTCAAGATTCCGTCCTGTGTCGCCCTCTCCCAATCGAGATACAACACATGTATCCCAGTGCTCGAAGGGCGAGAGACAGAGACTCGACTCGACTCGGTACTCCGCGGTGAACCTGCCTATCGATAATGATCGCACGCCAAGTACTCTCGCATTGTTCCCACTCACACACACACGCACGCACGCACGCACAGGCACGCACAGACTCGCGCAATCTCAGCCGTGGCGACTATGTATATAAGTTAAGTTAAGTATTAAATACTCGAATACTCCGCGTATCGGACAGCTGATAGTTCTCCGAGTGAATCTGACTGGCTTTCCTACCTTGCGGGAGATAACGGGGGTTAAGTCGCCCGGCACCCCCTCGCCATAGGAGAAATGGAGCAAGTGCGTGAGGAGGGAGGAAGGGAGGAAGGGAGGAAGGGAGGGAGGTGAAAAGGGAAAGGTGTCGGAGTGGCCGGGCGCGCTCGTGACCTCGGAGGTCGCCGCTGTCGATATTTATTGCGTTAATCAGGCCGGTCAATTCTGCCCGCTTGGCATCGCCAATTTCGATCGGCTGCACTCAGCTATTTTCATCATACTTGGAGAAGTAGAGTCGGAAAAACGTAGCAGGTTCTCGGTAATAGGAGGAGCTAGCAGCGGCAAGTAGTCGCGATCGCTGACCGAGCGCACTCGTAAGCTCTTGTTCTCCTCCTCGAGCAGCGTCGGCGTATCTTCTCGACGGTCGCGCTCAGATTATCGCTCCTCTCTCCAACAACGAGAGTGGAACGAGCGCGCCTTTTGTACTGGAAATGATCTTTGGCCGTGCGCAGCCCTCCCTGCCTAGCAGCAGTCGGCTCGTCGGCTTGTCGGCTACCGAGAGGCCGCTGGACACTCGACTACTGGACAATGCAACAGCAGGGATTAGTGAGGAGGCTCGCGCTCGCGATCCGTTGCTGCAATTGTTCCTGGCGCGGCTGCTGGTGCTGCTCTCTGGGCCGGTGGTTCGGCGTCCTGGCGCACCTGGGCTATTGGTTCTCGAGGGAGTAGTGCCGCGAGCGCTTCCAAAACCCCTTGAAGAAGCCCTTCTTCTTCGGGGCGTCCAGAGTCTCGGCCGCTGCAACACAAAATTCCATCCCACGCGATCCGTCTATACTTCTACACTCGACTCACCAACAATTCTCGGTCTCTAGTTGCCCGCGGACTTTACACCCAAGGCGCCACACACACGGCCGCGTCCTCCGGCAGTTCAGACACGTTTTTACTCTCGGACAGTATGTTAATCAGCCGACAACCTCCCGGCAATTGTCTGCCACCTGAATAATAATCGGCCGGCTTTCCGGTCCGATCGTCAGCCAACTGGCAGCGCGCCCTCCTCCCGTTCTCCCATTCTCCCAATTCTACTACGCGATTCGACCGCTCAACTTGACCCAACTGCCCGCCGCCACTAATCATAATTGAAGTGTAACACTCGCTCGAATCGAGAACGACCCATGTACGCCGAGTTATCCAACAGGTTAGGCCTGCGTCCGCCTCGCTCCTAAACTTGGACATGCCATCGCCGCGCCGGGGACGAGCAGCTAATTGCCACGAGAACAACTCCCTGCTTCTCGGGAAGCAGCTTCGAGGAGAGAAGTTCACTCATTCTAGCTTCGAAGCAGAAAGCAGGTATTGTGTAGGTATTTGATGGGAGATTGGGAGAGATTTGTGAATGAATGTCCTGTTTTGGAAGGGGAGTGCATCAGCCTGTAGATAGCTGAGCGGAGGTAGTGGAGGTACGGTGGTGAGGGCAATGAACGGATGAGGGAAGGAAGTGAGATGGCCCTGGAGAGAAGAGAGGAGTGCGTGCGGATCAATACCAATAGTGTACCTATAGAACGTAGGACGACGCAGACTCTTGGGTGTGTCCGATCTCTCGCGCAGCATCCCGCCCTCTAGCCCTTAGCCCTTAGACCGGCCACTCTCCGCTCAATCCTCCTAGTTTTACTATTCAAGATTTAGAGAGCCTCCATGTACTCCCTCATCATCTCCCAGGACAGGATCAATATGACTAGGACGAAGATTAGAATGGTCGTGCATAGCTGGTACATTTTCGACTGCGAGTTGGTCGTGGTCGTGAGGAGGTTAAGTGGCGCGGGGTTATGTAGCAAACTATGAATCGAGAGAACCTTGCCGTGGCTGCTGCCGGCCAGCTAGATATTCAATTGGCTTCGCACCAACTAGCTCGCACTACCTATTAATATCCTCCGTTCCCACCGAGCGTTTTGCCCCGCGCATTTTTTCCCCGCTCGCGACATATCCACCACCTATTTCCTATACATACTCCTCAGCCAATATTTCCGACAGCTCTCTCGACTCTCGAGACATGGTCAATGCCCGCGCGCACAACTTTCCAATCGAACCAACAAGCTGCGCTCCCTATCAATCGACATATCTCGCTCGCTTTATCCAACTCCAAACCGATAAGATAGCAGTGGAATTAATTTCGCGTTGCACTCGCTCATCGGCGAAATAACCTCCGAAACCTGGCATCGCGCGATTCGCTTCCACTCGCC
This sequence comes from Crossocerus cetratus, assembly GCA_963675795.1. Taxonomy (NCBI): domain Eukaryota; kingdom Metazoa; phylum Arthropoda; class Insecta; order Hymenoptera; family Crabronidae; genus Crossocerus; species Crossocerus cetratus. Next base: position 17,114,399 of record OY776671.1, read on the forward strand.
ACCTGTCGGATGTTAGGAAGCCGATCGAACCGCTCATTCTCTGAGTCTGGAGGTAGATTCCTCGAGATGTTGGAGGCTCAGTTTGCCGAGGTTCGGCAGGAATTCCGGGGGACTCGGAGATGACTCTAGTGACACGGGTCGCCTTCCAAAATATATCGGCTCCCTCTGTCGAGCTCTCCGCTCCCGTTACGCCGCAGCCTCGCGGTCTTCTCGATCTAACGCGCTTCTATTAATATTTCCCGGGTATTTTCAGGAAGCGCCGCCTCACTCTTCGAGCCTCTTTTTCGCCTTGTTTCACTCGCGCCCTCGGACTCTTCGCGGCAAGGAGCATTTCAACCCGAATCCTAGAAAATCTCCTAAGAAATCACTGGTTTGTTTACTCCTGTGGGTGGAGAGCGAGGAAAGGGTAGTGCTCGATATTGGCGCGATGCTAATCGACAGCGTTTCCAAAGTAAATAAAGCCTGCTCTTTTTTCGGAATCCCGTTGCGTAAGTCGGTGGCTCCGGCGAGGGTGTTGTTTACCGGGGGGAACTGGTACGTCGCGGTTATACAAGTGAAACCGGGCGCGCTCGCCGCGGCGACGACCAAACTTCTTCTCCGGATGCTACCGGCGGCCTCCAGTTTATTTCGGTCCGGTTCCGAGCCGCGATACTCTCTCTCTCTCTCACTCTCGCAGCCGGAGATATCTTTCTTATTGGCAACTCGAAGGAAAGTCTGGCGGGCGGCTTCGAAAATAACTGTGTCGCCCGGCTGGAAGGCGACGCGGCCCCCTCACCTGCATCCCCAATTGGAGCGTGTGTGTGGCGTCCGCTCTGGCTACTCCCCGACTTCCCCGAGAAATATCCATCGACTCTACTCACCGGCATACGGTCCCGAGGGCGACGTGTTGTCCTTACCACCCTTGGCATCCTTGCTCCCGCTTCCTGAAACAGAAATTCCCCAGTCCACCTTGTATTCCTTCTCCGCTCACTCTTTCTTCGTTCTTTCCAAGCAGGCTACCAACATCTTCAGGGGAACAATACTACAAGCCAAGCAAAATACAGCGAATGCAGCGGCCTATCCACATAAAGATTGCGAGGCAAAAGCATAGACATCCTCCTGTCGTCTTTCCCCCGAGTCATTTATCACCGAGTCCCATCTGAAAGCTCTTTCCTTAATCGAGCCTCTAATAACATCGAGAGCCCGGCCCGAGCCGGACGTGTCCATATTCGATAGCGACAATCAGACCGCAGTCTGCCGGAAGTGAGATTGTGGCCAATGCGGAGGGGAAGAGGGCGGCCATGGAAGGCCGAGGAGGCTGGGAGAGCGCGATGACATTTCCAGGGAAAGCCTAGATAGTCGCCAACTAGTTTACTCGAGGAGAGGACTCTGGCCGCGGAATGTTGCCTGGCCCTTTTAAAGAGGGCTGCTTTTTCAGGGCGTAGACGTAGAGGAGGCTACATGTGCAGTGCAGCGGATGGAGGCGGCGAGCGGGGCCAGATGCGTAAGACGGAAGATTTTCCGATTGCTGCTAATCGCGAGGGTGTTATCCGCTTGGGCCAACGATATCGGCCAATGGAGAGTGACAGGAGGCGAGACAGCCTGTGCTCTCGAGCGATAACTGGAGAGAGAGACGGAGAGAGACGGAGAGAGAGTCCGATGGAGGTCATGGTCGAGGATAGTGAGTCAGTGTCAGGGTCGGCCAATGGAACTAGCCGAGCCGAGCTCAGCTATCGAGTGACCGAGAGCTATTTCCAACTGACTACTCCGACTACTCGTCTCTCCATTGGCAGGCTGCAGGCTTTACTTTACTTACTCCCCATTTCTTCACCGGCCACTGCCGGCTGCCCGCTGCCCAGTTGTTTCTATTTGGACAACTCGTTGGCGACGCGATGGCGATCAGCTGCAGTTTCCCAGACCTTTCTCCCTCGGACGCGGACTCGCAGAGATAGTGAGAGTGCTCGCTCGGGGACAATGACGCGACTCGCCCTCTCTATAAATCAATAGCCACCCCGCGCGCCTACCACGCCTAGCTCTACTCTACATTCTCCGTTCTCCCTATTAGCGCGCTGACTGGCCACTTGCTTTTTCGCTTCTTCTTCTTCGATTTGATCGAAATGAGCCGGCTAGATCGATCGAGAAAGGGTTCACATGGCTCCAAGGAGTTCAATGGGTCGGCGGCCGGCTAACACACAAGAGGACACTTGTCCCAGAAAAAAGGCTCGCATGATTCATCATTTCGCCGCCGCGAGCTTCTCTCCTCTCTATCGCCAGCTGACAGTCACGTATTGATCCGTGATACCTCTCTCTCTCTCGTCGGCTGCGTATATATGTATATACGTCTGTACAGAGACGCGGGCGCGTGGAAATCGCGAGCGTCGATACGAAAATATTTCGCTCGAGCGAGCGCGCAAATATCTTGTCCCCATTGTCCTCTCGCAGGGACGCGTGACCAGATAACTTTCCTGCTTTCGACAGAGTTTCTCCATTCCTTTTCCCCCCCTCTCTCTCTCTTGTTCATCTCACGGAGGAAGATGGAGCATCTGGAAAAAGCATTGATTTTTGAGGAAGAGGCGATGGAGGGAAGGAGGCAATGAACCGAAGGGAAGAGAACCGGTTGATGTTTTCGAGTCGGCTAGTATCGTAGGCGGGAGAAGGGAGGGTGGGAGGGCTGGTGGTAATCGTTACTCCCGTCTGCTGGCCTGTCTAGCAACCCTCGAGCAACCCCCGGCCCCGTCGCACCGAGAGACCTCGCGCTGCAGCGAGAGCCCGATCGTTCACCTGCGACCTCGAATCCTCGATATTTGCCAACCACCGAGCCAACTCCTATTCCTGCAACTCGCGCTTTACTCCAAACGTCCAAACTCTGCCGCTTCCCCAATGGCCAAGATATTGGCGACGGGGCGAACATGGCCTTCCTCCTCGAGAAAGTGCTTTTTCAGCGCATCGATAGCTCGCTTGCTCGCTCGCTCGCTCGCTCGCGCTCTATAAATACTCGGCCCCGATAACAAGAGCGCGCGTGAGCAATGCCATTGTCCCGCGGCCGCTCAAGCTTCTGACACAACAGGTTTCAGGCTATCTCTCCTCCGCACTGGAGAGTGCTCGCCCCGGGCCCCCGGGCGGCGCGCAGTTGAGGTTGAGAGGTCGCTCCAACTAGAGTCCATGGCGGTAGGTCGATGTAGAATCTCTAGTGGATTTTACCACGTGTTGACCTTGCGTCGAGGATATGTCACGAGGAGGGTGGTGGTTCCTCTTCGCCGAGGTCCCAATACTCGAGAACCTTCCTCCAATGGCTACCGAACAACGCCTCTCTCTCTCTCGCTCTCTCTCTCGCTCTCTCGCGGGCGGGCGGCAGGAAGAGAGAGGAGTATTGATCGGCTGGAGGCGAGAGAGATTTCTCCGGGCGGCCGGCCGACGGACACGTGCGTATCCGTCTGGCCAAGTCAAGTCCACCCTAGGTGGCTATTGGTACGGTGCACCAAGGCAAATAAGACTATCTAGTCGGAGCGTGCGTAGAGCTACGTCACACGCACGGTCGTTCACCCCGCGCCGCCCGAGACATAAATGATGCACAGGATGGTCCTCGACAGGGAAATCAATATGAGCCACCGGCGAATCGAACCCAACTAGGAAACGGCGAGCGCCGCTCGCGCCACTCTTCCTACCGCCAAGTCTCTTTACTCCAATCAATAAACTCTCTCCACCTCCACCCTCCACTCGCCCGAGCCTGCGAGCACCTTGCCCTCAAACCTCCAGCCCATCTTCCCTCTGCAGAGCGAGAGCGAGAGGGACTCGTCCATCTCACGAGAGCAACAGAGGTGTTGGAGTCTAGTCGAGCACCAAGCAGTGGGATGCTGGCTGACAGGCTGGCAAAAAAATCCTCGAATCCTCGGCCGAGAGAGAATGCCTGTTGTGCCGGGGAATACGAGACCAGACTGAAAGCAGAGGAGCGATAAGGACGGCTAGGGAGGAGGAGAGGAGGAGGAGTGTGCTATCTAACGCTGGGATAATGCCATCCTCCTCTCCGAGGATGACCGTATCGTGTGCTGTCAAGGTCGCCCGCGCAACTCTCTGCAGGCAGAGCTGAGAATTCTCCTGTTTCCGAGGGACTCCACCGGTGGAAGCACCAGCCGGCTCACTCCTCTCGGCCAGCCCCCGTCGTCGGCAATGTGGGGAAGCTTCTTTCGATCTATCCATGTCGGTAAACCGACCAGCCTACGGTAAGTTAGCCGAGCCGCTACTGCTAATTCCAACGTTTTCTGCTTGCCTCGTCAATCTTTATATCACGAAGCCCGTCGAAATAAGCAAGGCATAAGAGAAATTATATCTAACATTGAGAGTGGAGAAGTTTCGTCCAACTGTGGTAAAATGGCATTCCAAGGAGCGATCGTTTGGCATGCAGAGTTGTTGGATTGGGGAGCAGCGATACTACTCGCATATTTCTGCGGCAACATGCTACGCGCAATACGGGGGAGGAGTATCGAGAGAGTGGGATACAACTGTCAAGCAGAGTAAGTAAAAGGGATTGAAAAAAGTAAGCATCGACATCTACCCAACAAGTAAAGAAGAGAGCTACCATGGTAAATGAGTGGCAGCCAAGTGCCACGAAAGGTCACGCAATCAACAACTCATAGAAACTCTTTGCACGTCACTCGGGACAGATTACAGGTTGGTCGGAAAGTCAAACTGCTGGAAACGTCGAGAGCCGTGACTTCCATCACGGCCCCCCTCACTCGCTAGAGCGCAAATCCCGGCGCTTACCTTTCTTGATGAGCAAGCTAGTGACCCTCCGTAGCGCCTCGCGAGTGCTGGAGGCGGAGCTGTGCTTACTTTGGCCGAAGTATTTGTTCGGAGTGATGTTGGTCGGGAGTGTGAGTGGTTTCCTCTGGTCCCCGGTGCCGACGAGACGCGCGTCGTAAGCATTATTGAGTCGCTCGAGGTGTTCTATCGAGGCGGGCCGGGGTTGATTGGCCTTCCTCGTCGGGTACCAGCCCCGGTTCGGCCCTCCGGCCAGTCGCAGCAGCTCCGTCCCGATTATCGCCTGCTCCAGTCCCGGGTTGTTCCTTCTGTAGCTAGACAATCGTCCGATCATCGATTAGTCCCGACAATTTTCCAACGGCCAATTGGCCGGAAGCGAGGCCATATAGAGCGGGCGAAAGGAGTACTCGTACCCAGTGGTAGCTGTCGCAGGGGCATACCAGCCTGGCTGGCGACGGGGTTGCGTGGGGTTCCCGGCGTGCTGGGGCGTCCGCGGTATGTCACTCCCTCTGGCGAAGACCGGCGTCTCCGGAAGCGAGCAAGACGTCTGCATTCCCGAGCCAGTGGCAACGGTCGCACTCGTACACCCTGGTGTCGCGGTCCCAGTCACTCCGCTCGTCCCACCACCGTTCCCCACCACTGTCCCTAAAGTCGTGCTCACCGAGCAACCTTCTGTAGACGGCGAGTGCCTCTTGGTGAATGGTCGCCGTCGCGATGGACCCGGCAGATCAGTTGGCAATGTTCTTCTCTCCACTGGTACCTGCTGCATAAATGCAAATGTCTCTCGTTAGCGAAAAAAAGTCAGACGATGCGCGCTTGGTTATTTGGTCGTGGGGATTAGGATTTTTCGACTCCTCTCGCGTAAATGACTGTGGGTCGGGTCGGCGGGGCTCGAGTTGGGTAAGAAAGGGCCAGTAATTTAAGAGGTTTCCGCTAAAATAGTGTCGGAGGCTTTCAACGAAATTACGCCGTGGCTGCGCTGAAAGGGAGAAAGGCGCAAGAAGGGGGCGTAAAGAGCCCCGGCGCGCCGTACCAGCCCACAAGACAGATAATTATTGCCCCATAAATCATGGTTATCGCACCATTGGTGGGCCACCTCCGCCAGAAATTCACCGCGCCAAACTTTCCCCCGTATGTCTTGCTTCACACTTTCATTGCCTTTCGGATTTCACACGGACCTTGCCTTCCTCGGAATTGCTAGGCTCCCATGTATAACTTGCCATGAATAATTATAGATTATCTACTCCTACACTCATATTACCCGCGTGAATATTCACTGCGACTCACTCGATCTTACTTTCCAGAGGGAAACTGAAGAAATATCCGAGATGTTCATGGGAAAACTGCATTTTCCTTTTCGATGCCTCTGAGCTTTCTATCCGGAAGATTGATCTTGAGAAATGGGATGAGGATTATCAGGGGAGCATAGGAAAATGCCGTGGGATTGGCTCACTCATCTACTGGAGATTTGACGGGAGGGAGAGAGGATGAGAGGAGGAGGAAAGGTAGCGTCGCGACGCGATGATTCGATCGGGTGCGAATTAAAAGACTAACGGAAAGCAGCTAGACAGCAGCAGCGGCTTGGTTGGCCGTGGTCCTCGGCTATTCCCAAAGTTTGCCCTCCCACTGCCGGGTGGTAATTGCTCGGCAGTGATCCCGGGATTTATTGGCGGTGGGATTGAGCGGGCGAGTTGAGTTGCTTAAGCTCTCTATGACAAAATTGGATTGGCAGGTGTGCTGTGGTCTCAACCAATCTCGAGATATCTCAGCGAGAGAGAAGGTATAGCAGACTCGGGCGGAACTCGGCACTCGGAGCGAGGCATTGCGAATTCGTTTGAAGTGTAACCACCGGATACTCGGGGAAACGGGGGTTCCGGCTGCCGGCTCCCGGCTCCCGGCTCCATCCCATACGCACCGCACGCACCTGAATATGTAACGAGTTGAGTTCTCCAACGAACCGTTGTAGTACCGCCTGGTTCCTCCCATTCCGTCGTCCCCAAATCCTAGTCCACCCCAACCCCTCGCCCAAACCGTCCGCGCTTCTGTCTTTGTGTTTCTCTGTGGCCTGTGCACACACACGCTCGCTTGCATAATCTTATACGTGAAGAATCCATCATTGTAAAAAAGAGCTGGCCGCGTCGCGTCGGCGAGGTAGGTGCGTGTGGGACGAATGGTTTGAATGAGGAGAGCGTGCGGTCGAGGATAAAAGGAGCAGAGGAAAACTCGTATCGTCCTGGCTGGTTCATTATGCATCAAAGGTAGGTCGATATTTTATTTATCGCGCGCCACTCGAGGAGCGCCACGAGTCCTTCATTCAGGGACATCCTTTTCATTCCCGGCTCTCCCTCTCTCTCTCGCCCTCCAACCAATGCCGCTTTGTCTCGCCAAGGGAAACAGTTCTCCCTTCCATTTTCATCGGGCATTCTCTACTCCCTTTCACCGGCCCTGTCTCCTGCTCCTTCCTTCCTTCTTCGGCTTCGCCTCCCTTTTCTCCTAATGTTGCCAGGGTTTGTCGCTGCGGGGCCGTCGCCGCGCCGCCTCTACAAATGCGTGTCGCGTCCCTTCCCTACCAACCCCCAACCACCCGCCGCCCGAGCCAGTTGTTACTCGACCGCCGCGCGCCCGGGGAAAAAACTCACTATTGTTTTACCATCCACCCACCCCCTCCGAATCGCCCTAATTGCGCACGCTAGCCGCAGAGGGGCGCGCGGATCTCGAGCACGCGATTCACCGAGTCACGTAAGTGGATGTACTAGAATCGGAATTTTGTTGCCGGACTTTGTTGCGATCCCGCGGAGTCGCGGGGAGAGACCAGCGACTTCTTTGTCTCCTAACCGGAAGTAGCGGAGCCATCGGGGTCTTTGTAACCACTGGCTCGAGTGGAGGCAACTCTTCTCAAGAGACCACGGACTCGAGAGAGACTCGGAGATTCGTTTGGCCAGGTGGATTGGGAATCCGGGACTTTCGAGACGTGGTACGTACCTCGCGACGGGAATTACTGGTTACCGGGGTGCGTCTACCCCTCGAGTAGCCGGCATCCATGGACCTCGTGTTGAGGGAACTCTGGTGGTCCCTCGGATCAGTTACTGGTCCACGATGCGGCGGTACTCTCGGTCGATATTCGATCACCCTGTTCCCGTGGCCTTTCGTCTTTGGTGTGATGACTGCGTTCTGGCCGATATCGGAACTCTCCTCGTCGGCCTCCTCCACTGGGGAGGGCGGCAACGGCGGGAACTCGAGGACTTCCACGCTCACCTGTTCAAAATCGACAGGGTTATAGTCGTGGCCATCGCAATAGATTAGATATTAAAGTATATATGTAGAGAGTTTCACCTGGAACTCCGGGTTCTTCGAGTCCTCGAGGATGGCGTCAATCACGTTCTCGATCTGCTTCTGATCGTTCTTGTGATTCTCGATGCCATTCTGTCGGGCTCGCCTCCCCGAGGAGTAGATGTCGGTGCTGCCGTTTGGTTTCCGCCGATCAAAATCCGTCTCGGAGCTCGTCTTGGAGGTCTCCGAGTCGGAACTGTGCTGCTTCCTGGTGCGACTGTCGAACGGACTCTCGAGTATCTTCCTCTCGTTGCTGTCGTTCTCGAAGCTGTTCCTCTTCATCGAGCACTGCTTCAGATCGCCGTTTCTCCAGCGCTTACTCTCGGAGTAGGACTCGCTGTTCTTGACACTCTCGATCTCCTTTATGGCGTCGCTCACCTTCTCCAATTGGCGACGGTTCTCCTTTAAGGCCTTCTTCACGATTTGGTCCTCTATCAACAGGTTCACCGGGATCTTGGAGGCCGAGCGTTCATTGGTGCCGTAAATATTAGGCGGTCGCTTAGGCTGGATAGGCTCGTCGGCCAATAATTCCAAGGCCTTGGAGGTCGAGTGGAGTGGAACCGGCGGACCATTGCACTCGATCCTCGTCTTCTCGCGAGGCTGCTCACCCTCTTCTATCCGCTCCTCCTCCCCAGGGCTCGCCTCCAGTCTCTGCGAGTTCCGATTCTCCCGGCTCTTCACCTTATCCGACAGGTCCGAGCTCTCCTCCTCCTCGACGGTGATCTCGAGCTGGTTACGATTAGCGAGCTCGTTGTTAATCGCTGGCAGGGAGACCACTCGTATCAGGTCCGGAGGCTCGTTCGCGACGAACTCCGCCGGCGGATCGTCCAGGACCTCGAGCTTCCCTTCCTTGAGGAGGCTCTTGATGTTGTCGAAGGTACTCGAGTACCGCTTCACGTCGGTCAACCGATTCTCCTCGGTCGCGTCGAAGGAGAGACTCTTCGTTTTGGTGGGCGTCTTCGGGAGAACCTTCCGCTCCTTCTTGCGACCGCGGCGTATGACGTAGGTGCCGTTCTTGGTCAAGTCCTGGGGTCGAATCTGATCGAGATCGTTGGTCGAAGAGTCCGAGTACGGCGACACCAGGTCGTCGTCGGTCGTCGAGAGCCTCTGGTCTTGCCAGTCGTCGAAGTCACGTAGCTTTGACGCCGAGCCAACACCTGCAATCAATCCACATGGAATTAAAATCGATTCGGAATAAAGATAGAGTTTAGGGTGGTGATTTTGGAGACTTACTGGAGACATCGCTGCTCTTGCGTCGTCTCCTCCCGATGACCTTGGTGCTTCCAGGCGCGTAGAGAGGATCGTCTTCCAAGGAGACCTCCCAAGCAATGGAGTGCCTCTTGCTGATCTGGGGCGGCGGCGGGAGGAGTTCCTCGAGGGAATCGTCGGAGAAGTGCTCCTCCTCGGACTGGGTCCTGAAGTCGGTCGAGTTCCTCGTGGAGAAGTCCGAGTTCCTCGTGGAGAACATGTCGGAGTATCGCTCCTCGGAGCAGCGGTCCGAGGTCTGGGTGGAGAATCGCTCGCTGGAATCGCCGTGCGGCAACGAGAACGAGACGAAGTCGAGGTTCCTGATGGAGAAGGGCTCGGAGGTCGGCGCGGACACGTGGTCGTTGGAGCTCGCGCTCGCGACCGCTATCGAGAAGTCCGAGTGGAACCTCTCGTTGGAGGTGGAGTTGGCGCGCGAGAAGTCCGAGGAGTCGCAGGTCGCCCTCATGGAGAAGCGCTCGACGCTGACGGAGCTCGAGCGGGGGATCGAGGAGCGCTCGGACTCGGAGTTCCGGGAGAATCGTCCCTCGCTCGAGTCCGAGTCGTTTCTCCGGCGACGGGACTGCTGTTCCGGGCGGTCGTGGTTCATGAGGAGTCGGTCCTCGACGCTGCTCGATTTCATGATTTCATTCTGCCGCTGCTTGCGCAACTGGGCGCCGCGCTCCTTCTCGGGGATGGGCCGGCTGGTGCTGGCGCCGCCTCTGCCGCTGCCGCTGCTGCTGCTGCTGCTCTTGAGCTTCTGATCGAGACCCTCCTCCGAGGAGCGGCGACGCACCTCCCGGTGCTTCTCAATGGCGGCGGGATTGGTCCTCGGGGGAATCCAGCCGAAGGAGACCTTGCCGTCGTAGGGCAGGCTGGCGAACTTGCTCGGCGGGCTCGGCGGCTCGGCCACTCTCAGGGCTTCCACAGTCCCGTTCTCCCAGCCGTACGGTCGCTGATGACGCGTCTTCGGCTGCAATTTCACAACTCTCGTGAGCGAGCGACTCCAGGCAAATTTCTAACTAAAGATAAACTCAATGCCGAGATTCAATGATCGGGCGTGGGGGATTTCTTACTAGGAGAGGAATGATCGAGTCCGGCCGCATTCCCCGCAGGCAAACTGTTGTCTCGCGGGGAGCGAAGGGATTCGTTTATCTTTCCCCTCGAGTGCGGACTGCTCGCGCGCCGAGCTTTCGACCTCGAGAGATCTTTGAGAGTAGCCCTCCTCCAGTCGTTCCTCTCTCCTTCTCTCCTTCTCTCCTCTTTACTACCTCGCCGCTCCCAGGCGAATCCTCGAGAGCGAGTGCTCCAGATATGCCGAGCAACTTTCCTCGAAAAACTTATTCCACCAGTTCCGCCACAATTTCCCGACCTTCTCTCTCTTTCTCTCTCTCCCTCTCCCTCTCTCGAGGCTGAGTGCAGCGCCCGCCATTCTCCCGAGACCTTCTGCTTAGCGCAGTGCAACTAAGCATCTTTCTTATGGGGGTACATGAACCTATTCCCCCTCGCCTATATCATTGAACCTCTGTATTGAGTAGGAGACTCTTTGATCGACTTACGAGAGTGGTTTGAGTGGTGACAGCGGTTCCATGCCGCATACTGTCCTCCATCGCGACCATCCACTGCTGCCTCTTGTTGCTCCGTCGCTCCGACGAGTGACTGCTCCTCTTCGACGAATTGCTAGGAGACACCCTGAGGAGCAAAAGCATCCAATCTCCAATATATCCTCCTTCTCTCCCCCATCTCTCTCTCGCGCGCGCCCCGCCGCCTCCCCCTGCCTTTTTAGAGGGAAAAGTTTCAAGTTTCGGGCAAAAGTGATTGGCGATTCTAATATTTGACTATTGGCGATAGTTGGCCGACCAATCCATCTTGTGGGTGTACGTTTTCCCTCTGGCAGACAGTCGGAAGGAAGGAGGGAGGTGGTGGTGGGTGGGATCGACGAGAGAGCCTCGTATACTGGAGTGGTTAATGTGTGGCTGTTGTTGTTGTTATGGTGGTGGTTGTGGTGGTGGTGGTGGTTGAGAGAAGACTCTCTCTCCTCGGGGAGGAGGATTGTTGGGCTTTCCGGGAGGAACTTACATCGGTAAGAGGGTGGAAATGATACGCTCGGCTTCTTCCGGTGGCGGTGGGAATTCCTGGGTGGCCACTCCCGCGGGATCCTGGGGCTCCGGGCAATCCGGGACAGGACGTAGTGCTACCAATGCCATCTTCGCCTTCCGACCATTCATACTCATGTAACCGTCGTCCTCGGATTGGTGCCCTGCAGGAGATGAGGCATTTCTCGACCTAGCATTCCCTCTATGTCTCTCTCTTTCTCTCTCTTTCTCTGCCTACCCCAAGGAAAAAGCCACCCCCTTTCGAAAACCTGGCCATACAACTATACGCTTCTCTAGAATGGTTTACTCGCGGAAAATGTGTGTTTGTTGACGAAGACGATCGCGCGATCGTGTATGGCGAGGTGATTGAAGCCGGGGCCAATCGAAGAGTTGATTGGATTTTCTCATCCAACTGGCAAAGTACATGCAGGCGGGGAGAGAAGGAAGGGTGGACGGGTGTAGGCACAGCCGTTGCTGGTGGTGTAGGGCGGTGGAAAAAGGTACCTAAGGACGGGCTCTCGTCGTCCGGGGTGAGACCAATACTGGGTTCCGTACTGCTGCCGCAATCCCCGACACCCCCGGCGCCCCCGCCTCCACCGCCTCCGCCGACGCCGCCGCCGACGCCGCCACCGCCGCCTTCACCCTCTGCTTCGTGCTCGTCGTACTCGGAGAGCACTTTGTCCAGCAGCTCGATCGATCGTTGCACATCGTCACCTCTGGAACAAACGGAACGTTCGATTCTATAGAGATTATGCTGCTATCCTCTCCCTCTCCCTCCCCCTCTCTCTTGTACTACAGTGAATCGGCGCGTCGAGCGCACAGTCAAATCCAATGGAGAGAAGAGGAGACTCGAGCGAGTTTAAACGCTCGCATTTAGCAGTGGCGCTGAGGCTACAACTCCCATACGCCAGGGACATAATCCTAACGGAAGGCAGGTAGGGGAAGGGGGAGGGAAGAAGGGCCTTGAGGGTTTGCGGATGTAGTAATGTAGTTGCACTTTCTCCAATGCCGCGAGCGATGCAGCGCGCGACTGCCGAGCCGGGCCGGGCCATTAACCCAGCAGTTGATTAGCTGGCCGAGCAATTGGAGAGAGGAAAGGGCGCAATGGCCAACTAGAATTGAAGGGTGCCAGAATCGGAGGGAGGGCGAGGAGAGCGATCCAAGGGTGGGTATGACTGTGAAAGTTGGGGGGGTAGGCAAGTTGCGAGGTTCCATCGGACTCTGCTCGTTCTCGTTGCTACATCCCAACACAGACAGAGACACACACGCCCACGCCGCTGACGCAATGCGGTCTTCGCCCGCACTACTTATGCCACTGCCATTGTTAATTATACCCGGAAATCCGACCCCTCCAAATCCCCTTCTGATTGCCAATTGATGTCTCGACGACTCAAGGTATCGTCATTTAGGGAGTGGAAAATGCCCAGATTGATCTTTATAGTTGGGGTATTGAAATGGAGATGTAACTTCACTCTCGAATCGCCGCCGCTGGCATAGAGAGAGAGAGAGAGAGGGAGCGGGAGAAAAGAAAAGTCGTGGCCGCGCCACTGTCGGAGAGTTGTTTCGAAAGGGAGAAAAAGGAATGGCAGGAAGCTGAGGAGAGAAACTATGCAAGTAAAAGGCGGAAGGGGGTGGCAGGGGCTGAGAGGGGAGGGGAGGGGAGAGTCTGAGAGACAGGAGGCTGGGAGAAGGAATATCGGGATGCTAAGAAGAGTTTGGAGAGGGCGCCGACGGCGAAACGCTCGTCCTGTGAAACAAAGGCTGGTAGGAAATCTACCCTTTCCCTCTCTAGCGAACGTGCCGGTGCTCGGTGTACTCGGTCGACGAGCTCGTTACGGCTGATTCATAATTCAAGATTATAATTGGCCGAAAGCGAGCGGGCTAAAGGCCGCTCCGCTTTTTCTCGCTCGGCCACCCCCCCCCCCTCCCGCCCCGAGGAGCAGAGTTCGTGTTCCTGCTTGTATTCTCGCCACGTCTTGCTCCCATTTCTGTCGCCGAGCTCCACCGAATTTCCCAGCGCAAACTCTACCCGAGCGCCCAACCATGCGCACGCGCCTCTCGCGATACACCCCGGCTCAACCTGCCGCCTTTTTACTTTTTACTTTTTACTTCCCCCAGCTGGACTTGCTTTTTCCCCCACCTCCCAACTTTCCTTTCTTCCCGCCTTTCATTCCTCGGCTCTTTCCTAACCGATTGCTTCCAAAATATTCTCCAGAGAGAATTAAAATTAGGGTAGATTTTGAGAAAAACTGTTGGATAATTTCTAATGATGTTAATGGGTGGGAGAAGCTGTTAGGGCTATATATTGCGCAGGGCGCAATATATAGGTGTGGATATCGTTGGCTGCTGGTCCTGGCAAGTGTGGGAGTGGTGCGCGACAAAGCCGAGTGTGACTCGGTTCCCGGTTGAGCTTTCCCTCGAAACCTCGAAAACCCGAGGAAAAGGGGACGTGCGGGCGCGCGGGCGCGCGAGAGGGAAAAAAGTGTGCTCAAGTGGGACGATTCGTGCGCGCGAAAGCTTCCCGTCGGAGAAAAAGAGGCTGTTTCGATGCACTGGCGTCGAAAATAATGGGGAAAAGCGGCCCAGTCGTACTAGCGGGGCCGACGGTAATTAAATGCGGAAATTTCCAAAGCAAACGCCATCTCGTGTCAACCATCCATCTCGTTACTATGCTTCATTACCAGCCAAGGAGGAGGAGGAGGAGGAGGAACCTGTAATTAATGCGACGGCAAGAGCCGCCAGCCTTTCCGGCTCTTTCTAGTCCGCCTGAATTAGCGCGGCGCCACCAACCCGAACAATACATCCTCTCCCCCCCCCCCCCTATTCCGCTTTATCAATCCTTATTAACTCGAGAGAGAGGGAGAGAGTGAGCAACCTACCAGATTCTTCTTCCCGGCATAACAGCTCAAACAGTCACATTCAGTCCTACCACAACTATCCCCACTTGCACCTACCCATCCACCTTCCGGTGCATAAACTTTCCTCCCGCTATGGATATACATCCTCCAAACGAGATTACTCGCGAGCCCTTTATCCGATACTTGTACGGTAATGTTCTCTCCTCGAGTATCCGATCCAAGGGAGAACGAGAGATTAGTTTGCATCTCCCACCAGCCGCCATTACTCTCCCCAACTTTGATCCTCTCATTTCTCTGAACCTGACTCTGACTCTTCCTCTCGCGTTGCAATCAGCGCGCGACTCTTTTTTCGGGGGCCTCTCGTTACTTTCCATTGGATTGGGCAAATGGGCGAAATGGGCGAAATGCCGACAGGGGGCTGGATTAAAGGGTGGGCGTGTGTAGGGAAAAGGGCCGGTGGTAATCAGGGAGATTCTCTCGGCGACGAGCGTCAATAACAAAGTGGCAGACTCGTGAGGTAGGGAGATAGAGAATTAGCGGAGGTTTCCTGCAGCTTGTAATTAGGATTGTTTACGCAGCCTCCGGCCCTCATAATCAAATCGGACCTCGTCATCCCGAGCGCAGAGCGCCACCGATCCCTAGACACCCACATCCACCATCCATCCTCCTACCCTCCTTTTCCTCCCATGTTTACTCTCCAATCCCGAATGCCTCTGACACACTCTCGCCCCTCCCCGACACACCCTCCTGCCGATTCCCCGAGGATATTTCACTGTTTTCCTCGAGTCCTCATGCAACTCTATACAATATGTATCCTTGGAATTGGAGTAAGATGGGAATGGTGGGGCGCGTCGAGTTGGCTTGCCTTTTTCTCGGGATGAGTGTCAATGCCAGCCGGACTCTCCTCCTCGGAGTGCGAGGGCACTGCGTCCTCGAGGATTACAGATGCGTCGAGCGTCGAGCAGCGTTGACCCCGTTTCCCCATACGGTCAGGTCCATTCGACGAGCAACTACGCGCGCGCGCCTACTCCCGACGATGCCAATCCCGATCCCGCTCTCGCAGGACATTCGCCAAAGGCAAGGTAACACAGTTCCAAAAAGTCCCCGCAAGTTATCGGGGTCAGTGGAATCGGTGCATCGCATCTACTCGGCTAATAAATAATTCCCTAGACACGTACTTTCCGGCGGGGCGGGACTTTCGAGCCGGAATAATTCACCTTTAATCGAGCAAGTTCGATCGGAACGCCAGGAGAACTATCGCCATCGCCGAAACTGGCCCGGACGGCTGTCACAGGGACTTTTAACTCAGCTCCCCCCCACCCACCTCCCAGCCATCGCAAACTTTAAAGCACCGCCCGGACAAACTTGCCTGCCTCGTTATACTTGGCCAAGAGTCGATGCAGTCGATAAATAAAGCTCCATTTAACGGCAGGGAAAGAGGAATCGCCGGATTAAGCCTTGCACGATTCTCTCCTCCATGGCGAAGGATCGCGTCTCTCGCTCTTTCGAAAACCGAGGATGACAATCGGGCTATTGGGGTCATCGGGCCAGTGGCTAATAGCCCAAGCAATTACAACAGGCACGTGCCGCACCGGACAATTCCTATTCAATTAGCCACTCCGGTTGCCCCACTCCACCCCACCCCACTAACCCAATTATTCCCTCAACTATAACCAAGAAACCACCCAAGATATCCCATGCCCATCCTCCTTCGCCACGTCCACCCATCTAGATTGATCGGCTAGGGATTTTCTTGCCCGGCAACGGCAACAAGTATTTCAGCCGTGTCCGCGGGAATGATGGAGGAGGCGCGCAGGTGTCGAAAGAAAGCGGGCAGGAAAAAGCAGTAGGTGATTAAGAATAATTAGCAGAGAAGTCGGGGAGGTAGGCGGCGTTGGGTGCTCTGGATATTAATCGAGCGGGGATGCCGATGGAGGGATGGTGGCACGATCGGGGCTTGGAGGGGCGGAGGGCGAATGTGGGTCAGTGGTCGATAGGTAGCTCCTGCGTGCCGATCGATCCTCTCCTGGACGCCGAGTGGTCAGGTGTCACATTGAGCCGACACTCGCCACGCATTCCCCTCCTCCCTCAACAGCAGCGGTACAGATGAGGAGAGTAAAGCTGGCACTCTGATTAATATTGGAGAGGCCTCGAGAATTGGAGAGAGGTGATGGCACGTCCAATGCAGCACTCAATTCGGTTGGATTTGGTAGTTGGGTCGTGGGTTCAGCAGCAGTGTCCCTTTACTCTTGGCTGGGGTGGAGGTGGTGGTGGTGGCGGTGTAATGAGAATTTGGCGAAATATATCTAGTGATGGATATTTGCGGAATGGTAATCAGAGGCGGTGATGGGCTTGGTTCGAGGAGGTGAAGGGGTGGTCGACCTCTTGGGCTGGCGAGCGAGGCAACCTTCGCTTAATCCATCGGGTAATAAGATCCCAGCCCTTCCGCCAGCCAAATCGCGTTAACGCGCTCGCTAATGGACTAATCATATCGGCAGACCCCACCTCGAAATTCTTCATCGAATTATTCCACGCTACGGAAACTAACTCGACGCCTCGTCCAACACCCAACGCCCAACGTCCTCATTTCACTCACACCAGCAACCTTTCTCACCTTCCAACCTCCAATATCACAACATACATATAGTATACATTGAATCATTTCCAGTTGGTTGGTTCGACTAATAACACTCCATTTCCAGGCAAAACTTTCGACACCCTCAGATTCCTCGAGCCTCGTCAAGCCTCGTCGAGTTTGGTTGGCGCGTCGCAAGGATCTTAACGATATTAGGGAGGAAAGCGAGTTAGCAAGTGCGTAGACACCTTGAGGCCCTGGCCAAAATGGAATTGAAGCTGGAGCTCCCTAATGAGACCGGCAGCCAAGGAGATGAGATGGCGTGCATCCTCTCCGGAGGGCCTTTGACCCAACCCCTCAACCCACAAGCCCAGGTTCACCTTCTGCTCCCGACACACTCTCCGATTCCCTCGCCGCAGTGCTTCCATCTTTGGCTCATATTTTAATGAGAAACACACTCGCGTGTCCATCTATCTCTATAGTCGCGACTCTGTCTTTCTGTCCTTCTGTGTGCGCGTGTGTGCGCGTGTGTGTCGGGGCTAATAAGGTTCGAAGAACTGTGGACGCAAGATAGTGGAATTTCCGGTGAGCGAAGAGGAGGTGGAGGAGGAGGTTTCGGTCTCTGTGAGCGCGACGCGCCGTCAGGATTAAACGATACGGGTTTCATTTAATGCAGCCCGGTGCAAAGGGCCCGAAAGAGGACTGGGGACTGCGCTTATTAGTCATTGCCATTTGAATACAAAGGAAATGGCCGCAGCCTTTGAGCGCGCACCATGCTCCCATCGGCCCGTGCCCGTGCCCGTGCGCACCTCCGAGAGAGCTCTGTCGACTGCCACGTTGCAAAAGAAGCAGGAGATGGAACCTAAATTAATACGAGCGCGCGGCCTCCGCCAGTTATTGTACTCGCGTCTATCACACTTTTCTCTCTGGCTCTTTCTTCGCTGAGCCACATCCGAGACGCCTGGGAAATCTCTCATTTTCCGAGAGGCGCAAATATTTCCTCATCTCGGACTCTGCGAGTTTTGAAAATATCTCGCGCCTCGCAATTGGCAAAGTGGACATCAGGGCGCTAAAGAAAGCAAGTCTCTCTTGACACGGGCCCAATAATCGGCTGAGTTCCGGCGCCTCGCCGATTCCAGAGACTCGTCGCGCCCGAGCCTCTTCAACTTGCTCTGAGAATTATTCGAGCGCCTCGCCTCGCCGCGCCGTCTCCACTGCTACATTGCCGAGCGCGACGAGTTTGATTTTTCCTCGACGAGAGACTCGGCCTTTAGCGCATTCGAGGGCCCGGAAGTTTGACTTGGAGGACTCTGAAGCAGTGTTCGATCGAGTAATCGCTTTTACTCCCGGCGATTCTCGCCAGACGCTTCTCCGCCTCCTCCTCTTCCTCCTCCTGGTCGATTTCCTTTTCGATCCTATATCCGGAAAAGTGGCTGGTGCTTTGAGCGGCGCTCTCGTCCCTCTAAAGAACAGCCGACGCCAGTGGCGCGCGCGAGCTCCGCTTTCCTCATTGTCCAGGGAGAATTGATTGGCTGTCGCCGAGACACCTTCCACTTCTCCGATCAGCGACCATTAAGCCACCCGCCACCCGCCACCCGCCACCCGCCACCCGCCACCCGCCACTTGCCGTACAAAGTATTGGCCAATCAGATCTATAACAGTACTAATAATCGTCGACGACACGCCAGAGATTTCCGGCAATCGGCAAGAGGATTCGGCGAGCGCGAGTTCCTTAAACGGGGAGAATCGAGCCGAGAAACTACTATCCGGGCGGATTTTTCCCGGACGCCGTCGCCGTCGCGACCGCAGAGCAGTGCGGAGCCGCGCGGAGCGGCGCAACGCGCGATCGAGCGACACAAGCTCCGGTTTTCATGTTTGCGCAAGTGCGTATCGAGTTGCAAACCGCACCGAGTTAATTCGACGCCGACGGATAGTTCTCCTTCTCTCGAATGGAACCCAGCGGAGCCCAGTAACGGGGTCATTCCTCGAGCAAAATACGCCGGAGCCTTTTCAATTTCTTTCATAAATAATAGAGAAAGGCTCGCGTCTCTTCCTTTACCTATCAACACATCAATTACAATTCTCTTCGCCCTCCGCCCTCCGCCCTCGGGCTCGGGCTCGGGCAATCGGCCATAATGGGGTGTCAAGATTTCGACGGGGCGAACAACTAGACGCGAGAGGCAGGGAGGAGAGCAAAAAAAGGAGGGAAGAAAATGTGGAAAGTGGAGCAACGCCGCTGAAAACGGATTAAGTCACTCGAGTGGTAGGCAGAGCGAGCGGAGCGCAGTAGGTGGACTGTTGGGCTCTCGGGTGGTGAAAAAAAATTAAAAATGTTGACGCCACTCTGTGTCTAGGAAGGATCCCGTGACCGTAAAATAATCGCTCGAGCCCTTTTTTACTTGAGCGTCCGCTTGTTTTATTCCACGTCGAACCTAATTCCCCGCGACTCTCCTTTCTCCCCGGCACCGAGCCGCCGAGCTCCGAGCCACCGAGCCAGCGAGCTCGAGCTCTCTTTCGTGGTAGCGCGCAGCCGAGAAAAAGAGTTGGCCAGCCTCGCGGAAGTGGGTCTTTACCGCGACATTTTTCCCCAACTTCCCTTCCCGCCGATTTCACCAGCCCCCCTTTCCTACTCTCTCTCTCTCTCTCTCTGCGGCTTTCGCGCCAGTAATAATATCGTCCTGAGGTAGATACACAGGTAGATCGAGGGAGTTCAGTGACTCGAGTTCGGGGAGCATTGTTGCACGAGCCGGCACAGCGCGCGGACCTTTCACTCGCCCTTTTTCCTTCGGAGCGAGCAGCCAAGCGCCTCACCAACTTCCCCCTCCACACCACTACTCCGACCACTCTCTCTCTTTCTCTGTCTACTCTTCTCGACAAACACATCTAATACAATTGGTGAGGATAACGCGAGTTAATTGAAAGAAAATCACAGCCAACTTGTTTCGCCTCTCTCAATTATCCTTGCGGCGACGGCGGTGTAACCTTTGATGGTAGGTTGGTTGGTCCGAGCGCGGCCGTGGTCGTCGGCGAGGAACGCTAGTGCACTCGGATCGATGTGTGCGCTTGGAAATAAAGCGCAAATCAACTACTGGGTGCAGTAATCCGTTTGAAAGGCACACGTCGGGATCCTTAATGAGCGGCACTTAGATCCGGAAATATAGCGTGGTCGGTGGGGGTGCGGCCCGGCCGCTCCGAAGGGCTGCTACCTGCTACCTGCTACCTGCTAGATATATCCGGCCGAGCGATTCTCGCTCTCGCTCTTGCTCTCGCTCCATCGACGTACCGCCACCGCCACGTTAACGATCAAGCTTCCACTGGCTAATGCAATTGCTCCATGTCTAGGAGGATTTTCAGTGCTCTGTCAGTTACCGTTTAGAGCGACATCGAGTCTACCTGTTCCCTGAGATTCCGAGCCTCTAGGGAGAGGCCGTTGAACCTTCACGACCTCATCTCCACACTGACACGTCTCCCTCCCTCTCACCTTCCATCCTCCATATAAACACCGAGGACCAACAGCTCTCTTTTTCTCTCCTACACTTCCCCTCTCAACTACTGTTACCTCCAATCGAAATGGTCACTTCCATTATGTATCATCCGACTCGTCCAGTGTCGCTCGCTCGCTAATATTATGTTCGGCGCATACAGAAATGTGGGCGGGTTTACTAAACAACGAGTCGATGGAGAATTGAGCTAATTGACCCGTCCACGCGGGATATATCGAGCTCTTTCAACAGGCCTATCGCAGCGGAGCCAAGGCCTCGGCCGCGCGCGCGCGCGCTGATGGTGGTGCTTGAAAAAATATTGGTTCTCAAGGGTTTAATTGACGTAAATCCAGGAAGCCGAGCGGAACTACGCCAGAGCGCAGAGCGCAAAGTAGAGGCCGGGTTGGGGGGAGTGGCGCGGCAGGAGAGAGCTTGTCTGAAAGATAAAAGTAACGTCGATAGCAGAGAGACGCGTCTGCAGGCCGCGCGCACAAAATATCGATTCAGCGGCCCGCCGAGAACCGAGAACCGAGAACCGAGAACCGTCAACCAAGAGAGAGCAAGACAGACGCACACACGTGTGCGCGAGAATCGACGCGAAACCAGCCAACCCCCGTCCCCCGGCCCCCGTCACCGACCCCACTCTCCCGCTCTTTGCAGAGAATTTACAATAGCTGCATGAGATTTTAGGAGGGAATCGCCCAGACGTACGCTACAGCCTCATTCAAAGGATAGTCCATGTGAACATCAGCCTCCTCTACTTTCCGGGTGACAAGTGTCGCTCTCACTCTGACTCTGACTCTAACTCTGAGAGGAGTCGCAGCTCCTCCACTCAAGCGAGCACGAGGAATCCTCGATCCTGCCGAGAGAGGAGGAGAGGAGGAGAGGAGGAGAGGAGGAGAGGAGGAGCGTGACTGTCGTAAAGTTTGATCGATCGTAAATTGAATTGTTTCCGGAGCGAGCCGATCCCGAGCACAACCAACGGCACGTGACTCGGATACTATGTATCTCGCCAAGAGAGACGAGCTTCCACGACCAATGACTTTGCCAGAGAACAGAGGACATCCTCCCCCGACACCCTCCAACTTTTTTTTCGACCCCTTCCATTCTCTCTTTCGACAAAAACCTCCCCTTATGTCTAGGGATGATGATTCCCTTCGCTTCGAACCTTATGGTTAGTTCGTGATTTTCTTGAAATTTTGCCAAAAATATCGTAATTACACAACCCGGCCCACTAATTTCGTGTGGAATCTTAGTTTTAGGGCTAAAACTATGAAAAAATGTCAAAATCGGATGAATTGGAAAAATGTCAAAAAATCGAAAAAATTAGAAGGGGTACCTATGGAAAAATTTGCGATTTTTCGAAGGTTCCCGAATTTGTCCGAATGCTTGATATTTCTTTAGTTTGAGTCTAGAAACTAACTTTCAGCACAAAATTAGTTGGTCAGAGGCCATAAGTGTGTCGCACCAATGAAATATCGACGATTTTCGACCGAAAATCGGTGAAATTTCGTTCGTACGACATAATTACGGACTCTGTCCCATTAATTCTGCGCTAGATATTAGTTTTGGGGCTCAAACTATTGAAAAATGATAAAATCGGGCGAGTTGAAAAAATGTCGAAAAATCGAAAAAATAGGAAGGGGTACCTATGGAAAATTTTTCGATTTTTCGACCCTCCCATAATTCGTCGGAATTCTTGATATTTCTCTAGTTTAGCCTTAGAAAATAAGATTAGCGAGTTTCCCCAAGTCGTCAGAGTCTAATCTAGCGAACGAGCCTGACGACTATCGGTAGAGGGTGATTGAGTTGGCTCGCGGCGGAGCCTTGTTATCGGGGATGTTGAGGGAACTGCTGCTTATTTATCGCGGTGAGCGTTTCCATCGGGCGGGAAATCAAGCGAGGCTTCGACTATTGGTCTACGGGCTAGGGGCTAGGGGCTAGGGGGAAATGGGCAATCGCTTGGAACAGCGCTATACTCCTATAGTAGAGGAAGCGGAGGAGGAGAGCGGTTGCGATGCCCCCGTCCCCGTCCCTCGCCCTCGCGGCTAACTGACCGTTCAAAGATCAATCCTGATCGATGATCCGGTTTAACGTAACGTGAACCAGAGATAATTCCTCGGAAGCACCGTACGCGCTACGATAAACTTGGCGGCCTCTCGGCCTCTAGCCCCTCGTCCGAACCGGTGATTGGAGAAAAACAAGATGAAAATCGATGAGAATCCATCGAGTATAATCTGAGAAGGGCAATACCGCGGGCCGATTGGTCGCAGGGTCTCTATTAGCGGGGGCTAATTCCTCGAGAAGGCCACTGGCGAGCAGTTTAATCCATTAATTAGACTGCTAATCTCGGGGAGGAGGCTGTTGCCCCGAGGTGTCTACAGGAATTCCGAAGGCGAGGCCTCCCCATTTAATAATCCGACTTTCTGCCCCTCTTCGCCCATGCAATCCCGGAATCTTCGCGAGTCTGCCGACCTCAATGGGGGAGCAGGAAAATCCCCCTCTCGAGTAGCGAATTTCAGCTTGCCAGGGCACGTGAGACCAGGCAACTTTGAGAAAAGTGGTGGTAGGTTTGAGACGCGAGAATAAAAAAGATATAAAAAGTGTTGGGAGGGGGTTTCTCCCCCTCTCCGGTAATGGTGGCGATAACCTGCTTACATCGCCGAGCAGCCACTTTTCCATCGGGCGAAGGAACTCGGCTGGGACTTGTTTCACTTGTTGGGGGGCGCGAGACTCGTTAAGGTAATTGATGGGCGCGCGGGCATATTTCCCGGGTTGGCCACTGGCCGCACCGTACCGCAGCGCACCGCAGCGCAGTGCAGCGCAGTGCACTATCCGATTGTTTGTTCTTATAATCCGGGGATTTTCATGAAAAGCCAGTCAGACTGGCTGGGTCCGCGCGCGCGTACGCAGCAAGGAGCTCAAGCGAAAGCCTGCTGTGAATTTCGCCCGCGGATCGATTCGCACAGACCAACCAACCCCCGAGCCTCAACCCCGAGCCCCCTCATCCGCCCGGCCAGCCCAATCCTGCCTTTCGTCATTTCCGCCCATTAGCCTAATTCCTAATTAGACATATGAATTCGCTTCCGCTCGATATCCACTCAATCACCCCCCACCCCCTTTCTCTCTCTCTCTCTTTTGCGGATACCCAATTGGCGCAGGGTCATTGAGTTGCGGAAAATTCACACTCGCGATTCCTCTAATCCCTCGCGCCTACCTTTGCATGTATTGGATTAAGCCGACGGTGCGGCCGCGACGTGGGGCGCGCGGTTCGAGTGTGTTTGCAGGGCCACGTCCTTATCTTTATCGAGCGGTTCCATCGCGTATCGCGCATCGGGCCAACATCGCTCCAACAGAGGAGGCTCTATAACCAAGGGAAGAGTTATCGGGACTTTATCTCGTCCGGTAGCGGAGAGTGAAATCGCTGGAAAACGGCGAGTTTCCATATCACGGGACATTGATTCGCATCCTGGCCAGCCGAGCTGCACGCCTGCACTCGGGTCACTGGAGCACCAGGCCTCCTGGCTGCTCGAGCGATCACCAATTATCCCGGGAGGAAAAGCGTGACCAAATCAACTCACTTATTAACATGAGATTCCCTCTTATCTAGTTTCTAGTCGCGCGTACTACACGAGAAAGAACAATCCAAGAATGGATCGTCCTTCCTCGCGCGCAACTTGCTATTAGAATGGGCCGGCCCCTATTTTCAGCATGGATATCTCGCCGGGGCAACAAATCATTCGGCCTGGGATCCTCGCGGCGCCGATGCGATAGCCCGGCGGCCATCAGCCGTGAAATTACCGCCGCTCTGCACGCAACACACACACACAAACACACGCGCGCGCGCGCGACATTAGTTATGTTCGCTGAGCGTCGGCGATGCATCCTACCAGATCTCGTTACGTCAAGTTACATCATTAGAGGAGGAGGAGGAGGAGAAATTCTTAAGCAACTCTCGTGGGTACTGGGTTCTGGGTTGTGGGTTGTGGGTTGTGGGGAGGATGGGCTAATCAGGCCAAATCCTATGGGGCTTACGAGAGAGGCTCTGATGAGATTGTCTATTTCCCAGGTTGCCAGGCTCGCAAACTGCAAATACCTCGCGAAAGATTGATATTCCAGGAGCGGATGACTTGACGGCCGCGGAAGAAAAAGTAGACACGTCGCTCTAAGACGGAGGAGGGTGCGTTGGGAGCGAGTGGGTTCGACGGGAGTTGGTGCTCTCAAGCAGCGCGGAAAGACGGAAAGACGGAAAGGCGGAAAGGCGGACTGCGGCTAGTCTTGGCGTTCGAATTAAAAAGCAGGCCGAGCCGAGTCGAGTCGAGCCGAGCGCAGCGGCGCGCGATGACTTTTTGCAATCAGTGAGCCGTTCGCTCGTCCCAGTCGTCCCGCACCACTTTGTCGAGGGGGTTGCGGCCGCGCCGCGCAGAGCCCCGCAGAGCCGCGCAGAGCCGCGCCGGCCGAGCATGAAAAGGCCGACATGCAGACGCACGCAACTCATAGAGATAGAAAAGTTATTCACCCCGGCACTGGCGCCGATCGATCTGGCCAATTGTCGAGTCGCTGAAAGCGGACCTAAGTAGTTAATTGGTCTGCGGCCCCACGCACCCACCCCTCCCCTCCCCTCCCCTCCCCTCTCTTTCCCGCCGTGCCGCTGCCAATAACTGATAATTAATCTGACGTGCTTCCTATTAATGAAATGCCGGAAGCGGAGCCGGCGCGACGCCCTCAGCCTCTTCCCTTCTCCAGCCAGACTTCCACACCTACCTCCCATCCCCCACCAATACATCTATACACCTACTGAATACGTACACTCTTTTCTACAGTGTCTACCTTGTCTAGCTTGTCTAGCTTGGGAGGTGTCGTCTTTTGGGGTATGTCGGGCTTTGCAGATCGGTTCCGACAACTCTATGCAACTAAGGGCGTACACTCTAGAGTCTAGAGGAAGGAATAAAGGAGGTTCGATGCCGAATGACTAAGGGTGCGGCGGCCGCGGCCGGTTCCGAGGCCGGACTCACTACAAATTACAAAGGGACAGAAATATAATTGGGGGCGACGTCGCGTGGCGCGGTGGAATTAGTGAAAGGCTGCGGCCGAGAAGAAAAGATGGCTGGGTTGGGTAAGAAAAAGGTTAAGAATCAATATCGATAGATGGATCGATCGATGGGAGTGGGGAATGGGGAGTGGGGCGGACGGAAGGCTGCTTATCGCGCGCAACTTGTTCCCTCAGACGCGGCCCCCCTCAATTATTCATCATCGGAATCACGACGGGCATCCAATCGAGACCCTCTTTGATCGCAGATACTTTAGCCGGCCGGAGCTTCTCCTCTTAGAGCAAGCGCCTTACCCTCCCACCCTCTCACCCTCTCACCCTCTCACCTTCCTACCGTCACGTACAGGCTCATTCACTTCTCCTTTCAATCCCCCGTTCCCCTCCCATCTTTAGGATAATTGCAAATTATCTACTAATTGATCGTCTAGCGACTTGTTTCATTGTCGCGCGGGCCAAGTGAATGGGCCCGTTGCTCGTGGAAAACTGGGGATGTAACCGGGCGAAATGGGAGAATCTAGGCTTACTTACTCTGGAGCGGGGTTCCTCCAGCGTTGCGTTCCAGCCCACGCCATCAAGCATCAACCGCCTGACCTGCAAGAGAAAAAGCCCCGATTCACATTACATACTGTCCAACAAGAGGGTGAGGACATAACTGGCCCGGGAGTGGAGTATTGTTTAAAGGCAGCGTACGCGGGAGGAGGTGGTGGATGGTTTTTACGAGGCGAAAAAGGGGGATCTCGAGGATCGAGCAAGTGCAGTTGAAGGGATTGAGCGGGGAAAACGTGGGCAGGTCTCGAGTGGAACCACTTTCCTGAGATATGCATGAGCCGGTCGGCCGCTCGGCCGGCCAGGCATCGCTCTGTATATTCCTCCCCTGGCGTCGCGCGCTTACATAATATAAAGCGTCCAAGTTGAGAAAGGGTCATCCGGCGAACAGGCCAACAGGCGAACAGGGTAAATAATAATTGGAGGAGCTAGTCGGCTCTGCCACCTGGCACCTGGCACCTGCCACCTGCCACCCGTCTGCCAACTCGATGAATTAAATAGGAGGCCCTTATCGACATCCATAATTCGCCTCGGGGCTTCGCCTTACATCCTACTTGCTTCGGAGCTTCGCCTCCCTCGTAGTACCTACAAGACCACTCTGGTTCTTCGTGGTGGTAGAGGGTGGGGGTGGGGCCTGTTGGACATTCGGCGAGTGAAAAGCTTTCCGAATTCCATTCTCCATCGAGAGTGGGGATGGATTCAAGTGAATCAGGCTGTGGAGGTGGGCGGGTGGAGGGATTGCGGGGTAGTCGAGCCGGCTGAGCTGGGAAAGTGCGACAGAGGGATCGCGGTTAGTTATGAAAATTTTTTGCGGGCGCAGCACCCGGAGCCGCCGCCGCTACTCGCAGTTTCAGCAGTATTGCCAACCTCTCTTGCTCTCCGGGATTGTGGAATGCGTGGAGAAGCACCCACAGCCACCCCCTGCGCTTTGCCGCCCACTCGCCCACTCGCCCACCCTTTTGGCAGCGGAGCCCGAGCCCGGGCGCTTCTTCCCGGTCTGATTCTACCATTCTACTTCCAAGCTGCGAGCTACCACCTACAGCCTTGTCGTCCTTTCCTCTCAGCACTCTCGGCTTCTTTCGGCTCCGCTGCCAACCCCCCTTCCCCCCTCCTATCTCCTCTGGCTGGCTCTCCTCTTTATCGAGCCTACCCAACTGCGCGCTTGGTCGCAGCAGCCCTTTCTATTCAAGGCACGTGATTGCAGCCTGCATATTTCACCAACCTCCACCTCGCTCGCTAGCCCATCCATCCCCCCATCCGAGATCGGTCCAGCCTAACCGAACCACTTCCGCCAAGGCTTACACTCTCTAACACTTGCCAAATAAAACCCTTTCCCCCACTTACACTACTTTCATTCTCCTCCTAATCTCTGCAAATTCCCCTCTCTCTATACCGTTAGGAGAGTTTCTCTTGGAACTGTTGGCGATTCCCCCGAACAATGACTTTCCCGGAGGAAAGAGAAGCGAATTTGCATTGTGAAGCAATGCGTATGTCGGCGACGGCGACGGCGACGACGACGGCGGTGGCGAGTCTTTCAGACTCGTGACTCCCGGAATTAAGGAGAGTGTGTGCGCCGAAAGCGCAGCCCAGGCCAAGCGGAGGAGGAAGCGAAGGACAGTGGGAAAGTGTGCGCCGTGCGGCATCGGAGGATGAGAGTAAAAGCCGGGGCAAGGAGGGAAGGAGACGAACGAGTGTTGCGAGCGGCAGACACGAAATTAACGGAGTGCTCCGTCTCCCCAGGGAGTAATAAGAGGGAGCGTGAATGAGCCTGGCCCACCCGCTCCAAGGCCTCCAAGCACGGCAGCATCCTCCTGCTTGGCGTACTTCGCCTTCGCGTATACCTTGCCGTTGGCCGCATCCTTCGCATACCGACCCTGCTTCCTTATGCCGCATAGTTCATGCTCCCCCGACTCGCCACTCTACGCCTTCCTTCCTTCCCACCCTTCATTCTATACTACAACCCAGACCTAAAATCCTCCCGGGTTCAATCTCATTTATATCTGCGTGAGGAGGTGAGGATGAAAAGTGGCTAAAGTGGGGGTGGAAAAAGGCCAGCAGTCTCTCTCGCTACTCACCCATGAGAGAGAGAGAGAGTGGTGGAGGCTAGCTGGTGCACTAAACGCTTCCATTAGGTGGAGGCGGACGTGCGGACGCGGAAATGCAAATGCGGAACACGCGCAGCCTATGCCAATGGAAATGCAAACACACGGCCCGGACACGCGCGTCGACTAGTGGAGAGTGGTCGATGGTGCAAGTGACGAGTGAGTAGTGAACTAGTGAGTGACCCAGTAAGAGTAACCGCTCCCGCTCGAGCGGTGCACAGGTTAAACGTCGCTAATCCAACCTGCGTCGCTTCCCAGACACTTGTTAAGCGTGTTCTCCACTAGGAAATACATTGAGCTGCTCTTTCGAAATTGCGAGGAAAGCCAAGTTTCGCAAGGTCTTAACGAGTGGAAGAGAAGCCCTGGCAAAAAGACGGGGAATATTTCTCGATTGCGAGTAAGAAAAGGGGAAGTGGTTGCTCGAGGAGGAGTTTAGGAGTCTCTCGGCCGAGGTAGAGAGCGACTCGATACTTGGCTCCCGGCACAAGAAACCTCGCATTTTCTTTCCAACGACCTTAGTCCAACTTGGCCGCCGCTTACTACTCCGCTCCCGTTCCCGCTGCCGCTCCTGCGCCCTGCCCCTCGTCCAAACTCTTTCTTACAAGTTTCCCTATTCCGCCCGGCTATCCTCCTCCCGAGTTCCAAACTCCCCGCTCAACAACAGCCTTCACGATCCACCGACTTGCAATATCCCCCCTCCGTATAATCCCTCTGCCAACTTTTACACAGCAACACTATACATATATATATACCGATCAATTTTCCCCCACTGGCTTTCATTAACCGAGAAAAACAGCGGCCGGCCAACCTAATTATCTCCGGCGGCTCACAAGAGAAACTATATCCACGCGAGCTTCTTACTCAACGCAAGGTTTGATCGATCCAATCAAGGGGTTAATGCGCCGTGCGCATCTAATTTGAGGGTGTACCCGACCGAGGGAAGAATTCGGCCTGGCCGCCCCGCCAGGGAAATGGCGGTGCGTTAACAATATTCCCGGGGGGAAATAAATTCGGTGGGCTTTTGGCGCGCGCGACGCCCCGTCCATCCATTGGTATTCCGGCGAGGGCCATAATTCTATATTCGCAGTAGCGAACGGGCGCGGGCGCGGGTGCGGGTGCGGGCGCGGGCCGAGTAGCGGGAATCCTGCTCAACTCGATTCTTCATCGATCGTCAGTTGCTCGGCAGTTGGTCGGCAGTTGGGGGCCAGTCCTATTAGCGGGCCCGGAAGCTTTTATTTCGAGTTTTATCAAGCCGCTTTAAAGATAAGCCGCGCGCGCTCTGCTCAATTGCCATTTACCGCCGCTATTATCAAAGCCTGCCCACGCGCGCACGACACCCCTCCCTACCTGCGCCGTTATCTAGGCTGGTGGAGGTGGTCCAAGTCGCGCTTGAAAATTCCTCGCTAATGAATAAAGGCGGGAGGTGAAAGGCGCCGAAGCAGTCGGGGAGGAAGGGGATTATTCCAAGTTAGGAATTAGAGAGGGAGGAAAAGTAGGGTGGTGGGCGAGGGCCCATTGAAAGCTCGGGTGTCAAAACCCCGGGGTAACTGGAGCGAGACTGGAGAAGAGAAACAAGAGGAAAAAGTGCACCAGTCGGCAACGAGGTACAAGCCAGCCAGCCAGCCAGCCAGGCAAGGCCAGGAGGAAGAGGTGGTGGATGTTGGTAAGGCGGAAGTGAGAGTAAAACAAGCAAGAGAAGAGAAGGGAAGGCAGATAGAAAGCAGCAGGGCGTCACTATGGAGACTTGTGCAACGCCGGGCACATGCACCCTCGCCAACTCGCGTCGTCCCAATTTCCCCGGTCCCAACACCCCACCCCCCACCAGTAACAACGGATCCCTCCTCCACCAAATAGCCACTGCCTGCACCCCTGCGCCCCCTGCGCCCCCTGCGCCGACTAACGGCATATCGTGTTAGCCCCTCTTGTCACCCTATTTCATTCCACCCTCCGCCCCCTCCGCCCCTCCACCATCGGCCTACTTTCCCACAATTTTCGAGGCCCACGCTCCAGCCTACTGGTGCTCTTCGACTCGAGCGACATCCAATCGCTCGATTCCTCTCCCAAGAATTAATTAGCCGGAGAGTCGAGATGATAAGAGCAGAGTTGGATATAATAAGGGAGGAGGTCGCCAGTGTTTAAAGGACGTCGTTCTACATTTCCTCGGGCGAAGGAAGCGCGAGCGGCGACGGCGACGGCGACGGCGACGGCGACGGCGTCTCTAACGAGTCGAGTCGAGTCGAGTCGAGGAGAAAAGATGTATATCGAGGAGAACGGGTCGGTGACTGTCTAGGCGGAGAATGCAATTCCATTTGGATGAAAGTGCATCGAGTTACAAGAGACAAGGGGATGTAGTTCAGTGGTGGTAGTCGGCTGTAAACAAGCGCGCGAGAGAGAGAGAGAGAGAGAGGGCACGAGGCTTTAACGACGTTACGTCCTAGCGGAGGAGCCCTCGGCCCCTCGGCCCCTCCGCACCCCGACGACTTTAATCTTCGACTACTAGTCTTGTAACTTGCCACTGCTCTATTTATGTCATCCCGCCGTGCCGCGCCGCGCCGTCCATTCTCCAGTCGAGAACTACGCCGAGCAAACTTTCCTTCCTATTCTCTCTCCCTCGGCCCTCGGCCCTGATATTCGCTTTTAAAGCCCCGCCACGCCACGCCACGCCACGCCACGCGTCGCGTCGTAAACGACCCTCGCGCGTCTATTCCGCGCCAAACTTGCCAGAGCAGACATTCCGACATTGCCAGATGCCGTTCTAGCCAATCTCCACTTCCACTCGCTGCTACTCGCTGATTCACTGGGCTTTGAGTCACCTCTGATAAATCAACCTGCAATTGCGCTCCCACTCGCTTTTCCTTCTTCGATCCTAACAACTCTCAGCGAGTTTATTCTCCTTGTAATGTAGGGCGTAGGCTCTGGTGGCGCTGGTTTGTTTACAGAGCGCCACGTGCCCGGTCCGAGCAGGGCCAACGTCTATTATGAGAAAAGTTTAGCTTGTCGCGTGCGCCCTACGTGTCCCGCTCGTCACCAGCGCACCGTCGGAAATAGAGTCTGTAAATGGGCCAAGTGGCCAGCTCCAAACTTGTACGCATATCTTGCGAGAGACTCGTGCCGCAATTCACTTCAACGAGCCTCCGTCGCTCCGTGGCTCCGTGGCCCCGTGGGCGTCGGCCCGTCGGCGTCGCTCTTTCCAGCCAAGGCCACGCTCGCCCTCTTCATCAGCCTCATGCTCATTCCTTCGCGACAAACGGTCAACCAGACTTTACTAGCGAATCGCGCGACGATTACTCCGAGTGTGTGGTCCGCACTCTATATCTCGATGACGAAGTTCTCGCGAGGATTTATCGGAGACTTTAGTCGCGAAAAGGAGGTAGAGCTCTATCCGGCCGCGGCAGAGACAAAGCGAGCGGCCTATCACCGCGGCAGTCTATAGTTTGGGATGAAATTGCCGCGATAACTAAAGGGGGAAAAGCGAGAGCATTCAGCATCGCGCGGCCAAATCGACTACTCTCCCCAGCTGACTCCCTCGCGATATATCCAACAGCATCTCGCACCCCATCTCATTCACGGCCTCATTCATTCTCGCCATTCAATCAATACTCCCGTCCCGTCCCGTCCCGTCCCGTCCCCGCCAGTGGTGTTTAATCCAAAGTAGAGTTAGAAGCGGTCCATTAGTTTCGCCGAGATATTAGCCGTGCAATTCTTGATGCGCCGCTCTTTTCGGCGAGCTGCTCATCAACGCGGAAAGATATAAACCGAGATCGTTCTATATATGTATTTGGCGGCGGTCCAGGGGTTCCAGGGGATCCTTTGTGGGCTAGGGGAGAAGGAGGGGAGTTTCGGATGGAAAAGCGGCAGCAGCGAATAAAAGAGCGAAGCGGCAGTGAATCGAGCTCTGACCCGAGCCGAGCCGACAAGGAAATCGATATGTGCCGTGAAAGGGAGAGACGAGAGAGGAGCTTCTCTCCAACCAATATCTATCTATCTACCTATACTCTGCCTATACTATACACATAGATCGGGGCGAGAATTGGTTTTATCGATGACAGGCCAAGTGGAACGCGACACCACGCCAAAGCTTCCCCTAGTTTCGAGAGGTGTCAAGAGGAACTCTCTCTCTCCCTCTGACTTTGCCAACTTACCGCCAACTTGCACAGATATCACTGGAAATAGTCACTCTCCCCCACCACTGGCGCGCATTGCAGCCTGATAAGACTGATAAACATTTTTCGCCTTGCAAGTCAAAGTTACGTAAGCCGAGATTTGGCCTATCTGAACTCGCGCTAAGGAATAACAGTTGGATTGAAGAGATTATGCTGTGAGTAGAGTGGGAGTGGGATGATGGTAGGTGGTAGGTAGTAGGAAATGCAGCGCACGCGAGGAGGAACTGGTGTCGAGTTCGCAGCCAATAAACTCATAAACGTGAGCCTCATGGAAATCACGAGCGACGCATTAATTTGGAGCTGGGGGAGAGGAGAGTTACGTCAGGCGAGGCAGTTCGAGGCCAACCGGCCACGTCATTCGCAATCAGTCTCCCGTGCCGTGGCATGCCATGCCATGCCATGCCAGGATGGTGACGCTCGCGTCAAAATATTGAAGCCTAACCCATCAACTATCTATATCTATGTATTGTGAGTTTGGCAAGATTGTGGGAGGCGACGGGGCCCGCGCGCCTAATTGACTTTCGGCTTCTATTGCAACAGGCCGAAACCAAAGACGATCCCAGCTATTGCGACGGCCGCGGTGGGACGGCTCGGTGAGAGGGCTCGGTGAGAGGGGTCGGTGGGATCGCGCGATCGCTCCAGTACAAACTTGTGCAAGAGCCATCGCCAGAGAAAGTCTCCCAGTCGAGCACCGACCAATCTCGAGATCTCTCTCCGGCGAACCCAACACCGTCCACTCTCGCCCTCGACTACTCTCCTGTCTCTCTCTCTCTCTCTCGACACTCGACTCTCCGACTATTGCCAGTCAATGTTGCCGTCTTACTATCTCGAAAAAGAGAGGAAAGGGCTGCGAGACTCGCCGCACGAAATATGGAAATGGCAGGTTCGTGAGAGAGTGAGGGAGCGAGCCCCACTCAATAGCCCCTAAGCGGGAGAAAATTGCCGGTTCGCCGGCGACTAGAGCTAGCTAGCTAAGAGGACACGACGTTCCCAGGTTCCCACATCAGGCCGTCGTCGCCGTCGCCGCCGCCGCCGCTCTAGCCAAGCCGATTGGAACCTACTCACTGGGAGAGCGAGAGCGAGTCGCGCCGGCCAGGGTTTACATCCGCGTTTCACCGTTTTCTTCAACCACCCAACCTCCCCCCGGGCCCTCTTCTTTATTCCCGGGCTTTTTTCACCAGCTCCCGAGCTCCCGAGCTCCCGAGCAATAGCCAGCAAGCAATAGAGCCATTCAGCGATGAAAAAGTGCGGCTGACGTGTGCCGATTGCCGGCGGAAAGGCGGAAAAGTTGCATTTCCGGCTCAAAGGTCCCACCAGTAGCTTAGTTCCTCGAGCTCGAGTGCGCGCCTTTAAATAGAAAGCCGGCTAAATAGAAGGGCGGGGGGTGCGGGTGGTTGTAATGTTAGGTGAGAAAAATGAATAGGGGCTGGGGGAGGAGGAGGAGGAGGAGGAGGAGGAGGGGCTTCAATATGGCGAGAGAGTGTTTGGCTTCGGCTGGTTGAGCAGGCTCTAATGAGAGCCGGCTACAAGCGAAGGGCGTATCTTATTCGGCGAGTCGATGCAATAAGGCCCTGTCTTCTATGCATCCAGTCCATGGAAATCGATTGAAAGCCATTTCCCTCCTGGCCAGAATCCACTGGCCAACAGATACCCTCGCCTCGCCTCGCCTCGCCTCATATACATGTACATGCATACATAGAGTGGATAGAGTATAGAGGGTGTGACTGTCAAAATAAATCGAGTCCGCCGATTATAAAACAGCCTCCTCCTCTTCGACAAAGAGAGCGAGGGACCGATGGCCCCATTTACAGCGGCAAAATCGACCTTTCGCCAACAAACAGAGAGTGGCTGCCGGCTTCCTGCACTGCCCTGCAACCACCAAGCCCCTTTCTAGAGAGAGAGAGAGAGAGAGAGAGAGTTTGCCGCGTAACCGAAAGCAGAACCACCCTACAAATGACAAGAGCCCAACTCTACCAGCCTCCCCAAATCCCAGTCCCACTCCCACTCCCACTCCCAGAGGCTCTTCACCAACTGGCAACTCTCTCTAAACCTAAACAGTTGCTACTTGTAGCGCCCGGGCGAATCTCGCATGGCGACACGCCACGTCCGACGAACAAACCTCCTCGTGAGACAATGGCGGAAGTGGAGCACCGCTACAGAGAGAGCGAGAGAGAGTGCGAGCGCAAGTTGAAGGGAAAAGAGCTCGGCGAAATGTTTTGCCGGCAACAATAGCTATTACGAGCGAGGCGCCGTACTTTCTTTCTACCAGTGAGCACCAAAGCCCTGGATTTAGCTCGGATATTATATTAAGGCCATCCATCCCATCCCATCCCTTCCCTTCCCACTCAAATAGTGTTACTCGCTAAATTTCACATTTTCAAAATCGACTACTCCTTATTTCATGCGAATAATAATAAAGTGAAAAAGAGAGTTTCCGTTTGAGTCTGTTGGTCGTGTTGAGGGATTGGGAGTCTGCGGGAAGGCTCGACGCCATTCAACTGTAAAGAGAGAGAAAATTGGAGCAGTGTGGGCCCATGAATGGACTCTCAGACAGGCCAATTCGATCTCTTGACTGGCATGCCAGATGGAAATGCAGGCGTTTTATTGGCGCGCCGCCGGAGATATGTTCTATGTACCTCTAAACACCAGAATCGCCGGCTAATACGAGGGAGACTATTCATTAAATGGGAGGTGCGGATAAATGGGGATGGTGCGGTGGACGAGCGCTTGGTTTGCTTGAGAAATGTTCTCAACCACTTGAGTTGAAAGTTGAAAGAGCGTGCGAGCCAGCAGATACTCCTCTCGATTGCCGGCCGCTCGTTTTTGGCAGCGGCCGATCCTTCAAAACATCGCATCGGCCTGGTCCGCGACTCGAGTGCTTCTGCCTCCGCTGGAAACCTATGCGTAGAACTCACGTACAGCTTCACCGAATCACTCGCTCCACTTTAGTAGTGACTTTTTCCTCAGCTAGGCTCAACCGAGTTAGAGCAAATCTCACCGATCCACCGCCAACATTTTTCTATTTATTTCAAACAGAAATCGCAAACTCGGAGAAAATAATTTCACTCAATTCGGAATTCTCCCGACTTTTTTCTACCTCGTATCAACGATGCAAAGAAAATTCCTATTTACTCCAACTCTCACTCTTGAGAGATGGGAATAAAGAAAATCAAATGGAACCTGTTTGTAAAGGACGAACATTCCGGAAAATCATTTCACAGGACTTTCCAACTGACGTTCCACCGGGCGCGGCGCCGCGCGGTGCGGCGAGGGAAATCCCTATTTACTCGAGATGGGAATCAATAAATTTCACCGGAGCCCAAACCCCATTCCACCCCAGTCTCCTCCTCCTCCTCCTCCTCACTCCAATACGAAGATTCTCTCTGCCGAGTCCTTGGACTCGCTCCAACAACTTTCCGTTTTTCGCTCGGCCAGCCAAGAGAAATCCCTAAACATCTCCGCCATTCAGTGACCATGCAACCCCCCAGTCCACCCAACCCCTCCGGCAAAACTTGGAGATGTGTTCGCCTTGTCAAATATTGGGCGAATATTATTTCCTTTCGTACAATTTTCACTGGCGCGATGCTTCAAAGTGGTTGGCTTCGACGATTCAACAATGTTTCTCGGGTTTCAACGTTCGACGCGGTTCGGCTCGACCTTTCTCTTATCTCCCGGCTACCTGCTACCCCAGCGGTCGGGCTTCGCTCTTTATGTCT
Organism: Crossocerus cetratus; assembly: GCA_963675795.1. NCBI lineage: Eukaryota > Metazoa > Arthropoda > Insecta > Hymenoptera > Crabronidae > Crossocerus > Crossocerus cetratus. The sequence goes on from OY776671.1 coordinate 17,150,299, forward strand.
CTGTAACCCATTCGCGCCGCGACACTCTGCAAACTTTTTCTGCAGCCATTCATCATTATCCCTTGCCACCAAAATTTCGCGGCATTCGACTTCAACAATTAAACCCTTTTCCCCTCCGCTTGCAATGACAGAGAATATATTTCGCTAACGAATCTGCAATCTCGCGGACATGACATGTCGGCAGGATTTGTTCAAATAAAAGCTGGAGGATCTATGATTATTTCAAGAGCCGGCGCTGATTGACCGCATGGAATCGGCGCTCGTCAAATAAAGCGTGCATTTTTCATCGCTCGAAATTCGGTCTATTCTCACTGTCCGATTTTTGAGCGGCGCTGACATTCGTTCCCTCGACAAAATCCACCGACTTTCCGCCCGCTGACGGGAAACCTTGTCCTCACTGAATTAAGTGGCGACGACGGCAGGAGGACACGTGGGTGTGGGCGTGTGAGTGTGTACGTGTGCTAAGATCGACATCACCAAATTTGGATCGCGAGTGAGAGCCGTCGATGCTTCCGTGTATGTCGTCATCCAATCTACTCGCCTTGACTCGACTCGACTCGACTCCTCTTTCCTAGCGCGTTGCAGTATTTCCACTATATAGATATGTATAGTATTAGATGGGTAGATATGTATATACAAGTTGATGGCGAGGAGAGGAGAGGAAAAAAATGGATCGGCGGCGGTTGCTAGGCCGCGATGCGGCAGTGTGCGCGGCGGCGGCGGCGGCGGCACCGGGGCCAATGAGGAATCGCAAACTGAAAGCTATTTTTTCCCCAGTACTCGAGGCTATGGAGAGCACACTTGATTGGAAGTACACCGATGAATGCTCGCTGGCGAGTCCGCTCCCCTCCGCTCAACTAAATGGAATAAAGGCAATCCCGGTGGGAAATGTTTAATTAAATCAAGCCCCGCCGCGCATAATATAATAAATATCCCATCGAGTGATCGCGCGAAATTTCTCTCTTCCAGAGAAATGATAACTCGACTATACAACTCCCAGTCCTCCCATCTACCTCTACCTCTACCTCTAGGACTAGACGTCCAAGTCTAGTCTGCGTGGAGAAAGGCGGCTTCCTCCAACTCCAATTGCGCCAATGGCCGATAAATCCGCGATCGAAGAAATGACTCAACAAGAATGGCGACGCTCGTCTTTTCCCCCAAGAATCTCAATTGAAAAGAGCTTGGGCTGAATGGCTGGCAAGTGAAGAGGTCTGGACGGGAGTTGAGGTCAGAGCTAGGCGGGAATGCACTGGCTATTAAGAAAGAATTAAGAGTGGCAGGTGGAGGAGGTGAAGGAGGAGGAGGAAGGTCTCGAGTCGCGAGCGCAGCCTAATAATAACCGATACACTTGAAAGGCTACGGCTCTACGGCTCTTCCCCTCGTCGCGCCTCGATGCCTCGCGCTCTCCAAATCTAGAGCGAGAGTTAGGAAATGGTAGGCTGACGACGGTACGTGCTGTTGCAGCCTCACCCTCGCCACCAACTTGACCTAATGACCCGCAATCCACACGCACCAGAGACCGTCGCTCCCCCTCTCTCTCTCTCTCCCACCTCCTTCGCACTCTTCCATCTCAACAGAGTATGTGACTATAAGTCTGGTACCTTAACTGGTCCACGCGATTGCCAATCTCAGCTGATCCATCATCGGCTGGCCGACGAGTGGCTCCCTCTGCAACACAAAATATACACGTCAGCCTATTAACTGTTCGATCGCTTCTAGTTGTAGATGAGAAATGGGAGAATTGGGAGGGTCAAGATTCTATCTGGCGGTATTGCCTCGAGAGTGGTGACTGAACGGGTGCGAGCTCCTTCGCATATCGAAGAGCCAGAGTCACCCAGATGCGCTCACTCCGAATGCTATTAAGCCCTAATGAGGGCTCGAGTGGTGCGGAGGGGAAGGGGGAGGCAGATAATGGCATTAACAATTAGCGAGCGAGTGACCGGGTGTTGGTAGAGAAAAAGGTTGAATAGCCTTTTACTGGCCTGGTGAGAGTTAAACATATGGGCTGCCTGGGTCGGGCGAAGGGAGGTTTTTGTTGACGAGCGCGTTCGACGAGGACGACAACGAGGAGAACATTTCGTCGGAGAGGAGGGTCGGGTCGCTCTTATTTGTCTCTGGTTAAACGGCACGCGTACCAAACACGCGTCCCCTTTGTCCTCCTCCGTATGTCTTCTCGGCAGGCTTCTCTTTTATTCCTCCTCGGGATATATCAGCCAAATAGAATAAAGCCGCCAATTCAACCTAACCGTTCGAGGTCGCCTTATCATGCGATTCGTTTAACAACAGGCATACACACATTTGGCGAAATTTCAATTGGGCCCATAAAGGGAGGGGGTGGGGGTGGGGGTGGGGGGAACATTGAGGAGGAATGATGAAGAAAAAGTTGGGATGAAAGGAGTGCTTTAGATTTTCCAGGAGGCTCGCTCGCCCGCTCGCCTTAATCTCCACTTGGTCGGGAAACTTCATTAGTCCAATTGAAAGCGGCCGGGTGGGCAGCCACCCTGACAAAAGAGTGGACGGAGCCTGCTCCCTGGATCTCTAATCCGAGAAATGTGCGCACTGATAAACTCCCCCTCGCGCTCTCTTCCCTTCTTTCTGCTGCTGCTCTTGGCGACATTAATTAAGAAGAAACCCTTTCGCTGTCGGCCGAGCAGCGACATTCAAAGCGGACAGATGAATTTCCTATCGGCCTCTACCCTTACCCCTCTCCATCGTTCACTTCGCTTACAATTATTACAACTGTTTTGTTATTTTTGGCACAATTCTTAACAAATTTCGACTTTCGATCACTAATTCCAGGTGGACTCTTAGTTTTAGAGCTAAAACTATGGAAAAATGTCGAAATCGGACGAGTTGGAAAAATGTCAAAAAATCGAAAAAATTAGAAGGGGTAGGTATGGAAAAATTTTCAATTTTTCGAAGGTTTTCGAAATCGCCTGAATGCTTGATATTTCTTCAGTTTGACTCTAGAAACTAAGATTTAGCACAAAATTAGTTGGTCAGAGGCCTTCAGTGTGCCGAACGAATGAAATTTCGACGATTTTCGACCGAAAATCGGTGAAATGTCGCTTGTACGACATAATTACGGACTCTGTCCCATTAATTTTGCGTCAGATCTTAATGTTAGGGTTAAAACTATGAAAAAATATCAAAATCGGACGAGTTGGAAAAATGTCGAAAAATCGAAAAAATGAGAAGGGGTACCTATGGAAAAAATTTCAATTTTTCGAAAGTTCCCGAATTTGTCCGAATGCTTGATATTTCTTTAGTTTAAGCCTAGAAACTATGATTCCGGGCGAAATCAGTGAGCCAAAGGGGATATTGTTGCTAGTAAGATAGAAAGTGAGGAGGAGGTTATATGTTGTGCAGGACGTGAGACGGTTAAATGTGGCTCTCGGTGGCGGGAGGCTCGGCAAGTGCAAGTGCGAGTGGCGCAAAAATCGATGTCGACTGCGCCGGGAGTCAAAGGTTAAACCGGAAAAGCTGGGTAGGAGAGGAAACAGGATTCGTGACGTGGAGAGAATCAAAGGATCCGCTCACCAGCAGAGAGACACGGCACTTTTCGAAATCACCGCCGCCGCCGCCGCCGAGTCAGAACGAGAGAGCTAGAGAGGGAGAGAGAGGGGGAGAGAGAGGTGGTGGCCCTTTGATTCCATTCGATGCTTTCATCTTGCACGGCTGGCTCCCGCTATCCCAGGCCTCCTGGCCAACCTTTTATAGCAGCCACGTGATTACGGGATTATGCGTAACGCACTGCTTAACTCGTCCCTCCCCTCCCACCATCCCACTCGTTTCCTCTCTTTCGCCGGCGCGGCGCGGCACGGCCGCCGTCTGCGCGACCGCTCTCACTACATAGTTGGCTCGGCCTAACGATATTTATCCGCCATTTATGCCGCTTCTTTCCTTCCCTCCTTCACTCCTTCCTTCCTTCCTCTCACTCTGTGTAGTTTGGAAGAGCCTCTATTCTATGAGAATAGAGTATAATAGAGAGGCGAGGAGCGAGTTGAGCGGACCCTTTAGTATCAGATGCGAAAGTTTGCGCCACCCGGCACCCGGCACCTACCACCACCCTTCGATTACGTCGTCCACTGGCTGCTTGGCCTCTTCTACTCCGAGTCTCCGAGCAGCCAGCCCAGTCAGCCAGCCACCAGCAGACCCGTCGGAGAGGGAGAGCAACATATAACTGCACACACACACACAAGGACAGAGTGAGAGTGAGAGAGGGAGAGTGCGTTCACTTCCTTTCTCGGTGAGCAGGCTTTGTTCCAGCGAAAAGCTGTGCTCTGCTGTGCTCTGCTGCGCTGCGCACCCTGGCCCCAGGCTAAAGGACGCTTCCTTCCTAATCAACCATCGACTCCGACTCAGACTCGAACTGAGACTGCAAGGATTCGTGGGGAGAAAAATGCAATATCGGCGGCAGGATGCCGGATGAGGATTAATTGTTAAATGAAGCCGAATGATAGATGCTCGGGCGAATGTAAACAGTGGAGCCACTGTCGAATAAAGAGCCACTGTGAGAGAGAGAGGGCCAGCGCCACGGGCACGGGCACGGGCACGTCCAATCATAATGGTAGCTATGTCTGGTGGATCGAGCCTCGAGGAGGAAGAGGGAACCAGGGAGGAACACGCCGCTCCGCGTCGAGCGTCGAGGCCGGAGAGTCGAGTGGATCAACAGGATGCGCACTCACGGGCGAAGCGAGATTGCAATCAGATCTCGGACTCCACTTGCATTATGTAATTCAGCCTGGTATATATCTATACCGCCAATACAGAATCCCGCCAGAGCAGACAGAGCCGGAGCCGCGGGCATTCGAGTTAAAACAGCAATGGGTTATTATCGGTGCTCTCTAATACCAATGCTAACGAGCGAGTCAGAGCCAAACAACGAGTTGCCGGAGTTACCTCTTCTCGCTAATGACTCACCCTCCGGCCATCCTTCCTTCCTTCCTTCCGTCCTTCCCTCTCACTCTCCCACTCACTTCGTCTTTCAATCCTATTGAACGCTGTCGCCATTCTCACCTTTTCCCTTAATAAACCAAAGGCCCACAATAAACCTTGGTACATGCATTGTCAAATGACAACGCACATACTCTTTCCCAAATCTTGCCCTTGTTCGAGTCACTCTTCACAGACCAACAGCCCATTTTTTAATACAAACAAATTTTCTTATTTTACAGCTAGAGAGTCAATATGAAAGTATGGTTCTCGAGAGTGGGACGCAGCCTTCTCGGAGTTTCGCAGAAATACGTAAATACCTGGATTGCTGACACTTGGGGAGATCTATTCAACATAGATCTAACCTATTTTTGCTGGGAATTGTGTACGCTCGACTGAACACGTGGGCGAGTACGCGGCTCTGATTGGCTCTCTCTAAACTTGGCTCTCACCTTGAGTGATCGCGCGGATAGCGCGTAACTCGAGTATGAAACGACGACCTTTCCCTAGGTCAAACTCTTTTCTTATTCCGGCGGCGCGCCGCCGCCGCCGTCGCCGCCGGCTGCTGCCTAATAACAGCGGCTCGCATCATCGCCCCACTCTCAACACTCGCGGCGTGAGTAATCCTTTACCATGCTAACAACGTTATTCCTATTGATAAGGTCAATGATATTCCGATGCGCAATTCTAACTCTATTGAGCAAACTTTTCCTAATCGACATCGACATTCACCGAGGTGGTTTCTCGCCTTGTTTACATTCCGCGAGTGGGTTGAAAATGGTGATTATTCGATTGGCAAGTGAGAGTTGAGGTAGACAACAGAGAAAGTTATGGGGGAGACATTGGCTAATCCGAAGCGTACTATGTAGTGAGTAGTGGCACGTCACTTTCGCGTGGCGGATATATCTCGTGCTCTAATATTAACGGAGCGGCAACGGCAACGGCAGTGGCAGTGGCCGGGAGGTGAAAGATCGGAGGTTGGATGAAGAGCGAGGTAGAGAAATAGATATAATAGGTATGTTGTAGATTGTAGATGTCGATAGTAGGAATGTGTAAAATACGGACCTTGCTCAGATCGAAAGCGGCGCGCGCCGGCTCCTCGGAGGGTGACGCGGTAATCCAATATGGTAGTTCACACACATGTCAAAACAAATCACCAAAGTGCCAGGAAATGCTCACTCGGCGACGTCAGGCACACACGCGACACGCGACACGCACCATCCACCTATACCCACTGAGGCCCGATGACTAGTCGATAGAAGCCGCGCTCCCCGAGCAATCCGGATAATCGATCACCGACAACCACCACCACCACCACCACCAGAGCTCTTCTCGCGCGGCTCGAGGGAGAGAACCAACCAACGCTCCAATAGGTTCAAGGCGACGCGACGCGACGCTATACGACGCGCACGGGAGTCCGGCCAGTCGTAGACTGGCCCCGCGCGCCACTACCGACTCTGCCATGCGAGACGACGCGACGCGAGACGCGAGACGCGATTCTCCTGCCCGGGCGGCGCCACTGCGCATGCCCCGCCAATCTTTAGGTCTCCCTCACAACCGCTCAACATTAAGCTACCCTCATCAAACATCTTCTATTACCATTTACCACATGGCCGATTACCTCTACTTCCGCTTCAACTCTCTATAGTCTACATCTATATTGTGTCTTGGCTGACAATTGTTAGATTTCGGCCCTTTTCTCAATGTTCTCGATTCCTGACTCTCGACAGATGGATCTATCGACGCGGCGGCGACAAGTGCGGCGCGGCGCCGAGAGCTTTCAACAACTGGGGAATGCAGGGAGGATGGCTGTTCGACTGTTGGAGCCGGGGGCAGTTGAGCAGTTGAGCAGTTGATTTGGGCCGGTGCCGGGGCCCGAGGGCTTGTGTGGTGTCTGGGAGGGTGGCAGGCGCCGCGCCACCGGCACCACGTCGTTTCAGGAGACAAGGAGCGAGGGAATGTGGGCCACGCCACTTAATGCCTCGTTGCCCTCAGAGAATATGTATGAGTGAGCAGACACACGCTCGCTCTCGCTCTCGCTCTCTGCACGACGCCGGTAATTTTTTATGGAGGAAAATCGATCCCTCGCTCGCCCCGGGGATAATCGTAAAAGTCACTCGAGCGTCGGATTCACACTTGTCGGATATCACGCCAGTCACCGAGCCCAGTCAGCCCCCGAGATATATCAATTTCCTCTCACCGGCTCTCCTCTCCTCTCCTCTCCTCTCATACGAGAAGAATAGCCTTGGCTCGATTTCTTCGGCTGTGAAAAGTATTCCCGTTCTAGCAATTAAACTCACTTCTTCACCCTATACATATCACTCGTCGACAGACTACGTGATATCTTATCCTAAGTGTTTCATTAATATCGACGTGTACTCGTGCCACATTACATCTCCATCAATCTATTATTATGCCTCCTTCTTCGCTCCGCTCCGTTTCTAATCTGCATCGACTAACATCGATTCTTGACATTGCAGGACGACAGCGCCGAGCGCAGTCAGCTCACAACTCACTAGGGATTGGCGAGGAGCGAAAAGCCAAGAGGGAAGCTAGTTGAGAGTGAATCCCTGGGCTCTCTTCTACCAGGAGAATGCGATCAACTTTTTAATTGGCGCCCGCCGCCCGCCGCCCGCCGCCCGGTGTGTTAACTCTTCATTGGCCGGAAGAATCTTGGTATTTTTGTTAGGAGTTGGGAGTCGCGCGCAGGGAATTCCCCACTGGTTCCCGACTGGCTGGCTGCCGTCAGCTTATTACGTCATGGGACTTCTCTCATCCATCTCACCCCACCCCACCCCACCCCCGCTATGCTAATGAGGGCCGAGCGGACTAATCTCACATCGCGGCTCTACCCAAAACTCTCCAAGCCCAAGACAGGGGCAAGCAATGTTTCGCGACAAGGGAGAGAGATTTGGTCGCTTAAATGAGAAGCAATTTGCGACAGCGGAGAGAGCAATTATTCCCGGAGGGTAGGGAGTGGGAGACCATTTCGTATCGAATACAAATCGGCGTGCGATCGATCCTAGCCGGCCAGGACCAAGCGTCCTTGAATTTTTCTCGTTATTTTCTAGTATCAATTAATACCCTTTCGAATGCCCCACCACCACCACCACCACCAACAATCCTTTCGATCCTTCACCAGCCTTTTCTGCCCTTCGCCTCCCTTCGCCCCCACAAGGCACAACCCTCAACCTCTCGGCGAGAATCCTTTACCGTATAAATATTCCCTTTTCTACTGCAGCGTCTACACTCGCTTTTTTCAATCATAAATAAGTGAACAATTCTCCTCGTTTATTCATCATTGATTGAAATAGGAATTCCAGGGGGAAATTTGAAATGACTGATGGAAGAAGAGAGGATGTATATGCCGGCTAGTAGAGATTAGTAGAATAATGAAGGACTGTTTACCGAATGGAGCAGAACACGTTGTTTACGCTCGCGTCTGAGGCTGCTAAATAGGGGCGGAAGAGGAGAGGCGAGAGAGGCGAGAGAGGCGAGAGAGGCGTGTATTCCCCGGGGGATGGCAGCCAGGATTTATTGTAAAACAAAACGATTTAAGCGTTCAAGGGGGAGATGGGAGAGATGCTCGGATAATTAATGACTTGGCTCCAACTCGCCAATCAATTAGGAGCGATTTTCGCATCGCTACCAATTACCCATTAAGATAATCAGGCATGTTAAAATAAGGAAGATTGAAAGTAAGTAGGTGAAGTTTTTGGGTTGTTGGGCGCATCCAGGGGTGTTGGGGGTCGGTGGCGGCGGCGAGATGGCGTGTAATTAAAGGATAGGTGAAGTTTGGCCTGCGCCACAGTGGGTCCAGGAGGGCAGTAGCCTCCGGAAATCTCGAGAGTTGCGCGAGCCTCGAGCCTCGAGCTCACCTCACCGCAAGCCGCAAGTGTGCGGCCTACCCCTCATGGTCAGTACGGCCCTTTAAACGCCCTCTTGCCTTTTAGAGCGAGTTATTAGCCAAGTTTTCCGACTACTCCCCCCAACTCACACACAAGATGTGCGAATGCGCGATAGCCGCGAGCGACTCACGAGAAACGGAGAAACCGAGGATTCAAGCTACCGCGCCAATCTAGAGAACCTAGAGCACCTAGAGAGATTCCAAGTGGGTTTCGCGCAAAGTAACGATCCGCCTGACATTGCCAGTGTCGTGGCAGGATTCCTGGATAGTGGATGCCCGGTGCACTTGACACTGACGCGTAATTACGAGCCTCTGGAGCAAATAGCCGCGCCGCCACGCCGCCGCCGCTCCGTCGCCAACCGATCACGATACAACCGACGAGGGACAGAGAGAGAGCGAGAGCGGGAGCTCGTTTCCTAATGCTAGCAAGCTCAACAAAGGAGAGGAGAGCTCGCGAATTCAGCAGGAAGTATATCAGTCCGCCCGACAGACATCTGTTGCTAATACCTTTCTATCTCTCCTGCTTTCAGACTCATTCGAGCTTCCATCCAGTCAGAGGATCCTCACCTCCCGCACCTCCCGCACCTCATCCCAGAGAAGAAAGGAAACTTGGGCTAGCATCGCGAACCCGATTAAAGTTTGCCCCCCGACGATAAACAAGCCCAAGGGAGAAGTTGGCCCCAACGCCGAGTCGACTATTACCTACTCGACAGCCAGGTCGGAGTTTCTCGAAATCGAGTGGCCAGTGGCCCGACGGATTTGCCAAAGGTAGATTTGCCGGAGTAACTCTCGCCCGGCAACAATTCCTCAGCTGGGATTCTTTTGTGGCAACTCGCCGCTGCGGAAACAGCTATCGAAGGATGATGGGCCCTGCAAGAGAAAGAAGTCGAGGCAAGAGTTAATCAGAGCATTAGTCAACGAGCTATCGCCGAGTGGACGCGGTCCAGCGAGCCAGCCAGGCGCATCCTGCGTCCGTCTACCTACGCTCGACTAGTCATAACTTCCCTAATCGAGTTAAACAACTCTCTCCTCGCACTCCTCGCCACTCACGACCCGGGCACATTGACCCCAGGACTCTCCTCTATCTCTCTGCCGCAGCGCGCAAGGTTGAAAAAGGCCCGGATTCATTTTCCTTCGGAGAGAACTGGCCATTAATATTGAGCTATTTATCGGAGCAGTTGGCGAGGATGAAAGAGGCACGCGTCAGTTGGATTTGAAGGGTTGAAGCGGCGGCAATAGTTGGGCTGGAGTGGAGTCGAGTGGAGAGGGTGAGACCTGCTCCTCTCGGAGGAGAAGGTGGAGGTGCAGGGCGAAGGGCGAAGGGCGCGCGCCCTTGATAGGAGAGGGAACCTTCAAGGACAATGAGCGGAAACGGACTGTATCGAGGTTTAATCGCAATTCCCGCGGGGATCCGGCTCGCCTCGCAGCCGTCTCGAGGACATATACGTGACTCTAATTTTGATACGCACTCTCCTCTCCACCAACCCCCAATCGCCAACGACAAACACCTTCCTCCCCCCATCCAGCCCAAGACACGCTTACGCCACTCCACCCCCTCATTACGCAAAAGTGCAACGACCTCTCCAACGAGCCCCTCCCCCCTCCCCCCTCCTAATAAGGCCAACCACTATCGAGAACTAGCAATTCTTCGCCGACGTCTCCGAAGAATAGGAGTTTGCAGAAGTGCCAGGACCCAGGAATCAATCCTGAGATCTCGGCAGTGTCCTCGAGAGGAAAGCAATATCGACAGGTGGAAAACAGTCGGAATCGAGATGACGCTAGCAGCTAGATAGAGGGAATAGCACAACTGAGGGTAGACTTCGCACACTCTACTCTCTGTGTTGGCGGAGGAAGAGGAGGTGGATGGCTGGATGGCTGGCTGGCGAAGGGAAAGGACTCGAGGGCAGAAAGGAGGATGGTAGGAGGTGAAAATCGCAGGATCGTCTCGGTCCCGTGAGTTTATTTGCCAGACAATGTTTACAATAAACCAGCGCCAGCTGCACCACCCACCAACCACCGCCAACCACCGCCAACCAACCCAGTCGACGTAGTAATTTTCCTGCGCCACGCGCCTTCGGCCAGGGACAAAAGAGTTATTGTCTGGTGCCCCTCGCTACCCTGGCGGCGATTGTGTTGCCCTGTACCTGCTGCAACAACCCCCCACCGACCCACCGCACCGGCACCGGCACCGACGCCGACGCCGACGCCGCTACCACGCATTCACCTGCGCGCATTAAAGGACACCACCGACCGCCGATCCATCCGCCGATCCATCCTCCAATCGACTTTAAAACACGCGTCCAATCGACCTTCGCGCCAGAGAGAGAGCAATTGGTTGAAGCAAGTGTTTAGTTTGAATGTGCATTTCCCCGAGTGCTCTAGCACTACGATGTATATCTACGATACTTATTCTGCCATCGTCATGTATAGGCTAGAGGACTAGACGCAAGAGGAACTGAGGAAGGGGCTGTCGACAGTGGCTGGCGGTATGGCAATTTTTAAGCATGCACGCGAGACGCGAGAGCCTCGAGTGTGCCGCTGAGCTGTAGAAGCAGCTGTGTGCACAGCATACTCGGCCAATTTCTCGAGGATCCTGCTCTGATACTGTCTAGGTTGCTGGCGGTGGCGCGGTGGAGCGGTGGCGCGGGGTGCGTTCCACCCCTGGAGGAAGAGGAGCCGAGAGCCAGTCGATGGATCGCAAATCGCAAAGCGGCTACGGCTACTACAGGCGACACAGTATGGGGGACGGGGGGAGACGGGGAGAGTCTAACTAAGGCCGAGGTTACGCTTCGAGGTTCGCTCCTCTCTAACAATATCCGACTAGTCTGACAGAGCGATTTGTAAGCTTTTGCTCGCGAGCCCTCCGGATTACCGCGACAAGAACGGATTCCGCCCGACAGCCAGCCCCAGGATAACTCGCGACAAATTTATACTGACCCTCCGTACACGTCACATTTCCACCTCCGTCTCCGCGACTAATCTCTCTAGGTGCCGGCAGCCGCCCGATCTCCTTTCTATCACCCTGCAAATCTTTGGCAAACTCAGCTTTCAAGGGGGTGGGGGCGCGAAATTGGCGGATAATGCGTGTATGCCGTTGGTTGGCGCAGCACCTTCCTTTTTTAAGGGCCGTGTCTCGCGTTGGCTCGCTTTGGCTCACCCTCGCGTATCCAGTGGCGGTCGCCCTGGTAATGACGCGCGGCGGGAGATGAAAATGCGCACTTTCCTCCGAAGCACGTAATTGCTCGGGATGAAATAGGAATATCAGGGCGCAGTGGGCATTGTTACGCGCTGCTCGAGACTATTGAAATACTAGTTGCAGAGCCGAGCGCCGAAGAAGGGAATGGAAGGGAACGGAAGGGAACGGAAGGGAATGGAAGAGGCGGCAAGGGCGGCGAGCGGAGAGAAGAAGCTGGCGCGTCTGGTGGCAAGGAAGCAAGCAAGCAAACAACCAAGCAGGCACGGTCAATGTCGACGGGAGTGAGCGCGCGCGTTCTCGATTCGATCGGTGGCTGTTTACGACCTTGGTAAGAGAGAGCGTCGCGTCGCGACGCCGTCGCCGCCGCCGCCGTCGTCGTTCTCGTTCCCGGTGACGACGATCAACCAGGGAGGAGAAGGAGGACTTACGACTTATCGAATCGTAATAACCACGAGAGCGTAGCCGTAGCCCCTCGAGATATCGATTGGCCGGTAATCGGAATACACCAGCCGGCAGCCTCCGACTACTAGCCCACCCCCTCAACCCTCCTCCCACCCCAAGGAGATTACACGAGCAAATGCCCACTGCAAGCGGACGACGCCGAGTGACGCGACGCGACGCCAAGCGACGCGACGCCAAGCGGCATCCTCTCGAGCGCGTAAAAACTCTAGCAGATCTGATTATCCGCTGTGTGCAGAATGTATTCCCGGGATTTCCCTTTAGGTTGGTTGGATACGGAGATATCGTGGAGCCGTGGAGCCGTGGAGCGACGGGGCCGCCGGCACACTGCTTCATCTCAGTCGGGGGAGGACGGTCGAGGATATTCGGCTGTCTGGGGCGTTGGGGTGGTTGGGATGGTTGGGGGTTGGCGAATTCGGGGGCTGGAAAAAGGAAAGAGAGGCTCGGAGAGCGTTAGTTGGGGCTGGTACGTCAGCAGGTCGCCTTCAAGACGCGTAGCCAGGAATATCGACCGGGCACCGACTCAACTCGACTCGACTCGACTCAAACCTTCTCTCCACTCGTTGCTTCCTCTCTCTCCGTGTGTTCCTGCCTGCCTGCCTGCCTGCCTGCCTGCCGACTCTCTGAGTCTCGACGCGATCCCACGCACCCGGTCGAGCCTCGTTCTCTCGGGCTTCCAACTTCCAACCCCCCCAACCCTCTCTATTCCTCTCTATTCCTCTCTCTCTCTTTAACCAGCCACCCCTGCCGTCGACGCTGCCGCAGCCGCCGCCGCGGCCGCCGCTGCCGCTGCTTCCATCAGTGCTATGCTCTGCTCGGTTATGCTCAGCTTTCCTCTGCTCCGCTGGCTCGAGATATCCCCGACGCAGTAAAACGCACCCACCCCCGACTCCCAGTCGACCCTGGCAACCCGACGCTACTCTAGACTACCCCATGGACGCCTGCCTGCCTGCCAGCCAGCCTACCCTTCTCCTCCTTTCCTCCTTTCCACCTTCCGGCCGGCCGCGATTGCCCTTACATTCGACCTCTCCTCCCACCTCCCACCTCCAACCTCCCTCGCCAGCCCGGCCGCCTTCAATCCTTGATAAAGCGAATGTGCCGAAAAGGACGCTTGGTCGTTTTCACTGCTTTCCTATCCCATTTCACCTATGTATTCCTCCGACTCTGCCATTTACGCGAGGAGAGCCCGAGAGCCCGAGAGCCAACTCAGTGTTAATAAGGAGCAGAGCTTCTCCCTCAACGGTGGGAGGGAGTTGGAGGGGTAGGGGTAGGGGTAGGGGGTTTATGAACGCAGCCGTTAATCTCGGCGTGATCTGATCTGGAAGTTGGAGGGCTGAGAGAGCCGTGCTCGATGGCCTGTGAACACTGCGGCACATCCACTGCAAGGATCCGGCCTTGCGTTTTACTGTCCTTTGTCAGGGAGCGCGTAACGACGTCACCCTCTCGACTCCCTGCCTCCCTCCCGTCACTCCCGACTCGGAACCCCCTTGCGAAAACCGCTCCTGCCAACCCTCCCAGCTCCATGCCTCTGCCTGCCTCTGCCTGCCTCTGCCTGCCTTCGCTTCTCTCCGCTGAGCGCTCAGCGGAGAGCCAGCAAGAGAGTGACTGAGTGAGGGAGCTAGTCGAGCTAGCTAGATATCCATGGATACCTTTGTGCACCCTAAACTGATCAACCCTTCTGGCCATCCCCGCCACTCCACCTTCATCTTCAAGTATCTTATTTAAACCAACTCATCACCCTTTACCTTTACCCTTATCAGCCCCGCCGGCCCGACCCCACTAATTACCACCGGATAAATCCCCCTCTATTCCAATAAAAGAATGCTGTACATATATCTCGAGGCAATATATCACCTTCAAGTTTTATAGGCGCTCCAGTGCTCTTTCGGAGGACTGCGACTGGAGGCTCGAGAGGATGAGGGATGATTGTCTGCACTTGGGGAATCAGCGAGGTGGGAAAGAAGGTGATCGCGAGACAGGAGTTGGTGATGACGCGAGCGGATGACAATGTCGATGGAGCCGGCTCGCGCGCGCGCGCGCGCGTTAACAATAACTGGATCGCGTCTGCTGATGACAGAGAGTATAACAGAGGGAGAAGCCGAGTCATTAAGGCTGCCAGCCGTGGGCAGACTCGTTACCTAGCCGCCCTCTCTCTCTCTCTCTCCCACTCACTCTTCCGTCATTTTGCTCAGTACGGCCGCCCAGTCATCTATCATGAAACTAAGCGCCTTTTTCTCGAATCTACCTCGCCGACGAGTCTCGAGTACCAGTCCCGCGCCTCTTGTCCCAGCCGTCCAAGATTGGCTGGGAGGTGGTGGAAATTATGAATTGTCGTCCGGGCCGGGCCAGAGGAATTGGAGGGAGGACGGAGATCTCGTTTCCGGTGCGGCGAAGGGAGGCCCGCGAAATTGGATATCGGGCTCGGATCGGCAAGCGGCAAAATTGAGATTGACGGAAACGTCGAATATTTTCGGCGCCGATGTGCGGGCGCTGGTGGGTAAAAGTGTTCTATATTAAATTTACAAGCGCGTTTACACTGGTCGCGTCGAGCCCCCGCCGATTCTACCAGCAGCCACCCAAAATATCTATCGAGTTTTCGCAGCCGGCTGCAATTGCCGAGGAAACACCACCCACCCACCGGCCATTTTTCCCAATATTCTCCGGGACGCGGCTTCAAAGCAGTCCGAGAGGAATCTGGCAAGGAAGGAGCCGGCTAGTTGGCAGATGAACGGGCAGATAGTTCCGGCCGAGTGGAGAGGAGAGTGAATGAGGAAGTCGGTGGTGCGCGGTGCGCGATCGTGCAGTGGATGCTCGATGCGGCTTGGCAAGGTCAAGGGAAGCAAGAATTTAGGCCTGGCTGGATGCGAGGGACCCTCGAGCGAAGAACGATCCTGCCGGCTGCCTCCCTCCCTACATCAATTTCCAGTTTCGCGGATAGTCGAGATATCCACTCCATTGCTTCGTCTAAGAAAGAAGCGGGGGCTCTTGCGAGCTGATATGGCCTGCACTCTGCAGCATCAAGGGGAGGAGAGAGCGATGAGAATAAGTCCTCTCGACTCCACATCTACCTTTCTAGCTCTATCTGCTTTCGATTCTCCCTGTGGGTAGGGGCGCACTAGTGCGCGACCAGCCGGGATGCTTTTGCAGTGCGGCAAACAAAAGCACGAGTAATGATGTAGACCCCCATCGAGTGGTGGGTGGGTGGTTGGGTGGATGGGTTTGAATGGGGGGTAGAAAAGGAAGCCGGTCGCGGCACGGCGCACACACGCCACCAATAAGCCAACAAGCAGAGCAGCAGATACCAACACCACCCTCCGATTCACTTGCTGCCGCCGTCCTCTGCTCGGGCCTGGCCGTCCTCATCGTTTACCAGGGATACCTGTCGAATGTGATGCGTAAGCTCCCTCCCACCATCCAGACACAACTCTCCACTCATCTAGCCCGAGCCACTCCGAGAGCAGCCCCGTTGTTCTTTCTCTTCGGCAACCAGAGAGAGCAATGAACTGCTTGAGACTTCTCTCCGACCCCCACACACACTTCCCCCTCAATCTCTCGCTCTACGCATATACTCATGTGAGAATATTGGCTGGGAGCGCATTGGGATCATAGATTCCCATACAAGGTATGCACGTGAGGTTCGATTGGCCGAACAAGCAGCTGGAGAGCGCGTGCGGCTCTGGGATGAGAAGAGGGCTTTTCCTCCAAGTCGTAATTGCGTAATTGGCAGATTCGAAGGGCAGCTAAATTGCATTTTTTTCGGCCCAACTTGGCACGTTTCCATTTCCACTATGTGGCCAAGAGGCGGAGGGCGGAGGGAGCGAGGGGCCATGGGGGTGGCTGGCTGGTTGTCTGGCTGTGTGCGCAGCAGCACCCACTGGAGGGATGGAGAGTCCAGGGAAACGAGACAACAATGTTCCAAGCCCTTGGTGGCGGGCATTGTTCCCGGCGATGTTCCTCTACAGATAAACACAGCCTCGAACCAGAATCCGTGGCTCGGTCGCTCCAGCGGGGGCCCATGCCCATGCCCATGCCCATGCCCATGCCCATACACTCATTCTTTCGAGGGCAGAAATGGCCGAGCCCCATTGCAATATTTTACAAATCACCACAGCCGCCCTCCCTCACAAGGGGATTACGCGGATTAACCGGCTACCGATAATACATTCTCGCCCGCACGCCCTTTTGCCAAATTCAAGCCGCCATCATTCTGCCGCTGTCCGCTAAAAAGCAGCCAATTTATTAACGGCAGCAGCGGCGCCGTCTAGCTGTCGGGAAATCGAGCCAATTGAATGAGCCTATAGGCCTATAGGCCTATAGGCCGAGTATCGTTGGACTATCCTGCGGGAGAATCATGCCCCTGGCTCCCCTCTATTGTGCGGGCTATCTTAAACTCCCCGAAATTCCTGCATCCTCGAGCCCCAATATCATAACTCGCCTCGAATGTCACCTCCACCGCAACTCATTCCTCGGCACCCTTATGCTCGCCGGCAGCGCACCCTCCTCCTATCGATAATCTTTCGGCTCGGCTCGGCTCGGCAAAAGGCTCTCGAGTACATGCTCCATCGGCTGCCAGGGGACACGCTCCTCTCTCCTCTCTCCTCTCTCCTCTCTCCTCCCATAGACGTGATAGACGTCAAAGTCCAGTGTAACATTTCATCTAGAACGAAATTGATATTAAAATCCGGCCGGCTCGAGTGGAGATTTTGACAAGATGCCTCGGGAATGTCCGATGAAATGTGGCATCGAACGGTTTAGGGTTTAGGGTTTAGGGTTTAGGGTTTAGGGGGTGATTGGGTTGTAAGGTAAGATAATTATCGATCGGTGGGAAGCTCGCGCGGGATTGGGGTGGCTGGCCCTCGGGCGAGTCGACGGGAGACACGGATAGCTATCCGGTTATCCGGGGAGAGAAAAAGCGCTGAGCAAGGGTCGAGAGAAAGTAGTGGGCGAAGTAGTATGGGCAGGTTGGTCGAATTACCCAAGGAGACTGGAGAGTAGCGTGCTATTGGCCATTTCAGCAGAAAACTCCGGAGACACCGGACCGGCCGCGGCCCAAGCAATAACTCGATCGGTGGTATCGAGGTGAAGCTCACTCCTTTCTCGTGGGTTTCGCCTCCCCGCGGGCCCCAACCACCCAGCCGGCAGAGATTTATCGAGGCCGCCCCTACTACCTTACTTTAGCTAACCTTACGCCATAAATCTTGCTCCGCGCAAACGGTAACTTAACAGTATTCAGAGGGAACTGGCGCTCGCTCTTCAGTATAGCTATGCATAGTCGATCGTTGCCAAGAGAAAAGGCTCCGATTGCCCATCGGCTGGAAGGAATCCACGGGCCATTTCCAACAATTGGGTTAAGGTTCCGCGAACGAAACTAGCAAAGGTCATTCGATTTCTCATCAACTTTTCTACTCTGAAGAGAGTCAGAGAACTAATATTTGACACACGTGTCGCTCGGCGTCGGCGACGGCGACGGTATATTAGTGAGATCAGATAGACGGTGAAATGTGGGATGGAACCGGTGTAAAGGGCGTGTCAAAGACGTAGAGGAAGGTGAGGTGGGATCGGGCTGGACATGGTAGCCGGGTTGTTTTGTAAGTGCGGCTATGCGCCCAGTGTTCATGCTCAGGGTGACTCTCCACTCTCCACTCTCTACTCTCTACTCTCGACTCTCCAGTCTTGAGGCTTACAATAGGTGGCGGGGGCCACATCTCTGTCTCCTCGGCTTGCTTCCCTCCACGGTTTCTCGTCTCTTCAAGCCCTTGGTGGCGTGGCCTCTTGTTACACGGTTACCCGCGCCCCCTGCCTCCTGCCCCCTCTCCCTCCACCCGTCCCTCTTTAAGGCTTAAGGCTTCCACTGCTAGTGCTACTGCTCTGGATGGGGTTTCCAGTCGTTACGGGCAGCTTCGAGTGGACTCCTTCCACGCACGCAACCCCTTCGCTACCGTCTAACGGCTAAGTATGCACATCAAAAGCAGAAAGACCTCGCCCGGACCAACCTCGCGCGACACACCACCTTCCCTACCTTCTTTACAAGCCGCGCTCCCATCTTCCCACCCTTTCATCCCCCTAATCTTTCATGGCCTCGAAACTCGGAGGTTCAGAGTGATAATTAGGCTAGAGGATGGTCGGCTAGGTGCGCCGCTCTTCTCTCAACACCCGGTACCCGCCACCCGCCACCCGCTACAAAGGGATATATATGACTGGAGACAGTGGCCAGACAGAGGCTGCCGGCCGTGGACCGTGAGCCGTCGGCCGGGGTGGCTCGGCGAATGGAAGGGTGAGAGGCGAAAGGAGCAAGCAGTGCGTAGACATCGCGGCATTCCCGCCAGACAAATACACAACTCACATATGTATGTATTACTGTGTGTCTTCCGCGAGGGTGAAGGTTGTTGAACCACCACTTGCCAAATGCATGCGGCAAAACGGATTTAATTAGCCGTGATGCGCAATTCAACGCGAGAGAGAGAAACTCGCTCACTCGATGGATTGGCGTTGGCGAGGGCAGAGCAACTGTTGAAAGTTGAAACGGTCGGACGGGCTTTCTCCGCGCGTGATTTGGATTTTGGAGAGAAACTCCGAGACAAGTGCAGGGTCTACAAGTGTAGAGTGTAGAGGGTGCCTTTCGACTATAGGCTGTGGCGGCGAGCGAGAGAGATCTAAGAGAAGGGAAAGAGCCGACGGCGACGGCGACGGCGACGGCTTTGGCGTTGGTCCAGCCGCGAAAAAAAGGCAGATTTCTCAGGCTGTGCCGGTCTGTCGCTTTTTTGTCGGTCGCGCGCCACGACGTTTTATCCGAAATTTAAGGATGTCTACCTAAGAGGGACGCGGGAGGAGAGAAGAGAGGGATGTTAGGACGCCCGCTCGCTTTAACGCTCGAGAGCCGAGACGCACGAGAGCCAGCCAGCCAGCCAGCCAGCCAGCCACGCGGAGGGCAGCAGCCTCTAACGAGGAGCTCCAACTTTTCCAGCACAGACTGAAAGGAACCCGCCGCCTCAACCCCTGCCGAACCCCAAACCGAGGACTCGACATCATCGATTCCCCACCCAATCAAAAACTTCACCCGCTCCACTATTAACATCCCCTCCCCAACTCTGTTAATTGAACCTATCACCACTCAATATCCAACAAAGTGTTTTCTACAACATTGACTCGCACTCACGCGGAACATTGGCCAATCGACGCCGCCAGCCTCGACTTGAGATACCTAGAGAAGAAAAAGTACAATATGTATTTGCAGTTGCGCGGCACTTATTTGCTAGTTGGAATGCTGCGGCGACGCGGCGACGCGGCGCGTTTGCTTTCTCCGAGATTTTTGCAAGCTCGTCCTTTCGCCGGGCTCCTGGTGGCTCTTTCGCCGAGCGGCTTCTATCGGGCTAAATCGATAATTAATGCGCTCACAGACGGCTAATTAGCGGTGACACTGCAGCGAGTGTACTTGCGCTGAAATATCCACCAGCTAGTCGGCCTTTAAAGCTTTGACACACCATCGCGCGGCCACCCTGCCAGGGTGAACGAACGCGAAACCCATCCCCCAATCGCCCCCTCCCCTCTCCGCCCCCAGCCCTCGGGCCACCTTCCTTTTCCGGAAGGTCGCACTTGCCTTCTCGCCACCGCACCGCCAAATTAGCCACCAGTCAGGATCAACGCGGCACACTCACACCCTTTCTCCCACTCTTTCCGCCTAAATCAGCCGAGTTGCAAAAATGGCCAAATATCATTTTCCAAAATACCACCCCTACCACATAATTACGCACTCTGGCCCACTAATTCCGTGTACAATGATAGTTCTAGGGCTCAAACTATCGAAAAATACTCAATTCGGGCGATTCGCGCAAAGTTGAAAAAATCGAAAAAATGAGAAGGGGTAGGTATGGAAAAATTTTCGATTTTTCGAAGGTTTTTGAAATCGATCGAATGCTTGATATTTCTTTAGTTTGAGTCTAGAAACTACGATTTAGCACAAAATTAGTTGGTCAGAGCCCTTCAGTGTGCCGAACGAATGAGATTTCGATGGTTTTCGACCGAAAATTGGTGAAATTTCGTTCGTACGACATAATTACGGACTCTGACCCATTAATTCTGCGCTAGATATTAGTTTTAGAGCCATAACTATTGAAAAATGTCAAAATCGGGCGAGTTGAAAAAATGTCGAAAAATCGAAAAAATAGGAAGGGGTAGGTATGGAAAAATTTGCAATTTTTCGAAGGTTCTGGAAATCGTCCGAATACTTGATATTTCTTTATCTTGAGTCTGGAAACTAAGATTTGGCACAAAATTAGTTGGTCAGAGGCCTTCTGTGTGCCGAACGAATGAGATTTCGATAATTTTCGACCGAAAATCGGTGAAATTTCGCTCGTACGACATAATTACGGACTCTGTCCCATTAATTTTGCGTCAGATCTTAGTTTTAGGGCTAAGACTATGAAAAAATATCAAAATCGGACGAGTTGTAAAAATGTCGAAAAATCGAAAAAATAGGAAGGGGTAGGTATGGAAAAATTTTCAATTTTTCGAAGGTTCCCGAATTCGTTCGAATTCTTGATATTTCTTTAGTTTGGCCCTAGAAAGTAAGATTAAGCAGAGAAATAGGTGGGCAGAGGTGGTCATTAGGTGATGAACTGCAATGAGAAGGTTTGGCGGAGATGATCGCGGTGGGCGCCGAGGGAGTTTTCGGCTGGAAAGCGTAATATTGCCGATCGGATCGGCTCGCATATCGGATTCACCTGGCAATATGCAGCCAGCCAACCAACCAGCAGCCTCCCAGCGAGCGCCAACACACTCATCTCGGCGATCTCATGCGATTCCGATCGAATCAGAGCGCTTATTGGCCGGCTCCCTTCCGATACCGGCTCGATATTGGCAGCGATAAATGGTCGGAGCGGCGCGGCGAGGTAAAGGTGGTCCGAAATGAAAGGAGGCATAAAAATGAGCTGAAAAATCGAGTGGCCTCGAAAAAGGTGGAATAAAACGGCGCGGTATGTGGTGCGGGCCTGGTGGTACGCGACGACTACCGATTTATAATTAAACGCTCGCTTAGTTAGCTCGGGAAAATAGTTTAGCATGCTGCTGTTTGCCCACTGTCATTATTTGAGGGCTGTCTCGCCATTGCTAACCCCCCATTCAATTCCCCCACTGCCCACCCCCACTCCCCGCCGGAAATATACTCGGAATTACCTCTAAACGCGTTTATCCCTCCAGAGGAGCAGCTCTCTGCAATTTCCACTTGTATCATATGTTGAATCTATCTGGCAAGTAACAGAGTATGTAGTGGTCGATCCTTTCTCAAGGAGAGATGCCGTGGCTCGGTGCTAGTGCAAAGTATACTGCTGTCGCTGTCAATCTCGGAAGACAGTGCAGCCTTTTCGAGCACGCTAGGCGGCTAGGGCCATTACGCTTTCAGACTCGGTATCGAGTACCTGTCACTGTCTCTACTCTCCACCGATTCAATTCCCACCGAAACATCTAGGGAGCCTCTGCTCATTTTTTCCACCGCTCTAGCACTTGCCAAGTCAAGCCATGGCAAGTGTCGAAGGCGTTCTCTCTCTCTCTCTCTCTCCTCTATCACCCATTGACACCTTTTCCTGACCCGGCTTGAGCACTCTCGGTTCAATCCGCTCGAGCTCCTGTGGTATGTCTAGTGATTTTAGCCCACTTTCTTGAGTGGAGCGTAAAATAACGATTAAAAAAACCAACCGCCTCTTTGACCCGGCCACATTATTCATTCCTAGGTATAAACTCCGTTTAGCATAGAGCGATCAACGATCGCTCGGCAATGATTGATGATGTGTTGCGAGGGATTGGAGCAAGTAGCTTCTCCCGCGAGGGAGAATATTGGAGGTGAGATGTAAATTTGGAGGGTGCCGAGTGGAGGATGAGTGGCGCGAGGTGGGCGGGCGGGCGCAAGTGTAAAGAGGGTAGCGGCAAAGTGCAGCTACCCCGAGAGCAAGTCAGGAACGGCGACGTCGTCGTCGTCGTCGTCGGATGCACCGACGCGCGGTGCATCGGGAAGGATCAATGGAACACAGGTTCAATAACCTGAAATCCACTTGACGTGTTCGACTACCTATCGTCCCACGAATGACTGCATCCCTCTTTCACCGAGCGACGCCACCCTCTCGCCGCCCTCTCGCCGCCCTCCCGCGCGCGCGCGTCCGCCCGCCCGCTCCCGGGCGAAAATAGATATTCGTTTTGCGAGAGAGTGATGCTTTTTTCCCCGTTTGCCAGACACAAATCCAATAGGGCGCTGATTTAAGTGGCGCGCTAAGGTCAAAGACCTCCTCTTCGATGCCTCTGGCTCTCGGCTGGCGCCCCTCTATCGTAATCCAGCATCAATTCCCGCTAATAAATCCCTACTTCGCACCCCACACCACACCACCAGCCCTAAATGAAGTAAAACCAGCCCATTTCCAAGCAATCTGACGGGCCCAATAATCTCGGGGGTTCGGATTCTCGGCTTTATCATAAGAGGCACTGCAAGATGAACTCAGCAAGGAATTCCATCTCTCGCCGGGTAGGTTACGCAAGCCCTCGATCCACTCGTAAACAAACATCCTCCATCTGCTCTCGGTCGGCTCAGTCGATACTTGATCCCCCGACATTTGCATTCGCCGAGGAGGAGGAGGAGGGTGGGAGGAGAGTAGGAGGAAGATGTTTGAAAGGGCTCTTTCCTAGTGCGAATGTGTTTGGTGTTCCGGGGGAATTCTCCTCACGTGTTCGCTACCATTGGTCGATAACCGGCAACATCCCTCCGCAAACCTACCGCAGAGAGCATATACAGTTCCGTTCCGCGAGGCCGCTTTACCAATCGCGCTAGTCCAGTTAACCCTCGCGCGCGTCCCTCTATCGTCTAGCCGCACATTCCCAAGGCCAACTCTCATTGATTATCCTCCTGGCTCTCCTCCTCGCACCACTTCCACTTCCTCCGAGGAACCAATAAACAATTACACTTGTCACATGCACCTCAGACACTCTTACATACATAGATATACTCCACACAGTGGAAGAGAAAGATTGGTACTCACCCCGCTCGATCTAATCCGAGGGTAAGCGTATTCCAAGTTTTCCAAGTCGAAGTCCAAGTCCAAGTCGAACCAGTCACAATTGGCACAGAAACAATCACGAGGGAAGGAGAGTCCCGGGGACTCTACTCAAGGTGAGGCTAAGTCCTGCGAGGGCTCAAAAGCCGCGTGAAAATCCGGTGGCACAAGCTGCAGGGCACGAGCGGCTCATTCGCTCGGAGAGTCCCTCGTGACGAACGCGGCGAGCATCGCTCGCCAACTGAATACGGCAGAGCGCGACGCCTCGCGTCGCCGCGAGCGCCGGTGGTTCGGGACACGTTCGGGACACGTTCGGCTTCGACGGCGACGCTGCGCGCTCTGCTGCGCTGGCGAGGCTGCCGCTGAATCCACTTGCAAAGACTCTCGCTATATATCGTCCCCCAATTCTTTGAAATGACGAGGGACTCTAATCCAAGTTGGGCCAACCTGGAAGCATTCAAGCTCACTTAGCTCTGTTAGTGGTACAACATTGCTAATTGCCAACGCGAGAACGCGAGAAGAAGATCCTCGAGGTGGTGGGCCGGGTCCTTGGAAGTCGCGGGAGTCGTTTATCCGGGGAGATCACTGGCGTCACTCGCTGGGCCAATTAAAACTTTCGTTTTATCGGATCCTGCTACCCACCCACCTCGGGAATCCGATAGAGTCCTGCCGAGGGAAACTTGACGCGGTCCTCGCGGCGCTCGGCCACCGGGGAAACTTTCCGCCCCCAAGGGATGTCGGGCTGAGCGGGCGAGAGGAAGATTTCGGGGAGGCAGGAGGGCAGGAGGAAAACCGCGGCATCGGCAATAAGCTTTGAGGAAAGAGCAAGAGGGGAGGGGGGTGATTCTTGAGATTGTGCTGGAGCGATATCTCGGCTAGTCGATTCGGCACCTTCCCCACCTGAAGCGATCCTTCCGGGCTATCGGCTAGACTCCGCGAAGAGCAGCCTCTCTCTGTTTCAAGGGGCCAATCCTCCGCCAGTAGTAGGACGGCGCGGCGCACCACCTTCGCTTCTTCGCCTCTCGGTCGCCTTAACCGAAAATATTTCATAAAATCCCTTCCTCCTCCTCCTCATCCACCTCACCAGGAATTATTCAATATCCCAGCCCACCCGCCCCCGATCCTTTGATGCCGCGCGTCGATCGAAAGATCCTCAAAGCCTATTCTTCCGCCTTTCTTCTACCTTCTATCTTCCATGCTGGCGAGAGTGCATAAGATCCTCGACGTTGTCGTCGGAGACGCGATTATGGAATAAATTAAGAAGGCCAGCGAGGGAGGGCGGCCGATGGCTTCTATTTGCATCTCCGCAAGAGATATCTCCTCCTCGGATGAACGCAACCTCCTCCTCCTCCTCCTCCTCCTCCTATAGAGAGCAAGGCGAACCCCTTGAAACTCAAGCTTACGCAAATCCGAGCCGCGCGCGCCAGCTTATCCCTAGACTCTACTTGCCATTTTTTCCGACGAAGCTCCAACCAGCCAAACAGTCGAAGTCACATGCACAGCTGCCAAACGCCAACACTCTCGGACTCTCCGACTCTCCCAGCAAACCTGTCTCTCTTCCCTTGGCGAGGGATCCTGGTAAATGAGAGGTCGCAAGGATGATACTACAGCTGGTGGTTCCTCCCGGGTGGAGTCAAACGTTCCTGGTAACGAGACTAGAGCCAAGTATGACGCGTCCTGAAAAGATAATCTCCCAATTAATTCCCCGGTTAATTATGCTGTTGAAATGCAGGTCGCAGAAAAAGGTCACTCTACAAATACCGACGCACCTCATGGACGATCAGGATGAGGAGGATCTCACTTGCTGCCACAGGATAACATTCTGCAGCCCCAAGCTCAGGGATCTTCCCGTTACGAACGTAGTCTTTAACCTCTTTGGACAGAAAGTCGAGGTTATATTAGATAGTAGAATTCTCCCGATAAATGGATGGATGGATGGATGGTTGATGGTTGGCGATTGGTTAAAGTGGGCGACACTCTTCCGATTGGTGACGGTTCTGCTGTTGGTCCTGTTGGGTTGGGGAGTTCTCTTCTTCCTCCTCGGGAGGACGATGCTCCCGGGAGGACCGAGCTTCGGCCTCTTCCTCCTGGTGGTGTTCGCCTACAGCCTCGGCTGGATCCTCAGTGCCATCCCCTACCTCAACCTGCCGCCCATTTTCGGAATGCTCCTCGCTGGAATCATCATGCGCAACACCGACTTGTATAATATCTACGAGGAGCTCGGCGTCGCCACCACCTCCAAGATCAGGACGTTCTGCCTGACTTTCGTCATGATCCGCGCCGGCTTCCAAGTCACCACCACTGCCCTCAAGACCCACGCTATCTTCATCCTCTTCCTGGCACTTGTCCCTTGCTCCCTCGAAGTTCTCGCCGTTTCGCTCTGCTGCAGATTTCTCCTGGACTACCCTTGGGACTGGTCCTTCATGTCCGGGTGAGTCTACCTTTTCCCTTTCCAACAATTCCTCCCTCGACTTCCTCCCTCGACAGGACTGTCGTCACTGCCATGTCTCCGATCGTCGTGGTAAGCTCGATGCTGACGCTCGCCGAATCGGGATACGGCGAGGATAAAGGCCTCATGACTTTGCTCTCGACTGCCGCCACGATAGACGACGTCCACGTCCTCTGCCTCTTCTCTGCCCTCTACTCTGTCGTCTTCAGAACCGGTATGCCTCAAAACAAACATTTCCAGAAAACTATGTTATCGTGTCCGTGAGTGAGCGGGAGAAAGAGAGAAAGACTATAAATGTTGGTAGATGCGAAGAGACACGAGTGGTGGTCCTACTTTCTGGGCGGATTGCGTGACGTCGCTGTTGGATTAGTGGCGGGAGGGTTGCTTGGCCTCTGCCTGACCTTCTTTCCTCACCGTAATGACGTAGATAAATTTCTTGGCCGTTGGTTCGTTGCTCTCGGGATCGCCGAGGCTGCCTACCCTCACCTTATCCTCTCGTTTCCCTCCCAGAAATATGCCATTTGGTACCGGATGATTGGCCTGATCCTGGCCTCGCTCGTCTGTACCACCGCCGCCTCGAGGATCGCCATCACCGGCGGTGGATATCTCGGGAGCCTAGTCGCCGCGTTCATCGCCATCAAAGGCTGGAAGATCCAGTCGCCCTCCTTTGACGTTAGTATTACTCTACCTGTAAGCGCCAGTGGTATTAATGTATGTAGTTGACTCTCAATGAGATTGGATTGGGACCCTTTGGGGGTGTTGATAGACGAGTGGACTGCGACGGGCGGCCTACGTAATCTGGCACCTGGTGCAGCCGATCCTCGTCGGTGTTATCGGGGCAGACATCGACTTCCGCAGCTGGTCCGCCGAGCGATTTCGCCTCCACATGGCTTGCATCGCGATTGGCTTGACGGTGGGTCTTCCGCGGGCTTCCTTCCCAAGCAGACTCTAATTCTTGTGCTAATGAGCTCAACTCTCTGATTCGAGCCCCTCGGCATTCGATCTCAATTCCAATAGGTACGGAGCCTGGCTGCCCTCAGCGTCACGCTCACTGTGCCCTTCACTTGGAAGGAGAGGCTCTTTGTTATTATAGCCTGGTTGCCCAAAGGGACAATGCAGGTAAACCTAGACACGTGTTGTCCTTCTCGAGGCTCAAGGCTCTCCTTGCTCGAAAGATTGATTGACGATGTAATGGCGTGGCTGGTGGTTGAATTGGCAGGCGGCCCTCGCACCGATGGCTTTCGAGCACGCCAAGGACGAGAAGAACTCGGAGAAGATCGACCTGGCCCTCGATTTGGTGAGGATATCGGTGATAGCAATAGTACTCCTCGCTGCGTTGGGCTCGATGGCCATAAACATTACGGGGCCACTGCTTCTGAATCAAATCAGTCTCGAGGAACATGCCAGGGAACGAGAACTCAGTTACCTGCGACTCTTGAGTCTCCAGCCTCTCCCAACTCCCAACCAAAAGTAATCCGTATTACCCCACGAAATTCGAACCGTTTGTTGTCCAGTGAGAATTCCTGGGCTTGGAATGTGCGCATTGTTGTCCGACCGTTGGTAAAAATAGCAAACTGCATCTTTGCCAGCTGAGCAGCAGAAAGCGGCGTCGCGCATGCGCCTCCGCCAATGGCGCCCGACACCACGTGAACTCCTCCGGTTTCCAATTCTATTTCCCACCATTTCTCACCTCGAATACTTGACTGACACTGGAATCGAGTAGTTGTCTGAGGAATCATGTTCGATTTTATACTAGAAGAACTATGTAAATGAGAGCAACTCTCCCCAATAATAAAGTTCTATTCGAAAAGATTTCCTTTCCTCGCGTATTCTCTGATAAGGTTATGCCGCGTCTTTCGATAATTGCGAGTCGTGCTGCGATTTAAAGGTCCCGACAGTCCCCTGTTGGTTGGAGTTATTGCATAAATGCTCTATCTAGTAGACTAATCTTACGTGTTGAGTGATTGTACTCGGGAGGTGATAGTTAAGGCATATAATGTTTCGAATAAGAGGATTCAAGCCGAAATATCTAGTAGGATTCTCGCTGTTGGATGCGTTCGAGAACGAGTACGATATCACCGAAGAATATGAGAAAGCAGTACCGAAGGGTAGTGGGATCGCAGCAGTAAAGCGAATCTTTTACAAACAGTACGTCGCCCCATTGTCATTTATCAATCAAGTAGTCTGACTCGTTGAAAATCCCTGGAGAGATCTCACTGGAACAACCTAACCAAACTACTGTCCGGCTAACGCGCAAGAGGCCACACCACCATGATATCTAGTTGAGTGGGAAACTCGAGGAGGGAAAGGGTGATTGATTTGGCATGATTTCAGACCAGATGGCAATATTACCCCCGAACTGCGAAGTATGTACGATGCAGCCTGCGTCGGTTTCGTATCTGGTGGATTGATTGGTGGTATTTTAGCCATTGCGAGAACCCCGGAAAAATTCGCTTACGAGAACATGGCTACCCAGTTTGAATCTCACCTGCAAGCCACTAAAGCCATCCAACACAAACTCATGGTGGATTTCTACAAAGGAGCGATTAGTGGCGGCTGGAGGACAGGCTTGTTTCTCACACTCTTCCAGTACGTTCTTTCGCATTGTACAACTATACTCTCTTCTCAGTTCTCTGCTCATCATCATTCGTCCGCTCTTGGGTGAATGTCTTCTTCTTTACCACTGCTGTTTCTTGTTCAGGAGTAGTGCATCTATTTTCTACGCTTATGCAGGAGAATTCAAAGCAACCCAATACATGTACGCTGGTGGGCTGACTGCCATGCTCTTTAAGATCCAAGGCGGACCAAGGGCAGGCCTCTCCGGCCTTGTCTTTGGCTCCATATTCGGGTTAATAGGTGGAGGAGCAATAAAAGGTGTCCTCTACTTATCTGGCATGACCTTGGAAGAGATTTACAGGCACAAAACAGATTACCTCACTCGGAAAGAGTAAGTCCAATTGAATGCTTGGCAATTGAAACAAGCGTTTTCTAACGTAAAATATATTGCAGCATAGAGGAGCGGCAGATGATTCCTGACACACTCCTCCCGGAGCTGAAGGAAACGCACGAAAAGCTCATGGCGTCGAAGGAGTAAATGTACATAATAATGCTGTAGGTATCAAAGAAACAATAAATTATACATATATCCATATATCTATCTATATATATATATAGATACTCATGCCACAGTTGGTGTTAAATAAATGTTTTTACAATAGCCTGCATGTACTGTTGACTCCCTTTGTACAGTCGCACGATTGGTAAGCAGCGGCGATGTTCCTCAAAAATCCCGGCTGTTATTTACAAGAGGTTTAGCGTCGCATAATCAGCATCGGCATAAACGTTATAGGAGGACATTTGATTACAGAATAGGCCTAAAGGTCGCATGAAAGATCGCTCCAAGTTGCATGCAAAATTCATTCGATTGACGTATGAAGGATGAGAAGTAAGGATGATGGTTTCGTTGAAGACGAGTGTTGATATGAAGGCTGAATACTGTCTCTTAAGTCCATGGTTGTTGACCTTGGTTGGCAGCTGCATTCTACAAGGTTTATCCAAGTTCTAATCTTGATCGGAGGTCCCTATATCTTGGAGCTTGGTCAAGCGTTTCGCACCCCGGTTCGGCGGACCCTTGGGCTTGGCGAACTTTGGCTGATGCAAATTCACTTTCGGGTGCAATTCCTCTTGCAGGAATCCTTCTGTCAGTTCCTTCCCATCATCTACCTCAAGCTGTATGGCGAGAACACAGTTCAAAAGACGAGGATTATTCTCCGTGAACGGCTCTCGGGGATGATGGCTTTCACGGGGATGAGTGGAGCTGACTTTGTGGCGGTGAAGGTGTCGTGCACACTGGTGTTAATTGGATCGCGGCTGGATTCGGAGAGTGGGAGCGGAGAGAAGAAAGCTTGATCGACATATAGTAGTAGGCCTATTCTGTAAGCTGCCACTAGCCTAACGTGCTACGGTAGATAGAGAAAAGCCTTAACAATAATTACATACCCGTCCCAGCTCCAAATCACCCACTTCCACTCCATACCGGATTCCCCGTTCAAAAGACAGACAGACAGAGATAGAGAGAGAAACAGAGAGAGAGAGAGAAAGAATTCAACTGAATTCATACATGGTTTTATTGTTTTTCGCAGCGTGTGTTTAATATTGGCAAGATATACAGTTCATGTTGCTTTCGGTGAAAGTTGATCACCTACGATAAATGTACGGTATTCACAGTTCACTTGGGAACGAAACGTTTATTTATGTATATCACTAGAAAGAACTTACAGAATAGGCCTGGCTCTTACAATCAGACGTGATTGAACTCTAGTGTACGACCAGGTGGATATAGTGTGCGTCAATTCATAAAATGAATCGTTAATAGTACTTTTCCTCTTTCGAACACATTCGAGTTAATTGGGCGTTTGAGCATTGCGCGAAGGAATCGCCAATTTCTCCCTTTCTCGCTCCAACTCTCCTCGAGTCCCGCTCGGGAGAGTCGAGGGACCAAGGAGAGTGAGAGTGAGAGAGGGAGAGAGAAAGTGAGAAAGAGAGAGAGAAACTATGGGGGTGGGCAGAGGGGCGTTGGGTGGATGGGATAAAGTGGAACTTAAAATCAAATTCTGGCAAGACACTGGTGACCTCGAATCGAGACTAGTTTCCCTTACACTCTACATTCTATCCGATACGCTTGGAAGATTGGAGGAATATACAATGTTAGATTTCAATCACATATAATAACTCGAGGGTTAAAGTTGAATAGAAAATAATGCCACCGTCGATTGCGCTCGACCAACCTGCTCCTCCTATCCCCCTTTTGTTTTTTTCTTTATTTGCCTAACACTTAGGCGAGTTTGGCTGTCCACGGGAAAATGCCTTTTTCCGCATTTTTCTGTGCTGGACGAGAATTTCCGGTAAAACTCTTTATAAAAAGCTACGAGACATAGAGTGTGTAGGTGCATCTGTGTGTGTCTGTGTGTGCGTCTGTGCTTGCGCCTCCGTGTGTATGTGTGTGTGTGAGAGAGATATTTAAAAAAATACAGATCACAAAAAATAGAATGCATCTCAAATATACTTGTTGCTGGCTATGACTTTTGTACCCCACTGGCGGTGGCCCTCCCTTTCCGCGAGACTCATTCCTTCTGCTCGTTTTGATTTATAAAATGGCAAATGGCAAAGACTCGACCGACATAGAATAGAATGAGGCGGGATATGTGCCCGTCGTTTTGAACAAGGATCCCTTAGTATGTACTTGGAATAATTTTGGTCAGCGGGCAGCCAGTGGGGGGCTTGGCCAAGATATCAGTCTTACTCGGTGCTTGGAATTTGCCTGCGTGTCTAGTCTAATACTTGCGCTCCCTCCGCGGCATTCTTGCTCGGATTTAGTCTCAAACTGATGGTGCGTGTGTGCAAAAAAATATATATATATATAATATGTACATATATATATCCACGCGTGAGTTAGGTGGCTGAGTGTGGCATCGGGCTAGCTAGAACGCATGGAGTAACACATCTTCCTAACTTCCCTACTAGAATCACATACTTGTCTTGACACGCATTTTACGCCAGAGAGCTGCGCGTCCACTGTGCGGGATTATCTGGCAGAAGTGTCTCTCTTTCTATTCTATCTTACTACATAACTCCTAGAGAAAAGACATTGTCCGAGTGAAGTTGAAAGTCAAGCCTTCGCCTCTTTCATCCCAGCGGACTAAACCAAGTGGAGAAAGAGAGAGAGAGAGGGAGAGGGGGGAGGGGACGAGGAGGCAAACTTATCGACGAGAAATATATCACTTTAGAGTCGACTAGGAACTACTAATCTCAGCGGGAATGCGCCACTGACTTTTCTATCTCGACGTAGAGTCGTAGAATGAAACTCTAGTGAGAAGAGCAAGTGAGCTAGAAACGCTCGAGACTTTGAAAGGAACATGCACGTTGGAACGTGTCGCGTTTGCTCGCGGGGGCTCGCGTGGACTTGGACTTGGACTTGTGGCTGGTGTGCGTGCGTGAAAGACACAAGTTTGGGGAAGGCTTCACTTTCAAGGTCAGAGAAACGGAGTACTGCCGGCGGCGCATCTATCTATCGAGTCCGAAATCCACCATCCATCCTCCCCGGCATACAATCGTCGCGAGTACGCTCGTGTCGAGATCGATCGGCGCGAGTCGCTTTCGTTTTTCGTTTTTCGCAATTTCGAGTTCACAGCGCTTTAGAAAAATACACCGTCTTCGTCTACTCTCGGCTGCTACGTCGCTTCTCACTCCTCTACTATACGTATCACCTTCGACCAACTAATGCTACGTCCTCGATAAATGTCGCTAATTAATGTTTAAGGTCCGGCCCGGGCCGGCCCACGTCGATTGGCATCAAGCGCTCGACACCGGACGCGCGCGAGCGTTCGCTTCCGTCAAACACATCATTCATGTAGTCTCAATATCACATATTCGGAATTCACGAAGAGAAGAGAAGAGACAGAGAGAGGGAGAGAAAGAGAGAGAGAGTGGGAAAGAGAGGGGGGGGAGAAGAGAGATATAATATATATATATATATCCGGCGAGTCGTGTGCATCAAAGAATATCGGGAAACAACACTCTTAGAAGCATGTGAACGCGACTGTTACTCGCAATAATGATGATGCTGTCATCGTGCACGGGGCTGGCAGAAGCGGCTGCTCACAGCCGGTTAACTTAGTACACAAGACCGCTTCTGCTTCACCTTTTTATCAGATATGGGTTGAGTGGGGGCACAGGGTGTCGATGGAGTTGCAGGAGTTAGTGCGCCCGTCTCTTTTATCGTGGGAGGATCCTCCAACATATCGGCCAACTCCTCCCCACTATTTACTTCCAACTGGCGCGATTCGTCGGGTTTGGATGAAAAGACAAATTTAATTGGCGAGTCTCATTGGGTAGAGCTGGGGTCGACGGGCGGGAAAGAAGCAGTGGTTTGTGCGAATAAAACAAAGCGGACAAACTAATGGGATGGCCAAAGTCTCCACAGAACTAACTGTGGACACTGCGGCCTAAGGATGCAAAGCAAGTCGATGTGCACTCGAGAATACCAGAAATACACATGTACATATCAGTGGTAACAAATGGTGATGGCAGTGGAGTAAGCTCCGAGCTATGTTCTCACTGGAATATCAAGAAAAGGCAATCGGCTATTTCTCCGGTGAGGACAGAGCTCTGAGATTCAACGAAAATCAGTGTAGGGAGAGTGAGAGGGAGAGAGTCGGGCAAATGGAATGTTTAGTGAAAAAAGTATTCCTACCTTCTTGGCTAATATCACTCCAAGGGACTGGATAAGCTCAAGGAGAGGTGCCTTGCATGAAGAGTATAGCATCCTCTCTTTAATACTGCAGCTATATCCCGGCATACTATAAATAAAGACTAAAAAGCCACAATTAATATCATTCTTAAACAATGGAGAATAGTCTATAAGATTTTCTTCTTCCACTTACCAATACTCTCCATGTAATCTCCTTCATGGGTGTGCTTGAAGTTGTAGAGATGGTATCTAGCAGCATCCGCTGGAACTTTAGTCGGCAGCTTATCCAAAGACACTTCACAGGCCATCACCAAATGGATCTTCTCCTCCTCGAGGTCTATCTTCAACTGGACATACTCGTGCGCTCCATTGGCTAGTTCTTGAATGGCTTGTTTGGCCTCGTCGGTAACTGGAAATGCTACCCCACTCAATGTCTGATGTCTGGTTTCCACACTGTAATCGGTGGTAACAGTGGTTTTCTTGAGTTCTGCGAGTTCTTCCTCTGCCGTTGTGAGAGGAGCAGGCGCGGCATTGTTTCTCTTGTGTTTGTGGTAGCCATCAAGGGTGATGTCCTCCGGGACAGTACCATGTAGTTCTTCCTTGATGGAGGCAGTGCCAAACTCTTGTTTCAATGTAGCCTTGGTGGAAGCATAAAGCATCTTTTGCCTAACTGGCGCTGTGTCCGGGGACCAAGAGATGAAGAGCCAGTCATAGCCCGAGTCGGGGGACTTGGAGTCCAACCTGTACAAGATGTAAGCGGGCTGGTTCTCAACGATCAGTGGCTTGATCATCTTGTCATAGTCGTCCTGCCATTTGTTGGCAGCTTTCGCCGAGGAGGCTGGCGTTAATTCCTCTGAAAGGGTAAGAAAGCGTTCGTTTGGCATCAGCTGGTAGTTAAGAAGCCGACTCGATTGGAGCTCTAGTCCGCGAGCAACTCACCGTTCTCGATCGAGACTTTCAAAACACGAATCTTCCCGTCCCGACATTTGGCAAAGAGCTTCTTGAGGGCTTCGTTCGCTGGAAATTGCGGGCAAGGATTGATTAGAGATCGTGTCCTCTCTCTCGATCTAGGAGAGTAGGCGAAATTACTGGGAGCACTCGCAGCCAGTCCAATTACCTTTTATACCCGTCTGGTGTGACATTGTTCGCACGTATCCACCCAGATATCCGCCAGAAACCAGTCTCTTTCTCTTCTCCTCGATTCTTTGATCCTCGCCTCGCTCGCTCACTCTCTCCCTTGCACCTCGCGCTCGGACACTTCAACTCGCGCTCACTCTCTCTCAATCACTCGCCCAACCACTCTCTTTCCTTCTCTCTCATACACTGATAGAGCATCGGCCTGCCGCCATGCGGCAAATAGGAGCCAATTCTGCGTAGGGCAATCACTGATATATGCCAGTGACACAAGGGAAACATTCAACTCGCCAGTTGGTGAAGCAGAGCAAATTCGAACGACAGACGGTCTTGCGGATAATTCGAATTGGGTTTTTACCATCGAATTTTATTGATTTCTTGTTGTTGGTAATTGTACCGGCGGTCGTGTAAAATGCAGTCGTCATACATGGCGCCAACTGTCTCATCCGAGATATCATCGCTGGGACCGAGAGCCCTCTTTCACCATTCGCTGACTCGCAAACACCGACGAGTGTAACTACCGGACAAGTAACTTTCTCCAAACACTACCGTCACGTTTCTCAGTGAGGTTGACACTCGCCAGGGTGCACTGGCAATTCCGTCCACCAACTAAAAATACTGGCGGCTGAGACAAAAACCTGTCCCGCCTTCTTCCACGATGGTACGGATGACCAAGAAGTGCCATTTGGCCCTTTTCCTCCCTCAATCTCGAAATCTGCCCCTCGATGGTCAACCTAAGGAGTCACCGATACCCTCTGAAATAGCGACAGAATCTCTTGGATTCTACACTCGAAATGCTGCAATTTATCTGCGCGGATCGGTCGAGGAATCCCAGTTATGTACATATGTACATACACGCGAGAGTAATCGCTGGTATATAATATAAGTATATAGGCAGTGGGCTGCAATGGCAGGGGTAAGAGTAGCAAGGCGAAAGAGTGAGAGAGAGAGAGAGTTGCGCCGAGGGTGGTGGTGGTGTGGCCGAGTGGGTCGGGTCGGGACATAGAGAGAGGCTGATTTGAAGGGCGCTACCAGGTTAACGAGCGGCACGCAGAACGCGTCGCGATGCCTCGTGCACGAGCATTTGTGGCGGCGGCGGCGGCGTCGGCGGCAGAGAGGACGGGGGACCGAGCGGGCGGCCCGGGAGGGTGGCCCTGGGTGTGAGAGCGATCTAGCACGAGGGGCTGAGGTGATAGAGGTCGAGGGAGATGGATGGCTAGATAGGAGTGAACGTTCTCTCGATGCGACAGCACGCCGTGCCGTGCCGTGCGCCGACATATCCTCAAATACATACATACATACATACCCTTTAACTTCTCCAGTATTTTACGCTTAGAAAACTTCCATGCAGAGATATATGTATGTACTATATCTATATACCACTTGGCTTTAAATGACCATTGTGAGGTCTACTTTTTTAGGACACTTGTCGAAAGGATGGGGCCAATCAAAGTGGCAGAGAGCACTGCTCTTCTCTAGCAGGGTGATTCCCTCCCTTTGAATCAAGACTGTTGGATCTCCAGGCATCGGTGCATCAGGACCATCAGGACTAGAGTCTAGAACTATTCTGAGGGAAGTAGCCGGCCAACTGAAGCACTCCCAGTGCCAATGCCAATGCCAACTTTGCTATTAGCAGGAGACCTGCGACTGCTTGGCTCTCTAATGCTAGAAGATCGGCGACTGCCTTCAGGATGGCAACAGCAGCATCAGGAGTAGCAGGGACTAGACGACTAGAGGATAGTCGCTCTGGCAGGAATAGCAGCAGGACTAGCACTAGCGGCGTCAGTGGCAGAGAGGCATCAAGGAGAAGGCGAGCGTGAGGCGCGAGGCGCGAGGGAACGGAACGTGGCGCGGAATCAGGTAGGGGTGCGGGGCGGCTGGCGGTAGTGAAGCGGTATCGGGCACTCGACGTGCGCCAGAGTAAGAGGGAGGAAAAGGCTAAACGGCAAGGGATACGAGATGGGGAGAGAGCGAGAGAGCGAGAGAGCGCGAGAGCCGGGGAATTGGGAGTGGCGAAGGGGGTTGGGGGAATTGGGGGGACGCGATAGTGTGGAGGAGTCGTATCGCGTGGGTGAGCAGGCAGGCGCCAGGGGGTTGGGGTTGCGCCGGGAGCGAGAGGGATCCGGATAGAAAAAGAGGGCAGAGGAGCGGCGCGGCGTGGCGCGGCGGCGGCGTGGCGTTTCGGGGGACGGGGGACGGGGGGTTGGGGCGAGCGGGGTTGAGAGTTGAGGGAGTTGGGTCGCTGCCGGCAATATAACAGAGACGGCCGGGCGTGCCGCGGAGCGTGCCACCAAAGGGGATGAGAATTTTCCCGAGCTCGAGAAACTATTGTCGCCATCGGCGCGGAATCGAAAATGCCCCAAAAATCGAGATCGACCTCCCAAAATGTAGGAAAAACACAAGTAGGTCCAACGGAGCGATGGCTACTCTTTCAGAGAGAAATTTCTCTAGGAACTTGTGCCGCGTTGTCGCTTTAAGGGTGCGGAAAGTGGCGAGCGTGACAATTGGAAGGCGGCTATGCGCAGGGACATGCCCTGCGGGACACGGCATGGAACGGGGTGGTTGGAACGGGCCGCGGAAACACGAAGAGGGCGGGAACACGCCGCTCGAGCGAGAGAGCCCAGAGCACAGAAGAGAGGAGAGAGAGAGAGGGAGAGAGAGAGCGCGAAAGAGCAAGGGGTGCCGCCGCACGAGCGGATGGCGGGCAGTGCTGCTGGTGGCTCTGGCTCTGGCTGGCTAGCTGACTGGCTGGCACGGGGTGCAAGGCGCAAGGGGCCGAGGACTATGCTTTCTACGTAGGTTCGCCCGTGCACGAGCGAACTGGCGTACTTCGCTTTAACGTGCCTCTGTCTGCCTCCCGCCCGCCCGCGCACTCGCCCACCCTCTCGCTCGGTATCTGTGGATGAGTGGAAGCGCGTGTACCACGTACGAGGCCAGGGAGACCCTGGGGGTCGGTATCTTCTACAGGCGACCGAGCCGGAAGGGTGGCTCGCTCGGTTGAGTGTGGTGCACAATTTCTACCGCTCGTTCGGACGCGCCAGTAGTCTCAAACCCCCACACCACCCCACTCCACCCCCTATCGTCCGCTCCTTTTTCCTCCCTTTTTTTTACTTTCGCCTCCCTCCCATCAACACTCCTCCTTTTTGCCTCATTCTTATCGCGGCGCAGCGCCGCGCCGCGCCGCGCCGTTTCTCTCCATTTCTCTCTCCTTCGCGCTGCCTGCACTCGGCGGCTCTCGTTCCCTCTGCTGCTAGCACCTTTCTACCAACTTCAGCGGTTCCTCTTGCGCCTGGCATTCGCCTCGTAGAATGCCCTCTCTCTCTCTTCCCGGCTCCCGCTTCTTCCCAGACTCTTATCATCGGATTGGGACTCCCTATCACTGGCAGTCTTAGGGCTATCGCGCATAAGTTGCGCACCTCGGCTGGGTCTCGATTAAAGGGGCACTGGCCAACGCGAGCTAGGCCAGTCGATGCTAAACACACCAATTATCCTCAAGTAGAACTTTATGTCCTTAGGTGGTGGTGGTGGTGGTGGTGGTGTCCCCTTTTGACGTTCAACTCGATGAAACATAAGTCAGCGAGCGAGTGAACATTCGAAAATTGTGATTTGATAATCGGTCAGGGAGGGACGAAGGACAAGCGGATGATAGTTGAGGGGTGGGCATTGGAGTGGCGCAGCGGGAAAGAGAGAGAGAGAGTGAGAGAGGAGGGAGCGGAGAAAGACGGCGGCGTAACGGTGCTGTGGCGTAACGACGCTATAACGTGAGCCGGCGGGTGATTACCTACCACCTCCATGGCCCGTTTACTCTAGCGCGTCGAATGCCTGGCTACCGCTACTGCTACCGGCAGTGCCACTGCTACTGGCTCCACGGCACACCGGCACACCGGCACACCGGCACACCGCCGAGCAGCCAGCCACAGTTGGCAATGGGATGCGTCTCTTTCTCCCTGCATCCTATGTACTCCTCTCCTCACGCCTTCCAAGGAACGCTTCGCCCAATCACTCCCACTGCCAGCCTACAGATAGTCTATAATCTATATTTCGCTGAAGCAATCCATTGAATCGGCTGGCCAGGATGAACGGTGGTCTCGATGACCGCTCGAGCGCATTCCCCGAGCTCTGGCTGACACCTCGGACTCTCGGGCACTTAGCACTTGTCGAGTCTGTCGTCTGTATGCGTACGTCAGCCCGCGGCGCGTGTACACTCTAATTTTATCCAGCTTCCTTACGCCGGCTATTTATAGGCCGCCGTCGCTCTCTCGCCACTCTTAAAAACAGTGCCCACTCACCCAGAGGTGCATTAAATGTTGAAAAAATCCCGCCCTCTTCTCCCTACAGATTTCAAGTGAATCGGCCAGACGGCTGGTTCAATCTTTCTAGCAATAATCTTCCCTAGGTGCACATTGCGTATGTTGTATGTTGAATTTTGTGCTTGAAGGTGTTGCTCTGAAAAGGCTGCGTGCAAGTGTGAGGGAGGTATAAGGTATAAGGTATACAGGCGAGCAGCCAGGAAGGCAGGCAGGCAGTTTGGCTATCCGGCAAGGGAGCCAAGCTAGCCAGAAGGTAGCATGTCTCGAGTCATGTGTGGGCTGCGAGCCAACAAGACGATCTCTCCCACTTGCGAGGCTGGCGTGTGTCAGCTTTTGCCGATAACACATTGGGAGCGTGTGCACTCGAGCCGAGTCAAAGATCCGCCCGCACACCTTCGCATCGCACTTCCACCAGCGCTGCTCTCTCGCTTCCGATATAGGAGATGTTTCGAAAATCATATAGGCTGACCAACGGTGGAGGATGGACAAGTGGCCGCAATGGGAACTGCTGAGCAAGAAACGCAATCGAGAGTAAGAAGGAGAGAAGAAGTGGAGGAGGACGAGAGAACGAGTAAAAGAGGACCTCGCGACAATTTCATTCGGAATGACCGGGGGTGCAGATCGGCTGCTGGCTCCTCCAGACTTATATCGAGGCTGGATCGACCTCTCCAGGATAGCAAGATGAAACGGATGATCGAGTACTGACTGAACCGGCAGAGGGAGAGAGAGAGATAAAGATAGTGCAGTGGCTCGCATGCTCTCGAAAGGCTGGAACTTACGAATGGCTTTGGCGTGGCCAGGCATGATTAATGTTCACCCCAACTGCTACCAGCCACCAGCCACCAGCATCCCTCTTCCGTAGGAGGAATCCTCCGGGCGAGTCTGCCGCCGCGCCGTTGCCCATCACCCAAAAACCACCCCCAAGATGGGACTATAATTAAAATGAAAATAGCCAGGTTTTGCGGGCAGTGTTGGGGATCGGGAAATAAGGCTGCGCCGAGGGAAGCTTGTGTCTGACGTGTCCAGTAGAAAAGGATCAGTCTTAGTTATCCTGTAACCTGCCGGCCGGTGCCCTCGAGGAAGACGTAGGAGCTGGTTGATGCATGCATGTGGAGCGCGTGCATACTCTGAAGTCGCGAGTCCAAAAGAGTGGGACGGAGGGGAGTAAGAGAAAAAGTGCGGTCTCGGAGGGTGCTAGGAAGAAAAGGGTGGCGGGTGTTCTAGGCGAGGATCTAGAGGAGTAGGAGTCTGGGTAGTGCGGGTGGCGTTGGGTGGGTAACGGTGCTGAACGTTGGGACGGATGGCTGATGCGGGTGTGTGGTGTGTAGTGTGTGTGTGTGTGTAGGTGGCGTGAGCTGTGAGAGCTGAGAGGTGAGGGGAGGATCGGTCGCGGGGGTTGCTAGGCCGATGGTGGCGGTAACGCGATAAACGGATTAACGGCGAGCTCGAACCCGAGGCCGTAGTTCGGTGGTCGGGCGTGGGTCGAGGGAATGAGAGAAGCGCGCGCCCGATCTCACCCACCGGGTGGCCTCCTCTTCAGCCCACTCAAACTACCTCTATACACCCACCAGCCATCACCCACCCTAGCTGGAAAGCCGCGCTGATCGCACCGTGCCACCGCTACCGCCACCGCCGCCCGTCCGCCCGTCCTCCGTCCGCCCGTTCGCCCGTTCGCCCGTTCGCCCGACGCGACGCCGCATCGAGCACGCGTGCCGCCTCTGCCACGCCACGCCACCCGTGCCACCCGTGCCACGCCAGTCACGCCAGCCACGCCGTCCCAAGCGTCTCCGTCCCCGTCCCCGTCCCAGTCCCCGTTCCCGTACCCGCGCCACGCCAGCGACCAGCCACCAGCCTGAATCCACCGATGCCGCCGACGCCACCAGCACACCCATTCCACCCATTCTCCCGCAACTCGTCTGTGCCTCGCCAAGCCTCATCTCGTCTCGCCCGTCGAGTTCCGTCTAGTCTCTTCACATCTCCCCTCGTCACCTTCCGAGGCCTGTCTCAACTCCACACGCTCTCTCCTCGTCCCTTTCGCCGCCCTCTACCATCGCCCGATACCACCTAGGCGATCTTCTCTCGGTTCTCCTCTGTCCTCTTGCGTCGCGTTACGTCGCCTCGCGTCGCCTCGCGTCGCCTCGAAGAATGTCGCACGTGCGGACTTGCTTCCAGGTAGAGTATGAATATCCTCTACCTTTCCAATCATCCGATACTAGTGGACTGGCGACTGGCGACTGGCGGCCGGCGGCTGGTCGAATATCGTCGGCGTGCCGCTCTCGGGTTCTCTCGAGCCTAGCCATCATCCGAGAGTACTCTCTGACTCTGCCCTGTCGTCTGTCGACCTCTACTGTTTCATGTCTGCTCATTCTGCGTCCCCCAGACACGAGGATCCCCGTAGCCTGGTTCGAGCTCGAAGCCAGTCGGAGAGAACCCTGCCGCACCAGGCTACTGCCCCGTTAAACTGCGAACCCTCGCCAGCCTCACTCTCCTGAGGGTGAAAGGGAGCGGATAAGTACGAACGAGAGCGGACACGAGCCAGCCCTGCGTGCATGCCTGCCAGAGCAACTAGAAAAAGAGAGAGACAGAGAGAGACAGAGAGGGGGAGAGAGGGAGAGAGAAAGGAGAGAGGAATTGCGAGAACGTGCCGGCCACGAAGCGTGTGTGCGAGAGGGAACTCGAGGGTGGGTGGTTGGTTGGTTGCCGGATGTCACGGCATCGCACGTTCCCCGACACCCACGACCCCAACGACCGACGGCAATTCCTCCAATACTACCCCCCACCCCACATCACTCCACACGAGCCGTCGCCACCCCGTCCCATGCCACCTACTACCGTACCGTCCAACGACACACACACTTGCGCATATATGTACAATGCACACACCTATC
Source organism: Crossocerus cetratus (assembly GCA_963675795.1). Lineage (NCBI taxonomy): Eukaryota > Metazoa > Arthropoda > Insecta > Hymenoptera > Crabronidae > Crossocerus > Crossocerus cetratus. The sequence continues at coordinate 17,191,859 of OY776671.1, forward strand.
TCTACCTAGCCGCGCGCGTCAAAACTCTTTCTTTCCATTCTTTCCACTGCCTTCTACTTTTCTTGCCTATCTTGTCCTGCTCCTGCAGTTCTTGTCTTAATCGTCGCTCCTGCCACATCTGCGAGAAAAACCATAAGAATAACACAATACAGGCTACTCGGATAAGGTGGCTCCAATGATCCATAATTGTCCTCTATGTCCAGCAGGTGCAGGGATCCTACTCTGGAGTCTAGAGGAAGGAAGTAGCGCCAAGTTAGACTTGCAACAGCAAGTGTGCGCGGACTTATGCCGCGGTCCTGCCGAGAAAGTTTCTGATATGCGGAATAAGGATAGTCACGTGTACGCGGGCACGTGACGGATAGACGCACTAGATCTGGAGCTCGTTATCGTCGCGATCACAGAGTACGTTAGCGGGCAACCTTTCACCCCCTGGCGGGAGTGGGCGAAAGAGAGAAGGAGAGAGAGAAAGAGAGAGAGAAAGAGACCCTTCCCACCCTACCGACTACTCAGCCCATGCAACGTCGAGGGAAGCCCCAGGCTGAAGTTGCCAGCACGCAATGCCCATTAAAGGAGAGAGATCGCTTTCGTGTGCCTCGTGCCTCGTGCCTCGCACCACCCTGCACTGCTAAGCTCGCTCATCCCACCCGGGGCACCTGTTTTTCTCACAGAAATGCGAGCACCCCCGTTCGTCTCCTTTCGTCCACTTTCGTCCCCTTGAATCCCGGCAAAGACAGGACTAGTTCTCTCGGCGCGGCGGCCAGAGTTCTAGAATGCCACGATAAAAGTTAGAAAATAATTTGCCAGCCCTCCAGAGATCCAGTGCGACGATATCGCATTGCGCGCGTGTGTGTGAGGGTTTGTGCTTTCACGAGGAGCATTAATGATGCATAGTCGGCGCCAGGCTGACAGTCCTAATGACTGTGCCAGCCGGTCAAGCAAAGGGTTGAGCGCATGGATCGCTGCTTATCCCGATGGTTGACTGGATCGCATGATTCTGCCGGCGACAGAGAGGGAGAGAGAGGGAGAGAGGGGGAGAGAGGGGGAGAGAGAGAGATGGTGCGAGTGGGTGGTTGGGGGTCGAAGTCGCATAAGCCTTGGGCCGATATCGGCTCAGTGGCGTTGAGCCACGCCACGCCGCACCACGACACCGCGGCAGCTCTGCCGAGAGAGGAGAGGAGAGGAGAGGAGAGAGAGGAGAGAGAGGAGGCCAGGGCAGAGTCGCCTCTTTCCTGAGTGGAACGACGTCGCTCCCGCTAATGAGGACGTCCTTTCTTGCATACCGGATAACGTTTTGCCGCCGGGCGACGCCGAGCGTCTCGAATTTCTCGTGGAAGCTCTCTTCTTCTTCTTCGCACCGCTCGCCGAGCTCCTTCCCTCCTGAGGAGCGATCGATCCCGAACGCCACCGCCGCGCCGCGCCACACCGACCGTACTCTCCGCACTCTTGCTCGCCTTCGTTCGCTATCCCTCTTTCTCACAACCTTCCTCCTTCCTTCCAGGCCCTCATTTTTACTCGCTCACTGCTCTCGCCCCATCTTCTTCCCTCTCTCTCTTTCTCTCTCTTTCTCTCTCGCTCGCTTCCTCTCCACACCACCTACCACCTACATATATACCAGTCTGTCCTCCTTCTTCGCCGCCACACCGCCTCTACAGTCCAGAGGCGAGTCGGCCTCTCGCTGCCTGCCTGCCTGCCTGCCTGCCTGCCGCACTAAACCCACCGACCATTCGACCCACTCCACTGCAATTTCTCCAACTTCTCGCTTCCACTCTTTTCTCCCTCTCTCGGCCTCTCTCTCTCTCTCACTCTAGCTGGCTCCTGTTCCTCCTCTCGCCACTTTTCTCCGTCGCCGCTCATTTTCCGTCTCGATCTCTTTTTCGTCTTATCGCGAAAAGTACCGGCGAGTCCGCTCGCTCGCTCGCTCGCTCTGCGAGTTCTAGACGCCGATCGATCGAGTGCTACCTGACGGATGCGAGGGACCGGAGAGAGATCCCGATGGAAATGAACGTTGGTCCAGGAATCGTGTGCTGCCTTCGGAATTGTCTGGATGGACGAAACTCACTGGTAGAGGGGAGATGCAGAACGCAACATTTTACCACAAAATTCCTTAAATCTCTTTAATTGCCTAAGCGTTCCTATTAAATTCCCCAGACTTGATTGGCCGACAGAAAATTTGGACGGGTGACCACCGCACACTACTGCTCTTGCATTTATTGGGTCTATTGAGTGACGTAGTCCAAGAATTTGACCTCGGCGCTGGGAGGCAAGATAGGCAAGATAGGCAAGATAGGCAAGATAGGCCAGAAGGAGAGAGAAATGTTAACAAAGTCGTTTTTTCTGGCAGGGTGAAGGAAGGAAGGGTTGAGTGGTCGGAGGGGGTTAAAGCGAGGCCGTATCGACGCTATTAGGGCGGCCGCAGGGAATTAGCGTGAGTGATAGCAAGTGATACGGTGAGACGATTGACCACCCCCGGAGCCCTGTGGCACACACAGCGACGGCAAGCCGGCAAGGGAGTGCTCCGATGGGAGGGCGGAGGAAGGGCCCTAGCTAGATATGTACATCGGTACGTGTAAACGCACGGGGGACAGCGCGTCACACGCAGACACACATTGACGTCGGCATCGCCGCGACGATGCCCCCCAAGTCCCCCCTCGCGCGCCGCGTCGTTCTGTTGTTCCTGTGTGGAACTCTGTCGGCCGGAACGAGCCGCACACTTTGCCCTTGCGGCTCTCCTCGCTCTTCTCTTTCTCCGTCTGCCGCCGCCGTGCTTTCCTTCTCTCTCTCTCTCTCTCTCTCTCTCTCTCTCTCTTTGCGCGTGTATGTGCTACTTGGCTGGGTGGCTGGCTGACACGCTAGGCGGAACGCCACGGCACGGAGCGTGCACTAGGCACGCAGCAGGTACACGGCAGCACGGCAGCACGGCAGCACGGCACGCCGGACGGCTGCCGGGAGTGCTGGCACGCGGGCTCTCCGCTCTTCGGCCACGCACACCGTCACGTATAGCGACTCTTTCCTACGTAGCTTTCTCGGCTATCTACCCGCCTCTGCATGCACGCGGGCATACTGTAGATATATCTATATATCTATATATCTATATATATAGGGAGAGAGACGGGCGCGCGCTCGTGCCTCAGCCGGTGTGGGTGCTTGATGGCTGGGGGGAATGTGGGGTGGACGGTGGAGGTTGGACGCGCTTTGGCTCGCTTCGCGGCGCGCGTGCCGACGAGGATCACCACCCTCCTGCCCGCCTCACTGCCCCCAGCCACGGCTTTCGCCCACACCCTCATCCGCCGCCGCCACCGCCGCCACCGCCGCTGTCCCCTCGGCCCCCTTCGCCCACGGCGAGTTGAGTCGAGTCGAGCCGTCGAGGAGAGAAGCACGCTCTCTCGCATCGCCAGCCAGAAAACCCCATCCCACGTCCCTCCGAGCCTCTCTCGGTCAGAACTGCTCTTGTCGCCGGCCCCCCCCGCGCTCTTCACCTTCACCACCTACCTTGCCACCGCCGCTGCCGCCACCGCCGCGTTTCCCAAACGACCACCGCCCCGGAGGCTCATCGCCTCGACGAACTCAGCGGCACGAGTCGAGGGTGCCCTCCTCCTCCACCTCCTCCTCCAACTCCTCTCATCCACCCACCCTCGCTTCCTCCTCCTCTTCGCCGCAGCAGCTCGTCGCTCGCTCGTGCGAGCTACCGTGCCGGCGTACTGAACATCCACCAGACTACCCTTCCCACACCCACCCTCTGGACGCCCGACCGCCCGTCCGCCCGTCCGCCCGCCCGCCTGCCCGCCTGCCTGCCTTCCGGGCTTGTAGCGTATCGCGGCGTCGGTATCGCGCCACGCCACTGCCACGCCACGTCGGCCACGCCGGCAAGTGGCGCGGCAGTGGCGTGGCAGTGGCGTGGCGCGAGAGCGGGCGTCCTGCCACCCCAACGCGAAACTACCGCCAAAGTCCTCCTCGGTAACCGGCCCCCAACCCCTCGGCTCTGCCAGTGCCGCCGCTGCTGCCGCCGCTGCCGTCGCCCCGACACCCTCCACCCTGATACTCTGCCATCCGGCCGCACGCACACGGACTGCTGTCACCGCTACCGCTTACCACCCGCCAACCTCCACCCTACACCCACTTACTCTGACACCGCGAGAGCACCCTCGTCGGCTCGCTTCCCTCTTTCTCTCGGTCTCGGCTCGGCTCTCTGCCGACGCCGGCGTCCCTCCACTCACTCGCACTCACACCTATCCCAGCCTTCGTCCCCCTCTGTCACCCTTCTTATCATACTTTCCCTCGCCGCCCCATCTCACCGTCCCTGGACTCTCTGACTAGCTTCCCTCTCAGGATCATCCCTGTTTTCGTTCCCTCGCCTCCGCCTCCACCACCGCCTTCGCCTCCTATCCGCGCTCCTCGCTTCTCTTCTTTTTCTCTCTTTTTCTCTCTTTTTCTTTCTTTTTTCGTTTCGCGTCCATCATTTCGCCGGCTCGTTCCCAGTCGGACCGTGATCAGTTTAGGGGATGCATTTTCTGGAGGGTGGGGAGAAGGGCTAAGGCCTGCTCTCCGCGGAATCGACTCGAATCGGAAAGAGCAGGATCGTTTGATGCACAGGCTCTCGCGGCCAGGCATCTTCTATAGTGTCTATAGATATGCAGAGACTGGGACTTGGGAGAAGCGCCGGCCGTGAGAAAGTGGCACGGGAGCGATTAGTCCGGCGCGGAAGGAGGCGAAGAAGTGCGAGGACAGCCCGACAGCGTGCGGCCAAAACAGTCGGAAGAAATACGAGGCTAGCGGCGGAAGGTGGGTGGGTGGGGCAGAGAGGAAGGGATCACGAGGGTGCGATATAAGTGGCGAGCTGGCGAGCAAGAGAAGACGAGGTCGCGGATAGGTGACGGTAAAAAAAGGAAGCCTGGAGCGAGAAGGTGCGCGGGCGACCAAGAGAAGAGAAGAGGCGAGACGAGACGAGAGAAGGAGGAAGAGGGCTAAAAAGAAAGCAAGTAGGCAGGCGGCACGTAGCCGGAGGCAAGGGGAGCGTGAGCAAGCAACCCGAGCCAAGGAAGGACGGAAGGAGGCATCAGCCTCCAACTTCTAGCCGGCACGGCACGGCATGGCATTCTCTCTCTCTCCACCTCCTCCTCCTCCTCCTCCTCCACCTCCCGGCTCTGGCCGGCTCGGCGCGTTCCTCCGTTCCCGTTCGCCGACGGTCGTCGGTCGAGGCGACGCCGACAGACGTCTACCGGTCTACCGGTCTACCGGTCGCGGAGCGGTTGGCTGTTGAAAGTGGTCGTTGGCGGTGGTCGTCGACGGCGGCAGCTATTCTGGCCGAGCGAGCCACCCTGCGCTGCGCTGCCAGTGCTCTCGGAGCGCGTGGACCAACCACGACGAGGTGGATCTTCCCCGCGTGCCTCCGTTTGCCGCCCGTCACCCGCCGCCCGCCACCCTAAATTCGCCAACACCCCGGCACTCCCCGTCGACCGCTCGCTCGCCATCTCTCCCTCTCTACCGTTCGCCGCCGCCGCCGAAGCCGCCGAAGCCGCCGACGCCGCCGACGCCGCGGCAGCCCATCGACGAGGTGGCACACGCGCGATCACCGCGCGATTCTCGCTCAAGAGCTACGCCAGCTACCGCTCTGCGCTCTCCTCTACTCTCTTCTACCCTCCTCTACCCTCCTCTACCCTCCTCTGCTCGGCTCGCCGCGACGCCCGCGACGCCCGCGACTCGTAGTCCGTCACTGTCGCGCGCCACCCGTGCACCTCTCGTGCGATCCGCGCTGCCTGGACATCATCCACTCGCGGCTATCACTCCACTCCTCCTCCGAGTAGAGGAGATTCCGCATCGCACCGCACATACTTTTCCCACTGCGGGGACAAATTGCAATCGTCCGTCGTCCGTCGTCCGGTTCAAATATTGTGAAGAAAAGGACGAGGTTCCAGTTGGGATTTTCCGCCGAGGCTCGTCAGTTGGATTGTTGAAGAGTGCCCAAAGAGTTCAAGAGAAGAGAAGCTGGTTCTCTGAAAGAAGAAGACATTGTGAATGCAGGCGGTTAGGCCTGACGCCGGATTATGAGTTTGATGTAAATAAGTGAGTGCTCGGATTTCTCTATCCGAGGACAAGTGGTCGGCAGTAGTGGTTTTGGTTTCTGGTGGGAATCTTTGGAGGGAGAGTCTCCGTTGTTCGGCGGAGTGTTTTGGTAAAGGCGAAAAGGGCGCGAGCATAGAACACGTGGTTCCTGTGGGACGGCACGCTCGCTAATTCGACCAGTGAGATTGGCAGAACAATGGGAGACATAGGCGTGTGAGCCTTTTCCCAGAGGTTCTTGGGCGTTTAAAGCGAGGGAGGAATAGGGATTCTCTTAAGCGGACCGCGAGTGTCTATCTGTTGATCTGTTGCGTGACAATGGAGAAGAACAAGTCGGCGGGGAAGAATTAAAGAAGGAAGAGGTGAAAGGGTTGTGGGGGCGCAAAGAGACAAGAGTGCACGGTGTAAATAGCGCCGCGTGGTCTACACATAAGCGCGCGCTCTCTCTCCCTCTCTTTCTTTCGTCAAGTGTCTGTCAAGTCTGCCTGTGCGCCAGTGGGCCGTGCTCGTGTGCGTGTGTGAAGAAGATCTGGTTGGAAGAGTCGCGAGGCGCGAGCGATACACGAGATGCTGAGTACCTCAGCCACGTGGAGGGAATTACTCTCGGTGGTGGGATCCTCGTCGCCGTCGTCGTCGTCTTGGTCGCCGTCGTCGCCGTCGCCGTTCCCATCGCCGTCGCCGCTGCCGTCGCCGTTGCCGTCGAGGGCTCGCGCGACGTGTTAAAATGACCGCGCGTCTCCACTCGCTCAGGCACCAAGAGAAGAAATCGTCGGCCGGTGGGAGCGCCAGCCAGAGACAGGCACAGCATCACCATCACTCTCAGCAGCAGGGCCCATCTCATCAGGGACCCAGTCCTGCGCCCAGTCCCAGCCCCAGTCCCAGCCCCAGCCTCAGCCCGAGCCCTAAACACTCGGACGGACGAAGAGTGAGTCTCACAATTCATTTATACATACTCTCTTTTTTACATCCCACCACTCACCACCCACCGCTAGTCTCGAAAACCTCCCCCGGCAGAAACTAGGAAAAGGGCCCAACCGACATCGAACATAGGCCGATAGAATGCTTTTTCGAAGGACACCACTTTGCGCTTTCTGGCCAGATAGTAAAAGTCGAAAGGGTTCGCGACTGTTTGATTATAGTACGAGATTGAGGAGGATGGAATGGTCGCCTATTGCGGTTCGCTTGAAAATCTCTCTCTCTCTCTCTCCATCACGAATCCGAAAGCCGTGGCGATGAGCGTCGCGTTGCACTTTGGCGGAATGCCAGGTGTTGTGCGAGATAGAATTCGCGGAGGAAATTTTCGGATCGCTCGCCTGCCCGCTCGCTCAGCCTGCCTAGGGAACCATCCGTATAAACCTAACGAGACGGAGACTCGATATGGAGAAGCTTGTCCTAGAGGAATCTCTCGCGCGACGAGAATTTGCGAATTAAGAGAGGGATTGCGGCCGGGAGTCCGGGGCTCTTGGGGAGATTTGATGGAGAAGTTGGTTGGGTGGTTGGGTGGTTGGGTGGTCGGGGGCTAACGGGTGAATCGAATTAGACAGCAGGCGGCGCTTACTTTTTTTCCAGGCTAATAAACCACTAATGGAAAAGCGACGGCGAGCAAGGATTAACCAGTCCCTCGCGGCGCTGAAGGCCCTTATCCTGGACAGCGCCCGCCTGGAGAACACCAAGCACAGTAAGCTCGAGAAGGCGGATATCCTCGAGCTGACGGTTCGTCATCTCCAGCGGCAGAGATCGTTGGCACAGCCTGGTCTCTCGAGATACAAGGCTGGCTACCAGGACTGTTCGCGCGAGGTGGGTCCACCAGTTCACTCCTAAATCCTCCCTCGATCCATCGGATCTAAGAGATTCTATGGATTTGCTCGGATTGCAGGTGAGCCGGTATCTCGATGCCCCGGACATCATCACAGGGAACACGACGCCGATGGATCCCGCGGTGAAGCAACGCTTGCTGAGGCACCTCGATAGCTGCGTCTCCGAGCTCGACCTGGACTTGGGCTCGCGGCCTGACAGTGGTCTCGGCAGCAGCCCCGGAAGCGTCACCGATCGGATAGCAGGGACCTCCAGTCCGGGGCCCCTCGAGCACCACGTCGGCCCCTCCATCTCTCACTGCAGTACCAGCCTCAACCCAGTGGCCCTCATCAAGTCCGAAATCCCCGACATGGAATCGGCCCGACCGGACAGCAGTACCACCGCCGGCGATGAGAATAATAACAGCAGTCGGCCGACTTCCGCCTTCGGCCAGGCCAATCCCTCCATTATCGATGCGCACCATGCCGCCGCGGCGGCCGCCGCCGCTGCCGCGGGCCTTCCCGTCGATCAGGCCTCGACCTCCCAACAGAATCCGAATATGCTCTCGGTCGTCCAAGTCATACCCTCGAGGTTACCCGATGGTCAGGTCGTCTTCCTCCTGCCTAGTCATTACGTCCAGTTAGCAGCGGCCGCCGCCGCCAACGGCATCAGCATCGGGCCCAATCCCCCCACGACCATTTGGGCCGCGACCAACATGTCCCTCCTCAAAGCCACCGACAAGCTGGTTAAGAGGCCCCACGAAGAAGTCGAGGATTGGCAGGAGGCTGCTGCCGCCGCGGCCGCGGCCGCTGCCGGCGGCGGCAGTGTCCTCAAGAGCAGTAAACTCCTGCGAATGGAGCACCCCGAGCAGCCGCTCGACTTCACCACCAGCTCCAAGAAGATGAAGACCAGTCCTTCGCGAAGCGAGCGCTCCGGCTCCGTTCACGGCTTCCCACCCTCGGAACACCTCCAGCACCAGCAACAGCAGCTTCAGCAATCACAGCAGCAATCGCTCTTGCGCTTGAGCAGCGGCGACAGCTCGGCCGGGGCCGACGAGAGGCCTTCAAGCCGCGGCCCTCTCGAAATCCCCGCGGAGATGCGTTCACCCTCACCTACTCCCATGTCTGCGACCGCGATCCAACCTAGTCAGTCCCCCGCCGTATCATCCCCCCTCGGACAGCAACCGGTCAAAGACGAAGACGGAATGTGGAGACCTTGGTAAAGTGGTAGAGCACCTTCTGCTCTCCTCGGCCGCTCGGTCAGTCTAAGCCAGCCAGTTCAGAGTCCAGTACGGTACGGTAGAGTAGCTCTCTCTCTCTTTACACTAGTACTCTTGACTCGGCGAACCGACTCGACGCTTTATAGTGTCTGTGTATATAAATGAGATGAATTGGCGGACAAAACGTCCAGGGACAGTATCGTGTATCCAGTGACCTGGCCTTCTCTCCGAGCAGTTAGCGCTCACTAGGGATATAACGATATAGTATCTCTCGAGATATTAAGGGCCCGATGGAGATATTGCCGCTAGTCGCCGCGATGTATAAATTTATTTTGATGTTATCTAGGTCTATGTGCGTACTAAAAGTGAGTGTGGGCGAAACGAGTGCGACCGCGAGCAGGCTGACTCAACTCCCGCTCAGCCCAGCGACCTGTTATGATTGTGATATATACATTGTGAAACAGAGTGTTACCTGTGCTCGAGAGAATCCTCGTGAATGAACTGTTTCTGTTTCACTTACTACTTACTGGCACTCTCTAGCCACCGGTTAATCTGGGGTACGATCTCCTTACTCAGTGTACTTAGACTGCCGTCAATATAGACGCATGTATTAAAATCGCAACAACATCCGACCCTTCTTCAAACCCGACTGCCAACTCCCCCGCCAAACTCCCTTCTGGCCTTCGTTCGGCTCATTGCTAAAAGAGGTATATGTATTAATCTAGTTTCTAATTGAGACGAAACTTTATCCACCCTGAAAGCCCACCACACCAACTATGCGACTGCGGTTCTCTTAGCGTGGACGAAGCTTACGTGGCAATTTACTCGGAGATGGATCTGAGGGTGTACACTTTATTGAGTCTGAGGATCGAACGGAACTAATACATTACAGGTAGCAAAAAAGGATTGAGGCCGCTAGTTTCCTTCGAGAAATCAATTCACGTCATTTGTCCTTCTTCTCCGTTACCTTTGTCTCGGTCTGTCTGTCCGTCTGTCTATCTGTGTGCGCGCGCGTGTATGCGTGTGTGTATCTTTCCCTTTGGGCTACACTCCGCAAAAAGGCGCTGCAAAAGGCAAGCCAGAGTGAAAAGCTCCTCGGTATTCTCTCTCTCTCTCTTTCTCGCTCTCGCTCCCACTCTTTCTCACATACTCGCGTTCTCACACTCTCTCTCTCTCTCGCTGTCTCTCTTTCCCTTTCATTCCAAATAAACGCTCCGGCCGTCGTAAGATCGAAAAAGAGGGGAGGTCTCGCTAGATACGTATGAGTATCGGATTTATTAAATATCTCATAAATAGGACACGATATTCGTAAATACAATACGGTTGTGCATTGCAGTTTCATAGAAAACTTCGTCATTTTGATGCCTCGTAGCGTCTTTAAGTAACGAACCGTGGTGTGTCTCGCTCCACGAGAGACGAAAAGGCCAGATCGGCTCGAGTGTATCGTAGCGATCTTTCCCCCTCGCCTTATCAGTCTAGTCGCTTATTAGATAGCGGCTAGCCCCTTACTAAATGCCCATTCGAGAATGACATTTGTCCAGATTACCTCCTCAGAATGGTTACTTGTAGCTCTATAGCACATCAACTCTGAGACGCATCCATACATTAACAAATAGCACACTCTCAACTGGACAGTTGGCGCTCTACCCCCTCCTCCCCCTTCCTCCCTCCCAAAAGCCCTTCTCGCCCCGCGCCGAGCCAGTGTGTATTTATCGTCATTTTTTTCTCTGCTTTTTTTGTCCTCAGATACATATATTTTTGAGCCACGCAATCAAGTTTGCAAGTAGCGTCTGTTATTATCGTTCCTTGTACTTGTTGACTTGGCTACGTCAACGTGAAATGGGCATTGCAGCAACTCGCGACAAGAGAGTGCGGATAATTCAGTGCTCTAAAGTCCTAACACCGGCTGGCTCCTTCTACTCATCACCTGCTGGCTGGCTCGCTCTTACCAAGGCTGAGAGTTTGCATTATTCGTGCGAGTTAATCGGTTTACGCGACTAATATGAATCCAGCTGAAAGGGCACTGTCCAGATCGCCGGCACATGTTTACACCCGAGAGTCAGTCGTGTCGCGCCAATATCAATCAACTCTGGTCGAGTTAATCAAGTCGGTGAGCGTAATCGATGCGAGCGCGACAGAGTGTTGCGGGAACGCGGTTGACAGTCCTCGGGCGGGCCTCAAGCTGTCGCTTAGGTCGGTGTTGGTTGGTGGCCGAATATTGGCAAGCATGGGTACTCTATACGTAAGTGGCGTCGCGTCCCATCGTACGGGATGAGTCGCGCGCGCGCGCGCAGTTCGCTACTCATTCTTCAGACTCGCTAAGCCGCTGCTCATGAATCATGGACTGGCGATTATACGCTTAGCGATGGCAGTGAACGGGACGGTCACCCGCCCTATCCTTCTAGTATAGTTCTCCTCCCTTCCTCAACTTCACTCTCGCTCGCACACTCACGTTCTCCCCCTAAGAAAATCTCAACCTTCCTCCCATTCATTCCTCTTTCTCAGTCATTCTACTCGCATACTCACCCGCCCCCACCCCACACTCTCTCTCTCCCTTTCGCACTATTTCTCTTTTTCCTCTGTCAAGCTTAAGCTCAAGCTCACTCAAGTCGTGCATCTGCTGGCCTGGCGACGAGTGCTCGCGCGCACTTGGTACTCGTGCAGCTCTTCACAGCTTCTTGTACCAGAAGAGATAGTGCTCGCCCTCGCTGATCTGCAGGTCGTCGACGCCTGAAAGCAATCGGTAAGATGATTGGGTGAAAAAGCTTTCCTTCCCATAGGAGGGATGAGCCAGCCAGCCAGGCCTTTTCTGTTGTTGGAAGAGGCCTGGCGGCGAATGTCGATGACGAACCTCCCGGTGCGACTAGCTGGTTGCCCGGCGGTGAGGAGGCCTCCGGGTTCGAAGGCAGACGGTAGAGGAGCCAATAGTGATAGGACATGGGCTCCTCTTTGTAACCAGCCAAAGTGTGAACGTAATGGCCATTTGGCCACTCGGAGGCAACAAACTGGAAGTGGGGCGACATCTCTGCTGCCAAGAGCATCACCGTATAGAAGGTTTCGTTCTTAGGCGCCGTCACCGTCAGATTGTAGGTCTCGTTGACGTTGCTGCCGACCCAGAGGGTGTAGGAGACGTTGACGAGGACAGGTGCACTGGTCGTTGTGATCGGAGCCTCGGTGGTGATGGCGGTGACGCTGCTGGTCGGCGAGGTCGTTGACGATGAGAAGGCCGATGCCGACGCGGACGCCTCGCTCCTGTTCTCGGGAGTGACCCGCTCCGTCTCTGCAACTATGATCGATAATAGAAAAGGCAGGGGAAAGCCAAGAAGAGAACTGTTACCATTAATGGTGGTGGTGAGCCTTGGCGGAGAGCTCTCTACGAGACCCTGGCCGCAATCGAGGGACCGAATGCTGGCTAATCCCCGAGGAGAGACGCCGAGAAGAGCCTCGGCAGTCGCTCGAACGTCCCCGGCGAAGGAGCCGTCTGCTTCCTGCTGACTAGTCAGCCAGCCAAGAGCAGCCGATCTGTTCCAATTGTCGGCGGGTTCGTTGACCGCCTCCTCGAGAGCTTGCATGACCAAAGCTGTGGTGCGAAGGTCCCCGAAGCTCCCGTCGCGCCGCTGCTGCTGGGCCAGGCCGACCGAAGGCTTGCGTACGAAGTGGTGGAGGTTCCGGTGCCGGTGGTCCTGGACGATACACTTTAGCGCCAGGATCACCATCGCCACGGTATCTGCGTGTCATCCATCCATCCAATCAGGTTAAAGCCCTGCCCGTGTACACACAAGTACCAAACTGTCGCCACTTACCAACATTATGATCTTCGGCTGCATTGGCAATGTCGAGAAGACGACGTATCTGTCTCTTGCGGACGTGAGCCTGTGCACTGCAGGCTGCCAAGGTGGTGAGTGCGAACTCGTAATCTGTCGGGGGCTCGTGATGCTGGAGCGTACCAATCAAGTCATGGCCGTGGAACTGGCGAGGGTCCGAGCACATGGCATTCAGTGCGAGGGTGTATCGGGCCAACGATGGGGAGAAGCCCACTTCTCTATGCCTGCGTTCAACATCCTCCATTAATCTTCCCTTTAATTTAAACACCTGCCTCTCTAGACAATCTAGACCATCGCTCAAGGTCAAGGTCAACACCTCCTTCCACCAAACCTGACATACTATGTAGTATAAATATATATGAATGAAGGAAATCTCTTGTAGACTAAAGTTTCGAGGTCTCTATGAGCTGTACCTCCAGAGGAGCAGGACAATCTCCAATTCCATTTGCTTGCTGCTGAGCTGAAGCTCGAGGGGCGCCGCCGGTGCGATATTGTCATCTCGCGAGAGATTCCCTAGCCGCAGGACTAAGACCACTCGGTGGGTGTCGTTGCCCCATGCAGCATCCCTGTCGCGCTGGCCCCAGAGCCAGGCAGTCGCCCTCTCCAGAATAATCTCAGCCTCGCTCTCCGCAGCTGTGCTCCCCTTCTTGTTAGTCGCTGCCAATCAGAAAGGCCAATCCCAATCATTATCTCCATTACTCTCCCGATGCTTTTCATCGGCACTTGTCTTTTTTCCTTTTATTTGTCTACTTTGTTCCCCTTACTCTCAGCGTCCACGTAGACCGAGAGCAGCCCTACGAGAAGGATTACGATTGCTCTGTTCGCTCTGCCCCACATTCTCTCCAGATATATGCCTCCTGCTCTCTTCCTTCGGCAAGTCCTGAAAATTGTTGGGGAAAATTGTCGTTATAAGAATGATGATTATGCAATTAGAATCATTGGTCAGATTTCTTGCCCTTCACTCTACGGTGCTACTTGTACGCGGCAGCATAAGGGCGTGTAGAATATAATTTTGATCGGGTGATTCTAGAATCGCGACTTTTATGCGGTGGCGGTGGCGGTGGCCCTTGGCGTCTCTTGGCGTCCAGTGGCGCGACGCGTCGGTCCCTTTGAAGAAGAGAGCTTGCAACGCGATATTGCGCCGCTTGGGATCGATATCGTGGCGCCTGTCGCTTTTCGAGCTGCCGTCCCGCCTATATCACCACACACATCTACATACACTCTCCCTCCGAAAAGCCCTTTTTTCCTCCCTTAAGCTTTCTCCTAACTCCACCAACGCCCGCGAGTTCTCTCTCTCTCTACATCTGAATCCACTTTGCATCAGTATACACTGTTTCTATGTTGGCAATTTTATGGCAATTTTGGGTAGAACAATGCTAAGAGAAAAATTGCAAATAGGCCTGAAAATTGTTTGGCAACCGGCAACTTTTCTCAGGAAAGAAGAGATATGTGAGAAGAAAGTTGTTGTTCGATCGACTTGGAAAAAAGGGAGGTACCTAATTGGTAGAATATGTCTATTTCTAATGGTTCTGGTTTTGTTTGATTAAAAGGAATGGAGTGAAAATCGAGGGAATGACCCTCCCGCTAGGCGGCGGCTAGCGAATTGAGGGATGGCGGATATGATGGCGGAATGCGGAAAGCAACATACCGTCTCGATGCGGAGAATTGGTCGGTCAACTGGGAGCTCTCCTCTAGATGCTCCGGCTGGAGTCGAGTTGTCCACTGGAGATTGATGATAAGAAGCGTAGGGTTCTTCCCAGATTGAACGGTTCCGACAGAAGAAAACTCAGCAAATTGGCTTCTTTCCTTCCGAACAGAGCTGACGAGGTTGAAGTCGAAGTCGCAGTCGAAGTCGAGGGGAGGAGAGTTTGGAGATTAGGCTGGAACTTGCAGAGCAGAGGAGAACGGGTTTGAGCTCGGCCAACAACGACGACGACGACGACGACCACGACCACGACGACCACAACGGCGACGGCGAGGAGGAGCACAGCGACGAGCACGCCAACGACAAGTACAGCGGCGACATGGACGAGCGAGGAGCGAAGGGGTTGGTTGCCAGCGGGCACTGTGCGCCTGCCTGGCTCTCTGGTGAATGCGCAATGCAGACCGAATCCAACGAGAATGCCGCGCTGCCCCAATCGAAACCCTCGCCCACTCCTTCCATCCCTCTACCCTCCTCGCCAATCAACTCCGCGCGCACACATCTGCACGCACTCTCACTACATGCACACAGCTAGATAGAGGGTGATTCATTTGGCTTCGAATCACTAATCGCGCAAGTATACCTTGCGATCGATCATTATAGATTCTTCTCCATTATTATTCTCTTACTAGAGAGAATATAGTATGGCCAAGTTCCAATGCGAATGATAGGAAAACATTGCATTTTCGAGAGTGAAAACTATCGACTATTCCTCGACAGTGTGAAGTAGGGTCGGTCAGCCTCCTTCTTGACAAGTCCAATCGGCAAAAGATTGTAACCCCCCGCCCCTCCTTTTCTTCATCGGACAGCAGAAGGTTGAGAGTCAAGATAGGCGGAGGATGGCAACAAATCCGGAGGGGGTGGCAGAGAGAGAGAACTTGGGGGGCGCAGGCCCCGAGGACACGGTCGAGTTAGGTTGCTCCTTGAGTATTCTAAAGTAAATGGAAAGAAAGAGTGTACTTTTAGGTTTAGTGGTGAGCCGCAGAGGTCATTATGGAGGGACTATCTTGGAAGAAGCCGTTCCTTCCTCGTCATATACTGGAGAAATACCTTCGCTATCGTTTGGGCCCTCGTTCTACTACCAGTGGTCCTTGCCTACAATCTAACGGTACTCTCTTCAAAGTACATATCACCTCCTCGAAGATTAGAGGACGCAGAGAGACGCATGTTTTGCGATGCTTGAGAGTCCTGTTCTGGGCAACTTTGAGCAGGAAGTTCGATGTGGGTACGTGGTGCTCGTGATGGCTGGTTACTGGGTGACCGAGTGCATACCGATGTCCATCACCTCACTGATGCCGGTTGTCCTCTTTCCAATCCTGGGGATAATGTCGACCGGTGAGACCGCCACCTGCTACATGAACGACACCATCATGGTGTTCGTTGGAGGGTTGATCCTAGCGATCGCGACCGAGCACTGCAACCTCCACATGAGGATCGCTTTGTTCGTCATGAAAACTCTCGGCTGCAGCCACGCCAGACTCCTCGCCGGCCTCTGCACCGTCACCACCTTCATCTCGATGTGGATCGCGAATGCCGCTGCCACTGCGATGATGGTGCCGATCGTCTTCGCCGTTCTCAACGAACTCGAGAGGGTTCGTACCCTTGGTGTCTTCTTTCTTTCTTTCTTTCTTCCTTCCTTCCATCCGCCAGTGTTCCCCTTCCGTAAAATATATCCCCGCCGGATAGTCGTAAACGATGTTTATCATCGTAGCAAGGCATCGGACGTGTTTTCGACACGGCCGAGTTCGATCCGGAGCACCCAGATATTGAGCCGTATGTATTACATCGAGAACGGACTCCTGTCTCTGCTCCTCCTCCCTTCCCTTCTTCTTTTCTTCTTTCTAGGGAGATTATGCCGACGAATGTGACCAAAGCCTACTTACTGGCAGCGGCTTATGCCTCGAGTTTCGGTGGTACTGGCTCCCTCGTTGGCACACCGACCAATCTCGCCTTCAAGGGCATCTACGAGAACACCTTCCCCAAAGCCGATCCAATCACCTTCGGTGCATGGATGTCTGGCTCTTTTCCTCAGATGTGCATTAACACCTTCATCCTCTGGATCTACCTGAGGGTAGTCTATCTCGGATTCCTCCGACCGAGCAGCAAGGACGCCGCAATGGCCGCCATTGGAGAAGAAGGAGAGAAAGTGGCCAATCAGGTACTATCTATGTACTCAACAAAGAGCCCCTCGTTCCCTCCCATTCATTTTTCCAACCAACAATTACACACTCCTCTTAATTAGAGTATGGTGAGTGTCGAGTATAATTGCATGTCCTAGGTAATTCGAGCGAAACTCAAGGACCTCGGCCCGATGAGTTTTCATGAATCCGCGGTTGCTCTGCTTTTCGCTGTGTGCATCTTCCTCTGGATCTTTAGATCGCCGGGCTTTGTCGATGGCTGGTCTATTCACCTTACCAATATGTAAGCCTATGTAGTCTCATATCAGGTAAATATCTTTTATCCTCTCACCCAATCCTTACCGCACTTTAGACAGCTGGGAGACTCGGTGCCAGCCATCTTCACCTGCATCATAATGTTCTTCATCCCAAAAGAACCCAAGTTCCTTTCCTTCTGCAGCAGAGACCGTAAGCATCTCAACTATTGCATTTCAGATTATTCATCATCCCCTAAATCTCCAAACTAACCGAATCCTCTAGCTTCGAAAAGGTTCTCCCTGTTCTCTGAGGGACTGATGACTTGGGAGGTGATCGAGACCAAAATGCCCTGGAGATTGATCTTCCTTCTGGGTGGTGGGTTCGCGGTCTCGAAGGCTACTCGCGTTTCGGGCCTGGCGATGCGCATTGGCCAATCGCTGGTCTCGCTCAAAGACCTCCCTCCAGTTGTCATGCTCGGCATCGTCTTGGTCAGCGTTGGTACCCTCACCGAGTTTACTTCGAACGTAGGCACTGCAAACATCGTTCTGCCGGTGGTTGCGCACATGGTACGCCGAAATCATTCCCCAATCAAATCATGTTTCCCTAAAAGTACAAGTTGCCTCTGTTGCTTCTCCCAGTGCGTAGCGATGCGAATCCACCCGCTCTATTTGATGGTCCCCGTGACGATAATGTGCTCGTACGCCTTTCGAATACCTGTGGCGACACCACCCAATGCCATCATCACAGTTACGGGACACATGCCCAGCAGGTTGCTCATGCTAGCCGGCTGCTTCCCCTCCTTTTATGCCTGGTTGGCCAACGTCCTGCTCTTCCCTACCTGGGGCACCTTCATCTTTGACACCAAGCGATTCCCAGAATGGGCCGAGGACGTCCGAGCTTTATAGTAGTTGTAGCAAACCCCTTACAGCCACGTCTTTATTTTCTATGTATACATTGTTCGCCAACAAAGGAAAGATAATTTCGGCATATACATCTGGTAACTTGGTGCTTGTTTCTTTGGGTGTCATTTGAACTTGGGCCGGAGGCTCGGAATCGTTCGTTATATCTCTTTGTCTTTTGTTTCTTTATCCGCTATTAACCCCCTTCCGTCTTGCGTCTAATCTCGAGTCGGCGGAGGTAAGTCAGAGTCGCGCAGTCAAATAGAAATAGGGCGGGCGCGATAAAAATGGAAAGGGCTCCAAAGAATGAAGCTGCGGCCGCCGAGAATCCAAATGTCCCAAGAACGGAAGAAAGGAAGGATTTCCAGTACTACTTGGAGAACACGAAACGATTTGTCATCAATTACTGGAAGATAATCACCGCGATATTGTGGCCATTGTTCCTCATGCCATTCGTCTTGGCGTACAATACCACGGTAACTGCGCTATATACTAATGTATGGGGTAACTAATTGCCCTTTGGCAGCTATCTTGTTGGAAAGAGTGAGAGACGGGAGACTTTGGATTCTCGATTCGAAAGGAAGTACGATGCGCCTTCGTTGTTCTGATAATGGGCGGCTACTGGATCCTAGAGTCCTTCCCGATGGCGGTCACCTCCTTGATCCCCGTCGTCTTCTTTCCGGCGTTGGGAATCCTCGACAGCGCGGCGACCTGCGCTTGCTACATGAACGACACTATCATGGTATTTATTGGCGGACTGATCCTCGCGATCGCTGTCGAACACAGTAACCTGCATCTGAGGATCGCCCTCGGTGTGATGCGGGCCACTGGCTGCAGTCACGCCAAGTTACTCGGTGGCCTTTGCGTTGTTACGACCTTCGTCTCGATGTGGGTCTCGAATACTGCCGCTACGGCTATGATGACCCCGATTATTTTCGCTGTTCTCCATGAACTTGAAAAGGTAAACGGCACATCCCTCCACCTCCTCTTCCCCATCACCCTCTATACTCAATCTATAGTCTACAATCTGTTGGGATATGCGTTTACCCGAGTTTACATGACTTCAGGCTGGATACGGTATCGTTTTCGAGAAGATCCCGGACCCGGACGATCCCGCACTACCCCCGTACGTATACCGCCACCGACTCCCGCTATCTATCCACTCCTATCGCCCGTATCGTTGGACCATTTCAGCTTGGAAATGCCCTCAACGCTGACAAGAGCCTACTTATTTGCGGCTGCGTATTGCGCGACCTTTGGGGGCACAGGAACGTTGGTCGGCACTGGGACCAACCTCACTTTCAAGGGAATTTACGAGAATACCTTCCCTCAGTCCGATGGCATTAGTTTTACAGAGTGGATGATAGCCTCCTTCCCTCAAATGGTCGTTAATTCCTTCCTTACCTGGCTTTACATATTGGTTTGCTTCCTGGGCTTCCTCAGGCCGAATAGTAAGGCCGCACAACTTGCACGAATTGGGCCCGAGGGTGAAGCGATCGTTGGTCAAGTATGTATAATGTCTAAGCCTAGGATAACTAGAGCCGAGATTGCCGCATCTTTTTCCAGGTGATAGAGGAACGATACTCCGGTCTAGGACCGATCACCTTCCACGAGAAAGCTGTAGCCCTTTTGTTCTCAATGTGCATCTTCCTCTGGGTCTTCAGGAAGCCGGGATTTGTTACCGGCTGGTCCGAAGTGATCACATCGATGTTAGTTGAATGAAATTGATATGTATTTTACGCGTCGAAACATGTTTCCTTGCTCGCCTCGCCTCGCTCACTGCCACCTTAAAACCAGAGACGTTAAGGACTCAGTGCCCGTGATATTCGCCTCGATTTTGATGTTCTTCATCCCGAAGGAGCCCGCTTTCCTACGTGCCTGCCACCCTGATCGTAAGTAAGCTAGATTATATTTATTTTGCAACCAGCAGAGTTCATCTTAACACCCACCTACTTCTCTGGGACTCGACAGCTACGAAAAGGCCGACCAGATCGACCGAGGGCCTCATTACCTGGAAAGTTATCGAGTCCAAGATGCCCTGGAGTCTCATGTTCCTTTTGGGTGGTGGATTTGCCATTTCGAAAGGCACTATGGCCTCGGGGCTAGCCAAACATGTCGGCGAATCCCTCGTATCTCTACGCAACTTGCCACCCATGCTAATTCTTATCCTAGTATCCTTCATCATAGGATTTATTACCGAATTTACATCCAACGTTGGCATCGCCAACATAACTCTGCCGATAGTCGCGCAAATGGTGAGTTGAACTACAGCCCCTTACTTTTCACTGCTTTCCTCACCTTTCTCTCCTCATGCCTCTCTCCTCTCCCATTCTGAGCAGTGCATCGCAATGAAGATGCATCCGATGTACCTGATGGTTCCAGCCACCCTCATGTGTTCCTTTGCCTTTCGTCTGCCTGTTGGAACGCCAGGAAATGCCATCATCACGGTGCAAGGCAAAATCCCGACCAACAAACTCATGATTGCTGGCTGCATTCCCTCCATCTATAGCCTATTTGTTGAAGCCATCTTTTTCCCTACTTGGGGAGTCTTTGTCTTTGGTATACGCGAGTTCCCAGCATGGGCATCAGGACAGTCTAACCCTTAGATATCCAACACATACCATTCCTTCCTTCTTCCTTCTTTCTTCCTCTTTATTAAAAGTCTAAAAAAATACAAGCTTTCACCGCCGACCTTCTTTTCTAGCCATATCTCTCTGTAGTTTCTGTGGACAACTGGACAAATCCTTCAAACCTCATTTCAGCTATGATTCCACTTAGAAAAATTAGCAATTCTGGCCTGGCGAGTCACTCTTTTTTGGGCTGTTGGAATTGTGGATCTCCTGTTGTTCAAGGCGACGATGTCTCAGCATAGTGGATAGCACCCCGTTGAAACTAGCTGTTTTCTTCTTGGCACTGCCACGCGGTGTACTCTCACCAATCCTCCTCACTGGTAATCTTGGCGATGACATCTCATCCATGAAATCAAAGTCTGACTTTTCCTCTTGCCTGTAAAATGCATACAAGTATCGGTCGGCATAAGCACAATCTTTGTCGAGTGTCCCTGCTAATGGGATTCAAGCTGTTGGCATACTTGTACTCCTGAGAGCCAAGCTCCTGTTGCCTGTTACTGGCAGGGATCGGTGACGGCCCCCTTCTTCCAGGGCACTTCCATTCCAGTTCGAGAACCTTGTTGTTAGCTTCGAGGGCTTCGATCAGGGAAATAATGTCGTCGGGCTTTAGCATCCATTCACTCTGTAGAAAAAGAATGCCGACTTAATAAACTCGTAACTACTAGATATGTGTATCGCGTTATAAGTATAAAGTACCTTCCCGTCGCACTCGTATTTCTCCTCGTCGGAGCACTCGACGGACCATTCCTCCTCGCTCCTCTCCATTTGGGATTCGGGCCAATTCGGGCCTCGGCCTCGGCCTCGGACAAGCAAAAGCAAAATTGGGTAGAGTGCGCGCAAATGCTCACATGGTGTATTCTCCCATCCTGCTCGGACGCACTCTCATCTCAAGCCTTTCCAGCTGTCTCTCCAGCGGTAAGCGGTTAAAGAAAGGTTATATTTCGAGCATCTCGCGAGCTTAGGATTGGATCAGGGCTGGATTGGATCAGATGGATCAGGTTGGATTGGATTGGATATTGGATGGTGCCATTAGTTCTCTGGCGAGCCACCAGGGGCATGACGATCTTGTTTGAAATTTGAAATCGCGAACAAAGGCAGGTCTATCGAGTAGAATCGAGCCGATTTTCAACTCAACTGTCTCGCTGTCGCTTTGTTTGTGGGGGTCAGTGGGGGTTTGAACGGTTAAAACTTTAAACGTTTGAATTTTTCAACCGCCACTCGTGGCCTCGTTGCTGGTTCGACTGGTGCGGTGCATTGCGGTGAGTGGTGTTTGTTTCTTATAATTAATACCGAAATATTACTCTTTGTCTAACTAAGTTTTGATCAATGCCAACTGAGCACAAAGCACGAAAAGTCAAATTCGCAGTTCCTGCAGTGTTCTATTGTTACAACTCTTTCGCGTATAGCAAATATACATTGTAGTATAGACAGTTTTCTATCAATAACTTTCATTCGTTGTCTTAAAGGCATTGTTCCAGCGTAGATAATTGTTCCACCGAGTTAAGAGTTAAATCGACTTGTAGAACAATCGTGGCTAATAACCCGACGCTCGTACGTATTGCGTTCGGTACGAATAGTGCTCACGATGCCACGAAGTAACCGAGCTAGTAACTGGGAAAATGATATGCCGGTACTTATATTGGCTTATTGCCTTCAGCAAAAGATATTTCATGATAATGGGGGCTGGGAGGCTGTCGCAAGGTGCAGGACTGACGCCAAGGCTTTTATAAAGAGGAAGGAATGGGCAAAAGCAATCGAATGTTACAATTTTGGACTAACCCTTTGCCCACGCGATGCTGTCTTTTATTGCAACAGAGCATTGTGCCACATACAGCTGGATGAGTAATGATGAACCATTTTTGTTTTTGTATATAGTCATGGATGTAGTTATATTATTGTTATACGAGAAATGTGTTTCACAGGATGGAGTATGCAGAAAGAGATTGCACACAGGCATTGCTATTTGACACAAAATACACACTAGCCCATTATAGAAGGGCAGTTGCCAGGGTGGGATTAAAAGAATACAAAGCAGCAAAGGAGGACTTAGATATAGTTGTGACATCCAAGCATGGCATGAAAAGTGCAAAGTCGTTACTAGCTGAGGTTGAAAAAAACCTCGAACATTTAGAAGTTTGTATTGTCAAATTATCAGTATTTCCAATAGTAATTTACTCAGCGAATTAATTTTGCAATTACTTAAGCAGCCACTCAACGCAAGTGGGGGTGAATCAAGTAATAATGTTCCTGTCGAAAAGAGCATTGCTGAGAAATTACGCCCTAGTTCAAAAGTGAACAAACAAAACCAACAAGACAAGGAAATAGAAACAACAAAAGACCAAAATATTAATGAAAAAATTCCAGACTGGTTACCAGAAAAAGATGATGTTGCTATCATAGAACCAATAGAGAAACCAGCACATTTGCGTCCAAATGTAAGTCCACTGAATGTAGATGAAAAATATGTACAGGCAATTTAAAATCTTTTTGTTCCGTTTGTGACTCGCAGAGAAGAGCAGTTAAAATACCAGTGACCGAAGTTGCATTTGAAACTGGAAAAAGTATTAAACAGGCAGATAAACCCATACCTCAAACTAAACCCAAGGTGGAGGAGAAACCAAATGTGAAAATCAAAAAGACCGAACCTCCCACCAATGAAATTCCACCAAAACCAAAAACGGTCATCCGCCTTCACGTCCACACAACGCAAAACGGTTCACTAGAGTTGCGTTTCAAACAGATGAAGGTAGAGACTTTATTGGACTTGAAGAAAACTAAGAACCTTTTACTGATGAAAACATTCTTTCTCACATTGTAGATAGTTTCTGAAGACAATATTCCTCCAATCTTCGCCAACTCAATGGAGAAGGATATGTTTACAAATATATTACGTCTATTAGAACCAAACTTTGTTCCAAATGGCGAACCAATATTAAAATACCTGGCAGATTTCACTAAACTCTCGGGATTCAAAAATCTCCTTCCATTCTTCAATGAAGTAGATAAAGAAGGTACTCTCTCAGGACTTTGTTCAGCTTATAGGGACGAAAGTATAACAATGAAATCAAAACTATAACAGAATATACTTTTAGGTATACGAAGAGTAATTGACGTCAACAAAAGATCTGAAGAAGCTTCAGAGGAGATACTTGACTATTTGTGTGAACAGTATGAGTTGTAACAAGTTTGTATACTTGTCAAGATATTTATTTTTTTTTTTATATATATTTTGTTAACAGTACTCAACTAATCCCCTACAGTGTGAATTGAAACACTTGAGAGGAGAAAGTTGACTATTTGTGTGAACAGTATGAGTTGTAAGAAGCTTGTATACTTATCAAGATATTTATTTTTTATTTTTATATATTTTGTTAACAGTACTCAACTAATCCCCTACAGTGTAAATTGAAACACTTGAGAGGAGAAAGTTGACTATTTGTGTGAACAGTATGAGTTGTAAGAAGCTTGTATACTTGTCAAGATATTAATTTTTTTTATTTTTATATATTTTGTTAACAGTACTCAACTAATCCCGTACAGTGTAAATTGAAACACTTGAGAGGAGAAAGTTGACTATTTGTGTGAACAGTATGAGTTGTAAGAAGCTTGTATACTTGTCAAGATATTAATTTTTTTTATTTTTATATATTTAGTTAACAGTACTCAACTAATCCCCTACAGTGTAAATTGAAACAGATTAAATATATTTAGTTTCTCTAAAATCGAATTTGGTCATCCGTAAAATGATGCATACATTTATTACTGTACAAGGATGGATTCTTATAAAATGTTTGGTCCGTATTCACATACAAGGCTGTATATAACAAAATGTTTTAAAATCTATCTACAAATGTGGAAGTTATGTAATTGCTACTCAAACTTGTCCATTTAGCAATCTTGGAATCTTTTGATCCTCTTTCATTATCTGTGATTCGGTTTGACAGATCTTGTCCAGTTGAATTTGCACGTTATCTTGGATTTACCTAGCGCACAAATAACTCAGTTACTTTCATTGATTGTTTTATTGATTGCAACTACGAACCTTCTTGTCCAGAGCTGTTCCGATTGATTGTAACAATTCGTTAGTCTTTGTTGCTTCGTGCCTCGAGATTATTTGGGTAGCTCTCACTGAGAAACTGGCAGCAGTGATGAGTTGTGCAATTTTTCCACCAATTGTAATCCACAGTATACTATACTGTGGTCTTGACTGGTCTTGGCCTGAACTTGTCCCGCCTCCCGCTCCCACCCGCCCCACTGAGTCACCCGCACCAACCGACTTTGCAAACTTTTCGACCAGTACCGGCACCTCTCTTATCACCCGGAGCCGATAATCAAACCTAGTCTTTCAGCATTCACCATTTGAGCCTTTCTCTATCAAGAAATCCAGAAATTGGATCGATGATACATATAATTAAGTGTCGTGTATGTACGTTTCACTAGATAGAATGTTCGTCATCATTCATCATCGCATTATCGGTGGAACTTTGAACTGGTCTAGTTCTATATCTATATTAATCGCGGCTCCTTGTTTACTAACAAAAGAATAGAGGAATATTAGCAGTTGCAAGTTATCATGCGACTATTATTATCTATCTGTGGAATTCCCCACCTGCTCCACACTTGATTGCTTCGAACGTGACCAACTCGTGGATTCAGTAAAGATAGGAAATTGCCGCAGTGCTCGAGTGATCCCTGGAAAGATGAAGACCTGTCTCTTAAATTCGGTGCTTATAATTCTGGCGGCTTACACCGTGCCCTGCCAGACAGTACAACCGTCTAATAACAGTATTCCACTGGTGGTTATCACTTGGGATTACTTGGAAGCTACTCAGAAAGGTAAACTATAAAGATAGACTAAAACTTCCCTTATTTCAATGCTTGGAATATCCTTGATGCAATGCTTTTTTTTAGCCTGGCAGGTCCTATACAAAGAAAAGAGGTCTAGTCTGGATGCTATCGAAGAGAGCTGCAGCCTCTGCGAACAGCAACAATGCAGGAAGACGGTCGGATATGGAGGAAGCCCCGATGAAGATGGAGAAACCACCCTCGATGCTATGCTAATGGATGGGTACTGAACATGAGCGTTAATTACCTTTCATCATTTTTGAAGAACAAATCAAATGCATTATCTTTATTGAATACAGTAATACTATGGATGTTGGAGGAGTCGGTGGCTTGAGAAGAGTCAAGAGTGCCATCTCTGTTGCAAGAAAAGTTCTTGAGAATACCAAGCATTCTTTACTTGGTGGAGATTTGGCCACAAAGTTTGCAATTAAGATGGGATTCAAAGAGGAAGCTTTGACAACTAACGAATCCCAGCAGATGTGGGCCGAATGGAAGAAAAACAATTGCCAGCCGAATTTCTGGAAGGTAGAGGGAATCTTGTGAAAGGAAGCGTGTTCAATATTGAAAAGGACACTCTAATTTCAGAATGTGCTGCCAGATCCAACAAAGAGTTGCGGCCCTTACGACGTCAATCACGAAGACAAGAGCGTGGACGATAATTTAATTGGAAGTGAAGAGAATCACGACACTATCGGGGTTGTCGCCATCGATTCCGACGGGCGAATAGCTGCTGGAACGTCAACCAATGGTGCGCGAAATAAAATAGCGGGACGCATTGGAGATTCGCCAATTGCGGGGGCTGGTGCATACGCCGATCAGACAGTAGGAGCGGCAGCAGGCACTGGGGATGGCGATATTATGATGCGTTTTCTTCCAAGGTAGAACAAGGACACATTGCCAGTTGAGATTATTCTAGACTTTTTCTCGTGGTTATCATGCTTGAATATACGCGTCATCTTTTGTCCAACAGCTTTCTAGCCGTGGAAGAAATGCGCCGGGGAGCAAGTCCAAAGGATGCAGCGACCACAGCTATTCGTAGAATAGCCAAGCATTATCCCAAGTTTTTCGGTGCAGTGATTGCAGTGAACAAGAATGGGGAATATGGAGCTGCCTGCAATGGAATGCTACTCTTCCCGCATATGATTGCTAATCCCGGACTGAGGTCGCCAAAAATGTTCTTCGAGAGGTGCATTGATACCCAGTATTGTGTTACAGGTTCCGGTGGAACTTGTTAATCCCTCCACCTGCTATCTGTACGACCGGTGTGCGAGGAGGAGTATAATAAAGTATATTCAAGCAACTTTTCATACAACCAACCAGGTATCCCTTCATTGTCACGCTCAATCTTACCGACAATATGCATCTTAAAAGGGACGATATTTATCAAGATATTGACGAAGCGCAGTTGCGAGAGAAATTATCTTATATGCATTTTTGAACGACTTGAAAGTCGACTCACATTTATTTTCAGATATGTGCATATTTGTCAAGACACACTGGCAGATCGGTAATTCAGATTTGGCAATTCGATTTCACATACATAGACGCACGCGTCACGTCTATTGCGAATACCACATTGGCTTGGCTGGCTTTGACGTAGCAAGGCCAGAATTAGATACGTCAGGATTCGGTCTGCATATATGTATAGGAGATGCCGGAGGGATAGGACGACTACGAGTACGTGTATGTACAACGTATGTACCTACCTACATGCATATGTACATAGAGTAGGAGGATCGAGAGTTGGGCTAGCCCTTACCCTCGGAGCAGTAAAGAGCACCACACCGTGAGGCGAGAGGGGAGCGGTCGGGTTGGGGGTTGGTGGTTGGTGGGTTGACTAGTGGGGAAGGAGGTAGAACGTCAATAGGAGAATCCTTTGTCGGTCTAGTGGGGGGATTGTCCGAAAAGGGGGATGAATATCGAAGTCAACGGGATCGAGAGAACTGGAGAAAGAGGAGCGTGAGCAGGCCAAGACGACCCTTGCGCTTTCATCAACCCTCTGGCCAACTCCTTCACATTTCCTCCCAAGACATCAACTTGGACCGTTCCGCTGAATAACAGGTATAATTCTATCTAGGGTGGGGAAGAATGGGAATAAACAGAGGGTATAACTATCGAACCCTTGCCGGCTGCTTGCCGGGCGAATCCTAATTTCTCCTTGCTCCAATACTCTACCAGTTCATTCTACTCTACTGCAGTATTTCCCCTTCCCCCACGAGAGCACTGAAATGTCAGAATAAACGAAAGTCCCCCGAGAGAAAGAGAGAGGGAGAGAGAGGTGCGTGGCGCCAGGCAAGTTCTCCCACTGCAGCCAGCCAAAACTTGTCACTTGTCACTCTCCGATTGGGATTGGGGTTGGGATTGAGATTGGGATTGCGATACCGGTGGAGCTGTGAATGATAGTCGGCGTATTTGACGGGAGAGGATCGCCAAAATAAAAAGAAGCCCTCGGAGCTCTTGCTGCGGCTCCTGTTGCCGAAGCGTGCGAGGTTGGTAGCCCCTCGTCGGGGTGCTAGTGGGGATAAGGATCCCCCCAGGTTCGGATGGCGACCAAGGGGAGGCGTCGGGCAAGCGAGGGAAAGAACCAGAAGGAAAGGGAGAAGGAGTAGGACAATGATGTGGGAAGGAAGGAAGGAAGGAAGGAAGGCAAGGGCAACGGCTCACCGTCATGGAATCAGGTGCAAGCTGGAGGATGAGGTAGCGCCGAGAAGGGTTGATGCGCCGGCGAGCCGAGTAGCGCGGCGCTCGGTTTCGCGAGTCCCACTAAAAGGTCACTCTCTCGCTCTCCCTCTCTCTGCCGAGGGGGCCGGCTGACAGGGAAGGAAAGGGAAGCCGTGACGGTGAGGGTGCGTGGGTGTGCGGCGAAAGAGAGATAGAGCGAGAAAGAACGAGTGGGGGGATGGCGAAGGGGTGGTAGTTGTAGGGGGTTGAAGGGAATCGGCGTACGCTCGCTCCGGTAAGAGAGGAGTCCGACAGCGAGAGCCAGCGCGTGCGAGCTGCTCGAGAGACGTGCCAGAGGAGATTGACGATTCACTTTTCCGGCTACGGGGCTCGGAATCGCCGAGGGTGGCAGAGAAGTGTCGAGGGGCGGACGGGAGGGTGGGAAGCAGTGGGAAGGTGAGAGGGCTGGAAGGAACGTCGGTCGAAGGCGAGTGCGGAGGCGCTCGGGCCGCTCGAGGGTGTACATTGGTGCACATACATACATAGATACGTGTGCAGAGAGAGGGGGCAGGCGGGCAGGCGGGCAGGCAGGCAGAGTCGACAGAGCAGTGCAGGGGGTGCGAGGGGTTGATTGGACGACGAGGGAAGAATTACCGGCAGTGTGATCGTGGAAGCGCGGGCGAACGAGCGAGCGACGTCGAGGCTCGCTAGCAGGAGGACCGAACAGGACCGTCGTGTCCTGCCTCTCCTATATCGAAACATATCATTCGTTCCAGCCATCGAGAGCCACACTAGAGCTCGGGATCCGCACCCGGAGGAAGCAGCCTGCTTCCACCCTCGAAGGAACTAGTGTCTCCAGCCGACGAGTATACTAGCCACCACTATCGCCGCACCGACACACTCACTTGGCCAGGTTGGCCTCCGTTGAGTGCGAGAGCGAGAGAGCGAGAGAACGAGAGAGGTTGCGGGGTGGGGGGAGAAGCCCTTTCGACCCAGAGGCATGTAGAGCCGATAGCCGAGGAGATTCGAGGGCACAAGTGCACAAGTGCAGAGGTTCCGAAGTGCACAAGTGCACAAGTGGAGAAGTGGAGAAGTGGAGAAGAAGAGGAGAAAATCTAAGGGAGAGAGAATAGGAAGGTGGAACGCGGCCGCGGCGTGGCGAAGGTCTTGTCGGAGACGTGCGCGAACCGCATCGACAGCCGCAGACGTTGGGGAACGGTGCGGGCGGGGGTGTTCCGCCACCTGTACCGTAACGAGAATCGCCCTCATTAGAACTGGTGGTCTCCGTGCGAGGTAGGGCCCGAGAGTTGGCCCACTCTCTTCCATTCACCAACCAGAAGGTAAAGAAGAAGCTAAAGTCAAACTCCAATGACCACGCCGCCGCCGCCGTCCGGTTAGCCCTGGCAGCATCTCGAGTGGCACTCTCATTCATCCTCGGTGCCCGCGGAGGCTTCCTTCCTCGAGCCTAGAAGAGCGCCGCTCGTCCTTGCCGGATAAACATTTGAGAAGGTATGTTAGGCCTAAGCTGTCAGCCTACCGCCAAACATCGCGCATCTCACTTGTTAGGAGTAAGCGGAATAGCTCTCTGCAGCTTTCAATCGTTGCCAGCGAGTTTCTGAATCAGTCCGATTCTGACATGTGCATGGTCACTGGCATGAATGACCGGCTAGGCAGCTAGGCAGCTAGACGGCTAGGTTAATCTAATCGGGCAAGGAAAAAGTTTAACACGCGATATCGTGTTCGACTGGCGGCGGAGCAGGCATCTCGCGTGAACTCTTGAGGGGGTAGGAGGTGGCGAGCGGCGCCGTGCCGCGCCGGCGAGACTTAACCCCCGGACGGGGGGGTGGGAAATTATTTTTTGGCCTTTTCCGGGAATTGCGTTAAAGCAGCCGGGAGCCGGGACTCGTAGGCGGAGGGTGCGCCGAGATTATCGCAGTTTGCGCGGTCGATCGACCAAACGTTCTGCTCCCGCACACACCGTCACACAAAGCCACCTACCCCGCGCGCGACAGCCCGACAGCACGACAGCACGACAGGACACGACATCACCGAGCCAAAACCAACCACCACCCCCCACCCCTGCCGCCTTCCACAATACATATTCTCCTCTTGCCAAGCAAGAGACAATAAAACTCTGACTAGCACCCTCGCGCCAACCTCGCGCCAGGCCGCCTTGCCTCAGTCACCTCCTGCAAAGAACCTTCGGAGACCACTTCCTCGAGGCTTGCGCTATGTAAAGAAATAGACAGGCTTTCACCCTTTCACATATCTTTCTTCAGTAGTGCTTTTTTGTCACTCAATTTCCTGAAAAACAAGTCATTTTGAGCGCCCTTTCGTTACAAGTAGCTTGAGAGACTAATCTTGGGTAGTTTTACTGGCCCACTAGTACTTGCTCCACTTCTCCCGTGGCCCTCGGGGGAGCGCGTTAATACATTATTTTTCGAGGAGGTCTCTAGCGCCTTCCGTCCACGTCGGTTAATTCATTCTTGGCAAATTTCTCCCGGGTCCCCGTAGAAAGACTCCCCGACCCCCTCTCTCTCTCTCTCTCCCTTGCTAGGATTCTTAATTAACTGGACGTTCTCAGGCAGGTTTTTTCAACTTGGTTCTCGCACTGGTCCCAGCCCGACAGTCTTACTCAACTGGAAGAAGGGGCCGATTAACGAACCGGCAAATTCTCTCCGAATTTCTCCGCACAGAGGGACTTGTGTAGGTAGATGGCAAGTAGGAGTATTGCGGCGGAGAGTTCAACATGTGTGTCTCGCTTGGACGGGTCACCTGTATCAAGTTGACTCCGGTTTTCATCAAAGCGCAGAGGCTTGGACGGGCCGACGTTTATAATAGCGGCGCGCGGCAAGCGGTGCGCGCCACGGAGGCCAGTTGAGGTCTGAGAGTGGTTGTAGCGCGACGGGATTAAAAATAGGGGTGGCTCTCGACCGAAAGTCTCTTTCTCCTATACGGACAGAGAGCGAGAGAGCGAGAGAGAGAGAGAGAGAGAGGGAGATGCGGGCGCGTGGCTGCTTTCATTTTAACAAGGCCCTTTATTTCTGCCCGCGTCCGAGAGTCGCACCTGGGCTCGGAAATCGAGGTCAAGTACGAATTGGCCCTGCTCCGAGAGTGGCTGTGCAGGTGAATTAAACATCCCCGGCACCTCGACACATCAACCCACCCCCTTCCCCTCTTTGGTCCCTCGATAAAATGTTGAGGCTGCGTGAAGCAATTCCCAATTCCCAATTTGCCCATTGAGCAGGGAGAATTGGTTTCGGCAAGCGAAGGGTCCAACGAGGGAGCTTTGTCGCCCATTGTTGCTGAGAGAATGTTTCTGCCCATGCAAGCGACACTGATTCATTCATACGAGAGAGAGAGAGAGAGAGTGAAATCTCTGAAGGGCAATGGACCTGCCTTTCTTCATTCAACACTCTTGCCGCCGCGGACTTTTCATCAGCAGCAAATCATACAAGTCCGAGATGAGCCAGGTTCATCCGCGGAGACTTTGCAAGGCTTTGCACTCGGTCCGGAGGCGGAGTGCGGAGTGCGGTGGGTTGCGGGACTGTCGAAGGTGTGCTACTCTTACTGGAACTCGAATTGTCGGTAGATCGATCTTGGGAGAAGGAGGGGAGGGGTAGGGGGGGGAGGAGTTCAGGGTTAGGTTGTAAGGCCTCTTTGAGAGCCAGCTGGGACATAGGTTGCTGCATAGGAACTGCATCGGCCCTAATTCCGATCGGACTAGTTGATTCGCTGTTGATTCGGGCGCGACGCTACGCGGCGGCGAGAAACAGGCTAGTGGAAATTGAAAGAGGTTTGCTCGCCGTTATTTATCGCTGGAATTGCAGCCTATTGGTGGCAATTTGTCAGGGCTCGTGCGGATCCTTGGTCCCGGCGGACTTCTTAATGGTTCAATAGATTCAGCGAGCTCTACTAGTCCTGTCGTGTCCTGCTAGCCGTAACCCACTAGACGTAGCCCAGTTTAGTCGAGCGTTCTCCCATCCCCCAGCCCCCAGCTCCCCATCCCTCGGAAATATTTCAGGACAGCCAGTCGTGCGACCCAGTTCTCCCAGGCTCGCACTTCCGCGAGGATTCCCCCTCGTTATTATCGCCACTTTTTCTCTGCCCGGCCACCCAGCCACCCAGCCACCCAGCGAACCGCGCCGTCAATTCATCCCGGCAAACTCTCCAACTACGTCCTTCTCTTTCTTCTTTCAAAGTAATAAAGCAGATGTTCCCATCCCATGCCTTCGGTATTTCATAATGGCAGATTCCCGGGTTCTTGAGGGGATCTTGAGATCTGCTCGGCTATTACATACATATATGAGGACGGGCGGATCCTGTATGGATGAATCCTAGAGTCGCGTCGTCATCGTCAACGTCGTGTGGCAAGTGGTAGCGGGTGACGGGCGCCGGGTGCCGAGTGCCGAGTGCCAATCGCCGCGGCGCCACTGGATTCCAAGCAAGCGTTCCTCTCGCCTCGCACCTTCCCATACTTGTTGCTTTCCTCGGCCCTCAGCTCCGAAATCCGGATAGCATTCCTACCAAACGCAGCCAGCCAATCCGCTCCAAATGAATAATCCTAGGAGCCCCAGTACCTCTTAACCATTGCTTTAATTAGCCATTATTGACAGATGACGATAATCCATAGATAAGCTAATAAGAGTAGTGTTGTATAAAATAAGCTACTTGTCAAAGCGATCTGCTCTATGGAAAGATCTGTTTGCAAGGTTTTGGGGGTGGTGGGCGGTATGTGCGGAGAGGAGGGAGGTTAATAAAAGGGAGGATAGGATCGTTAGGTGTATAGAACCGATGAAAGAGATATCGAGCGACCCAGAAAGATAAACAATTATAATAAAGAGTGAGGAGCAGGAGATTCCTTGAAATTGGCCACTCGCTCGAGACGCTCCTCGAGAAAGTATTAATAGCCGTCGAGTGAGGAGAGAGGAGGGCTGCTGGGTTGGGCTTAGTACAGGTCGATTTAGTCATATAAATTTCCCTGGCAATTGCTTCAATAGTAAGCCCTCCTTATTAACCGGTGGCGGCTGGAGTGGGGTTAGAGGGCAGATCCTTTTATTCTAGATGTAGACGGAGTGTTTGAAATGTATCAGTGAGCAGAGCAGATGACATAATGCTCTATGTATTTCTATACAGAGAATTGGATCGGTGTTATTAGTAATTGGCACGCGGTTTCTTTCGCAGTTTTTCGTCGTCCCTTGAGCGCCAGACCGACTGATCCTCTCTCGGCTGGCTCTCTCCCATCACCCATTGTCCCCTTTTCCGACAAAGTGCAGCCCGTTCCATCTCATTTCCTACTCCCTTCTCCGTCGCGCCTCGCTGCGCCCACCTCACCACGCCACGCCACGCCACGCCATTTGATCTTCCACCGGGCAGCATCCACCCAAGCAATTCTCCATTCAGACTCAACTTCCAACTGCTTCCAACCTCCCTAACAGCAGTCCTCTGCGCCACTACTACTACTACTAAACCCCAGCAGCCTCTTGGCCCCCTCTTCGCTCTCCCTCTCTCATCCGTTTCCCATTTCCCAGGGAAACTCCTCCGCATTCTTACCCTCCGGCGAATCATTCGCACGAGCTCTTTCATCAGACGACGCGACACGACGCCACGGCGACAGCGACGGCTGCCGCCAACACGACCTAACCTCCGCCCCACTTTAAATAACACCACTTTTCCCTTCCACCCTCGTATCAGCCGGGAAATTATATCGGACCGCGGCTGGCTGGCTGGCTGGCTGGCTGTCAACTGCCGGCACACCGCGAGAATCGAGCGAAAATCTCATAACACTCCTAGATTCTTTAATATGTATTTACTCTCTAGCTGTAAATTGAGAACATTTTTGTTTGTCTTTCAATAATTGGCGAGTGTCAAGGTTGCTGCTGACCTAACCAAAATTAGCAGAAGGGTCGTGTAGCCCGTCTAGCTGCCGGCTCCCCGATGAGTCCAAGGAATCGAGTGGCTTTTCATTACTCCCCTATGCAATTCTACTACGCGAGAAAGCGTTCGCCTCGAAGCGATCTATCGGCGATTAGAAGAGTGATCCTCATTACAATGTCAGGGTGTATACATAGAGTGGGGTAGACGCGGTAACGATGTGTACGACAATCGCGCCGTAGTGTTGATGACAGCGGTACGCGAGTGGGGGAGCGACCTTGCTTGGACAGCATTGCCTTAATCTATTGCCGAGCACTGTTGCCTTGTCTGCTGGTTATTGTCGGAAAAAGGGCGAGCGCGAAATGCGCATCATCTTCTTTTTTCCCGGTGGTAGACCGTAGCGCCGGCTCCGGCTCAGGATTAGCCTGGATGAAAGCTAAGTTACGTCGCATTACCGGGCTTTTCTAGCCAATCATCCGACTGCATCCGACTGCATCCGCTGCCATCCTATCATCAAGTCGCTACTCGCTACCGTCGAAAGCAAACTCCCGGCCAAACTCAGCCCCCGCTGCCCATTGGTCGCCCATTGACCACTGAGCACTGCTCTTTCGCTCTTGTCGACTTGTCGTTACGGTTCGGCTTTATCCAGCTGGACAGCTAGACAGCTGGAGCAGCATCGACGCAGAGAGACACGTACCCTCTAATTTTAAGACGACGAGTTTGTCAGTGGCGGTCTATTGTCCGATAATTTGAGGCGGAAAATTGGGATTGGCCGGTGTTTGGGTTAGGTTGGCGGATAAAGTTAGAAAGGTAGAAATAAGAGAGGTTCTTTGACAGGAAAGATGAAACTGGACATGGCGATGGACCGGGAGAAGGGCCTCGAGCTCTTTGGCAAGCTGATACGGACCAAGAATATCGAGAGCCTCCAGGGTGAACAAGGGAAGGGCGGTGCGGAGAGCCAAGGCGAGACAAAGCAAAAATTACAGGTGACGCAATAGAAATCCCTACTCTTTCCAGACAAAGGAACGGCGACTATAGTGTCTCCTTCTTTATGACCAATGGAAATTGCAGAAGTGCCTGACGACCCTGGATCTGACGTCGTTAGGTGTGGGCTCCTGTGTCGGTACCGGAATGTACCTCGTAGCAGGGATGGTAGCCCGCAGCGTCGCTGGACCAGGCGTCGTTGTTTCCTTCATAATTGCGGCAATAGCTTCCATTTTTTCCGGTAAGACTCGATCCAACTACCTACCTACCTACACATGTCTAGCAGCTTTGTTGCGGCATTCCTTCCCTCATTCCTTCCTTCTTTGCTTTATTTCGCCGAGAAAAGTTGGTGGGAAAAGCCTCACCGGATTGAAAATAGAAGCGCGGCCTTTAAGGCCGTCGAAGGTAAAATACTACGGCTAGTTATTTCTGGCGCGATACGATCAATTTCACGCTTCGCAAGTCTGAGTGGCCGACTCTCATTCAGTGACTATAGTACCAACAGACCTCTTTCAAATCAGCCAAGCCCCCCCTCCCCCACATAATATTAATGACGCCTGTGCAATGCAATCATTCAAATACAGTTGTCATTCAGACAACGGAAAACAGACAAGGCCTATTCGAGGGAATTCCCTTGCTCACTGGTCGTAGTTATTTCAAGCCCGAGCTCTGTTCAATCGTCATTTTAGTCCCAATCATCGCGGCAGAACGATCGACTTATTGTCGCGAGTCTGTTCACGTGGCGTTAAGGTCTCTCTATTTATTCCAAGTGCCTTAATTAGCCTTAATTGGTGTGGGGGGTGGGGGTGAGGGGTAATGATGCAGGCGCATGTCAGCGTGTTTCCAGTGATCGCTTAATTAGACCATTAGCCCGCGTCGAGCGATGATATTTATTAGATTGGATTTCGGGTTTGCGCCAACTTCCCTTGCTCCTATGTCTACAGTCTCTACAGTGTCTACTCTACACCGAGCTAAGTGGATAGATGTATGAGTGTGTTAAGTATTCTTAGGCTGAGCTGGCTCGTGCTTATAATCGATTCAACTCTCTAAAAGTGAGATTGAAGGGTGGGCATTTTTCAATCGATCCCGAGCTCGTCGAGCCAATTGACGGATGCCTACCTGGTGCACTTGGATTCCCTGCTCTCACGTGGCAGGGAAAATGCGAAAATAATGGGCCGTTGCTCTGGACAGGCTGTCGAGTGCAACAGAGCGACGCCGATGCCGACGCGGACGCCGACGCCGACGCCACAACCGACGTCGACATCCACGTCCGCCCTGTCCGTCCGAGTGCCTCTCCATTGTCGAGTTTCTCGCATTAGAACAAAACTGGAGCGGCGAAACAAAGCGCCGCCGGCTACTCCAATAAAAGTGGAGTGCTCGCTGCAGCCCGGGAATATGTTACGCTTCAATTGGTCCGCGATGCCATTTAATAGCCGGGCTTTTTTCGGCCAAAGACTTTAGCCTACCTGGCCTACCTACACCGCTATTGGTTATTCTCGCGAATCCCCATTGGAATATAGTGGGATGTATTTTGGAAGAATAACATTATTGTTTGTGTTTTTCATTGGTATTTCAGGAGCGTGCTACGCCGAGTTCGGTGTCCGAGTGCCACACACCACTGGCAGTGCATATATGTACAGTTATGTGACAGTCGGCGAGTTCATAGCATTCATTATTGGATGGAACATGGTCTTGGAGTACCTTATAGGTACGAGTGCGTGTGCCTGTGCCCTAAGCGCCTGCCTCGACGCCCTAACCGACGGCGCCATCTCCGAGGCGATAGCTAGTAACGTCGGTACTATTTTCGGTGAGTTCTTATTACTCCCCAGTCTCCAGTCTCCAGCCTCCAGTCTCGACAAGCAATTTCCCACCTCTTCCCTTCAATCCACAGAAAAGCTCTGCTCGAGGCAAACGCATGCATGCCACTTGGCTACGCTTTATTTATGTAGTTGTAAGTTATATTATGTACTCTGTCGAGAACTATTGTCGAGGAGAGGGCAATGCGGAGAAATAGGCTTGGAAAGCTGGTGAAGAGTCGGTTGGAAAAGCGAAAGAGGTTCAAGTTGAAGTTGAAATTGAAGAAAGGCCAAAAGTATGAGGGCGCGTGCGCGCAAATCACTTCTCGCACCTCTGGACCCTCTCATCGATCGGATACCGGTTTACCAAGCGACTTGTACACCTTGTCTCTTCTCTAACACCCCCGTCCCTCATTTTTCACTGGCACACCTGCGCGATCATCATCCCTTCAATCATCGTTGTCGTGTCACAACGCTTCTCAGAGCCACTTCTCTCTCCTAAGGGGAATCCCCCCGCGGAGAGCAGAACCAACTCGTCGAGCATTTAGAATATTCCTCGCCTCACAATCATTTCTTGCCGTGAGGAAATATCAGGGAGAAAACGAGGGCGGGGGATAGAATTGCCGGTGGGTTAAACTATTAGTCCTCGAGCACGTACATTCGATAAAGAGACATGTAAAGGGAACGATTTGGCATTAGGACCGAAAACGTGCTGAAATCGGGGTCACCGTAATGCCTCATCCACTTTTACTTGTTCTTTTTCTTTCTCCCTTTTTTCTCGTCGCTCCATTCCCATCATCCCATCCCTTTCCACTCAGAGTCTGACAGGGCAACTACTTGTCGGCGCCCAGACTCTCATTTCCGCGGCGCGTCGCTTTCCCAATTACAAGGGAAATCCAGTTAGAGCGGAGAAGAACGAATCTGTCGGCTGCTTTGATTATGCGTGGCCATCCTGGCATTTGGAATGAGCGCAAGAGATTGAAAGAATTCTCTCCCAAGGTCGACCACCGGACTTCCTCGCGTTCGTCATCACGATACTGATGATGCTCTTGATGGCGGCGGGCGTGAAGAAATCCCTGGTCTTCAACAATGTCCTCAACGCCATCAACCTCGCTGTCTGGGTGTTCGTCATGGCAGCGGGCATGTTCTACGTCGACAGCGACAACTGGGCCGAGCATAAGGGCTTCCTTCCCTACGGCTGGAGTGGCGTAAGTACCCACAACTTGTTTCTTCATACCACTCGATCGTCTTCCTCTTCCTATATCCATCTGGCATCTACAATTGCACATATACATAAATGCTGCAGTCGAGCCACCCGCCACTCTCTCTCTCTCTCTCTCCTTCTTTCCCTCTCTCTGTGTGCACGAAAGATTTTCCCCCGGCGCTTTCAACGGATCCCTCGGAACAATGGCAAACTTGTTGCACCAGATGGGATTCGCCTCTCTGAATGCCGAGGACGATCCCCCCCTCCCCCTCACTCTTTCCCTAGGTGCAGATATGACGTGTGGGAATGAATGTGCCTTGAGGGGGGTATCCATGCATTCCGTACATAGCTAGTGGGGAAGGGGAGAAATGGATCGAGAAAATTACCGGCGGGCAAATGTATCCCCGGCTGCATTCAAGATCCGGCGATATCCGCTCTTTTAGCATTCGCGTTTGCTTTTGTTGCCCGCTTGCCCTTTCTCCTCTTGTTCCCCAGACCTTGCGAGAATGGTTTAATGAGTTGACTTTCTCTCAAGCCCATCAAAGCATAGAACGAGCGGGCAAAAATATTATTGTAATATCCACTTGTTTCACTGTCCAAGCTGGATCTTCGCCCTTCAACTTTCATATCAACTTGCTCAGCTCCTGCTGCTCCCTTTTGAGAAAGAGGGCAGAGGGCAACCTTTGACTTTTCCCAACGGCGAACACTTGCTATCTATTATTGCCCGGTGGTATGTCATACCAGCAGGGCCCATTTTTCCCTTTCCCTTTCTATCTTCCCCCGAAAGAACGATGCCTTCGGATTGGCTGTAGTGCGCCAGAGAATTACCCCGGCGCGTGGGCGGTCGTAGGCGAGAACCAATGAGTGACTACACCTTGAAATCGCTACCGTTGCTGTTGCTGCTGCCGTCGTGTTGCATTGCGTGGGTGCGCATTTGAACTTTTAAGGTCATAGAGCAACCGTTAATCATTGAAAATGCGAGCGATTCTCCTCGCTTCCTCCAGCTTTTACCTATCGGCAAACGGCCTCCACCAACTCCCCCCCCCCCCTCTCTCTCTCTCTGTCTCTCTCTCTCCCTATAACTGTCTAGTCGGACTAATAAATGACTTGATCAAATGACCAGGTATTCACGGGTGCAGCGACGTGTTTCTACGCGTTCATTGGCTTCGACATAATCGCAACGACCGGGGAGGAGGCGACCAATCCGAAGCGGAGCATTCCCTTGGCAATCGTCAGCTCGCTCGTCATAATTCTGGTGGCCTATGTCACCAGCAGCATGGTGCTAACGCTAATTGGTAAGTTCTCCGATTAGCAGGCCGCTCTATATCTCTCTCTATCCCATGTCAGCCCCAGCCACAAACTCATAGCACGAACTTGTACAACGTTTCAGTTCCGTACGATGAGGTCGACCAGGAGTCAGCCCTGGTGGAAATGTTCGGACACGTCGGTGCTTATAAGTGCAAGTACATCGTGGCGGTGGGCGCTCTGGCCGGGCTTACGGTTTCCATGTTCGGCAGCATGTTCCCCATGCCGCGAATAGTCTACGCGATGGCTCAGGACGGCCTGATATTTCGGTAATTGAGACTAGAGGAAGGCAGTCTTCATG
This sequence comes from Crossocerus cetratus, assembly GCA_963675795.1. Classification (NCBI taxonomy): domain Eukaryota; kingdom Metazoa; phylum Arthropoda; class Insecta; order Hymenoptera; family Crabronidae; genus Crossocerus; species Crossocerus cetratus. The sequence goes on from OY776671.1 coordinate 17,231,329, forward strand.
ATTATTTCCTTGATTTTGAGAGGCCAAGATTTTCTTCACTCTTTCGTTGATGCAGGGGCCTGAGCCAAGTGTGGCCGGCGACCGGGACGCCAGCACTGGCCACTCTCACTTCGGGACTGTGCGCAGCGTTCGCCGCTCTTTTCATCCAACTGGAGGTTCTCGTCGAGATGATGTCGATCGGCACTCTCCTCGCTTACACCCTCGTCTCGACCTGTGTCCTGATACTGCGCTATCAGCCGCACACGACCAATCTCGTGGAGCTCCTGCCGCAGAGCTTGAGGACGCCCTGTCGATCCCCGAGCAAGGAGACTCAGGGCAACGGCCAGGTTGGCTACGGGAAGGAACTTAGACCGGACCAACTCACAACAGCCCTCAATTCCGTCCAGGCTTCCCAGGGCGGACTCACTGTCACCAATAACGGCCAACACATTACCGTGAGAGAGCACATTACACATGCTGAACTAGCCTATTCAGTGGAATAGTAGAGCACTCATTCGATAAGATGCCATCCTCTTTTCTTCCCAGGTGAGAAAAGTAAGAAGAGCCAACAGTTCCTCGCCGGACTCGGACGACACCTACGGTGGCGAGGAGGACGACGTCGGTCTAGGAAAGGATGACCAATATCTAGTCAGTGACAAGACGGAGAACAAATTCTATGGCAGCGTACACGCCGCTGCAGCAGCATCCACCTGCGGAAGTACACATCAGTATCCAGGAAGCACTCCAATTATCGGTCCTCCCCTCAACTACCTACAGCGTAAACTGCAGGTGTGTGTGTGTGTGCGTGTGTTTGCGCTTCTTTGAAGCATCTCTCTGCTTACGAATTACGAGTGCGAAGCTTTCTCTCGCCTAGTACTTGCTAGTTGTGCTTCGACAATGAGACAGCTCTGCTGCTAGGCGATCGAACCCGCAGACTCCAATAGTCTCCTGGTAGTCTCCCAGTTTTTCGCTAGAGCACTCTAACTTTTAGGCGGCACAGTTCTTGTGTCCCGCCATTTTCCCATGGGTCGACCGGGGTCCAGCGTCCGAGGCATCTGGTCGCTACGTCATGAAGCTCGTCGGCATCCTCTACATCTTGATCCTGATCTTCGATCTGATTATCGTCTGCGGAATGGGTACGGGAATCACCGCTTTCTTTCACCGGCTCCAACAAGAGCGATTTCCTCTCCTTCTAATTGAAGATTTATCTTTCCAGGAAACATGGGCACCTTCACGACCCTCATAATGTTCGCATTTCTCTTCGGTATAATCGGGATCCTCCTCGCTATCAGCAGAAAGCCGCAAAACAGGTGGGTGTTGATGTCGGGCTGTAATTCACCCGATCCTACCCGCCGAATTCCTCAATGCTATCAGCTATCGAACTGGCTGGAACAGTGCTTCCTCGAGGTTTAATTCAAGTGTTTCGGGCTGCATTTTAGGAATAGCATGGTGTTTATGACTCCCGGCCTCCCCTTTGTCCCAGCGATAGCGGTCACCGTCAATATCTATCTCATCTTCAAGCTGAGCATCCTCACGCTCGTTAGGGTCACCATCTGGATGACACTTGGTATGCTCTCTACTACCTTATTATTATTATCATATTAAAGGAGATTCTTCGCTCCTGACAAATACGGGGAAACTATGTAGGGTGAGAAATAAGAGGTGAGACATTCTACGCTGTCGGCAGGTTTCATCATGTACTTCCGCTATGGAATAAAGCACAGCAGTCTCGAAGAGGGGAGTACGGGCGAGAGCGCGGAGGTGGGCGCCCCTTCGGGCGCAGCTGGGAACATCGAGCTCAAGGTCACCGATCACCAAACCCAGCAAAGTCATCCGGCAGCCTACGTGAACCCGGATCGCAGCATCTATGAGGGTCAGCAGCTCGACGACTTCGGCCAGCCAGTATTTGGCAGCACAAATTTCGGCGGAACGCCCAGCCAACCAACCCACCACCACCAACAACAACAGCAACAACAGAGGCCTGCTGCACAAGCGGGCGCCGCACTATTCGTCGACGAGTCCAACTTCCCCACCTGGGACGATTGAACCTAACCAGCAGCCTCGAGCCTCCCCGCTATACATATATAAATAAGATATATACAGATATATAAATATGATTATTAAGCAAGCCGGGCTGGCATCGAACCTTCACCGATGATACCTGACCCCTGGCAGAGCCTTCGAGTACTGCCCAGCAGGAGCAATCTTCCTCTTCCTCCTTCTCCACTCAATTCTGCAATTCCCCTTGACAAGGTATATAGCCTAGCCTGCTCATATTTCACAAATTAACAATAAGGCTGCCCGTTGAAATCCAATCTTTCATATCGTGCAACACAATCACTGCATATGCGAGCACGTATCCAATCTAACATATCAGAGGCACTGCGATGTACCCGGGGCCTCGCCAGGGGATCCGAACTTGTTGACTACTGTTTGGGACGAATGTAGCAAATAATTTTTGCGGCAATATTTATTATCCTAGTTGTACACTACGTGCGTTAAGGCGACAGCAGGAAGGCTTAACGGAACGGCGCAGCGTGGCGCAGCGTGGCGGGTGGGTGCGACGAGACCATTAATATTCTTAGTATAAGAACGAAACTTGTGTTTTCCAAGGGAGCATTTCGATTGGTCGAGCAGTCGAGGCTTAAGATAGGTCTGACAGAAGGAACCAATGGGACGCAAGGCTCGGAGAGAATGGAGATATGAGAGAATGATCGAGTGGAAGCGAAAAAGCGAAAAAGCGAGCCAAGAGAGTGTGTCTCGTGAAGGAAGAGAAAGATGGAGAACTGAAATAAGGCATTGTTCGATCAGGAGCAGATAAAGAGATGAGTCATCTTGCCTAAAAAAATCTAGTCTTTCCCGTAAGAGAAGTTCTAGTCTATAACATATAGTAATCCTATACCTAAGCTTACTATGGTAAAAGAGAAGGAACGCCACAGGAGGGTGGCGAAGGTGAGGAAGGTGAAGTTGGTGCGTCTTAACTAGACCAATTCTGTTCAAACTCTGCCCAGGAGAGTAGACTGCTAAAGTAGAGTGCCGTCGCCGTGGCGTACGTGAGCACTGGACTGGGCAGTATGTGGACAGGCCTGTTCTAGAGAGGATCAGAAACAGAAGAACTCGTTCGATTCTTTGATTTACACGTAACACAAAACACTTTGTATAAAATAACCTAGACTGTAAGTGCGAGGATGACTGGTGCGGCTGACCCCGAGACCGCAAGTGAAGCTATGCCGCGGGAGTAAAGGCGAAGGTGAAGGTGATGGTGATGGTGACTAGATGGAAGGTGGTTAGTGGTTGGTTGAGTCTGGGGTGTAGCAGGAGGCAGAAAGGATTCCTCTCCATGTACATAAAGGCAGTTCTTGATGTTCCGAGATGTTCATTTTTCGCGGCAATACACTCCTCAGCGAGAAGGAGAAGGACGAAAAGGTCATGAATCTCTGCAATTCTCTGTGCTTCACTCTACCCGTATGTGTGCGTGTGTGCGTGCGTGCGAGCGTGCGTGCGTGCGTGTGTGTTCCGATTGTTCTCACTAGTTTAGTAAAGGAGTCGAGGGTGGCGAAAGGATTGCTCGTCGGCGGGTACGACGATTTGCGAGCACCTATAACGGGACGGGTGGTCTCTTATTGGCTCCATCTCCCTAGGAAGTAGCTCGAGTCCTCCGAAACTCATCCACCAAACCCAGCTAGGGCCGGTTTCCCTTTCCTCGTCATTGCGAAACATTTGTGTTTCGGGCAGACTACATAGAAAACGTCTTCGGTTCCGCCTACCCACTAGAGATAGATTCTCTCGTCTAGTTAGTTTTTGGTGCTTTCCCTTTCACTTTCCGTTTGACTCTGTGCCTCCCTTGTGATTTAGAGATATGTATGCACTTCCAAGTTGTGCTGAAGGCGCCCCTGCCTCGAACGGTCAATTGGTAACATAGCTGGCGAGTAGATGTCTTAGGTAACGCGAGATGTCTAGACTATACACTATAGAAAAGTCGATGAAGAAAGAGGCAAGGGTAAACTTAACTGTCTCTTCGTTTAACTTGCAATTTCTCTCTCTCTCTCTCTCACTCTCTCTGTCCGTCTGTCTGTCTGTCTGGCGATCGAGTCTTTACATATCTCTACGTATGGGTACGGTGATATCTTTTCACATATCAGTCTGTGCACGTTTGTCGCACACACAATATAACTGAAATGAGCGCGCGGGCAACGCCGACGCGAGCAAGGATGTTGATAGAATATATTTGATCGCTATACAAATACATATTATACATATATAAATATATATATACATATATATATATACATATTATATATATATTTATCTTTAAGTATTACCGCGTCTGTTACAAGCGAAAGAAAGAAGTTTTCTAATATACACGTATACATATATACCTGTATGTACAAGTATATGTATGATACATTATACATATATACATATACACATGCGCGCGCGCGCGCGCGAGCGAGCGGGAGGAGCGATACTTTTTAATGAGAGGACTATAGCGAGAGCAGAATGCGAGGGAAGGAATACCTACTATCTAGGTGGAGCATCGGTGAGATGCCGCCGCCACTCAACGGCAACTGGAGGGCCAGAGCCCAGCCAGATTTACCCATTAGCTCACCCCACAACCACCCGCCCGTCCCCATACTAGTTCTGTTAGAACACTTGCAGATATTATCGCTTGTTATATCGAGCCCCTTCATTCCATCATTCCAATAGAGCGGAGCCCCCGCGGTCCCAGCAACTTGTCGCGCATACTGAGAGAGAGACCGGGGCAGAGCGAGAGAGAGAGAGAGAGAGAGAGAGAGCGAGAGAGAAACAACTCCTCGGTGAGGATTAGGGAAATAGCCCGCGAGAATGAGGGTGAGAAGTGGGAAGGTTGGTGTGACTGGTTGGCGATCTTTACTTTTTTAGTTAGCCTTTCAAATTCTTAGATAGAAAGAAATGGCCTATTTACAATGGCCACGTGATCTCAGGCGGGAGGGTTTCAGCGAATGAGCTTTTCAGTGGCGCGAGCTTTCTCATTAGAACTTATTCTTACTACTAGTGAATGGTTGCGCATCCTCTCGATCCTTATCCTTCTAATGTTCGATCCGCGGACCTCTCACTTTCAGTTTCTAATTCCTCTCGATTCCGAAACCTCCCCCTTTTTATCTCCTCTCTCTCTCTCTCTCTCTCTCTCTTTCTCTGTCTACCTGCCTGTCTATCTCTCCTCTCTCTCTCTCTCTCTCGCTTCCCACTATGACTACCTCGAATTTAGTCAGAGAAACTTGGGAGATTGTACTGTTAGTTCGACCTTTGCGCTGCGACGCAATGTTTCAACTTGAACGACACCGTGCACTTTTACTTTACATACATACAGCATTCCAAAAGATATCTACTATATTTAGATTTCAATTGTAATTGATAACTTGGTTTTTAATTGGACTTAGAGTTTGCTCGAGAAAAGACTAGGGATTTTCGAATTGGAGATACTAATTATAACGCAGCGTGAAGGCTAAAGTTAAGTCGATTACTTTTAAAGATAGGAGCGTCACTGAATTGAGATTGTGTGGAATTTGGAATCCCACTGGATGATCGACAAGAGATTGGTGTCAGAGGAGAAAGAGGGAGAAAGAGGGAGACAGAGAGTGAAGGGGGTGGAGTGGGATTAGATGGAGGCGAGCAAGGGGGTGGAAATGTATGTACTATGTATGACTGCGGCTGATCGAATCGAGAGTGTGTATGACTGATATTAATGTTCTTTCCTTTCCGACTCTCTCACTCTCTCTCCCTCTCTCTCTCGGAAAGCGGGTGGAGGAGACTCGAGATAGAGATATGTATCTTGGGAAGGCACATTACGCGCAGCAGGAGGAGTGAATTTTCCATGTAATATATATACCCTTACGTAACTACGTTGTTTAATATTGATAAGGATAAAAAATAAAAATGATTATTCAGAAATGGAACAAGATCCGAAGCTTGGTTCCCTTTGTCCCTCGAGGAAGAAAAGTCTGGAAGAATCAGTTGAATGAAAAGTGGCGTCCGGTTTGAGAGGGAAGTTGAGGCCGAAACGCGCTGTGATTCATCATCGGGGATGACAACATGTTATGAATTGGGTTGTTCCCGTGTGAGGAGACGCGCAGTACGTAGAGGTTGGTTTTGTAGGAGCGTAAATGTCCAGAGACGTGGACGGGGCCAGTAAGGTTCGAGGAAAATGTCAAGGCTCATCATCAGATAGGAGATGCCTCAGGCGCGATCCTTCCTTTTCAATCTCGAACCTGGAATCGCCCAACTTTCCTCTCCGGCACTCCCATTGCGCAAACAATTCATCGCACACTTCTTTTTCCGGTCATTGAAATATTGGGATTCTCCAAGCTATGATGAACTGAACCCAAGAGCAAATCAATTACTTATATCGGCAAAGACTAATTTAGAGCTGGTATTCGCACCTCGCAGGTGCCGGATCAACTTTTGAGATGGGATCTTCTGCACGTCTAAATGATTCCAAAGCAAAGAATCGGGTCGAGTCGAGTCGAGTCGACCGATATCACTTGATTTAGTGGCTCTCGAATGGGATCTACTAATTGGATAGAAACGGTGTAGAAGCTCTCGGTGAAAACGAAAGGGAGAGCGTCACGTGAGGCCCACCAGAGATGATAAAACTGGCGATGAAGAGGAGCCGGCCGTAGTCTTTCTTCGAGTATTCCTACAGGTTGGACGTGGTGTTGATCACCATCAGTGTATTGCCAAGATGACCTCAACGATCCTTCATCTCCTCATTCTCTCCGGCATCATAGCCATAACTACTTGTAAGTACACACTTTCTCCCCCATACACACACACACACACACACTCGCAACGTCACACAGTGAAATATTACTTATCGATTGGATAAAAGGAAATTATTGACCGGCTAAGAAAGTATCTTTTTACCGAGGTGAAACGCTGCCGTATTTTGGACGACTGCGAATTACACTTAAAGAGAATTCGCTTAATAAGCTTTGACCTACTCACTGATTAGGCTCTGATCGCGCTCCAAGGGAGTTTTCTATTTTGGTCTCATACTTTCTCGGACACTCTAGCTCTCGAAAATGCGAATAATGGTGAAAACCTCGCAAAAGTCGACGCCCCATAGCAATCCCCGACGACGGTCATCGTCGGCGGCCTTACGTCATTGGGATTTCGAACGGACGATCGCTCGAAATAGCATTTTCATTAAAATTCCAAGTGCATCGATCTTCGATCTTGAACTTAACATATCGGAATGGCTAATGGGATGATTGCATCAGGCAATCGTCGAACATCAATTCTGGCCCATTGATGATAGTCCGCGTTGCACTGGTGCACTCTCGTTAATTCCTAGAAGATTGACAGGACGAGTGGTGAAGTAGAGTAGAGTTGGATGAAAAATCAATGTTCCTGGGGAAAATGGAGTTTCGTAAGAAAATCTCGATGTTGGAGGGATTTCGCAATCGGGCAATGTTAATGCACGTCGCGACGCCTCTCGCGGAGGTCATCACGCATCCTCCGAACTTTCTCCGGCTTTTTCACTGGGCCGCCGTCGCGTCATCGTCGGCTGGGACCGGTTCTCCTTGCTCGCGATTATCTCGCCATTGAATTTAGTGGCTCTTACGGCCCACCAAAACACCTGTTTCCTCAACCTCCTCGCCCGAGAGAGGATCAGTTGTACTTGTGTATGATATTTTAAGAATTCAATAGCCTTTTCATATCTCGTGCTCTTATCACGAGTTACGTAGTAATCCGTTTACGTAACAAGTCGAGTGTGTTTTAAATAGCCGGAGGAATTAGGCAGAGGATTTGGAGAAAGTCGCAGGACAAATAAAGCTGAGGTGTAGGATGAGTCTGATAAGAAGATGTGTAAGAGAGGGTTGAATGTGTGAACGCAGGTCTGACGCAGTATCAGAAGTTGCCGAATTTCGGCCAGACGAACCAGCTGGCGCATGGGACCCAATTCGTGAGAGAAGTAGGGGCCAGCAGCAGTTGCCCCGAGAAGAACGGCAGATTCCCCGTGGCGAATCAGTGCGACGCTTACATCGAGTGCAGGGATGGCGTGCCGGAGCAGAAACTTTGCCCGGAGGGCCTACTCTTCAATCCTGAGGCCCGATTCAACTACCCCTGTGGATACCCCATTGACATTGACTGCGAAGGCAGACCCAACCGACGTGAGTCTAATGATGACTACAAATCCTGTCCTAAAGAGGAGACGAGAGCTTATGAATGATGTTATTTCAGAGCCTCCGCAGCCGACTGAGGACTGTCCCCACCAATACGGCTACTTCAAAGTGGGCGATCGGGAGCGGTGCGGCCAGTTCATGAACTGCGCGGACGGCAGGGGCTACATCTTCGACTGCCCCGAGGGTTTGGCCTTCAATCCCGAAAGCTACAGGTGCGACTGGCCCGATCAGGTGCCCGACTGTGACGCCGAAGGTAAACCTACCGAATTGACGCATTCTACTTGAGGAGCCGCATTTCCCATCGAGTCTTCTTCAACTATCTATGCACGGATGCCTTTAAATTCCAGCTTTCCTTGGATTCCGTTGCCCCGAGGAACCGGCCACCTCCTACTTGGGTAGTGCGGTGAGATTCTTCCGCAGCGAGACCGACTGCCAGCGATATTACATCTGCGTGAGCGGGCGACCCAGGCTCCAGAACTGCGGCGAAGGAAATGCCTTCAATGATTTGATTGGGGCGTGCGATGCCGCCGAGAACGTGACAGGATGGTTTGTATAGCAGCCGTCCAAGCCAAACGCAATAAGTCAATAAGACTCGTCATAACACACGTCTTTCTTTTCTATTTCAGCGAGCCCGAGATTGACCCGCAGCTCACTCGCAAGCAGCAAACCCGTCTCTTTTAACCCGCAGTGACAAGGTTACACTTGGAATTGGAAGGAAGCCGTCCAAGCCAAACACGTGTGTGTCAGCTCTTTCCCACTCCCACCATCACTGAGAATGAGTAGATATGCCTGGATCGCCAACGGTGGATGCCATAAGCACTGTACATATCAACACGCCGAGCACCAGAGGCGCGTGTCTCCCCCCAGTGAACAATATCCCCGCGTTAATGTTTAAGCAGCCCTCTCATCACGATATAGCACGAGGAAGCCATGGGATATAGCGAGAGGATTAGAATAAAGTATGCATGATACACCGCACTATCCGTTTTTTGCCGCAATGTAATGTCCCTCGATCTCCTATCTAAACCACCTGCCCTACCTCTTCGCGACAAGTCCCCTTGTTTACCTTTCATGCATCTCCAATCTACAGGCTGATGCACTTACTCGGAATGGGCAACACTCGGCAACGAACAGGATGTAGACCCACCCGTTCGCCGATATCATACAAATCAAGGGAATGAGCCTCTATATACCTTCATTAGGAGAATTGAATCAATGGAATTGGGGAAGTTGTAGAGGATGAGGGCCGGCCAAGCCTTTTCAAGAGGAAGACTGGAGGTGGGGGTTGGCGTTATCAGTTGCCGAAAGCTAGGGGTGGTCGGCGCACGGCTTGTTTTGCGGGATCGGCACATTGATCGGCTGGGAAAAGACAAATAAGGCGATAGAATTGCTTTGGCAGCCGCTATCGAGCCGGCACATCGGACAGCGGAGAGATAGCCGTGATGATGATCGACGTTACCCTCTGTTTACTCAGCGTACTTATTTTCCTGGCCGGACAGCAGGACGAACCGAGCGAGCGAGCGAGCGAGCGAGCACCACCTCCGCGAGGTGCCCACTGGCCAAGGGCTTCGATCGCCAGTCCTCATTCAGCTCAGTGCCACTCACTTGAAATCTCTCCTGGCTGGCTCTCCTGCAGTGATACTATACCGTTTCCAATTGTCCCCTGCTGGCTTTTTCCATCCCTTTCGTCTGCCCTCCACCCAACACCCATTCCTCTTCTTCTTCTCGCTCGGGATCGGCCGAAATCTTGCTTCTCTCGCGAGTGCTTTCCAAACCAAATCATCCCGGTCTCTCACTGCACACTATCTATCAGAAGACAGTGGTTTGAAAGTGATCCGAGCGCAGAGTGGAGTGCGTGGCCTTTTACAGGATGTTTGGTTAATCGCGAGGAGAGGTTGCGCTGACTATAGTTGGATTTCCTGGAGATTGTTCCTAATTGATTTCCGATAGGAATCCTGTTGTTGAAGTTGTTGTTGAAGTAGCTGGGTAGGTGGGGGTGTGGCGGTGTGGAGCAGCAATCAGGGCTGCGAGGCACTCTGCCGCGTCATTGATGCGCTTTCGAAGGATAAGGATCGTCAACAACAAGTGTTATCCTGCTGCGCGATCTGGCCGTGTATGGATATACTGAGACACGTTGCACCCTCGCTCTTTCTGCCACTTGACCCTGTCGATCAGCAGCCTTCCAACTGGTATCGCTCCACCTCTTGCCCGTGTGGAATTGGCCCTCAAAGAAATCGGAAATATCATCACCGCTAGCGGCGAGAATGCCGGAGGATTGATAGGATAGATCTTGGGGCGGATCCAGGCCGAGCAGAAAAGATGCACGTCCGATGGGGCGGCGGCGGAGGTGGCGGTGGCGCGGGAGACGTGGAGGATCGCCGATCAACGATCAAGACGAGTAAAGAAATGGCCAGTCCAGTAGCGATCATTCGCCACCCGATGATCCGCGTAACCGACCCGAAAAGCAACAACAGGAAGAACGAGCCTCCGGAGGGGACCGATCTCTACCAGGCCCTCTTTCCAATCTACCACCTGACCAAGGTCTGCGGCTTGATTCCGGTGCGACTGGTCAAGCTCGAGAATGGTAGGTATCAGGGCCATTTGAGTATCATCGACATCATTTACAGGTAAGAATCGACAGATGGATCTACCATATCATTAATCAGATGAGAAGGAGACTCAAGGAAGAATTGCGGCTATGTTGGCTGTTGACTGTTGGCTTTGTTGGGTCAGTGTCTGCCTGCTGATATTGCTGGTGGGACTGGAGTGCTGGGGCTTGTGGAGAGACATGAGGGACGGGTTCGCCAACAGCATCCGATTGAAATCGAGGACAGTGAGCATCGCCACTTTCAGCGATGTCTTTGCCATCGTTATACTCACCGCCGTCGCGATACTTGGCTCGCCCTTTCGCTGGAAGTATATGCAACTGGTGATGGACAAGCTGGTCGAGGTACAGACAGATTACTATTCCTGTTACTATTACTATTAAAGGAACTGCTCGTGCTAGGTGGATGAAAAGATCGGGTTGATGGCGCCGAGAAAGACTAGGAGGTTCACCATTACTGTGGTTCTGGTAAGCTTGAGTTATTTGATACTGGCTTCATGCCTGGACATCTACGCCTGGGACATCGAGACCAAGGCCAGCAAGAAGATGCATGATAAAGGCCCGATCAACTACGCGCCCCTCTACGCTATGTACGTGGTGATACTCTTGATGGAGATTCAGTACGGCGTCTCTGCGTATAACGTCGGCCAGAGGTTCGCCCGGCTCAATAAGAGCCTCGAGAACATCTTGAAGGCCGGCAAATTCTCCGACTACTTTAGGAGAGACCTCGGCCTAGGTAAAACTCGTGGCCCAACTGGCAAATAATTGGTAACCCCTTTCTAAAAGCTACATTCTCTTCATCAGCCAGTGACTTTCGAGATTCCGGGAGCTTAACGACTCTGGCGCACGAGCCCACCCTCCGAATGTTTCGCAAAACCAAGATATTGGATTTCTACCCTTCGGTGAACGGTGAGAGTGGAGAGGGAGGGTGAGGAGGAGAATATGATGAGTTGAGTGGAGCTGTAACTGTCTGTGCGGCTGGTTCCCCTTTCAGATGATCGCTCCTATGCCGACGTCATCTCAGACTTGGTCCCATTGCACTCTTCCCTCTGCGATACCGTCGCCTGCATCAATAGCGCTTACGGTGTCGCACTTTTGGTCATCACCTTGACTTGCCTCCTTCATCTGGTCATCACCCCCTACTTCCTCATCCTCGAGGCCGACGGCAGACGAGGGGAATTATTTCTCCTGGTGCAATTTCTTTGGTGCGCCCTCCACGTTGGCAGGATGTTGATGATCGTCCAGCCAACCTACTCCACTGTCACCGAGGTAAAGAGAACGAGCTGCACAGAGGGAGACACAACGGCTCGTCATAATGCCTCTTCTTTCTGCATTTCCAGGCGAAGAGGACGGCGATCGTAGTTAGTCAATTGCTGTATTCGAGCCCAGAGCTCGAAACCAGGAAGCAACTCGAGATATTTTCCTTGCAATTGCTGCATCGACCTCTCAACTTTTCGGCCTGCGGTCTCTTCTCCCTCGACAGAGCACTTGTTACTTCTGTAAGGGCTAATTCTAACTATCACTAACCATGTTATATTACCACCACCATTTATTTCATCGCTTTTCCGTAGATGGCTGGCGCAGTGACAACATATCTAGTCATCCTCATCCAATTTCAAAAGGCAGACGACACCAAGGGGGATGCCGATGTCATCAGGAATGTCTCGCAGATACTGAAAAACACCTCCTTCCAGAATTTCACAGGGATGAAATTTGGATGACTTCTTTATAAGATGTGCCTCTTGTTCCTGCTTGCTAAACGTCCCTTTCGCAAACTGCAGTACTGCACTTGATAATCTTTTTGGCTTCATTGCAATTTTTCGAGAATAGAAAGAGTTTGCAAATAAATTGTCAAACATCGAAACTCCAAGCCACTCACAGTTGCTTTGGTGTCAGTGACGTTGAGAGTACGGGCTCAATTCTAACTGGAGGCACATGAAAGGAATAATCGGAGATGCAGAAAGAGACGTGTAGTATTGACATTTAATATTCCAATTCTCGTACACGGCAGCAATGTACAAATACAGTTCCCTTGTTACTCTCGATCGGACTGCTGCTAAAACTTGGTTCGCTCCGTCGCGGAGACGGCTTCACCGTCGACGTGCACGACATGCAGAATGCAGCCGATCGGTGCGTTGTCTAAAAACTAGACATCAGTCACAGCCTATCCGAAAAGTGCCTGATAGATTCTCGCTCTCTTTCCTTCTTTCGTCTGGAGGAATCTCGACGATCGCCAAGACCCGAGAGGGGAGACTCGAAGAATTTCACTTGGTTTCTCCCTCTCTCTGCCTCTCTCTCTCTTTCTCTCCTGCTCGATTGAAAGCCAGGAATTAGAATCCGAGTTACTCCTAAGCTTATATACAATTCCACTTGATCAGTTCACTCTGTCTCACTGTCGCTCAATCATTCACTCACTTCTCTCTCTCTCTCTCTCTGGTTCGCCGTGACGCTATACACACTTGATCGTACAAATTACATTATTCTAGCAATAAATATTAGCTTTGCTTAAAGAAAACTAGCGCGTGGTGGATCTGGCCACGCGCGGCATATGGGTATACGATACAAATTATGTATAAATCCCTCAGAGACCGCTGCTTCGTCGAGCTTCCCATCGGAGTCTGCCTGTGTGTCTCGGGGCCGAGGCGCCGGGCAGGCATCGTCGTTAACAGGGGAATCCTTGTTCTCCAACTAGTCTGTTTATTAGTGTTCTCTATGTCGCCCTCTATCTCGCAAAAGTCTATTCCTGTTTCTCTAGCGGGCCGCGTGAGCGGCGGCGCTCAGTTAACGGTGGCGGCGGTGACGGTGTTGACTGTGTTGACGGCGGTGATGGAGGTGACGGCAGGTTGGCCTTTCTGATGCGTCACCTGCAGCAAGTTGTCGCAGCAGCTGTCCTTGGTGGCGACAGTCAAGCTCTTGGGCCTTTGGCACGTCATGAGGTGTTCCGTGTTCGGCGAGAGCTCGCTCTCGTTCTCAAGCTCGCTGTTCTGGTGGCGAGCGTTGCACTGGCAGGGACTGGTATGGAGATGGAGCCTGGAGAAGCAGTCGCTGCAGACCCTCACTGGATTGTAGAGCTGCTCGCTCGGTAGTGGGGTTGAATTCTCCGAGCAGTCCGCGCAAAAGATTTTCCCGCAACATCTGCAACAACACTCTCGTTGTCTTATTCCCCGCCCGGGCTATCTCCGATCTAGAGACCGTCGCCAAATACCGCGCGTCATATCGCTTCGCGATAAAGCGAGCAACTTATCATCACACCAGCCGCGCGAATTCCGTCGAGCGAAGATAAGGTCGGACGGTCGGACAGTCGGACGGACGGACGACTCTGATAAAAGTCTACCTGCAATGATGCTTGCGCCTGCCGAGCCAGAACTCGGTGTCGCAACCCATGCAACGAGTTACTGCGTGATCGGGCACCCAAAGAGTCGGTGCAGGTCCCAGCTCTTCGACAGCCTCCCAGGACATGTCCGATGGTAAAGATTCGCCATGCTCCCCAGCACTGCCCACTGAATCCGGCAAGGAGCCCTAGAAACTCGAAAGATTCTCCCTGTAGCCATTCCAGCTGATAGAGAAGGACCTAATCAACCTCTATGTCGACTGTATCTAATCAAGATGGACAACTTACGATATCATCGACTCGTTCCGTCTCTGCATTCTGACTGCCAACTTGCTTGATTAAAGCTAGCCTCGTCGTGTGGAGCTCCTTTCGCAGCGCGTCCTCCTTAAGCTAAAACAAACCAGGACGTTCCTGCTGTCTCGAAATAATCGCAAGAGTGCGAGCTCGATGGCATTCACGCAGACCTTGTTCTCCATGATGATCTGTTGGACTCGACTCTGGACCTCGCTGTGGATAACAGGAAGTCCGTCGATGTCGTCGAGCCTGTCCGGATTATCAACTATGATATCCTGATGGGTCGGCGAAGCTGGGCAGACGCTGCTCGGTGTTCTTGATATCAGAGGCGCGCTGGTCTCGCTCGCGTCACTGCCCTCGTTGTGGTTTCGACAACAGGAACAGGCCTGGCGACCTGTCGTCCCGCTTTCTACCCACGGCGCAATCGACTCCTGCGGCGAACACTTTTGCGGCCTGTTTCCAACATTAGAAAACGTCGCGTCACGTACTCGCCAAACTGGCCAAACAGGAATAGAACCAACCACAATCTCAAACTTACGCTTCCTCTTGATCACTGCTTGGCACTAGCGAGCTGTCGTTATTAGGAATAAGAGTGTCTGTCGAACTGTCCACCGACGGGTTTGCCGGGGATTCACTCCAAGTCTGGGTGCTTGATGCAAAACACTTTGCTTTCCCATCTCCGTCCGATTTACTTTCTTCCTCAACACTCGAGACTTTACTCTCGTCTTCTTCTTCCGCCTTCTCAATCGGAGTCCCCTTCTCTTCAGCCTCAACGTCCGCCTCGAGAGTCAAAGAGTCGAATTTCCTAGGCGAGAGCACAACATGGAAACAATAAGCAAAAACAATCCTCGACCATCCAAGATTCAGCATTAATTGGCAACTTACTTCTCCACGGAAATACTAGGGTCGCTGAGCCTGCGGTGAAGATAGGCCGCGTGATCGGGTGCGTGAATGAGGTCGCCGTACGAGCGCGACTTGGTCATTTGGCCCTGGAGCTCCTCGCTCTCACCGTCTTTCATGTCTATCATCGTAACACGCTGCTTGTCGTCGCGAATCCCGAGGGAACTCTCCATCGAGCCCGAGTAGACCTCCGACCAGAGAACAAGGTCGCGCACATTGCAACTCGGCCATAATACCTTTAGTGAGAAAAATCCAAGCAAATTAGTAACACCCCACCCAAGACGCCGCCGACACTTGACACTTGAACGATATCCTACTTTGTTTTTTAACGGTGAATACAAGTGGTTTACAAATGAATTGGAATTGAGGAAACGCCAGACGGAGAAAGTACGTTCCCTCACGCGCAACTGCAGCCTTTCCTGCCTGGTGTTGCAAAGAAACGTGCCAAACAATTGGGAATAGGTATGCTGTGCTAATTTCAGAAAATACGCCGGGGACATTTGAAAAGCACACTCGAACTGTCGACTTAATTGGTGGACGCAATCGAGCCATTGTAGGAACACGGGACATCGCTCGTTCGGATCCTCGCAGCCAACAGTTTGGCCGCAGCGATCGGCAAACTTGTGCCCAAAGTCTAACCATTCTCTCTCACATAGTACTTGGAATCCCTGCGGAGTAGAGCGCGTAATCTCACAAGACATGTTCATCTTCCAACGGTTAATAACTCATCATTCTTGTCATCGTAATCTACCTCCATAGTCCTGTAATAAGGATCCAATAATATTTGGGCCAGAGCAACGATTTGGGGAGTTCTGTCCCAGCCATCGCTGCAATGAACCAACACCGGCCGAGCATCTCTTTCGATGGCCGAAGCTACTGTCACGGCTGCTCTTAACAAGCCAGACATATGCTGCAACCACCGGGTCCCCTCCAACAAGCTCAGCCAACTAGTGTAACAGTGAGAGAGTAAGAAAAAGTTAAAGACAAGTCCGGCGTGTGTGTGCCATCACTGATAAGCTGTAACTTGTGAAGGAAGAATTACTTGTGATCAGCGTCGGACGCACAGAGTTGTCTCACTGCGTGGAAGCTCTTCCGTATCGAATGGATGTTGGGCAGATTCATGAACTGGATCTCGCAGCTCGGATAATATTCCGGACATTCGCAGCCGCCGCCTCTTGCCCGATTGGCCACTGCCGTCGTGTACGACCTGGCGTCGACAATTAAAACTTTCTGCAAGCAATTCAGGCCCTGAGAACCTGCTACCTTGGCATGCCCCACCAACCAGGACGCGTCATTCACACCCCCATTTCATTTACTCACTTTGGTACTAGACGTCGTCGTGTTCTGTTCGCCATTCTTCAAGACGGCACTAGGGGAATCGGCGGCACTAGCCGTCAGCTCGCAATTGTCATAGGAACATACGTCCAAGAGGGCTTTCAGTAGGTCCTCGTCCTCCGCACTTCTGCTTCCGAACCAGCCGACTTCGGGCTGGCTACTTCGTGCTATTACCGCCCCGTTGTTCACATGCCTTTCAACACAGAACAATAGCAATACTAGAATTATCACCCAGTATTCCCTCATTGAGATTTAACAGGTATTTGAATTGCAGGACTCTCCCATTCTACCTCCAGACAACTGCTGGGATTCTTCGAGAACTGCGGAATTTGGCTGCCTCCTCGAGGAGCTTATCAGAAATGCAGGCAGGAACCAAGAGCATCGGCGGATACGATGGACACATTCGATAGTCCTTGTTTATATCACTGATCCTCCACATGTTTATCCTCTTATCTGACTCATCCTTTTGCAACTTGAACTTGAGCCGCTCCACCTAAACAAAAAGCCACTGCTAATCAGTTTGCAAGAACTAGGAAAGCCAACATGAGCGGCAGGGTAAGGGGTGGAAGGTTTACCTCAAAGTTGAAGGTAGTAGTGTAGGAGCCGGTGTCTTTTGCCAGCCTTGGATAATCTTTGCCCTCCTCGATCGACCAGCCATAATACGCGAAAGCAAAGATGTCCTCGATATTTTTCTGTGGTCCGGTCGCTTTGTGCAACCTCTTAAACCACTCCAAGCAGTGCTCATTCGTTGAGAAGGCGCAACTAAAATGCCCAGGCCGTCATCGTAGCACAATACATTCTCCTTCATTTTTGCCATTGCTAGTTAATTGTTCATGCTATAACACTTCTCTCTCTGATGGAGAGGGAAGTGTTATAGCGCGCCAACTACCTTAAAGCCACCCAGAGGAATAAATACCTCAGAGATCTTGCGTCCTTGCAACCAATGTGCAGGAAGAATATCTCCTTGACTTCGAGTTGCTCGATGAGGCCAAGGGGTATGTTGTAGCAGGTCTGACTCAATTGCAAGTAAAGCCTGTAATTGGAGAGGGCGAGGACGCCGTCGGAGGTGCGTCCGAGTGCGACCACCGACTCGCCGCTCAGCGGCGTGAACGGAATCGTCAACGACTGGTCCTCGCATTCGAAGTGCGTGTGCTTCGGGAATAGGTCTGAGGCGTGCAGGTGGTAGATTGATTGCAGGCTGGTCGGCTCCTCCGAGCTCTCCATATCTGATCTGCAAGAGAGTACGATCAGGTGTGTGCGCCAGCGAGATTCTCCGCCTTCGATCCGCCGCGCCGTCGCTGTCGCCGTCGCTGTCGTCGTCGTCGTCGCCGCCGCTCACGCAGATAAACAGGCTCGATTTGGCAGCGGGGAAAGAACCGAGTTCATTTACCTAACGCAATAACAATCGTTTGGAGGCTCCTCCGTTTCCCGAGTCTTTTATCAAAGCAGCGGTAATGGGTCGTCGTGGAATGGGATCGTTCAGATCCGAGTATTTACATAGGAGCTCGACAGATGATGTTGCGGAGGAAAGTCAAGTCGAAAAGAAAGGCCTATCTAAGTGTAGGATTTTGCGATAAATTCGAGAAATTCGATACGCGACAATCCCAAGATCGGCCCTCCCTTGATCCCAATCCCGAGAGAGAGAGAGAGGAGAACGATCTCGATAAGAATGGGAGGCCTTCGCCTATATTTACGTCCTCTCTCTCCCTCTCTCTCTCCCTCTTTCTCACTCTCTCTCTCTCTCTCTCTCTCTCTCTCTTACTCGCTCTCTTGCGCGCGCGGTCTTTCTGCATAAAAAATCGCGAGAGACGGCCAGGAAGAAAGAGACTGGGGAATGTCGAGTAAGTGGCGGCCGCCGCGAGAAAAGAGTGGTATTGAGACAGGAGGATTGAATGGGGTGCAGGGGTGTGCAGGCTGGAATGAAGGAGCTTCGGGGACGATGCTTGCTGGGAGGAATGCAAGTGCGAGCGAGAGAGAGAGAGAAAGACAGATAGGGCGGGGGGGGGGGGGAGTGTGGTGGGTTGGAAGTTGTGAGAGTTGTCATGTCTGTTACCTTGGCTCGGTCTGGTTTATCCACGATGGAGGACGTCTGGCCGTCTCGATACCTCATGCAAAGCTCGTCGAGACTCCTCCCCGAGCGAACGGAACCACTGACATTACTCCTTGCCGAGGGACATGTTCTCTCCTTGCGGGATACGAAGCGTGGCAGAGGGTGGTGCGGAGAGGAGCTGCCGCGAGAACAACACGCAGAACAAGTTATCCAGGGCCCCTCTCTACGGGGAAACGGCTCGAGGGAAACTGCAGGCCAGCCGATTAGTTTTCAGCGCACGGTGCTTGGTGGCAATTGGCCGCATCGCACCACCAGCCCCCAGCACCACAGACAAACCGCGAGCCACTTGCCCACAATCCTCGATAGGTTTTCCCGAGACCGAGACCGAGACCGAGACCGAGAGAGACCACCGACAGCCCCGACAGACCCGATATCAGACCGATCTGATTATAGGCGATCTGCGATTCCTAATTAATTCTCCCCAGACACTCGTCAACCGCTGCGAAGGCTACACTGACAGATATTGCGATACAAGACTCTCGATCTTACTAAGGACACGTTTCTATAAAGAGAATACATGCTCATTGTTTCGGTTCTCATGCGACGCGACAGAACGTCTCAACGCGCACGCGCTTCGCTTCCTTCGCCCACTACTCCCCAGTCCCCACTGCTCCCTACCACTTTTCCATTGTTCGAAGAAAAATCTACGTCCGGTGTATGAACTGAGCTTTAACTATTCCCCACAAATTGATATGAAGATCTTTGGCGAATAAGGATTTCTTTAGTAGACAGGAGATGGAAGAACTCTGAGCAATTGGCCAGAGTAGGGACGCGTTATTATATGGATACAAATGATTTGTCGTATTTTCCGAGGACGAATTCATGATTTGCGCTCTTGTCTCGACTCTCGACAGTTGGGTCAAGATTGCTGCCAGATGGCAGTTGGTATTGGGCCATAATGAAAATTGCGCGGCAAAGGTGGAAGGCTAGAGTTGGGGAAAATGTGAAGGAGAAGAAAATGCGTGGCTCTCGAACTGAGAATCTCATACTTATTATTAGCATATCATTAGCATAATGCTACGAGTGTAGCAAGTACGGCTCGAGTATAAAAATGTTTCGTAAACACAGACGCTTCGCTCGCATCGAGCGAAGAGAGAGAGTGTTGTTGCGTTTCCTCGGGAAAAGGCGAGCGGGTGCCCGAGCGTGGACACAACTCGCAGAGTCCGTTTCCGATCATTGTTTCCAGAAGTTGGGATTCTGTGCTAATCTTCTCTCAAAGGTCTCGTACCAGCCTTGCACCGTTGACAGAGGCACAAAGTTTTCAGTGGGATTGGGCGTCATTTGCGCCTGAGTCACTGAGAAGCTTGACACGTAATTTAGAAAAGTCATAAGCATCTTCTGCACAAACTCGACAAAAGAGTTGGCAGCAGCTTCCGTAACACTGGCAGCCTGTTGTTCTATACTGGCAAGTGGCTCCACCGAGACACCGATCTGCGCTACATGCGAGATCTTTGCCCCAAAGATGCCCAAATTGCTATTCTCAAACTCATGATTCTTCTTTAAGGTAGAGATCTTGAAGATAGCCGATGGCTTGAGATTTGAGATGTATCCTAGAAATTGCCAGTTTGGCAGTGCATTTGGATCCGGCCAACTGAAATATACTGCAAAAAACAAGTTTGATAAGTAGAGCTTATCCAAGGCCAATGCCAAGTTGGTCAATTCCATTCTTACCGGCACCGCCGGCTCCCTCGGGGAACGGTGTCGTCCCTGTCAGGAATACCACGATATGGTTTATGTTGTCTGCATCGGGAACCGTGATTAAGAATTGCGTTTCAGCGATCTGTTGAAAATCTGTTTGCACCTGTCAAATCGAACAAGGTTAATCTCTCACTCTCTCTCACTCTCTCACCTCTTCTTCCTTCCCACTGCAAAGCGCAGTAAGCAACATTCGCAGCTCGAAGCCAAAGAGAAACAAACTATCAATTCATCATGTTTCGATCGAATGAATAACTGCTAAGTAGCCGGCGAAAGGCCCAATCAATTGATCAATTGATGAAATCATCATTATTGGCAAAGCAATGACAGTTTCTAGCGGAGCAAGCCAAAGAAAAAGAGATGCCGGTTACCCTGTTGATGCTCAAAGATACTCACAAGCCGACCAGATACGATTATACCGAGCATCCTTCCGATTGCTTCCGATGGCTCTAGATCATTCTATCGCGTGCTGCTTATTCTGAGATAGAAGAAAGAAAAGCGGCGAATGCACCAGCGAGACTTCTCAGTATCACAATATCACTGACGCAGTCGAGAACTGAGAACTGAGAACCGAGAACCGAGAGCTTAGAGTCGAAATCGTGGCAAAACGCCAAACGTGAAATGTGAAACTGAATATCCGCCGCACAGAATCTTCTTCGGCAGGGAATCAAAGTGTTACCGAAGAGGGTGAACTCTGCCGCCAAGCCTCGTCCATAGACTTGGGACAGTTGGCAGTTGGCACTAACTATTGGAACGCATCGATATCTGGACAACTTCACCCATTACATTCTACCGACAATCTTTTGCAGCAGCGCCGCTCTTTCCTATAAAATCGAACCACAGATTAGCTATACGGAATCTGGTTTTTTAATTTTATCAAATATTTCACTAATCATTAAATGAAATGCATTGATCTTAGTCTCAATTCCGAAGGCAGGCTCCTCCGCACCAATAAAATAAGAATATAATTCGTCGTAAGATGCACCGTTTCCGAGATATATGTGAAAATGTGAAAAAAAAGTAGCTATAATTTGTTGCGTATAAGGAATCAAAAATATCGTAATAAAACATCTGAATATCGATCGGTACTCGTTTCATATAATAGTAGATGAAATGAGCAACAATGTTGTTAAATAAATAATGAAAGAAACAATAGTATCTACGCGACAATTATGTTAACATCTGCTGTATAGGAGTTGGCAGCAGTTGAGAAGCATCGGCTGCAAAACATATGAAAAAAGGTTGCTGGGATGTTGGGAAATTCCAGGAAACGCAGGTAGTGTCAATAAAGTGCTCATGCACGTTGAAGCGGGAACAGATGTACCGAAGCCGGGAGTTTGGGAGTGATCGGGAGCACTCGATAGTGCGAGGCGCACGGTTCATCGGTGAGAACGGCGCAGCAGTGGGATGAGCGGTCGGCGAGCCGTCTGATTGGCTGCGGCGCGGCGGCGGTGTTGCATGTGCGCCGCACGCCCGCACACCCAGCGAGCCAGCGAGGCCGCCGGGAGCGGCTGAACTTGTCACAACGCGTTCAGCGCTCGGTCGGTACGGTCGCACGTAGCGTCGGGAGAATTGACTGCGCAGGACTGCGGACACTACTGCGGACTGAACTGAATCGCCGGCTTTGCATTTGCACAGTGCACATTCGATGCACTCGATCCAATTTAAATGGCACGGCCCTCTAGCTCTCTCTCTCTTTCGAAATGCCTTCTCGATTAAAATAAGCCAGCAACAAGCTGCCTAAGCTGAGCCAGATGAGTGCGTAGGCAGGAATATAGCCAGGTGGGCAGATATATTGGCCTACAGCATAGTAGTCTAGCATGTTAAAACGCATTCTCCACCACCTGTTGTGCCTGCGTCCAACAGACAGTATACAAGTAGTAACGGCGTGCCGCCTGCTCTCTGATGTGCGCTTTTCCTTATATGCCCGAAACCATGAAGCGAAGTGGTTGTCGGCTGGGTTGCAAGTGTAGTTTGGCCTAGGTTTGGGCAATCGCGAGCGAGGGAGCGAACGAGGAGGCTGGGGTCGCACGAGGGGGGCCCGCGTAGAAGGAGATCTCGATCAGAGTAGCGCGTGTCGGTGGTATATCGCAACTGGGCTCGAACTGGCATACCATATTTGATCAAAAGCGGCCGCGCTCGCTGAGGCTGTGGCGAGCTGCGGCTTTTACTCGCGCGAGGCAGCCGGCCAGGTAGATGAGTAGGCGGGCGAGGCAGCCTGGCAGGGCAGGACAGGACACACAGAGGAGGACTCTCAGGCAGATTGGAAAGGCCGAGCCGTCGCCGTCGCGTCGCGACGGGAGGAAAGAAGGAAGGAAGGAAGGACGGAAGGAAGGAGCAAGAGCGAACAAGAAAAAGCCTGACATCATGGACCTTCGCGGTAAGTCTCTAATGACGCTCTCCACCCGGAGAGCTGAGCCCCTTACCCCGGAATCAACGATGATCTTGCCCGAGAAAATCGCGGAAGCATTCTTCGAACGGCGCGCGCGCGCTGCAGCGCGACCGCGATCCTCCGCACTCCGCACGAGCTTCGTAGAGGGTAAAGACTAGACGACCGGAGGTTCAGTATCGGCGTGTAAATCTCCCGCGGCCAGTTGCATTGGGATAGAAGCCCGCTAGGCCCAGGAGCATCGCAAACGACGCAAACGCAAGTAAGCACCGCGGACGAAAGTGCAGGAGGCGCCGGGGAAAGTTCGCATGCGCACATAGCCCATGATAAACGCGGAGGGAGAGAGAGAGAGAGAGTGCGAGTGAGTCGTGTGTCTTCTCTGCTCAAAGAGAAGAAGAGCGAGCAAGCGAGGTGGAGTGGAGCGAGTGGAGCGAGCGAGAGAGCGAGTAGTGGTTGTCGGTGGTGGAAGGAGAAGTGGTAGCGAAGTTCAGGCGAGCGCGTGTGACATCACGCCTCATTGTTGGAGGTTTACGTCATTCTTGAGTCTGGTCTTGGCTTGACGGCGAGGGGGAAGGAAGGGCGAGAGCGGTGTGGAAGCCTCGGTGGAAAGAGGAGAAAGGAGGGAGGCAGGCTGCGGCGAATGCGCGAAAAATGTCGGGAGCATCGTCGCGCTGAGAGCCGTCCCGTGTCCCGTCCCGTCGAGTCCGTGTCGAGTCCGTGGAGAGTGTGCGAGAGAGACTCTGCTCGCGATCGATCGAGAAATCGTCGAGCACTGCTCGAGGGAACAACTGCCGCCCTTACCTTGGCCAGGCTCTCAAGTGTCCGGGACAAGTGTTGACAATTGACCAGACACCATCCTGGAAAGTGCTTTTGGCGGCTGATCTCATAGAGGAAGAAGCTCCCCGCGATTGGACTGATAACTGCTAGCAGGGAGCAAGCCAACCAGCCCAGCCACCCCCGTCCTATTGCTGTTGGCTCCGCGTTCTATCATCCCACGGCTGGCTCGACTCTGTCGCTCGGCAGGGCAGGGCTTTCGCCTGAAAATTCTCATTGATCGCCACCTCTGCCACTCGTCCCGATCGACCACCACGACCACCACGACGACTACGCGCGCTCCTTCATTTTAAATATAACGGTGTATAAATAAGTATGAGCAATAGCGGGAGAGCGCGGTGCTCCCACCGTCGATTTTTCTGAAAGATCGGTGCCGTTGGAGCGGTGGCGACGGCGACGGCGACCACGACCACGACGACGACGGTTCGCTCATTATCCGTATCCGGGATTCGGGGCTATAGAGGGTGAAGCGCATCAAATGCAGTCGTCGACCCTTGACTCTTTTCGGAGGTCCGCTGCATATGTTCCTTTGTGCGTGGGCATGCACCACGGAAACGCCATCAAGGTTAGTGTTCGCTCTGACAGTCAGTCCTGCTCTCGCTCGTACACGTTTACCTCGCTCTCTCTCTCGCTCTGCGCTGCTACTGCTGCTGCTGCTGCTGCTGCTGCTGCTGGTGCTCGAGCGATTTTCCTGCCGCTCTGGATAACTACTGGACAGCTCCGGGGCATGATCCTACCAGAATATTGCGGGAGGGGAAAGGGGCGGAGGGGGTCGCGTTGTTTTGCGGACGAGAGCTCGTCCTGCTTTGTTACTAGTCTTTATTTACGCTCGTACGCTGCTCCAGAAAGTCATCCTCGTCGCTGATATCACCTGCTATTCCGTCCTCCTTTCCCCACTGCCTTACCTTCGCCGCATCCCCCTCCCTCTCTATCAGCCGCTCTGTCCGTTTCCCTCTCTCTGCCGAGCGCTGTGCCGCGCCGCGCCGAGAGTCTTTCAATCTTTGGCTCGGCGGGGAAACGCGTGGGAATTTGCGAGCATGGATAAGGAAAAAGAAAAGGAAGAAAGGAGTTGTTTGATTTGATTGAGATTAAAGGGAGTGTGTATGTTTTGTGGACAGGAGGAGGAGTTGAAATTACGAGGAGACTGGGCGACTAGAGGATACGGCTGGTTGTTTGCTGTGGGTGGCCTTTGGTGAGCGAGGGAGCAGCGTCGCTCTGCAATGCGGACGGGCGAGGATTGGCCCGGAGTTAGTTGGTACCTTGTGATTAGTGGGTGCAGAGTGTGTAAGTAGGATGTGGGGAGCAGGCTGCTGCGCCACGGTCTTGTGGCTCCTTCTTCAAGTACATCAGAGCAGGTACAAAACCGGGCACGATGAAATTGCAGATCGAAAGGACGTACGTGATGCTGTTGTTGAGACGCTCGCGGCAGCCGTGCGACGAGCTGCTCAACGCTGAGGATCCATCCGAGATTCCCACCAATCCCTCTATAATGCTCGAGGAGCTGTGCCTTCTCGCCAGAACCGAACTGGCGCGTCTGTGCGAGCGAGGGTAAAGCGAACTAGCTCTCTCACATTAGACTTGTAAAGTAGAAAGAGCGCCGAGAACCGAGCGAGCGGCCAGCCTGACGGCCCATCTCAAACAAACTACTACATACTTGTCTCACTTCTCTGGGCCTGAAGGATCCCGATCTCGATCTCGATCTCTCCCTCTCTCGCGTCATCTCGTTGGATGGTTCTTCATCGACGATGAAGCGCGGCGTGCTTTTTGTCGTTGCAAAAGGATTTGATATTCGGAAGTACGTGAAACCCAGGCTATGTGTACATATTCCCAGACTCTTGATTGATTCTCGAGCATTACCACACTCCAACTAAGTTCGCAAGAACGGCGTTCGCGTTCTACTAGTATGTAGTGAGAGACTGGCCAAATATCGAATCCTATTGCAAGTACGTCCCGTTCTGGTTCGAGTGTGATAATGTCGAATGAATGATTAGTCTAATGCCGGCGCTAGTTGCCAGCAGGAGCGAGCAATGATGGATTTCTCTCGTTTGAACTTCAGAACAGCCGTTCCTATGAGCACGACCCGTTCGTTGAACTGTGATGGAAAAGACAGAGATCAAACAATTGGTTCAAGTACGTAAAAAGCCCGACTCGACAATCTTTCCACGATTCCCAGAGAGAGAGAGAGAGATGAAGAAGAAGAAGGTGTGTGTGTGCGTCTGTTTTGCAGAGAGGATGGCGTATGAAGTATTTCTGGGCGGTTCCTGTAATCCTACCACTTGGAGGTCGGACATAGCGATACCGACGCTTCAGAGGCTCGGTATCACTTACTACAATCCCGTAGGTGTCTCAGGCGGTGGAGGCGGCGCGGCGACGGTGGCAGCGGGCAGAGAGAAAAGCTCGCAAATCTCTACATGGGAAACCTTTGACATTCCAGCAAGTCTCGCAATGGGGTCCGGAACTGATAGCTCAAGAGTACGAGGCCAAGCAGACGGCGAAAGTATTACTATTTGTGATCGACAATCAGACGCGCAACAGTGCGGGCATCATCGAGGCGGCCCAGTTGGCAGCTACGCGTCGAGAGTCCCTCATCCTGGTCATCTATCCTTACCTGCAGGGGCAAGCCATCCTCGGGGAGACTGTCTCCACACAGTAGGTCCTTTAAACTTGATCCGACCGATGAGCCAAGCAACCACTTCCGAACCTCTATCCTGCATTATCTCTCTTTCTCTTTCAGAGAATACTACGACTTGATGAACGGGCTGCTAGTACTTCAATACCTTATGGAACGGCAGGCAATACCGATATTCGAGAGTGTATCGGTCGCTCTTAATTGTACGTCCAAGGTAGATCATCGAACTCACTGACGGTAGGGTTGCTCCAGCCACCCGACCACCTATTCTACATTCCCTATTCCTTCCTCAGGTTCTACGCGAAGAGATAAATGTACAGGACCTGCATTCTGAGGATGGAATTAGACCCACTAGAATCTCACTTGGTCAGAATGGCACGGACTTAGTGTAAGGCTCATTCTCTAGAGAATATCTCTTCAACACTCGAGTCTATCGCATTCGCAACCGCCCTCCAACTCTCCAACTTACATTTCTCTCGTTTTCTAGAACGTTAAGGGAGATTTTCAAATCCATGGATATTAATGACAGTGGGACCGTCAGTCTAGCGGAAGTTAGTACTCTGTAGCAATGAAATCTCTAATTCTCTGGTTCCTTTAGCATCTTCTCTAACTCTCCATTTCGTTCTAGGCATGGTTCACCTTACAAACAAACGCCCGATGCAACATGTCCTTCTCGGAGCTGTTCAACGCGACTATTAAATCGGGTAAGTGATCTTTAGATGGTCTGTCGGTGTCTTTTGCGGTTTCACGTGAAAACAGCATCATTTGATACCATTGCAGAAACATGTAGGGCAGCGATAGAGAAGATGCCGGCAAAGGGCGAGCCCTCGGAGGTGCGGATAAACTTGGAGCAATTCTGCACTTTAGCCAATGAGAGCACTTGGCGAACCAAGAGTAACGGCGTGTCCTGTGAAAGTGAGGTTCCTTCCGTTTGGAGTATATTATGTAGGAAGACTTCGAAATTCCTTCACAGAGCTATCGTACATCCTTTTAATCGTTTCCTAGGTATTTCTTCATTCCAAAAACGATATCGCACAGTGCGCACAACCAAGCAAAGCAAAGCAAAGCAAGGCCTTCTTTTTTTCGAAATACTTGTCTGTTCGCTAGACTCGCCAGAAGCACTTGTCTACTCTGTTCTCAATGTTCTTGTTTGGCAGGATATTTATCCCCTTTTTACGCTTTCGTGTTGCAGAGTGGACGAGTTCGTTAGTCTCCGAGTCCGAGAAGAAAGACTTGTATGTCGGAGTAGTAGGGAAAGATCTGTTCTGGCTGGAGACGACTGCGGCTCCCACGATCGAGTATGTCTCGTTGGAGAAATTCTGTTCTGTTGAGTATTTCGGCTGATTTGCGACAGCCGCACTGACATGGACTCTTCTCCTTTCTCTGCCAGATCCAGAGGCTTATCAATGCACCGACCAAGCCTGAATGAGTACAATGTGAGGGTATTGTCACAGGAATTGCAGAGGATGAAGAATTCCCGACTTATCCTCCTGATAGTGCCGCAGCATTCGCGCGGTATAGCCATTATGGCATTGGCAGCTCACTTGATCGGACTGCGCGCAAAGTTGGTCCTCTGCGTTCAACCACTCCCCCAAAACTGCATGGTCTCCGGCGAGAAGGTAACTTTTTTCACCCCGAGCTCTAATAATAACAACATAAACATTAGTAGTTTAGCAATGACAGAAGCCGACATAGAATGCGATTTGGTAAAAGGTCCAAGCCAATAATTAATGAAGCCTGTTTGATTCATCCGACAGCTCACCGAGCAGGCGACGAAAGACTACAACAGGGGGAGGATGTACCTGTCGGACTACGCGACGCGCGAAGGTGTACCTGTTTTCCCGAATGTCGCCGATGCTCTCGAGCAGGCGATACAGCTAGTTCAAAGTCCCCATTGACTCCCCCGCCCCTTAATTCCTTGATCCCTTGATCCCTTTTCTATTTTTCATACGCGTAAAACCTCGAAATTCGACGACTAATTTATTTGTACTGTTAACGATGTGTCCAGCTAGCCGGGAGGATTGCACATTGGTGCGTACCAGTAACGATAGAACGCGCGTCACTATTACGCAATTGAGGGACTAGAACGAAAAAGTAACATGTAATCTCCGAGGGAGAGAGGGAGAAGAGTGCGCGCCGTGCGTCGTTGTGCTCTGCTGGTGTATGCTTGACCGACGCGATTGCGACGCGACGGCTATTATTCCTAACGTATCACGTCATAAACACAGCATGTTTTTCGTAGTTTGATTTTTCACGGCTCTCAATGACAGAAGCACGGTAGAAGCACAACACACATAGCACACTGCAACAGTTGGGAGACTGGATGAAGGCAGAAATTCCGAAGGTGACGTATGGGAGAAAAAGTGCGATGGGTGGTATCTGGTTCTGGCGAGATATCGAATTGTTTACCAACTGGTATAACATGTTGTACGAGGGAATAGTTACGTTTAATTCATCGTTACGATAAGTCCCACTCTTATCTATCTCTTACGTACAAATTTACGAGTACTCGGCCGCCAAGTATCGGAGGAGGCCCGGGGAAAGGGAGTTGGTGCTAGTTTCTCTGGCACACTGGGCAGCTACTCCAGGTTTTCTTCCGCTTTCCTAGATCGTCGACGACGAATTGCCGGCCAATGGGTTTCGAAGGCGGCAGGAAGGCCGGAGACACGTCCGATCTTTCGCGGTAGATGGACATATCTTTTTATAGCAACTTAACTTCGCAACTTTTTTTGTAACCACTTTTTGGTAACTGGTTGAGGATTGATTTGATATACGTGTACTGTATATAGAATACTAGTTGTTTCTAACGACCTCTAATGATAATTTCGTTCTTATTTTTTTCGACGACTCGTGTAGGAGGTGTGTGGATTGAGTGCGCGCGTGCGCGCGCCAGAGCGAAAGCGAGAGACGAGAGAAAATGTGCCCGGTTGCGTGTAAGTTGCGTGTGCTGTATGCTTGCATCCGCTGAGCGTAGGAGAATGCTGCGGATTTTAGGAATTTACATTTTTACGCTCGAAGAGAGACGCGAACACACAGAGAGAGAGAGAGAGAGATACGTATGTATGTAGTAATGAGAGGAGAGCAGCTTAGTGACGACGCTCCAAGACCTCATCGTTCGGAAGGAACACTTTCATTTCGAAATGGCTCAACAATGTAAAAAACGATTATTATGTCTTTTTTCTTCTCTCCTCTTCAGCTTTTCTCCGATGATTACACAGAGACATCTTCTTTTTAAAATAAAACTGAAAAACATTACCGTTACCGTCATGTTTTTTATTGTTCTGCGCCGCTTTTGTATGTACTCAAAACAGAAAACACGGGGCTGCCGATTGTTCATGGAACCTTCTGTTTGCCGGAAGTGCTTTCGGCGAGCTCTTTGGACGCACTCTTCTTCTTGTCCGTCTTGCTTTTCCGGGGGAAGAAGTAGCGGTGGATATTCTTTAGGGAGAGCAACACTGGGATCATAGCCGGTAAGAAAAGGGGAACGTAGACAGCGTATCTGTAAGAGAAGGAAGCAAGTCTCGCCGTTAAAGGGAACGATTCGAGTAAGAGTAAGAAGGAAGAAAGGATATACCGACTTTTGATCCTCCGGGAAGTAGAGGAGGGCGAGAAGCGTCGGGTCCGAGAAGGCGGCTTCCGCCGTGACGAAGGCCTCTTTGCTCAAGGAGAAGCCCTCCAAGAGATTACCCTGGCGCAACTGGTCGGCCGAGCTCTCAACGAGCAGCAGTGCACTTTTGATCCTGTTCCCTACGACATCGGTGATGACGATGCTACTGATCGCCTTGAGAAGTCGCGCCAGCGATTGAAGGGTCAACTTGGCCGATGTCAATTGCTCGACGCTCCGTACGCGCAGCAGTCCATCCACCTCCCAGTCCCGCGAGTTGAGTCCGGTCAGCGGTACAGCGGTCACGGCGTCGATGGATTTCTGAAATAAACTCACGTACTGTCACTTTGCATTCACCTACCGTCATAGCCTTCTCTCCCCTCCTGCTTTACCGGTTTAGGGATGCCCAGGAGAAGTCGGAGCTGCGCGAGGAAGGTGCCCACCACGGTCGTCTCTCCGGGAACGATGCTCACTGGCTGGTTTGGCGTTGCATTGAGACAGGCCTCCCTCGGCGGGTTGATTAGGACGACGCCACCCCACCTACAGCAGACATCTCATCTCTTATTCCTTCGAGCAGGACTCGGCCGCCGCGCCGGCACCGGCACCGACACCGGCTAAACAATGATGAATGGGCGAATTACCTGGGCGATAGAAATGCTTCGACGTTGGTGGTGGCCTTGAGTGGGTGACCGGTACGAGAGTAAATGAGCAGGGGTGCGCTGTCGCAGGGTACCATGTAGACGACAAAGTTGATGGTCGGATGAAGGCCCACCTGCGAAGCAAGTTTCTTCTCGAGCGGAGTGATGAGTTGCGGTAGGACATCCTCGGGTAGAGCAAAGTGTCGACCCAAGGGACTGGTGTCAGGAACCCTCTTTGGATTCACGTCCAAAGGCAAGAGGTAGAGCCATTGTGACTTGACGGAGAAATTGCTGAGCATCGAGACTTGGTCGAGGAAAGGGTGGACGTAGTCTGTCATGAGAAATCAAGTCCCACTCAAGTATTCCGCGTGGGAACTCTCTGCTGGAAGGTAAGGAGCGAGGCTAAGGCTAAAGTCATTTACCATTGGCCATCGCACGTAGGTCCCAATTGACCCTGAGTTTCTCGGGATCAGGATTCACCGCTGTGATGAGGATGTCGTAAGCCGGGCTCGCCGGGAAACGTCGCCTGTTCTCCTCGTCTAAGCTGTAAAGGGTCGGCTCGGCGAGGGCGTTCTTGGTCAGGGCTAACGACGCGTCTCCCAACATCCACTCGGACAGCACCTTGATCAACTTGCTCGCACCTGTCAAAGCATTCACTCATTCATCAGCTGGATATGCGACACTCGATCGACTACAACGACAAGCACTATTCTCACTGGTGTCCGGTGAGAAGAAGAGGCTCCTCTTGGATCCAACGAGTATGGCATCGTGGAGATTGGCCGCCTCCAGGAGCAGAAGCTCCCCGGGCGCTAGGTGGAAATTGGCAGCAACTTTTTCGAGCTCCTGATGATTGAACGCTGTCGCGACGAGACTGCTCGAGACGACTTTGGCCTCGACATGGAGCTCGTAAATCTCTGGAGGGAAATGGTTGATTGATGGAACGCCGACCGGGAAAGAAAAGCCCTCTTACTGACCTGCATTGTGAAAAGCAGCGGCGATTTCTTGAGCGAGGGACTGAGCCCTGCTCTTCTGGTGAGCCGCGACGAGGACTCTCGATCGGATTTTAATCTCTAAATTGGAGAGGTCGTCGATCCCGGAGTAAGGCAGTGCCACCCGCGGTACGGCGGTCGTCTGCCACCAGAGAGGCACGCCGATCCCCAATAGCAGCACCGCGAACGATATGCTCGCGTATATCCGATACTTTTCTGAAAAACACAACAACAGAAATGCTCTCAATACTCCGCTCACCACTGATCCGCTCTTCTACGTCCTTGGTGCCGAAATTGGTCCAAGTCCAAGAGCCAAGGTGGTTCTTGGCAAATGTACCATCGAACATTGCGTCTCTGAGCATCTCTTCTCTCAGTTTAAGGAGAAGCTCCCACCTGTCGGGAGCCACCAGGCCCGTCTCCGCTTCCCTTGGGCGAATCCCCTAGTGGTTGAATTGGTCCAATTGGTCCAATTGTGCCCAATTCCCTTCACCTCCTCGGCCTCCTCGGGGAGGTCCGAGAGTTGATACGCTCGTCACTCTGAGAGTGCAGTTGCCAGTTGCCGATTATGCAATGGATGTGTTGCACGCGGCGAGCCTTTAATTAATGTGATCTTAACATGCTCGCCCCTGAGAAACTTGATAGGCTCGGATCAGCCGGAAGAGTGCGGGAGAGATCAGCTGGAAAACAGCACGCGGCTCGCAACCAGATACTCCCGCCGGACACTCACACCACCTATTCCTTCTGCATGCAACAGGTGAGCCTCCTTTATCCAACCCTCTCCACCCCATCCCACCACATCCGACTCCCTGCAGAGAGGGTCGCGAGGAGCTTAAGCCATAAATAATTGCAAGCCCAGAAGGCCGTCCAAGCCGAGAGGATATTAATAATTGTCTGTGCGATATCGCATGGTCTCAAGTGGAAAAAGTGTGAGGTGTGAGGTGTGAGGTGTGAGGTGTGAAGAGGACGTCTGGGCAAAAATGAGGCATGGGCTGATGCACGCGATGATCCAGATGTTGTCGTGGCGGCCTCTCCTATAATCGTAATGCCAATTACGTCTTGAGTTACATTATTGTGCAAGCAGCGCACGTCGCTTACAATTGGCAATGCGATACCGCGCCCGCGCCCGCGCCCGCGCTCTCCCGTTCCCAAACCCTCCTTCTTCCTTGTTCCGTAAACCGCACTAGTCGGAGTGTGGGAGGGGGAGAAAAGTTTGTCTGGTGGAATTAGCTGAAAGCAAGGATAATCCCACGCCAATTGCGCGCTCGAACCGTCCTGCCGTGAAAATGTCGAAATGGGTGGAACGATGGAAGTGTGCAAGATTGATTTCCCGGAGACTTTTCCCAATGAAAGCGTCTCCAGTGCGTGCGTGTTGGAAAAACGATGTTGCATTGGCAAAAATAGCAGCCGGCCTCCCAATTTAGATGCAAGTTTGGCTGAAGGGCGAGCGAGCGGGAGAATGCGAATGCTGCGCCCAAGACCAAGAGATGAAAAGCACCGCGACTGCGGTAGAAAAGTGTGCCAACTATCAATAAAATGAGAAGGGAGAAGGGAGATGGAAGAAGATAGAAGAGAGAGGAGGATTCCTTTTGTCGAAGAAACACGCGAGATCGCGTTAGTAAATCAAGATAGCTCGTTATCATTCCGTTCTCCTTCCCTCGCCCTGGCGCATTCTCGCTGTCGGCATTGGCATCGGCATCGTGATCGTGATCGGCGCAGTGTTTGTGCAGTAAATCATAGGCGCAATCGATGTATCACATAAAATGCGTATCGAATTGTTAGGGGATTAAACGCGGCTGGCGGTGGTTGCTTGTCTAATTGAGCTGATGATCATGTCTGGCCAACTGTTTTGCACATCGCCGATAAGCCGAGTCCTCGTATTCGCGCACCTTGGCCAAGCATAGCCTCTGCTACTACCAACTACCAACCGACTCTTGGAATGCCACATGCAACGCCAATGCGCTAATCCCCGGCTACACGCGAGACGCGAGACGCCAGGAGTCATCTGGCCCCGTTGATTGCCGGCCGTCGCAATCAATTTCATTAGGCGTTCATGGATTAATTGGCAAGTTTCGCGCCGATCTAACGCCTCTATGCCTGCGTGTACGTGTAGGACTGTAGGTGAAGGTGTCTTTCTCACCGAGTTGGAAGGTTTGCGACCAACGTACATACCTCGTTCCCTCCTTCCCTCGGATATATCGAAGGGGAGCGGGGCCCACCAGGCCACCAGTAGTTCTCCTCTCTGATAAAGAATACAATAGCCACGCTGAGGACGGAATGCGAAAGGTGGAGGGCAATTAAGATTGGCGGGAATGCGGAATTCCGCGAGTGGCATCATGTATGTACGAGAGGTACATACATACATATATGTATAGAAGGTACGAGGTTTGTACATACGAACCGGCGAGGCGTATACCGCTTGCTTCTCTTCTCTTCTCTTCTCTTCTCTTCTCTTCAGCATCGCATCAATCTCCGATCTTCTTCTTTCCACCGAGCATGCCAACAATGCACACTTGCACACACAGACGCCCACACGTCATTAGCTTTGTCTTTCCTCGATGATAGGGGAGGCATCGAAAGAGACTTGTAGAGAGGCGGAAGATACGAAATAGCCAATAGATATAGATTGTATGTGTGTTAAATCTGGGTTCGGATGTTCCGAAGACAAAGTAAGGTCGGCGGGAAGGGCGGCGCGGCGGGAAGGTGCAACTGAGACTAGAGAGGAGAGTTCCCTCACCATGGGGATGTGCCGGGGGGACTTACGGAACAAGGCCTGGGGCACCGGGGGACTGGGCGACTGGGCGACTGGGGGTAAGGGGGGAAGGGAGGGGCGAGGGACGAAGAGTGCGGGGGGTTTGAGAAAGAGCTCCCGAGGAAGGGGTACGATAGAGCTCAATTGCAACAACTGGAAGTCTGTCCCCGCGTGCCTGCGGATCAGTGGCGGCGCTCAGTCAGTCAGTGCCCAACCGAAAACCTTCTCTCTCCGTCCTCGCCGCTCTGCGCTCTCCTCTTCTCTCGTCTCTCGTCTCTCGTCTCTCGACAGACAGACCGCTAACTACCCTCTGGTCTCGGCAGGACTCGGAATCGGAATCGGGAGCGATCTACTCTGCGAAAGTACTGCTACTTGTACTGAAAGAGGAGTTGGAGTGCGATTAATGAACGGTCAACGGTGCAAAGATCGGAGAGTGAGGTAGTGCACAAGTAGCGGAGAACTGGCCCAGGGCAGACTAGCGGGATGAGAGAGTGCTGCTGAGAGTGAGAAGGAAGAGAGTGCAGTGCCAAGGTGCCAAGAGTCCCAAGAGCTGCTCAGACTACATACATACTGCCATACGAGAGTAAGTTGCATTCCCCCCTGTATCTTTCTCGATGCTTGGCCGTGGAGGAAAGCTGCTCATCTCACAGAGAGAAAGAGAGTGAGAAATGGGGGAATGAGTGCGCCTGCCAAAGCGTGTCAAAGAGTGCCGCGAGATTGAGTGTCGAGTGTCGAGTGTGAGGCTCGCCTGCACTATCCCGCATCGCGTGGCAAGACGTATCGCGGCATCACCTATTCCCCATAACAACTTCGCACCACCTCTTTTAGATTCTCGCTATTCCCCGTCCCACTCAATTATCCAACTATCGTACCTCGTATACCCACCCCCTTTCTTATAGCCAATAGGAATTGGCTTCTCCAATTTGGCTCTCAACTCCAATCAGAAAAAGAGGCATCGCCGGAGAAAAGCCACTTGCACTCGGGGGCATCGCGATCCAGATCAAGTCTATAGGACGTGAGATGTTGTGCACCGGTCGTTGACGTAGTGGTAGAAGGTTAGGTGAGATTCAGTTGGCTTTGAGCCAGGAGCTTTCTACCCCATTCTTTGCCAGAGTGCTTTGTCGCCAAAAACCAACCGATGCTTACATTTTCTCGAGAGTCGAGAGTCGAGAGTCGAGAGTTGTTGCGACAGAGATTCTATACGCGGGACGCACGTTCCCCTCGAAAAATGGGCTAGGAATGTGCTGACCCGAGGACAAGTGTATTGGCCTGCCTGCCTGCCTGCCTGCCTGAATCCGAGGGAATTGGGCCCTCTCTCAAAAGTACCGCGCCACGCCACGCCGCGCCGATTATACCAGTGAATCCAGTGATAATAATCCGGGAGACAATGAGTCGGATAATGAATGCGAACAAGAGGAACAGGGTTAAATGAGCAATCGTGGGACCAGGTCAATCGGCCTCGCTCTCCCCCCTTCCCCACTTCCCCCCGCAGATTAATCGACCGCTAACTCCCTCAAGCATTGCCGTTACGCAAGGCCCGCTGTCAAATTTTCCCAATAAGTTCAATAGGTGCCAGTGCCAGTCGAAAATCCGATTCGCACCGAGAAACAGAGGGGCAGAGAGGGAGAGAGGGAGAGAGCAGTGGCCCGGGGTCAAAGAATCACCTACTTTCTGCTCTATTGTCCATCCTATCGGAGAGACAGCAGCTCGCCCTTACTGCCCCCTGGCCCATTGTCTGCCGAGTTTTTACCACAACAACTACTTCCAAGTCTCTTTCGTGCCTCGAAAATCATTCCAAAATCAAATTAGCAATTTTTATCGCCCCCCCCCTCTCTCTCTCTCTGATGGTCAAAGATATGTATGGCGGAAGAATTGAAATTGAAATTGAAATGGATAGATAGGGAGGAGGATCGGTATCGGGGCTGGCTGGTTGGATCTGAGGGAGGAGCTTTGGGGGCAATGGCCAGGCGGGCCGAAGATCCATACCCGGAAGTGGCCGATTCCACGGACAAAGGGTACGTAAATCCTCAGCATTGCTAATTCAATTCGAGTGATTAAGAGGTGTCGAGCTCGAGAGCCGTCATCACTTATTAAGCTCAAACTACGCCTTTGAACGGGGGCCCGGCAGAAATGGAGATGAGATGAGAGTGAGAGCTATAATGAACTAGGTGCGATGCGCCAATTGCAAGAACAACCGCAGAGAGCTTCGCCTCATCCCCCCTCTCTCTCTCTTTCGCTGGTTTATCGAAGTCAAGTGGCTCGAGTGTAGGCCGATCAAATTGAGATCTCGGATTAAGTGGCGTCTCTCCTCTCCCACGCTCTCCTTTGCAATCGATAGGTCGATCGTTAGATCTCGCCAATCTCTCAATTGAGTGAGGAGAATATGTATCTTCCTAGTCGGAGGGACGGAGGGAGCGAGCCATCTTTAGTCTGTTGTCTCGGTCGACTCGGTTGGCTCTGAGAGTATGTATATGTTATCGGGAGTTTCATTTCAGGAAGGTGGCGAAGCAGCAGAAGACGAGCTCGGTCAGTTTGCTGGTGAGGTTCTTAGGTATTTACTGGAGGAGCTTCGTTCTGATAGTATGGCCGCTTGTACTGCTGCCGAGTGTCCTACTCGACTGGCAGGAGGTGAGGAACAGAAGAGCCGATGGCAATTTCTAGGGAAGAGAATTGAGCGACTCTGACACTCTCTCTCTCTTTCTCTTGTTACTTTTGGCAGATGGTGGCAATGAGATGCCTTTACGTAGTGGCGGTGATGGCACTTTTCTGGATGACGGAGGTCCTCCCGCTCCCAATCACCGGGCTCATTCCTGTCGTCCTCTACCCTCTGATGGGAATAATGAGCACCGCCGACACCTGCCTCTGCTACATGAACGACACCACCATGATGTTTATCGGTAGCATGGTGATAGCAATCGTCATTGAGAACTCGGGCTTACATCTCCGCGTCGCGCTCCTCATCATCAAAACGATCGGATGCAGCCACCGCAAGTGAGGGCTCGTTCTGACCAATTCTAATGCCATTACGCCACTCGAATCCAATCCCTCGGTTTTTCGCATTTCAGATTGACGCTCGGATTGTTCTTCGTCACCATGTTCATTTCTATGTGGATATCGAATACCGCTGCGACTGCAATGATGATTCCGATTATGGAAACTGTTCTCCAAGAGCTCGAAGCGGTAACTACTTATGTTCATAGTGTCATTTCATCAGTTGTCGCGGGCCTCTTTATACTTTTTTCTTCTTTTTTTCTTTATCTGTTGTTAATGTTGATGTTTCTGAATTGGCTTTCCAGCAAGGTCTAGGCACTATGTTCATAAGGGACGAGAGCAATTCGCTCGAAGAGGGCGTAGAAGCGTAAGTTCCTCTATCAAACTAGAGTACAGAGAGAGGTCAATGTCAATGTCAATGTCAATATCAATATCAATATCAATAATATATATATGGATTTGCAGGAAGAAAAAGCCGACCCACAGCACAATGGTCTATTATTTGGCAGCAGCGTACGCTTCCAGTCTCGGGGGAATCGGCACCCTTGTCGGTAGTGGAACCAATCTCACTCTGAAGGGCTTTTTCGAAAAGTAGGACTCACTATTCATTAGAGAAGCCTTCCACCGTGTGTGGACGGAGGAGGCTGCGCGCTCCTGTGCTGGTCTGTCTCGACTAAGAATGGTATTTGGTGGAAATTGCAGACGGTTTCCGGCGAGCTCCGGGATCGACCTAACATCCTGGATGCTTTACTCGGTGCCGCCGATGCTCCTAATGGGACTACTCACTTGGATGTGGCTCCAAGTGATGTACATGGGCATGTTTCGACCGCAGAGTCAAGACGCCCGAGCGATAGACATTGGGGAGCAGGGGGAAAAAGTGGCCGCCGCTGTCATCGAGAAGAAATACAAGGAACTCGGCCCAATCACCTGGCACGAATCGGTCGTCGGCACACTCTTCGTTACGGTCGTTCTTCTCTGGTTCTTTAGGAGCCCTGGTTTCATTCCAGGCTGGCCCACTTACATCACTCACTTGTACGTTTCCACCGCAAAGGACCGTAAAGGCCACTTTTTCCACCTCTCATACTACCACAACGACATTCTCCTTCCTCCTTCCCCTTTGCCCCTTGATCATTTCATCGCGTTTTTCCTAGCGAAAAACTTTAACTAGATAGTAGAATGTCTTGGTTGCAGGCACGTGAAGGATTCGACTGCCGCGAGTGCAGTTACTTTGCTCTTCTTCATGCTACCGTCGAAGCTGGACTTTCTGCACGCGTTCGACAAAGACCCCTCCAAGAGGCCGAGTAAGCCGTCCCCGGGTATGATCACATGGAAAATGATCCACGAGAAGATGCACTGGAGCCTGATCTTCGTGCTGGGCGGAGGGTTTGCCATCTCCGCCGGAAGCACTTCCTCCAAGCTCTCGAACCTCCTCGGGAGCAGCCTTACTGGCCTCCAGTCCATCAACCCCCTCGCTATTCTACTCATTGTCTGCATATTCGCCGAGACTGTCACCGAGTTGACTTCGAACGTTGCAGTTGCCAACATTATTCTGCCGGTTCTCGCCGAAATGGTAAGCCTGCGAATTGCGACAATTTTCCAGTCTTTAAAAAGCTAAAGAGAATTGATCAATTTAATTGGTTGTTGTGAGCAGTGCGTAGCAATGAGGATCCACCCATTGTACCTGATGCTGCCAGCTTCCCTCTGCTGTTCTTTCTCCTTCCACCTGCCAGTGGGAACTCCACCCAACGCCATCGCTAGTGCAGCAGGCCACATAAAAACCAGAGACTTTGCCATAGCTGGCATCGGACCGAGTGTAATCACCCTGGTTGTGACCAGCGTTGCTTTCTCCACTTGGGGCACTTATGTCTTCAACCTCACCCAATTTCCTGACTGGGCCACGTAGCCCTAATCTTTTTGGCAAACTTTCTTACTGCCAGGACAATAAATCCTTCAAGATGCCACCAATCTCTTCTACCCAAATGCCAGAGAATACAGATATCAAGCCTGATATCAAGCCTGAAGCGGAATGGATACTGGCAGGGTCGGATGTTGATGGAATGGAATGGTTGGCCACAGTTGGCAATTGGCACTTGTTCGATTGTTCCGTGCTCTTACTGTTACTTATAAGAATTTGGACGTGCGATCGCTCAACTAGAGGTAGAGCGTTTGCTAAGTACTCTTTTCTCCCTTGTCTTGCTCAGAGAGCTTGTGGGAGCGTTGTAAAATATACATTAAAGGAAACTCAGTCTAACCATTCCTTGGCACTTTATTAGTCTTGACTTGGAGTAAAGAATGGAGTAAGATGGATTGAAGAAAAGGATCAAAGCAATGAAAGGACTCACCATCGATTGGAGTGTCGTAGTCGATGGTCTCCTCCTGCGCCTCTTTCGCGTTCTCCTTCATTTCTCTGAGAATCCAATTTGAGAGGAGTTGTTCCTTGGATAATCGAGCAGTTGGAGAGAAGAAGCGGATCGGCAATCGGCATTTGCGGGGAAATGAACTCGCCTTTCACACAAGAGTTGCACGACACCAGTAGAGCCACAATCGACAAACGGCAATCCACAATCCACAATAAACAAACCCCGCTCCCCAATTGCACCGAATGACTAATATCTACTGCTCCGAATAATTCAGATGGGACGAGGACCAACCAATTGACGAGGATGAGGAGTTGAGCAGTTGTTGAGTGGAGTAGGAGAGCAGTGGAGGAGGGAGGAGCGGATGGTGGCGCCCCTTACAAGGGAAGTTTCTAGATAGGGGAATAATAGGGAATCATAGGGAGAAGGTATAAGGAGAAAGCCGCGAGATGGCGTCAGGGTCATCGGGCCTGGTGGCCGGGTGCCCGGGTGTCGGTCATGTCGGTCGTGTTATTCAGTAGTGTTTTGTGGATGCTGATCAAGACGGATCGCCGATCAGTGGATTGCAGTGGATCAAGTGGGATAAAATTGCAAGGATTTCCCCGAATAAAAGAAAGTCGGAAAGAAGGAGGATAGGAGGTGAGTGAGAATGTGTAAAGAGTTAAAGTGTCTGGGCTACATTTATTCAATGATGTGATGTGATGCTCGACTACTCGCGACTACTCGCGACTACTCGCAATGACGTTTAAAAGAGACGTGTTGCACGTT
The DNA here is from genome assembly GCA_963675795.1 of Crossocerus cetratus. Classification (NCBI taxonomy): domain Eukaryota; kingdom Metazoa; phylum Arthropoda; class Insecta; order Hymenoptera; family Crabronidae; genus Crossocerus; species Crossocerus cetratus. The sequence continues at coordinate 17,271,691 of OY776671.1, forward strand.
GCACGTTGCACATTGCGCTAAATAGAGTAGTTGGTTAGAGTGGTGGTTCGATTTGGACGATGGAGTAACTCTCTAAGATTGGAAAGTTTGAATTGGTATGACGTAGCAGGGATTATCGGCCGATGTTGGGTTAGTTGTGGCAAGATTGATAGAATGCAAGTGGGAGAGAATTTGTTGAAAGTCGGGCCTGTCCTCTGGTTCGGTGGCCCAACATCGTTGCATCAACGAATAAAGGTCCAACGAGATAGTTGATGGTCTGTCCAAGCGAGCGTCTTCTCGGAGAATGTGTCTGAGAAGGCGATCGTCTCGAACACTTGGGTAAGGAAAGGAGCCCAGAGTCCCAATTTCCCACAAGACAATCGCGAATGACCAAACGTCGCTTTTTGTTGAGAAAGCACGATCCCTTATTGCTTCGGGGGACATCCACCTTATGGGCAGATGTCGGGCTTTGCTGGTTCCCTTGGTTGTTATGACGTAGAGCCCGTTCCTTGATAGGCCAAAGTCCGAGATCTAAAGAGAATCTAGATTCTAGAATCCTTTCACTTTCCTTTCCCTCATTCTCTCAAAGTACCTTGAGTGTGCAATCGGAGCCCATAAGTATATTCCTAGCAGCCAAGTCCCTGTGCGTGATTCCCTTGACTTCCAAATGAGCCATACCGCTGGCAATATCCATGGAGAATCGTAGAAACTGCTTTCGCCCAATGGATCCCTCATCAAACTCCTCTCCATTCTCCTGTTCGCTGAGAGTAAATGCCTCCGATACATTGATATACTTTCTAGTTTGCTGAGCCGAGCTGTATGCTGGATTTCCTTCCGAAATTCCTTCCGATACGTAGCTCAAAGTGGTATAAAGAGCTGCAAAGAAATCATTAGTTACATTAGCTAGCGATTAGTTAAAGGGCTGTTGAAAATTGGAAGAGAACTATATATGTATGCAGTTACTTTCTGAGATACTCGGCCTCGATGATCTACCAGAGGTGCTTTGACTGTCATTACGGGATCTGCTCCTACTAATTTTCCGCCTGGAGCGGAGGTACGCGAGGAGGTCTCCACCGTCCATGTACTCGAGGATAATAGAAATAGGCCTATCAGGTTGAGAGCAGTATCCAATGAGTCTGACTAAATTAGGATGACTGCCAGCTAGCCGCATCATGTCAATCTCCTCCATAAATTGCCTCCTAGACTCGGTTTCATCGAGTTGATCGAGTGACGATGTTTTCACTGCCACCAGTGTCTCGTCCCGATCGTCGAGCCTTCCGAGGTATACTTTACCAAACTGTCCCCTTCCCAATTCGTGAACAAGACTCAGATTCTCGTAGGAAAGCTGCAGCTGATCGCTTTTCGACGCACACTCTGCCTGAAGATGTACTTTCGAGTTATTTAAAGGCCAATCGGTCGAATCACGCTATTGGCAAATCTAGGAAACCCCCTCGAAAACTCGAGAGATGAGACAATCGGGGGCAGTTTTTAACATTAACATCACATCACCTGTGGGTCATATTTGACGTAAAGAATATTCTCTTTGTTGAGGATCGACTCGGCCCATTCTGACTTGCACTTGGAAACTTGTGCGTGAATTCTGAGAAGCAAGCAACATGGAAATTATTATGGCACATCCTGCTCAGTTTTGTAAGGTTTCCCTTCTTTCCTACCTTGGCATTGAGCCTGACTGCCAGACGAGCTTATACTTGGCTCTGCTTTTAAATAATAATAATATACTGACTGTCATGCAGAGAGCGACCCCTCCAACAAGTATAAACCACTAAAACAATGTAGAAACAATGACTTTCCAGCCGATTTTTTGACACTCTATGGCCTCACTAAAAACCTACAATCATTTCGCTCGAACTACTCTTTAACAGTGGAGGAGCAGCTGGAATAATGAAAATGCCCTCATCACCAAAGCATCCATGAAAGTCAACTGCTACTACCGAAATCTTTAAAGTAGTCCCAATATCTACATCATTTTCCCTTGGGCTAAACGGAAAGGCAGTATCTGGTGCATAGACTTTGCCAATTTTAGTCATGTTGTAGACGGCTCGTCCATTCCGCGAAGTTAGAATTGGATGTCCGATACTGGTAAAAGGAATAATTGGAATTTTCTACCCTCGTACACATGTACATGCGTACCTTATCGCATAGAAATGAATATTGGAATCGTTGTTGAAGATGTCCCATTCGATAGAGAGGCCTTCTCCGCTCCGAACTAGATTTACTCTTGGAGCAGGAAGGGTAGATTTAGCAGAAAGACAGTTACATTTTCCAGAAACACAATCGGGCACTCTGTAGATGATCTGGAAAAGAGACGAGTGATAGATAATCAAGTTATTGGTGAATCTAAATTTTGTTGAAATTGGCAAGTAAGCCATTAAAAAGGCGACCTGGGCCGTCGGGATCGAAGGTTTCAATCGTGGATTGGCGTGGACTTGTATTTTATAAGAGCAACCAGGAAAGACATGCATCTCCGACATATCAATGATCCCATCAGTCTGCGGCAAAAGGATACTCAATTCTTTATTGTCCTTGGAAGTGTAGAAAATAGATCCTTCCGGGCACTCAGTTCGATCCTCCTCGATGAGACTCGTAACTACAACACTATATCACTATTGATATTGCAACGTGATTCTTGATCAAGTCGAATCGAAGAAGCTTTCGAACCTAGAGGCAAGAGCTTTAATACCTTTACCTGTAAGAGGAAGGTAGTCTAGTGGGTTGGAGCGGCGGGCACCAGGAGACATTTAATTTCAACGATTTGTAGAGCTCGGACTCGTCCAGGTTCCCTTGTTGATGCAAGCTAACTCTTAGATCGCGAACGCCGCCGTCACCGCCGAGTAACTCGATGGGATTTGCCGCGCATCTTTCCCCGCGGATGACCATGACCGTCGGTAGGTGTAGCAGGAGTAGCAGGAGTAGGAAGGGAGAGATCGGGAAAGCAGTGTTGGATAACATTTCATTGTAGAGGCGGATGACGAATTGCGACCACGTCAAAGTTGGATGCTCGATTTCTTAATGAGCATGTTGGTCGAATGATTGAGAGTACTTGTACTAGTGGCGCGATTTAGTGCGTTACTCGAGGAAAAGGTGAGTCTCGGCTCGGAATTGCGCGGCGCGACGTAGAGAGGCTCCCATGAAACTTTACTACTAAAGTCTACTTGCTCTTGCCCAGTTCTGTATTATTCTCACTGGATAAAGCCTTATCAGATAATCTTGAGCGGTCACGAGAGATTCCTAGAGTGCACGATAAGATTATAAACATACAAACAAAGCGACAGAAGGTTCCTTTGCCTTTGGCGATGGGGGTTTAGCCAATTTTTCAATCGAGTCGGAGGAGTCGGAGGGGGAGAAGCGCGCGCCCTCAAAACTGAAGGAAAGAGTAATGTTGGTTTGTGCAGAAGATGGCATCGGCCGCAATCTCGCCAGCCGAGGATGACGAGCTCACCCTGCCGAGGGCCTCGATCAACAAGATGATAAAAGAGATCCTGCCACACGTAAGGGTAGCCAATGAATCGAGGGAGCTCATCCTCAACTGCTGCACCGAGTTCATCCACCTCCTGTCGTCCGAGGCCAACGAGATCTGCAATCAGCAACAGAAGAAGACCATCAACGCCGAGCACGTCCTCCAGGCCCTGGACAAGCTCGGCTTCGGCGACTACAGCGCAGAGGCCGAGGCAGTCCTTCGTGACTGCAAGGCAGTCGCGGCCAAACGAAGACGGCAGAGCACTAGATTAGAGAACCTCGGCATTCCAGAGGAGGAGCTCCTCAGGCAGCAACAGGAACTCTTCGCCAAGGCTAGGGAGGAACAGGCTGTCGCCGAGCAACAGCAGTGGCAGCAGTTGCAGGCTGTTGCTCAGATGGCTTCGATGCAACAGGTCGACAGCGAGCAGGACGATTACTCGTAGGGTACCTAGTCGCCTTCCGCAACTGTAACTCTAGATTCCAATCAACCTATTCGTGGATGTGTGTGTGTGTGCCTGTGCCTGTGCCTGTGCCTGTGCCTGTGCCTGTGCCTGTCCTGTGCAAGAGTGACTGCCCAGAGTTGTTGAGGGGACGTTGATGGTGTATTCGGTTTATTAGAGGAAAGCAGAGAATGGGAAAGTCAAGGGAAAGTCGTCCACCCAAGGCCCTGTTTAATCTTTAATCTGCAATATTTGGCAAACTCCTTTACAATTCTCCCCTCAGGGCATTAGCCTGCCGTACTCGGAAGACAAATGACTCTTCTTGATGGCCTCCATGACCTTTGAAACATAGTGATACCTGGTAAAATACAAAGCTTATTGACTTATTGTCAGTTTCAAGACGAATTTCTAATGGCATCGAGATATGATTCTATTGTACCAGTTCTTTTCTGTGAGGGTCGCGGGTGTCATGGGATTCCTGGTGACACCGTGAATCTTGGTCTTGAGCTTTTCCATGAGTTTCTTCTCGTTTAGATGGCTGATGGGCTCCTCTGTAAGATCAATTCAATAGACTAGAATAAGTAGATTGATTGGGTAAGTTGGGTTTAGTGGTGGGTTAGGAGGTGTCTCCTAACTACCTTCCGAACTGATACGCGGCACCACGAACAAATTGAGGCCTCCCTCTGTAGATTGGTCACCCATATCGAGGCCGCTGTGTGTCTGAAGGCGGGAATTGGAGAAGAGCTTGTTGTAAAACGCCTAGGGATTAATAATGTGATCGAAACGTTGTACATTTGTCAGTATCTATAACCTATGATCTGTAATGGTAATAATAATAAAGAAGTTGGAGGCAAGAGACATCTGGGAGAGTACCTTCATTCTTTCGATACTAGTCGGCATCAAGTCCTGCAATTCCGCTTTATTGTGAAGAAAAACCATGTGTGGGTAATACTCAACGTATTCCTGGTCCATATTAGCCGTCGAGGAGGGCTTGAGCATCTCTGCTGTCTGGAGAAAGCTGGGAAAGAGGATTACACCATCATTTGCTAGTTTGATGAAGGCTACATATATATATCAGTGCCGACCGGCCTAAACCTACCGAATTAAATTGGGATCAAGGAACCAGTCCTGCACGAAGATAATAACATGGCAAACCGAGAAGAGAAACGCCGCAAATTGGAGCGATTGCAACTCCAAGTTACTCTCGGTATTGGCAAAGTCCGTCGAGTTCTTCTTTTGGTCATAGGTAGCTGAATAATCTATCGCCGAGCCTGAGAGGATCGGTTGGGTGTCCAGGTAGATGACACGATTCCTCGTTACGAACATATCGATACCTGTGGTGCAATTGTATCCATTTTCGTGATGGGGCACGTCCTGTGCCGCGAAAATCTCCCCTTCCCTGCAAATGATCGGCCGATTATCAAATCTGAAAATCAATCCATGTATCGTTGGATCATCGACGAAAAGGGGATGCTAACGGCTGACTTTGTGCAAGAAGCGACATAATCGTCGACTTGCCAACACCCTGCGTGCCCAGACATCCAACAACCAACAAGTCCTGCTGGTCGCAGAGATACTCGAGCGCACTCTCACCCAGTTGCATGTTCTCGTCCATCAATTTCACACAACTGGTCATCTCGACACATTGGGGAATCGGTGTGCGAACAGCTGGAAAGCAGCCGACAATGTTGCACGATGTCCGATTGCACGATCAATCCTCCAATATACTTACCATCTGCTATCTTGGACGGGACGGCCGAGGACTCGTTTTCTTTCCTAAAAGAAACAACCCCAACGATAGCACCGAATAAACTCTCCCTCGCATTTATTCATCGCTACTCATCACTCTTACTTGCTGCCATTCCTCTGACTGGGCGAAACAGCTCTGCTTTCGCCTTCCCGTGTTTTTAATATAAAAGTCGGACGGTCAGCAGCTTTAAACAAGGTCCTTCCTTCGTTCTCTTTCGCATCGGCATCCTTGGTGGCTACGGGCATCATTTTCTGTCCGTGCATGCCCTCCCTTTCTTTCTCTACTATTACCCTTTTCTCTTCCCTGTCTCTTACATCAAGCCCGGCCAACTTACATCTACGACACCAACAACATTGCCGATTGCACTATTTTGTTTATTACGGTTTTGCAGCTAGCAAAATATCCACCTCCCTCAGTGCCGAAACTCAACACTGCCGCTTAACAGTCTGAGAATAATGTTGATTCGAAAAGATAATCGAAAGAGCCCAATGTCCAGACGTATAAATGCAATTCTGAAGTTAAGACTGAATGAACGAATGAATGAATGAATATGCTATTTCATGCTTTTGACTGAGGAAGCTTCAGCCTCGGTTTCTCCGGAGCTACATAACCTTTTGCGTAGGAGCGTCGTAGCGTCCGAGTATTTAATGCGGGGAATAATGCGCTTGCGCAGAGCTGGTGCCGGGTGACCGGGTGGCCGGTTGCGGAGGCACGCGGAGATCCGAGAAACGGTTGGCAACGACGCTTTCAACGCTTCCAACTGCTTCGAACCGAACCACTTCGAACTTGGACGCTTGCAACGGGTGTTGATTGACTGACGGTCTATCCCTGCGGATGCTGCGGAATGAGAAGGCTTCTTCTACGATATCTTAGACTATCGTAGTGGCGCTATTTCTCGGATGTGTTCGATCTGTGCTTGCTCGAAGAATAGTAATTGACGGAAGGAAGGAAGGAAGGAAGGAAGAAATATGCGGCCGGATTCGCGTAGTGTCTCCTTCACCTTCCACCGGGAAGTGCTAAGTGTGAAGAACTCGCCGGAGCCAGCGAGGCACTCGAGGAACCTTCGCCAGCGGCTTCAGGATCGTTTCGAGAAAGAGAAGCCAGCTTCCTCGGACTCGAGGAAGAGCAAGTCGCCTAAGGACAAGGACCTCAGTGGGAGCGATCGGAGCTGGAACAGCTTGGCACTAGCCAATGTCTCCGCTGATTCTAGACGGGCTCTGCGGAGCGGAGCCGAAAAACTTTGCAAAACCATTTCATCCGTTCGAACGACTTTCGGCACTATTTCACAGGTCAGCTGCATTCTCACCTCATTCAAATATTCCTATACATAACAATTAACAACCAACACACACTTTTTCCCTTGCCATTTTCTGCAGAAGTTCCGTAATTCGACACGAAGGAGGCAGAGGTTGGATGAGCAGCAATCTCCCAGCAACATCTACAAGACTGAAACACCTCAAACTAGGTCAAGGCAGCTTCTCGGCAGAACACCCACCAAACTGTACAGTCCCTTTGGTATTGACTCTCCCATGCATGCTTGGGACAAGGAGAATGAGTTGACACCAGTGCAACCCTCTGCCCAATCCAGGAGAAGTTATATCCATTGCCGTCCTTCCTGCTTCAAGAGGACCAAAGGCTTCTCAGTATTAAGATAGAAATTCACCATTCACCATTCACCATTCATCATCCTCCAGTTTAAACTCTCTTCACACTTGACAAGGACCTTGTTGCTTCTCGAGCAAAGCTGCTGTCATTGCGCGTGCCCTGTGCAACTATTACTCCAATTATTTATTTTCCTTTTCCATACGTATTGTGTCCAATACGTATTTGGTAGCACAAGTGGTAGAACAAGAGATTAAGTGGCTAAGAGAAAGGGAGTGAGGGGGATGGTTGTACAATGGCTTTTGTCACTGCCAATTGTCCCTGGCGTGTTGTGTCGTTTGCTA